>OY728129.1:533571188-536071188 GCA_963277665.1 Viscum album
TAAGGCATAGATCATAAAAGAACATTAATAATGATAAAATAGCATGGGAATAAAACATGTAATTGTGGAAAACCATTAATCGCGTGATATTATTTCCATAGTAGCCAAGGCATTGTTGCCAAGACCATCTTAGTGGACAAAGTCCCTTTCTGAATCGAGTTCACTCTTCGTTTCAGTCATGTAACACTGAACCGGATTAATTTACCGTTCTAGCCATGTCTATCTCATGAGATATAAATC
This sequence comes from Viscum album, assembly GCA_963277665.1. Classification (NCBI taxonomy): domain Eukaryota; kingdom Viridiplantae; phylum Streptophyta; class Magnoliopsida; order Santalales; family Viscaceae; genus Viscum; species Viscum album. Next base: position 533,571,429 of record OY728129.1, read on the forward strand.
TTTACCCAATGAATTGGAGGGAGATATAGGTTCCACCCATCTCATAATTAAATCATTCTTACTTATGCCACAAAATAAACATAAATCATTCATCATATCCCAAAGAATAAAATGCATTTTATAAACATCATCCCATCATAACATAACCACATAAAAAAATCGATATCATTTCATCATAAGAAAAGTGAAACCATGTAATCATAGAGACATTATACTTGAAACATAATCATACTAGATAATTTCATCTTATATGGAAAATAGTTTTAACAAAACACTTGAAATGAATTCTTGAGGAAAATATCATTTCTTCTTCAAAATCATTTTCTCTTCACTAAATGCCATGAAATTTTAAAAGAAAAGGATTTTGTTGAAAATAATCCTGAAATATTGTGGAGTAAGCTTCATGAAAATAAGGCTTAATGAAACTGTAAAAAAAATTTCATTCCGTATAAGTTAAAAAAAACATACTCCTCGTACTTTTAACGGAAAAGTCAAAAAGTACCATGTATGGTAAACAAAAGAAAGATTCCTTCCATAACACAAAGTAAAAGTCAAAGAATGGTAAACATGACATTAAACATACATGGAAGAATATTAAACTATTTATTAAAAACATTTTATAGACATGGATAAAAATATAACCCCAGTACATACTTACATATAAGCAATCTCGGAAAAAGAATGAGATTTTCAAAATATCCCTTACCTTAGGTCTGATATGCTTCATACGTATCCAAACCTCATGTATAATGATTTAAATAATTTCATTGACTTATTACAGAATCATATTCATTGTTATGATATCATATATGGTTCACTTATGACTTTATATTACTAATTCTTTTGTAAATTCCATGTTAAAGCAGCGTTTTGGGTAAAATCGTTTCATTTATCGTACGTGTTTCGACTTGTTGTTCTTGATATTATTACTTATATCCTGATTTAATTAATTAAATAATGTAAAAAATGATTTATATATATAATATATATTCATAATATACATATATATATAATAGATCGATAAATGGAATGAAATACACTGTTCATGGAGACGGTAGGTTGTATGTACGCATGAACGATGTTTTCGTTTCCTTATTGAATTGAATGGAATTAAGTAGATGACATACATATATATACATACATAAATCTAGTATCATTATTATGTCATATATTTTATTATTATTAATTATATATACTTTATAATCATTCATGAATGGTTACCATGGAGAATGAATCTCATCGCGTCGTGGAGACGGTAGTCCGTACGTACGCACGAGTGATGATATCATTCCCATGATCATGGAATTGTATTTAAGTGTATGTATAATATTTCAGAATCAATATCACTTTAAAATAATCATATATAGTTATTTATTTACACGATTATACCCATCCAAGTAAGGTGGTGGTTGAAAATAGATTACACCACGGCGTGGAGACGGTATTCCGTACGTACCCATGCGCGGTGATTTCGTTTTCCATAGGATGGATAGAAGGTGAAATAGGGTTGTTTCATATTTATAATAAAATATCAGTATATAAGTAATACTGATGTTATTACTTTATAACTAAACAACTAAAGAAGAGTAAGTAGAAGAAGAAAGAAACTTGAAAGAGTCGGTAGAATAGATTACCTCTTCCTCGACGCACCTCCTTTAAACTTCTTCTTAGGGCACTAGAGATGGTCTTTTGAGAAGAAAAAAACCTCTATGATGTAACTAGATAGGTTTATAAGAGAAATTTTCAGGGTTTTCCGAGCTTCAAGGCTCAAAATGGTGTAAAGAGAAGAGGGAAGGGGTGCCCTTTTTATAAGGGAGGAGAGGGGCACCTTAGGAAAACTTAAAATATTATTTTATAATAAAGTCATATTCAGATTTTAATAGCTCCAAATTGATTTATTTAGAATATAAGGTGGTTATGGGTCGAAATACACTCAACAAATAGGTTTTAAACAATTTTAGGTTACTATTTTATCCTTATCATTTAGATTTAACTCTAAGTTAAATAATTTAACTTTTACCTTGTCTTTTTGTTTTCTTACACTATATGGCTAATAAACTTACTATAACAAGCCAAACGAACCCCAAGTGGTTCATTATTAATATATATATCCTTATCTAAGTCATTTGGCTGAAGTTTTTCTTTTTAGGAATAAAATAACAATTAATAATATAATATTTGTTTTAAAAACTATTTTATGTCAATTTTGACACTATTTGGTACATGATTTTTGTAAAACTCATAACAGCATGATTAGTTCGAAAAAAGTTAATTTAATCCATACTAACATGTCATATTAACCTATAAACTTAGTATAATGCATAAAAAGTCTAAAATTACATTTATTTGGGTATTTATAACATCAATTATGTTAATATTTCATTAATAAGGTAATTACTGCATCATCATTGTGTCATAAATAAATTAAATTATTTAATGTATAAAATTTATAAATAAAATACCATTATGTATGAAATATTTTTATATTTATAATGAATATTTATAGTCGAATTTATCCTATGTATAACCCTATATTAAAAAATTTTTAGTTATTAAACTTTGATTTTAACTATTTTAACTCTTCTTTATATAAAATAATAATAAGTGTCCAAATCTAATCCAAGTGGACCTAAAGGGTAATATTTTATTCCTAAGGTTGTTTTTCGTCGAATTACACTTATCCAATAGAATTAGGACACGTGTTAGGGTAATAGTAATATCATTTTTACCCTTAATTACCCTATTTACTTTTAACTGTGGTAAATAAAAGCAAAAAGTTACTATTCACCAAAAATTATTTTTATCTTATTAAACCACATTTTACTCCTTGATATTATCCGTGTCTCTAGGATTTTCAAAATTCCACTCACAGAATCGATAAAATTAAGTTTTATGTAAATTTTTAAACTCTCATAGGAGGTGGGTAAAAGACGGTGAAAAGTTCAATAAAATTTTTATATGTCTAAAATTATTATAAAATGACTCCAATGAATTACATTGAACTTATATAGGTATTATGTATCAATTTTGACCTAAAATAAATTTAAATAAAATAAATAATTATTTATATAAAAATTTGTTTTTTAAATAGTAACCTAGTGTTTTCACTATTCATCAAAAATTGAAAGTTTTCATAAAAATACCAAAAATTCACCCTAGGATAATTTCGATATTCTGAATCCAAAATTGAAGTCATTTTTAAAGATAAAATTTATAAAATTTAAAAAAGTGGGTATTACTATTCATAATGGCTATTTCATAATAATATTATAATAATATCTCATTTAGTGAAACTCAGTATTGCGTACTACACACGCTATCGAAGAAGGTCTTGATTGCGTGTAATGAAAGCCAAGTCAAGGCTGCGTGTAGTGAAAGCTCCCTTTGGTGTTTCATATAACATAATCAAAACTTAATTCATTTATACATTAAACAAAATCTATACTTAATGTTGCGTATAATTATTTCCACAAAACGAACTTGAAATTGTGTGTAACATGAGCCAAAAATAGTGTTGCGTATAATGCAAGATAATAAGGTGTTGTGTATAGTACAATCTAATCTTGGTGTAGTTTACAATAGAATACATCAAAGAAATTAAATAGAATATATCTCATAAAATCTCGGGGTGTTACAGTAAATCCCAATGACGCCACCTCCTTTCCGAACTCTGAAAAATGGGCTTCATACGGGGTAGGTCTACTGGATGAGGCCATCTCTAACTTTGTCCGAGTAAATTGGATTTGATAAAGCCCTATATTAATAATAATCATGTGATCACAGTTCAATGACTATATTAGCAACGGTCATAACTCATAACAGTATTTTAAAATCCAGAAACAAAAAACCAATTATGTTCACATTTTATATAACCATAATAAGACATTTAATTAGATCAAGAGGAATTTTCATTAATGAATTTTTGGGTCGTTAAAATCTTCCCCTCTTAAGAAATTTTACCCTCAAAATTTCATTTTCCCACACTAAAATAGATGTGGCTAACTTTGCTTCATCACTTCCTCTGATTCCCAAATTGCATCTTCAAACTTGTGGTTTCTCCACAACACCTTAACGAGGGGCATTGTCTTATTTCGTAGAACTTTTTCTCTACGATCTAAGATCTTCACTAGTTTATCCTCATAAGAAATATCATCCTCTATGTAGTACCTCTGAATATAGTACATGTGAAGGTTCTATTATGTACTTCCTTAAGAGGGATACATGCAAGACATCATGTACTTTGGTCATGGTAGGTGGAAGTGCTAGTCGATAGGACACAGCCCCAACACGATCAAGAATCTCAAAGGGGCCTATGTACCTAGGACTTAACTTCCCTTTATTTCCAAACCTCATGAACTTCTTACATGGAGATATGCATAGAAATACCATGTCTCAAATTTTAAACTCAAGGTCTCGTCAACCTTTATCTACATAACTCTTCTGTCAACTCTGGGATGCCTTGATATGTTGCTGAATGGTTTTCACCTTCACCACCATTTCTTCGACCATTTCTGGTCCTATCAGCTTACACTCACTGACTTCATCCCAAAATGTTGGTGTTCTACACCTCTTCCCATATAGGGCTTCATAAGGTTCCATTCGGATGCTTGAGTTGAAAATGTTATTGTAGGAGAATTCAACCAGTGGAAGATGTTGGTCCCACCCTCCTTTTAATTCCATAGAACATGCTCTCAGAATGTCCTCAAGTGTTTGGATAGTCCACTCAGATTGGCCATAGGTTTTAGGATGATAAGCCGTACTGAATTTCTGCTCAGAATCTAGAGCATGTTGAAGACTCTTCCAAAACTTAGAGTTAAATATTGGATCTCAATCGGATATAATAGATAGTGGTACTCCATGCATTCTTACCACTTCCCTGATATATATCTGTGCCAGTTGATCCAATTATAAATCCTCCTAAATTGTAATGATGTGTGAAAACTTTGTAAGATGATCCACAACAACCCAGATTTCATTGTTGCCTTTGGATGTCTTTGGAAGTCCAGTGACAAAGTTCATGGTGATGTTCTCCCATTTCCATGCTGGTATGGGAAATGGTTGCATCACCCCCTTAGACTTCCGCCTCTCTACCTTTACTTGCTGACACACCAGGCACTTTGATGTATACTCAAAGATCTCCTTCTTCATATTATCCCACCAATAATTCTCTCAGAGATCTCAATACATCTTTGTGTTTCCTGGGTGAATAGAGAAATTTGAACTATGTGCATCATCCAAAAGTTCCTTCTTCCCCTCTGGACTTGATGGAACACATATTCTTTTCCCAAATTTCACAATTCCTTCTTCATTAACATTGAACTCCAAGGATTTCCCTTTTCCGATAGCTTCCACCCTCTTCTGAATTACCATATCATCCTTTTGAGCATCCTTTAACCTTTCCAAAAGAGATAGTTGAGCAATAATTTGTGAAAGTATTGATGATGTTACCTTATTTATGATTCCCATGTCCATCTTCATCAAATCTATGAATATTGGATCCTTCTCAATTCTCATCAATGATATAATTTCTGGGTCCTTTCTACTTATAGCATCCACCACCTTGTTCGCTTTCCCAGGGTGGTAATGGATTGTATAGTCATTGTCTTTAATCAGCTCAAACCATCTTCATTAGAGCATGTTCAAGTCTTTCTGTGTGAATATATAAATGAGGCTTTTGTAATCCGTATATATTTCACACTTCTCCCCAAAGAGATAATGCCGTCAAATTTTTAAAGTGATGATCACTATGACCAACTCCAAATCATGTGTTGGATAATTCTACTCATGAACTTTCAATTGCCTTGAAGCATAGGAAATGACTATCATTTTGAATCAACACATAGCCCAGTCCCTTCTTCGAAGCATCACTAAATACCACAAAAAGTTCTCAACTTGTGGGTAAAGTGAGAACGGGCACAGTGATAAGCCTCCTTTTTAACTCCTTGAAGCTTTATTCGCATTAATCACTCCAAGAAAACTTTACTCCCTTCCAAGTTAGCTTGGTAAGAGGGTTGGAAAGTCATGATAAATTTCTCACAAATCGTCGATAATATCCATCTAACCCTAAGAAGCTATGGATATTTGTTACTGATGTTGGCCTCATCCATCCCTCAATTGCATCTATTTTGGAGGGATCCATAGAAATCCCATTGCATGTGATGATATGGCCCAAAAATGAGACCTCCTTCAACCAGAACTCACAGTTTCTTTATTTTCATAGATATTCTCCATCTGCAAGGTCTCTAGAACAGTTCTTAGATGATCCTCATGATCCTCTTTGGTTTTGGATTATATCAGAATATCATCTATAAATACTACCACAAATTTGTTGAGGTAATCCCTAAAGAATCTATTCATCAAGTCTATGAATATTTCTAAAGCATTAGTGAGTCAGAAAGAAATTACTATGAATTCATAGTGCCCATATCTTGTACGAAAAGAAGTCTTGGGGATATCTTCCTTATTAACACTTACTTGATAATATCCCAACAGCAAATCCACCTTGGATAAGTATTGTGCTCCACGCAGATGATCGAATAAGTCATCAATTCGTGGAATAGGATACTTTTTCTTTATAGTGATTTTGTTAAGCTCGCAATAATCGATGCAAAGGAACATTGACCCATCCTTCTTCTTGATGAAGAGGATTGGTGCACCCCATGGTGAAGCACTTGGGCGTATAAACCCTTTATCTAGATTCTCCTGTAGTTGTTTCTTCGGCTCCTCAAGCTCCACAACAGACATTCTACGTGGAGTCTTGGATATTGGAAACGCCCTAGGTGTAAGATCAATTGAGAATTCAACATATCTTCTAGGAGGAAGACTAGTAAATTCCTAGGGAAAAACTTTAGAAAATTCCCTCACAATAGGAATGTCTTCAAGGATGGTTGCCTCTTTAGACTCAATCATATAAGCAAGATATGTGTGCTCATAGGGCAGTAATATCCACGCTTGAGATGATGGAGCTAAAGAAGATTCATCTTCCTCCTTGCACTTGTATAGAATTGGGGGTCGATTCTCCACATGGAGAGTGATTTCCCTCTTATAGCAATTTATGTTGGATCTATATAAGGAAATCCAATCCATGCCAAGAATTGTATAAAATTCCACTAGAGGGTGTATGATGAGGTTTTCCAGGAAATTCAATCCACAAATTATGACAGGAGAGGAGTTATATTCATGGGATAAAATGATTTCCTCATTTTCCGTACTCATCGACATCTTCACTTCCTTGATTTGTGGTGGTTCTGGGATTATTCTACTAAAATTTCAGGATATAAAAGAATGGGTAAAACTAGAATCAAAAAGTAAATTCACTATTCTTGAATGAATAACTAGTGTACATGTCACTACTCCGTTGTTGGGGTTTACTTCGGCAGTAGTGATAGCAAAAGCTCTCCCTTACTGCCTTGGAGGTTGTTGGTTGCCTCTGAAACCCCTTTTCATAGGGCACTGATTTGCAAGATTCCCTGGTTCTTTGTAGTTGTAGCAATGAACAACGCGTTGAGGTTCGAACGGAGCATTCATCTCCTCTGTTGCAGCCATAGGTTTTTCTTATCGGAAGTTAACAGATAGGTACCCTTCTCCTCCACACCAAAATCATTTCCTCATCCCCTTTAGGCAATTTTCTGGGTGCTTCTTTCCACACCTTTGGCAAGTGGGATGTTGGATCTTCTCAGCACCATTGGATTTATCAATAGGACCACTAACATTAAATTCCACATTATGATTCTTATCCCCATGATACCCCTGAGATTATCTGATCTCCATTTCGACCTTGAGGGCATATCTGATAATTTCCTCATAGCAGCCGAAGTCAAGGATCGCCAGCGCTTTCTGTAGGCTTGGTTTCATCCCACCAAAGAAGCGGTCAACCTTGCATTCAGGGGTAACGACAAAGTCGGAGGCATATCATGAAATACTTGTGAAGCTTTCCACATACGCTCTGATAGATTCATCGTCTTTTTTCTTGAGGTCAAGGAAGTCCCTTTCCATCTTAAGTCGGAGGGTGCACGGAAAATATTTATCTAAAAACATGTTCTATAAATCCTTCCATTTCAATGCCTCGATATCTTCCTCGGGTTTTGTATTTTTGATCAACGTCCACCATTGATCGGCTTCACCCTCCATATGATAAGCAACAAGAAGAACCTTCTTATGTTCAGAACATTGAAGGATGGGTAAGATCTTTTCAATCGAGTTGATCCATTTTTCGGCGATTGAGGGATTAGATGATCCATTAAAAGTAGGAGGCCTTTATCTCATGAAGCTCTCAATAGAGACTTGTTCTTTCTTAGGGGGGGGGGTTAACATTCCTATTGACCCTTTTTTCTATTCCAATCTTGAGTTAACTGAGAGAGAAGCATGAAAAAGTTCACAATTCCCGCTCCCATCGGATTAGGCATCTCATTAGCATAGTCATCACATTGATCTTCACATTGGTTGTTAGCCTGAGTCCTCCTATTACCGGCCATTGGATGGAATAAAAGGAAAGATTGGGGTAACACATAAAGGGTAATCTAAGGACAAAACTGATAACTTATAAATAACTTTTATTTCCTTAACTTATGAATCCATAGGCTTCAATCTATGCTATTTATGATTTACTTTATAACATATATTCTTAGGGGCATTTTTTTTAATTCCCTTAATAAGGGTTCATACTAAGATTGTGAATTTACCAAAGCATATCCCTAGGAAGTGTTATAACCAAGGTTACAGCAAGGGCCATTATTGTGCACCAGTTCCCATTCGAGTCTAGATCGAAGTGGTGTTTTCAGGTTTTACCCCTAGGATACATCTATGTCAGAGTTGTCTCTACCTACTCATATCCATATAGGGATGTATTTTCTTGATAAACCACTTACTCAATACTCACCAATACTTAGGGACGTTTTTTTTACACTTATTCTTATCTCTATGTCTTTACTAGGGTATTCTAATCCTAATCCCAAAAAATAACTAAACCTATCCTCTAATACCAACTATAACAACCATGTTCTTTATGACACACTAAAACATGATTTATTACATAAACTTCACTTGATACAACATAGAAGATCGAGAGGTCTAGTGTATTTGGGGCTTAGGATCATTACATAACAACATAAAACATGAAATACAATATCCTTATTGAAAACTTCCTTTACCTGACCACTACATTCCCTCATACTTATCATTTCATGGGATAACCTGAGGACATGAATAAGAAAAGGTTGAGCTATAAATCCCAGTAAGGTAATAAACATGGAATAACACAAGAAATAAAATACATGATAGACAATAGGCATATCAATGGATTACAAGAGAAACATGAACATAAAGGAATGATAAATCGTGATAATCATAACATGGAAATGTGGCAACAACACTTAACATAAAATTAGCATGATCCAAGGCTCATTGCACATGGAGCTTGAGTAAACCCTCATTGCACATGAAGAATGAGTAAACCCTCATTTCAATTGAATTATAATGATTCAACACTCATTTCACATGACATTTCATGATACTATACTTTACCTAATACATTGGAGCGCTATTAGGGTGCACCGTTCTTAAACATTTCATTTCATGCATAAGTGTGCCACATGGATCATATAAAATGGAATAAATCAACATTATAAGTTATTTCACAATTAATTAAAGTGGAATAAATACATTAAATAACCATTAAATATTTATATGTGCATAAATGTGAATACCCCTGATAGATATATGGGTATGGTATTCACTACACAATGATCTTTTCTTGGAAAAACGTGGTGCAATTTCGGCAGCATAACAGCGTGACATAAGGATTCATGAAAATGGTTTATGAGAGAGAAAAGGGTGTCTCATCATGCGTATATGAAATGGAAAGTAAGGGGGCCATATAGATACATGTCCCAACAAATGTAATGGAATTTATATGCATAATAGAAAATAATTAATTGGATGTAAAAGAGGATAGAGAAATCCCTCACAGAATTTTGGCTTGGTAACGGGTGTACATGGGTGGAATTAATGAGAGAGAAAGGGGTATACCATCATCCAAGAAAAATGAGGGCAGTATGGGGAGGTTCAAAATCATACCCCAACATTTTTAATTGAAAACAAAAGGGCATAACAACTTAAGGAAAATTGTACAAAAATGAGAAAGGTAGAAATACCTTACTTGGAAGTGTGATCCCAAAGGTTTGGGAGCGGCTTGAGAGAGGATTACTGGGATATTGGGGCACCTTGGGAGGATTCTAGAGAGAGGAGTTCAGGGTTTGGTCGAACTCAAAAGGCTTTGAATGAAGAGGAAGCAGGAGCATGGGTGGGTTTATATAGGAAAGGAGAGGTAATTCTTTATTCTTTAGGTTTTGGACACCTTAGATAAAACTAATCAAAACCACAAACCAGCCCATGGTTTTTGCAGATGGTTTTTTATAAAGGGGAGTGGAAAAAAATATTTTATAATTCCAATGGATGAAATTCTTAAACTAATAGGGTTTCTTATGTGTAGGTGAGTCGCACTCTCAAGGAAAACAATTTAAAAAGACAAAATGTTTTATAAGCCTTGAAGGGTAAACTAAAGCTTTTTAAAATAAATAAAACACATATAAAATCACATTATTTTAATTATAAAACAAACATTGTATAAACATAGTGTTTATAGTATTTTATTAAATCACTATTGGGTCATTATGATGTCATAAAACACATTATATATTTAAACGGTATTTAATTTTTAACCAAAAATTCTACTATCTCATAAAATTATGAAAAATTCACCATTGGATAATTTTGACATCCTGATTCCAAAAATTATATTAATTTTATCTAAATAATTTTATTAATATGTTAATTTATACTTTTAAAATAAAAAACGACATTTACCAAAAATTCATGGGTTTTGATAAAAACAGTTTTCAAACCTTAATAAAAATTATAATTGCATTTATAAAATTATATGATCATTTATATTTAATAAAAAGTAATTTAATAATAATAATATTTTATTAAAATATTATTTAATTCAAAAATCCATTAATTCATCTAAATAGATTTCTTAGTTGAATATTAACTAAAAAAACTGTTTATGCTTTAAAAACTATTTACAAAGTAACAATAATAAAATGAATGCACATACTTTATACAAAAAAATGTATATAGTAATAGTGCTAGGTTCTTGTTACATAACCCCTTATAACACCCACATAATAATGAAGGTTAAGGTGTGTGATGGTGACAGACTCTTGGGGTGGCTCAGATAACATCGCTCAGGTGGTAATCTCTATTAACTTCCACTTCTCCCATAGTCGGTTCCACTCAAGCTTAATGTGTTCAAGATTAGCTTGGTCTTGGTCAATAGATAATCCCAATTATGCCACCTCCTTTACGAGCTCTGAAAAATGGTCTTCGTATGGTAAAAGTCTACTAGATGAGGCCATCTCTTCCTTTGGCCGAGTAAATTGGATTTATTAAAGCCCTATACTTATACTAATCATGTGATCACTGTTCAATGATTATATTAGAAATGATAACAATTCATAAAGGTATTTTAAAATCCAAAAACACAAAACCAATGATGTTCACATTTTATATAACCATAATAAGACATTTAATTAGATCAAGAGGAATTTTCATTAATGAATGTTTTGGTCATTACAATATATTTATCTACTTTTTATTTCTTTGTGATTTCTATTATCACCCCACCCACATTGAGAACTATGTGCCAAACACCTGCATAGTTACGTAGGGGCGTCTTTTCCAACATCCTGATGGGAGGATGGATGGATAGCCACCTGTTCTTCCCTGCTCCCTCTTCCAGGTAGTGATGGACCAAGTTTCTTTGGGAATTATGTGGTGAGATGTGGTAGCCCAGGTGTCTACGGGCAAGGTATCTTGTTTCCCAGGTGTCTTTGGGATGATTTGTGATGTTTTTTCCCATCTGTATTTGGGAAAAGTTATGATGTGTTTTCCCAGGTGTCTTCGGGATGAGATGTGATGTGTTGTGAGACCCATGTGTGTTTGGGTAAGATGTGTTGTGAGGCCTAGTTGTATGTAGGTGGTATGTGATGTGGTATATTCAGAAGAGGTGGGAGCGCAAGGAAATCTACCATTGGGGTGTGAGAGTGGCTAATCAGTGGTAAGGTTGTGCAGGGTACCCTATCATTGATGTGCTTTATATTATATTACTTGATTTTCATTACTTTGTGAGCCTTCCTTGGTGAGGTTGGTTGGTTAGTATACCTTATTATGTGTTTTTTGGTTCTACTATTTTCTCAAGGGTGCATTATTATGCCTATTTCCCATGTGCATGGGAGAATTTGGTTTTCCTACTGAGTATAATTGTATACATTCCCTATGAATATAAAACTATTTTCAGGTTTCCAGTAGGATTTTTCGAACCATGATCGACCTTACTATCTATAATCTTGATATTTTTTGTGTCACTACCAAGATTTACTTTTGGTATTTAATCTGGAGACTTTTTTATTTGTACTAGTTTTATTTTACACATGCATGTGGGATTTTTTTTTTTGTTACATTATGTCTTGCATTTGCTTTGTGGATGATCCATCATATCTTCTGATCTTGTTTCTTAAAAAGGGTAATCCCTCAATTATTCTGAGATTTGTACACCTTTGGTGCTAGTCACCAACCCAGGGCCTACCGGAGGTGGGAATCAGGAGTCATTGTCACCCTTTCTTTATTGTCATCATAAGAGGTGTATCTTTGGAGGGATGGGGTCATGAAATAGTGGTATAAAAGGTGATGGTTGAGTGATAGGATGGAGTTTGGAGTTAGGCATAGTGAGGATTGCATGGTATTGTATGGAAACAGTTCCAGTTGACCTTGGTAGATGATATATTCCAGGGAGACTGTCTAGGACATGGGATTTAGGGCCCCCCATGATCCAGTGCATGGGCTCTGAGCTTATTGAACGTTCAAGTGAGATGGACCTACTTGTAGGGTAAATACCTGGGAAGGGTACATGCATCATAATGACTTTTTTTATTGTTTTAATGGTTTGTTTTGGTAAGGTCAATATGGATAATATAAATTAAATTAATGAAAATAAATTTTAATAAAATTCCATACTACTCGGGATTAGAAAATCTTTGTTTTTATTTCATCTATGCCTCCTGGTTATCATCCACATGTGGCACAAGTAGTGGAGGTTCAGTATCCTAATTTGTTTGATCACCGTAGGGTTGATTCAGCTAAGGAGTATGATCAGTGGAAGAGGAAATTGTGTGATTTTCAACGGCAATCTTTGGGAAAGTAAAAGAGAAGTGTTTCTGATGTGGAGAAATAAGGCTGGATAGAGGAGATGGAGATTGCCTTCAGTCAGATCTAGACCCTAACAGAGTATAGGGTCTCTTTGGTAGTTTGTTAGATGTGGGAAGATGCATGTTAGTGGTGGAAAACATATCTCGTAGAGTGGAAGGAGGTAGATTTTTTATGGTTTGACTTTCAGAATTAATTTTGGGCAGATTTCCATTAATCGATCATGAAGTCTGAGAAGAGGCAAAATCTATTGTCCCTTTAGCGGGGGAGTATGTTGGTTCATGAGCTTGGGATCAAGTTTAAGGGCGTTATTATTTTTTCCCCGTATCTTTTTCCAGATGAGGATTCTTGTGTGAGACGTCTTGAGGAGTCACTCCACCCTTCTATACAATATACAGTTACTCCTTTTAAATTGTCGACGTATTTGGAGGTTAAGAATAAGGAATATGTGATCAAACAGATGGACTTATGAGGATGTATAGTAGGATAGGGGAGCCAGCATAGTTCCTCAAGAGGCAGAGTTGTTAGTGTTATATCTTAGGTTCTATGACCTTTGAGGTTTCGATCAGTGGGGATACAAACTCAACAGCTTCCTTTCTGGCCTTCTGGTGCTAGTGGTCTTTGTTCCTTTCCTATGGGATTGGTGATAATGTGTTTATTATATGGGGTTTTCATCCATCTTCAAAATTAGTTCTCAGTGGCTACTCGATCTTAGTTTTATGGATGTGGATAAGCTCAACATCAGCCTCAGCTGTAGTTTCCAGTGAGATAGTTTAAGAAACTAGGATAGTAGAATTTGGATCTTCCAAGGGGAGATAGAGTAGGTATAGGTTTGCCTCAATATGTCCCTCATGATTAGGTACTATGACTCGATCATGGTCATGGAGGTGTTTTTCAGTAGAGAGGAAGAGGAGCTGGGCGTGGTCGGTTACATGTAGTGGAGGCAACAATTTCAGTAGGGCTAGAGATCATTAGAGGAAAGATCAGTTTGTTTAGTACCCTTGCTTATTCTTTGTTTGATTAAAGATATTTTCACTCCTTTGTTACACCTACTCTATCCCATACTTTAGTACTAGACATAGAGAGGTTCCATATTCCTCTGGTGTTGAGTATGCTAGTTAGAGGCCAGAACAGCTTGTTTGATGTGTGCTGGAGGTGTAGACTGATGATGGGACCGCATCAATCCCATTAGGGTATCTTCTTACTACAGATGCAGTTGTATGATTTCATCCTTGGCATCGACTTGTTGTATTACATACATTCTGTTATCGACTGAATATGGGGGAGAGTCGTGTTCTCAGATGTGGATGGTCAATATGTGGTTTTTGTTAGCGAGTAGGGTTGTCAGGTGGGTAGTCATCATGTGGATCCCATTATTTTCTTATTGGATGAGATGTTAGTGGAATTATTGTAAGATAAAATGGTAGAGGTTCCCAGGGTCATTGGGGAGTTCCTGGATATTTTCCCCAAGGATGTTTTGATTCTACCTCCTTAACATGATGTTGATTTTGAGATAGACTTGCAGCCCGGTGCTTCCCCAATTTTTATGGATCCTTATCGGATGGCACCATACGTGTTGTGGGAGTTAAGGATTAAAATAGATGATCTTATGTGGAAGGGTTTTATTTTCCCCAGTGTGTCACCATAGAGTGGTCTAGTGTTGTTCACAAAGAAGACGGCAGGTGGTCTGAGGTTGTGTATACACAACAGGGGGTTGAATCAGGTGATGGTCAATAACTGTTACCCTCTTCCAAGAATAGAAAATATTTTTGAACAGTTGAGAGGGGAAATTTGGTTTTATAATATCGATTTACAGTATGAATATCACTAATTGATGGTGAATGAGGGCGATATCCCAAATAGTGCCTTTAGATACAGGTATGGGTACTTTGAATTTGTAGTCATGTCATTCGGAATTATGAACGCACCATTCATGTTCATGGGGATTATGAACTCCATGTTCCATGAGTTCAAGTATCGGTTCGTCATTATATTCATCGATGATATCTTAATCTAATCAAAGTCATAGGAGGAGCAGGTCGAGCATCTCAGAACTATCTTACAGGTTCTCTGATGCCACCAGTGTTATGGAAAGTTTTCCAAGTCTAATTTTTAGGCACATGAGGTGAATTTCCTTGGTCATTTGGTGTTTTAGTAGGGTGTGTCAGTAGACTCATCGAAATTTGAAGTAGTTGCTTCTTGGGTAGTACCCAAGAACATGGAAGATCATTGCAGTTTCCTTGGTCTCTTCTGCTATTATCGGAGATTTTTACCCAATTTCCCTTGAGTTTCAACCCTGTTAACATCTTTGACTAAAAAGATCAAGATTTTTGTGAAGTGATTAGTACCAAGAATCTTTTGATTTTATGAAGGATAAGTTTGTTAGTGCTCCAGTGCTCCAGTTTCCTGAGAAAGGGGTGATGTTTGAGGTGTTTTTTGATTCTTCACGTCTGTTTTGGGATTCATGTTGATGAAATAGTAGGAAATGATCTATTATTGGTCTAGGAAGTTGTTTCCTCACAAGATTAATTATGACACCCATGATCTGGAGCTATTATCAGTGGTTTTTGCGCTAAATTTGTGGAGGAATTACATCATTGGGGAGTGCTTTTTGGTCTTCACAGATCACAAGAGTTTAAGTTATATCTTTTCCCAGCATAAACTAAATCTAAAACAATGAATGTAGATGGAGTTTCTTCAGGACTATGATTTTGATATCTCCTACACCTTAGAAAAGGGGAATCTTGTGGCCAATTATTTGAGTTGAAATTTGTGGAAGGAGGTTTTTCTGGATTTTGCGGATTCTTAGAAAGTAATGGAGGAGTTGGAAACCTTTCACTTGGGTGAAATAGTGTATGGTGGTAAAGGTTGTTTTTTTCAGATGACATATAATTATTCTTTGATGACGTAGGTGGTGGAGTTTTAGTGGGGACACTTAGAGGAAAAGGTGTTGAGTGATCATGTTGGTCACGGTGATGCTCCGGAGGGGTGGTCAGAGGATGGTCAATACTTGATGTTGTTTTGTGAAAAAAAAATATTGTAGCAATTCATAGTGGATTCAGTTTTAAGTTTCATATCTCACCCTTGGTGGTAAATCTAGGAGTTTCTAAGTTATACCATGGATTAAATATGTAGTTTTGGTGGCCCAGGATGAAATGGTTAGTGGAGAATTTTTTGGATAAGTGATTGGTTTTCCAATAGGTAAAGGCCAAGAATCGTGTTCTTGGTAGTTTTTTTTTGCATCTCTTGTATGTTCCCAAGTGGAAATGGGATGACATATCGATGAATTTATTTATAGAGTTACCTAAAGCTCAAGGATTTTTTGATGTTATCTGGGTGATAGTTGATCGGTTGATGAGATCTGCCCACTTCTTAGTGATCAAGGAATCGGGAACAGTAGATACCATGTCCAAGAGTTATGAGGATTAAGTAGTGTGTTTTATTAGGTTTCCAAGGTTAATTGTCTCATATCTTGATGCGTGGTTTAATTCACGAATATAGAGGGGATTGCAGTATGCTTTTGGCACCCAGTTATACCTCAGCACTGTTTTCCACCCCCAAACAGATGGGAAGACAGATCAAACTATCCAAACATTAGATGATATGTTACGGGCATGAATCTTGGAATTTGGTGGATCTTGGGTACAAAACTTGACCATGGTAGAGTTTTATTATAAAAAAATCTATCACTCTTCCATTTTCATGGTTTCATTTGAGAATTTTTATGGAACACTATATCATTCACCATTGTGTTGCACAAATGATGAGGATATGGACATTCTTGGTCCCAATGTGGTGTAGATCATGACAAAGAAAGTTTATCTTGTTTGTGAGAGGATGAAAGCAGTGCAGGACCGACATAAGTCATATGTCGATCACATAAGGAGGCTCGGAGGGTGTTTGGATAAGTTTTGTTGCTAAAGGCTAGAAGAATGAGGATTACACGTTGTGTAACTAGATTACATGACATGAAATTATGTTTCATTACTTATCTTGAATGTTTTGCGATGTGAAAAAAAATTACACAATGTGAAGAAGGGTTTCATGATGTCTAATATTTTAGGGTTATAAAAATAAAATAAAATGAATAACTGATGTATTTTAAAGAAAATACCAAACCCTGGGTATTACACAACATGAAAGGGTATTACACATCATCTAATACCCCGATCATGTGCAGTTTTAAAATTATTTTTCAGTCGAACCCTCATTCATTTGAACATAGTTTCTTTTTTCCTCTCATTTTGGGAAAACCTTAGCTGCCCTAAAGTGTTCTTCAAGCCCTTTCCCTTTCTCTTTTATACGTTGATCCCGGTGGATGTTCATTGGCGAACTGTGGTCAATTCATGGTGAGTTCTCCTATCTTTATCATCTATTTTCTTACATTTCTATCCTGGGGATCTATTGTGGTAGTGTTTCTTTGGTTTGGGGGTGCATTGGGTTGCGGTTTTATGGAGCCTTGGTGCGGTATAGGTTGATCCATAGTTTTCGTGTTGTATTTGTGATTTGTGTGCGTTCTTCTTCACCATGCGGTGCACAGCAATTGGAAAACTCCCTTGAGGTAGGATTCCATTCATTTCTATCTATTTTTGCATCATGAGGGAGGGTTTTTACTTTTTTTTATCTATGAATCATGGTTTTCCAGACTAATTGAAGATAAATAATCGGTTAATTGAAATTAAGGGGAAAATAGGGTTTAATTCACATACTTTTTATAGCTTTGATATTGCTTGTGATAATGTGATTGTTCAAGCTTGATGCCCTGCTAAAAATTGTGGTCGTAGGTGGATTTGTTTGTGGTTGATACATCTGTTTTGTTTGCTTTATTATAGTGATTTGTTTGGTATCACCCTAAAATGAAAATTTGGCAAACCACATATACTTGGTTAATGAATTGGTTGCCCCAAGATTTTGTTTTGTGTGATAATTTCCCAAAGAAAAGTAGTAGAATGTGGTAAATGTTCTTTTAAACCTATAAAATGTTTTTTGTGGTTTTTATTTGTGGGGAAGTGGATGGAATGTGGTTGTATAGTGGGGTTGTGATGGTAGTGGTGTGATTTTACAACAAGGTTGTTGAACTAGTTGTGCTATGTTATGTTGCTGGATGGGGCTATGAGTTGGGGGGTTTGTTTTAGGTAGTATAGTGGTTTGGGTAGGATGAATTTGAATAAGGACAATGGTGATTGGTATGGGTGCTTCACCATTAATAGCATGTATAAATCATCACCCTATATCTATAGATTGATATAAGATATATCATGAAATGGTTCTAAATGTAGAGGTCGTGGAATGACGTGTCTTTAATGTTGAGTTTCCTTAATTTTTCAAGATCTACACCTTCTGAAATGACTTTTACTATTTTTCCTATTGTTTTTTGTGCTTAGTGGTTTCTCATGTAGTGATAGAATGAATAAATAACAGTTTAATAAATTTTTTAATGGATTTGTTTGTTTTGATTAATTTAATGGATACTATTAAATAAATTGGTTGGGAATGTGAAGTGGTTTTTATGACTTGATGTGTATTGTTGTGCATTTAGAGGTAGTAGAAAAGTTGATATTATTCTTAGTTGGTTGTTTTTTTTAGAACCCATAGGTTGGGAATGAGTGTTTGATATCATAAATGTTTATACTTGTATTTCTATTTGATTTTTATTCACACCCCACCCACATTGAGTACTATGTACTAAATAACATCGTAGTCATGTGGGGGTTTATTTCCTAATATCCTGATGGAGGGATAGATGGATATCCACCCACTCTTCCCCACTCCCTCTTTCAGGAAGTGATGGATCAAGTTTCTTTTGGTAGGATGTGGTGAGAGGTGGTATCCCATGTGTCTGTGGGTGAGGTGGTTTGTTTCCCAAGTGTCTTTAGTATGATTTGTGATGTGTTTTCCCAAGTGTCATCGGAATGAGTTCTCATGTGCTTTCCTAGGTGTCTTCAGGATGAGATTTGATGTGTTGTGAGGTCCAAGTGTGTGTGGGTGGAATGTTTTCTAATCCCCAGCTGTGTGCATGTTGGATGGAATGTGGTATATTCAAAAGTGGTGGGAGTGCCAGGACATTTTTCATTGGTGTGTGAGAGAAGTTAATCAGTGGGAAAGTGGTTTGGCATACCCTCTTATATATGTGCTTTATATTATGTTACCTGACTTGTGTTACTTGGTGATAATTCTTTGGTGATGTTGGGTGGTTAGTATACCTGCTTAGGTTTTGTTTGGTTATGTTGTTTTCTCACAGGTGTATTAGTATTCCTCTTTCACATGTGAATGGGAGACTTTGGATTTTCTACTGAGTATACTTATATACTCACCCTACATATATAAAACTATTTTTAGGTTTCTCTGAGGATTTCACAAATTTTTATGGGACTTACTAGCTCAAATATTAACAGTTGTTGTGTCAGTACCTAGCTTTAATTTTGGTATTTACTTTGGAGACTTTTTTATTTGTACTAGTTCTATTTTACACATGCATGTGGGGTGGTGTTGTCTTTATTTAAATTATTTATTAGGGTTTCTCTGTGGATGATCAATCATATATTTCGATCTTGTTTCTTAAAAAGGGTAATTCCACCCATATTGTGAGATTTTTACACCCTTCCTACAAGTCGGCAACCCAGGGCCTACTGGAGGAGGGACTTGGGGGTCATTATCTCCATTTATTTATTGTTATCCCGGGATGGGTGTATTTGGAGGGAGGGGGTCATGACATGTAATTATACAGTAATCCAATGAAATAGATAATGATTAACATCTCATGAGATAAACCTGACTCGAATAGGGAGTGAACCCAATTTATCAAGAGATTTTATCCACTATAATAGACCTGGGAGTGAACCTTGACTACTATGATGGAATGGGGAGTGAAAAAATATAGTATGATAGTCTTGGAAATGATCTTTGACTACTAAGAAATTTATTTTCTATGACTATGTCACAATTCTATGTTTTATGCCAATATTATGATCTCATGGATCATGTTATTTTATTTTTTTATGATTTATATCTTATAAACTACCAAGAATTATTCCATAAACCAAGATTATGATCTTTGATATGCAGGGTATGATTTTCAAAATGTGATTCTCATGTTCTCATACCCATATGCGCATTTTATGTGTAACTGACCATTGATATCACCCTTTTCTACCCTTACCGAGCATATGATCTCACCATTTCTTATGTTTCCTTTCCCCAGGTTATGTATAAAGGTACTGAGTATGATATTTCTATGAAGGGTGATAGTTATGAAGAAATTAATGGGAAATACTTATAAACTAGTTTTTCATACATCCAAGTTTCCCAAGATACTATACCTATATGATTCTACCATGGATCATTATGTTATGTAATTAATATTCATCCATTAATATTTGATAATTATTTATAAAAATTATGGTTTTTTATAGTTGGTATCATAGAAAGGTTTATTTAACCTTTAGAAACTAGGATGAGAAAACTTTAGTAATAACTCTGGGGATAAGTTTAAGTATATGATAAAATATTAAAGTTTTCATAATAACCATGGATAACCTAGGTGAAAACTAAGGTTTTATAGATTGAGAAGAATATATCATGATATAGGAATCCTATAAATTATTTTTCAATATTCTATGGTTTTAAACTATGATTATTTTTTATCAAACTATGCCTTTTAGTTTTATTCAATAGTTGTAAATAAAATATTTTTTACTAATAATGAATGTGTTGGAAACTAAAATGATTTTCCACCTAAGCCACTAAATGTTGTTTGAACTGGAATGAAAAAATGTTATTACTATACTCATGTAACTTTCTAAATATATGAATTATACTAAAATTACAAGGGATAAATGTAATGAAAAAAATATTGTTGAATACTTTATGAGGAAATATCTACCTTTTTTTGGTTGATTTTCTAATCCACTGGTGGTTGAGTGATGGATCAAAACCATTGAGAAAATATCTATTATTCTCCATTTCTCAGAACATGAAAAATTTTCCTAAAAATTTATCATTTTGAAGGTGAATAATACCAATAGTGGGACGTTTTTAAGAATATGATTCAAGAAGAAGAAATTGAATCCATGGAATGGTATGAGTTTAAGAGAATATTTTTCAGAAAGTACTCCCCTCATGTTTTCCGTACAATGATGGAGAATAAATTTATTGATCTCAAGTAAAAGGATGATAAGTTTATTGGTACCTATAAAGATAATTTTCAAGACACGAAATGTATAATTATAGTTTAATCAGAAACCCCGAAATAAAAATTAATCGATTCTTTTGTTTTAGAAAACCAAGTCTCCAAAAGGAGTTAGCTATAAGAAACTTTATTTACTTCAAATAAATAGTTTGATTTTCACTCAAGGTAGAAATGTTAATTATATATTCCCATAATTCTCATGGTTTTTATAAGAAAAGGATGATCGATTCTCATGAGAACTTGAATAAATCACTTGGTGGAAAGAAATTTCAGTCGCCTACATGCAAGAAATATGGGAATAAACATCATAGGAATTTATTGAGTGGAATTGAGACATGTTTTAAATATGGTAAGGATGTTCATAGAGCCAGTTAATATCAAAATATAGTGAAAATTACAGTTGATATAATGGAGTATAATAAGGTTCTATCTAATACACCACCCATTCTTTGATGCTTAAATTGTAAGGATTATGGGCATTACGCTAACCAGTGTATCAATTTGAATGTTTTTTATGGTTAGTGTCAATATCCTTCTAATCCCAAAGAAAAAGGTAAATATCATGTTTTCACATCTATCGAAGTGGGTTATGATAATATAATAGTAAAAGTTACACTTATCATACACTCTAGAATAGCTAATGTATTATTTGATTCTATATATACCCGCTATTTAATATCTATGGAATTTGAAAAGGGTATTGAATTACCACTTCAATGATAATATATTGAGTTATTGATGAAAACTTATAATGGTGTGATGGTCACATCTCAATTCTCTAGTTCCTCTCTGGTTGTATTTTATGGGAAAGTGTTTCTTGAAAATATTGTGATTATTCCTTTATTTTAATTTGATGTGATTATGAGCATGGTTGGATTTATTTATATAAATCCCATATCAATTTTTGAGAAAGGGACACCACAATTTGTACTCCAAATGAACCCATAATCCTCTATTGGCGTAATGATATATATAAACTTTCAATGAAAGTAACATATATTTTATGGGTATTTATTACCATTCAAAAGGGGTTTTTATCTCATACGGTTAGGGAGAAACTCAACATCAAAGAAATTCTAGTTGTGTGGGAGTTTGTTGATGTCTTTCCAGAAGAATTATCTGGTCTTCCACCAAATTTTTAAGTTGATTTCTTGAAAATATCATAGCTAATTCAATAAATATTTAAAAGAATCCATATATAATGTCCCTAGTCGAGTTATAGTAATTTAAGAATAAACTCCAAGAGGATCTTGATAAGTTATTTATTTATCCAAGTGCATCACCTTGGGGTGCACTTACCCTTTTTATTATGAAGAAATATGGAATAATGAAACTCTTCATTGATTATCAAGAAGTTAACAAGATCATTATCATGAAAAAGTATCATCTACCTCATATTGCTTACTTTTTTGATCAATTGTGTGGAGAACAATGTCATTCTTAGATTGACCTTCATTATAGATAACATCAATTTAGGGTCAAGAAATAATATATACCCAATATAGAATTTTATACATGGTATGAACACTATGAATTTATATTGATTCCATTTGGTTTTACAAATCCCCCAGTTATCTTCCTAGATTTAATGATTAGAGTCTTTAGATATTACCTTGATCAGTTTATGGTAGTATTTATAGAATATTTACTTATATATTCCAGGATTAAGAAATAGCATGGATATGACTTGGGGATTGTGCTGAAAACACTAAGGGAGGATAATATTTATGAAAAATTTACCAAGTGTGAATTTTGGCTTCAAAAAGTTTTATTATTGGGTCATATAATCTCAAGTTAGGTTATATCAATAGATCCTTCAAATATATAAGTTATTGAATCTTGTCCCAGAATAACCACTGTGAATGAGATCTATGGTATTCTTGGTTTGGATGGATATTATTAGTGATTTGTAGATAATTTCTCATTGATTTCTAATCCACTCACTAAGTTAACTCAGAAATGATCCAAGTTCCTTTAGATGGATGAATTTTAAAAGAATTTCAAGGAGAAGAATGTTGGTTAGTGCACCTATCCTTAAACTAACTTGTTGTGAGGAAGGGTTTGTAATCTACTAATATGCATCAAATAAGGGACTGGGATGTGTTCTCATGCAGAATTATATGGTTATAGCTTATGTCTCACATCAATTAAAGGTTCATGAGAAAAATTACCCCAACTCATGATTTGGATTTATCAGTGGTATTTTTTCATTAAAGATATGTAGGCATTATCTTTATAGAGAAAGGTGTGAAATATTTATTGATCATAAAATTTTAAAGTGTATTTTCACACATAAAGAGTTTAATACATTCTAGAGAATATGGTTAGAGCTAAGTAAGTATTATTACTGCTCAATGAATTAACACCCTGGGAAAGAAAATAAGGTGGCAGATGCTCTAATTCGAGAGAACCATAATAGATTATCAATGATAAGGATAACAAAAGATCCAATATTTCTATATTTGAAAAGGATGGACCTTAAAATATTAATGGAAGGGGAGAAATATTATCTTTATCAAATAATTGTTTAACCATCTATCCAAGTGAATATTAAAGAGACGCAGAAGGAAGATATGGAACTAAAAAAATGTTACTGTGTTTAAAATAAATTGAGATGTAATGGTAAGCTTCATGAACCATGTATATGTCCCATTTATACCATATTTGAAGAATAGTTTTTCAGATAAGTCTTTCATTTCATCATTATCTATTCATCATAGAAGTAAAAAATTTATAGAGTCATAGAAGAGTTTTTATATATGGATATCATGAATAGGGATATTATTTATTATGTATAAAAATGATTAATATATCACCAACTTAATACTGAGATATAGAATTCTAAGGGGAAGTTACA
Source organism: Viscum album (assembly GCA_963277665.1). NCBI lineage: Eukaryota > Viridiplantae > Streptophyta > Magnoliopsida > Santalales > Viscaceae > Viscum > Viscum album. The sequence continues at coordinate 533,595,737 of OY728129.1, forward strand.
ACCATTTCCTATACCAGAATGGAAATGGTAAAACGTCACCATGGATTTTGTCAATGGACTTCTCAAAACTTTTAAAGGAAACAATGTTATTTGGGTTGTATTTGATATCCTTATAAAGTCAGAACACTTCACTTTTATTAGAGAATATTTCCCTCCAGATCATCTTTCCAGGATATACATTAAGTGGTAATTTTTAATGTAGTACCACATTCTAATCTATCTAATCATGATTCAATGTTTACCTCAAGGTTTTAGTGATGTATTTAGTAGGATCTAGATACAAAGTTGAGCTTCAATATAGCATATAATCCTCATATGTATGGTTAGTCTTGTAGGACCCCGGGACACCCTGATAGGGGAGGGGTGAATCAGGGTGGAAACTTTTTCTTTTAAAGAGATGGATCTTGTTCCCACGATGGTAGGAACTTGTTAAACCTATATGATTAATATGATCAAAAATCAAACATTCACATGTAGAGAGATGACACAACGCTTTTCACTTGGTTCGCCACTAAGGGCTACGTCCAAGGAGCATACGCCGACAGGTTTTCGGTCCTACCAAATTCCACTAATCATCACTAGTAGTGGATTACAATGGTTCGGGCATAGTCACTCTGTCCCAGGCGCACTGCCTTTACAAAGGTTCAGGGATAGCTCACTTTGTCCCTCGGGTCACTCCTATTGACTCCCCCTGGATCACTGCATTTGGTGAAGTCCCACTCTGTTTATAGACGTGAAGATTTATCAATCATTGTAAAAGAATGCGTCTTATGTTGTATGTAGATGCTCTGTTGAAGTCCAACTCTCTCTAGTAGACTAATCTCACTTTCCACTGAAGGTATCAGGCAATCTTCTAGCTTTCGTACAGCTTCAAAAAGACGTGTGTACTTCAACAACACCAGGCGCGCTTCTCCAAGACGGCGCGCAAGTTTCAAAGACGGTGTGCAAGTTATAACTGGAACGCAAGTCTACCTAATCCAATTGCACGACACTCACTTCTAAAACTTTAAACTTGCATGAATCACATTATTTTTCACCCAAACTGGTTTTGGTGTGCAGCAAATGACTGTTGTATGGCTTATACTTGCATGACCCACAACAACTTGCGCGACCACTACACCTGCGCGACGGGAGAACTGAATTTCTCTAACTCTCGAACTTCATTACAAATGAGTAGGAATGGTTCACTATTTATAGAAAAATTGGACTCCCAGTGCGGTGGCGCGCAAGCCTCCTCTCGGTGCGCAAGTTCCGGCGCGCAGCTCCGACCACCCTAGCCTTTGTCGCGCTACTAACTTTCATGACTAAAACAATACTTGCGCGACCCTCTTTCCTTTTCCATATTTTGAAGATCTGGTCTTGAAAAATATTTGGTGCGCAACTTTCCAATCCTCATAGGCACTGAATCACAAGTCCTTTCTCAGCACGCAAGTCACTTATGCAACACATGTCCGGAACGCAAGTCCCTTTTCCAAAAAACATTGTTTTCCCCTTTTGTCAAATTTGAGGTCCAAAATTTTGGAAAACACTGGAAAACAGTGCCACCTTCATTACTATTATCTGCATGACCTGTAAAAGTACTTTTCTGGGACACATTCTAAACTTCGTCTGAGGATTGACAACAAACACAAACCATTCTCCAATTCATGCATAGATGACCATGGTTCCAAAAATCTCCCCCTTTGGGTTTGTTGTCAATCAGTAAATAAATTCAATAGATCACCATCCTCATGCAAACCAAAAAATTAAAGAATTAACTTATCCAGCACTCTAATTCTATGTGAGCAATGCTCGGTGTAGAAAACAAGAGAGGAATCTTAAATTGGGTTCCTGTGTTTTGGAATTCTCAATGACGCCCAAGAAATTCTCTTACAGTGTCACAGAAGCATTACATGTCCAATGTATTCCTTCTCATCCTTCTCATCCTATCACTGACACAGAATCTCATCGTGTCACAAAAGCATTACATGCCTGAATTTATTCATTTCTCCCCCATTGAAAATAAACCCAAAGACTGGTAATTGTTCCTTGTTCAGCTCAAACTACACTCCCCCTGGATAGTATATCCCCCACCAACCTATATCACATCGATAAACAGATTAAAAATAGTTAACACAACTAGGGAGAGGGGATTTTTGTAACCTCCTTATGCACTGGGAGGTGGCTGAACACCGAGGTTCAACTGATGCTTCACAAATACAGTCGTTGACAGTGGCTTAGTAAGGATATCAGCCACTTTCTCATCAGTTCCCACATGATCCATTATAATTGCGCCTTGTTCAAATTTCTCTTTGATAAAGTGATATCTAATTTCAATATGTTTTTTACGAGAATACTGAACCGGTTTCTTCATAAGATCAATTTTTCTCTTATTATCACAGTAAATCACCATTGGTTGCTTCACCTCATCACCAATATCTATTAATTGTTGCTTCATCCATAGCAGTTGAGTGCATGCCTTTGTGGCGGAGATATACTTAGCATCAGCAGTACTAAGAGAAGTCATTTCCTATTTCTTGCTCAACCATCCAACACATTTATTCCCAATATAGAATGCTCCACCACAGGTGGACTTTCTATCCACAACATCACCAGCCCAGTCAGCATCAGAAAATGCTAATAGTTAACTGTTCCTTCCGGCATCAAAGTATAAGACACAATTGTGAGTAACTTGAATATACCTCATGATTCTTTTTATTGATGCCATATGTTCCTCCTTTGGATTACTCTGAAAGCGGGCTGCAAGACATGTGGCAAAGACAATATCTAGTCGTGTCGCTATCAGGTACAGTAGGCTTTCAATGATCCTTCTGTACATGGAGGGATCTACAGAGGTCTCATCCTCATTATTTCTAAGTTTAGTTCCAACTGAAATTGGATTTGACATTGGTTTGGATTATTGCATATTAAACATCTTCAGCAGCTCTCTTGCATACTTTTCCTGGGAAATGAAAGTGTAATCCTTCTTTTGAATCACTTACAGCCCCAAGAAATATGTGAGATCCCCAATCATAGACATTTCAAATTCTGATTTCATGTGATTGGAAAATTCATCCACTGATTTCTTCCTGCTGCCACCAAATACGATATCATCAACGTAGAATAGAACCATGAATTGATCTTTTAGATAATTCTTCACATATAGATCGTGATCTACTCCTCCTCTTTTGAATTCCAGCTTCTTGAGATAAGAGTCCAGCCGGGAGTACCATGCATGTGCTGCCTGCTTCAAACCATATAGAGCTTTCTTCAGTTTGCAGACCTTTGTTTCATCAGTACTAAGAACAAAAACCACTAGTTGTTCAATGTAGACTTCTTCTTCAAGGACACCATTCAAGAATGCTGTCTTGATATCAATTTGATATACTTTATATCCTCTTTGGAGTTCCATGGAAAGGAAAATCCTGATTGACTTCAGTATATCCACTGGAGAAAAGGTTTATTCAACATAAACACCTTCAATCTGGGAGTATCCTTTACATACCAGTTGTGCCTTGTTTCTGATAACACTTCCATGCTCATCAAACTTGTTCTTGAAGATCCATTTTGTACCAATCACATTGTGACCTTTGGGTCTCTGGACAAGATCCCATGTTTGATTCTTGTCAATCTGATCTAACTCTTCATTCATGTCTTTCACCCATGATTCATCCTTTGCATCTTCTTCAAATGAGGATGGCTCCACAACTGACAGAAATGAATATTGCGTGTTATTCCTCATCCTCCTTGTTTGTGTGGGTGCACTTCTGTCCCCAATTATGTTAGATGGATCAATCTCAGCTCTACGATTTCTCTTGTGCGGTTCAGGTGCATTCTCTCCATCCATAGTTTCTTCTTCAGATTCTTCTTCTGAGTCAATATCATGATGTGACTATTGAGTGTTTTGTACAGCTTCCTCTATTTCTGTATTTGTATTTTCTCCACGTTCACTCTCTTCCTCACTTTCTATAACATCATTATATGAAGTCCTTGAAGCATTTGTAGTTTTCTCTTAAATTATCTTAACATCACTGCTTTATAAAATCCTTCCTAATCTCTTGTTGAAACACTTTTAGGCTTTGCTGTTCATTGGATACCCAAGAAAAATTCCTTCATCAGCATTGTCACAAAACTTCCCTTGATTTCCTTTTTTATTCTGGATGAAACATTTGCTTCTGAAAATAGGAAAGTATTTCAATGAAGGCTTCCATCCATGCCACAATTCATATGGTGTCTTTATTTTTCCCATATAAATCCTTGTTCTATTCTGAATGTGCACTGCAGCTTCAACAGCTTCCTTCCAGTAATGGCGAGAGATACCACTCTCAATCAGCATAGTCCTGGCCATATTATTGCCTTGTTGATTTCGGCGCTCAATAATTCCATTTTGCTATGGGGTTCTCACAGCAGCTACCTCATGATGTATTCCATGTTTTTATAAGTAATTCTCAAACTCAATGGATGTGTATTCCCCTCCATTGGCAGATCGCAACACTTTTATTGTTCGTCCAGTATCATTCTCAGGGATTCGCCGATATGTTTTCATGCAGTCAAGAACTTGTCGTTTCCTGTGAATGACCATAAAACATGACATTCTACTGTAATCATCAATGAAAAGGACAAATTACCTCTCTCCATGAGTTCTGGAAACATTTATCAGCCCGTATACATCTGTATGAATTAGATCAAGAAGATGAGATGCTCTTTTCTTCTTTGGCCGATATGAACTGCAGACCAACTTCCCACGAATGCAAGCATCACAAGACTTTTCATGCTCATGATTTAGAATGGGGATATCCATGACAATATTCATCTTAGATATCTTTTCCATGTCTTTTTGGTTAATGTGCCCCAGCCTTCGATGCCACAAATTGTTTTCTTCTTCAACAGACAAATAACAGGAGTTCACTTTGCTGTCAACCTGATATAAGTTTCCATTTGTTCTACAGCCTTTCATAAGATAATTCCCTATTTTTACCTTTATAGTGTATCCTTTTTTATTAAAATTTACTATGAGCCCTGAATCGCATATTTGAATCACACTGAGAAGATTGTGGCGTAGACCATCCACATAAAGAACTTTAGTCTTCTTTAGCTCTCCATTGGTGAGAGCAGTATTCCCACTGCCTTTAATCTTCAAAGCACCATCATTACCAAACCTCACTATTCCATCAACCTTATTTTTAATGTTCTTAAAAAGGTCATCATTTCCCATCATATGGGAAGAGCATCCACTATCAAGAATCCAGGTGTTGCTGGTCTTTGTAGCTTTGAGTGCTACTTCTGCAAGGTTGGATTTCTCAATTTTCTTCCTTTATTTCCAAGAGACATTGGATTGAGTAAATATCACTGATGGCCTTTCAATTATCTCATCTGCATACATTGGTCTTCATAGTTGAAGTCTTATTCGAGAGGAGAAAACCTGTTTGTAAGAGCAACACTATCTTGATGATGAGATTTGACTTGTCTTGAACTCTGGTATGAGGTGACCATGTCCCTTCTCTGTCTGCAATTAACAGCCTTATAACCAAAGTTAGAACAACGAAAAAAATATCCATAGAAGTTATTTCTTATAAAAGAATTAGGATATGAATTTGTTCTCCTTCGTTGAACTCCCAGATCTTCCCCGTTCAAGTAGCTCCTTGCTTCTTCGCAATATGACATGGAATGGCCCAAATAGCCACAGAACTGACACTTCATGAGAGGAAATGTCTTCTCACTTGAATTTATCCTCATACCTTCTTCTGTGGGATAATATTATGAGGGCACATTTTTTCACAAGGCTCGATAATAATCTTCTTTTCTTCTTTCAGATTGAATTGGGGGTTTCTGTTTCATCACTTCAGAAGACTTTCCCACATCACCCACTTTTATCTTGCCTTTATTTTGGTCACCTTTATTTGCATCATTTGACAATTCTAACTCAAAACCAATTCCACTATTTCCCATGCAGGCAGGTCTTTGATCATTTAAAATATTTTCAAATCCATTAGAGCCACGTTTTTCTCTTTCAAACAGCTCAGCATCTGAGAACCTTCCAAACTGTATTTTCTTCCTTGATTCTTTTGAAATTGAATCTTTTTCAAGTTTAATCCTAATAGTAAAAACTTCCTCCTCAAGACGTTCAGCAGTCTTGGACTTTTCTTCTAGTTTGGAGGTCAGGTCATTGATGACCTTTGCCTTCTCTTGAATTCTCAGCTTCAGGTCCACTACATCATCATTGCTTTCAAGTACTTTAGACTGTACTTTCACCAATTCTTCCAGTCGTTCAATTTCAGATTTAAGTTGATCAACATATTTCGTTGATTCTTTTACAATTGATTTCCACTAATTGAAACTCTTGCATTTTATCTTGAGCTTACTAACATCATCCTTAAGTTGAAACTCGGGATCAACAATAGTTTTAAACTGATTTTCTCCACCAGTACCTTCTGATTTTTCAACAGTGGCCATCAGGGAAGCATGGTTCCCAATTTTAAATTCTGGTTCTTCTTCATCACATTATTCAATATCATAATCTTCCTCTTCACATAAAAAACTCTTCCTCTGTATCTTCTTCCCAGATTTGAAGCCTCCCTTTTTGAAAAACCTTTTCCGAGGCTTCTCAATGTCTTCTGCTTCACTTTCATCATCATCAAACTTTCTTTGGCACTGAGAGGCAATGTGCCCGACTCTTCCACAATAAAAACATGCCAGAGGTAGTTTACCTTTGAATTTAACTTTTCCCTTCTTCATCTTCTTGGAGATGAGAGAAAAAATTTCCTATTCCTCTTCATCTTCACCACCACTGTCTTCTGAAATTTTCAGTTTTTTCGTGGCTTTGAATTCCATTTACTTACTTACACAAGTTGTGGCATCTTCAGGCTTGACTCTCATCTCATATTCCACTAGACTACTTAACATATCATCCATAGATAGCTTAGATAGATCTCTTTCTTCAAGGGTTGACACCTTTTCATTGTACAGTGGAGGAAGTCTTCTCAAGATTTTCTTTACGATATAAATGTCTTTGATTTCTTCTCCAAGACCTCTAATTGCTCCCACAACTTCAGTAATTCGATTGAAGAATGAATCTGCATTCTCATTAGGATGCATCTTTAGATTGTCAAACCTATTGTGTAGGACTTGTAGTTTTGCCTCCTTCACTTTGATATCTCCTTCATAAATATTCTCAAGTTTATCTCACATGGACTTTGCTGAGGTTCAACTCATTACCTTTAGATAGATCTGATCAGAAAGGGCTGCGGTGAGAGCATTCTGCGCTTTAGCATCAGCATCAAGAATTTTCCTATCGGCATCAGTCATAGCCAGCCCTGTTGGATCAGTAACATGTATAACTTTCATGGTGGAAAACAGGACATCCATTCCAAGGGATCTTATATGAGATCTCATTCTATTATAACAAATCTAAAAATTACTTCCATCTAAGAGAGGGACTCCCCTGACATTGACTGCATTCTCCATGATGAAAAAGGACGGATTCAACACCAGCAACCTCCCTCTGATACCACTTGTAGGACCCCGGGACACCCTAAGAGGGGAGGGGTGAATCAAGGTGGCAACTTTTTCTTTTAAAGAGATGGATCTTGTTCCCATGTTGGTAGGAACTTGTTAAACTTGTATGATGAATATGATCAGAAAGCAAACATTCACATGCAGAGAGATGACACAACACTTTTTACTTGGTTCACCACTAAGGGCTATGTCCAAGAAGCATACACCAACAGGTTTTCAATCGTACTAAATTCCACTAATCTTCAATAGTTGTGGATTACAATGGTTCGGGCACAGTCACTCTGTCCCAGGTGCATTGCATTTACAAAGGTTCAAGGATAGCTCACTGCGTCCCTCAGGTCACTCCTATTGACTTCCCCTGGCTCACTGCCATTAGTGAAGTCCCACTCATTTTATAGACGTGAAGGTCTCTACATCATTGAAAAATAATGCATCTTCTGTTGTATGTAGATGCTCTGTTGAAGCCCAACTCTCTCCAGTAAACTAATCTCACTTTTCACCGAAGGTGTTGGACAATCTTCCAGCTTTCATGAAGCTTCAAAAAGATGGGTGTACTTCAACAACACCAGGCATTCTTCTCCAAGCCTGTGCGCAAGTTTCAAATACGGCATGCAAGTTATAACAAGCGTTCAATTCTACCTTAGCCACTTGCACGACACTCACTTCTACAACTTCAAACTTGCGCAACTCACATTCCTTTTCACCCAAACTAGTTTTGGCGCGTAGCAAACAACTGTCGCGAAGCTTATACTTGCACGACCCACAACCACTTGCGCGACCACTACACCTGCATGACGGGAGCACTGAATTTCTCTAACTCTATAACTTCGTTACAAATGAGGGGGGTTGGTCCACTATTTATAGGTAAACCGGACTCCCTGCGCGGTGGCGCGCAAGCCTCCTCTCGGCGTGCAAGTTCGGGCGCGCAGCTCCAATCGCCCTAGCCTCTGTCGCACTACTTACTTGCGTGACCAAACCAATACTTGTGCGACCGTCTTTCCTTTTCCATATTTTGAATATCTGATCTTGAAAAACATATGGCGCGCAACTTTCCAATCCTCCTAAGCACCGGCGCGCAAGTCCTTTCTTGGCGCGCAAGTCTCTTGCGCGACACATGTCCGGCACGCAAGTCCCTTTACCAAAAAAACATTGTTTTCCCCTTTTTTCAAATTTGAGGTCCAAAAATTTGCAAACACTGGAAAATAGTGCCACCTTCAATACTATTATCTACTTGACATATAAAAGTACTTTGCTGGCACACATTCGGAACTTCATCTGAGGATTGACAACAAACACAAACCATTATCCAATTCATGCATAGATGACCATGGTTCCAACAAGTCTGAGAGAACCATTCAAACCCTAGAGTATATTCTGATATCTTTTTCTATGGATTTTTAAGGTGGTTGGGAACAACACCTTCCACTAGTCAAGTTTTCTTAAAACAATTTCTTTCACTCGAGAATTCAGATGGATCCTTTTGAATCCCATTATATAAAGAAATAAAAACCACCAATATACTGGGATGAATTTAGAAAATAAATATATTCAGAAATGATATGGTAGAGGAAATGATAGAGAATTTTAGATCTATTCAGTATCACATCAATCAATCTTAGAGTCGATGGAAAATTATGTTGACAATCATTGGAATGACTTGTAATTTGAAGTTGGTGAGAAGGTGTCTATATGAATTTCTCCATGGAAAAAGGTTATGATATTAAGATAGAAGGTAATGTTAATACCTAGTTATATTGAACTTTTTTGGGATTCTTTATTGAGTAGGTATGGTGGTTTATCGCTTGGTTCTTCCACTAAACCCTCTCAAGTTCACAATGTGTTCCATGTGTCTCTCCTAAGGAAGTAAATACCAGATCCATCACATGTACTAAAATCAAGGGTTATACCATTCGAACACGATATTTATTATAAATAAAAATTGTTAAAAATCTTGTATCATTGAGATAAATTTCTATAGAACATGATTATTCACTTGGTGAAAGTTCTCTGAAGAATTCATAAATTCAAAGAACCTGCACAGGATTAAATGGATGTAATGAGACAAATATACCCTCACTTATTTGTATCAAAGTGATGGATTTTGATAGAAAATAATAATTTTAAGGGTGGTATAATGTAACACCTCAAGATTTTATGAATTTTTTTCCAAATAAATTTGATTGTTTTTTATAGCTTGTGTTAGACAAAACACTGAGTTTAAACGAACTATGAGATACAATAAAAATACTATTATTAGTTCTTTATCACCTAGAACATAGATTATAGGGTATCAATAGTACTAAATAAATTATGAAAAAACATATGTTTTACATATTACCAAAATGAATTCATTGGTTAACGATTCATTAGAAACAAAAATAAGAATCATTTGAAAGTAAAAGAGATATTTTTTCTGAAAACATATTTTTATTTGCATGAAGAATTTTTATATTATAAAATTAAATTATTCACTATTTTTGAATTATTTTAAATAAAAAAATATATTATATATTAAATAAAAAAATTTAACATTAATTTAATATTTTCTAGGCATGGGATAAGAATAAACCAATTTTTAGGCTTAAAAATCAATTTTTCCAAAAGTGGTTTTCGTTTCATATTGAGTGCTCATTTTAAAATTAATTTTTTCCTATTATAGGTTTTGAATTTGATATAATGGATTCCATATTTTGAATCATTAGGTCCAAATTTGGTAAATAGATCTCTTTTATTTTTAGTCAATATGAATAGTAAACTAAGTAAATTTTATCAACTTGATAAAGGGTAAATCATGTTATCCTAGGTTAAACTAATTGATAATACCAAAAATTTTCATAATAATTCTTATTTGATGAAATAAAATATACCCTTATCACCTTCTGATAAACATTTAATTATTTAAAGGACACTTGTCCATGAAAATGACCTGTATAACATTTAAATCAAATAAAGTTAAAAATGTCACTCTATCATTCCTACCAAAATTTAAGGATGATACTAGATGAGGAGTATTATTTAAAGCTAGGGTGGGTGGTCTATTACTTTTCACTAAAAGTATATATTTTTATGACATCTTCGGTAGTGTCGCACGCCATACTTTCCAGACATTGTCCTGAAAATGTGTATCTCCTTTAATTAATAACCTAGATCATGAATTTGATATTCCATGAGAACATTTATCATCATTGGTGTAACGTCCCGACCCCAGTTACCTAGAGTCGGTGCATTATTACATAACATTGTCATGATCACAAGAATGATCAAATCTCGAAAGACCGATTGGTTTAGTAGCCTTGGAAACACTAGATATATTCATAAGTCTTACATTACATCATAAAAATGAAAACTACAACAACATCTTTTCTTCATATTCCACACTCATATCCCCACATACTATCCCTGTAGGTCATTCATAATTTACTTCTTCATACCCTGGGAAAAATAAAACATAGAAAAGGGGTGAGCTCAAATGCCCAGTAAGGATAACAATATAGCGGAAACTTTCATAAATAAGAATAAACATTTAAGGCAATGTATAACTAAAACAAAAGCCTTTTAAACTTGAACTTAAACATAGTATGGCAAAAATAAAATGAAATAATTCCATTTACTTATTCACATAGATATTCTACTAATCGAATAATCACATGCAATATCAATAACCACTTTCATAATGATGGAATGCATAATGCCAGACTATCATAACCACATAGCCAAGGCCTCGTGCCAAGACTACAATTAAGATTTTGCCAAGGCCTTGTGCCAAGACACTAGTTTGTCTCATGAGACCTACCGATGCATCGAGGAGCTATATCGGGCTCCACCCGTCACATATTAAGTCCAATGCATTCTCATATGAAAAGGTTTAAACATAACATAAACATTCGTATTAAAACTAGCATACAAAATGTCAATACTTTCACCATAAACTATGAACGGTATAAAAATAGCACATCCATAGTCAAACATATCACAAAACCTTCAATACAATATAGAATTTTTGTATCATAATAAATCAACTTCAAATAAGCGTAAAATCCATCAAAGGATGTTGACATAGATGAAATCAAAACTCTTTTTAGAGAAATATCTCTTTCTATTTTGAAATCATTTAAGAGTCTTATATTTATGAAATAAAACATTTTCTTTGAAAATATTCTTATAATATTGTAAGGGAATCTTTGAAGATTTTATAACGGCAGAAAATAACCGCACCCGCCGTATAAGTTAAAAAAACATTCATACCTTAATTCTGTCGAAAAGGTTAAAAGCACCTTGTTTGAAAAATGACGGAAAGATTCCTTTAAAACCACTTATAAAAATTCAAAAAAAGGTATAAATGACTTTAACCCATATTCTTGTAAATAGTAAAAATGTTTTGAAATTCATTTTTAAGAAACATGGAAGTGGATAATAAAAAGATCCCAGTAGATTATTACGTATAAACAACCTCGGATAATGAAGAGATTGTGAAATAACCCTTACCTTGTACTTTTCCTTGGTTGGGGTAGGTTAACCTCATGTATAATGGTGAAATAATTGTTATTAAATTATACAAGAATCATATACATTAATATGATATCATATATGATCTTTTAACATTGATTTGTTAATAATATCTTAGTATTATCGTTGTTTCGGGTGTTAACTTACTCATTTTCTTTTATATATTTTGTTACATAAGACATATTTGTAATGGATAGGTTGTAAATTATTCATATCCAGAATGATATCAAGTCCTTAAACATCATTTTTAAATCATCAAATGATAATTATACTTGAATGGATACGATGGAGAATGAATCTCATCACGTTCGTGGAGACGGTAGTCCGTACGTACGCACGAGCGACAATATTATTCTTTTGATATTAAAATAATATATAAATGGATGGTATATCATATATACAGAATCATTAACATTTTATATTTATTATTTACATGAGTTACACATCATTATTATACCCATGAAAATAATAATATATTGAAAAACAATTACACCACGACGTGGAGACGGTAAGTCGTACGTATGCACGTATGGTGACATGTTATTCAAAGGGTGGATAGAATACTTAATATGGTTGTACCATATTTATAATAACATCACAGTATATATAAGATACTGGAGTTGTTATTTTAGAATGGTAATAACAAAGGAAGAAGAAGTGGAAGAAGAAAGGAACTTGGAAAAGGGTGGTGAAATCATTACCTCTTCTTCGGGTTCTTCCTTTTGATTTGATCAAAAGGGCTCCTTAGGTTGGCTTTATGATCAAAATAAGGCCTCTAGGTTGTATTTAGGGAAGTTTGGAGAGTATTTGGGCAGATTTTGGCCGAACCAAAAGGCTTTTAAGGTGTGAAGAAATGAGAAGGAGGGGTGCCCTTTTATAAGAGGGGTGAGGGGCACCTTTGGAAAAGCTAGAAATATTAATTTATAATAAATTTATATTCGGTTTCTAATGGCTCAAAAGTGGATTATTTAAATATTAAGGTGTGGATGGGTCGAAAACCACTCAACCAATAGAATTTAGACAGGTTTGGGTACTTATATTAACCTTATCTTTAAGTATTAACTCTAAGTTAATTAGCTTCACTTTTACAATGTCTCTTTGTATTTTTATATTATATGGTTAATAAACTTACTATATACATCCAAGCGACCCCCAAGTGGTCCATTAATGCTATAAATATCATGATATAAGTCTCTTGGCCGAACATTAGATTTTTTGGAATTTAATATCAATTAATAATATAATATTTGTTTTAAAAAACTCTTTTATGTCAATTTTGACACTATTCAATAGTTGATTTTTTTGAAACTCATATAAGAATTATTACTTCGAAAAAAGTTAATTAAATAAATACTAATATTTCATATTATCCTATAAAATTAGTTTAATTCATTAAAAGTCTCAAATTGTATTTATTTGGGTATTTATAATATCAATTATTTTAATTTGTCACTATTGTGGTAATTACTGCATCATAATTGTGTCATAAATAAATTAAATTATTTAAAGTTTAAAATTTATTAATAAAATATCATTATGTAGGAAATCGTTTTAGCTTTCTAATTAATATTTATAGTTGAAAATCCAACATATATAACCCTATGTAAAAAAAATTCTAAAAGATATATGCTTGTGTCATTTTTGTACTTATTTTAACTTAATTAAAATTAAGTGTCCCTATCACCTACAAGTGGCTCCATGGGGTCCCAAAATCTACCCAAATATGCATATGGTCGAACATGTATCAACAAATAAGTCTAGGACATGTTTTAGGGTAATTTAGTATTATTATAATATTATTTTTTAACCCTTATTTACCGGATTTACCCGTAACCATGGTAAATAAAATATTTACCGAAGTAATTATTCAAAATGTCTAAAAATAAAAGTTACCTATTTACACAATTTGAACATCCAGATTCCAAATATGGAATCCATTTTTCCAAATTCAAAACACAGAAGTGGCAGAAATTAATTTAAAATTAATTCCCGTTGTTAAAACAAAAAGCGTGTTTTTAAGAGATAATAACTATCAAAAGATTGACACTTGTTTATGTCCGGTTTAATTGTAAAATTATGTCCAATGACAAACATTGTATTAACTAGTAAAACTATATTATAAATATACTTTAAAACCACTGAAATTCATAATTTATCACCATTAATTATTTTGATTAAAAAAGTTGTTTTTAATTAAAATTTAGTAATTTTCACTATTCATCAAAATATTAAAGTTATCTGAAAAGTACCAAAATTTCACCTTAGGCTAAATTCGATATTCCGAATCCAAAAATGTAGTCCATTTTGAAATATAAAATATATATAATTTCAAAAAGTAGGTATTACTATTCATAACGGCTAGTTTGATTGGTTATGGTGTGTTAGAACTCGGTGTTGCGTACAACACACGCTATCACATTATTCAAAGAGAAGCGTACCGTAGAAGATTGGGGTGTTACATTCTCCCCTCCTTCAAATAATTTCATCCTTGAAATTTCTAGAATACTTATCACATGAAAAGACTCGGGTGGTTCTTCATCATAAGTTCCTCGGGTTCCCACGTTGCCTCTTCCATCTTATGGTTTCTCCATAAAACTTTTACCAAACGCGTCGTCCGGTTTCTCAGTACTTGTTCTCTCATATCAAGAATACTGACGGGCTCTTTTCAATAAGACATATCAGGTTCCAATTCTAATTCTTCATAGTTGAGTACATGCATTGGGTCATGCATGTATTTCCTCAATAGAGATACGTGGAACACATCGTGAACTTTGGAGAGACTTGGCGGCATTGCCAATCGGTAAGCTACAGTACCAATTCGTTCTAGAATTTCGAAAGGTCTAATGTATTTGGGACTCAATTTACCTTTCTTACCAAAACGTTTGACTCCCTTCCATGGAGATACCTTCAGGAAAACATGATCACCGACTTGAAATTACAAATCCTTCCTTCGATTATCGGCATAGCTCTTCTGCCTACTTTGAGCTGCTTTGATGTGATTTTGGATTACCTTCACCTTTTCTATCGTTTCCTCCACCAGTTCTAGACTTACAAGTTTTCTTTCACCAATGTCATCCCAACAAGTTGGTGTGCGACGTCTCTTTCCATATAATGCTTCATATGGCGCCATCTGAATACTCGAATGGAAGCTATTATTATAGGAAAATTCTACCAAAGGTAAATATTGATCCCACATACCCTGAAAGTCAAGTGAGCAAGATCTCAACATGTCTTATAAGGTTTGAATAGTCCATTCTAATTGTCCGTCTGTCTGAGGGTGGTAGGCAGTGCTCAAATGAAGTTCAGTATCCAGGGATTTCTGAAGACTCATCCAGAATCTTGAAGTAAAATGGGGATCACGATCAGAAACAATCGATAGGGGTACTCCATGAAGTCTCACAACATCATTAATATATAGTCTTGCTAGACGTTCCAGTGGTAGATCTTCTCTTATAGCAAGAAAATGTGCTGACTTGGTAAGACGATCAACAATAACCCATATTGCATCATTCCTTCTAGGAGTCTTTGGTAGCCCCATGACAAAGTCCATCGTAATATTGTCCCATTTCCACTCCGGTATGGGAAGAAGTTGCATGACTCCTCCAGGGTGTTGCCTTCCAGCTTTCACTTATTGACAAACCATACATCTTGACACAAAACCAGCAATCTCCCTCTTCATATTGTCCCACCAAAAATGTTCCTTCAAATCTTTATACATTTTGGTGCTCCCAGGGTGTATAGAGAAATTGGAACTATGAGCATCATCCAACAATTCCCTTTTTATATCAGGTATATCAGGAACACAAATCCTCTTCCCGAATTTCAAAATTTCATTTTCATACACAAAATCTCTCAATCTCCCATCATTCACAGCTTTAATCTTCTTTTGAAATTCTCCATCATTAGTCTGAGAACTCTTAATCCTTTCTATTAAAGATGGTTTGGAAACCATTTGAAAAAGCATTGATGTTTCTCCTTCCCTAGTTATTCCCATGTCCATCTTCACTAGATCCATGAAAATTGGATCCCTTTCAATTCTCATATTGTTCAAAACTCCATGATCTTTTCTGCTCAAAGCATCTTCCACCTTTTTTGCCTTCCCTGGGTGGTAGTGTATCATGCAATCATAATCCTTGAGTAATTCAAGCCATCTCCTTTGCCTCATGTTGAGTTCTTTTTGTGAGAAAATATACATCAAACTCTTGTTATCAGTATAAATCTCACATTTTTCACCATAGAGGTAGTGCCTCCATATCTTCAAAGCAAAGATCACAGCTTCTAACTCGAGATCATGAGTAGGATAGTTTTGTTCATGAATTTTAAACTGCCGTGATGCATAGGCAATAACTCTATCATTCTGCATAAGGACACAACCAAGTCCTTTCTTCGATGCATCACTATAAATAACAAACCCATCATTCCCCGATGGTAGAGTCAATATAGGATCATTGACTAATCTTCTCTTCAGTTCTTCGAAACATTATTCACACTATTTTGTCCAAACAAATTTAACCCCTTTACGTGTGAGCTTCGTTAATAGGTTAGCCAATCGGGCAAAATTCTGGACGAAACGTCGATAATAACCTGTCAAACCAATAAAACTGCGTACCTCAGTTATACTCATAGGTGCTGGACATTATTGGATTGCCTTGGTCTTAGAAGGATCAACAGATATTCCATCTTTAGAGACAATATGTCCAAGAAAAGAAATCTCCTGAAGCTAGAATTCACACTTGCTAAACTTCCCATATAATTCATGCCTTCTCAGAGTCTTCAAGATAATGCACAAGTGATTTTCATGATCTTCGTAGCTTTTGGAGTATACCAAGATATCATCAATAAATACCACCACAAATTCATCTAGATACTCCTTGAAAACTCTATTCATCAGATCCATGAATACAGAGGGTGCATTAGTCAATCCAAAAGGCATTACAGTAAACTTGTAATGCACGTACCTAGTTCGAAATGGTGTCTTCGGAATGTCTTCCTTCTTCACACACAACTGATGGTATCCAGATCGAAGGTCAATCTTTGAAAAGTATTGAGCTCCATGCAGTTGGTTAAATAAATCATCAATGCGAGGTAGGGGATACTTGTTCTTTATCTTTATAGCATTGATCTCCCTGTAGTCAATACATAACCTCATAGATCCGTCTTTCTTTTTAACAAAAAGAATAGGGGATCCCCATGGAGAAACACTAGGGTGAATAAATCCCTTATTACTCAATTCCTCTAGTTGTTTCTTTAGTTCAACTAATTCTACAGTGGCCATTCTATAAGGGGTCTTTGATATAGGCCTTGATCCAGGAATTAAATCAATGGAAAACTCAACTTCTCATTCTGGAGGATGTCCAGGTAAATCTTCCGGAAATACATCTACAAATTCTTTCACAACAGGTACATCCTCTATTTGAAAATTCCTTTCCTCACCCACAGTTATTTCATTCTCTTCCTCCCCAATAATTGAATTTAGTTGAGCTACTGGGGGTGGATCTAGATAAGAATTAGGTGGTGACGATTATGCTCTAAAGATAAGGTGTTCCTTTATCATCATCATCAAGAATCGTAACCTCTTTCTTATTACAATAAATCTTCGCATCATAGTCTGAAAGCCAGTCCATACCGAGGATTATATCAAACTCAATCATAGGTATGACGACGAGATCAGCAGATAAAGAACATTTATGTGCTCTAATGGGGACTGATTCGAAAAACATTGTTGCAATGAAACTTATCTTAGGAGTTTTAACTCACAACTCCCTTGTTAAATCAAATTGGAAATATCTAATTTTCTTAGCAAACTGGGAAGATATGAAACAATGCGATGATCCAGAATCAAATAATGCATTTTCTAAACTTGAGGAAACCATTAAATTATCTGTCACCACGTCTTTCGAAGCTTCTACCTCAGTAGTAGTGATAGCATAAGCTTGGACTTGATCCCTTGGCCTTTTCTGAGGTAAGTTCTCTTGACGCTTAGGAAATTCATTTTCATAATGCCCCATCTCCCTACAATTGTAGCACTGAACATTGGTAGCTTCCTTCTTCCCCTTGCAATCATGAGCTTGGTGGACTTTTTCACCACACTTGTAACAGACTCTTGTTCCCTTCAAGCAAGTACCGGGGTGTTTCTTACCACATTTACCACAGGATGGATATTCAACCTTTCCCTTCTTCCCCTTATTTCCATTCCCAGATTGATCAGCAGGTCTCTTCTTCTCTTGCTTTGCTTTAAATTCATAAGACTTAGAGAATTCCTTTTCAGTCTTGATAGCACATGAGACAATGTCTTCGTACGATGAAAAGGATTGTGAGACTAATGCTCGAAGGAGAAATGGTTTTAACCCATCAAAGAAACGATCAATCTTACTTATTGGGTTACATATATAATCTCCAACATACCTTGATAACCTTGTAAAGATAGCCTCATACTTTGTGACATTCTCATCCTCCTTTTGTCTCAGACTCAGAAACTGCCTTTCCATATCTGCTCGGTGGTCACAAGGAAAGCATTTTTCTAAAAACATATCTTTGAACTCCCTCTATTCCATATTTGATACTTCATCATCTTCCTTCATATTTTGAATCAATGACCACCATTGATCAGCATCTCCAGTGAGGCGGTAAACTGCCATGATAACTTTTTCCCTTTCACTACTCCCCAAAGCCTGAAATATTTTCTCTAGGGAAAATATCCATTGCTCAGCTACTAAGGGATTTGTACTCCCATTGAACGTTGGTGGTTGTTTCCTCATGAATCGATCTAACATTGATCCTTCATGCTGCGGATCAGGGTGCTCCATACGGTTAAGGTTATTATTCATAACCTGAGTGAGTTTTCCCAGTATGGTGATTAGCTGATCAGCACCAGTTGCATCACCAGCTCCACCATAATTATCTTGAGCAGGAGGGAAATTCCTACATGGAGTGCATGTAGTGATACGGTTTCCATTTCTTCCACTAGGTGCCATTTCTAAACAATGGCATAAACTAGATCAGTTTATGAATCAAAATACATAATCTCATACTTATAAAACACTTAACATAAATTGACCTATTTATGGATATAATCCATAATCATAAAAATGTTTTCTTTGAGGAAGTATATACTCATAAACCCTTCATAATGATTTGTAAAGAAAATGAGAGTTATCCTAAGCATATCCCCCAGGAGTGTCGTAACCAAGAGTGCAGAAAGGCCCGTTGTCGTGCACCAGTTCCCGTTCGAGTCTAGCTTAAAGCGGTGTTTTCGGGTTTTACCCCTAGTTACATCTGTTCCAGAGCCGCCTCTACCTGCTCGTATCCAGACAGGGATGTATTGCTCGGAAAACTCACAAAATCTCTACAATACCAAAATTCTAGGAAGTTCTTCTATACTAATCCTCAAAGTCCATCTTAAATCTATGTGCTCTAATCAGAGTTTATCTAAATCTAGCTTCCAAGGTTTGTACTAAACTTCCTCTGATACCAACTGTAATGCCCCGACCCCAGTTACCTAGATTCGGTGCATTATTACATAACATTGTCATGATCACAAGAAGGATCAAATCTTGAAAGACCGATTGGTTTAGTAGCCTTGGAAACACTAGATATATTCATAAGTCTTACATTACATCATAAAAATGAAAACTACAACAACATCTTTTCTTCATATTCCACACTAATATCCCCACATACTATCCCTGCAGATCATTCATAATTTACTTCTTCATACCCTGGGAAAAATAAAACATAGAAAAGGGGTGAGCTCAAATGCCCAGTAAGGATAACAATATAGCGGAAACTTTCATAAATAAGAATAAACATTTAAGGCACTGTATAACTAAAACAAAAGCCTTTTAAACTTGAACTTCAACATAGTATGGCAAAAATAAAATGAAATAATTCCATTTACTTATTCACATGGATATTCTACTAATCGAATAATCACATGCAATATCAATAACCACTTTCATAATGATGGAATGCATAATGCCAGACTAACATAACCACATAGCTAAGGCCTCGTGCCAAGACTACAAATAAGATTTTCCCAAGGCCTTGTGCCAAGACACTAGTTTGTCTCATGAGACCTACCGATGCATCGAGAAGCTATAGCGGGCTCCACCCATCACATATTAAGTCCAATGCATTCCCATATGAAAAGGTTTAAACATAACATAAACATTCGTATTAAAACTAGCATACGAAATGTCAATACTCTCACCATAAACTATGAATGGTATAAAAATAGCACATCCACAGTCAAACATATCACAAAACCTTCAATACAATATAGAAGTTTTGTATCATAATAAATCAACTTCAAATAAGCGTAAAATCCATCAAAGGATGTTGAAATAGATGAAATCAAAACTCTTTTTAGAGAAATATCTCTTTCTATTTTGAAATCATTTAAGAGTCTTATATTTATGAAATAAAACATTTTCTTTGAAAATATTCTTATAATCTTGTAAGGGAAGATTTGAAGATTTTATAATGGCGGAAAATAACCGCACCCGCCGTATAAGTTAAAAAACATTCTTACCTTAATTCTGTCGAAAAGGTTAAAAAGCACCTTGTTTGGAAAATGACGGAAAGATTCCTTTATAAACCACTAATAAAAAGTCAAACAAGGGTATAAATTACTTTAACCCATATTCTTGTAAATAGTAAAAATGTTTTGAAATTCATTTTTAAGAAACATGGATGTGGATGATAAAGAGATCCCAGTAGATTATTACGTATAAACAACCTCGGATAATGAAGAGATTGTGAAATAACCCTTACCTTGTACTTTTCCTTGGTTGGGGTAGGTTAACCTCATGTATAATGGTGAAATAATTGTTATTAAATTATAACAGAATCATATACATTAATATGATATCATATATGATCTTTTGACATTAATTTGTTAATAATATCTTAGTATTATCGTTGTTTCGGGTGTTAACTTACTCATTTTCTTTTATATGTTTTGTTACGTAAGCCATGTTTGTAATGGACAGGTTGTAAATTATTCATATCCAGAATGATATCAATTCCTTAAACATCATTTTTAAATCATCAAATGATAATTATACTTGAATGGATACGATGGAGAATGAATCTCATCGCGTTCGTGGAGACGGTAATCCGTACGTAAGCACGAGCGACAATATCATTCTTTTGATATTAAAATAATATATAAATGGATGGTATATCATATATACAGAATCATTAACATGTTATATTTATTATTTACATGAGTTACACATCATTATTATACCCATCTAAATAATAATATATTGAATAACAATTACACCACGACGTGGAGACGGTAAGCCGTACGTACGCACGTATGGTGACATGTTATTCAATGGGTGGATAGAATACTGAATATGGTTGTTACATTTTTATAATAACATCACAGTATATATAAGATACTGGATTTATTATTTTAGAATGGTAATAACAAAGGAAGAAGAAGTGGAAGAAGAAAGGAACTTGGAAAAGGGTGGTGAAATCATTACCTCTTCTTCGGGTTCTTCCTTTTGATTTGTTCAAAAGGGCTCATTAGGTTGGCTTTCTGATCAAACTAAGGCCTCTAGGATGTATTGAGGGAAGATGGGAGAGTATTTGGGAAGATTTTGGCCGAACCAAAAGGCTTTGAAGGTGTGAAGAAATGAGAAGGAGGAGTGCCCTTTTATAAGAGGGGTGAGGGGCACCTTTGGAAAAGCTAGAAATATTAATTTATAATAAATTTATATTCGGTTTATAATGGCTCAAAAGTGTATTATTTTAATGTTAAGGTGGGGATGGGTCGAAAACCACTCAACCAATAGAATTTAGATAGGTTTGGGTACTTATATTAACCTTATCTTTAAGTATTAACTCTAATTTAATTAGTTTCACTTTTACAATGTCTCTTTGTATTTTTATATTATATGGTTAATAAACTTACTATATACATCCAAGAGACCCCCAAGTGGTCCATTAATGCTATAAATATCATGATATAAGTCTCTTGGCCGAACATTAGATTTTTATGAATTTAATATCAATTAATAATATAATATTTGTTTCAAAAAACTCTTTTATGTCAATTTTGACACTATTCAATAGTTGATTTTTGTGAAACTCATAACAGAATTATTACTTCAAAAAAAGTCAATTAAGTCGATCCTAATATGTCATATTATCCTATAAAATTAGTTTAATTCATTAAAAGTCTCAAATTATATTTATTTGGGTATTTATAATATCAATTATTTTAATTTTTCACTATTATGGTAATTACTGCATCATAATTGTCTCATAAATAAATTAAATTATTTAAAGTTTAAAAATTATTAATAAAATATAATTATGTAGTAAATCGTTTTATATTTCTAATGAATATTTATAGTCGAAAATCCAACAAATATAACCCTGTGTAAAAATTGTTTTTCTAAAAGATATATGCTTGTGTCATTTTTGTACTTATTTTAACTTAATTAAAATTAAGTGTCCCTATCACCTACAAGTGGCTCCATGGGGTCCCAAAATCTACCCAAAGTTGCCTATGGTCGAACATGTATCAACCAATAATGCTAGTACATGTTTTAGGGTAATTTAGTATTATTATAATATTATTTTTTAACCCTTATTTACCGGATTTACCCTTAACCATGGTAAATAAAATATTTACCGAAGTAATTCTTCAAAATGTCTAAAAATAAAAGTTACCTATTTACACAATTTGAGCATCCTGATTCCAAATATGGAATCCATTTTTCCAAATTCAAAACACAGAAGTGGCAGAAATTAATTTAAAATTAATTCCCGTTAAAACAAAAAGCGTGTTTTTAAGAGATAATAAATACTAAAAGATTGACACTTGTTTATGTCCGGTTTAATTGTAAAATTATGTCCAATGACCAAAATTGTATTAAATGGTAAAAATATATTCTAAATATACTTTAAAACCACTCAAATTCATAATTTATCACTATTAATTATTTTGATTAAAAAAGTTGTTTTTAATTAAAATTTAGTAATTTTCACTATTCATCAAAATATTAAAGTTATCCGAAAAGTACCAAAATTTCACCTTAGGCTAAATTCGATATTACGAATCCAAAAATGAAGTCCATTTTGAAATATAAAATATATATAATTTCAAAAAGTAGGTATTACTATTCATAACGGCTAGTTTGATTGGTTATGCTGTGTTAGAACTCGGTGTTGCGTACAACACACGCTATCACATTATTCAAAGAGAAGCGTACCGTAGAAGCTTGGGGTGTTAAAATTGGAGGTTTATGAAATCAACTTGAACCACCCCTTAGGGTGTTCCAGATTAAATTTACTTAACAAACTTTACTTTATTTTAACCAAAACATCCATCAGGTGTGTTTGGTTTGACACTTGTAAAAGTTAAGAATAAATGAATAAATTGAATTTTTAAATGACATGGATAATTAACTTGACCCTTTTATTACTTATTATATAATTCTTGGTTATTAATATGGGATTGTATCACTTTAAAGGTGTGTCCTACCTTGAGTAAGACTTGGATTCCTGACCTAGAATTCCTTGGGAGAACTCATAGGATGTTAGCTTATTCAATAGTTCATCTTCCAAGTGAGATACCACACTTGGATTTGGTTAGTGTCTTAGATACATGAATTAATCATCTAAACATAATGATTCACTTATATACTCTAGAAAATATGAATTCTTAGGGTAAGATCCTAGGATTTAGCTTGATGTCATCATACATAGACTACCTTGGATGATCTCTTTAGACTACAATCAATTCTATCCTGAGAATACCATCGACTTTTACTTAGGATTGACTATAAACTTTTAGGGTTGAATTATAAGGATTCATCCTTCAGATTACACTCATACCCCATAGTCTAACATCTATTTTGATCACTGTGAGTGGGCTCAGATTTCTACAGTTATGGTTTCCATGGGTCTCCCATGGATCCCTTAACATTATTATACTTGGACATCTTGGATATATTCATTAGGTCCCTATCCAATTAATAATCATATACTCAGAGACATATGGCTTAGGAAAAAGAAGGTATGGTCAACCAATTATCCCATGGGGATACTAAGATCAATATGGGATATATTTATTTTACTTCTTAAATTTATTATGTCAACACACTATAAAATTTTATATTTACAAAATGGATTTATATTAGAAACCATTCGTATTGGCCTAGTGAGTTTTACTCGCACCCTATTCAGTCCACCATTTGGTACCCAGAAAGAATTCATGGATAAAGGTAAGGATAAAGGTAAGTACCCATCTATGGACGCTTGATTTCCTTTTAGGATGGGAGAATGGGAGAATATGACTGCTCTTGTGCTTGGGATTCCCATGGAAATAGTTTTCTAGGCTTTTTTATTTCCTTTTGTATATACTGGAACTATTTTTTGGACTGCTATTATGTCTGCCAGTTTCACATTATTATATTATCTCATGATATCATTTGTATATATTGTTGACTACTAATTTTTTTTATTATCATATTTATTGTTCATTTATGTTGCCTTTACACTACCTTTATTTACCATTTTTGTGCACTTTGATAAATAGGGTATGGTCTCCCAACCATACCACCATAAACCCTTGTTACTATCCATCAGCCTTTAAAATAGAGAATGGCGCGCTTGAGGCCTTATGTCCAATCAGACTATTTACTTGATTATGAATAGGGATCATGACATCATAATTTTGTATTAGAGGTTTTAAAATGTGGTTTCCATTATCATCCTTTGTGTTGTTGTTTAGGGCTGGAAGAAAAAAGAAAAGGAAGTGTCAAACTTGGTAATAAGTCATGCATGTGAGTACCTAACCCAAGTGCAATGGAAAACCCAAGTTACTAGGGATGAGAATTGTTTTTCTATGTTATTCCAATTAAGGTTGTGTAGATTTCACCATTGGGTTCTATACATGATTTATGATGTTGTGGTTTATGTATTTTTACCCTTGGGTCGATATGGAAAGTGAGAATTATCTCATACATCATAATAGGCATGTCAAGATTTATATTTCATTCATATTCATTTCTTGTATTTCCAATTTTCTATTTTGTGTTCATTTTTTGTTACACATGTAATTTCAAATATTTCTTTTAGGAAAAGAGGGGGAAATTGGTTACTTAAAGTGTCTGCATAAACCAAAATGGTGTTTTCTCACATAGCATGATGATAGAACCCTACTAAACCAATTTTTACATAGATTAATCTATGTAACCATGGTTGTATAAAATGGAACTTTTAGTTGGTTGAAGTTAAATGGAATTCCAATTATAACTTATAAAGTTTTGTCTTTATAACTTAGGGATAGAAAATCCATATTAACTAAACCATTACCTGATCACTTTCTAATTAAAATTTATAATTTTTAAAAGAACATTTGTAGTTAAATAGGAATTATAATTGAAATTAAAAGATAATTTCCCTCTATAACTTGGAATTGACGCCCCATATAGTTGAAACTTTATAATTAAATCATGAATCTTACTTGACCTGACTCTAGAAATGGGTAGTTTGGGTAATGTATCTTATATAGTGAGGCCTTGTACCGGCCTTGTTTTCCTATAAAAAATCTCTTGTGACTTTCCTACTTTATTGAGGAATTTTCTTGGCATTATAGATATATTCCTCCATGATGGAATCTGTTCAAATGCTGGGAAGGTGGTAATGACCATGCTCCAGAGGTGGTGGGACCTAAACCACCTGTAGTGCCACCTGTGGTACATCCCATAGTACCACCTATTATTTCTGTATTGGGAATTTATTCTTTGCTTAGAGAAGGCTTTCTACATCAAGTACAGTCTATTGAGGGAGCCCAACATCCTACATTGACTATGTTAGCATTGAATGGGGAGTTCTAGCAATAGCATCTACCTACTTTCTTAGGGTAAGGTGACCCCCAGGCTATAGAATCTTTGTTAGATCCAATGATTACAATATTTTTTCATATAGAGATGACTATGGAAAGGATGGTGAATCTTGTAGTGTATATTCTACATATATCTTACAAGAAGTGGTGGGATTTCTTACATAGGTGCATCAGCATCGGGGCTTGGTTTGGAGAGGACTTCCAATCTACTTTCTATGACTACTTCTTCCTAAAAATGATGAGAACAGGTTGAGAAATGGATTTTATGCATATAGAGTAGGAAACTATGTCTATTATGGATTAATCAGCTCATTTAATGGATATCCAATTCTTTGTTCCTAAATTTTTTGGCAATGAGATATCTAGGGCTAGGTGTTTTGAGGATAGGCTCGGGTATACTATCCGATCTCAAGTGAACATCTTCTGACCGACTATTGTCTCTGAGATGGTGAACCCAAACCTTATCTCCAAATGTAACCTAAGGGAAGCGTATAGGGCATGGTAGTTCATCACCTATATAGGTAAGTGCTTTCTCTAGTGGTATGAAGTGTCACTTTGAGACTCCTCACAAGGCTAGTTCTAGTCAAACTATATGCACTGATAATAACCTAGTTTGTCATCAGTGTGGAAGGTTGGGTCACATGAATCCCCAGTATAGCATAGAACTAGTATAGTGTCATTCCTATAGTATAATGGGACATCTTCAAAGATTTTTTGGGGACCTTTCCACCAGTTCATAGTGAGATAGGATCTGCACTAGCTCCAAATTTTGAAACGGGTTCGATGGATCTATGTCATGCAGGAAGTTGGAATACCATTGTCCATTTAGGACAAGAAAGTGGTTGAGGTCAAGGAATTCAGATATAGGTTGTACAGTTTCAACAGAGCATACCTACTTAGGGAGGTAAGGTTGTAAGTTAGGATTATGGATCTGGCCAATCATATGTATTACAGCATACACCGAAGGAGTATAGTTTCAAGCCATCTATAGTACAAGGTATGATATTCTTAGCCTTAACATTAGTATCTTCTTTGTTTGATATAGTTACTTCACTAAAATTCATATCATAAACTTTAATGGGTAGTATTTTCCTCGATATCAAACACTTTTTTGGGGTGATTTTTCTTGGCACGCCATCGGGAATATGATCAGAGAGTGTTCATAGTTGCAAGGAGTGTACCCTCAAGATAGCTAGAAAACGTTTCTTCTAGAACCTTTTCATCCTCAATATGAAAGGATTTAATATAATTCTCAGTAAGGACTAGTTGGTACTTTTTCAATTCCATATTGATTTTTATATCTAGAGGGTGTCATTATCATCACCAAAGGGTAGTATCTACATTTATAAGGAAGAATGATATGTCTAGGAAACTCAAGATGTACCTCATCAACACAGGTAGGGTAGATTATCATCCCACATTTATAGCCTTTATCTTCAGGATCAGAGAGTATAAAAGACTATATTTCTTCAAGTGGTGGACTCTATCAGAGATGTATTTCTTGATGATTTTTAAGAGATAGATCCTATCAAGATTTAGGAACTCAAAAGGTAGTTATAGGACCTAGAATATAGGGTTTTTATATGGATTATTACTTCTCCATGGGGTTTCTATACTTATCATAAAGAATTTGGATGGTTCTATAAGGATATGCATGGATTAACGGTGGTTGAATTATCTTATAGTTAAGAACCACTACCCAATTCCCCAAATAGATTATCTATTTGACTAGCTATAAAGATCTAGGGTCTTATTTAATATTGGTTTGAGATAATTATATCATCTTGTGAGATTTATACCCTCAGATACACCATGTATAGAATTATGAAGTATGTCTTGTAAAAGTACATGGTTATGCCACTTATTTAAATGAACATGCCAACTATTTTTAGGGCCTTGATGAATCGTGTTTTCCACCCGTACCTCAATTATTTTTTCAATGTTTTTGTGTATGATATCTTAGTATACTCTCAAAATCAACATGATCATTCCAAACACTTTGGAATCATATTGAGTACACTAAGAGAGTGTCGATTATATTCCAAGATCACCGAATTCCAATTTTGGATAAAAAAAATTCACTTCCTAGGACACATCATATCAGAATAAATGGTATCTATTGATTCATAGAATGTGAGATCCATTTTTTCTTGGGATAATTCCAATAATGTGTTTGATATATGAATATACTTGGGAATATCCAGTTACTATCTACACTTAATTCACAACTTTCCTTGCCATGTAGAACCTCTTACAGACTTGACCATGAAGGGTCTAAATTTAACATGGTTATAAGCTTCCAAGAATTCCTTTCAAGAAATGAAAGGAAGCTTAACCTCAGCACCAATTATGATTCAACCTAATCCTGTAATAGTTCATATAGTGTGTTGTGATGCATCAAGAATCGGGATGGGAGCTGTTTTGGTGCATATGTAATGATTTTTAGTGTATAGTTATTGTCATTTGAGGCCTCACGAGAATAATTACCCAACATACATCCTCCATTTTTCAGTTCTTGTTCATAATTTACATAGTTGGAGACATTATCTTATATTGGAGTGGTTTATGGTATACATGAACCATAAAAATATCAAATAGATGTTATCTAAACGTGACTTAAACCTCTAAAAAATGTGGTCGATTGAATATCTTAAATATTTTGACTTTTAACTTGCTTACATTAAAGGTAAAGTCAATACAGTTGTTGATTCTCTGAGATGAAAGACTTAGACTCAATTTGTTCAACAAGATAGTAGTGAATTGAAATTGATGGATCTTCTTTCTAATATTCTTATAGATGTTCATGAATTTCATGGAAAGATGATAATCATGGATTTATCAATGAACTCGTTACTTTTAGATCCAAAAGGATTGGTTCTGAGGTAAAGTGTTTCCACTAAGTACCCACAAACTTGTTGGGTTATTGATAAGGATGATATCCTACATATCCATGGGTGTGTCTAGGTTTCTATAGAAATGTGAGGGGAACTGATGATAGAATCTCATGCTTCTAAATGGGTAGTGCATCCTAGACTCACTATGATGTATCATGAATTACGCCTTCAGCATTGGTGGCATAGTTTGAAAAAACAGATCACAGGATTTATTACTCGATGTTCTACCTGTCAATAGGTGAAATCAGAACAATATTTTTCGATGGGACTTTTATAGCTACTACCCATCCTAAAATAGAAATTTTATAATGTCACCATGGACTTTGTAAAGGGGTTAACAAGTTTATCTTTAGGTATTGATACTTCATGGGTGATCATTAACATACTAACAATGGTTTTCCACTTCTTTCCTATCTAGGATATCTTTTCAGTGGATGGACTTGTGAGGATATATGTTTGAGATATTACATGATTCTATGGTTTTTCATATACCATTTTATTATAAATGTATTCATGGTTCAATTATTTTCTCTAGTGGGGTTTAAAAGAGGCACTAAGTGCATAAGTACTTTTTAGTATAGCATACCACCCTTAAACCAATGGTCAGCCTGAGCGCACTATATAGGTAATGGAGAAATACTCTTGTTATAACAACCTATACTTCTCATATATAGATATCTCATATTAATATATTAATATTAATTGCATAATATAATCATCCAAGACAGAATTGTATAGGACTAATATCTCTAAAAACATAGACACATAAACAACTAGTTCATAAATGTATCCCATTAAGTTCTTCTTAATTGGAACCCTTCTTATACATATCATACTTAATACCTTTCTTCATAAAATGGGGAAATGGAACATAATAAAGGGTGAGATCAGATTCTCGGTAAGGGTAAATAAGGTAGATATCAAGGATCACTTAAACATAACATGAGCATAAGGGTATGAGAACAAGATAATCACATTTGAAAACCATACCCTACATATCAAAGATAAAAATCTTGCTTCATGGAATATGACATGGTATTTCATAAGATATTAACTATAAAGGGATCAAATAACATTATCCATGATAGAATAATATTTTCATGGGACATGGAACTGTAGAATAATTATAGAAAATCATTTCCTTGGTAGTCAAGATTGATTTTCTATACTATCATAGTGGATTGGGTTCACTCTAAATTTCATTATAGTAGTGAAGGTTCACTCCCAAGACTATCATAGTGGAAAAAATCCCTTACTAAATTGGGTTCACTCCCCATTTTAGTCCTATTTATATCAGGATATATTAATCATTACAAAATTAATTGTAGGGCAATATAATTTTGGGCCCACATATCCTTGGTTATAACATAACCACTGTACTTGGTTATAATGTAACCACTATACTTAGTTATAATGTAATCATCATCCTTGGTTATAACATAACCAATATCCTTGGTTATAAAATAACCACTGTAAAATAATGAAAACCATATATATGTATCCCATAATATCATCAAACATTCACCATATCATCACATCATAACCCAAGTAAAGAAAACAGCTTTCAAAAACATTTCTTCTATTCATCATAGCATAACCCATGGAAAATAAATGAGCTTCATAATCATCTCATCAACATAAATATTAACCATTTAGAGAAAGAGTAATAATGGTATCAATGTATCATATCTCTAATAAATAATAATTTTTATCATAGTATGTTATCATATATGAAAATTCCTTTAAAATGTCATTGAAATATATCTTGAGGAAAATAACCTTTCTATTTTGAAAATTAATTTTCAAATAAAAATATTTCCAAAATATTATGGAAAATTTTTCTTTAAAAATAACCATTTAACTTTTAAATCAATATTCAAAATATTATGTTGTCATGATAGTTATAAATAGCATTCATGTTGTATCAGTTAAAATAAAAAATTATTTCTACACTTTTTGGTGAAAGTCAAAAAGTACTTCATTTGAAAAACAATAATAAGAATCCTAGTCAAATATTTTGTAAAAATTTAACCATGGGTAAAAATTACTTTAAAAATTCATATTATAATAGTAAAAACCTTCTTTAAAACATTTTTAAAAACATGTATATGGAAGAAGAAGAAATCGACCGAAGAGAGAAATAAATTCAATTTTCCATAAAAACAAATTTATGATATCTTGAGTACTTAAGGTGAGTAAATTAATGGAAATAGTGTATTTTATATAAATAAATAGAATAGAATAAAATTAATGGGATTATTGAGATATATATCATAATATTTCATCATCGTAACTTAACCATAAACAATCTCGATAAACAATGAGATTGTAACATATAACCCTTGCCACTTTGGTAAATTTTGAATCATAAGACTCATGAAAGAAATAAACCTAGATGGATTTTTAATTAAATATAAAATTTATAATAAGAATAATAGTAGTCATTAGTGTTCTTTATATATACCACATAAAATAAATAAGTGGTTAATATAGCATGTGTTTCATAGAAGTAAATATGAGACGAAAATCCCTTACCTCAGGTTTGACTTCCTTTGTAGGTGTTCAAACCTCCTATAAAATAAATATAGATTTATTATAAATATATTCCATCACTATAATAATATATTTCATACCATATATTATTTACTTATATCCTTTTATAACCCATTCATTAAAAATTCTTTATTAAAATCACTATTTCGGGTGATAACTGCTATGTTTTTCAGGTATGTTTTGGTTTGGTAGTTTTGTTCCTTGTACTTTTACCATGTTTATATCATATAAAAATGTTTAATAATGACTTAAATATCATATATATTCATTATATAAATATTTATATTCATCCATAAAAATTTATATATATAGAAAAATATATTACGTTGTTTATGGAGACGGTGGGTCGTATGTACGCATGAACGTTGTTGCCATTTTTCACCAGATAGAAATAAAGAAATTTAAATAATAAATAAAATTTATAAAATAATTATTATATCTAATATATAATATATATTCACTAAATACATCCTTATTAACATCCATGTAAAATGAAAATGAAAAATAAATAGCATCGCTTCATGGAGGTGGTAGTCCACACGTACGCACGAACAACGTTATCATTTTCCAATGGTTATGAATGTAAGAAGTTACATATTATATTATAATTATAGAAGAATAATTTTTTTATAAATATTATATTTAAATGTTAAACTCGTCATAATAAAAAATCATGAAATATTGTTATAGAAAATGAATTGTATCGCTACATGGAGATGGTAAGTTGTACATACGCACGAACGGTAGTTTCACTTTCCATTTGGTGTAAAAAGGGTTAATAAAGGTGGTTTAATATTCATAATAACATTTTAGTATATTTATGACACTCAATTTACTATTTTATGAATAATATAATAGATTTAAAGGTGGAAATAGAGGAATTAAAAAAAAGTGATCGATTAAGCAGATTACATCTTCTTTACAACAACTCCTTTAGATCCCCTCATAAGGGATATAAGGTTGGCTTTTGGGAATACCAAAATATATATAATTTGTATATGGGAGTTTAGAATAGATTTTTTGAGAGTTTTTTTGAGTAAGAAGGCTCAATGTGGTGTGAAGAAGAGAAAGGGGTGTGTCATTTTATAATTGAGGGGAGGGGTACTCTTGGAATTTCTTAAAATATTAAAATATATTAAATTCATTATCAATCCAAATGGTTTGAAATGGATGATAAATTTGAAAATTGTGGAATTTATGACTATATATTATCCCCCTTGTACTCTTTTAATTTTTTTATGATTTTTAAGTAATTTAATAAAATATTGTTTTTATAAAATATCATTATTACCAATCTAGACACTTTTCTTTTAATTTGAGTTAAAGTACATAAATAAAAAGGTTTAAATTATAATATAATCATTTAAAATAACACTAATATGTCATTTTTATCTAAAAATTCATGTCACACATTAACTCACTCAAATTATATTACTTTAAACATTTTTTAAATAATTTCTTATATTTTTTATTAATTTGAAAAATTATGCATCGGTGTTGCATAAGAATATATGGTCATTATATAACTACTAAAAATTAGAAATAAATTTATATAATGAATATAAATTTATTAACCTCAATATATACACTTATATTCATTCATAAAATTCTTTTTTCCCTATTTGGAAACATAAGGCATATTTAAAACTAAGAGAGTTATATTTTGTAACTTTCTTTTATCAAAATATTATATAGGTCATTTTCATGAAAAACTTTACCTTAAACAATTATATTTCAAAACTAAGGTGATAATTTTCAAATTACCTTCATACAATAAGAAATTGGATGAAAATTTACAGCTTTATTTCATAGTTTTAACTTAGGTTAACATGATTTACCCTTTACCAAAGTGATAAATTTTATTAAGGTTGTCATTCATATTGACCAAAAATAAAAGGGACCAATTTTTAAAATTTGGACATTCTGGTTCCAAATATATAATAAATTTTATAAAATTTAATACCTATTAATATAAGAAATTAATTTTAAAACAATCACGCAACACGTGACGAAAACTTCTTTTTAGAAAAATACATTTTTAAGCATAAAAATTGGATTATTCTAATACCATGCCTATAAAAATAATAAATTGATGTTAAAATATTTTAATAACTATATAATATGTATATATTACATTAAAATCATTCAAAAATAGTGAATAATTTAATTTTTTAGATAAAAATACATCGTGCGCATAAAAATATTTTTTTTAAAAAAATCACTCTTACTTTCAAGTGATTTTAATTTTCATTTCTAGATAATCGATAACAAATGAATTAATTTTAGTCATATGTAAAAAATATATTATTCATAATTTATTTATTCCTATTCATACCCATCAATCCAATGTCTAGATGATAACTGTCACATAATAATATTATAATAGCATCTCGTGGTTCACATAAACTCAGTGTTGTGTGTAATGAAATCTATCAAAAAATTCATTTGAAAAAAAATATTTCATAAAATATTAAGTTGTTACATTAAACAACCCTTAAAATTAATTTATCCCATTAAATTCATGAATTTTATAAAAATAAATGAGGATGTATTTATTCATTTCATCCTCAGGTCCCCATGTATCCTCTTCAAATTTGTGATTTCTCCATAGAACATTCACCAGGTGAGTAGTCTTATTCCATATCACTTTATATCTGTGATACAATATTTTTATTGGTTATTCTTCATAATAAATATCATGTTTCATTTTTATGACCTCTGATTTTAGTACATGTGATGGATCGGGTATGTACTTCCTCGGGAGAGATACATGGAACACATCATGAACTTGAGAGAGGTTTGATGGAAGTTCCAAGAGATAATTTATTATTCCTACTAGATCGAGAATATATAAAGGGAAAATATTCCTAGGGATTATATTTACCTTATTTCCAATCCTCATATCCTTTTTATATAGGTAAATTCATATAAAAACCTTCCCATCAACTTTAAATTCTAGGTCATGCCTATGATTTTCAGCATTTCTTTTCTTTTGACACTAAGCCACCTTGATGTGTTGTTGAATATATCTAACTTTATATTCTATTTCCTTATATATATTAGATATAGATTGATTTTTTTCTCCTAAATTATCACAGAATGGTGGAATTATTCACTTCCTTCTATAGAGGGCTTCATAAGGAGCTATCTAAATACTCAAGTGAAAGCAATTGTTATAAAAACAACTTGACTAGAGGAAGGTGTTGATGAAAAACACCTCTGAAATACATGGAATAGGATATTAGTATAAACTCTAGGGTTTAAATGGTTCTCTTAGACTGACCATTTCTCCGAGGATGATATATCATACAGAAACTCATCTCTATAACCATATCCTTCTGAAGACTTCTCCAAAACTTTGAGGTAATCCTAGAATCCCAATAAAATAAAATAAAATGTGGTAATCCATATAACCTTACAACTTAACTAATGTATATCCTGTCAAGATGATCTATAGATAAATATTATCTGATAACAATAAATTTTGTTGAATTTGAAAGATGGTTTACTAAAACCTAAATAGAATTATGTCCATTAGAAGTTTTGGGGAGTCTGGTGACAATGGTGAAGTTTTACCATTTCCATTTTGGGATGGGTAATGGTTGTTAAATCGCCTTAGACTTCTATCTCTCAACATTAACTTGATGAAAAAATAATCACTAATATACATACTCATAAATATCACTCTTCATGTTTTCCAACCAAAAATACTCTTTCATATCTCTATACATCTTTGTACTTCCAGGATGAATAGAGAATGGTGAACTATGAGCCTTATCCAAAGCTCCTTCCAATATAGAATGGATAGAACATATACATAGTTCTTGAACCTTATAATTCTATCATAATAAAGGGTAAACCTATAAACAATTCTCACCTTCTTTTGTACTTATATATCTTCCTTTTACACCTATTTAATCTTCACTTGGATATATAGTTGAACACTCATTTGAGAAAGATAATATTTCTATCCTAACTTCTAAATTTTAAGTTCCATACATTAAAAATCCAAAAAAAATTCTCCTTTTTTTATCCTCATAATAGATAATTTAGTATTCCTTGTGTTCATAGCATATTCAACCTTATTCGCTTTCCTAGGTTGGAAATTTATTGAGGATTCATAATCTATAATCAACTCAAACCAGATTATCTGGTGCATATTCAACTCTTTCTATGTGAAAATATACTTTAAAAGTTTATGATCACTAAATATATAAAACATTTCTCTATAAATATAGTTCCAATATATCTTTAATGAAAAAAATATCATTTTTAAATCCAAATAACGAATTGGGAAAAAATTTCATGAACCTTTAATTGGTGTGGGGCATAATCTATCACCATGTCATTCTACATGAAAATTCATGTTAATCCCTTATTGGATGAATTGTTATATATTACAAACCCTTATCTAAAATAATATAGTGTGAGGATAGGTGCATTGGAAAACCCTCCCTTTAGTTCCTTGAAATTATCCTCACATTCATTCATCCAAAAGAACTTGGATCCTTTCTGATTTAACTTTCTGATTGGACTATAAATATGTGATAAATTCTACACAAAGTGCCGATAATATCTAGAAAAATCATGAAAATTAGGGATATTAGTTACAGTGGTTGGTCTGGTCCAACATTCCATAACTTCTTCCTTTTAAGGATCTACTAATATAAAACTACTTGATATTATATGACCCAAGAATCAAACATTTTGAATCCAAAATTAACACATGGTTAATTTTATCATAATGATTATCCTTCCTCATTGTTTTCAATGAAATCCTCAAGTGATCCTCATACTCTTACTTGATTTTTGAAAATATAAGAATATCATCTATAAAGACTATAAAAATTTTATCAAGGTAATCTCTAAAGAATCTATTCATTAAATATATGAATATGGTGGGGGAATTTTTCTGAAAAAATGTAATCTTAATAAATTCATAGTGTCCATACCTTGTATAAAATGTCATCTTGCATATATATTCTTTCTTGACCCTTGATTGGTGACATCCAAAATGAAGTTCAATCTTAAAAAATTATTAATATTCATGTAATTGATCAAACAATTCATCAATATGGGTTATAGGATACTTTTTCTTGATAGTGATCATGTTAAGTTCTTAATAATCAATACAGAATCACATTGATCAATTTTTCTTATTAACAAAAAGAACTAGTTCACCCCAAGGTGACACACTTGGCCGAAAAAATCCCTTTTCAATATTCTTTTAGAGTTTCTTCTTAAATTCTTATAACTCAATCGGTGTCATTCTATATAGATTCTTTAAAATAGGTAATGAACGAATTATGAGTTATATCAAGAAATCAAGTTCACAATTTAGTGGAAGACCAGGCAATTATTTCATAAATACATCAACAAACTCCTAAAAAATAGGAATATCTTTGATTTTGAGTTTCTCCCCAACCATTTGAGATAAACACCCATTTTGAATAGGAATCAATACCCATACAATGGATTTTATTTCCATAAAAAGTTCAT
The DNA here is from genome assembly GCA_963277665.1 of Viscum album. Taxonomy (NCBI): domain Eukaryota; kingdom Viridiplantae; phylum Streptophyta; class Magnoliopsida; order Santalales; family Viscaceae; genus Viscum; species Viscum album. The sequence continues at coordinate 533,632,553 of OY728129.1, forward strand.
ATTTATCGTCACACCAATAGATGAGCATGGGTTTATTTAGAATATGTAATGTGAATTAATTTTCTTGAAAATTGATATAGGATACATATAAAGAAATCTAATCCATTCTGGAAATCACATTAAATTAAACTAAGGGAGAATAACATGATATTCAGGAAGCACTTTCCCACAAACTTCAATCGGAGAGGAAATATATCCTAGAGATAAAAACATAATATCATTAATATTTTTCACTGATAAATAAACATCTAATTGTTGATCTGGTAATTTAATACTCTTTTCAAATTCCTTATATATAAAATAGTGGGTGGATCTATAATAAAATAAGATATTAGTTTTTTTAGAGTGGATGATAAGTGTACCTTTCAACACATCATTCTCATAACTCACTTTGGTAGTTGTAATCACATTATATTTCCCTTTATCAATGATCTTAAAAGGATATTGACACAGATCATCAAAAACTTTTGAATTCATGCACTGGATGGAATAATTCCCATACTCTTTTCATTTAAAACATTTGAGCATGGGTGGTGCATTAGTTGGTGCCTTCCTTTGATACATCATATCAACTAACCTTTTCACCACCTTTTGAAATTAACTAGATCTATAAATAGCCTTACCACATTAAAAAAACTTATGATTTCTACTCAATAAATTCCCATGATGTTTCCTCCCACATTTATTGCATGTAGGTGACAACAATTTCTTTCCACCATGTGATTTCTTTGAGTTATCATGAGACTCTATCTTACTTTTCTTATCAAAACCATAGGTAAGGTGAGAATCTCTAATTTGCATTAATACCTTGAGTGAAAATCTAATTATTTCTTTATATCTACTAAATCATCTTAAAGTTAATGCCTTTTATATACTTGGTTTTAAGACACCAAATAATTGATAAATTTTTATTTTAGGGCTGATGATTAAAACAAAATAATACCTTGTATGTCTGATAAAATTAGATTCATAGGTACCATTAGATTCATCATCCTTCTACTTGAGCTCAAGAAATTCTTTCTTTATCCTTCTATATATAATATGAGGGAATTTATTGTTGAAATATATTCTCTTAAACTCATCCCATTCCATGGAATAAATTTCTTCCTCTTGAATTGTATTATTAATAACGTTCCACCATTGATCTTCTTAACCTTCTAAATGATGAAATTCAAGGAAAAAAATTCCATGTTCTAAGAACTACAGAACAGAAAATTTTCTCAATGGTGTCGATCCATCACTTAGCCACTAGTGGATTAGAATATCCACTAAAATAAGGTGTATATTGCCTCATAAAAGATTCAATTTTATGTTGTTCCTTACTTTGGTTTTTGGAATATCATCATGATTCGTGACTTGAGAAAGATGTTTTACCATATAAACAATATTCTTAATTTTATCTCCCATAGAATTTGGTTGCTATAGTAGAAAAGAATTGAATTTTCTATCATATTTTTTGTTAGTACAATGTCTTATGGTTCTATCTATTGACTAAAACCAAAATAAAATGTATTAGAAACAATAATCATAGTGGAAAACCACACAATCATGAAAATCCATTTATAGGATTTATAAATCATGAAACCTTGTTTTAAATCTATGAAACCTTAGGTTTAACCTAGGTTATCCATGGTCATTACCAAAACCTTAGAATTTTATCCTATACTTTGACTTATCCCTAATGTTCTCACAAGATTTTTATCATCCTAGTTTCTGATGGATAACTAAACCTTAATCTGATACCAACTATAAATACCTAAACTTTTCGTATATAGATATAACATCTTTATAGATGAATATTCATTACATAAAATAATGATCCACACTATAATCATATAGGTCTTGTATGTTTAGAAACTTGGATGCATAAAAATTAGGCTCATAAGTGTCTCCCATTTATTTTTTCATAACTATCACCCTTCTTAGACATATCGTATTTAGTACCTTTCTTCATAACCTGGGGAAAAGAAACATAAAAAATGGTGACCTCATATGCTCAATAAGGGTAAAAAATGGAGATATAGATTCTCACTTAAATATAACATTGGCATAAGGGTATGAGAACCTGATAATCATATTTGAAACCCATTCCAAACATATCAAAGATCATCATCCTGGTTCATGGAAAAAATCTTTGTAGTTCATAATATATAAATAATAAAGGAATTAAAGAACATGATCCATGGGATTATAACATTGGAATAAGAAATTGAATTGTGGAATAATCCTATAAAGTCATCTACAAAACTATCATGGTAGATTGGGTTCACTCCCAATTCCATAATAGTAGTCAAGGTTTACTCCCAAAACTATAATATTAGACACAGACCCTTACTAAACTAAGTCCACTCCCCATTCCAGTCCTATTTATCTCATTAGATATCAATCATCACCCAATGAATTATATGGGTGTGTGATTTTGGGCCCACATTTACTTGGTTATAATGTAACCACTATCCTTGGTTATAACATAACCATCATCCTTAGTTATAATTTAACCACCATACTTAGTTATAACATAGAAACCATCCTTAGTTAGAATATATCCACCTTCCTTGGTTATAACATAACCATGATCATTAGTTATAACATAACCACCATAATATTATTGAAATCATGCATATGAATTTACAAAAGACAGTAAAAATTTCACCATGTCATTACATCATAATATATTCAAAGAAAATTAGTTTCATAAACATTTCATCCATTCATCATAGCATAACCCATAGAAAATAAATTGGATTCATAAACATCTCATCCACATAAACATTAACCATTTAGAGAATAAATAATAATGGTATCAATGGATCATATCTCCAGTAAATTATAATTAATATTAGAGGATGTTATCATTTATGAAAATTCATTTAAAAGATGACTAAAAAATTCCTTGATGAAAAACAACCTTTCCCTTTTGAAAATAACTTTTGAAATAAAAATATTTAAAAATATTGTGGAAAAAATTTTCTTTGAAAAAAACCATAAAACCTTGTAATGGAAGCTTTAAAACATTCATTGGTCATGGTAGTGAGAATTTATGCTCATGTCGTATTAGTTAAAAGAAAACATTCTCTTCATGTTTTTAGATAAAGTCAAAAAGTACCTCATTAAAAAAATGATTAGAATATTTATTTTAAACCATTTTGTAAAAATTAAATAATGGGTAAAATTGAATTTAAATATTCATAGTATAATAGTAAAAAAATTAAAACATTTTTAGAAAACATGGATATGGAATAAAAAACTTTTTAGCCAAAGAGAGAAATAAAGTCAAATTTTCTTAAAAAATAGTCTCTTGAGTACTTAAGGTGATGAAAATGAATGGAAAACATGTATTTTACATAAATAAAAATTGTAGAAGAAATTTTTTGGGATTATTTAGAGATAGACCGTAATATTTTATCATCAAATCTTAATCATAAACAATCCTGATAAACAATGAGACTGTAACATAAAACCCTTATCAATTTGGTAACTTTTGAATTATAAGCCCCGTGAAAGAAAGAACCTTATATGGATCTTTAAATACTTATAAAATTAAAAATAGGAATCATAGAATTCATTCATGGGTATTATATAAACAATATAAAATAAACAAGTGGAGAATATGGTATGTGTCTCACAAAAGTAAAAGTGAGACGAAAATCCCTTACCTCAGGTCAGACTTTCTTCGTACATGTTTGAACCTTATATAAAATAAATATAGATTTATTATAGTTATATTATAGAAATTTAATCATATATATCATATCATGTATTATTTACTTATAACCTTTCATCGCCCATTCATTAACAATTCTTTATTTCAATTACTATTCTATGTGATAGCTGCTTCGTTTTTCATATTTGTTTTGGTTTGGTAGGCTTGGTCCTTGCACATTGATCATGGTTACTTCACCTGAAAATTATTCATAATTATTTAATTATCATATATATTCCTTATATAAATATTTTTTTACATCCATATAAGTTAGATATAGAAAAATTAATTGCACCGTTCATGGAGACAGTACGTCGCACGTGCGCATGAACGTCGTTTATATTTTTTTATGGATGGAACCAAAGAAAGATAAATAATAAATCACCTTTAAAAAATAATTATCATATAATATATATATATATAATATTCATTAAAATTTCCCTTATTATCATCCATGTAAAATGGAAATGAAAAAACATCACATCACTTCGTGGAGGTGGTAGTCTACATGTACACACGAATGATGTTATCGTTTACCAATAGTTTGGAAGGTACTGTAGCACCCCAAACATTTTATGGTATGTTTATCTTAAATAAATTTTAGTTATATCCTATATTTCAAGAATAACTAAGCCTTTATGGAACAAAACAAGGTTACTTATAGAAGATATCCATAACCTAGCCATAAAACTTAAATTTGTCACCTCTGTGATTTGAATTTTAAAAATATAACATACACGGTTGTGATCAAGATGATATTTAGATTCTGATAGAATTAACTTAATTTTTTGTGAATAGTAACATATCCTTATGAATAGTAACCTGCCCTTATTAATAGTGACTTACCCTTATGGATAGTAATATGACTTTTATGAATGGTATTCATACCCTTGAGTGTATAAGTGAACTCAGGCACCTTAAAATGAAGATGAATATTTTAAGTGTTTATATTTTTTGATTAAATAATGATTTTAATTAAATATTTAATTAATCATATTTAGGGAATTATTTTTAAAAAATGGAATTCACTTTTGGATTCTATATGTAAAAAAATGGTTAGGGTAAATTTTTGGTATTTTCCTGAAATACTTAAATTTTTGATGAATAGTAAAATGTGATAATTTACGATAAATGATAAATAAGGAATTTATTGAGTCATTGATGATGATCTGCTGATGTAAGCACAATTGCTTCTAAGTCACATACATATATTACTATTCTTGGTCATGGAATACTCGTTATTGGTTGTCTTGAGAGGAAATAATAAATTAATGATTATAATATTAAGAAAAATCCTCTCCCCTCCACTATATAAACCACCCCTCACCCCCTCTTCCTCCCACACCACTCAAGCTTCAAGCCTTACCTAAATTCTACCAAATACTCTTCCAGAGACCTCTCCCCACGTCCAAGACCTACTGGTCTCACCAAAAGGCCAAAAACAAAGGTCTTAATGAGATTCTCAAGGAGGAGTACTCAAGAGGTGAACCTTCCTTCTATTTTCTTTCAATTTCTTTTACAAGTTACATTCTTTTGTTCTCTATTCTCACCACCCATTATCCAAATGCCATGATAATTCCAATACCTTACATGTACTGTATTTTCATTTTTCTAATGGAATATTTCATTATAATCTCTCTTTTTACCCTCCTTTTATACAATAAATGCAAACACCGTCTGAGATGTGTAAATTTATCACACTCAAGGAAGATGGGATTTCAATTTGCATTAATATCTTCAATACTGGTCATAAAACCTTTTAAATGGTTTAACCAGGTCATAATATATGTATTTTATCTTGATTAATGTTCTGTAATCTTTACACATTCATAATATGGAATAATAATACAAAACAAGTTTATTGTGCACAAAACCGCCAAGCCAAATCCAAGCGTTTATTTTAACTCATCTAATGAGTCATCCTCATGGTATATAACCAAAATCATTATAATATCATTTATATATCTTTAATTTCACTAATAATGTATATTAACAATTCTGTATGTTTAACCACATTTCAAATGAACTTCCATTAATGAATACAAGTAAACAAATGATGAAATCAAGTAAGAAAATGATTCCAAAACAATAAAATTGAATATCTTAAACCCATCAAAAGGCCATTAATTAACTTAATGTGGTTATAACATATCAATTACATGTTTATGATGTTCTGTAATTATTAATTAATTAAGATAAATTTGATTATTTGGGTCGTTATGAACAAACAAGAACACATTCGAGCGTAAGGTAAGTGATTGTCTCTCTCACTTTTGTTCAAGAATCTCCCCTATGTTGTGCCCTTTTGTTTTCAATTCCTAATTATGGGGTATGTTTTTGAACCTACCCCATACTCCCCTTGTGACATATAAATAATTTAATACCCCTTTACCTCTCATTAAGCCCTTGCAATAACACTTGTTACCATACCGAAATGTTTGTAAGGGGTTTCTCATCTCACTTTCATTTCTGTGAGATTTTTTTTGTTCGCCGCTTATTTCTTGTATGTGATATATGTGTACTGAAATTTGATATATAATAAAAATATTTTATTTATATTCATGTTATTAAATTATTAATTTGAGGGTTATTAAGTTCTGGTCATATGATTCGACCGATTACATTGTGGTAAGAGACTTTGTCTCAACTACTATTTTGTTGTGACTAACTTTGTATTGTGCACCTAATAATCCTTATGTGGTATACCTACTGCCCATTTGAGATCACTTTTAATTTGAAATTATATTTATATTAAATATCCATAATCTCATATCATGGATATGTTTTTTGTCTAAACAGTATACCATTTTACATACGGTGTTTATTTGGAAAGTTATTTTAATTATGGAAATATTGATGAATCTATATACTCTACTCTATACGGATATTGAAAAGGCATATTTCTATTATATTGAATCAATGTATAAATAATTATTTGGACGTTCAGTGGTTGGTGGGGCCCACTATAGCCCCTCGATGCCTCGGTAGGTCTCATGAGACAAATCAGTTGGCAACAAACCCTTCGAGTTTGTTTCCAAAAATCAAACAGGTTTCCACCCACAAAACTAAACTGTTTTAACGGTATTATGGTTTCATGTTCCAGATACATAATTTCCAATTAATAATCATTCTCTTTATTCATTATCAGTTATTATTATTATCCATGAGGTTTTCACTGTGAAAAAACCTATGGATGCAGTTTCATTCACAGTTTATTAATGGCATTAGTTTTTCATTTATTCACCTTTCTATATTGATTATGTCATATTGAATATGATTCACTTATTATTTTATTCATTATTCTCCTATTTGTAACCCTTACTGAGCGTTTGAGCTCACCCCTTTCATTGTTTACCCTCAAAAGGTGATAAAGAGAAGGTCATTTATTGAGTTCATGTTGTTGTAGTTTTTTAGTTTTGTTATGTATTGTATTTTGTAACCTTTTTCAATGTAAATTGTGTTACACCTATGTATCTAGTTTCTTAAATACTACTAAACTGATCATTCCTTCAGGATTTCCATTCCTTCTAACCATGCCAATATCACAAGTAATACACCAGATCCATCCTAGAGGGGTCGGGTGTTACAGGTATGAAGTTAGATATGATATTATCATTACAGGAGAATTTTTATGTTATAAATATCATATATAAATATTTAAATCTTCATAATAACTGTAAATATGGTGATGTAAAATTAATTGTATCGTTATGTGGAGACAGTAAGTTGTATGTATGCATGAGTGATACTTTCACTTCCCATTTGATGGAATGAGGGTTAATAAAGGTAGTTTCATAACAATAATAACGTTTAAGTATATTTAGGGTATTGTATTTATTATTTTATGAATAATATAACATATTTATAGGATTTGAAATAATATTGGAAAATAAAGTGATAGGTTAAGCTGATTACCTTTTGTTTGAAACAACTCCTTTATATCTCTTCTTAAGGGATTTAGGGTTAGCCTTCTGGGAGGACCATAACCTATAAAATGTGGATAGAGTGTATAAGAGAAATTTTTAGAGTCTGGTTGATATATAAGGGTCAAAGTGGTGTAAATAAGAGAAAATAGTGGTTCCCTTTTATAATTGAGGGGATGGGCACTTTTGAAATTTCCTAAAAGATTAAAATATATTAAATTTGTTCTAAAAAATGGTTCCAAATGGCCTATAAATGGGAAAGTTATAAACTTTTATACCAGATATTATCACCTTGTAATATTTTAATATTTTTATGATTTTTAAGTAATTTAATAAAATAGTATTTTCCTAAAATATCATTATTGCCAATTTAGACACTATTCATTTAATTTGACTTAAAAGACATAAATAAAAATCTTTAATTAGAATATAATAATTTAAAATAACAATAATATGTCATATTATTCATGTAAGACATTAAATAACTCAAATTATCTTAATTTTAATATTTTTAAAATCGTTTATTATATTTTTTATTGATTGGAGAAATATTTCATTTGTGTTTATTAATAATTTACTATCATAATATAATTACAAAAAATATGAAATAAATTTATATCATGAATATAATTTCATTAACCTCAAAAATACACTTAGATACATTAATAACTTTATTTTTTCCCCTATGTGGACACATAAGAGATATTTAAAACTAAGAGAGTGATATTTTGTAACTTTCATTGATTTAAATATTATATAGGTCATTTTCAGGGAAAAGTTTCCCTTTAATGATTAAATTTAAATCATAAGGTGATAAGGGTAAAATTTAATTCATCCAAAAATAATTAAGAAGAAATATTATGGCATTATCTCTTATTTTTAACCTAGGTTAACAAGATTTACCCTTTACTAGAGTGATAAATTTTACTAAGATTACTCTTCATATTGACCAAAAATAAAAGTGTAATATTTAAAAAAATATAGGCCTACTAATTATAAATATAGAGTATGTTTTATCTAATTAAATACTTATAAATTGCAGCAATTAATTTTAAAATAATCCCACAACACGTGATGAAACCTGTTTTTTAGAAAAATGCATTTTTAAGCATAAAACTTGGTTTATCCTTATCCCATGACTAGAAAAAAAATTAAATGGATGTTAAAACGATTTATTAACTATATAATATATATATTTTATTAAAATCATTCACCAATAGTGAATAATTAAATTTATTAAGATAAATATACATTGTGTGCATAAAAATAGTTTTTTAGAAAGAAAATATCTCTTTTACTTTCAAATGGTTTTTATTTTCATGTCTAATTAATTGATTGATAATGAATTAAATTTAGTAATATGTAAACTATATGGTTTTCATAATTTAGTTAGTCCTATTCATACCAACCAATCCAATAGCTAGGCAATAACTATCACACAATAATATTTTAATAGTATCTTTTGGTTTGTTTAAACTATGTGGTGCATGTAATGAAATCTATGAAAAATGTAAATTTAATTTGAAAAGGTATATATTTCATAAAATCTCAGGGTGTTACAACAATAATTCATACTAGATTTTAGAGTCTCTTGGTAAAATCACATGCCTCTTGATTAGTTTTCTTATAATTACATCTTACAATAGAATATCTAGATGTCTTTTAAAAATCCACTTTATGGCAGGTTGTGTCATTGCCCTCTGTGTGGGTTAGAGGTAGTGGAGGCAACACTATTGGGTTTTCATCTCATTTAGGAAACATTGAAGTATGTATAATTGATCCGAAAAAGTATGGCTACAACTCAATCTGAAAATAATTCTTATGTCAATTCTTATCGTCGACTTCTAGAGTTTGAGGTAGGGGTAAAATATTCTTGTGAGTCTCACGTAGATTAGGTTATAAATGGATTCAAAGACAAGGTAAGCTAGTGATGAGATACATTGGTCAATTTCATATACTATAGAGTCGGGTCAGTATCATATTGGATATCTATTCTTTATAGGTACCTGGTTATGCATGATGTCTTTCATGTTTACTAGCTCTATCATTATTATTACGAATCGTCTCGTGTTTTTTATTTTGAGGAAGTCAAGTTGGAGGTCCATTCTTCATTTGAGGAGTATCAATTTCATATCATTTATCATATAATAAAGACTCTTTGAGGAAGCATGGTTACTTTGGTTTGGGTGTTATGATAGAATGGTTCTGTATAGAAGGAATTATGGGAAAGGGAGTCTGATGTATATTCTCAATAGCTAGAGTTGTTCTCAGATGCATCTCAACCACCTTTAGAAGGGAAACTTATGGATGAGTTGTCTTAAATAGGGGGGTTGTAAGATCCAAGTTTTTTATTTAGGTATAGATCCTTTTTAATTCTATCAAACCTCTTTTTTTAAATGAAAGTTCCCAAGGGGATAGTGGTGGTTTCCAGAGCATTGATAAGGGTTCGGAGGCCTGTAGTTATAGCTTTTCGGAAACATAATGAGGAACACTTTTACCACATGATTTGGATAACTATTCACCTCAAATTTGTGTCCTAGAGAGGGTGGATAATGGTTTGATTGACCATGTGAAGGGGGACTGAAAAATGTAAAAATTTTGAAATTTATTATTGGTCCATTTTACATGGTTTTTGAATGGTTTTCTTAAACATGAGTCTAAACCATGTCAGGTGTGGTGAACCTGGATAGTATTTATTCATGGTTGGTTCATGACTAGGAAAACCATGAAACCAAATTGTGTTCCCCTTTAAAAATCCTAGAAATTACCATTTTTTTCTCCTTTCCCTTAAAATGAAAAATATCTTTCCTCCTTCCCTCATTTTATAGAGCCATGCATTTAGGTCTCTCCCCTCTCCCTCTTATTGGTTTTGGTCTATATCCCTCATCTATACTGAATTTCTATTTTTGTTCATCACATTGAATCACCATTGGTAATTATAATACTCATTTACCATCTTTCTTTGGTTTTCTTCACCATAAAGGGTGTTATCTCCATACGAGCTAAAATACCCTATTTTCAAGTCTTTTGACTAGTTTTACATTTTATCTCATTCCATCCCAAATTTGAGGTCGGTACTAGAAAAGGAGTATTATATATGGCTAAGTTATGTGTTCTATTACTTTTCCTTAAATGTATGTATGTTTATGATATGTGTCGTTATGCTTCACACTAAATTTTTGTGCATTGTCCCTAAAATTTTTCAATACTTTAATTAATCACCTAGACCATGTATTTGATATTACCTGAGACCATTTGACATTGTTTTATGTTGATGACCTCAACTTGAATCACCCCTTAGGGTGTGTCTAATTAAATGTCCTTGGAAACCTTTCCATGATTTTAACCAAGACACTCCTTTTGTGTGTTTGGTTCGATTATTGTGAAAGGTATGACTAAATGAATAAATTTAACTATTAAATGGAATAGATTATTCACTTGTCCCTTTGATTACTTATTATATCATTCTTTATTATTGAAACAAACTTGGATCACTATAAAAGTCTGGCCTACCTTAAATAAGACTTGGATTCCTATCCTGGAATGCCTTGGGAAAAATCATAGGATTCCATCTAATTCTTTGATGATAATTAAAAGTGATATACCACATATGGATTTTGTCAATTTATTAGATGTGTGAATTCCTCAGCTAAACATCAATGATTCCTTTGCATACTCTAAAAAGTATGAATGCCTAGGATTCGACTTTATTTACTCAGACATGGACTGCCTTGGATGATATCCTTGGACTCTAATCAAGTATATCCAAATATTACCTTATAATTTTACTTGATCTCAGTTAGAAACTTTAGGGTGTAATTTCAAGGGTTCATCCCTCATATTACACTCATACCCCATAGCCTAACATCTCGGTTAATCGTTGTGAGTGGGATCAACTTTCTAATGTCATGGATGCCATGGGTCATTTGTGGATCCCTTGAGATTATATTACTTGGATTCCTTGGATATATTCCTTGGGACCCTAGATAGTTAATAGTAATATTCTAAAATACATTCATATTAGGGTGAAATAGGTAGGGTCATCCATGTATCCCATGAGGAGCCTGATCTTGAAATGTGTTATATTTATTTTACTTCTTAAATATATTATACCTAAAAATTGTTACATTTTATATTCAAAGATTGGAATTTCATTAGGAACTATTGGGGGAGGCCTACTAAATTTTACTCACACCCTATTCGGGTCTCCATTTGGTACCTAGGCAGACTTCATGGATGCGGGTGAGGCTAAAGGTAATCTCCTAACTATGGATGCTTGATTTCCCTTTAGGATGGGATATTTGGAGAAGATGACTGGGATAGTTCTCAGTATTCACATGGAGATAGATATTTTTGTCTTTTTGTTTCCTTTTTTATATAATGATATTGTTTACTTTCCAGCTCCCATGTCTACTTATTTCATATTTTTGTATCACCTCATGACATCATCTGTATGTATTATTGCATAATTATTTTTTTATTATCATCTTGATTTTCATTTCCACTACCTTACATTATTGTTTTACCTTTATTTTCTATTTTCACTCTGATAAAGAGGGTATAGTCTCCTCATTGTATCACCATACACCCTCACTACTAGTCAGCAACATCTAGCATATGGGGAGGCATGATTGAGGAATTATGTCCAACTGAATTACTCACTTGATTATAATTCTGACCTGGGAAATCAAAATAACTCTACAAATTAATCCACTGGAAGGTCACACCTAGAAGACTCTACACAGAAAAAACCCAATATCCAAAAGTTCTCTTCCCATCCACTAAGTAAACTGAAATTAGGTAGATATAGCACTCTACATAGCAAAAAATCATCGTTCACATACACCAGAAAGCTCCCAAACATTCAATATACTAAAAACAAATTTTTCAGAAATACATGAAAGGTAGTAAAAACACCTATAATACATAAATCATGAAATAAAAAAATTATTCTATGTGCTTCGAATGATGTTTCCTATGGGCATGGGAAAAACCCAACTATGGAATTTTCTATTTTACTATAAAATGAAGGAGATAAAAATATATTACTTAGTATAATTAATCCTTACAAAACTCTCCTATTCATATTAAATTCTTAGTTGAATCATAGTTTTCACTAAAGTCCCTACACACTTATATAGTAAGTGTCATATGGTCAACCTGTAATAAATACTCCCCTAAAATTACAGATCACTCAACATTACTGCCTGAGCTCAATTACAAAACCAATAACCCTTCAACCTTGTTTAACATATAAAACTATAGCACTTCACCATACAACCATCAGTATATACTAACTTTTAATGGTCCTACTACCACTATCTAGACCTCACATTCAAATCATCATCTGGTTAACAAATTTTTGGGTAAATTAATTCTAATGTATAACATTATGATAAACTGAAACATACTTCACCTATAAACAATATACCAATTTAATTAGTTGGGGTTTGACTTAGTGGTAAGCACCCCATAATAATACATCAAGGTTAGGGGATCAAAACCTAGTGGATGCAGGTCACTTTAGAAGTATTGTAGCATAAATGTAGTAGGACTATATTAATGGAAGAACTGTAGCATTGGTGACACTGTAGTAGTGGTGGGAACTGTTGTAGAAACAATAGTGGTGGTGGTATTGTAGTAGGTACTATAGAATCCCATGTATTGTAGCAGTACTATTCACTAAAGGTATCTTTGGGCCTAAATATGGGCCTTCGGGCCATGTAATGGGATTTAAAACCCTATAAGACTACGGGCTATGTAATGGGTCTCCTATAACCAAAAAAAGAGGCCCTTTTTTCAAATAAAAAAGAGGTTTTGATCCCAAATTTAATAATAATATAAAAATCACCCAATTGAATTTGGTTTCAAGGAACTTCTGTAACTCCCCATAACATATCATGCATCACCATTATCCACCCCTTATTCTATTCACCCAATTCCTACTAAGGCGTAATGTTACTTCATACTTTCATGAAATATTTTCTTTGTGAACATATCTACTGGATTTTGGATTCCTGATATCTTATATAGCTCCATATCCTTTTCCTTTATAAATTTTTTGATGAAATGATAATTTAGGTCGATATGCTTTGTCTAAGCATGAAAAAATTGATTTTTATCCAAGAGGATTTCAATTTGGTTGTTACAAAAATTCACTACCTCATATTCAATTCTCTTGAGATCCTTTAGTAATTGGTTCAACCACACCATTTCCTTCCCATATTCAATTGTAGTTATATACTCTAATTATGTTGAAGATGGAGTGAAAATATTTTATAACTCTGATGACCAGCTAACAGTCATTCCTCCAAAAGTAAACACAAAACATATTATACTTTTCCTTATATCTACGTCACCTATAAAATCTAAGACTATAAATCCTTATAAAAGATCGTATATTCTGAAGCATGGGGTTGTACCTGTCATTCCTTTCAAATACTAAAGGGTCCAATTCATATCATCCCAATGTAATTTCCTTTTATTTTCTATGTACTGTCTCACAACTCCCATTGTATGTTTAATGTTTGACTAAGTGAAAACCATAACATACATAAAAATTAACACTGATAAATTATACAATACTTTTCCATGTACTGATTCTCATGTTCTATTTCTAGTTCATGTGACTTGGATAATTTATGTGAGTAGTAAGAGGAGTTAAGATAGCACCAATAATCCCAAACCATTTTTTATTTTCCAATTCATCGTAAAAATATTTATTATATTTTCCAATTCATTCCAAACCATTTTTATTTTCTTCTAGATATAATCCATCTAAGATAAAACCAATTTCTCAACTTTACTATCTCTCACAATTTTTATCCCAAAAATATTTATTATCTGTATAAGATCTTTCATTTCAAATCTTCTAAAAAAATTACACTTCAACTTTCATATTCTCCTAAAACCTGGTCTAGCTATGAAGATTTTATCCACATATAAAATAAATATGATGAATGTTTCATATTAATATTACTTCTATTAATAGTAATGTTCTATATTACATCTTCTAAAACCTTCTTCCGGCATGATTGCATAAAATTTATGATTCCATTTTAGAGGGGATCGCCTTAGCCCGTAGAGTATTTTCTTTAGCTTGTAACCCAAATTTTGGTTTCCTTCCAATGGTAAACCTATTAGTTGTTTTATATAGATTTCCTCCTCTAAATCACCATGAAGGAAAGTGGTTTTTACATCAAAATGTTCAAGGTATAGATCTTGTGATTCTACTATGCTTAATACTATTTGAATAGTGTCATCCTTAACTACTGGTGAAAATATTTCTATGAAATCAACCCATTCCATCTATTGAAACCCCTTCACCAACAATAATTTCTTGTACCTTTTTTTCCATAAACATGTTCCTTAATTTGGTCAAACAATTTATTTTCTAGTTCTCCTTTACCTTCTTGAAGTTAAGTGATCTCCCAAGTTATATTGAATATTAATGAATCGATAGTGACCCCAACCCCAATGTCCTAAATTTAATTTCTACTTTATTACATTAGCATAAGATGCATTCAATTGCATCCCTAAGGACTACATAGTTTAGTAGTCTTATTAAACTTTATACATACATTATTTACCATATTACATTTGAAAAAAAATACAAAAACAATAAAATTTCAAGAATAATTTTATTCCCTAAATCATATGATTATATATCATTCTTAGTACACTATAAATTCTTAGGAAAGGAAAAAAAATAAGGGTGATGTCAAATGATCAGTAAGGGTTAAGTATAGAGGAATCTATATTGAATCAATAAGCATAATCAATATGGAAAAGTAAATATCTAAATAAACATTCCATTTAAATAACTATACTTCCATGATAAGATAATTTATAGTTAATATGGAAAGGTAAATAACTAAAAACACATTTCATTTAATCAATAAACTAAGAGTGAAATACATACAATGATAATATCATTGGGAAAAACTCATGGATAATAATATAATTCATAATCAATATGACATGGTAAATAACTGAAAACACATTCCATTTAATCAATAAACTGAGAATTAAATGAATCCATATATAATATCATTGTAAAAATTACAAGGATAATAAGATAAGGCATTATAAATATGTAAAGGTAAATAATTGAAAAAAACATGTAATTTAATTAATAAACTGAGAATGAAATGAATCCAAATTTAATATCATTGATAAAATCTCATGTATAATAATAATAAGTGAATTTTCAATGAAGTAATTTCTTAATTATTAGATTCCATGTTCTCAAACACATCGTACCTCTTTTGTCAAGACCATTCACAATATAGTTTAAACTACAGGTTGAAACCCCTTTAATTCCATTTTACTAATTAACCCCATGAGACTACCGATGCATCAAGGGAATATATAATTTCAGGCCCCATCCATTACTGCATGTAAGTATCATTCCACATATATTTAATGATCGATTTAATTCATGAACAATATTCCTTATCATAAAATATCTTTATTGACTAAAGAATACGAATTTATCAATATTTCCTCAAATAAAAAAATAACATTCAACATAGAACACCATATGTAAAAATGATATAATATTTAAGTAATAAACATGTCCATGATAAATAATATTTATATCTATGGATAATTTAATGTACAATGATCATAGGAAATTGAAAATTTTAAGGGAAAATTTCATTGGTCAAAATGATCATAAACCATACATAGAATGAATCAGGATAGAACCTATAAAACATATACCCAATGAATCATAAGTATAATAATGTTTGTTGTCAATAATGAATATAAATTCCATGAAAATATCCTTTAAAACATTCTTGGAGAAGATAGCCTTTTTATTTTGAAAATTTCCTTTTAAAACTGAAATTTCACAAAACATTTTGAAAATAATATTCCTTTAAAACAATATTTAAAACTTATAAAATAAACTTTAAAAAAATTAGTGTTAATTATGTCTTCAAATTCTATTCATCCCATATATGTTAAAATAAATATTCCTTTCACTTTTTCAATCAAATCCAAAGGGGCATTGTTTACAAAATGACATGAATATTCCTTTAAAAATATTTTGTAAAAAAATAAAACATAGGTAAAAATTTCTATAATAAATCATTTTGAATAATGTTAAAAAACATTTTTTTGAAAACATTTTTTTGAAAACATTTTTTTGAAAACATTTTTTGAAAACATGTATTTTGATGAAAAAGGATTTTCGGTCGAAGAGATAATTAGAGTAATATTTTTTTAAAAACATTTTCTCAATAATTTTAAGTACCAAAGAGCGGTAAAATTGTATTATTACTTAATAAATCTCCTGAATAACCATGGGAGAATAAAATTAAAGGTATTTATTAGAAAATGATAAAATAATTTCTTTTAATATAAATTTAAGTATAAACAATCCCGATTAAAATGATATTGGGAAATAAATCCTTACAATGATCATAATATTGAAATAATGATTAATAAATGAATAGATTATGTGTATCAAATGTAAATCCAAATAATAAAATTATAAATAAAACATAATATAGTTAAAATTCTTTACACGCGTAATCTTATAATGTAAAATACAATGAATAAATGGTATAACCCAGTGAAAAAAAATTGAGTTATTAAATTATTTGCCACTTGGTAACTTTTAGGTAAAAATATATTTGGATGAAATAATTAAAATTGAAACTTAAAATACCATGAGTTATTAAGGAATAATTATATTACATTTCACATTGAAATTATTTACACCATATAAAATAAATTAGGTGCCTCGCATTACAATTTCCCTTAATGAATAGAAATTGAGACGAAGTCCCATACCTTGAGTCTGACTAGTCACGTATGTTATTTATCTTCATGAATAATAAAATTATGTTAATTATTTACTTAATTAATAAAAAAATTCAATTTTATTATACCTTTTATTTTACTTATTACCATTTTATATACAACTAATTAATCAATTAATTTTACATCAGGTGTTTCAGTGATATTTAACTTATGTGTCCAAAATGACTTCGGTAGGTTGACTATTAGTCTAAGTGGTCATTAGTTAAACATATATAGAATAATAATCATTTAATAATTGTAATATTTTTACATAAACTATATTTTTATGACCAATCATAAAATATGGTTTTGATCAATGAAGTATGTTATGATTACGGAGACAGTAGGTCATACGTACACATAAGTAACATTTCCATTTTTCAACGATCATTATAGAAAGGAGGTAAGTGATTTTTTTTCTTTAAAGAATGATAATAATATAATAAATTCAATTTTATTTCTTTAAATATAATTATATATATCATACATGTGTTTTGGATATGAAAATATAGTCGCATCCCTTTGTGAAGGCGGTAGTCCACACATACACGAACAACGTTATTATCTTGCAGTGAGTGGAGAGGGAAGAAATAAAATGATATATTGTCTTTTAAAAATGATAAATATGTCATTAATATCATAATTATTTCATTTATATCACATATATTAATTAAAATTGTCCTTATTACCTTCCATGTAAAGCGTTAGTGAAAATATAATCACATTGCTTCATGAGGCGGTAGTTCGCCGTACACACGAGCAATGTTGTCATATCCCCTACTGAAAGGAAAGTAAAAAAAAGGTATATAAGATATAATGGAACCAAAGGTATAATTATGTTATAAATATCATATATATACTTTATATCAATCATCATACCCAACTGTGATAGGTGTCGATCAAACTGTGTCACATCGGTTCATGAGGCGGTAGTCCTCCGTACATAAGAGCAACGTTATTGTTTCCCATATGAGGGAAGAGAAGATGGATATAGGTCATTAAATTAAAATAATAACATATAAATATATTATAAATACTTTTTAAATTATATGATCATAAATTAATAATATTTTAATGATGTGGAAGAAGAAATAAAATAAAAACGCATAGTTAGGAATTTTACCTTTTCTCGGACTATCTCTTAAGGATTATACCTCAAGTATTCCTAGAATGTATTTATGAACAAAACCAAGGATTATATAATTAGGGGTTAAATTTTTTGAATTTATATGGTAAGGTATTTTTCAAAGAAAAATGTTTTGAAGTTGTAAATAAGAGGGGAGGGTGGACTTTTATAAGTGAGGTGAGTGGCACACTTGTTATTTTTTAAAAGAAAAACGTGTACCCACATTTTTTACATGAAACAAGAGTCCAAAATGGATTATTATATATACTTAGACATTATAAGGTTTAAAAATTTCCATAAAATATATTTTAGACAAGATTTTAGGTCATTTTAACCCTTATCTTTTTAGTTTAATCCCCTGTTAAACTCATTTTTACCTTAACTATAGTGATTAATTTTTAATATTTTTGCTACTCATTATGGTAAAATATTAATTTTAACTTATTAGAAAATATTAATTATTATGATTACAAATATTTAATTCATTTTACTAAATTAAATTCAAATGAGTGGTAAAATTAAATTTAAAACAAAATCAACATATACAATAAAAAAGCAAGTTTTCAAGAAGAAAATTCTCATAAGTATATAAGGTTTTAATATCAAAATTCAATATTAAGTTGATTCCAATTAGCTAAATTGTATTTATTTTAATATAATTAAAATAATTTTACTTTAAAATAAATTTAAAATATAATTAAACTTTTTAAACAATTTAAATTAAAATAATGTTTTCAAATAAAAATCAGTTTTTCACTATTCATAGAAAAATGGAACTTTTTTATAAAAATACAAAAAAATAACCCTAAGATAATTTTGATATTATGATTTGAAATTTAATTTAATTTTATCAAATAAATTTTCTAAATTTTTCAAAAATTAATTTTATCATAAGTGGTAAGAAGTGATGAAACCGTTTTCTTGAAAAAAAATAGTTTTTCAGAAAACATTTCTTTTTATGTCAAATGATTCTTATTGTATTTATAATCAATATATTTACATTTAGTTTATTTTATACATTTCTAAACCATATAATTTTCATAATTTAGTTATTATTATTCATACCTTCCAATTTAACGGCTAGGTTATAATGGTATTATGTATTACAGTTCATTTAGACTCGAGGTTGTGTGTTCTTAAAGATATCAAAGAGATTAAATTTAAAAAAATATATTTCATGGGTTGTTTAAGATTTGTGTTTTATGTCACATATTCTATAAAATAAGATTTTATTCTTTTATAATTTCATGGTGTTACATTCTTCCCACTTTAATGAAATTGTATCCTTGTAATTTTATCTTGCGCTCAGAAATCAAGGGTTTGATATTTAAAATTCTTTTGTTGAAAACCCACTTCATAAAAAGGGTTAATAAAATATACTTTTAATAAGAGGGAAAGGAAGTACAAAGGTCATATAGAATAAAACATAAGTAGTTTTCTAAGTAGGATAACATTGGTTTCAATTGAATATATGGACATGGAAGAAAAGTGCAAATAAATATAGAGAATGATAGAGGTCATTGATCGCAAGAAGGTGAATGATCAACAGAAATTTAAGGACCTAAAAACCATAAATATGTGATGATTTAAAATTACATTTGATTCATTGGATATGAAGGTAATATTTTAACATTTTTATTTCAAGATCCCTTTCCAAAATTTGAGAAATTATTTTATTGTATAATAATATAAGGAAATATACTTACTTGATACATTTCTATTTCATAAGAACAATTTCATCCTTTGGTTATTATTCAAAAAATTTCCAATTCATCGCTTTCTTAAATAAATGAATATCAAAAAATTAGTTTTTTATACTTAAGTCAATAAAATTTACTTTTAATGTATTGTAAGATCCATAAAAGAGTGAAAAGTATTTCCTTCTATCTATTACTATTTTCCAAACATAATATGGTTAGCAAAAGTTATCTAATATAATACATTAATCTATAAAACTCAACAAAAAATACACTGGTTTATTATTAATATTTATATATCAAATAATTTAACTAAGAACAGTGAAATATTAACCAGGATATCATATATTTTAGTTTTAGGCACTAAAACCTTATCTTCTTTTAGATTTGGGATCAAGCCTCGTGGCCTTCTCCATATGAAATGAGTTATCCATTTTCCAAAACTATACTAATATAATTACTATAATGTTCCCAAATTTTGATAACCCATAATTAATACAATATCAAAGATAAGATAAACCTTAAAGGTCACCAATACATTTAATATTAAGTCCAAAATTTAAAGGCATTTTTCCTCAAATAACACTTTTAAATACTAAACCAATAGGTTTTATTCCCATAAATGTTTTCTAAAAACAAACTTAATCATGTTAGACACCCATAACATAAAACCTAAAAAGGTGTATTTATGAATTATAACTTATAATAAATCTTAAACTCATAAACCCATTATGGTATCCATAACTCTTATGTTAATGAATACATATATGCTTCTCAAATTTAACACAGTCCTCAGATGTTTCATGATTCTTATAACCAAAATAGCATAGGTAAAAATACTTCTAGAATTTAATTATTAATTCCCAATATATAAATACTTATACTATTTTATTTAAACATAATTCCTTCCATGGTCTAGGAGTTAACCTTTAAAAGGGGGAATTTACTCGAATAATGCACAGGTTCTCCATATTTAAGGCAATGAATTATAAATGGATCCCTATGATTAGATTTTTCTCCTTCCATCATACTACTAATTTTTTCTCAGAAGTTCATTTCTTTTTACCCTTATTTTAAAAACATAAATCATTTTCCAATTCTATTGAGACACTTTACTATGTGTCTCTCTACATTTCTCATAGGATTGAAATGGAGCCTGCTTTCCTCCATGGTCTTCACCGCTTGATCTCTTAGAAAACTTCATCTTTCTATTCTTTGGTGAGTCCAAGAGTTTTTTAAGGTATATGTTATTAATAATATTTTTGGATAACTAATTAGGAATATTCATGATATCTTTCACTCCTATAATTATCCAATTTGATCTCTTATAGTCACCACATTGTCTTTTATGTTTAATGTTATCATGATTCATTCGTGTTCCAACCATTAAATAAAACCAAAAAGCATAGTATAAGAAACAATAATCATAGTGTGAAACCCACATAATAATTTATAGGATGTTTAAATCATGAAATCTTTTTTTAATCTAAGACGCCTTAGGTTTAACCTAGTTTATCTATTATCATCATCTATCCAAATCCTTCATAATGGTTTGTAAACAAAATGTGAATTATCCAAATAATATCCCATGGGTGTGTCAAACCAGGTGTGTAGTAAGGCCTATTTTCATGAACTATGTGATGATTGAGTCAATACCAATATTAAATTTTTGGAGTTATTACCCCTAGGTACAATTTTCCTAGAACCATGTCCACTTGTGGTATCCAGACATGGATTTATTTCAAGGAAAAATAACATAATCTCTTCCTTAATAAAACTTTAAGATGTCCATTTATACATATCCTCAAATTTTATCATAGGGTTATGATCCCAAATCTATGTTTTCCTAAATGTAGTTCCCAAGTTTTATACTAAAGTCCTTATATTACCAACTATAGAGACCCTGACCCTAGTTTCCCGAATTCAGTGTCTACTTTTTTACATTGGCATAATATACAAGGAATCATATCTTAAAGGACTAAATATTTTAGTAGTCTTGGTTAACAAGATTCATAAATTATTTCCTATATTACATTTTAAAACACAAATCACAACATAATTGTTTTTAGAATAAAGTTATTCCCTCTAGCATATCCTTGTATATCATTCATAGTACATTTCCTAGATTCTTGATAAAGGAAAAAAAATTAAGGTGAGCTCAAATGATTAGTGAGGGTTAAGTAAAATGGAAGTTATCATGAATCAAAAAAGAATAATAAACATGGAAAGGTAAATAACTAAACAAACATTCCTTTTAAATAACATGATTATCATGATAATATAAGTCATAATCAATATGGAAATATAAATAACTAAAAGCTTATGTCATTTAATCAATAAAATGATAATTAAATGAATCCAAATATAATATCATTATGAAAATCCCATGGATAATATGATAAGGAATAATCAATATAGAAAGGTAAATAAATAAAAACACATTCCATTTAATAAATAAATTTTGAATGAAATTCATACATAGATAATATCATTATGAAAATATCAAGGATAATAAGATAAGGCATAATCAATATGTCATGGTAAATAAATTAAAACACATTCCATTTAATCAATAAACTAATAATGAAATGCATCCATAGATAATATCATTTTTAAAATATCATGGATAATAATAATAACTAAATTCTCAATAAATGAAATTATTAATTATTGGTTGTCATGTTCTTAGAAATATGATACATATAATTTCAAGACCTTTCATAAGAAATTTTAAACTATGGGTAGAAACTCATATTATTCTAGATTACTGATTCACCTCATGATAATATAGATTTATCATGGGGATATATAATTATTGGTACCATCCATCATTTCATGTCCAAATCATTCCTCATATATCAAATAATTTATTTAATTCATGAATAATGTGTTTTATCATCAAATATTTGTATTGAGTAAAGAATATGGATTTATCAATATTTCCGCAAATAAATAAATAACATTCAATGTAGAAAATAATATGTAAAAATGATATCTATTTTAAGAAATAACATATCCATGATAAATAATATGGCTTTTTAGGGGAAACATGATGTCCAATGATCACAGTAAAGTGAGTATTTCAAGGGAAAGTTAATGACTATAAAAATGAATCAAGAAAGTGAATATAAATACTTTACTTGGTCAAAATGATCATAAACCATCCATAGAATGAATAAGGATGGTAAAAATAAAAGATATCCCTAATGAATAATAAATAGAATAAGGTTTTTTGTTATTGATGAATAGAAATTTCATGAAAATATCCTTTAAAACATTCTTAAAGAAAATAACCTTTTCACTTTAAAAATAAACTTATAAAACTAAAATTTTACAAAACATTTTGAAAATAATTTTTCTTGTAAAATAAACATTAAAACTTATAAAATTTTATTTAAAACATTTTATTGGTCATGATGGTTGGAAATTCTGTTCATGTTGTACATCTTAAAATAAATATTACATTCACTTTTTCGATAAAATTCAATATGGCATTATTTGGAAAATTACATGAATATTCATTTAAAAAAATTAAAAAAGAGAAAAATGGGTAAAAATAAATTTTAAAAATCATTATCAAGAATTTAAAAAAAATTGAAAACATTTTTATAAAACAAAGATTTTTATGAAAAAATATTTTCGATCGAAGAGAGAAATAAAGTCAGATT
Source organism: Viscum album (assembly GCA_963277665.1). NCBI lineage: Eukaryota > Viridiplantae > Streptophyta > Magnoliopsida > Santalales > Viscaceae > Viscum > Viscum album. The sequence goes on from OY728129.1 coordinate 533,656,480, forward strand.
TTATTAAAAGTGTTTTATCAAACATTTTAAGTACCAAAGAGTGAAAAATGTGTACTATTACTTGAAAAAAAATCATGAATAACCATAGTAGAATCAAATTAAAGGTTTTTTTATAAAATGATAAAATAATTTCCTTTAATGGAAATTCAATTATAAACAATCCTGATTAAAATGAGATTGTGAAATAAACTCTTACAAGGATAATAACGTTGAAGTGAGCATTAATCAATGAATATATTATGTGTATCAAGTGTAAATACACATAATAAAAGTTTAAATATGACAAGAAATATTAAAAATCCTTTATACACATAATATTATAATTCCAAAGACAATGAATAAGTAATATAACTCAATGAAAAGAAATTGAGTTAAGAAATTTTTTACCACATGGTAACTTTTAAGTCAGAATCCCTCTAGATGAAATAATTAAAATTGAAACTTAAAATACCGTGAATTATTAATTAATAATGATATTACATTTAAAAGGGATTTCATATACACCATATAAAATAAATTAGGTGTATCACATTAAGATTTTCCTCAATAAAGGGAAATTGAGACGAAATCCCTTTTGTTGAGTTTGAATCATCATGTATGTTCTTTATCTTGAGAAATAATAAACTTACATTAATTATTTAATTAGTTAAGAAAAATTTTCTAGTTTATCATTCCTTTTATTTCACTTATTATCATTTTATATATATAATTACTTAATCAATTAAGTTTATGTGGGGTGTTTTGATGATATTTGACTTTTGTTTCAAAAATGACTTCTGTAGGTTGACTATTGGTCTATGTAGTGATTATTTCAACATATCCAGAATAATAATCATGAAATAATTATCATATTTATACATATATTATACTTTTAATATCAATCATGAAATATGGTTTTGATAAATGAAGTATGTTATGATCATGGAGATGGTAGGTCTTATGTACGTATGAGTAATGTTTCCATTTTTCAACGGTCATTATGGAAAGGAGGTAAGTAATATTTTATCTTTATATAATGATAATAATATAATAAATAACCTGTTATTACATTAAATATATTTATTTATATCATCCATGAGTTTTGGTGATGAAAAGAGAGTCGCGTCACTTCATGAAGGTGGCAGTCCAGACGTACACGAATAACGGTATCATTTTTCAGTGAGTGAAAAGGGAAGAAATAAAATGATATATTATCTATTAATAATGATAAATATGTCATTAGTATCATAATTATTTCATTTATATCACATATATTCAATAAATATATCATTATTACTTTCCATGTAAATTGTGATTAAAAAACGAATTGCATCACTTCGTGGGGCGATAGTCTGCTGTACATATGAGTGATGATATCGTATTCCCTACGAAATGGAAAGTAAAAAAAGTTATATATGATATAATGAATAAAGATACATATAAATTTTATAAATATAATATATATATATATATATGAACGTTAAATCATTTATCATACCCAACCTTGAAATGTGTTTATAGAAAACATGTAACATCAGTTTGTGAGGATATAGTCCGCCAAACACATGAGTGATGTTATCATTTATCATTTTAGGGAAGAGGAGATGGATATAGGTAATTAAATTAAAATAATAAAATATAATTATATAGAAGAAACAAGTTTTATTATATAAACATAAATGAAGAATTTTTTTGAGGAGGAGTAATAAGAAATAAAACAAAAATGCATAGTTAGGAATTTTACCTCTTCTCAGAACACCTCTTTAGGATTATACATAACATATTACTAGAATAGATTTATGAACAAAACAAGGATTTTAGGGTGAGTTTATGGAATTTGGGAAGTGATTTGGGTAGTTATATTTCAAACCAAAAGGTTTTTTAAGGTGTGAATTAGAGAGGATAGGGGGTTACCGTTTATAAGTGAGGTGAGTGTCACACTTGCGATTTATGAAAATAAAATGGTGTAACCACATTTCTTACATGAAAAAATAGTCAAAAATTAATTATTATTGATAATTAGACAATATAATGACGAAATATGGCCAAAAATATATTTTAGATAAGTTTTTAGGTCATTTTATCCCTTATCTTTTTAGTTTAACCACCAGTAAACTAATTTTTACCTTAACCGTGGTAATTAATTTTCACCATTTTTACTATTCATTATGGTCAAAAATTATGTTATAATTATGATAAAATATAAATTATTATGATTCCAAATATTTAATCCATTTTACTAAATTCAATTCACATAATTGGAAAAAATAATCTTAAAGTAAAACCTGGGGACGTGATGAAAAAACAAGTTTTCAATAAGAAAATTCTTATAAGTATGGAAGATTATACTATCTAAATGCAATATGAAATTGATTAAAAAGGTATAAATTGAATTTATTTTAAAATAGTTTAACTAATTTTACTTTAAAACCAATTTAAAATATAATTTAACTTTGCAAATAATTTTAATGAAAAGGTGGTTTTCAAATAAAAATCAGTATTATTCACTACTCATCGAAAAATGAACCTTTTCAGAAAAAAACCAAAAATTACCCTGTTATAATTTTTATATTATAAGTTTTAAAATCAAGTAAATTTTATCAAATAAATTTTATATAATTTTCAAAAAATAATTTTATTATATGTGTTCAAGAAGTGACAAAACCGTTTTCTTTAAAAAAATATTTTTTTCAGAAAACATTTATTTTTCTTTAAAATTATTATTATTTTATTTATAATAAATAGATATCCATTTAATTGATCTTATAAATTTATAAACCATATAATTTTCATAATTTAATTATTACTCTTCATACCCACCAATTTAATGGTTACGTTATAACGGTAACTATATTACAATTCATTTAGACTTGGGATTGCATGTTCTGTAAGCTATCAAAGAGATTAAATTTAAAAGAAATATATTTAATGGGTTATTTAATATTTTTGTTTCATGTGTCATATAATATAAAATAAAATTTTATTATTTTATAGTTTTGGGGTTTTCAAAATCCATATTTTCATTCATAGGTGACTCCCATAGTTTCGAGTCACTGATCATTACAACTTCTTCAGGGAGTTTGGGTTATCCTAGATCATTTAAAAGTAAAGAATTAATTTCATCCCAAAACCTTTTAACTAGTCTACTAATTATAATTGATCTCCTCAATTGAATTGGTTACTCCAAACTACTCATATATTCTCTTCCAATTGGTACTTGATTGTGGTACCTAAACTTTTGAAGCACATACTTTTGATTCTCACACTTGAGCTTTAGGATTCCTTGAAATTTCTATCTGATCTACTTATGGACACTATCTTGTAATTGCAATTATTTCAATACTCACATCTAAGTTTTTATGAGGTAGAAAATTCCAGTAACCTTACTTCGATCATCCTATACATTAATAGTTTATTTTTCTATAATTATTTTCATAGTTAAGTTTAGTCCATCCACAAAATATTTTAATTGGATAAAAAATATATGATTATATTGATAAGTTTTACTTCATCGTCCCATAATTTATATCCAAAATGTTCTTCTTTCTATCCAAGGAAAAGTCACATTTTGAATTTTTCTTCAATTTTATCTCTATCACTTTCCTTTACATGTATATATGCTAAAATACCAAAGATTTTAAGATGATAAACTTTGGGTTGTTTTCTAGACCACAACTCCTCTAAAATATTCTTCCCAACTATTGATGTCATACTTCTGTTAATGTGATATATCATTTTGTTTAGTGCGTCTACACGAATTTCCATAGGAATTCCTAATTAAAACCTCATACTTTGAGTTCTATCTATCAAATTTCAGATAATTCTTTCATAAACTAAATTATTTTGTGGATTTTTGGGTATTATATTCTCATTTATTATTCCCTTCTTATGGAAGAAGTTTTAGAAATTGTATCAAATGTATTCACTACAGTTTTTTGTCCAAAATCACTTCAACTTCCTTCTATATTCCCTTTTTATTGATTCTCTCCCCTGAGTAAAAACCATACATACATCATACTTATTCTTCAAAAATCAAATCCATTCATTCCAAGTAGAATAATCAATGAATGTAATAAATTAAAGGTAACCATTGTAAGACTAAATAGGGAAGGTCCCCAAACATATGATCATACAAGATCTATATTCTAGTTCCTTGGATTCTAAATATATAAGTTAAAAGACACTCTTATTTGATTTATAGAGAACACAACTCTCACACTTTTCAATTTATGTGTAATCAAGATTCAACATTACCTTATCCTTTTGAATATTCAATTTATTCTCACTAAGGTGAACGAACTTATAGTTCTAAACTTTCATATCATCAAAAGTTATACTTTTTTAAACTATAAATCCATATTAATTTCCATTCAAGTAAAGAGTATAATCATTTACTCTATGAAACTATAATTGATCCTCAATTAACCTTCTATACCACATTTTAAAACTATTCACAAAGACTGTTTCATTGTGTTACCCAACAAAAATAATATTTTTTTTCTTAAACCAAGAATGTGACGAGCTTCTATTAACTTCAAAAATCCCCTATTCTTCACCCAGATGTTGAACACTCATTTTCCAACAACTTGTATGGATTATTTATCTTCTTGATGAACATTTCCAAAATTATCAGATATATAATTGACCATGCATCTTTGATACCCATTTGAAAGATAGTATACTTTTGATTCAATCACCCAAGATTTTATCTGAGTATTCACATTTAGTAAATAATATTCTCAATATCTAATTGTGTTAATAGAATTTGAACTATCGGATGATGATATCATTCTTGTTTTCTCTTTGTGACTTTTTAAATTATTCTTGATATTTCCGTTTTCACCAAAACTCCATTATATAGGTTCTAGGCTAGTGTAATTTCCTTGACTCTTTTATTGGGACTTGTCATAAGAGTGCTTCTTCTGATATAATAGCTTCTTATGGGGGTGATAACCCCCTTCCATTAGCATTAATTACACTAACAAATAGTGTTTGAACTCCACTATTCCTAATATCTTTATTCAAGATCAAATTTTACATATCATCAAAAAAAATCTATTTTTTCATTGGATTTACTAACCAGAGTAACCACAACATCCTAGTTTCTAGAAGTGATGATAACAGAAGAAGTAAGCATACTTCATCTGTGAACTTAAACTTCACTAATTCCATCTTCCTTCGGATCATATTGAAAATTTTCACATCATCTTCCACTAGTATTAATTCTAATAATATTAGGTCAGATAGCCTCTATATCAAGAACACTTTATCAAAAGTTTTAGGTTTCTTATACATTTCTAACAATACCTTCAATAATTCCTTTATAGTTATATTTTTCTAAATATTTAAAGTAATATTTCATGTTAGGGATATTCTTATTAGTACTAATGTCTTTTTATCCAAGTTCTCCCATTATTCATTATCCATCAGTACTAGATTCACTTTGGATAATGTAAATTCTAATTCATTTTGTATCAAACGATATTCTATATTCATTATCCTAAATCCAAATTCTTTTCCATCAAATTGAATGATCTAGATATTCCCCTCATTTGATTTTATGTTTGATTTTTTACTGGTGTGTTAGTCTTGAATGCTAAAACACACATCTTTGATACAACTTGTTTGGGATGAACCTAAGAAACAGTGATATATACTTCTGATAAGTCCACTAAAACCCTTAACATTAATCCATTAGAATATCACACATATTAGTCTCTATACGGTAGAAAACTGATCTCTAGAAGTTCACTTCCCCTCACATGAGTGCATTGAAAGTAGGTAAAATTCACACCTTACTCACCACACAAAGTCATCCTTCACATACATTGAAAATCTCAAAAACATTAAAGATAGCAGAAAAACATTCCCCATAAATACATGCAAGGTTGTACATACACCACTAATAAAGAATGCAGTAAATAAAAAACATATTTTACATTATTAAAATGATGTTTTCTATGTGTACAAGAGAAATTACACTGCAGCATTTTCCATTATAAATAGGAAATGAAGGAGATTACAAAATACTTGAAAGTACAATTAATCCTTACCAAACTCTCCTTTCTATAGTAAAATCTTCATTGAATAATTATTTTCATTAAATTTACCATGTACTTATATAATAAGTTACATTTGGTCAACTCGTAATAAGTATTATACTAAAATTACGGATCACCAAGAATGACAATCTTAGCTTGATTACCAAACTAGTAACCCTTTAGTATTTCTTAAATTATGAACTTTGAGTGTGTTGTTGTATAACCATCAATAGATTTTAACTTCTAATGGTCCTACTATTGATGGATAATTCCTAATTCCATTGTCTATACCTCTTGTCCAACCCATTATTTGATGCATGAAATTCTGGTGAACTAAAATAGAATTCACCAATTAACATGAGGTGAGTCTACTCATTGCATAATAGGTGGAGGAGCTTCACCCTACATGCCTTGTATAGAATCAAAAAAAATTATGTAACACTTTTGAATATTTCAAAGAATATTTTTGAAGTGAGGAATGCAGTCTATGCAGAATTATGGGGCCCAGAGATCCTCGATGAAGATATATTAAAATTATTAAATATAATATATCATGCACATGCGGTTTTTAGAAATAATGGAATATATCATTGAAAAAGTCATGGATGGAAAATATGAGTCCATCATTAGATCCAGAATATGGGTTATACCCTAAGAATTATATAATCTTTGTTAGAGTTGAATGTTTTGTTAAATATCGGTCATGGGTTATTGGAAAATAAATTAATTAATTGAATAATTTATTTTTTAAATTAATTTTCATGACCTAAATCCATCTCTATTTAAACCTAGTTATGGAAAAATCATGGGGTTAGCCACATAACCCTAGGGATTTAGAGATATCATGGAGGAGTGATTTTGAAAACAATGATTGAATCATGGATCAACGATCAGTACCGAGGAGTTTTCCTTCATCAATGAAGTTAGTGGATCTCAACAACGATAATGAATATAAATCGTTCTTCATCAGTGATCAATCCATACTTGAGGTAGGGTGTTTTTTTATTAATTTAATCCTGTATTGTTTTATTCCATTCAAATTTGAATCAATAATTTTAACAAATTAATTTATTAGGAAAATGTAGGTTTATGGTTGATATATTTTTATCCCTGCATTATTATTTTTTGATCATTTTTTATTCCTCTTTATTCTTCATCTTAATGATAGTGAATAAAGGCCAACCTCAAAAAAATGTCCATGGTTCATTCCACTTTTTTTGTGATTTTCTCCCCTTGTTCTTCATGTTTTTATCCTCAATATTCCTTTTACCGGTAGTTTGATGAATACATGGAAACTAGTCATTACAAATTTGATCATTGGGGATATGAAAAATTTCCATGGTTTTGGATTCAAGATCGATAGAATGTACAAGTTGTGATGTGGTGTGATATAAGATTAGAAATGGATCACAGGTGGGTTAGAGGTCCTCATTTTTATGGTTTTTTTAACTTTTGTGATATGGCATGATGGAGGATGATTCCTAAGTGAAAGGGGTGACCAAAATCCATCCACCATTGACGGAAAATCTCAATTAAGACCAGATCCATGTTACATGGGCATGATTTTTGGATAGAGTGAAGGAGGATTTGGAATGAAAGAAACTACATTAAGACCAGTGGGTTTTGAAATTTTTGAACTACATGGTGGGTAGTTCAGGAACACATGCCATGTAGTACCCTCTGAGCAACTACTATGGGTTTTTTGATTAGTTAAATATCATATGTTGTGTGGGACTCCCACAAGTTGTGTGACACATAGTCATCAATCTCGGTGTGTACAAGGAGTACATGCCCAGTAGGCCATGTGATCTCACATGCCATGTGCAATAGAACACATGTCGTGTAACCATTGGATAATATCTTTATGTGTATTGGGAGTACATTCTCAGTGGTCTATATGACCACACACGCCATGTGTGATGTATCACACTCCATGTAAATCTTAGAAATCAGCTCGATATGTATAGGGAGTACACTCCCAGGAGGTTGTGTAACCCCAAAATCAATATATATCAAGAAACATGCTATGTTCTTTGGAAATTGCACTAGTATAAACCCAAGCATGGCCAATGTACATGGGAACGACCAATATACATGGGCATAGACTGAGTACACAAGCAAGAGCAGACAGCACGTGTCGAGTGTTGGTAGACCTTTACATGTCGTTTGCCTCTAGTAGACACACTGTTTGAATGGATAAATACATATCATGTGAGACGGCATGACACGGGTAGTTCTAGAATCATATAGACATTTCATCTACCCCTGGGACATGTTGTGTACTTATTAATGAGCATGTTGGAGCCGTCGGACAAAAGAGTAGTCGTCAGTCCACTAAAAATTGTGTCGCCCGTAATTAATGGTAATTAGTAAGAAGTAACTGTAATTATTAATCTTCTTTTTTTGGATAGTGTTTTTCTTATTTCAAATTATTCAAAAATAGTAATGATTTTATATTTTTTAGAAAAATATGGAACAAGGAAGTTGACAATAATCATTATTAGATGATCGTGCTTGGATAAATCAGTGTAGAAATCCAAACAGATCTGGTTTAAATCATGTATATATTGAGGGTGTTGAATCTTTCTTATCATTTGCATCATCAAAACCATAATTTTTTTTAAAAGGAACAATTAGTTGTCCATGTAAAAAAATACTCTGAGAATATTTGACACATTTGACAACATTAGGGAAAATCTATTGTGTTTTGGTTTTCAACCAAATTATGTTTTTTGGAATCAACACGGTGAATGAAGTTCCAAAGAAGATACTAATAATTTGATTCTAGATCCATCACGGTTTTAAAATTTAGTAAATTATGTTGCAGGTCCATCTATTCAACAAACTGAAACTTGGGATGATATTAATTTAACGCCTAAGTTGGCACCATCCATAATTTATGGGTTGTTGAGGTCTGTTGAGGATGCATTATATTCTTATTTCAAGATAATCAAATTATAAGTGGTTGAAAAAATTATGGCTATTAAATCAGATAATGGAATTTCAAACAATTGTTTTGATCAGATATTTTATTTGGGTAAAACACTATTACCTGAAGGAAATGTGTTTCCTGCAAATTACTATGAGAAAAAGAGGATGGTTCGTAATATGGGCCTTAGTTATCAGAATATTCATGCATGTGAAAATGATTGCATCTTATATTCTGATAAAAATGAGTTGTTGGATAGTTGTCCCACATGTGGACAATCAAGGTATAAAGAAGCTAAATCAGGAAAGTCTAAATCGATTCCTGTAAAATAGTTGAGATATTTCCTGCTTACACCCAAGTTGCAGCATTTATTTATGTCTCAGAACACAGCATCAATGATGTCATGGCACCAAACCAAGATTTCAATCGGTAAAATCTTGAATCATCTATCTGATGGTGATTCATAGAATCATTTTTACTGAGTGCATCCATATTTTTTTTTAGAAGCCCGAAACGTGTGATTGGGTCTTTCTACTGATGGTTTCTGCCCTTTTGGTTCTTATGGTAGTCAGTATTCATGTTAGCCTGTCTTTATAACTCTGTACAATTTACCTCTATGGATGTTGATGAAGGATCCCTATATATTGTTTACCTTATTAATCTCAGGGAATCCAAAAAATAATATTGGTATTTATTTGAAACCATTGATTGATAAGTTAAATTCATTGCGGAGTAATGGTGTTAGTACATATAATGTGGATGCGAAACAAAATTTCCTACTAAAAGCTACATTGATGTGGATAATTAGTGACTTCCCAGTATATGGCATGTTATCTGGATAGAGTACACATGGTATGAAATCATGTCCTTACTGTATGAAAGACAAAAAAACATTTATGCTCATCGATGGAAAAAAAATTCTATTTTGACTATCATCGCAGATTTCTTCCAACTGATCATCCTTTTTAGAGGAAAAAATCTCATTTTAGAAAAGGCACAATTAAAAGGGATGAACCTCCAAAAATGATCTCAGGTACAAAGTTAAAATCAGTTGTATTTTCATTACCTCCCATCACATTTGGACCAACAGTAAACCAACATAAAATTTATAGCTTTGGGAAAGAACACAATTGGATAAAACTGAGAATTTTTTGGGATCTGCCATATTGGTCTGATTTATTGGTCCACCACATGTTAGATGTCATGAATTTTGAGAAGAACCGTTTTGATAATTCATTTCATATAGTTTTGGATACACCAAGTAAGACCAAAGATAATTTAAAGGCATGATTAGATCTTTCCTAAATTTGCAGGCGACTGGAACTTGAACTATTTTAAAATATCAGATCACATAGGTTAATGAAACCAAAAGCAGCTTATAAACTATCCAAAGAGATTCACTTATTATTTTGTTAGTGGATTGAATATTTGGGACTTCCAGATGGATATGCTTCCAATTTGGTCAGATGTGTTAAGAATGGTCATATTACCGAATTAAAAAGTCATGATTTTCATGTTATAATTGAAAGTCTTATGCTGATTAAACTCATAGTTTTGTTGAATTATATGATTTTTGATTTGATAACATACATGTCATATTTTTTCTGAGACATTTTTGTGGTGAAAATAGACTATGATGCACTAAGAAAACTGAAAGAATATGTTTTTGTGATTATATGTAAATGGGAAAAAATATTTATGTCAGCTTTCTTTGACTCAATGGAACATTTGATATTACATTTTCCACATGAAGCAAAATTTAGAGGTCCGGTATAGTTTCAATGGATGTATCCATTCAAGATATGCATGGAGAAATTGAAGAAAAAGTACGTAACAAAGCATCAGTTGAAGGCTCAATTACTAAAGCTTATTTGCAAGAGGAAATTGATTTTTTATGCTCTAATTATTTTGAATCTAAATATCCCTCAAAACACAACCGCATGGGAAGGAAAAAGTGGAATTTTGATGATGAAATGGACAATCAATTATTAGTTTTTAATCAGTCAGAATTTGGCTTCGGTGGAGTTCATGAACGATGGATTTCATATGATTAACATCACAGAGCTCATGCATATGTTCTTCTTAACTATGAAGAAATGACATCATTTGTACTATGAATGCTTCTATCACTTATTCTATAATTTATGTTATAGTAAGTAAACTTATTTTATTTGTAGGTTATATGATAATCATATCAAGAGATAGCTTCCACAAATTACAGTAGCTTCTCCTGGAGAATGATGACAAAAAAAATTCTCAATGGTTTCAAAAACTGGTAACATAAATTATTGATGGTTTAAAATATTAATTCAGTTTATTATTTTTTTTATTGATAATTGTTTTACAAATATTCAAGTGTCTCAACATGATGATAAAATTGATAAGTGACTGTGTATATTGAGTAACCCACCATCCAAAATGGTTAAATCTTATAGTGCATATATGGTGAATGGTTTTTGATTTCATACACGTGCATATGGGGAATCAAAAAAAATAATGAACAGTGGAGTTTTAATGATAAGATCGCATCATAGAGATACTGAAGTTGATTTTTACAACATGATGGAGGAAATTATTGAATTGTGTTATCTAGGACAAAATTACATAACGATGTTTAAATGTCAATGGTGGGATACTGAGAGAGGCTTGCGTGTTCATACAACTCATGGAATCGTTGATATTAAATATAAAACTTTTCTTGTAGTAAATGAACCATTTTTAATGGCTCAACAGGCACATCAAATTTATTACGTAAAGTACTATGTTACTTCAAGAGACCTAAGTGATTGGTGGAGCATAATAAAAATAAAATCTCAGGAAAATCAGTTTACTCAAACTGAATGGGATTCCGCTAAAGTGCAAGGAATTGAAATTTTTCAATAGATTACTCAAAATTCATCTTTTTCACAAAGAGACATGAATATCAAAGATGACACCCCACAATTAAGGGTCGATACTAACGATGATGTTAATGATGTTATAAATGAATTTGAAATGGCGAGAGATGATGAAATTGAAACTCATATGTATATTGATGATGCCAAGGAGGAATATGAAAACATTGACATCATCATATATGAAGATAATGATGAAGGTGAACATTGAAATAGTTAAATTATAGTTATAATCATAACTAATATATATCTATATATAATAGTTATTTTCAATTATTTTTTAACAACAATTATTTTGTGTTTAATATGGAATATGGTCTATTTCGTGAGTTACAAGAGGCTGGGCTACCTTTGGATGAGAAGGATTTGGGATCATCTGACCCTCAGCCTACTAGAGGTTCGGGTGGTATGTGAAGGGGACGCGGTCTTTCACGACTGATGATTCTTAACCCTATCCCCGAGCAACGTCCACATCTTGTATTTGATCCACGCACGCAGAGGTATGATAACCTGTGTATTTTAGTTGGATTTAATTAATTTATTTATATAATAATTATTTTTTTATTTTTTATTTTTTCAAATTTTTGCGCATATATCTATTAGATAGGAGAGTTCTATCTTGAACAATTATTTTTCTTAGCCATGGATCACATGGGAATATATTCTCGTTGATGTGCAGCTTGGTATCTTCAATCATTGGCTGGTACATAAATAAATAATATTTATTTTGAAATTTATTTCATTAATAACTTGATATTATAAATTATTTGTTGGGTTTATGGTATCCCATCAATGATAGAATGTGTGACACTATCCATGCAGCATGGGATGTTTCTATGCTTGACTATTTCCATCAGTTTTTGCACAATTTGAGGATGGCCATGAAGAAAGAAAGAGTGGCAGTATTAGATGAGTCGTGTAGATCCCATCGACCAGAGTACATTTCATCTCATGTTTGGGATGAATTATGTTCACACTGGTTGGGTGGTGGGTTTCAGAGGAGATCTTCATTGGGCTGACATAACCAGGGTAGACAAAAGGTGACGCATCAAGCCGGTAGTCGTACATTTAGTATGCATAGAGAGCATCTAGTAAGTACTTTTTTAAATATTTTATATAACTTAAAATATAAATAGTTTATTTTATATTCATATAGGTAGTCGAGCAGCCCGATATTATAGAGTACAATGTTTATCAGATGATGTATAGTGATCCAGCCACTGGAGAGATTAGAGGTGATCACCAGCATCAGATTGTGGTCAGTATTATTTCTTTTTCAGTTTGAAAATTAACTGCATATAATATTTTCACTATTTTAATTTCAAATTGGAATTGAAGGAGTCATATGAGGTTGCAACCTCTCAAACACAGGCTGCAACTTAGGCCAAGAAAGATGATCAGACTAGTGCCCACTATTTTGATGAGGTCGCATGGATGCGGGCGACCAAGTATGGCTTCGATAAGGGCCAAGTAGTTGGTATCAGCTCTCATTTGACTCATGTGACTTATTATGGTACTGTTGTGATGTTGGCGTCCAACTCGAGAGGATCTCATGGAGATTCGTCATCTTCTCTCTCATAGTATCAAGAGTAGTTGCAAGCTCAGAGTGAGCTTATAGAGAGGTTGCATTAGTAGCATGAAGAGATGCGTCAGCAGCAGCAGCAGTAGTAACAGTATGAGGAAGAGACACGTCGATGGTAGTAGCATCATCATAAGCAGATGGAGTACATGCGATGTCTGACTCATAGTTTAGGGATGGAGTTTCCTCCACCATCTCCTTCAACTCCTCCACCTCCTCCAGAAGACTACCCCCCATTGACTTTTTTTAATGTTAAAAACATTTGAATTTAAAGTTTGTTGTAATAATAACTATTTACAGTTTTTGTCTTTTATATTGGTGTGAATATTGTATAATTTAATTTTTTTATTTTTTTTATTTTTAATATTTTATTATTTTATTATTTATTACTAGTATTATATTTTTTAATGTTTTTTTATTTTACTAATAATAATAATAATTTTTTATTTTTTTATTTTTTTGTGAATATCGAAAATTTTAATATTTTATAATTTTTTTATTATTTTAATAATATTAATATTATTTTTTCATAAATATTAATAATAATAAGATTATTATATTATTAGTATTATTTTATTATTAATATTATAATACTTTAATTTTTTATATTATTAATATTAGTATTATTATTATATTATTTTATATTATTTATATTAATAGTATTAATATTATTATTATTTTCTAATATTAATTTATCATTATTTTATTGAATATTTTTTATTATTATTTTATTAAGTATTTGCGACGAGTCCTTTTGTGATGGGACCACTGTCGCAAATAGTTTATATGTTTTTTAAATAAGTATTTGCGATGGGAAAACTGGCCCATCGCAAATACTTATTTGCGACGGGCCCATTGCAAAAGGTTTTTGTATATATAATATATATAAACGGATAACTATTTGCGATGGGGCGATTTCCCGTCACAAATAGTATTCTTTTTGTGATGGCCCATCGCACAAAATACTATTTTCGACACTGCTTTCTGTGATGGGCTATTTGCGACGGGACCCCATTGCAAATGAACTTTTGCGACGGGATCCCATCACAAATAGACCTTCGCAAATACCTCAAATTCTTGTAGTGTATGAGCTCTTTAGGCACATTTCATGTCTTGTAAAGATGATAGACCTTTCGTTGGAGTCCTAGGTAGGCCGGGAGTGGGTGGATCTTAGTTTTTCTAGACAGACCTCAGATGGATCTAGGAGTTTCTTTTGGGTAGTTGTCCCCTTGTTGTCAGTAGTTTGGGTTCTTTTATAGTTTTGGCAGGCATGTATTTAACCCTTTTCACTTTTTCTATACTTATTTCTGTACTCTAATGTGGGATAGATGTTATGAAAGCATATGTAGTATGATTTTTTTATCTTTCTACATTATACTAGTGTGTGGAGATGTGTTTGTGGGTACAAGTACTTTAGGATATGGACTTCCATGTGTGAGACATTCCTATTCAATGCTAGTTTCTATCCCCTAGCCTATTGAAGGATGGATTGTGATGTCATTCTCCACTTACCATCACCCAAGCATACCCCTACAGTTCGGTTCATGATAAAGTGGTATTAGAGGGGACTATCTTTGGAGTGAATTTTGGAGATTGTCTAACTATGAGGTTTGGTTTGTTAATTAGGGAAATAGTTTTAAAGTGACTCAAGTGTGTTTTTCAGGCTAGTGAATCTAGTGTTTGTATGGTGGATGACATATCCATTCACTAGGGATCTGATAACCTACTTGATGTCTCAACACATGTAGAAATTGGTTACAAATAAAACATCAATACATGAATCATATAGGCTTGAGTTATGGTTTCCATTTCCTTCTAGAGTTATCTCCTCATATATTCTCTTTTGACCATGGTGCAACTCGACAATCATTAGATGCCTCCATGATAATAGACGGTTAGGATTCTATAGTGGTATCTTGGTTATGATCCTCTTATCGATGAGACTTCAATTTTTGGACCTATATAGGAGACTCTTCCACCAAGTGGATAGAAAATGATGTCTCTAATCATTAAGTAGCATGTTGACCGACCTCTAGTGTTTTAGGTGTATGATCCTCATTAGGTTAAGCGGGATTTGGTTCTAGTGGTAGTGGTAGGTGATGAGCATATGTTATATCCTTTTTCAAGTTTTAGAGACAGAGACACCCTAGGTTTCATGGTGATCTAGACTCTCCTCCTTAGATGTTAGAGGGTTGAATCGAGCCTATGGTATGAGTATTACCCTTGGAAAGGACCCCTCTTAATGGTCATCCTGGTGGTGAGACTTCTCCAAGGAAATATAGGGCATTGATGAGCCCTATGTTGGTGATGTTTGACGTGTCTTCAATCATGAAAATAATAGGGAAACTTCCCCCATTGAGATATGTTCTTGTGATGCAATTTAAAACTATGCAGGCGGGTCTGTTCCTCCTAAAGTGGATTGTGTTGAGGTGTGGTGGATGAGTTCATTTGACTTGTATATTTGAAGTTGTTTTGATGTGGTAAGGTGTTTAAGTGATCTATGTTTATATATAATAGAAATACGTGGGGAAGGATAGCTTTAGGCAGTATAGGCTTATGAAATGGAGGATATGGGTGTATTTCATGGTGTTACCAGTGTCTTCTCTACTCTAGATACAGTTTTAGTACACAGTCATGAGCCACTTTTTCTTAAACGTGTCCTTTTTCTGAGATCTAATTATGATAGTGGAGACTTTTTTCTCGACCCTTATGTTTGGAGGCTCATATAAAGAAGGATCGATGATCATACAATTCTACCGATAGTGTGACCTAACTCTTAAAGGAGAGAGAACCTCATGTGGAATATTCCTATAGTTGCAGTGAGGTTCTATGATGTTTTCCTCAGTATGGACTGGTTTTCTACTATCCATTCCCATGTTGACAATTACTGGTGAGGGTTTCAATGTTTTTGAGTTATTAGAACAAAATTTTCCTTCCTTGGTGAGAAATAATACCAGGTAGATCAAGATGATCTCATGTGTAGGAGGATATAGCTGATTTTTTATCAGTTGGATAGTATGACCATTGGACAAGAGGATGCTAGGAGCTTTTAGTTTCCTATGGTGTTGGAGGAGTACAAGGATATATTCCCTAAGGATGTTCCCTATTAACCTCCCATCAAATTTTTTTTTACTGTATAGACCAGCACCTAGGGATTCCGTGATATCTATGCTAGCATATTGGATGACCCTGTATAGCTATAAGAGATGACGGTGCGGTTAGAGAAATTTGTAGAGTATGGGCTTTATTAGACCCAGTGTATTTTGGGACCACTTTGTGTATAAGGTTGTATTTGTTGTCAATAGTTGTCAATGAAGATAAAAATGAATAATGATATTAAGAAGAACTCAAAAGTTATTGAGAGACATGCATTATTGAATGAGGTATCATTTGGAGATTTGACGATTTAAGAATGATCATACAAAGCTGAGAAGATGATGCCAGTCATATTCAGTGTTGAATGGAAAGACTGATGTTTCTAGAAGACAGGGAAGTTGGTAAGTTGTATTACTTTACCTGGAGAATTTGACGATGCTGGAACTGATCATTCAAAGAGTATATATTACAGTTGAAGGAGTTCATGATGAAAGCTGCTGACTGTTGAAGAAGAAAGATGACAGTGAATTAGCATGCATGTTCTTGCCGAGACAGGTTTTTAAGGTGGTGCAGTTTCCTAGTGTTTTCTAAATTTTTGGGCCTCAAAATCGGGAGTTTGATATTGGAAAATAAAGGATTTATTCATAGGAGTGAACGGTATGAAGAACATTGAAGAAAATTGGAAAAGGATGAGAATCACGAACCATAATTCATGGGATGCGTACAATATTCCAGGAATGGTATGTGGAGTGCCGAGAATGGTACGCAGAGCGGCATGAACGGTTCGCCGAAGCGGTACACAGAACCAAAAACTGTTTGTAGATACGATACATGGTGAAGGCGTACAGTAAATGTGAAAGGTACGCAGAACAGTTCACAGAACGGGTTTTGGTACTGAAAATGATTCATCGTGGAAGAAGTTGTTGTATGCGGAATGGCTCATCATTGGAAAAAGAGATGCAGTACACGGACCGGAAGACACATGATATCCAGTGAAGGTTTGCAGTTTGTTGGAGGGTTGCAGTACGTGGTAGAGGCTCATAGTACGCGGAATAAGCATAGTCTGTGGTGAATATTGTCCCACATTGAAAATTTGGATAAAATAGATTAAAGAAATTTGAAGAATTATTTTCCTATATAAGGAGTATTAATACCATAATTAAGAGGGAGAGAGAATTCGATAAGAAAATATTATCATTGTGGAAGAACTCAGCTAAGTTCGAATGTGGTACACAGTAGAAATTCTGTGTAGGATGAAGTGGTATGAAAAAACCAAAACAGTTCACGAAATTTGAAGGAATAGTCCACAGAAGATATTTTTCATAAGAAAGGGGGGTATGAGGGAGATAAAATAATTTTTAGAATTTTGAAGTAGTTCGTGAAAGGTGAAGGTGGTACGCAGAGGCGGTACACAGAGTCCATACGTGAAGGTGGTGTGCGAAGGCAGTACGCATAGGTACGGCATGTGAAGCAGGTGTGGTACATAGAGTAGAAAAGGTATGCCGAGTAGGGGCGGTACGTAGAGAAGGTGCAGTATGCCGAGCAGGGGAAGTACATGGATCAGGCACGGTACGTGGACCAGGCACAGAACGCAGAGTAGAGGTGGTAGGCAGAGCAGAGGTGGTACGCGGAGCAGGCACAGTACACCGAGCATGGGTGGTACATGGAACAGGCACAGTATGAAGACCAGGTGCAGTATATAGAGCAGGCGTAGTACACAGATCAGAGACAGTCCCCAGAATCAGGGACAGTTCGCGGAAATGAATACATCATAAAGGGAGTTTGTGATTCTAGTAAATAAAAAGGGAAAATGTTCTAGTTCATTCAGCAATTTCACTAAAGGAGAAAATTGAATATAAAATAACATCAATTTGGGACTTTGATGCACGCAGTGTTTCGGGCTTGATAGATGCAAAGAATTTTCATTTTAATCTATTAAAGTGACCTTCAAGTTGATAAACTGAGTGAGATGTCTCTCAAGGCAGTGAGCCAGGGGGAGTTAATGGAAGTGAACTGAGGGAAGTAGTGGGCTATCCCTGAACCTTTGTAAAGGTAGTTTTTCTGGAGTAGAGTGATTTTTCCCAAACCTTTGTAATCCACATCTAGCAAATATTAGTGGAATTTGGTACGACCAAAAACATGTCAGCGTATGCTCCTTGGACATAGACCTTAATGGTGAACCAAGTAAAAAGTGTTGTGTTGTCCTTCTGCATGTTTTAATTACTGCACATATCCACCAAACAGGTTTAAACAAGTTCCTACCAACGTGGTAAGAAGATCCAGTAAAGAAGGGAAACATTTGACACCCTGATTCAACCTCCCCCCCCCCCTCAGGGTGGTCTAGGGTCCTTCAATTGGTATCAAAGTGAATTTTATGAATGTTGGATACTCTTTAGTAATTCTATTCAGAAGAGGGTTTGAGTTTCTTTCCTAGAGTCAATAATAAAGTGCAGTATTGATGAATATTTAGTAATCTATGAGCAGAAGTATACATCCAGTGAGACTATGAAAAAAAGGAAAAAGAAAGAGAAGAGACAGTTAAAGAAGTCCCTCATTCCTAAAGAAGATGAAGTTTCTGGTTCTCCATGCATTTCCAATAATGAAGAAATATCAGTCTTGGAAAGTAAAGAGCAGGTGGCTCATGTTTCCACCAAAAATAAGGTTTCCAACATAAGTGGTGATGTTGATCAATATTTTACATTGCGTGAGATGGAAATTTAGAAAATAAGAAATTATCTGCATGATGTTCCTGATGAAAAAAATGCCTTTGTTTGTATAATATTTCAATGTATGCAGGCTGAGATCACCTATTTGGAAAGAGAATCAGACAATATGGAAAAGCGCTTGGAAGAAAAAATCCTTGAATGTTTAATGTTATCTGACATATTTAATCCTTTGAGGAAACAAATAGGAAACATGAAATAAATACGTCAAAATGGCTCAAAGAATTTGAAGAGGAAGAGAGAGTCAGAAAGGCTCTTGAAGAAGAGATCCTTGTGCTTCAAGAGAAACTAGAAAATTGCATTGATATTAAGGGTCGGTAATTAGAAGGTATATCCAAGAAGATCATGGAACATGACTCCTTGATTCAGAATAAAATTATGTTGCATGAAGAAGTTGTTAGAATGAATAAGTTTTGTGAACAGAAGATGAAAATTATTGAAGATAAAAAATTCATCCTCAATGGGAAATTTCTTGAATTGGAATCTTAGTTGACCAATATTGAGAAGGAATGCATTAAGACTTCACAAAATAAGTAAATAGTTTATATTGGTACTCATTGTTCATTGGAGTATTCTAAAGCTAAAATACCTCCAACATGTGATAAGAAGATCATGAATTTAATCATTGATCTATCACTAGAAACTGATAAAGTGAAGGTATCATCCATACCAACTTGTACTATTGTTTTTAAATATGTTTCTACAAAAAGTGCAGGTTGGAAGAAAATTCTAAACAAGTATGGATGAGGAAAGGTGAGGAGAAGGAATCTACCACCATGGCTAGAGTGGATAGGAAAAGGAAGCTGGAAGATCGTTCCCCAGATATAGCATAACACATTAAGAAGAATTCCCTACAACCTTATACAGATGATATCAAGAAGACAATATTTGTGGGTCAATGTTGATGCTGCAACATATTTGGGCATTGTGCACTGGATTGTTGGTATAATCCCTTCAATGAAAAAGCACAAAGAAATCCTATATCAAAGGGAAGAGATCCAAAGAAGAAGAAGAAAAATCTTAATAAAACACTATTTTGTTGAATATTTTTTTGATAATAAATGACATAATTTCCTCACATTGTGCTAAATATGTTCATTTATGAAATATTTGGGATTAGATCATTCATTTGAAAATTTGATGAAAATTCTAGTTTTACCCATTTAAAATGCACTGTAGTATTTCCACATAAATATTTTAATATGACTTATTTGAACTTAAAATTTTATAACAGTGTTTCTTACTTAATTTTATATAACTTTTATTTAGGACACTAGAGCTAAAGAGTGCATTTGGATGGAGTAAATTGTCCATTAAGTCAATGGTGGGCTGGACACGTGAGATTGGACATCACTTAAGTGTTTGGGACATATCTTCTACATTCGTGCATGGATTGATCCAAAATTGTGAGAGAGGATCTAAAACACAATTTCTCACATATTATCCTTCTTTAAGGACAGATAATTCACACGTTTTTGTGGTCAATAAGGTGGTGAAAGTGGGATTAAAATATTTGGCAGAATCTTCTCATTCACACTTGAAACCACTTTTAACCTAGCCTCCCCTTCACTCTATAAATTTGTATTTTTCTCATTTTTAAGGGGTGAGAAGTGAATTAGGATATTTAATGCAGGGGAGAATTGGTTTCACCCAAATTCTCCAACCATTGTAAGAGGGGTAGCTCTTGAAGCAAGGATCCCCTCATCGAAGCTTTCTTCTCTTTTTCATGTTGTAATGTTTTCATTTATGTAATAAAATTATTTATTATTATTTTATTTATTCGATTTTATACTGATTTTTTAAATTATATTATTATTTTCTCATCCTATTTGGGTTGTAATCAATAGTGGAGATGATATTGGGTTCTACCATTTCAATCCTTTGCTCATGCAAAACGTCTCCACGATGACCACGCCGCTCATGGAAGAGTAGTTCTCTTAGTAATCGATCTATATTCTACCCTCTTCATTTAATTATTTTGAATCATTGAGATACTTTAATTAACTTAATATTATCCATGAATTGAGTTTTTTAATTATAATAAACTAATCAATAAATTGAACAATTAACACCAAAACACGCGAGGTCGAGTATTGTGTAAATTGTGAGAGCGCAAACTTAATCAGTAAAACAAGACCACATGGGATAAATTTGAAGAGTTAAAATATAATCCTTAAGTTCAATTCATCCTAATTTTACAAAATGGATATGTTCCTTAATTTACCACTGACCATAAGTTATCCCTATAACATTAACCAAAGCAGGGTGTTGCGATTGCATGTTCCGAAGATAGCCTAGGATTTAATTCTCGTCATATTTGTGGTAAAGTTGATTCTCATAGGGTTCTGAGGTTAAAAATTAGGGTATCATAATAAATTGGATATTAATTTAAATGATAATGATTAATAAGTAAATGAAGAGGTAGAGTTAGATCGATTACATCTTTTAAATGTTGTCTAAAAAACATCTTCTTGTTGTGTCTTTTTAATCAAACTTCATTAAAAAATAAAAATATATATTATTCAATATTCTTCAAGAAAAATTCTTCTAGTTTTATGAATGGTAAAAATCCCCCACATCCTTTCAAGTAGTTTTATTATTTCCTTTTATGTTATTTTTAAAATACCTTTAATTATTTGTCAAATTTACTTCCTTCTTTGAGAGATGACCTTGGTCAGCCACTCTACTGCACCTAAGTACCCAAAAAAATCACTAATCATTTGAGGGTGCCTATGACAATGATTTTAAAATTGGTATCATTTCCAAGGATTCAAGTAATTATTTCAACTAATTAGAGGTATTTATTTTATTTTATATTTTATTCTCTTCTTCTCTTTTTTTCTTCCTTATATACCCAATATGAATTTTTTTCTTCTTCTTTTATTTTATTCTACTTCTCTTTAGACCATCAACTCAAACTTATCATTTTTATTTTACTATGGTCTAAATTCCTTATTTTAATTTTTATTTTATTTATGAAATGAGCTAATCCTGAGGATCTTTTAGATCTTGTCCATGATATTGAACGCAACCTTAGGGCTCGAATCAGACATTCTCGGTCTATGGGAAGTTTCAACATTCAACCAGTTAGAAAATTCCTCCACTCTCAGAACATTGAAATTGGAAGCAATTCAAATTTAACAATAAAAAAAGAACCAATGACTGAAATTAATGTAAATGAACTTAATATAACTATTCTAGAGTTGGTTGCACTCGATATTAACTATCAACCCAATTGCATTGCATACCCAAATCTTGAATGAGACTTTGAACTGAAATCTGGGTTAATTAACCTACTTCCAAAATTTCCTGGCCTCTCTAGTGAGGATCCCAATAAACACCTTAAATAATTTAATGTGGTTTTATCAACCCTAAAACCAAGAAATGTATCTAAATACCAAATCAAACTAAGATCATTCCCATTCTCACTTGATGGAGCTGTGAAAGATTGGATGTATTATTTACAACTCAAAGATGTAACTTGTTGGAACGATTTGAAACATCTTTTCTTAAAGAGATTTTTTCCAGCATCAAGGACCACTTCCATTCGTAAGGAGATCTCTATGATCAAGCAAGAACAAGAGGAGTCAATGTATGAGTACTAGGAGCGATTCAAGAAGTTGTACGTATGGTGCCCACATCACCAAATTAGTGAGAAACTCATCATCCAGTACTTCTATGAAGGACTCACACTTATGGAGAGAAGCATAGTGGATGATGCGGCTGGAGGAGCATTGGTAGACAAGACACCAGTAGCTGCATGTGCATTGATCGACAAGATGGCACAAAACTCTCAACAATTTGGTGATCGAGGTACACCACATGTTCGAGGAGTACATCAGGTAAGTCCTTCTTCTCTTGAAATTCATTTGATTGATACCAAGTTGGAAGAATTGAAAACTATGGTGAGGCATATTTATTTTGCTCAAAAGACATCCCAACCCACTCCTACAAGGTCTTATGGAATTTTTACTGAGACAAGTCACCCAACTGATTGTTTCCCGCAACTACAAGAGACAGAGAATTGCGTAGCAGTTTTCCCAGGGAGACCATATCAGCAGCAACAATAGATATATCCCCAAATGAAGTTTTATTCCTCTTCACCAGCATACAACTAAGGGTGGAAGGATCAATCGGACATGAGGTATGAATCTGGACAAAAACAAAGGCCCCCTTTTCAATAAAACTTCCAGCAGCCTCCGCTTTACCAATAGGGTTTCCAACAACCCCAATGGAGATTTGAATCCCAAGCATCAACAATCCAACGACAAGGGAATCCCCTACCCAATGTAAATTCTAACACGGATGACCTTTTGAATCAAATTTTTCTTAATCAACAGAATGAGCTGAAGAGTTGAGGTTTGGAGCTGAGGGAGTTGAAGACTCAAATGAGCCAAATTGCCACCGCCCTCCATGAACTAGTAAGTAAGAACTCCAGAAATCTTCCTTCCCAACCTACTCCAAATCCCAAGGGGAATGTTAGTGCCATCACATTGAGAAGTGGTGTTACACCCATCTTTTTATTTAATTTTTTTCCTATTATTTTTTATTTTATTTTTCTTAGTTGTGAGGTCCGAGCAGAGCCCCGGATTAAATTTTTTTGTCATTTAGAGCCTTTACTGGGTTTTCGACTCATGCTCAGTCACCGCGCAGTCGGCGGACACTGCGTGGTGAGCCCAGGTGTCAGGCAATTGCCCTTTCTTTTTTTTTATTGTTATTTTTATAGTATTATAATTAGTATTAATATAGTTATTATTGTTATTATTATTACTATTATTATTATTTTTATATATATATTATTAACCCTAAATCTACCCCCCCCCCCCCCCCCGCCCATGCGGTGCCTCCCCCCCCCCCCCCCCTCCCCCCTTTCCTCTACCTTCAGCACCCCCCCTGATTCCCCTCCCCTCCGGCCTCGCTCCGCCTCGGCGCCCCGGCCACACGCCCTGCTCCCTCCAGCGCCCAGCTCCCCTCATCCCGGCCTCGCCCCGTAACCCGGCGCTCTGGCCGCTGCGCCTTACCCTGCCGCTTCCGCACCCAGCCTCGTTCCACCTCGGCGCTCCGGCCACCGTGCCCTACCCTGCCACTTCCACACCCAGCATCGCTCCACCCTGGCGCCCAGCCGCACTGCCCTGCCCCTCTGGCGCCCAGCCACACTGCCCTCCCGCTCCGGCGACCCCGCCACGCTGCCCTAATGCTCCGGCGACCCCATCGCGCTGGCCATCTCCTCCGGTCAGCATGCTTCCGGCTACCCCGCACCCGTCCAGCCCTGCTCATCGCACCCCCTTTGAGCCACTCCGACCCGTCGGCCTTTCGCAGCACTTCCACGCTGTCCGACGCCACCCCCCCCCCCCCCCCCGACCAGCCGTCGTGGCCCTGATCATTGTGCACCTTGTTCTAAAGTGGGCACGCGATGAACACCGTTCCAGTGAGCGAGTGGCTTGGGTCAGTTCGGTTTCGCCTATGCGAGTGTTAGGTGGGTTATGTGATTTTCACTTGTTTGGATTATTTTAAATTATTTTTTGTGTGTTTTTTATTGTTTTTGTGATTGATGCGGCGTGTTGGCAGAGAAGTCTGTGATACCGCTGTCAGCAGCTTGCAGGTGCTTGCGCACCCGTGCGTGGCGTGTCGTGTCACTGTGTTCGGTCTGTAAGTTGAGGTAGGTTCCCATTGCACTGCTTTTAAAATTTAAGTTACATTACTTCTTGCTATTTACGCCCTATATATATATATATATATATATGCTGAATATTATTATATAGCTTAGGATTAATTCATTTATTATGAAAATTTATAATTCATTTTTGTGGTGTAAAAATGGTGTCGTTTTGTTGTGTTTTCGCACAATAATTATTCAAAATAAATATTCTATCAATTTTAATAAATGTTAAATAATATATGATAATTAATTTTTAATATAATATAGTTAATTTTCAAATGATTATTTGGTGTAAAAAAAATCCGTTTAGTTTATACACAACATTTGAAATATTTTCTTGACTAGCGGACACCCAGTAGTGAAAGAATGTTTGTTTGGATTTTAAACATAATTCACGGAATTTCAAATGTGGTTCTGGTTTGAAAGATATATGATTTCTTCTGAACAAGTATTCTGGTTCTCATGATAAATTTCCTGGTTGGATCCTATAGTTTATTTGGAAAAATAAAATGGTTTAGTTTGTTTTTATAAAAATATTTGGCAGCCTGCGAAGTAGTGTTTTGGGGCTCTTTAAATGGTTTCAAACTAGTTTTGTTCCTATAAAGAAGTTGTATTTTTTTATGTGGTGATTTTGAAATGTGTTCAATGCCCGTTTGGCACTTTTCCGAAAATGATGAAAATGTTTTGATGAAAACCCTCATAGGATAACTCTCATGCCTTGGTTGCAACTGGTTGTTTGGGAGGCCCACACTTAGAGGCTCCCGGGTACTTGAGTATTTTAAAGGAAAGAGGTTGTCCCATGGAGTGGCTCAGGGTGATTTCTGTTGTGCATTATTATTATTATATATGTATGTATGTGATTGGATGCTCGGCTGGCATCAGTTGGCTCACCCCCTTTCCAAACACTTGAGACATGGGAATCTGGCATATTGAGAGAATATTCTAAGAATGATTGCTACACTGGTAGGTTATGGTACTAACCAGTGGCCCATATTAGGTGGACATATTGGGTTTATTACTATGGGATTTTCCCTTGACCTGCCTGAGAGAGGATGGTCGAGCGTATTGTGAGTTTTGATTTCATCGTGACATGTCAACAAGGATGATTTATCATGTATTAGTGTCTTATGGTTTATTCTCTATCTCCTAGGTTCACCCATGTCTATTCGGATTTTGTTGCTTGCAGTAGTGATTATGATGCTCATAAGTATACCTACATTTCCCTTAATGTGTGTTTTACTTTGTGCATTTCTGGTGTATTGTTTTCCTTGAAAAGTGGTAAAAAGAATTGAATAGGTTTCTAAATATGGTTTTCAAATAAAAGTGTTTAATACTCTTTGTACAAATTTGAAAATATAAACATCACTTTTCCTTTCTAAAAATCCATTGACACTAATGAAATGAACCCAAATTTAGAAATGGTTACGGGAAATGGTTCGTACTTTGTTTTTAAGTAAAATACTTATAAAAACATACTTTTATAAATTTTAGTTCAAACTTGAAATGATGTTTCTTTTATTTTAAAGTTAGTGCATTGTGAATATATTTATCAGGCTAGCCTACTGAGTTTTAATACTCACGCCTATAGTGTTTTCTTGTTTTTTAGTTCTGTTGCAGGTTCCAGCATCAGTTGTTCGCCTTGAGCGACGTTGGTTGTGGTATTGGAGAGTGACCCATGGGGTCACGTGGAGTTTTGGTTGTAGTCATGTTAGTAGCGTTGTTGGTTGTTATTTATTTATTTGCTTTTGTTTTATTTATTTTCCAATTCTTAGTCTATTTCCTTTTGGGCCAAATTGTTCCCACCTATTTAATTTTGATGCCTGGCACTAGTTGCCAGCCCATGAGGATTGGGAACGCCCCTCGGGCCATGTCGCAGGCCGACTCGGGTGACCGGTTCAGGGTCGACCCGGGTTGGTTCGTGACAAAATGGTATCAGAGGGGCCATTATTATTTGAGGTGTCTGGTAGATGTAGATTAGGACTGTTGGGACTTGAGAGGTAGGTACGGGAAGGACATCATGAACCCTCACTGTTTCGAATCTCGGGTCGCAAGGGGTAGTTCGGGAATTGAGTCTTTATTTCATTCTGGTTTGTTTTGGATTGAGGGATGACAACGGAGGTAAACCGATGTTACATCATGACCTCACATGGAGTAGTGACCCATGTGGAGTCCGGGTACACAGTTTGAATTCCTCCTAGTTGTTCATGCTTACTTGGGGCATGGCCCACTACCATGTTTCCAGGTTAAGTGTGACTGTTAGTCCCTCACTCCGGTGGTTTGATGCAAGTTGAGTGTCGTTTTCATTCTGGTTGGTGTGAGTGCATTTTTGGAAATGAAAAAAAATGGTTTTTGAAAATGGGGCCGATTTATTTTAAATGATTTTAAATTTATGAAATGGGTTTTAAAACTGAAATCCTTTGGTTTGGAAAATCGGGGTTTGCTTGGAAATTGGTTGAGAATGGTTTGGGTTGAAACCTCAGGTACTCCTTATGAACGTTTGCACATGTGAGAGGATGCGTGGAAAGTGCGTGTTGGTGCGTATGAATGAAAGTGTATGAAGACATGTGAAACAGTTCATGGGATTACCTGGGTGTGTTTGAAATTAAAGGCTTGACCTTGTTTTCTAAATTGGTTTTTAAATAGGAAAATAGTTTTGGAAAGTGATTTTGGTTGGAAAAGTGGATTTTAGTATTTGGAAAGTGGTCTTGAAAGAAAGCGGTTTTGAAAAAAAAAAGGGGTGGTTTTGGGATCTAAAATGGAACGAGAATTTTGGACAGGGAATTTTGGGTTGTGTTTGTGGTTGTTTGGTTTTTTTGAGCTGGTTATTGTTGGATGAGGGTGTTTTATTGATGTTGTTTCGGTTGATATCGGTTTCGGCTTGGTGTTTTATACGTTGTTCAGAAATGCCGCCCAGAAAGGTTCCCAGAGTTTTGATGATTCATGCCCAATTTTTTGTCCTTACCGGACGTTGACTGTCTTTTACGGTGATCAGGGTCTGTTAGAGACAGTAGAGTGGCTTGAAGAGGTCGAGTGCGTCTTCAGGGTATTGGGAACTCCCAAAGCTGTTAGAGTGCATGCTGTCCTGGGTCTGTTCGAAGGTCCATCTCTGGACGAGTAAGAGTTGTTCACCCCGCCATTACTGCAAGTTGGGATGATGTGGTATGTCTTTAAAGCCATCTTCATTCAATGGTTTATACTTTTGGAGGTGAAGATGAAGAAAATGGAAGAGCTCATGCGTGTTCAACATGGCCAGCAGACGGTGAAAGCGTATGTTAACCATTTCAAGGATCTTGCGTCTCTTTTTCCGGGGGTAGTGTCGCAGGACTGGATGAAGACTTCTCCCTTCATCAGGGGTATTTATCCAGAGATCAAGAAGAGAGTCCTCCCTTTTTGGGAGCATCACTTTTGAGAATTTGGTGCATGAGGTGTTCTTAGCTGAGTTGGTTTCCGGAGCGCAAACGGTTGGCAATCCATTGTATCCAGTTGCTCGTGAAGGTCCCCCATCCGACGAACAGAGTGTGTTAGGTAAATTTGTTTCTAAAGAGTTCTTTGCAGTGGCTCCAACTTCCAGTTCATCAGATTGTCTAATGGTGTACCGTTAGTATGGACTTTTAGGGCATACAAGCCGTCATGTCACACCCCTCTGAAGACGTGCCATCATTGCAGGTGTCTGGATCATCTAGAGAAGCTTTGTAGAAAGCGTCACCTGAGGAAGACACTGTGACCAGTAGATTCTAGTGTCTGACTGTGAGGTAGGAGACGCTTCAACCATCAGAGCCCCAGCCACAGGTCTTGGGGTGAAGCTCACGCGCAGTCAGGAGTTGTCGGGGGTGTGACGCCTCATTTTAGGTTTCGTGTTCCGTGTTGGAAATGAAACATTTAAAGTCTTTCCGTTCTTGTTCTTCCACTATTAATGTTTTGGCATTGTCATAGGTTCATTGTTTTGTCATGAAGTTGGGTTGAGTATGTTCATTTGTAATCCAAATAGTCTCATTTGTCTGATTATGGTGTTCTACATCGTGCGTTTTTCTTAAAGGTGTGTTTGGATCTTGCGTGAGTTGATCTCGGTTTGACTGTATTCGTTTAGAGATGTAAGTTTCTTTGGGAGAAACGACGTTGTGGGAATTCTTGGGTTTACTTTGTGGATTAAGCTCTTCTCAGAGGTTTTTTTTTCTTCCCTAGTGTTCGAGGATTATGGTCTAGGTCTAGAGTTCCAAGTTTTAGTGAATGTGTTGTTTCGCTCAGGCTATAAAGGTTAGTTTGGGTTAGTTGGGAGTTCCCGCGTCACCCCCCCCCTCCCGGGGTGGTATGGTTGAGTGTTAAATTTCTGCACTAGTTGAGTTCTTGTGGTGGGGAGAACCCTCCCGTGTTCTCTCGTCCTCTTGTTTTGTGGTTCCTTTTTCTTTCAACCGGGCATTGATTCAAGTTTCGTCTATCGTTCTTTTGGGTGACTTTCTGGGGGCAGAAAGTGTTTGTGGTGGGGATAATTGTCACACCTGTCTTTTTATTTAATTTTTTTTATTTTTTTTATTTTATTTTTCTTAGTTCCGAGGTCCGGGAAGAGCCCCAGATTAAATTTTTTTATCGTTTAGAGCCTTTACTAGGTTTCAAACCCATGCGTGGTCACCGCGCAGTTGGCGGACACCGCGTGGTGAGCCCAGGTGTCGGGCAATTTCCCTTTCTTTTTTTTATTATTATTGTAATTTTTATAGTATTATTATTATTATTAATATAGATATTATTAGTATTATTATTATTATTATTACTATTATTATATATATATGTATATATATATTAGTAACCCTAAATCTACCCCCCATGCGGCGCCTCCCCCCCCCCTTTCCCCTACCTTCAGAGCCCCCCCCCCCCCCCCCGATTCCCCTCCCCTCCGGCCTCTCTCTGCCTTGGCGCCCCGGCCACGTGCCCTGCTCCCTCCGGCACCTAGCTCCCCTCATCCCGGCCTCGCCCCGCACCCTGGCGCTTCAGCCACCGCGCCTTACCCTGCCGCTTCCGAACCCGGCCTCGCTCCGCCCTGGCGCCCGGCCGCGCCGCCCTGCCCCTCTGGTGCCTCACCGCACTTCCCTCCCACTCCGGTGACCCTGCCGTGACACCCTGCTGCTCCGACGACCCCGTCACGCCGGCCAGCACCTCAGGCGAGCCCCCGCCTCCGGCTAGCCTGCTTCCAGCTGCCCCGCACCCGGCCGACCCTACTCGCCGCACACCCTTTGAGCGGATCCGACCCGCCGGCCTTTCACAGCGCTGTCGCGCTGTCCCCCCCCCCCCCCCCCGACCATCCATCATGGCCCTGGTCATCGCGCGCCTATTCTAAAGTGGGCGCGTGATGAACACCGCTGCCATGAGCGAGTGGCTTGGGTCTGTTCTGTTTCGCCTGCGCGAGTGTTGGGTGGGTTATGTGATTTTCACTTGTTTAGATTATTTTAAATTATTGTTTGTGTGTTTTTTATTCTTTTTGTGATTGATGCGGTGTGTTGGAAGATAAGTCCATGATACCGCTGTCAGTAGATTGCGGGTGCTTGCGCGCTCGTGCGTGGCGTGTCATGTCGCCGTGTTCGGTTTGTGAGTTGAGGTAGGTTCCCATTGCACTGCTTTTAAAATTTAAGTTACATTGCTTCTTGCTGTTTGCGACCTGTATATATATATATATATATGTTGAATATTATTATGAAGCTTAGGATTAATTCATTTATTATGAAAATTTATAATTCATTTTTGTGGGGTAAAAATGGTGTCGTTTTGTTGTGTTTTTGCACAATAATTATTAAAAATAAATATTTTATCAATTTTAATAAATGTGAAATAATCTACGATAATTAATTTTTAATATAAGATAGTTAATTTTTAAATGATTATTTGGTGTAAAAAGAGCCGTTTATTTTATACACAACATTTGAAATATTTTCTTAACGAGTGGACACCTAGTAGTGAAAGAATGGATGTTTGGATTTTAAAAATAATTCACGGAATTTCAAATGTGGTTCTGGTTTGAAAGATATATGATTTATTTTGAACAAGTATTCTGGTTCTCATGAGAAATTTCCTGGTTGGCTCCTACTGTTTATTTGGAAAAATAAAATGGTTTGGTTTGTTTTTATAAAAATATTTGGGAGCCTGCGAAGTAGTGTTTTGGGTCTCTTTAAATGGTTTCAAACTAGTTTTGGTCTTATAAAGAAGTTGTATTTTTTTAAGTGGTGATTATGAAATGTGTTCAATGCCCGTTTGGCACTCTATGGAAAATGATGAAAATGTTTTGATGAAAACCCTCATAGGATAACTCTCATGCCTTGGTTTCAACTGGTTGTCTGGGAGGCCCACGCTTAGAGGCTCCCGGGTACTTGAGTAGTTTAAAGTCAAGAGGTTTTCCCATGGAGTGGCTCGGGGTGATGTCTGTTGTGCATTATTATTATTATATATGTATGTATGTGATTGGATGCTTGGCTGGCATCAGTTGGCTCACCCCCTTTCCAAACACTTGAGACATGGGAATCTGGCATATTGAGAGAATATTCTAAGAATGATTGTTGCACTGGTAGGTTATGGTACTGACCAGTGGCCCATAGTAGGTGGATATATTGGGTTTATTACTATGGGATTTTCCCTGGACCTTCTTGAGAGAGGATGGTCGAGCGTATTGTGCGTTTTGATTTCATCGTGACATGTCAACAAGGATGATTTCTCATGTATTGGTGTATTATGGTTTATTCTCGATCTCCTAGGTTCACCCATGTCTATTCGTATTTTGTTGCTTGCAGTAGTGATTATGATTCTCATAAGTATACCTACATTTCCCTTGCTGTGTGTTCTACTTTGTTCATTTCTGGTGTATTGTTTTCCTTGGAAAGTGGTAAATTGATTTTGAATAGGTTTTTAAATATGGTTTTCAAATAAAAGTGTTTAATCCTCTTTGTACAAATTTGAAAATATAAACATCACTTTCCCTTCCTAAAAATCTATTGACACTAATGAAATGAACCCAAATTTGGAAATGGTTAAGTGAAATGGTTCATACTTTGTTTTTAAGTAAAATTCTTAGAAAAACATACTTTTATAAATTGTAGTTCAAACTTGAAATAATGTTGCTTTTATTTTAAAGGTAGTGTATTGGGAATTGATTTATCAGGCTAGCCTACTGAGTTTTAATACTCACGCCTATAGTGTTTTCTTGTTTTTAGTTTTATTGAAGGTTCCAGATTCAGTTGTTCTCCTTGAGCAATGTTGGTTGTGGTATTGGAGATTTATCGACGGAGTCATGTGGAGTTTTGATCGTAGTCAGGTTAGTAGCGTTGTTGGTTGTTCTTTATTTATTTTCTTTTGTTCTATTAATTTTCCGCTGCTTAGTCTATTTATTTTTGGGCCAAATCGTTCCCACCTATTTAATTTTTATGCCCGGCACTAGTTTCTAGCCTGTGGGGATCGGGAACGCCCCTCGGGCCATGTCACGGACCGACTCGGGTGATCGGTTCAGGGTCGACCCGGGTTGGTTCGTAACAAGTGGGAAGAAAACAACGAATACATCTGCACCTATCGTTCCACCGGGATTCACCTCAACTCCAGAGAATCCTCATTCTACACCAACTATTGAGAAACCCAAGGAGAAAGGTAAAGGTAAGAAAAATATTGAGAATATACTTCCTAAACCCCTTCCTTTTCCAAATACAGTTGTTCAAACCAAAATGATGGCTGAATAGTCGATGCAAAAAAGAATTTTTGGATACATTCAAGCATGTGGAGATCAACATCACTTTAATTGAATCCATTAAGTAAATACCAAGGTATGCCAAATTTTTAAAAGAACTTTGTACCAATCAAAGAGGGATCAAGGGAAATTAGAGGATCAATCTTGGAAGGAATTTGTCAGTACTCATTACACCAACTCTAGTAATTCCAAAAAGGTGCAAGTATCCAGGGACATTCACTATCCCATGCACCATAGGGGAGTTGAACTTTTCTAATGCTCTTTGTGATTTGGGAGCTTCCATAAATGTGATGTCTCACTCTGTATTCTCTTCTTTACAGGTTGGTGAGTTGAAACCGATGAGAGTAGTGGTGTAGTTGGCAAATAGAGCTACCGCATATCCAGCGGGAGTTCTTGAGGATGTACTTGTCTGGGTAAGAGACATGATCTTCCCAGTAGATTTCTACGTTCTTAACATGGAGGACGATCAGGTAAGTTCTCATGCTCCCATTATCTTAGGTAGACCCTTCCTCAAAACTACAAAAACTATTATAAATATCAATGAGGGTACACTTTCCATGGAGTTTGTGGATGAAGTTGTGATATTTAATATTATGGACTCCATGAAGTACCCCTCAGAGGACCATTCTGCATTTGTTATCTCCAATTTTGATCCACCAAATAAAAACCCCATGGAATTTGATTGTCCTATTCTTAGGGAGATTATGAGTATTGTTTCTATTTTGATGTCTAAGAGTACTTCCATGCCTATTTATAATGCACAAGACTCTCTTAGATTTGATTTTGAAATGGATTAATATTTTGATTTTGATCATGTTCAATATGATTATGACATGGTTGTCGAGTATATTGATGGATCTGATGCTTTATTCTCTAATTTTGATGATGTATATTCTGATATTGATGTTCATTGTACACATATTTCAGTTCCTTCAATTTATCCATTAATACATAACCCCCCTACATTGTAACTCAATCCATTACCACCAAATCTAAAATACTCATACTTGTTAATTGGTGAGAAATTACATGTTATTATTGATAAAAATATCTCTTTTAAACATAAAGAAAAACTTTTGAACCTTTTGAGGGAGAACATCAGGGGAATTGGGTGGACCTTGGGTGACATATCAGGTATTAGCCCCTCCATTTTCATGAATAGGATTCATTTGGAGGATGGGGATAAACCAGTTAGGCAACCACAAAGGAGACTCAATCCAACACTTTTAGAGATTGTTAAAAAAAGATGTTGAAAAATTTCTCGAGGCGGGTATAATTTATCCCATTTCAAATTCCCAGTGGGTGAGTCCTATTCAGGTTGTGCCTAAGAAAAGTGGTGTTTCTATTATTAAAAATTATAAAGAGGTTTTAGTTCCAATGAGGGTACAAAATAGTTGGCGTGTGTGTATTGATTATAGGAAACTAAATCAGTCCACTCGCAAAAACCATTTCCCCCTCCCATTTATTGATCATATGCTTGAGAGACTAGCTGGGAAAACACACTACTATTTCTTAGATGGATTGTCTGGATATTTTTAGGTTCCTATTGCTCTGGAGGATCAGGAGAAGACAACATTCACTTGTCCATTCGGTATGTTTTCCTACTGAAGGATTCCATTTGGACTTTGTAATTCCCCAGGTACCTTTCAGAGATGCATAGTGAGTGTTTTTCTGATTTTATTGAGAACTTCATGGAGGTATTCATGGGTGATTTTATAGTGTATGGGTCTTTATTTGATGATTTTATCTCTAGTTTGGGAAAGGTTTTGAATCATTGTATTGATAATAATCTGGTTTTAAACTTTGAAAAGTGTCATTTCATGGTAGAACATGGCATTATCTTAGGGCATGTAGTGTAAAATCATGGGATAGAGATTGATAGATCTAAGGTAGATATTATTTCATCCCTACCCTATCCTTCATGTGTGCATGATGTTAGATCTTTCCTAGGGCATGCAGGATTTTATCTGTGCTTCATCAAAGATTTTAGTAATATTTCTCTTCCTTTGTATTGATTACTTCAAAAGGATTCTAATTTTGTGTTGGATGATTCATTCATAGTATCATTTGATGAGATAAAGAAGTGTCTTACCACTCCACTGATCATATAGCCCCCATAATGTGACATTCATTTAGAGCTTATGTGTGATGCATCCAACTTTACAGTTGGATCTGTCTTATCACAGAGGGTGGAGGTACATTCACATGTGATTGCTTATGCTTCGAGGACATTGGATTCAGACCAATAAAACTACACAACCATGGAAAAGGAGTTTCTTTCCGTCATATTTTCTTTAGATAAATTTTGTTCATATTTATTGGGCTCTAAAGTAGTTGTTTTTTCTAACCATACAGCTCTGAGGTACCTTTTGAAGAAGCCAAATGCAAAGCCCAGACTTATCTGATGGATGTTCCTTCTTCAAGAATTTGATATTGAGATAAAAGACAAGAAGGGTTCATAAAACCTAGTGTCGGACCACATGAGTAGGCTTACTCACACACTAGAGGATGACACCTTGGACCAGGTACCACTTTGGGGAACTTTCCCCAATGAGCATATTTATTCCATCTCAGGTACACATCCTTGGTATGCTGATTTAGTGAACTAACTTGTTGCATATGAAATTACTACAAATTTAAAGAAACATCAAGTCCAAAAGTTAAAGATTTGGTCTAGATTTTATGTGTGGCATGATCCATACTTATGGAACTTGTGTAGTGATTAAGTTATTAGGAGGTGTGTTCCCGATCATGAGTTTAATTCTGTTCTACAATTCTGTCATATACTTTATTGTGGTGGACACTTTGGACCCCAATGGACAGCTAGGAAAGTTTTGGACTCTGGATTGTATTAGCCTAGTTTATTCCATGATGCTCATGTGTTCTATAAGTCGTGCTCACGTTGCCAATGCACTGGTAATATTTCTTGGAGACACAAGATGCCCCATCAAACCATATTATTCTAAGAGATTTTTTATGTATGGGGTATTGATTTTATAGGTCCTTTTCCTAGTTCATTTTGTTTCCTTTATATTTTGGTTTTCATTGGTTATGTGAGCAAATGGGTGGAGGATAAGGCCACCAAGATTGATGATTCTCATGTTTTTGTGGAATTTGTCAAAGCATAGATTTTTTGCAGGTTTGGAGTACCGAAGGCCATCATCAATGACCAAGGGACACACTTTTGAAATCAGAATTTAGCTTCCCTGCTTTGGAAGTATGGGATGACACACAAAACATCAACATCATACCACCCTCAAACAAATGTCCAGGCTGAGGTTTCAAATTGTGAGTTGAAACAAATTTTGGAGAAAACCATGCAGCTGAATAGGAAGGATTGGATCAAGCACTTGGATGATGTACTTTGGGCTTATAGGACAGCATACAAGACACTCATTGGTATGTCCCCATTTCAGATTGTTTTTGGTAAAGTGTGTCATCTTCCTGTGTAAGTTGAGCATTGGGCTTATTGGGCTATAAAGAAATGAAACATGGATTTGGAACAAGCTGGAATCCAAAGGAAGTTGCAAATTCAAGAGCTTGAGGAGATTAAATTGTCTTCATATAAGAACTCAAGGATCTACAAAGAAAGATCAAAAGAATATCATGATATAATGATCTAATAAAGGGAGTTTCGTGTTGGAGATAAATTCCTTCTCTACAGTTCATGACTAAAGCTGATGCATGGTAAGTTTCATTCAAGATGGTTAGGTCCTTATGTTGTGACTAATTTTTTTTCTTATGGTGTAGTGGAGATCACACAAGAGGACACGGGAAGGAGCTTTACAGTCAATGGGCAGCATTTGAAGAAATACATTGAGGGACTTCCTACTAATGTAGTGGATTTCATCACACTACATGACCCCATCATCACTTAAGAATATCAAGCTATTTCTAACCCTTTCACTTCTTTATTATTTTTCCTATTTAAAATTATATATTTCATGTGAATATATCATCTCATGGGTTCACATTGAGGAAAATGAAATATTTTAAGTGTGGGGGAGGGAACCTTTTAGTTTATTAATTTCAAATTTTTTCTTATTTTTCAATGATTTTTTAAAAAAATTGTGTGTTTTTAAAATTTTGTGTGTCTATTTTTCAATTTTTTGTGTGTTTTTGAAACTTTTGATATGAGATGATTCTCATCGCCATTTTTGAAATCCATATCAATAAGTGAAACAATTTATCCCATGAAACCAAGCTTAAATGAATACTGAAAATAACTTTGTTTCAAGTTAAAATCCTTAGTAATTTCATGAAAAGTACTCTTAATTTTGAATCCCATTACACATCTCACTATATTTATATTTGAAATCACTTTCCTGTGAGGCTTCTGAACCATTCTTTTCATATTATTTACATTTACCTCACTTCTTGAGATAACCAAACCATGCTTTATTTAACTATAATTTGATTTATTTCTGTCAAAATTTGAGGGTTTGAGGTACTTATGTTTAAATGATTAAGGAATTTGTTTGGTATTAAATCCCCCATTTCAAAGAATCCTTTTTTATAATGGCCTACCTTGAACTTTTAATCCTTGTAGCCCTTAGAATCCATGAACAGCCTATTAGGTTAGCCACATTACAAGCCAATTTTCCCTATCCAACCAACTCTTGAAGTGAAATTGCATAATCTAGTTGAACTTAAGTGTGGGGGAAGTTGTTGTGTGTTGTTCTACCACATTCTATGATACTTTGGGAGGTAAATTAAATTCTGAAGAGATGTGTTTGCTGCTGAATAAAATCATTATATTGAAATTTGTACCTTTTCTGAAGCTTTTATGATATGTGGAGTTGTTCCTTTCTGGAGCTTCTAATAAAGGAAGAAAGTTGTTCCAATTTGGAGCTTTCAAGAAAATCATGTTTGAGAAGACTGATATTTTTGCTGCCAAAATGTTGAATGGTGTGAACATTCCTCTATTTTTCATGATGATGAAGATTAATTAATGCTATGGGGATTGATCATGAGACCATATTTAAATGAAAATTATATTAAATCAATTTTGCTTCAAAAAGAGTCAAGCCCTCTTCATTCAGCCTCAGAATTTTTAACATCTAAATCCTACCAACTGAAAGCCACATAACAAACCTGAAAAGTCCTCATGATAAACATATGTCCTTAACTCAAATCAGGTGGTGATGTGGGAATTTACCAAGTCTATGGTGACCCTTGTATGAGTTTGGATGAGAAATACATTGATAAAAAATTGACATTTGTGTGATAAGAGAAAATTCAAGTGAGTCAAGTGTTTTGTGCATGGGAGGATAAATAAAGTGGAAATATATTGAATGATATAAATGGAGAAATTGAAATAATAGTTTTTTATGAGGCATGATAACTTTTGTTTCTTGGTGTGTAATTGTTGGATCTCAGGGATATGTGTTTTAAAATTTGTTTTGATTTGATATTGATGTTTACTTGTCATAATTTTTCAGAATACATGATATGAGGTTTTGCACGGGGGTGAAAAAGGGTAAGTGTGGGGGAGTTGATAAAACACTATTTTTTTAATATTTTATTGATAATAAATGACATAATTTCTTCACATTGTGCTAAATAAGTTCATTTATGAAATATTTGGGACTAGATCATTAATTTGAAAATTTGATGAAAATTCCTGTTTTACCCTTTTAAAATGCACTAGAGTATTTCGCACATAAATATTTTAATAAGATTTATTTGAACTTAAAATTTTGTAACAGTGTTCCTAACTTAATTTTCTAAAACTTTTATTCAGGACACTAAAGCTAAAAAGTGCATTTGGATGAAGTAAATGTGCCATTAAATCAATGGTGGGATGGACACGCAAGATTGAACATCACTTTAGTGTTTGGTCTATATCTTCTACATATATGCATGTATTGAGCCCAAATTTTGAGACAGGATCGAAAACCAAATTTATCAAATATTATCCTTCTTGAAGGACAAATAATTGACGCGTTTTGGTGGTCAAGAAGGCAGTGGAAGTGGGATTAAAATATTTGCAAAAATCTTCTCATTCACACTTGAAATCACTTTTAACCTAGCCTCCCCTCCACACTATAAATATATATTTTTCTTAGTTTTAAGGGGTGGGAAGTTCATTAGGATATTGAAAAAAATTAAATGGGTGAGAACGCTCCCTACGCGCTTGAGCCTTTTCGAACTCTTTCGACCGTTGCTCCATTGGTGTCGCGATCTCCGGTGGTGATTCCGGCTCCCGTGCCCTTCGTCCTAGGGTCGGCTTCTACAGCCGCCAGTCCGTCGGCTCTGTGGGATCTCCCTGATCTCCCTTCCAAGCCTCAAGGGCCGACCCTTTCCTTCAAATAATCTCTCTACGGAGTCCCGGGTAGCCTTTCTCAGGCTTGTTTTTCGGCGATCCGGCCTATTTCCCCCTTGGTTTCACGGGATGGCTTGAGGATTTCACTGGAGGTTAGTGTTGCGGTATTCGAGGAGGAAAAGGTGGGCCTTAAGTGGACCCTCATGGCTCGTTTTGGATTTTCACTCCCACCCCTTTCAGCTTTCAAGCATTTTGTGGAATCTTGGGGGCTCCAGTCGCCGGCCTGTATCTCCACTCTCTATAGGAACTCGTTCTTTCTTGTTCTTGCGTTGGAAGAGGATTTCGTCCAGGCCTAGTGTAAAGCGCCCTAATGTTGTGGCCGATGGTTTTTCAATCTAGCTCGGTGGTCCATGGAGGTGCACAATGGAAAGGAAAGGTTGATTGACATGGTTTGGATCTGTTTGTCAGGGCTCTCGCTGCCTTTCTAGAATGGGGCCTTCCTTAAGGCTATCGTTGATTCTCTTCGGGGCTTTCTCTGTGTGGATGATTGCACCAACAGGGGAGAGAAGGCCTCGGTGGCCAAGATCTGCATCAATTTGGATTTATCGCTTCTCATCCTAGAGAAGTTGTCACTGAGATTGTAGGATTCTTTTGTTTGGAACCAGGATGTCGTCTACCCACTACTTCCTAGGAACTGCTCCGCCTATCTTCTTCAGGGTCATGCATTGCATATGTGCAGGAAATGACAACATACCTCTTGCCATCATGTCTTAAGAGGTCCCTCAGGAGGTGACCCTCCTACGCTCGGGGGGGCGGGGGGGCAGGTTCAGGACTTGCCTCCGCATTCCCTGGGTCAGAATCCTTGGTTTCAGAGAGCAGTGGTTTGGATGGTTTGATTTTAGGAGGACCTTCAACCCCCTCCAGTTCACAAAATTTAACCTCTAGCATCCTAGACCCATCTTCCATCTTGGCGCTTGTTCCTAATATCCCCATGCTCCCTAGATTTCCATCCATTTCTAGCAGGTCCTCTATCGCTTGGCGCTCTCTGTCAGAGGGTTTTAAGTTCATCTGCTTACTCATCTAGGTCCTTCCCTATGTTTTTCTCATTTCCTGATCTTTTCTCTGATCCTTGCACTGGTTCTTTGACCCTATCTGAATGCACTCATGTGGTTTCTTCTCCCCTGGTTGTGAAAAAGGCTCGGGACAAGGAGGGGTACTGCTTCTCCCAGGATGCTTCGTCTGGAACCTCTATTGTTAGAGGCGGTAGGAATACAGGGACTTTGTCTCAATCTCTAAATAGGGAGGTGGAGGGGAGATCCTTCAAACCTTCTTTACTTCCACATCAGGAAAATGTCGACTCATCAGATCAGATCCTGGGGATGTGCACCAGGTTATAAATGAAGCAAAAACAGATCCAGAAGTGCTATCCGCACCCTTCTCACACCATGGGCCAGGAGTTTGGGGCCAAATATAGACGTTCACATACAAATGTTTAAAGTTCTTATCTGGAACGCCCGTGGTTTAGGGGCCCAAGATATGTCTGAATTCATTGTTAATGATATTTTTAACAATTTCGTTGAGATGGTAGAAATCCTTGAACCCAAATAGGTTTCTAGCAAATTAAGGGAGTATGCACAGTGGATTAGAGTATGTCGTTGCATGCACGGGGATCCTCCTAATTCCCATATATGGTTATTCTGGAAGGACCACATTAAGGTCAATTTCTTCAGTGTGTCTGATTTGTATCTGGCTACCAAGGTTTATACAGGGGGCCAACAGTTCCACATTTCCTTCATTTATGCCAAGTTTAATGCGTAGGATAGGAAGGATCTTTTGTGTGACCATGATGGTATCATCTCCGATGGAACCCCCTAGATTGTAGGGGGCAACTTCAAAAAAAATTCTCATCTAGAGGAGAAACAAGGGGGAGGTGTCTTCCCTCGGAGTGCCAACTAGGATTTTGTTTCATTTGCGGTGAGGAATAGGCTTATGGATACGGGGTTCGAGGGAGATCATTTTACCTGGTGAAATAATCAATGAGGTGGAAGACAAAGCTGGTGTCATCTTGATCGTTGTTTAATGAATGAGGCGGCTATCTCTATATTCCCAGACACCAAGTTTTCTCACCTGGTCCGGTTCTTGTCTGACCATTCTTCATTGTGCCTCTCCCTGGGATTATGTTCTTCGAGGGAGGAGCATCTTTAGTTTTCAATAATGTGGGGGGAAGAACTTGATTTCATTGATCAGGTAAGGGAAGCATGGTCTCTCACACTTATAGGGAATCCGTGGATTAAGTTACACAGAAAGTTGAAACACCTTAAACAGAAATTACGCAGATAGCGGAAGTCCCTCCCATACCTCGATCAAGATTTCGTTGATGTCAGTAGGGAGGTTGAACGCCATGAGGTAGGTATGTAACATGAATGGAACAAAAGCATGTTTAACGAGATACGGATAAAGAAGGATCACCTCGCGGAAATCCTTATGAGGCAGGAATAGTTGGTCAGGGAGGGAGACAAAGTCCGATGGCTTCGTGAGGGGGACAGAAATACAGGGTACTTCCATGCCTATATTAAATAAAGACGCTGCTGCCACAGGCCTAACATTCTCAGGGGTATGTAACCTACACTAATGACCA
Organism: Viscum album; assembly: GCA_963277665.1. Classification (NCBI taxonomy): domain Eukaryota; kingdom Viridiplantae; phylum Streptophyta; class Magnoliopsida; order Santalales; family Viscaceae; genus Viscum; species Viscum album. The sequence continues at coordinate 533,697,997 of OY728129.1, forward strand.
CGAGGAAGTGGGGTAATTGGCCAACATTATCATTCAGTCTCTTCTGGAAGGCCCCAATCTAAACATGATTTAAGGGTATCCGAGTGGGGATTCTGATGTGTTTGAGAACATTCTCGATTGTGTGTCAAATTAAATTGGTGGTAGTTTAAGAAGGATTCTGAAGGAAGACGAAGTACATGAGGCAATATGGACTTTAAACCCGGATAGTGCACCAGGTCCAGATGGAATTCCAGGATCTTTTTACAGGGAAACATGGGATATTGTCAAAGGAGACCTTGTTAGACTAGTAAAGGATTACTTCCAAGGGGGTAACTTTCTGCGTATAGCATGTGAAACTAAATTATTCCTGCTTCTGAAGGTGTGGAATCCCAAACCATTGAGCAGTATCACCCTATAAGTTTGTGAAACTTCCCGTACAAGGTCCTAGTGAGTATTATCAATAGAAGGTTAGCTCCTCACTTGAATTCCTGGATGGCTTCAGAACAGCATGGTTTTATCAAAGGGAGGTCTATTCAGGGGGCGATTGGAGTTGTGCAAGAAATAATCAGTGAAATAAATAAAGAATTCTTTGGGAGAAATTTGGTGATAAAATTAGACATTATCAAGGCCTATGATAGGATTAAATAGGGTGTTATCTTAAGGGTTCTGGCCTATATGGGGTTCTCATCTTGGTCTAGGGATCTTCTGTCTCAATGTTTCAGCTCGGTGTGGATCTCAAATTCGTTTATGGGTAATCAATTTGGATTATTTAAGGTGTGTCGAGGTCTCAGGAAAGGGGATCCCCTCTCCCCCACTATTTTCATCCTTACCCAAAATTCCATTAGTTATTCCATCAATCGGGGCCTTCGCACAGGAAAAATCCTTCCATACATGGACCGACATGCCCCAGGGGGCATCTCGCACTTGATGTTTGCGGATGATATGATTTTGTTTATAAATGGAATCTGGAGATCAGTGTTGGGGATGAATGAGGTACTTGATGAGTATTGTAAATGGAGCGGGCAGCAGGTCAACAGGGAGAAAAGCCTCTATTTCACTGCTAAGAAGATCTCAGGTAGGAGGGAAAGAGACCTGGATGTCATTCTGAGTATGAGAAGAGGGGCCTTCCCTATGGAGTACCTCAGAGTGCCGGTTAGCCCTTCCTCTCTGCATGTGCATCACTTTGATCATATCATTAGTAAGATCACAGGGCGCATATTCAAATGGAAGAACAGATTTTTATCTTTTGGCGGTCGCATTACTCTCATGAATAGTGTTCTGGTGTCTATTCCCATGCATATTCTCTCTACCCTGAGGGTCCCCAAAGGTGTTATTGTTAACATGGAGAGGATTTTGGTGTCGTTTATATGGGATGGACAGATGGAAGTCAGGAATCACTAGGCTTTGGGGAGTATCTTTCTAGACCATTATCTGAAGGGAGCATTAACCTGAGAAGCGACGCCGCCTCCATGCAAGGGCTACACATGAAACTCACATGGGAGGCCATGGAAGGTTGGACTCTTTGGGGGAAAATCATGCAGGGCATATATAGCTATGATTTGAGTGTCTAGAGGTCACGAACTTCAAATATGTGGAAAATGACTCATCTGTACCTGGAGTCTTTGAAGCCGCTCACGCGATGGCTGATGGGGAGAGGTGAAATCAGTCTCTGGCAGCAAGATTGGGGGGGTGGAAGGTTGTGGTTTCCAGGCTGTCCCACACCGTTCATGTACTTTAGAGAGGCATCCAACCACCCCAGTTTTATCCAGGCGGTAACACCCCAAGATTCAGTGTTATGTTTCCCTTAGAAGAATGCAATAGCTTGCGTTGTACGCAACTTCGAGATTCTAACACATCGCGACCAATCAAACTAGCCGTTATGAATAGTAATACCCACTTTTTGAAATTTATCAATTTTATCTTTCAAAATGAACTTCATTTTTGGGTTTAGAATATCGAAATTATCTTAGGGTGAATTTTTTGTATTTTTCTAAAAACATTCAGTTTTTGATGAATAGTGAAAAATACTAAATTTTAATTAAAAACAACTTTTTTAATCAAAATAATTTATAGTGCTAAAATATAATATTGAGTGGTTTTTAATTATAATTAGATTATATTTTTACTTTTTAATACAATGTTGGTCATTGGACGTAATTTCACATTTAAACTGGACATAAGCAAGTTTCAATCTTTTGATAGTTATTATTTCTTAAAAACACACTTTTTGTTTTGACAACGGTAATTAATTTTAAATTAATTTATGCCAATTATGTGTTTTGAATTTAGAAAAATGGATTAAATATTTGGAATCAAGAGGTCTAAATTGTGTAAATAGGTAACTTTTATTTTTAGACATTAAGAATATTTACTTCAATAAATATTTTATTTACTGTGGTTAAAGGGGTAAATCCAGTAAATAATGATAAAAAATAATATTATAATAATATTAAATTTCCCTAAAACATATAATAACCCTATTGGATGATACATTTACGACCATGGGAATATTTGGGTCTATTTTGGGACCCCAGAGAGCCACTTGTAAGTGATAATGACACTTTATATTAATTAAGTTAAAGTAAATACAAAAATGGCATAAGCATATATCTTTTAGTAAAAAAAATTTTACATAGGGTTATACTTGTTATCTATTTGACTATAAATATTAATTAGAAATATAAAAATATTTCCTACATTATTTTATTTTATTTATAATTTTTAGACATTGAATAATTAAATTTATTTATGACACAATGATGATGCAATATTTTCCTCATTATTGAAAGAATCAAATAAATGGTATTATAAATGTTAAAATAAATAAAATTTGAAAGTTTTGATGTCATCCATGAATTTTATAGGTTAATATAACATTTTATTATTTATTAAATGAATTTATTTTGAATTAATGAAGTTTTTAGAACTTTAAAAAAATCAATTATTAAATAGTGCCAAAATTGACATAAAGGAGTTTTTAAAACATATATTATATTATTAATTGATATAATATTCCTAAAAATCTAAGGTTCGGACAAATGACTTATATAATGATAGGTGTATTATTAATGAACCACTTAGAGTTTGCTTGGAAGTTTATAGTAAGTTTATTAACCATATAATATAAAAATACAAAGAGAAATGGTAAATGTAAAACTATTTAACTAAGAGTTAAATCTAAAAGATAAAGTTAATATAGTGAACCAAACCTGTCTAAAACCGATTTGTTGAGTGCTTTTCGACCCATACCCACCTTAGCCTTTAAATAATTTATTTTGGAGCCATTAGAAACTGAAAATGATTTTATTATAAAATAATATTTCTAGAAGGTGCCCCTCACCCCTCTTATAAAAGGGCACTCCCCCTTCTCTCTAATTCACACCTTCAAAGGAATTTGGATTGGCCAAACCCTTCCAAAATACCCTCTCAACTATCCTCATATAATCCTAGAGGCCTTCCTTTAGTTATAAATCCAACCTAAGGAGCCCTTTGATCAAATCAAAAGGAAGAACCCGAAGAAGAGGTAAATATTTCATCACCTCTTTCAAGTTATTTTCTTCTTCCACTTACTCTTTCTTTGTTGTTTCCATTATAAAATAATAAATCCAGTATATTATATATAATGTGATTTTATTATAAATATAGTACAATCACATTCATTATTCTATCCATCTTTTGAATGACATGTCACCATATGTGCATACGTACGGCTTACCGTCTCCACGTCGTGGTGTAATTATTATTCAATACATTATTATTTGTATGGGTATAATAATGATGTGTAATTGATTTAAATAATAAATATAACATGATAATGATTCTGTATATATGATATACCATCCAATTATATATTATTTTAACATCAAAATAATTAAATTGTCGCTCGTACGTACGTACGGATTATCGTCTCCACGAACACGATGAGATTCATTCCCCATTGTATCCATTCAAGACTAATTTTCATTTGATGATTAAAAATAATGTTTAAAGACTTAATATTATTATGTATATGAATAAGATACATCCCATCCATAACAAATATGATTCACATAATAAATAATATAAAGGAAAATGAATCCGTTAACACCCGAAACGACGATAATACTAAGATATTATTAACAAGGAAATGTTAAAAGATCATATATGATATCATATTAATGTATATAATTATTGTATAATTTAATAACAATTATTTCACCATTATAAAGGAGGTTAACCTATCCTCAACCTAGGAAAATTACAAGGTAAGGGTTAATTTCACAATCTCTTTATTATTTGAGGTTGTTTTTACGTAAGTATCTACTGGGACCTCTTTATAATCCACATCCATGTTTCTTAAAAATTTATTTCAAAACATTCTAACTATTTTATAGACATTGGGTTAAAGTCATTTATACCCTTGTTTTACTTTTATAATATGTTTATAAAGGAATCTTTCCATCGTTTTCCAAACAAGGTCCTTTATAACCTTTTCGACAAAATTAAGGTAAGAATGTCTTTTTTTTAACTTGTATGGTGGGTACGGCTATTTTCAGCCATTATAACATCGTCGAAGCTTCCCTTACAAGATTATAATAATATTTTCAAAATAAATTTTTTTTTATAATTATGTGACTCTTAAATTATTTTAAAATAGAAAGAGATATTTCTCTAAAAAAGGTTTTGATTTCATCTATGTCAACATCCTTTGATGGGTTTTAAGTTTATTTGAAGTTGATTTATTATGATACAAAACTTCCATATTGTATTGAAGGTTTTGTGATATTTTTTACTTTGGATGTGCTATTTTTATACCATTCATGGTTTATGGTTAAAGTATTGACATTCCGTATGATAGTTTTAATACGAATGTTTATGTTATATTCCAACCTTTTCATATGAGGAATGTATTGGACTTAGTAAGTGACGGGTGGAGCCTGCTATAGCTCCTCGATGCATCGATAGGCCTCATGAGACAACTAGAAGTGGAATTGTCCGATCCCTTTCCCAATTTGATATATGGTTTTGGCCAAGGCCTTAATCATTTTTGGACGTCTTGGTCAAGGCTTTGACAAAATGTTTCAGAATGTCCTGAATTATACATTTCCTCATTATGAAAAATAAAATTTATGGTTCATGTGGTCATTCGACTAGTAGAATACCCATGATTATGTTTTATTATGGAATTATTTACTCATCTCATATTCCTACCATAAAATTATTCATATTTATTATTGGTAAAGACGTGTGGTTTCAATTATTCATCATTCTTAATATTTATGTTATCTTCTGCTGTATTGTTTACCCTTACTGAGCATTTGAGCTCACCCCTTTCTTATGTTTCATTTTCCCAGGATATGAAGAAGTTAGTTATGAGTGACTTTCAGGCATAATCTAGGAGGCTTGGATTTTTCTAATGGAATAAATTCGTGTTGTATTTCTTTTCAAGTTGTAAAGTTGAACCTATGTATGAATCTTGTTTCCAATAATACTATACTGATCGGTCTTTCGAGACATGATTTTCTTGTGATCATACCAATGTTATGTAATAATTCACCAACTCTGGGTAACTAGGGTCGGGGCATTATAGTAGGTATCAGAGGAAGTTTAGTACAAACCTTGGAAACTAGATTTAGATAAACTCTGATTAGAGCACGTAGCCCTAAGATAGACTTTGATGATTAGTATAGAAGAACTTCCTATAATTTTGGTATTATAGATATTTTGTGAGTTTTCCAAGAAATACATCCATTTCTGGATACGAACAGGTAGAGGCAGCTCTGGCACAGATGTACCTAGGGTTAAAACCTGAAAACACCTCTTTGAGCTAGACTCGAATGGGAACTAGTGCACGACAACGGGCCTTGCTGCACTCTTGGTTACGACACTCCTGGGGGATATGATTAGGATAATTCTCATTTTCTTTTTAAACCATTATGAAGGGTTTATGATTATATACTTCCTCAAAGAAAACATTTTTATGATTGTGGATTATATCCATAAACTGTTCAATTTATGTTAAGTGTTTTACAAGTTTGAATTTATGTATTGTGATTCATAAACTAATCAAGTGTATGCCATTGTTTAGAAATGACGCCTAGTGGAAGGAATGGAAGACGTATCAATGCACACACTCCATGTAGGGATTTCCCTCCTTCTCAAGATAATTATAATGGAGATGGTGATACAATTGATGTGGATCATCTTATCACCATACTGGGACAACTCACACAGGTTATGAATAATAACCTTGCCTGTATGGAGCACCCTGATCCACAACACGGAGGATCAATGTTAGACCACTTCATGAGGAAACAACCAACAAAATTCAAAGGTGGTACAAATCCATTAGTAGCTGATCAATGGATAAATTCCTTAGAGAAAATATTCCACGCCTTGGGGAGTAGCGAAAGGGAAAAAGTTGTTATAGCAGTTTACCGCCTCACTGGAGATGCTGATAAATGGTGGTCATTGATTCAAAACACAAAGGAAGATGATGAATTATCAAATATGGAATGGAGGGAGTTTAAAGAAATTTTCTTAGAAAAATACTTTCTTCATGACCATCGATCGGATAAGAAAATACAATTTCTGAGTCTGAGGCAAAAGGAGGATGAGAATGTCGCAAAGTATGAAGTTAACTTTACAAGGTTAGTGAGGCACGTGCAAATTATATAAGAAACACAAAAAGTAATATTGACCATTTCTTTTATGGGTTAAAAAAATTTCTCCATCGAGTATTAGTATCACAATCCTTCTCATCATATGAAGATATTGTCTCGTGTGGTATCAAGACAGAAAAGGAATTCTCTAAGTCTTATGACTTTAAAGCAAAGCAAGAGAAGAAGAGATATGTTGAACACTCTGGGAAAGGAAATAAGGAAATAGGGAAGAAGGGAAGAATTGAATTTCCACCCTGTGATAATTGTGGAAGGAAGAATCCTGGTTCCTGTCTAAAAGGAAAAGGAGTATGCTACAAATGTGGATAGAAAGTCCATCTCGCTAGTGATTGTAAGGGAAAGAAAGATTCTACCAATTTTCAATGCTACAATTGCAGGGAGATGGAACATTATTCAAATGAATGTCCTAAGCATTAGGTAAACTTACCTCAGAAAAGGCCAAGGGATCAAGGACAAGCTTATGTTATCACTACTGTTGAGGTTGAATCCCCGAAAGACGTGGTAGCATGTAATTTAATGGTTTCTTCAAGTTTATCCAATGCTTTATTTGATTCTAGATCATCGCATTGTTTCATGTCTTTCTAGTTTTCTAATAAAATTAGATATTTCCAATTTGATTTAACAATGGAGTTGTTAGTCAAAACTCCTAAGGGAAGTTTCATTGCTACAAAGTTTTGTGAATCAGTTCCCATTAGGGCATATAAATGTTCTTTAACTGTTGATATCATCATCATACCCATGATTGAATTTGATATAATCCTCGGTATGGATTGGCTTTCGGACCATGATGCAAAAATTTATTGTAAGAATAATGAGGTTACTATTTTTGTTGACGATGATAAGGAACACCTTATCTTTAGAGCGGAATCGTCACCACCTAATTCTTATCTAGATATACCCCTAGTAGCTCAACTAAATTCAATTATTGGGGAGGAAGAGAATGAAATAACTGTGGGTGAGGAAAAGAATGTTCAAATAGAGGATGTACCTATTGTTCAAGAATATGTTGATTTGTTTCTAGAAGATTTACCTAGAAATCCTTTAGAACGAGAAATTGAGTTTTTTGTTGATTTAATTCTTGGTTCAAGGACCATATCAAATACCCCTTATAGAATGGCCACTGTGGAATTAGTGGAACTAAAGAAACAACTAGAGTAATTGAGTAATAAAGGATTTATTATCCCTAGTGTTTCTCCATGGGGAGACCTTGTCCTTTTTGTTAAGAAGAAAGATGGATCTATGAGGTTGTGCATTGACTACAGGGAGATCAATTCTATAACAATAAAGAACAAGTTTCCCCTACCTCGCATTGATTATTTATTTGACCAACTTCATAGAGCTCAATAATTTTCAAAGATTGACCTTCGATATGGATATCATCAGTTGTGTGTGAAGAAGGAAGAAATTCTGAAAATAGCATTTCAAACCAGGTACGGGCATTATGAGTTTACAGTAATTCCTTTTGGATTGACTAATGCACCCTCTATCTTCATGGATCTAATGAATAGATTTTTCAAGGAATATCTTGATGACTTTGTAGTGGTATTTATTAATGATATCTTGGTATACTCCAAAAGCTAAAAAGATCATGAAAATCACTTGTGCATTATTCTAAAGACTCTAAGAAGACATGAATTATATGGGAAGTTTAGCAAGTGTGAATTCTGGATTTAGGAGATTTCTTTTCTTGTCCATATTGTATCTAAGGATGGAATCTCCATTGATCCTTCTAAGACAAGAGCAATCCAAGAATGGCCAGCACTGACGAGTATAACTGAGGTACACAGTTTTATTGGTTTAGCAGGTTATTATCGGCGTTTCATCCAGAATTTTGCCTGATTGGCTAACCCATTAACCAAGCTCACACGTAAAAGAGTTAAATTTGTTTGGAAAAAAGAGTGTGAAGAATGTTTTGAAGAACTTAAGAGAAGATTAGTCAATGCTCTTGTATTGACTCTACCATCGGGGAATGATGGGTTTGTTATTTATAGTGATGCATCAAAGAAAGGACTTGGTTGTGTTCTTATGCAGAATGATAGGGTTATTGCCTATGCATCATGATAGCTAAAAATTCATGAGAAAAACTATCCTACTCATGATATTGAGTTATCAGCTGTAATCTTTTCTTTGAATATATGGAGATATTATCTCTATGGTGAAAAATGTGAGATTTATACTGATCACAAGAGTTTAAAGTATATTTTCTCTCATAAGGAACTCAACATGAGGCAAAGGAGATGGCTTGAACTAATCAAGGATTATGATTGCATGATACACTACCACCCAGGGAAGGAAAATAAGGTGGCAGATTCTTTGAGCAGAAAGGATCATGGAGTTTTGAACAAGATGAGAGTTGAAAAGGGATCCTATTTTCATGGATCTAGTAAAGATGGATATGGGAATAACCATGGAAGGTGGATCATCAATACTTTTTCAAATGGTTGCCAAACCATATTTATTATAAAGGATAAAAAGTTCTCGGTCTGATGATGAGGAGTTTCAAAAGAAGATTAAAGCTGTGAATGATGGGAGATTGAATGACTTCGTATATGAAGATGGAATTTTGAAATTTGGGGAGAGACTTTGTGTTCCCGATATACCTGATCTGAAAAGGGAATTTCTAGATGATGATTATAGCTTCAATTTCTCTATACACCCTGGGAGCACCAAGATGTATAGATATTTGAAGGAACATTTTTAGTGGGACAACATGAAGAGGGAGATTACTAATTTTGTGTCAAGATGTATGGTTTGTCAACAAGTGAAAGGTAGAAGGAAACAGCCTGGAGGAGTCATGCAACTTCTTCCCATACCTAAGTGGAAGTGGGATGATATCATGATGGACTTTATCATGAGGCTACCAAATACACCTAGAAGGAATGATGCAATATGGGTCATTGTTGATCATCTTACAAATTCATCACATTTTCTTGTTATAAGAGAAGATTTAACACTTGAACGTCTAGCAAGACTATATATTAATGAAGTTGTGAGACTTCATGGAGTACCACTATCGATTGTTTCTGATCATGATCCCCGTTTTACATCAAGATTCTAGAAAATTCTTCAGAAATCCCTAGATACTAAACTTCGTTTGAGCACTGCCTACCACCCCCAAACTGATGGACAATCAGAATGAACTATTCAAACCTTATAAGACATGTTGAGATCATGATCACTTGACTTTCAAGGTATATGGGATCAATATTTACCTCTAGTATAATTTTCCTATAACAATAGCTTCCATTCAAGTATTTAGATGGCACCATATGAAGCGTTATACGGAAAGAGATGTCGCACACCAACTTGTTGGGATGATGTTGGTGAAAGAAAACTCGTAGGCCCAGAACTTGTGGAGGAAATGATGGAAAAGGTGAAGGTAGTCCAAAACCACATCAAAGCAGCTCAAAGTAGGTAGAAGAGCTATGTCAATAACCGAAGGAAGGATTTGGAATTTCAGGTAGGAGATCATGTTTTTTTGAAGGTATCTCCATGGAAGGGTGTTATGCGTTTCGGTAAGAAGGGAAAATTAAGTCCCGGGTACATCGGACCTTTCTAAATTATAGAACTAATTGGGGTGGTAGCTTACCGTTTGGAAATGCCGCCAAGTCTCTCTAAAGTTCACTATGTATTCCACGTATCACTATTGAGAAAATACATGCCTGACCCAACGTATGTACTCACCTATGAAGAATTAGAACTGGAACCTGATCTGTCTTATTGAGAAGAGCCTGTAAAGGTTCTTGAAACAAGAGAACAAGAATTGAGAAACCAGATGACTCGTCTGGTAAAAGTTCTATGGAGAAACCATAAGATGGAAGAGGCAACGTGGGAACCCGAGAAACTTATGATGAAGAACCACCCGAGTCTTTTTATGCAGTAATATTCTAGAAATTTAGAGGATGAAATTATTTGAAGGAGGGAAGAATGTAACACCCCAAGCTTCTATGGTACGTTTCCCTTTGAATAATGCAATATCTTGCATTGTACGCAACTTCGAGATTCCAACACATCGTGACCAATCAAACTAGCCATTATGAATAGTAATACCCACTTTTTGAAATTTTATCAATTTTATCTTTCAAAATGGAATTCATTTTTGGGTTCAGAATATTGAAATTAGATTAGGGTGAATTTTTGGTATTTTTCTGAAAACATTCAGTTTTTGATGAATAGTGAAAAATACTAAATTTTAATTAAAAACAACTTTTTTAATCAAAATAATTTATAGTGCTAAATTAAACTATTGAGTGGTTTTTAAGTATAATTAGATTATATTTTTATCATTTAATCCAATGTTGGTCATTTAATTTAATTTCACATTTAAACTGGACATAAGAAAGTGTCAATCTTCTAATAGTTATTATTTCTTAAAAACACGCTTTTTGTTTTGACAACGGGAATTAATTTTAAATTAATTTCTGCCACTTATGTGTTTTGAATTTATAAAAATGGATTCCATATTTGGAATTAGGAGGTCCAAATTATGTAAATAGGTAACTTTTATTTTTAAACATTAGGAATATTTACTTTAGTAAATATTTTATTTATCGTGGTTGAAGGGGTAAATCCAGTAAATAAGGTTAAAAAAATAATATTATAATAATATTAAATTACCCTAAAATGTGTCCTAACCCTATTTGATGATATATTTCCAACCATGGGAATATTTGGGTCAATTTTTAGATCCCATAGAGCCACTTGTAAGTGATAATGACACTTTATATTAATTAAGTTAAAGTAAATACAAAAATGACATAAGCATATATCTTTTAGTAAAAAAAATTACATAGGGTTATACATGTTATCTCTTAGACTAAAAATATTCATTAGAAATATAAAAAAATTTCCTACATAATTGTATTTTATTTATAATTTTTACACATTTAATAATTAAATTTATTTATGACACAATGATGATGCAGTATTTTCCTTATTAATGAAAGCATCAAATAAATGGTATTATAAATGTTAAAATGAATAAAATTTGAAATTTTTGATGTCATACACTAATTTTATAGGTTAATATAACATGTTAGGATTGATTAAATGAATTTATTTCGAATTAATAAAGTTTTTATGACTTTAAAAAAATTATTAAATAGTGTCAAAATTGACATAAATGAGTTTTTAAAACAAATATTATATTATTAATTGATATAATATTACTAAAAATATAAGGTTCGTCCAAATGACTTATATAATGATATTTGTATCATTAATGAACCACTTAGGGTTCTCTTGGAAGTTTATAGTAAGTTTATTAACCATATAATATAAAAATACAAAGAGACATGGTAAATGTCAAACTATTTAACTAAGAGTTAAATCTAAAAAATAAAGTTAATATAGTGACCCAAACATCTCTAAAACCTATTGTTTGAGTGTTTTTAGACCCATCCCTACCATATACTTTAAATAATTCATTTTGGATCCATTATAAACCGAAAATGATTTTATTATAAAATAATATTTCTAGCTTTTCCTAAAGTGCCCCTCACCCCACTTATAAAAGGGACCTCCCCCTTCTCTCTAATTCACACCTTCAAAGCCATTTAGATCAGACAAACCCTGCCCAAATACCCTCTAAACTGTCCTCCCATAATCCTAGAGGCCTTCCTTTAGTCATAAATCCAACCTAAGGAGCCCTTTTGGTCAAATCAAAAGGAAGAACCCGAAGAAGAGGTAAATATTTCATCACCTCTTTCAAGTTCCTTTCTTCTTCCACTTACTCTTTCTTTGTTGTTTCCATTATAAAATAATAACTCCAGTATATTCTATATATTGTGATGTTATTATAAATATGGTACAATCACATTCATTATTCTATCCATCCTTTTAATTACATGTCACCATACGTGCGTACGTACGGCTTACCGTCTCCACGTCGTGGTGTAATTGTTATTCAATACATTATTATTTGGATGGGTATAATAATGATGTGTAATTGATGTAAATAATAAATATAACATGATAATGATTCTTTATATATGATATACCATCCAATTATATATTATTTTAACATCAAAAGAATGAAATTGTCACTCATGCGTACGTACGGATTACCGTCTCCACGAACACGATGAGATTCATTCCCCATCGTATCCATTCAAGACTAATTTTCATTTGATGATTAAAAATAATGTTTAAAGACTTAATATCATTATAGATATGAATATGATACATCCCATACATAACAAATATGACTCACATAACAAATAATATAAAGGAAGACGAATCCATTAACACCCGAAACGACGATAATACTAAGATATTATTAACAAAGAAATGTTAAAAGATCATATATGATATAATATTAATGTATATAATTCTTGTATAATTTAATAACAATTATTTCACCATTATACAAGAGGTTAACCTACCCTCGGCCAAGGAAAATTACAAGTTAAGGGTTAATTTCACAATCTCTTTATTATCTGCGGTTGTTTTTACGTAAGTATCTATTGGGACCTCTTTATCATCCACATCCATGTTTCTTAAAAATGTATTTCAAAACATTCTAACTATTTTATAGACTATGGTTTAAAGTCATTTATACCCTTTTTTGACTTTTATAATATGTTTATAAAGGAATATTTCTGTCTTTTTTCAAACAAGGTCCTTTATAACCTTTCCAACAAAATTATTGTAAGAATGTCTTTTTTTAACTTATACGGCGGGTGCGGCTATTTTCTGCAGTTATAACATCGTCGAAGCTTCCCTTGAAAGCTTATAAGAATATTTTCAAAATAAATGTTTTCTTTAGAATTATGTGACTCATAAATGATTTCAAAATAGAAAGAGATTTTTCTCTAAAAAAGTTTTTGATTTCATCTATGTCAACATCCTTTGATGGATTTTAAGTTTATTTGAAGTTGATTTATTATGATACAAAACTTCTATATTGTATTGAATGTTTTGTGATATTTTTTACTATGGATGTTCTATTTTTATACCATTCATGGTTTATGGTTAAAGTATTGAAATTTCGTATGCTAGTTTTAATACGAATGTTTATGTTATATTTCAACCTTTTCATATGAGGAATGTATTGGACTTTGTAAGTGATGGATGGAGCCCGCTATAGCTCCTCGATGCATCGGTAGGTCTCATGATAAAAATAGACGTGGAATTGGCTGAGGCATTTCCCAATTTGATATATGGTTTTGGCTGAGGCCTTAATCATTTTTAGACGTCTTGGTCGAGGCCTTGACAAAATGTTTCAAAATGTCCGCCATTATACATTCCCTCATTATGAAAAATAATATTGATGGTTCATGCGGTCATTCGACTAGTAGAATACCCATGATTATGTTTTATTATGGCATTATTTACTCAACTCATATTCCCTCCATAAAATTATTCATGTTTATTATTGGTAAAGGCATATGGTTTCACACTACAATAGAATCTCCGTTTAGCGGTGGTTTTTTTTTCCTTTAGCGGCGGTTTAAACCACCACTACATTGTTTGGCGGCAGTTTACAGAAACAGCCGCCTAATAGGGCATAGCCAATCTATTAGCGGCTGTTATTTTCATTTAGTGGAGGTTTCAGAAAAGCGTCATAGCTGCCTCATTTCGCAGCGGTTTTCCTGAATTTAGCGACGGTTTTACGAGCCCTGGATATCACTTTATTCGCAGTGGTTATAACTGCCGCTAATAAACTCAAATTCCAATGGTCGTAAAACCACCGCTAAAGTCACGGGAACCACCGCAGAATGAGGCAGATGCTCCTATTTAGCAGTGGTTATAACCGCCGCTAAACGTAAATTTTTTTTACATTTAGCGGTGGTTTTCACCGTTTAGCAGCGGTTTAAACCGCCGCCAATATACATTTCACGGCGGTTAAAACCGCCACGAAAAGCTGCCCAGAATAAAAATAATAATTCTTTGCTTCTGTTGCACCACTGCCCTGAAAAAAAAATAAAACCAGAAATATAAACCAACTGAGAACAACCTGAGAAACAACACCCAACATGGGGATCAATAAGAAGGAATCACATATCATATCGACCAACCAGGTCACTACACCTCCTGTGTAGGAGGACAAAGTCATCAGCCTCACAAAAAAAATGTTTCAACATAGACCCACATAACCTTCCATGAAAGTTAATTATCTGTTTATGAAGTCTCAAAGGACTCCTTTGTCAGTAAAATCGCACACTAGAAAATATATGTGATGTGAATCCTACATTCCAAATATGATGCATGATATTACTCTTTATTCCCCGCCCAAAAGTCAAAACCATCCCTGGCCTCCCACCAATGACCAAGAGCTGAATATCCAGAATAAATCACAACATCCAAAAAGCATGTTTTTATCTCAATGAGAAATAATATAAAACTTTAATATTTAAAAATAGAACAAAAATCTGAAACACTAGAAAATAAGACTTCATATTAGAGAAAGTATTATTAACACAGCAGTTAGATATCCATCAAAGGTTCCAACACATTCCTCATACTCATGTATACAATATCCTAAATAGTAAATACTAGGAAGATAAAACTCCATTTATACAACATTGTAACATCCCAAACTGGATTCCACTAAACTGATGCTCCGAGCCGATGGGTTACTAGGCATCAAGCACACCTCCCCGTATGCCAGATGCCACCAACTAGTAGGGAGGACCCAAGTGGTGATATTTGGAGAACTATGACCTCATATAAAATTAATAAACAATAGAAAATATATAATTATCATGAAAAGGGTAAAGTAAATTAATTCAGAATATGTACACAACTAAAAAATAAAAGGATTCAATAATACATTGATGTAAAATCCTGAACAACTACACAACATGATACAACACTGGTGACCCACTAGGCTGACCATAAAAATAAAACAGTACGCAATAAAATCAATTTAAAAGTAAATGGATCCACTACAAACTCTATTGTAGACAACATACCTGATCTCCATACATTTTCAAACTGCACTAGCTCGATTAGTAGAACCACTCATGTAGCTCTGCTCGATCATGCAACATTGGGCCTCATCCATATCCCCCATGATACTAATGATCAACATGAAAAGAAAAAATAAGGGCTAAACATACACCGTGGTGTACATGTAGTAGTGATAAATAATCTCATTAGGACACCCCAACAAACAACCTGTAACTATTCCGCTAAAATTGTAATAAAAAACAATTTGATCAGCTTAGCTAAAACACACCCACAAAGGTAGTAAACCAAACATGAGATGACTGTCAAATCTAGGGTACGTAATCCCTTTCAATTGGGAAAGTTCCACCATGGATGTCCATTTCTATGTACTCAAACATGTATATTCTCATACCTATACACTGATACATAAATATGAAATTCATTGGTATGTAATATAAATTATTATATTCTAGTTTCCAAAAAAATTCTTTTTACTACCATCTTTAAAAAATTATCTTATTATAATGGTCGAGAGTTTCTTAAATGATAAAAACAAGAAGTAATACATATCATCAATTATCAATAAATAATATTCAATGCATAGTAATATCATGAAAATCCATAAAGTACAAGCGACTCACTTTTCCCTTCTAATTTACTCTTAACTAGTTTACTATCTTTATTTAGTTTGTTCTTCGTTAAAGAGTGTTCCCCCATGTTCCCATTCCTCATAACCATGAGTAATAAAGTAGTCATAACCAAACACATATAAAAATAATAATATAGGACCCTTGGAAAAGTTCTTAGTAGGCTAGTCAAATAATTTATTCCTAAAGATAGAAGATAAGTATAGAAATATTCTACCTCAACCAAATATATGATGCCTATTGTGTAATAGAGGAGAAAAATAATATGGTGACCTAAAACACATGAGGGGAGCCTTAATCAACCTAAAACATAGTTATTTCCCATAAAAACCAAATCCAATCCACTGTACAACCCCTCTGATACATGGTTAAAAATATTTAAATCAATATCATTGAGGAAGGTTGCAATATGAAAAAATAACTACAACATAACGTCACCCAAGGAAGAACCATTATAAATTGACCTCTAGGTCCTTGTGTCATGATAGAGGTAGACACACCATAAATAACCAACTGGAAGAACTCTAAATTTATCCTTTGAACACCATGTCATATCAAGAAAGTACCACTCTATGAAGGAACTCTACATAAAACTTCATCCTCTTGTTGATTTTATTTTAGAACCTTTGATCTCTTACAACTTCATGTAAATTATCCTCCAAACCTCTCGACTTTGTTCACCACTTGAGGATTGTATTCAGCTACTAAGTTTTCATTTTATCACAAAACTTTTATCTTTGTTTAACATTAGTTTAGCCTCATCCTTTACTCCTCGTTATATCTCCATGCTTGATATCACTTGTCTTAAAAAAATCTAAATTTTATTTTAATCTCAAAACCTCTTTCACATATAGCTTCATTTTATTATAGATTTTCAGTGAGTGAATTTACAACTTGGAAATTAGTTATAAATAAATCCTTTAAACCTAATGATCTAGAACTTAATATAAGAAACAAGAACTTAAGTTAATAACTCCAGTGGTATCCATCAAGCTATCGTTTTCCATATCCTCAATTGGATACCACTTTATATGTTCTAATGTCACTTTTTATCACCATATTTTGATTGATAGCATTGAATAATTTATATATGGCTTTTACACCACTTGAATTTCAAATCTAACTCTATACCACATGAACTCTTTCATTACTATTTATAATTTCATATTTAATAAGAAATGACCCAATTTGTTTAACACATCAACAATGGGCCTCACCAAAGTGTCCACAACACTATCCCCTTGATCACTATGAAATGACCCAATTTGTTCAACACATCAACAATGGGTTTAACTCCTAGTCATCCAAAATCTTGACTACCAATTCAAACACAGACCTAAATGGAATGATGTATACCACACTCAAGAAATGAATACATAAAAAGATACATCAAAAATCAATAAAATGCATAAAAAGAAACATGATAAATCAAGGAAATCTTAGGACATGAAAATGTGTGGTGGAAACTATGTGCCACAAATGTTACATATACAAACCAATTGTTTCCATTTTTGTTCAACACATCAACAATACAACTACTCAGGGTCCGATGATGCATCGTCACCCTCTCCACCTTCATTTCCACTTTGTGTTGTCACCTGTAAGAACATTATATTGAAAATTAAATACGGTTGCATATTTATATTAAAACTTAAAACCAATGAAAGTTAGAAAACTAAATGATTTTGATTTTCTGTGATTTACCTGCATACCATCAATCGATGCAATCCCACCGAGGGCATATCTGCTCATCTGCTGATGTATTTTAGTCAACTCTTTCTGCAATGTAGATATCTGATCCCCCTGCTGGTGAACTGTGTTTTGTAAAGAAACAATCTCTTTCTTAGTATCTCTGGGTATGGGCTGACTAAAGTCAGGAGTAGATGTAGCAGCTATACCCGGTGGCCTGCTAAAAACCTCAGATGGCATGGGTCCCAAACCCATCCCGCGCACTCTCCCAGGATGCTCCTTCCCAAGGACTTTAGTAACCGGGTCATCCTGGGAGATAGAGTAGGAATGCGCAGGATTGGCATCCCATAGTTCTTTAATTTTGACCTATAAATCAAATATCAATATATATTAACATAGTAAGAACTGATAATAAGTTATTATGATAAAAAATTGACTTCATACCCTAACTTCTTTAGCAGGATCATTAACAAAACATCCATCCGATTTCTTATAAACATCCAACCACAGTTCAGTTCTGGATGCTTCATGGCCTAAACTCTGTGACTGCATTAATCAAAGATAAATCAACAATTCAATATATTAAACAGATAATATTGTCTTATAAATATTTAAAATAATTAAAAGATTACCAATGTCGTTCAACTTCTAGAAAAACTTTTTGAGCCCGCAGTGTGCGGGATGACTTGCTTCGCTCGGTTTGACGCATTCTGTCTTGAGAGATCCTGAAATAAATAAAATGAAATTTAATACTAATGTATTGAATGTCATGTCCTTTTCATATACATGTATAAATGTAAAATGAGGATAATATAATAATATATATATTTCAATACCATCCGCTTTTAATCCCGATGCCTGTCAACAAACACTTTCCACTACTCTTTCGGTACCCCACTGGGTAGCTTCTCATACATTTGCAGCGTGGTCAACGAAGCATTGTTGAAATCACACCACAATCTCCATTTAAAATCTTTCCACTTCTTACCTAGATTTTTCAACGTCCACTTCCATGCTATCACATCAGCAACGGTAAAGTGGAAGAACATCTGTATACAGAAATTCATTTTGAACATATTAGTAACATGACATTCAATTAAACCATAATGTAATAAATTTACCTTGATTTGAGAATCAAACACTTCATTTTTCCAGCTTGGAGGCATATGTCTCCAATCGTCATATGAAATGGGAAGGGAAATGGGCTCCGCTGCCAGCTGGCCTAGAATCTGGCCAAGTAACCCCGCGGTATCATCCGTAGGGACCCCGTAAGAATCAAATGGCACAACAATCTTCTCGCCATTCAGATTCCAAACATCTGAACTTTTTATGTTTTTCTCCATGTTTGAATTTTTTGTCATCTTCAATGAGCAAACAATTAGTATAAACAAAATGAAATAAATTTATTTAATTAAAATTTGTACCTATGACAGTGACACTCCAGTATGTCCGGGATGAACTGGAAGGGGCGCGTCGTTGCCCCACTGCTGAGGCTCCTGAAGGGGGAGTCGATGACTCAACCTCTACTGGGAAATCCACATATGGTGTGAGAGATGGTGCAGGGGGAGATGGTGCAGGGGTATCGGCAGCTGGTGCCTCAGATGTCATGGGGAGGGAGCCAGATGGATCGTCATCTATCGCAGAACTGGATGAAATAATGTACCACTTATTCCTTGGCATTCCTATCATTTAATCAAATAAAATTAAGTTTAGAATATATATTTCAAAAAAACTATGCAGAAAAAAAATTAAAAATGATAATAGATGGAGTACTAACAGACAAAATATATATAACAATGATAATGAATGATTGTAGAAATGAAACAAGTGGTTGCTGAATAAATAAATAATTGTACATACAATCATTTTACCCATCAATCATGTCGGTTTCCTGCTCCATTGCTTCATCCACTTCATTCATCCTTGCTAGACTAATATTTTCAATATCATGATGGACAAATAATTCTGCTTCCTGTTGCTGATTAAATTCAATTTTAGAGGTCAAATTTTCCACTTCATCACCCATATCATACAAATCTCTTTGTATTACATGATCAACTACACTCCACCCTTCATCGGCAACATTATTTACATAATATACCATTTTTTCTTACGATGCTAAGATATATGGATCATGCAGTTCACGATCACCAACATCCATCAAGCGAGAGAAGTTCACAGAAGTAAATTGTAAGGAATCTCTTTTAACACCTATGATAATATCGACCCATTTTCATTTGAATAAAACAACCGAAAAATGTCCGTGGTAGTTTAATTCAATAATATCATGCAGTTTTCCATAGTATTCTACTTCAGCAAATGTAAATATACCACTATTCTATGTTCCTAAACCCACTTCTCGATCGACTGTACGAAATCTAAAGCCATTCACATTATAAGTGTCGAACTTTCTAACTTGTTTTAGAGGACCTCTAGCAAGAAACTTCAAATCTTATAACACCTCTGCTCGAGTATCAGTATTCATGATCTGAAAAAAGAAATATACTTTATTAGATTTACAAAATGTATGTGTCAAACTAATATTCGTATTTATTGCAATATTTATGAACTTACACGTCATGCAAACCATTCTACAAGATCTTTATTAACAGATTTCATTATATCTTTCTCATTTCGTGTTCGGCCTCTCATTCGTCTCTTTGTTTGTATCCTCAACTCTTCAATAAATGGATCTGCAATTTCACTATTCAGCATCACATATCTATGTGCCTGTAATAATCCCAATTCAGTCAGTGTCACATTTGAGGTCCTCCCAACTGATCGGCCAATAGCAGGAAATATTTTGGATTTCTGATGTATTTGAGATTGAGTAGATGTGTCTTCAACACATACAACTCAATTAAATATTGTCTCAATATCATCCAAGTATCGATAAAAAAAGGTAAGACACTCCTCAGCCACATAGCCTTCAGCAATTGAGCCTTCTGGTTTAGCTTTATTTCTCACGTATGATTTCAAATGCCCAAGATATTTGTGAAATAAAATAAACATAATTATGCATTTAATTAAGTACCAAAAATTGTTTACTTAACTGGAAAACATATAAATAAAGTACCTCTCAATTGAATACATCCATCGATAATGAACGGGGCCTCCTAATTTAGCTTCCTCAACCAAATGCACAGTTAAATGCATCATTACAGTAAAAAATGACGGAGGAAAGATCATCTCCATTGCGCAAAGGGTCAATACAAACCTCTCCTGGAGGTTGTCAAGCTGAAATGGATGTAGAGATTTCTCACATAGTTTTCTGAAAAATGTGCAGAACTAGAGTACAACAGCAGTAATTTTTTCAGGTAATAATGTACGAAATGCCAATGGTAGTAACTGTTGTAACAAAATATGTGAATCGTGGCTTTTCAATCCATGTAACTTACGATTCTTAAAGTCAACACACCTCGAGATGTTACTTGAATACCCATCATATACCTTAACATTCTTTAACATTCAAAGGAATGTATCTTTATCCCTATTTTTCATTGCAAAAATTGTCGGAGGATACTTTCCATTCTCATCTGGCCAGAGATCGCGTTTTATGTTCATTGCTTGTAAGTCTTTGCGAGCATTGAGATGATCCTTCAACTTTCCATGCTCATTAAGCAATGTGAAAATAAAATTGTCACAAACATTCTTCTCAATATGCATCACATCAAGATTATGCCACAACAAATTAAATTCCCAATACGGAAGTTTGAAAAATATACTTTTTTTCATCCATTGTTGCGTTCCGGTTTCGCTTGACGATGCACTTCGGACCCGTTTTCCACTATCATTCAAATGATGAACCTTCCCAAATTTTGTTTCAACATTTTCAAGTTGTGTCAATATTTTAAAACCATTTAACAACTTTGGAGGTGATCTACAATCAATGGAACCATTAAATTTTGATCTGTTCAGCCGAAATCTATGAGATGCATCGAGAAATCTTCGATGACATAAGAAGCACCATTTTCTACTGTGAGGTAGCTGTTTGGGATCAAAATCAAAGTTACAAATGGTACAAGCCAAACTCGTGTAAGTGTTCCAACCAGATAAATTCCCAATCCCAGGGAAGTCACTAATGGTCCGCATTAAAGCAGCATGCATTTTGAACATTATTTTAAAAGAAGCATCAAATGTCTCAACACCGTTGCTCCATAACTCCTACAATTATCCAATCAAAGGCTGCAAGTATACATCAATATCATTTCCAGTCATTTGTTTTCTAGGAATAATCATTGAAAGGATAAAATATGTTTGTTGCATACACGTCCACGGAGGTAGATTATAAGGAATCAAAACAACTGGCCAAATGCTATAATTGGAACTCAAAGTCCCAAATGGGTTGAATCCATCAGCAGCCAATCCCAATCGAACATTCCTAGGATCAGCTGAGAAATCGAGATTTAATGAATCAAATGTCTTCCAAGATTGAGAATCTCGTGGATGTCTCATTAACCCATCATTGCTATTATCTACAGAATGTCACTTCATGTGTTTGGCGGTTTTCGATGACATGAATAATATTTTCAATCGAGGCTTCAAAGGAAAGTAACGCAAAACTTTTGCAGGTGTGCTCCTTTTCTTCTTCTCCATGAAATTATGTTCATTCAGACTTCCAACATCACCCTTTTCCTGCCATCTAGAAGAAGAACATTTCTTTCAATTATGTCTACTTGAATCCTCTCCCTAATAAAGCATACAATCATTAGGACACGCATGTATTTTTTTATAATTCAGACCAAGATTGTTAACAAATTTTTTCATATCATAAAAAGATTCTGAGATTTTTGCTTCAGGAAATGCATCACGAATCAATTCCAATATCATGGACATTGCCTTATTTGTAATTCCACATAGACATTTGATATGGTACAATTTCAGCAGAAATGAAAGCTTTGAATATTTCAAGCACCCACTATACAACTCTTGAATTCCATCATCAACTAAATCATGAAACTCATTTTCCTCAGTGAAGTTTTCTCTTACATTTGGATCCACATAATCAAGAGGAGGATCCAATGATATGTGACAATCTTGATTTGCCTGTGTTACAGTCTCAAAAACATCACTTGTCACGTTGCAATTTGTAGCACCCTCTTCTGGTTGTTCTGATATGTTTTGATGCTGATAGTGGTGTCTTGCAGTGCTGAATGCATCATTTATTAGGTTTTTCATTTTATTTTCCATTGTCGACGAACTTGGGACCTCATTCTGTGGATTAACATCAGTGCTCAATCTTTCTTTAACGTTCGATTCTCCATGCCAAATCCAACAAAAATATTGAGCAGTGAATTGCTTCAGTATTAAATGTTCATAAACCTCATCTCTCTTCAACCATGTTCTAAATTTACATTTAGGACATGGACATTTTATTCTCCCTTTAATGGATCGATTAGATATTGAAAAATCTAAAAACTCATTCAAACCCTTAACATACTGAGGTGTGTTCCTCGGTAATGTGATCCAGCTTCTATCCATGTATATCACAATGTGCCTACACAAAATATACGATAGTGTAAGATTATAGAAACATAATATAATAAAGATGACCCATTGATCATAAAGTATGCATAATATAATAAAGTTTATTCATTGATCACATTTACCACTTCAGACCAACCGAACAAGTCTGGTCCATAGAAGACAGCGTCAACACCTCATTGAGGAGCAGTAAGAATATCAGTTTACAAACATATCATAACACGGTCGATCACACATTTATTTTTTCTCAAACAACACCCCATTGACGTGTGATCGAAACCGATCATAATGCATTTTAAACCTGACACATTATGTGATTGTTTAGGCTTGAACTTATATGTCCTCCAAGAGGAATGATGTTTCTCAATGGTTTCACACACAACCAACCATATCAAAGTTGTATTTCCAAGCAATAACTGAAGAGATTTAAGACATGAGATATCAAATGAAATTCTAGAAAAAAATTCCATTTTTCAATTGACATCTTAGGTTGTGTTCATTCTACCGGGAATGACACATGTTTAACAAAAATGACAAGATTCTCCCCACTTATAGAGTGTCCTAGTTATCAAAATTAGTGATATATCAGCCACTAATAAGTTATCTATATCATATTCACATCAAACATACGTTTGATTCTCCCCTCAAGCACACTCATTACGTCATAACAATCATAAAGAGGTCCAAAACCAAACCGACCAGCATGCCAAAACACCTTATTATTTTTTAAGTCCTCCAATGATTTGAGACATAGTTGATTATTTAATTCATAGGTCACTCAACTCCGTAGATGACCCGACACCTTAAATACAGCCCATGGTTTAATGATTTAACCGAAATCCATACATTCATTACAACATTTAGAACTCGACAGGAAAAACATTGATATAAGCATGTTACCATAGGTTCCATAAGAAATTGGACAATTGGCGATCATGAAGTACACTAAGAAACATTGTCGAGTGTCTGAAGAAAACACCTCCATTATATTATTCATCAAAGTATGGTTTCATCATAAAATATGAAGACAAATTGAGTAGAAAGTATGATATAATATTGTATTCTTGGACGATTTCCCTTTTAATTTCATTATATAGATCAGGATTGAATATCATCAATTGAGATCCATGAAAAAAATTATGTAGAAAATTGATTTGTGGTGGTGAATACAACTAATAATTCACAATAGTCAATAGTTCAATTATCTAAAAATTGATAATATATTAGGGAGAAACATTTAATAGTAATCAAAATGTTGTTTTCCAATTAATGGAGATATTATTAATATAATGTCATTAGCCACCTCAAATGATAATGGTAATCATGGATGATCTATATATGATTTTAGATGACATTGAGCCATCAACAACCTCATTTTGATAATATGAATATTTGTCATTGTCTATAAAACTCTAATAGTTATAATAATAAATTTATCAAAAAAATTCTCACAGAAATGACTTGAACATGAAGTAAATCCATAAAATAGTTTTATTATATCCATATTCATCACTGTATCAAAAGCATTTATTGTATAAAGACACAAGTAGTGGTAAAATATCTTTACATGAGCCTCTAAAATAAATCACAAAATATTTTATCATTTCCTATAATGGTTGGATAAACCATTTCGATTATACATACAATTTATGATGATTAATATATTCCATTGAATACTATGCACATAGAGATTACATTAATGCATACCAAAACTGATATATAATCCTAGGAACCTGGTTAAACATAATTGATGGGGGTAAATTAATTTCTAAAATATTGAATTTGTAAAAATCTACCACTGTAATATATATAAAAATAGGGTTGTGGTGGGACACCATTTGGAGACAATACATAGTCACCCATATGTAATTTTTTTTTATTTTATTCTTTGTAGACTAATGATACCATCCATAGTTATATGATCCCATGTCCAACTGAGAAATAGTAAGGAGATGAATGTACCCACTGTGAGTTGTCTTGTTTCCATGAAATATTAATATGGTTGGAATCATGATACAAACCCTTGAAAATTCTACATTTCACCATCCCACCAATATTTGGTTTTAAACCCTTTATACACCTTCTGGAATCCTAGATGAACAAACCATCTAAAATAATTGTAGCTATGAAAAATCTATTCCTAATAATATATAAGAACAAATATTTGATATATAAACTACAATTAATATTTCTTATATAACCACCTTCCCTCAATGTTCTCCTCATGATTTAATTTTAGCCAACTATTAAATCATTTTAGGTTTAGTGGTATGAGCATCAAAAAACATATCATTCAAATCAGTAGTGAGATAAACATGATATAAAATAGTAGAATTTCCTTTTTAAACTCAATCCAAATAAATTTCAACTATATGAAATATCATATTTCATTATCCTAAAGCTTATTTATCCAGCTGATTATATAAATTCAAAATCAATTAATCTATTAAAAAATTACCTATACCCAATGTATATAAATAAATTCAAATTCAAACATCTATATATAATACATTAATATTCATTACCTTTGATTAAAATCCATTTATGATAAAATGTGTTTCATATACTTATGATTTTTGAATGCTGTTAATTTCTCACAGAAAATATAATGATGACATGTATTCAAGGAATGGTCCTCAATATCAAATTCAAAGTCTTGAATCAGCTAAATTTTATCTGGTTGTCATTATCGACATGATCCATAAGAAATGACATAATCTCCTTATATAATAATACATCCCAACCCAAATCCTAATGAATCTCAATAGACGATATATGATAGTTATGACTTTGTCAATGTAAGGAGGGGTGTTGTTATAAGATGAACCAACAACTCTTTACAAGTATTATGTAATTCATCATTCCAATTTTATATAATTCCTTTACTCGTCAAATAAATCATAGAGGAGAAATGTTTTGAAATACCATAAACAAAGAATATATAAGTATTTCTAGATTCATCTTCTTTATCCAATTCCTTTAACACATGGAATAACAATTTCAATTAAATATGAATTAGGTATCAAATGAACAATTTTCTTCAAAATTAACATGCTAAAACTTAAAGTAACAAACATTATAATCAAATAATAAACATATATTGCACAAAATCTTGTAAAAAAAGATGAAAAATGTTGGAAAATTCACTTTGGGGTCACGGTCGCAATGATAAGAGTCGCCGGGAGAAGGGGGGTCGCCGGTTTTGGGGTCGCCGGTCGCCGGTCATAGGCTCCGCCATAGGCGTTGGTCGCAGGGTCGCCGGAGATGGAGGTCACGCATTCGTTGGAGTCATTGCGGGGTCGCCAGGGGGGTTGCAGAAAGAAGGGAGCATGGGTTCGGTAGGGTAGGGGAAAACTGGGGTCGGGGTAGGGAAGGGTCGGGAATTTTAAAAAAAATATGGGTTTAGGGGCGGTTTATTAAAAACCACCGCGAAACCTTTTTCAGAAAACATTTAGCGGTGGTTTTGTGAACCGCCGCCACAAAACTGCTGCTAAACCTATTTGTGTTGTAGTGTCAATTATTCACCATGCTTAATATTTATGTTATCTTCCACTGTATTTCTTACCCTTACTGAGTGTTTGAGCTCACCCCTTTCTTATGTTTTATTTTCCCAGGATATGAAAAAGTTAGTTATGAGTGACTTGTAGGCATAATCTAGAAGGCTTGGATGTTTCTAATAGAATAAATTCGTGTTGTATTTCTTTTCAAGTTGTAAAGTTGAACTTATGTATGAATCTTGTTTCCAATAATACTAAATTGATTGGTCTTTTGAGATATGATTTCCTTGTGATCATGCTAATGTTATGTAATAATGCACCGACTCTGGGTAACTAGGGTTGTGGCGTTACACAGGTTATACTCGACGATAACCAATAAGATTTTTTCTATAATATCATTTTGAGTGATGATCCAGATAGGCTCATGTTTACGGGTTCCTCGTCAGGAGAGTTCTCATCCAAAGCCTTTGCTCAAGTGAGGACGAACTCAGTTAATAGTGATTCGTGGGGGGAGATTCCATGTTGCAAAGAGGTTTCCTCCAAGTTCAATTTCATGGTGTGGAGGGTGAGACGCAACTCTTTACCCATGAATGATAAAATTCAATGCATGAGAGTGAATTTGGATTCAAGATTCTATTGTTGCAGAGCTCATAACTAGGAAATGGTGGGTCACCTCTTCATCACTAGTGATTGGGCGAGATGGTTTTGGAAGGAGGTTGGGGTCTTCTCAGGTCGAGATAATCACGGAGTCTCACTTGAAAGTTTTTATAGCTCGTGGCTTCATGGGTTCGGCGAATAGGGGCCTGAGAGGAAATGTCAGGCTCACCTTCTCTTGGCGAGATTCTAGGTCATTTGGAAGGCCCAGAATAAAGCTCTCCACATCACTGCTAAAGGCACCAAAACCAACATCACCTTCAACGTGAGAAATATTTTACTGGACCTGGTCGGATTATGCACTGAATGCCAGGATGCTCCGTCAATCAGGTTGTTTCTCCCGAAACAAGTTTCATCCAACCATGATAGCAGGCTGGGGTAAGGGCATTGGGTCCATTGGCGGCACCCAATAGGCGGGCTCAAACTGAACTTGGATGGGTCTCTTATCTATGGGGTGATGTGTAGTGGTGGTGTCATTCTGGACAGGGAGGGGTCGGTCTTAGTGGATTTCTCTACTTGTTATGGAAGCGTCTATGTGCTACAGGCAGAGGCCCTGGCTATGGCCACTAGGCTGGAGTTATGCAAGCAAAGACACCTTAGCCTGAAGGTAGTGTAAACTGACTCTTTGACTCTCTTCAACGCTCTCTATGGAGTAGTTAATTATCCTTGGAACATTGAGTATATTATCCAGAAGTGAAAATAGCTCTTGGGTACCCATACTGATATTGCTCACACTTGGTGGGAGGGGAACATGGTAGCGGACTTTTTGGCATCCAGGTCCCCCTCAATCCAAATTATTTCCACTTCTTCAACTTGGGTTCCTTTCCCAGGGAGGGAGTCAATTTTTTGGTTAATGACGTTTTGGTCCTACATTATTTTAGAACCCCGTGATGTATCTCTTGTAGAACCTGTTTGAAAAAATCAATAAAAATGATAATGTTCAGTCATTAGGATATTTAAGGCAAAGGATAATTGGTTTCACCCAAATTATCCCAACATTTTAAGAGGGGTATCTCTTGAAGTAAGGATCCCCCCCCCATCGAAGCCTTATTCTCTTCTTCATGTTGTAATGTTTTCATTTGTGTAATAAACTTCTTTGTTCTTCTTTTATTTCTTCTATTTTCTTCTATTTTTTTCAATTATATTCTTCTTTACTCATCATATTTGGTTTGGAATCAAGAGTGGAGATGAGATTGGGTTCTTCCCTTTCAATCCTTTTCTCATTCAAAATGTCTCCATGATGACCACACCGCCCATGGAAGAGTATTTCTCTTAGTGATCGATCTATCTTCTACCCTATTCATTTAATTATTTTGAATAATTGAGCTACTTTAATTCACTTAATATGATCCATGAATTGAGTTTTTAAATTATAATAAACTAATCAAGCAATTGAACAATTAACACAAAAACACGTGAGGTCGAGTATTGTGTAAATTGTGAGAGCGCAAACTTAATCGGTAAAACAAGCCCACATGGGATAAATTTGTAGAGTTTAAATATAATCCCTAAGCTCAATTCATCCTAATTTTCTAGAATGGACATGTGCCTTAATTTAACACTGACCATAAGCTATCCTTAGAACATCAATCAAAGCATGGTGCTGCGATTGCGTTTTCCGAAGATAGCCTAGGGTCTACTTCTCTTTATATTTGTGGTAAAGTTAATTCTCATAGGGTTTGGGGGTTAACAAATTAGGGGATCATAATTAATTAGATATTGATTTAAGTTATAATTATTAATAAGTAAATTAAGAGGTAGAGTTATATTGATTACGTCTTTTAAATATTGTATAAAAAAAATCTTCTTATTGTGTCTTTTTAATAAAACTTCATTTCAAAAATAAAAACAAAAATATTATACAATCTTCTTCGAGAGAAATTCTTCTAGTTTTATTAATAGTAAAAAAACCCAAATCCTTTCAAGTAGTTTTATTATTCCCTTTTATCTTATTTTTAAAATACCTTTAATAAGTTTTCAAATTTATTTCCTCCTTTGAGAGACAACCTTGGTCATTCACTCTTCTGCACCTAAGTACCCAAAAAAATCACTAATCATTTGAGGCTGCCTATGATAGCACCTTTCACATCCATAGGTCCAAAATCATCTGTTTACCACAAATAGATTTGGAATGATTGATAACATTTGTGATGTATGCAATAGAAGTGGTCACAAGGTAGGTACATGCCCATATCGACATGCATTCAGTGTTGATAAGAAAAGAAGACCACTGATGCTGTCTAAGTATGAAGCATCCATCTTGGGAAGAAATCATAAGAATATTCTGAACACACATTTCCCAAAGAAAATCTCAAGTAGAGAAGCTGAAAAGACTCTGGATTTTAGATCCATGAAATTCAAGGGAAATTCATCCAAAATGGAAACTAAGAGGGATGACACTCAAATGAAACTGTGTGGAAGATTCAAACCTACTGCAATAGTTCCAAATGACATGTTGGTCATCTGGCTAGAATATTTGAAAAGAATAAGTAAACTTGAAGATGAAAAGGCCAAGGCTGGTGATAAAGGAAAAGGAAAACATTCACGTGATGAAGATAAAGTGCATGAGATATTGTAAACCAATAGAAACACATGTGTTAAATAAGTTATGTGCGATAGATGTATAAAATATGGTCACATTGCAAAAGGTTGTCTAACCTTAATACCAGAGCAAGAAGCAATCCTTAAGAGGAGTAAGAATGTATCATTCATGATGGCTGTTAAGAAGAACAATTATCCACACAAAGCAGAAGATAATGTGAAGAGATCCATGCCACATCAACACAGATCAAAACATATGTTCAGATGTGCAAGAATAAAGACTGGCATAAATGGAGAAACTTGGTTGAGAAAAGCATCTCAACCATGCAACTCATATTGATGATGCAAGGAGTAACCACTTTATTCCCTTAATCATTTGTGTGTTGTATTTGTGCTGATAATACAGGGTATTGAAGGTGAAGCATGCTCTCAGGGGGAGAACCTGAGAAGTACTGAATGCTATCAACTCTTGATAGCTAAGATGAAAAAGTTTCCATCCTTGGAAGATTCTTCAATTGATATTCAAAGATTAAAATGATGAAGGATCACCCTTGATGAAGATGATGAGGAGTGTTTCCCTTGAGGGGGGAATAAATGTAGAAGCTGCCAGAATTATTATTTCAATCAGTATCAACTTCATTTGGTATTAAATTTAATTACTCTGTAAATTGCTTAAAGAACATGTCATTGGAAAAGGTATGTCATTTCTCAATCTCTCATCCTTGGTTACTCAGAATAAAGATCATTTTACAAAGGGGGGTAACTAAATTAATCAGTGACATAAGAAAAATGGAAGTGCCCCAAGGTCACCAATCTTACCAATTGTACTTGAATGTCTTTTATCTATTTTTTGAAGTGATTATAGGAGTTTCAGGTTGATTATTCCCTATCACATTCAATTTCTTAATCTTGTAATGAAATTGGAAGACCCTTGAAGACAAAGTACATGAGTTCTCATATCATGAGGTATCATGATCAGTTAATGATGGATAGCCTTCTTGTCTAAATCAAATCCTCTTGTTTTATACACCGATCATTGCTCAAGTATACTTAGAGTAAAATGATTGATGGAACATTGCTTAAGAAATAATTGATACCCTTTTCCCATGAACTTTTTATTTCTTGTCAATAAGGGGAGAGAAGTGAAATGAATGTAATTGGATATAATATTATTATTTTGATATTGAATCATTCATTTGAGGTGAAAATTTAGGTATTGACAACAAAATACAAAGTGGGAGATTATTGGGACCACTTTGTGTATAAGGTCGTATTTGTTTTCAATAGTTGTCAATGAAGATCAAAATGAAGGAGATGAAAAAGAACTCAAAAGTTATTGAGAGACATGGATTATTGCATGAGGGATCATGTAGTGATTTGAAGATTTAAGAATGATCATACAAAGATAAGAAGATGATGCCGGTCATATTTAGTGTTGAATGGAAAGAAAAATTGTGCTAGAAGATAGGGAAGTTGGTAAGTTGCAGTACTTTCCCTGGAGAATTTGACGATGCTGGAACTGATCGTTCAAATAGTATATATCATGGTGGAAGGAGTTCATGATGAAAGCTACTGACTATTGAAGAATAAAGATGATAGTGAATTAGCATGCATGTTTTTGTCGAGACAAGTTTTTAAGGTGGCGCGGTTTCCCAGTGTTTTCCAAATTTTTGGGCCTCAAAATCAGCAGTTTGATATTGGAAAAGGAAGGATTTCTTCATAGGAATGAACGATATGAATAACATTGAAGAAAATTGGCAAATTATTATAACCGCGTACCATAATTCATGGTCCATGTACCATGTTCTGAGAACAGTACGCTGAGCACCGAGAATGATATGCAGAGCGGCGGGAACAGTTTGTCGGAGCGGTGTGTAGAACCGAAAACAGTTTGTAGTGACGGTACGGAGTGATGGCATACAGTAAGTGGGAAAGGTACACAGAAAGGTTCGAGGAACGGGTCACGGTACTGAAATGGTTCGTTGTGGAAGAAGTTTCAGTGCACGGAATATCTTTTCATTGGTGAAAGAGATACAGTACACAGACCGGTAGACACACGGTATGCGGTGAAGGTTCACAGTTAGATGGGGGGTCTCAGTACGCGGTGGAGGCTCGCATTATGTGGAATGATCACATTCTACGGTGAAGATTTTCCCACATTGAAAATTTGGATAAAATGGATCAGAAAAAATTTTGGAATTATTTTTCTATATACGGAGTGTTAATCCCATCATTAAGAGGGAGAGTGAATTCGATAAGAAAATATTATTGTTGTGGAAAAACTCGGCTAAGTTTGAAAGTGGTACGCAAAAGAAATTTTACGTAGGACAAAGTGGTACGCGAAAACCAAAAAAGTTCACGAAATTTTAAGGAGTCGTCCGCGGAAGAGATTTTGCGTAAGAAAAAGGGGTATGTGGGAGATGAAATAATTCACAGAATTTTGAAGGAGTCTGTGGAAGGAAAAGGCGGTACACAGAGGTGGTATGCAGAGGCCGTACGCGAAGGTGGTATGAAAAGGTGGTACACAGAGGTGTGGTATGCAGAGCAGGCACAGTGCATGGAGCAGGTGCGGTACGCAGAGCAGGCATGGTACGCCGAGAATGGGTGGTACGCGGATTAGGCACAGTGTGCCGAGCAGGGGAGGTACGCGGATCAGGCGTGGTACGTGGACCAGGTGCGGAATGCGAAGTAGTGGCGGTAGTCGGGGCAGAGGCAGTACGTGGAGAAAGCACGGTACACCGAGTAGGGGCGGTACACGGAACAAGCACAGTATGTAGACCAGGTGTGGTACGCAGAGTAGGCGTGGTACGTAGATTAGAGATAGTCCACAAAATCAGGGATAGTTTGCAGAAATAAATACATCATAAAGGGATTTTGTGATTCTAGTGAATAAAAAGGAAATAAGTTCTAGTGCATTCAGCAATTGCACTAAAGGAAAAAATTGAATATAAAAGAGAATCAATTCAGGACTTCGATGCAAGTAGTGTCTTGTGCTTAATAGAGACAAAGACTTTTCATGCCAATCTGTTGAAGCAGCCTTCAAGTCGATAAACTGAGTGAGATGTCTCCCAAGGTAGTGATCCAGGGGGAGTCAATGGAAGTTAACTGAGAGAATCAATGGGCTATCTCTGAACCTTTGTAAAGGTAGTGTTCCTAGGATATAGTGATTGTGCCCAAACCTTTGTAATTCACAGCTAGTAAAGATTAGTGTAATTTGATATGACCGGCAACCTATCGGCGTATGCTCCTTGGATGTATCCCTCTGTGGTGAACCAAGAAAAAAGTGTTGTGTTGTCCTTCTATATGTTTTAATTACTGCACATATCCATCATACATGTTTAAATAAGTTCCTACCAATGTGGGAACAAGATCCAGTAAAGAAGAGAAAAAGTTGACACCCTGATTCACCCCCTTCCCCCTCTCAGGGTGGTCTAGGGTCCTTCAGTGTATTTCCTTAGGCATCCCGATAATGTTCAATAAGAAGTCGTATGTGATATTTAGGTTAGGTGTGGACTAATTTTTCCTAAACCAGTTAACTATCAAGAAGGAATATCCACCCCTGAGAATTGATGACTTATTTGAATTTACGTTAGGATCCAAGTGGTTATCAGAGTTTAACCTCAAGACGGGTCATCATCGGATCTAGTTTCAAGAGGAGTATGTATCAAAGGTGGAATTCTAGAGATAATATGGTTTCTTTAAGATATTGGTGATACCTTTTGGCATGTTGAATTCCCCAGTGGTGGTTTTGGGACTCATGAATCAGATATTTTAGTCCTTCTTTGATTGGATCATGGTATTTTTCTTTTATGATACCCTCATGTACTTGGAATTAGTAGAGAATCATGAGAGACATTGGAGGATGGTTCTAGACATGCTCTGAGACTTCCAGTTTTTTGGGAAGCTCTTTAAGTATCATCTCTGGATTTGGGAGGTCCACTTCTTGGGATATTACATCTCAAACTTAGATATGATAGTAGGCCCAAAAAAAGGTTATGGTCATGCTAGCTTGAGATCCACCCAAGGGTGTGTTCATGGTAGAATATTCTCACAATAAATTTTTTCATTCACTTTTTTGAGTGAGGTGACCGATTAGTTAAACCCTTTGTAGTTGACCGTTAAGGTTGAGGGTGGTGCATCATACCTCCAGCTAATGGTTTTCACCCCTATGATTCTTCAACATGTTAGGGAGGTACAACATGGGTATATCAATTGTGAGATATTTCATGAATATATATCCACTGGACATATTCCTGATGGATATTTTAAAGATGGGGAGCATGCCATCCTTGTTCGAAGAAGCATGATGACACCAGTCACACCGTGAGAGAAGATTTTAAGTGATTTTCATGTTTTAACTTAGTGGTACATCCAATATAGGTGATGATATATTAGGATAATTTTTCATCAGGTTGGGTGGACAAGGATATTTTAGTATGTTGTTGAGTTTAACTCTTAATGTCTCACCTGCCAATAGGTGGAGGTTGAGAGGCATGGATAGAAGTGTAAATGGGATGTTATCTTTATGGTTTTCATGATGGGTCTTTAATAATCAGTGAGTGGTCAAAAATCTATCTGATTGATCATAGATCGACTCACCATGTTGTCCCACTTTTTAACCATCAGGGGGTAGAGTTTAATAGAACATTTGGGATATCTGTTCATGAAGGAGGTAGTCCAGCTTTATGGTGTTCCCTCGATGATCATTTTTTACTATGATGATCACTTAAAATCACAATTATAGACATAATGAAGGTTGATTTTGTGACTCAGTGTATTTGAGCATAATATTTCACCCCTGACTGACTGACTGACTGAGTGGACCATTCAGGTTCTGGAGGACATGCTTTAGGATTGCATGTTGGACTTTGGTCATAGTTGGGAAGATCACCTACCCTTAGTTGACTTTTTATATAACATTATTTACCAATCTAGTATCTATATGGAACCATTAGATTCCATGTATGGGAGACCCTTCAGGTCATCATTGTACTCTTTGGAGCTAGGGTAACATCACTTATTGGCCTAGAGTTGGTGTGAGTGATGGTTGTAAAGGTGAAGTCCATCCAAGGGTAGATGAGGACTGCCCAAAGTTGTTATGATCCATTTGCAGACCAATGAAGAAGGTCTTTGGAGTTCTAATAGAGATCATGTGTTCTAATAGATCTCACCTCATCAAGTACTATGGGGATTTTTCCAGGGTGGTAGGATATCTCTGAGGTTCATAGGCCCTTTTTCCAGTTATTGTGTTGGGTTATCAAGGTAGTGTACCACTTATCTCTATCACTATAGTTAGACTGGATGCACTATGTTTTCCATGTGGCGTAGTGGAGGAGATGTGTCCATGATCCATTGCATGATGTTGAACGAAGTGAGATAGATATTGAGGGTGAAGTTTCATTATGTGGTGCCCAGTGGTATTTGAGAATCGATAGGAGAACCCATCATGGATGTGTGTTTTCCTTGGGTATGTACTTGTTAGTAGCATGGGAACCACTATGATATCTCTTGGAAGTTGGGGATCTAGATGCGAGCTCAGTGTCCTCACTCATGATTAGGTTTTCACTTTTTTGGGATGAAAAGCCTTGATGGTGGGACGAATGTAGCGACTTTGAAAATTTTGTGTAACACTTTTGAATATTTCAAGGAATAATTTTGGAGTGAGGTAGGGATTCAGCATGGAATTTTGAGGACCAAAGAGCCTAGGTGTGAATATATTAAAAATATTAAATATAATATATCACATGCATGTAATTTTTAGAAATAATTAAATATATTCCAAATGGATTCTCATATGGGAAATATGATACTTCCATTGAATCCTAAATGTGGGTTTTACCCTAGGTGCAACATAATATTTGTTAGTATTGGGTGTTTTGTTAAAGATCAGTCACAGAAAATTGAATAATAAGTAATTAATTGAATAATTTATTTGTTTAATTAATTATCATGACCTAAATTCCTCTCTATTTAAACCCTTTTATGGTCAAATCCTAGGTTTAGGATCATAAACCTGGGGATTTGGAGAGAGCTTGAAGGATATATTTGGAAAATAATGGTCAGATCAAGGATCAACGATCGGTACTGAGTAGTTTGACTTCGTTAATGGAGTTTTTGGATCTCGTCAATGACAATGACCTATAACCATTCTTCATTAGTGATTGATCTATACTCGAGGTATAGAATCTATTTAGATTGGTTTAATACCATATTGGTTTATTCCATGTTGAACCTGAATCAATCCTTCTAAAAATTTGATTCGCAGGTCGAATGTTGATTTATGGTTGATAGATTTTTATCCTTGAATTATGATTTCTTTATCATTGTTTATTCCTTTTCATTTATCACCTTTATAAAAAAATTGAGGTCAACCCAAACAATGTTTGAGGTTTATTCCTCATGTTTATGTTTTGTGATTTTCTCCCCTTGTTCTTTGTGTGTTCATCATCAGTATTCCTTTAATTGGTGGTTCAAAGAATACCCGAAAACTAATCATTGTAAAATCGATATTTGGGGAAATGGACTATTTTTTCAGTGTTGAATTTGGGATAGAGAGAAATAATGAGGTTTTATGTGGTGTGACGGATGATTTGAGATGGATTAGAGGTCCTCATTTTCATGGGTTTGGGCACTCTGATGATGCGGCATGGCAGCAAATGATTTCCAAAAGGAAGAGGTGACCGGAATCCAAACATTGATGATAGACATGCTCAATCAAGACCAAATACATGTTTCATGGGTGTGGTTTATAGCTAGAATGAAGGAGGAGTATGCGTGAGTGGAACTATGTGAAGACCAATGGGTATTGGGATTTTTATAACTACATGGAATGTAATTCAGGAACACACGCTATGTAGTCCCCTATAAGTAGCGTCTAAGGTTTTCTTGATGAGTTAAATATCACACATTATGGGGGCCTCCCATACACCATGTGACACCTAGATGGATAGCTCAGCATATACATGGAGTACACACCCAGTAATCCATGTGACCTCACATGCCTTATGTGATGTATCACATGTCGTGTAACCCTTGGCGAACAAATCAACATGTATAAGGATTACATGACCAGTAGTCCATGTGACCTCACATGTCGTGTGTGATGGGTCACATGTTGTGTAACCCTTGGTGAATGTCTCTATGTGTATAGGGCATATAGTCCCAGGAGGTCATGTGACCCCACACACCATGGGTGTTAGTAAACATGCCATATACTACAAAAAGTGCATGAGCATGGACCAAGGAATAGATAGTGTACATAGGCACAACCAGTATACATGGTCACTATCCGAGTACATGGGATAGATCATACGGTACACATTGAGTTTCGACCAACCTCTACACACCGTGTACCCCTTGTGAATACACTGTGTATATGGAGAAATACATGTCGTGTGAGATGGCGAGACACAGACAGTTCCAAACTCATAGAGACACATTATATACTTCTTCAAGGGAAAGTTTTAGCCCTTTTTCTCTTCAAATAAATTTTGGTATGATGTTTGGTGATTTACCTTGGACCATTTCAGTTTTGACTAGTTTTTGTAGGGTGTGTTCCCTTGGTTCATCCCTAAGAGGGTATAGTGAGGCATCACGTCCTAATAATAGGATGTGATTCCCTCTATGGGGTTGGTCTTAGATAGTGTCAGGAATACCTCTGTGTGTCCTGGGGTTTTATCCTCTATCATTTCATCTTTAGGTTGGATCAGGAATCCTATTACCAACTATTAGGGTGTGTGATCTCCATCCTAGAGGGTTTACTTCGGGTAGGGCCAAAATTCCCCCATAGGACCTGGGTGTGATCCCCTATTTGTGTAAATACATTTTTTGTCTTCTGGTAAGTTGTAGTTCGATTGAGTTATTATCTCAAATGAGTTATCATAGTTTTCTTGTCACTTATTTATAGCAAGACCTGATGAATGTGTTCTCTCATATGAGTGTTGTCGGTATTGTGAGACCTATTGAGTGTGTTCTCTTGGGAGGATGTTATCTTTGAGCCTCTAGTATAATCCTCGGTTGATAGTATGGTTGTGACCTTGCTTTGAGACTTGGTGTCTACCTTTGGGAATATCTGGGTTATTGTTATTATTGTTATGTCTCATATTTTGATTGACATTCCTTCAAGGTAATGGGCTAACTACTCACTTGATAATTTATGTTTGATGGTTTCGAGGTGTCCTACTAGGTATGTTTATACTCATCCCTACATGGTCTCTTCCCACAAATTTCATGCCTTAAGTAGATGGCAGGCCTATCATTGGAGTCCTAATGTGGAGCTTAGTTTTGCTAGATGGGCCTTAGATGGATCCAGGAGTTTCTTTTGGATAACTACCCCCTTTTTTCAGTAGGTTGCGTTTTTTATAGTTTTGGTGTGATTGTATTTGGACCTTTTTACTTTTACTGTACTTATTATTGTAATATAATTTGTGATGGATTGTATGCATGTATTTACCATATGAGTTGCTTATCTTTCTACATTATACTGGTGTATGGATATGAGTGTGTTCTCTTGGGAGGATGTTATCTTTGAGCCTCTAGTATAATCCTAGGCTAACAGTATAGTTGTGACCTTTTCTTTGAGACTTGGTGTCTACCTTTGGGAATATCTGGGTTATTGTTATTATTGTTATGTCTCATATTTTGATTGACATTCCTTCAAGGTAATGAGATAACTACTCACTTGATAATTTATGTTTGATGGTTTCGAGGTGTCCTACTAGGTATGTTTATACTCATCCCTACATGGTCTCTTCCCACAAATTTCATGCCTTAAGTAGATGGCAGGCCTATCATTGGAGTCCTAATGTGGAGCTTAGTTTTGCTAGATGGGCCTCAGATGGACCCAGGAGTTTCTTTTGGATAACTACCCCCTTTTTTTAGTAGGTTGTGTTTTTTATAGTTTTGGTGTGCTTGTATTTGGACCTTTTTACTTTTACTGTACTTATTATTGTAATAAAATTTGTGATGGATTTTATACATGTATTTACCATATGAGTTGCTTATCTTTCTACATTATACTGGTGTATGGATATGAGTGTGTGTGTGTGTGTGTGTGCACATGTACTTTGGGCTAAGACCTCCCATGTGTGTGATATGTCTACTCAATACTATTCATCAACCTCTTACCTATTAGAGGTGAGATTGGGGTTTCATCCTTAGTTTACCACTGTCCAAGTGGGCCCAGGTGGTTCAGATCATGAAATACCTAGTGGAAACACCTCATGAACTAGCACATAGATGGAAGCCCCATTGCTTAGATAGTCATCGAAAGGTGGCTCAATTGCTGGCACAAGAACATCATGATCTTACCTTGGAATCCTAAATGGTTGTAAGTGTGGAGAAATGCTATAATTTAACAATATGGACCATATTTATTAAACCATATTTGGGGATCTGACTCAAGAAGCACATGTAAATCAATGGATCATTCCTATATAATGCATGTACCATTATTTGTTCTATACAACTGGTGCCTCAGTGTACTGAATCAAAAAGGAAGTTATCAGAGTCCTGGTGAATGGATATGTTAACCGCCAAACTAATATTGGTTTCCCTAGCCTGAAATTCAAACATGTAGCCCTTTAAAATTGTTTCCCAAAATAAACAAACTAATACTCACTATACGCCTAACTCTAAACTCTGCCTCTAAGGAAAACCTCGCTTTGATACCACTATGACATTAACCGACCCACTGGGACCCATCCTAGGTGGTAGTAATTCAATTGCGCCACCCTAAGCCCACCTCTAATAAGTCAGGGGATGGTAACTAGCACCGAGTAAGTATATCACACATTATGGTATGTATTATCCTAATGCACCTATACGTAATGCACGCCTTCACATAGGAAATAATAATGTAGAATACATAAATGAAATTGACTAAAATATATATATATATATGATGAATATGTTAGATATTAAAATTGAAAAAGGTAAGCATAACATAACCTACAATGGAAAAGGGAATGATACATACCTAATAATCGAAAAGGAAATCCAACCTAAATAGCTTAAATGAAGAGGTCCCCGCAACAATCTTTCACTAGACCCCAACATCGCCTGCAACCACCACCTCCATGTACCACAAATCTCCACTGAAACTATTCCCACCAAGGTTACCACCACGTTGTTTTTCATTTCAATAATACATGACACATGCGGGAAAATACACCCATACAAGGGTGAGTATATACATACCCTCGAGAGGTTTGCAACAAGGGGATCCACTCTCACCTTATCTTTTCATTCTAGTGGCTGACTTATTTTCTCATCTCTTCTTGAAAGCAGTGGATTATAGAGTTATCCATGGTGATAAGGTATGTCGAAATATCCCCCTATATCCAATCTATTCTTTGCATATGATAGTCTCTTTTTTGCATGTGCTAGCCCGCAAGAATTCAGTTCTGTGATGAAAATCATTAATATGTATGAAAGGGGTTTTGGGCAACATATTAACCCTTTGAATTTAGAATTATCCTTTAGTAAAGGTGTGTTACAAGCAAAGAGTGAGGAATTATCGTGGGTGTGTGGTTTTCCTCTGGTTGAAAAGCATCTTAAATACCTAGGCCTCCCGACCCTTATTGGTAGATCTAAGAAACAAGGGTTCACTTTGATTATGGGTAGGGTGGATAATTTGATTTACTTATGGTCTAGTAAGAAGATATTCAAGGTGGGAAAGGAAGTAATCATTGGGTCAGTGGCCCAAGCAATACCATCTTATTTTATGTCGTTATTCAAATTTTCAGAAACTCTTTTTGATCAAATCCATTCTCTTTTGGATAACTTTTGGTGGGGCTCTCATGATGGAAAACATAACACTCATTGGGTGTCTTGGGGAAAACTATGTGTTTCGAAGTTATGTAGAGGCCTCGGCTTTAGGAATCTCAAATGGTTTAATGAGACACTTTTAGAAAAGAAAGGATCGTGCCTTATTTCCAATCCAAATTCCCTCTTCTCAAAGGTTTTGTGTTCAAAATATTTTCCTCATTCTGACTTTTTGCATGCGCAGCTTGGGCTGCGGCCTAGTTTTATGCGGAGAATCATGGGGGGCATTAATTCTCTTCTTGACAGAGGATGTGTTTAGATAATTGCTGATGGGAATGACGTTAGTGTTTGGAATGATCTGTGGTTTGAAAATGGCATCAACCTAAAGGTTTCCTCGACTGTTGTACCAGGGTTTGAAAATGCAAGGGTGACAGATCTGATCATTGACTCGCTAGAGGAATGGGATCAGGGGAATATTTGCAGCTGGTTTAATGGGGTTGATTATCGTATCATTTTCATTATTCTTCTCACACTAGGAATGGGTAATGATCAAATTTTCTAGACTGGGGAATCTTTTGGGAGGTACTCAGTTTGTTCGGGCTATAAAATGTGGGTTCATGGTTTGGTTTAGTTCTATCATGATGATCACTGGAAGAGTCTCTGATCGCTAACTACTCCATTTAGGGTTAAATTTTTTTGGTGGAAGGTTTTCTCTGGTGTACTTCCAACTTGTGACTTTTTGGTGATACGTCATCTTGAGAAGGATGACAACTATCTTATGTACTTCCAACTTGTGACTTTAGGGTTAAATTTTTTTGGTGGAAGGTTTTCTCTGGTGTACTTCCAACTTGTGTAACCCTTGGTGAATGGATCTATGTGTATAGGGTGTATAGTACTAGTAGGTTATGTGACCCCACACACCATGGGTGTTAGTAAACATGCCATATACTACAGAAAGTGCATGAGCATGGACCAAGGAATGGATAGTGTACATAGGCACAACCAGTATACATGGTCATTGTCCGAGTACATGGGATAGATCATATGGTACACATTGAGTTTCGACCAACCTCTACACACCATGTACCCCTTGTGAATACACTGTGTATATGGAGAAATACATGTCATGTGAGATGGCGAGACACAGACAGTGCCATACTCGTAGAGACACATCGTATACTTCTTCAAGGGAAATTTTTAGCCCTTGTTCTCTTAAAATAAATTTCGGTATGATGTTTGGTGATTTACCTTGGACCATTTCAGTGTTGACTAGTTTTTGTAGGGTGTGTTCCCTTGGTTCATCCCTAAGAGGGTATAGTGAGGCATCACATCCTGATCATAGGATGTGATTCCCTCTATGGGGTTGGTCTTAGATAGTGTCAGGAATACCTTTGTGTGTCCTGGGGTTTTATCCTCTATCATTTCATCCTTAGGTTGGGTCAGGAATCCTATTACCAATTATCAGGGTGTGTCATCTCCATCCTAGCGGGTTTACTCCGGGTAGGGCCAAAAATCCCCCATAGGCCCTGGGTGTGATCCTCTATTTGTGTAATGACATTTGTTGTCTTCTGGTAAGTTTTAGTTCGATTGATTGAGTATCTCAAATGAGTTATCATAGTTTTCTTGTCACTTATTTATAGAAAGACCTGATGAATGTGTTCTCTCAGATGAGTGTCATCGGTATTGTGAGACCTAGTGTGTGTGTTCTCTTGGGAGGATGTTATCTTTGAGCCTCTAATAGAATCCTAGGTTGAAATTATGGTTGTGACCTTACTTTGAGACTTGGTTTCTACCTTTGGGAATATCTAGGTTATTGTTATTATTGTTATGTCTCATATTTTGATTGACATTCCTTCAAGGTAAAGAGCTAACTACTCACTTGATAATTTATGTTCAATGGTTTTGAGGTATCCTACTGGGTATGTTTATACTCGTCCCTATATAGTCTCTTCCCACACATTTCATGCCTTAAGTAGACGGTAGGCCTATAGTTGGAATCCTAGGTGGATCAGGAAAATGTGGAGCTTAGTTTTTCTAGATGGGCCTCAGATGGATCCAGGAGTTTCTTTTGGATAACTACCCCCTTTTTTCAGTAGGTTGCATTTTTTATAGTTTTGGTGTTCTTGTATTTGGACCTTTTTACTTGCACTATACTTCTTATTGTAATCTAATTTGTGATGGATTTTATGCATGTATTTACCATATGATTCGCTTATCTTTCTGCATTATACTGGTGTATGGATATGAGTGTGTGTGTGTGTGTGTGCACAAGTACTTTGGGCTAAAACCTCCCATGTGTGTGATATGTCTACTCAGTGCTAGTCATCAACCTCTTACCTATTAGAGGTGGTATTGGGGTTTCATCATCAGTTTACCACTGTACAGGTGGGCCCAGGTGGTTTAGGTTGTGAAATACCTAGTGGAAACACCTCATGGACTAGCACATAGATGGAAGCCTCATTACTTAGATAGTCATCGACAGGTGGCTCAATCGATGGCACAAGAACATCATGATCTTACCTTGAGATCCTAGATGGTTGTAAGGAGAAATGATATAATTTAACAAGATGGACCATGTTTATTAAACCATATTTAGGGATCTGACTCAAGAAGCACATGTAAATTAATGGATCATTCCTATGTAATGCATGTACCATTATTCGTTCTATACAACCGGTGGCTCAATGTACTAAATTGAAAATGAAGTTATCAGAGTCCTGGTGAATGGATACGTTAACCACCAAACAAATATTGGGTTCCCTAGCCTGAAATTCGAACATGAAACCCTTTAAAATTGTTTCAAAAAATTAACAAACTAATACTCACTATACACCTAACTCTAAATTATGCCTCTAAGGAAAACCTCGCTTTGATACCACTATGACATGAACCGACCCACCAGGACCCCTCCTAGGTGGTGGTAATTCAATTGTTCCACCCTAAGCCCACCTCTAATAATTCAGGGGATGGTAACTAGAACCGAGTAAGTATATCACACATTATGGTATGTCTTAGCCTAATGCACCTATACGTAATGCACGCCTCCACGTAGGAAATAATAATGTAGAATACATAAATGAAGCTTACTACAATATATATATATATGTGATGAATATGACAAATGTTAAAATTGAAAAAGGTAAGCATAACATAACCTACAATGGAAAAGGGAATGATACACACCTAACAATCGAAAAACAAATCCAACCTAAATAGCTTAAATGAAGAGGTTCCTGCAACAAGATATCTCTAGACCCAAACATCGCCTACAACCACCACCTCCAAGTACCACAAATCTCCACTGAAACTGTTCCCACCAAGTTCACCACCACGTTTTTTTTAATTTCAATAATACAT
The DNA here is from genome assembly GCA_963277665.1 of Viscum album. NCBI lineage: Eukaryota > Viridiplantae > Streptophyta > Magnoliopsida > Santalales > Viscaceae > Viscum > Viscum album. The sequence continues at coordinate 533,742,160 of OY728129.1, forward strand.
GACACATGCAGGAAAATACACCCATACAAGGGTGAGTATATACATACCCTCGAGAGGTTTGAAACAAGGGGATCCACTCTCACCATATCTTTTCATTCTAGTGGCCAACTTATTTTCTTATATCATCTTGAAAGCGGTGGATTATAGAGTTATCCATGGTGTTAAGGTATGTCGAAATGGCCCCCTATATCCAATCTCTTCTTTGTAGATGATAGTCTCCTTTTTGCATGTGCTACCCCACAAGAATTCAGTTCAGTGGTGAAAATCGTTAATATGTATGAAAGGGATTCTGGGCAATGTATTAACCCTTTGAATTCAGAATTATCCTTTAGTAAAGGTGTGTTATGAGCAAAGAGTGAGGAATTACAGTGGGTGTGTGGTTTTCCTCTGGTTGAAAAGTATCTTAAATACCTAGGCCTCCTGACCCTTATTGGTAGATCAAAGAAACAAGTATTCGCTTCGGTTATGGATAGGGTGGATAATTTGATTTGCTTATGGTCTAGTAAGAAGATATCCAAGGAAAGAAAGGAAGTACTCGTTGGGTTAGTGGCCCAAGAAATATTATCTTATTTTATGCCGTTATTCAAATTTCTAGAAACTCTTTTTGATCAAATCCATTCTTGTTTTTCTAACTTTTGGTGGGGCTCTCATGATAGCAAACATAATACCCATTGGGTGTCTTGGGGAAAACTATGGGTTTCAAAGTTATGTAGAGGTCTTGGCTTTAGGAATATCAAATGGTTTAATGAGGCACTTTTAGCAAAGCAAGGATGGTGCCTTATTTCTAATCCAAATTCCCTCTTCTCAAAGGTTTTGCGTTCAAAATATTTTCCTCATTCTGACTTTTTGCATGAGAATCTTGGGCTGCGGCCCAGTTTTATGTGGAGAATCATATGGGGAACTAAGTCTCTTCTTGACAGAGGCTGTGTTTGGATAATTTCTTATGGTAATGACGTTAGTGTTTGGAATGATCTGTGGTTGGAAAATGGCATCAACCTAAAGGTTTCCTCGACTGTTGTACCGGGGTTTGAAAATACAAAGGTGCAAGATATGATCAATGAATCGCTAGAGGAATGGGATCAGGGGAATATTTACAGCTGGCTTAATGGGGTTGATCATCATATCATTTTCATTATTCCTCTCACACCAGGAATAGGTAATGATCAAATTTGCTGGACTAGGGAATCTCCTGGGAGGTACTCAGTTTGTTTGGGCTACAAAATGTGGGTTCATGGTTTGGTTCAGTTCTATCACGATGATCACTAGAAGAGTCTCTGGTCACTCACTACTCCATTTACAGTTAAATTTTTTTGGTGGAAGGTTTTCTCTGGTGTACTTCCAACTCGTGACTTTTTGGTGAGGCGCCATCTTGAGAAGGACGACAGCTATCCTATGTGCCTCCAAGAGGTAGAATATCCTTTGCATGCAATTATCTTTTGCCATGGGGTGGAAGGGGTGTGAAAGGAATCAGCACTGGACTTTAAAAGTCCTTTGATCCATCCGTTGGGTTGGTCCAAAACCTCAATAAATGGGTGTCTTCGTTGGAACCGAGAGTGGTGGGGCTGATATGCATAATTTCTTGGTTGGTTTGGACTAGAAGAAATGAGCACATTTTCTAAAAGAAGGTAACACAAGATCGTATTTGGGTCGAGAGGACCATATAATGGATGAATTGTTGGAAAGCGGCCAATGTGGTGCCCTCTTTGGGTAACATTGGGCAGGACTCTCCTTGTTGGTCTCCTCCCCTAGAGGGTTTTATCAAAATTGATACAAATACGATTGTCTCAGCTAATTCAAGGGTAGGTGTTAGATTCATTGCCCATCACAGTAATGGACAGAACGTGGAAGCTCATTACATGGATGTTCAAGCCTCTTGGAGTCCTGTGGTGGTGGAGGTATCTGTCATCCTCTATGAGATCCTTCTTGCTCGTTCAAAATATTTGAAGAATGTTTTGGGGGAATCTGATTACCTTGAAGAGATTACTGCCTTATTTAAGGAGGAGGATTCATAGCCTTTTGGCCTTATTTTGAAAAAGATTTGGTCCTTGACTGAAAGCTTCACTGAATGCAAATTTTCATTCATCAAACGAGAGGGTAATATGGATGCTCATAATTTGGCGTGCTTTGGGAAATTACGGGGGTGATAATTGTTGGGTTGACTCTTTCCCTGATTGGATTTGTAGGTCTGGTTTGATTGATCAGTAATATATTAGCTATTTTATCTCAAAAAACAATATACATACCCAGCAGGATGCCCTAATTACCATAAATAAAATAAAAACACAATTAGCATAAAGTCACAAGACCTTAGAGAAGTAATATCTCGTCAAAGATAACAACAAACCAAATATTCTTCTAAGGAGAGAACTCGAGACATAGGAAAGGGTCTCACTTTTCACAGGTAGCTACATGAGAAATCAACACACGGCCCCAAGAATCCAAACTACCGAAATCAATCGACCCAATTCACCTCTATGAAATCACATAGGAGGACCTGCATCTCATCGAGTGACACATGGCAGATGAAAGTAGCACATAGTAGGCGGGAGTAATACACATCATATGAGAGTAGCACACATCAGATAAGAGTGGCACACTACAAATGAGAGAGAGAGAGAGAGAGAATCTAACTCCATTACTAATACGGGGGGTCTATGCCTTGCCAAGATAAATACGCAACAAATACAAAGGAACACCCGAACCCCATTGAATGCTCTAATTGTCATGCCCGAACCCCGTCATCGGACCTATGAAGCTAAATCCAAAAAATTCATGTTTTTCTTTACAAACAGTCTCAGTTGACCAAATAAACCACACCATTGCAATCTACATGGAAAAATACTCTCAAGATATGCTATTAAATTTCTTGAAAACCGAGACATGGTGGAAAAGTTATGAAAACATCGTCCAGGTGGAATTCTAGGCGAAATGGCAACCTTTAGGCATGCCACATGACACCCTAAAAGTGGGGGTGTGCATGTTGGAGTTGGTGGTCTAGAACCAACTATTTTGTACTTTATTCATTAAATAAAAGCCTTATCACATCTTGATTGTTCTTCTGCGTGACATGTCATGTGATAATGTCCTAAGGACAGTTGTTGCATTAAAGGGTCGTAGCGGATCCCTGCTATGATGAGAACCCGAAAGTGCCATAACACTGTTCTTGAATGTATGTTCTATGGCCAGATGATATTATTTGAGGGACACAAATAATACAGGTCATTAGGGGTGAGGACTCATAAAACTTTGAGGCACCTTCTCATGGTGTGCGCCCTTGGTAATATCCAGGAGGATATTATGAGAACGAGACCCGCCAGTAGGAAATCCACATTTCATAGTGTCATTGGATGTTCCTATCTACGGACGTGTGTATTGATCCTTATACTTTAAGATTATTATTAATGGGTATTACAACTCACGCACTTAGATGTATTGACGAAAACTGTGACGACACACTGTTCGCAGTGAGGTAGGATACATTGGGTGCGTCACGAGTAATACCGCATTAATAGATAATGCGAGAAAGGATTTGTCCCTTCCGTTCCATAACGGAAGTAGATATCTCAGGCCCTTTGATGGAATTGATATAGCCTAAATAAATCCATGGCCATGGTAAGGTATGGGCAAGTTCAATTCCGGGAAGTCAAAGAAAGAATAATCAAGCACATGGGTTGATGGCACTAGCATGCAACCCGCTTGATTGGAGATATCGAGACAAAGGGATTATATTACACGGTAAGCGTTCGTAGGAGGTGACACGTCATTGCGGCGTTAACTTCTTTCTCTATGGGTGTCTTGGCGTATTGCTAGACGCTAACCTTGGACTTTAGGCAGGCTCAGCCTAATGCCACTGAGAAAGAGGCCTAGAGGGTCACACACTAAGTGTGTCCATGTATCTCAGTTAAATATTAATTTAAAAAGTTAAATAAATATTGTTCCCGACTGTGGTTTAATAATTATTTAAGGATGTCTGATCTCATTTATTTTGACACTAGTTATTCGAGAGAATATACTGTGGATAAAATAATATATTTATTAGCGAGTAATGCAGTTACATTTATTTAAGAAATAAATAGTCATTACTCAAGGTCTAATAAATGTGGTGGAGAAAAATGGAAAATAAAAGTACACGCCGTGTATATTAAATATACATGCTGTGTAGTTTTATGGAAAACAAGTACACGCCGTGTATTAATTATTACACGCCGTGTAGTTTTTCCAATTGGGATTTTGAGGATTTAATATTTTTTTATTAAATGATATTTATTATATTCAGCGTGGGCGCATGTCAAGGAATTAATAATTCGACATGGGGGTTTTAAATAAGAGTTAATGAAATAAATAAAACGCGTAACGCGTTTATTTATTGTCATAACTCTATTAACCTCAAACCTGATTATAAATATCCTCGCAACCCCAACATTTTTTGTGAGCCATTGTTGTGCATGACGGATTTGGAAATACTCTCAAGCCAAGAGAGAATTCCCTTTCCACCAAGAACGCACTCAAGTTACGAGAGCAAGATCCTCCACCGGATCAAGGCGGTCGAAGGCGGACATCGCAAGCGAAGGTTCTTCTGCGCTAGCACCCGGAGATCTCTTCGGCGACGTCCGGAGATACGTGACACACGTGTGGATCACCGCTAGAGGAATCCTACACTTAGATTCTACGACGCAACGACGGATCACCGAATCGTGACCGGACACATCAACGAAGAAAGAATTCCAACGAGGTAATTCTTATGCATTAATTAAATTAATTATAATCAACATATGATGATCCTCCTCAAGGGTTCTGGGACTCATATTTTCTTTTCGTTCTTTGTTCTATTCTGAAGATTCAGCGTTTTATATCGTGACGGATCTCGGATTGAACATTGTTTAACGAAAAATTAAGTTGGGCAAACCCACCAACGCGCTTCCGCTGCGCCCGGAACCTTCAAGTGGTATCAGAGCGGGTCATATCGTTGGTTATAATTATTTAGTTTTTTTGTTGGTGATTTACGCATTTAATAATTTAGTTATTTCAATTCATGTTTAATCATTCTGGAAATCTGAATATCAAGATCTGTTCCTCCTCTCTCGTTTCTCGTTCACCTCACAAAAACGGATTTTTCTTTTAATTTTGATTAAAATAAAATAGAGGAACTCATCTGGAGGAGCCAAATGTTTCTGGCCGTATAACACCAGAATACACGGCGTGTATTCGGAAGTACACACCGTGTAGTCTAGGTTCAATGCATTGACTGATCCTCCAAATCAAGCCGTGTATTGGATTCTTTCTAAGAATTTAAGACACCGTGTGTTGACCAGAAACAGGTGGCACACGGTTTCCGGAATACATGTCGTGTGGTCCAATGAACACGGCGTGTAGTCCCTTCGGGTTAGGGTTGGGTCGTGTACTCCGTACATAGCATGCCCGGCTGGAAACCGTGTAACGCGGAAACTACACGGTGTGTGTCCCACTGTACACGCCGTGTACTCCAAAAATTTCCGAAGTACATTAACATGCCCTATCCCCGGGCGTGTACTTCGGATGGACGGTGAAGAAAAATTACACGCCGTGTAGTCGTAACTACACACCGTGTACTCACCCAAATTACGCAGATTTATTAAAATTTATTATTATATTATACAAACCCTTGAGACGTGTACCATGGTGCAGGCATAAAGCTGAGGCACAACACGTGATAGGTGTTTTATATATATGTGTTTAATTTAACATCTGCGTAATAAATGGGAATTCATCGGGTTGCCTCCAAGGTACAAGTTGTGTACAAGGATAATTTTAAATGAATTTATTTGTTTAAAATTATGATGGATGAGAATCTCAAGGAAATTCAGAAAATTGATTTAAGATAAAAGTATTGATTAATTAAAGATAATTAATTGATTCGAGCGTGATTTATCTTAAACAAGAACGATTAAAGAATTGAATGCTAGTTTTATTTATGCGTAAATATCGTTGCATGTATGGATGATCATGATCTAGACCGAGACCTTTGTATGTGAATGGTTTCTTTTAATTTATTTATTTAAATTAAATTTGTTGGCCTGCGAGCCATCTCCTCATTAATATGTAGGGCCTGCACGCCCAAGGATTCTTTTATGTAAAAACCCCTTTTTTCCCCTCACCTGCGTGTGAGATAAATGTATATGTAATTGATGGAGCTCCCAAGCTAGTGGAGGCGGCTCAAGTCAGGAGCCAAGATGAAACCAATCCAAGGAGATACAAAGGTGGACAGGTGGAAAGCTGTAAACACGAACCCGAAAGGTTCAAGGTGTTTCTCCCCTAGGTCTTGGGTTAGTTTATCAACCGCTAGATAAACTAACCAATAGAAAATCTCATGATCATACCATTTATTTTATTTCTGTCAGTTGCATGGTTTATTTATTGTGGGTGTGTTGTCACGATCACACAATTAATGAATTAAACGAGCATGCAAGATGGAACTAAAATAAAATTGGCTTATACGTAAATATTATCTTAGACATGGTTAATCACTTAAGTATATCCCACTTAATATTAACAAGCATGTAATCAAAGATAATAAAATGGCAATTTACGTATAAGGATAAAATCCCTCAAAATAAATATTAAGTCGGCATAGCCTTCCATAATCTTGGTTAGAATCGAACCATAGTTCAAAGTGCTTGACCAACCCTAGTTGGGGTGATTTCAATTATCGGGGAATTCTAATTCAAGGTTTTGGGTTGACTTGACTTGGTTCGCATCAAGGGTTGACTGCCACAGCAGGACTTGGTGTGACCAAGAGGCAAAGGTTGAGGAAATCCAAAAAGGATTTCAAGATTGGGGAGTCCACTCAGCGGATCAAGGAACTGCGAGTTAATGCAGTTGGCATTTGGAATGTCTACCTAAAACCCTTCAAGTTGCTTGACCAACCCTAGTTGGGGTAATGCGAAGGGCAATATGGATCCTTGCCACTAGAATATTCACGCAATAGAATATTCTGAAGTCAATGGTGAGGGCTATTGGATTTTGATAAAATAGTGGGAGACTAATAAGTATTAATTTATCTATTTGTCTCAATTTTTATAATAAAGTACTAAACCTTTTCTCATCTTAAATTGTAGAAACGGCAAGAAAATGACTTCAAACATATCATTGCGCACCATACTCGAAAAAGAAAACCTTCTCACCGGCACCAATTTCCAAGAGTGGCAGAGGCGTTTACGCGTCGTCCTTCTCCACGAAAGGAAATTATATGTGCTGGAAGAGCCTATTCTAGTTGCGCCTAGGAAAGAGGCTAGTGATAAGGAATTATCTCTCTACATGAAACACATGGATGATGCCACAGATGTCCAGTGTTTCATGCTATCGGCCATGTCTAATGAGCTCTTGAAGCAACATGAAAACATGGATGCGTATAGCATGATGTCTCACCTTAAATATCTCTACCAAGAGAAGGCGAGACATGAGAGGTATGAGATCTCCAATGCTTTGTTTACCACGAAGCTTGGAGAGTCTGCGCCAGCTGGGCCTCATGTGGTCAATCTTATTGGCTACATTGAACGCTTGGACATCTTAGGGATTAAATTCCCGGATGAGTTGCATACAGATCTCATCCTATCATCATTTCCCAAGACCTTCTCTAGCTTCATTGTCAACTATAACATGAGCGGCAATGAGAAGAGTCTATCGGAGCTTCTGACCTTGATTCGCCAGGTAGATAAGGACATGGGGCGTGACAAATCCGCGGTCCTTATGGTGAACAAGAAAAGGAAGGACAAGGCAAAGGGGCCAAAGACTTATAAACGGTCTGAAGCCCCTGAGCACCGTCCCTCCAAGAAGGGGAAGATCCATAGGCAGGGCAAGGAACGGGAAGTAGTGTGTTTTGCATGTGGCAAGCAGGGCCACTGGAAGAGGAACTGCACCCAGAAGCGTGGGGACGCTAAATTTGCGTTCGTTATCGAGTGCAATCTTTCTATTTCTACACATTGGGTATTAGATACAGCTTGTGGGGCTCACATCTGTATTCAAATGCAGGAACCAAGTAGATTTAGAAAGATCGCCAGAGGAGAGGTGGATCTTCGAGCTGCCAATGGCGCAAGGCTGGTTGCGTTGGCTATTGGCGACTATCACCTCTCATTGCCAACTGGCATGATTTTGGTTTTACAAAACTGTTATTTTGTGCCTAGTGTTACCAAGAACATAATTTCTGTATCTTGTTTGGATATGGATGGATTTATTTTCAAGTTTGGAAATAAGGGTTGTCTCTTTTATAAGAACAACGTATGTTATGGTATGGCACATTTGAATAATGGTTTGTATGTATTAAATTACGAAAACCAAGTGTTGGAAATCGATAACGAAACAAACTCACATGACTCATACATCACCCAGTTATGGCATCACCGCCTTAGTCATGTGAACGAGAAGCGCTTGACAAAGCTCTGCCAAGATGGATATTTAGACTCTACTGAGATAAAACCACTTGATAGATGTCACGCTTGTTTACAAGGAAAAATGACCAAGCCGCCTTTTGGTGGACAAGGTGAAAGGGCCACAGAGCTTCTAGGATTGGTACACACAGATGTGTGTGGACCATTTCCAGTAGAAGCTAGAGGTGGATATTCTTACTTTATTACTTTTACTGATGATTTGAGTAGATATGGCTATGTCTACTTAATGAGGTATAAGTCAGAGTCCTTAGAGAAATTTAAGGAATTCAAGAATGAAGTAGAGAATCAGCTTGGTAAGAAGATAAAAAGATTCGATCGGATCGAGGTGGAGAATATATGAACCAAGAGTTCATCGATCTTCTACGGGAGTCTGGGATTCTATCTTAGCTCACTCCTCCTTATACACCACAGTGGAATGGTGTTAGTGAAAGGAGGAACTGCACCTTATTGGACATGGTGAGGTCGATGATGAGTCATGCGGATCTTCCATTATCCTTTTGGGGATATGCATTACAAACTGCAGCATACACATTAAACCGAGTACCAACTAAGGCGGCAAATGGAATTCCATCCGAGTTATGAAATGGAAGGAAACCCACTTTGTCGCACACACGTGTATGGGGATGCGAGGCGTTTGTTAAGGCCTTCTCAGGCAACAAACTAGCACCCCAGGGCACGAAGTGTATCTTTATAGGATATCCCAAGGAAACAAAAGGATATTACCTATATAACCCCCAAGACAAGAAAGTGATTGTCGCCAGACAAGCCGTCTTTCTTGAGAGGGAGCACATCCTCAAGAAGGATAGTGGGAGCAAGATTGAATTTGACGAAGTTGATGCTCAAGATACACAGGAGTTGGTACAGGAACAAGTTCCACAGGTCCCCGTGGAAGAAGTTCCAGAAACACAAGTACTGCGTAGGAGCTCAAGAGAGGTAAGGGAACCAGAGAGATTTGGTTTCCTAGTCACCGAGGATTGTGAATCATTATTGTTGGACAATGATGAACCTCTCTCCTACAAGGAAGCAGTAGAAAGCTCAGAAGCTGCAAGATGGATAGAAGCTATGAATTCTGAGATGGATTCCATGTATCAGAACCAAGTTTGGGTTCTGGTCGATGAGCCAGTTGATGTAAAGCTTGTTGGATGCAAATGGGTATTCAAAAGAAAGCTGGACATGGAAGGTCAAGTTAGCACCTATAAAGCAAGGCTAGTGGCTAAAGGATTTAGACAACGTCAAGGAATTGACTATGATGAAACCTTCTCGCCAGTTGCCATGTTTAAATCCATAAGAATCATACTTACCATAGCAGCTTACCATGACTACGAGATTTGGCAGATGGATGTCAAAACAACATTCCTTAACGGGAACCTTCAGGAAGATGTCTATATGACACAACCAGAAGGGTTTGTGACACCAGGTGAAGCCAAACGGGTTTGCAAGTTGCAGAAATCCATTTATGGGTTAAAGCAAGCATCCAGGTCATGGAACATTCGATTTGATGAAGCCATAAAGGAATTTGGTTTCATTAAGAACGAATGTGAGCCATGTGTTTATAAGCGGTTTAATGGGAATGTGGTCGTCATCCTAGTGGTATATGTTGATGACATATTGCTTATTGGAAACGACGTACCAGCCTTACAGTCAGTTAAGGACTGGTTGAACAAGTGTTTATCCATGAAGGACTTAGGAGAAGCAGCCTACATTCTAGGGATCAAGATCATTCGTGATAGATCCAAGAGGCTGCTTGGACTAAGTCAGGGTACATACATTGACCAGATACTAAAGAGATTTAGTATGGAAAAATCCAAGAGGGGATTGGTTCCAGTGTCACATGGCTTACATCTTTCTAAGAAAATGTGTCCCCAGACACAACAGGAGAAAGATAGGATGAGCAAGATCCCATACGCTTCGGCTATAGGATCCATCATGTATGCCATGTTATGTACCAGGCTTGATGTTGCCTATGCACTGAGCATGGTAGGCAGATATCAAGCAGATCCAGGAGAACAGCATTGGACTGCTGTTAAGACTATCCTTAAGTATCTGAGAAGAATTAAGGATATGTTCCTGGTGTATGGAGGAGACGAGGAGCTTTTCATCAGAGGGTATGCTGATGCTGGTTTTCAAACAGATCAGAATGATCTGAAGTCGCAATCTGGATATGTTTTCTGTCTCAATGGAGGAGCTGTGATCTGGAAGAGTTCAAAGCAGCCAGTTGTCACCAATTCTACAGCGGAGTCCGAGTATATAGCGGCTTCTGATGCAGCCAAAGAAGCCGTTTGGATTCGGAACTTTGTCCAGGAGCTTGATGTGGTGCCTAGAAGTAAAGATCTCATTACATTGTATTGTGATAATACTGCAGCGGTGGCTCTTGCAAAAGAACCAAGGTCACATCAACGGACAAAGCACATACTCCGGAAGTATCACCTCTTGAGGGATTTCTATCAAAGGGGTGAAGTTGCAGTGAGCAGAGTGTCCACGGAAGAGAACGTGGCGGACCCCATGACTAAAGGTCTATCTCAGCAGAAGCATGAATATCATGTGAGAGCTAGCGGGTTAAAGGTTGTTAGCAGTTGGCTCTAGTCCAAGTGGGAGTCTGTTGGAGTTGGTGGTCTAGAACCAACTACTTTGTACTTTATTCATTAAATAAAAGCCTTATCACATCTTGATTGTTCTTCTGCGTGACATGTCATGTGATAATGTCCTAAGGACAGCTGTTGCATTAAAGGGTCGTAGCGGATCCCTGCTATGATGAGAACCCGAAAGTGCCATAACACTGTTCTTGAATGTATGTTCTATGGCCGGATGATATTATTTGAGGGACACAAATAATACAGGTCATTAGGGGTGAAGACTCATAAAACTTTGAGGCACCTTCTCATGGTGTGCGCCCTTGGTAATATCCAGGAGGATATTATGAGAACGAGACCCGCCAGTAGGAAATCCACATTTCATAGTGTCATTGGATGTTCCTATCTACGGACGTGTGTATTGATCCTTAGACTTTAAGATTATTATTAATGGGTATTACAACTCGCGCACTTAGATGTATTGACGAAAACTGTGACGACACACTGTTCGCAGCGAGGTAGGATACGTTGGGTGCGTCACGAGTAATACCGCATTAATAGATAATGCGAGAAAGGATTTGTCCCTTCCGTTCCATAATGGAAGTAGATATCTCAGGCCCTTTGATGGAATTGATATAGCCTAAATAAATCCATGGCCATGGTAAGGTATGGGCAAGTTCAATTCCGGGAAGTCAAAGAAAGAATAATCAAGCACATGGGTTGATGACACTAGCATGCAACCCGCTTGATTGGAGATATCGAGACAAAGGGATTATATTACACGGTAAGCGTTCGTAGGAGGTGACACGTCATTGCGGCGTTAACTTCTTTCTCTATGGGTGTCTTGGCGTGTTGCTAGACGCTAACTTTGGACTTTAGGCAGGCTCAGCCTAATGCCACTGAGAAAGAGGCCTAGAGGGTCACACACTAAGTGTGTCAATGTATCTCAGTTAAATATTAATTTAACAAGTTAAATAAATATTATTCCCGACTGTGGTTTAATAATTATTTAAGGATGTCTGATCGCATTTATTTTCACACTAGTTATTCGAGAGAATATACTGTGGATAAAATAATATATTTATTAGCGAGTAATGCAGTTACATTTATTTAAGAAATAAATAGTCATTACTCAAGGTCTAATAAATGTGGTGGAGAAAAATGGAAAATAAAAGTACACGCCGTGTATATTAAATATACACGCTGTGTAGTTTTATGGAAAACAAGTACACACCATGTATTAATTATTACACGCCGTGTAGTTTTTCCAATTGGGATTTTGAGGATTTAATATTTTTTTATTAAATGATATTTATTATAATCAGCGTGGGCGCATGTCAAGGAATTAATAATTCGACATGGGGGTTTTCAATAAGAGTTAATGAAATAAATAAAACGCGTAACGCGTTTATTTATTGTCATAACTCTATTAACCTCAAACCTGATTATAAATATCCTCGCAACCCCAACATTTTTTGTGAGCCATTATTGTGCACGACGGATTTGGAAATACTCTCAAGCCAAGAGAGAATTCCCTTTCCACCAAGAACGCCCTCAAGTTACGAGAGCAAGATCCTCCACCGGATCAAGGCGGTCGAAGGCGGACATCGCAAGCGAAGGTTCTTCCGCGCTAGCACCCGGAGATCTCTTCGGCGACGTCCGGAGATACGTGACACACGTGTGGATCACCGCTAGAGGAATCCTACACTTGGATTCTACGATGCAACGACGGGTCACCGAATTGTGACCGGACACATCAACGAAGAAAGAATTCCAACGAGGTAATTCTTATGCATTAATTAAATTAATTATAATCAACATATGATGATCCTCCTCAAGAGTTCCGGGACTCATCTTTTCTTTTCGTTCTTCGTTCTATTCCAAAGATTCGGCGTTTTATATCGTGACGGATCTCGGATTGAACATTGTTTAACGAAAAATTAAGTTGGGCAAACCCACCAACGCGCTTCCGCTGCGCCCGGAACCTTCAGTGCATCCCTAATGCGTGCGTCCACCAACATATGATGTGGCGTGTTACCCATGTTTGTTTGGACAAACCTGATCTAGCACGCTCGGTCCAGCCCACTGGCAGGACCCACTTTGCAGTGCAAGCTAACTTCCCACAGCACGCGAGGCTGGCTCGAGTGGCTCAACAAGCCAGGCCAACCCAGGAGGGTAGGCATGTACCCCGCCCCGCTTGGAGGACAAGTTAGCCTTGTCGATGGGTTGAGCACACAAGTCGACTTGCTTTGTGGCGATTGAATGGTCGTCGCTGCCACACTTGTTGTGGCCTCCTATACTTGTGGCCTACTACACCCGGCGCGACCTCACGCCGCAGCTTCACCGCCATGTCGCAACCCACTGGGCCACGACCTACTGTTGTCACAGACATTGTCGTAAGGGCTTTCTGCTACGACACATTCAACTGTCATCTTGTGGTCAACGATCTTCGCTTCATCGTGTCATTGCACGATGCTCACCCCCAGCTTTCTTGATGCCACCTGCCATCCAACAATCAAGAAAGATGGTTAAAATAAAATTCCTAACCATAGGTTCCATCGTGCGAGAGGTTTCAATCTAGGGACGGTGATCTGTTCTTTGCATCACCTTTAAGAAAATGCAATCGTAGGGAACAAAGTTAGGATTAAAAATCTCTAACCTTCGGATTTCACTGAACGAGGATTAGGGGATCAACAATAGGGATTTAAACTCTAAAATGAGGATTCCAAAACCATGAACGAGGTTTAGTAGAATAAAATCCATCAAGAATCGCGAGGAAACGAAGCAACAATTCAAAATAATGTGCCCTTCCTCATGTTGGATCATTCTTTGATGAAGATTGTGTTTGCGTAGGGTGTAATTGGTGATTTTTCGTTGATGAATCTTGTACTTCGACTCCCCAAATCTCTGGATCTCCCTTGACCTCCTCTCTCAAACACTTTCTTTAATTCTAGGGTTTATGAAAGTTAACCCTAGATTTATGGGAACATATATTTAAATAGTGGAAGCCTTGGTTTTGCGGTGTTCAATTAAAACACCTGTCACTGGGGTCGGTTTCGAGAATTGTTGAAACAAACTTGGATTATAGCCCTCTTAAGGTAAAGCTCTCGTTCCAAATGCAATGGCGGCATCAGAATTCTCATACGACGCTTCGATTTCAAAGAAATGTATTATTCTCGTGAATGCATGCGTGGACTAAAATTAATATATTATTTTTAATATATTATTTCCGGATGCCCCGCGACCCCAGAATCATAGAACTTGCTTACCGACCAACCCGACAATATTATTTAAAATATTTTTAAGGTTCAAATAGTAAATGACCATTTGTTGAGGGGCTGGTGGACGTGTGACAGTTTTACCCAGTTCATCACTAGTCGCATTTGAGACTCGGGGTCAAGGTACTTGTTGCGGTCAGGTGGGGGGGGTGCTACACTGAGGAGTTTGATTTGTATGGGAGTGTTTCTGTCCAAAAAAAGGTTAAAATCTAAAAAACTAGGGTCACTGTGGTGGCATTGCGTACCTTGCACTCCTTTTTCCCTTTATTAGGATTTTTTATTAGGTTTTCCTGATAAGGTTTTTTTTTATTATGTGGATATCATTATCTTAATATTATTATTACCCCTCATTTCATAATATACCCCTTCATATGGCATAACCCCACATTTTCTCTAACCTTTCGTATTCCAATCATTGAATTCCCTATGGAAGATATGGATTGATCACAAGCATTGATTAGAATCTCATGTACCTTATATATATGCCAATATGTTATTGGTATATAGAATTTTTTACCCTTAATACTTTATTACAAACTCTTGTTCAGATTCTTTTGAATTACTGTATTTCGTTTGACATCTTAATTACAAAAAATTCCACTCCACGTTACGACAACACGTCATTTCGTCTACGATTGATCACGCATTTGTGGTTTCAAAATTTCTCACGATTTCAATTGGTGTGTGCGATCAGTTTCTTTTTAATAAAAATATTATAATTCACAGAAGTATATTTTTTTAAAAATTTGTCTTGATGTGTTAATTGACATATATATATATATATAACATAAATAAATTGGATTTATTTATTAATATTTGATTTTTTTTTAATTTTAAATCCCATTTCCAATTTAAATTTTGAATTCAATTTAAATTTTATTTACAAATAACTATTAATTTTCAGTCTCACTTTCAATTTTATTTTAAATTCAAATTCAAATACACGTTTTTAATTTATATTGTTATAATAAATTATAATATTTACATATAAAATATTTAAACTACTATATAAATAAATAAATTTATAAATTTATACATTACATGAGTTATATGACATGGATTGATAAATGTAGTGAACATGATCCCACGACTTAGAGAAATTCCAATTCCGTCATTTCCTTGAATTTTTTTTCTTCAGAAAAAAAATATGCGGGAATTGAGACGCCGATATATTTATATAGGCGGGGAATAAACTATAATTCTGTCATTTTCTTGATTTATTTTATTCAAAAAATGCGTGTAAGGGGAGACACGTGCCCTCTCTTTGCCTCGACGTCAAATAATTGAGGGTAGTCACAAGTGTAGGTTTCTGTGCCTAAGCCTGGCTCGTGATTTCAAAGCCACTGTACATCCCGAGGGAGCTATGAAAGTAACCTAAATCTATTCCTTCGTGTCTTTGGTCTTCATTTAAGTCTATGGCCCCTTTTAAGCCATCAATCTCCATTGGATTCTAATTATTCAATCCCCAGGCAACCTTCAAGCATAGTTTTAAGTTTTTTTATCATTTATCTAAACTAATGACATTAAATTGAATAATGTAATTTGATTTTATTCATTATGGGTTATGAAATTTTAAGGTGATGACATGTTATTTTTTTCAGTGGTCTCACCCTTTCTACGATGAATTTCATTGATCAAATATATATCAAGAAAAATGAGAACACATCATTCAACACATAGTTTTGATAACACACCAAAACAAACATTGGAATTTCATCAACTTTAAACACGCACAAAATACATTATGACCCTATGTTTGGGAGAATCCCGGTTCCGGACATAAAATTGATTGAAAAAATATTTTTGAGAAACCCGACGAAATATGAAAGCGATATAAAGCAGAATAAGTACACATGGTTTTTTAAAGTGAAACAACCATTCGATGTGAATAATTAAAAAACCACGGGACAATTCCGAAATATCCATTATGAATCAAAGAGTGCAAAATCCAATTAATGAGATATAAGATAAGGGGGTTCTTGAACCTGACTCTTCCTTTTGGCTTCATTTTATATTCATCTATAATTTCTCTATATTTCCTCTAAAACCCCTTTTAATTGTTATCTATTTATCTTTCCATTTTTTCCCTGGTGATATGCATGTCTTCATTACATTGGGATGCATTCAAATCCACCTTCATGATTCTGATCTTGAATTTTTCTCGAAATCTATTATTGATTCTTCTTATATTTATTCTTCTCCTCTACATGAAACATATCTTTTTTTTACTAATACTACACTTGAATATACAAAATAATGAATTTCTTTCTTCATTTGGGAATATCAAAGTTTACTCACCATTATATGATTCATGACGCCATTATGAAATCCATTCTTTTCTCATGGATTATTTTCATGTTTATGACTAATATATGTTTCCTTTCTATGTGGCATGCAAGATTATTATCATATTATGATGTGACAGGTAGACCAAGAATTATATATCCCTCCATTACATTGGGGAAAGTGATATATCTCATGAGATTATTATGTGTAAAAATGACGCAAACTTTGCTCACATTCTATGAAATATTCTTTGTACACATATGTTATGCATGAACATGATGCTGGGTTTTTCACATTCTATGTGTGGTCTTTGAGCACAATTATATTGACCCATAATTTTCGTAAAAAAATATCACATCATTATAGATGAATATTTAATACATTTCACAATGATACATGACTGAGGACCGTAGAAGTTTAGTGTCTTTAGAAACATGGATACATAAACAACTAGTACATAAAAGATATACATTATTTTCCATTTAGTTCTTCACAACTAGCACCCTTCTTAGACATAACATACTATGTTTCTCTATAACCCAAGGAAGGTAAACATAAGAAAGGACGAGCTCAGATGCTCAGTAAGGGTAAACATAAGTGATATCAATAAATGATCATAAGTGAGCACAAGATAATCATAAGGGTATGAGAACATGAGATCAACATTAGAAAATCATACCCATCAATTCATATATCATAATCATGAAACATGACATAAAGTTTTATCAATCAAAAGACAAAAAACATAATGAAAAACCCATGTGGATGGTTGATGAATATGGATGTATTTGTTGTCAATATATAAGAAGGAATCAAAAGTCAATGTACGAT
This sequence comes from Viscum album, assembly GCA_963277665.1. Taxonomy (NCBI): domain Eukaryota; kingdom Viridiplantae; phylum Streptophyta; class Magnoliopsida; order Santalales; family Viscaceae; genus Viscum; species Viscum album. The sequence continues at coordinate 533,759,548 of OY728129.1, forward strand.
GAAGTGTAGTTGGGGTTTGACTTAGTGGTAAGCACCCCTTAATTCTACATGAAGAATGAGGGTTCAAAACCCATTGGGCGCAGGTACTGTAGCGTACTGTAGCAACGACGAGCATTGTAGTGGCGACAGACTACTGTAGCAGCGGCAGGGTACTGTAGCAGTGGCGTGTACTGTGCAGCACTGCAGCAGCGCGAGTACTATAGCAGTACTATTCACAGAATAGGTCTTGGGCCAAAAAAATGGGTCTACGGGAAATGTAATCGGCTAAATGGTCACTGGGCTTTCGAGCTATGTAATGAGTCTCCCTCTACCCAGCTAAAGAGGTATTTGCTTTGCTATAATAATAAATGAGACTTTGGCCCCAACCTTTAAAAAAAATGTACGATGAAGTCCTCTATGATTAGTGATTAATCATGAATTGGGAAAGATGAAAAAAGTTTCAGAAATATTCAAGAAAGCTAATGATGATGCTTGGAGAATTGTTATGGATTCTTTGGATCTCATTTGCTAAGACAATTCTCCATGCTTGATGTGATGATGCCTGAAGAATTATTATGGACTCATTGGTTGTCATTTGGTAAGACAATTCTCCATTATTGGTGATGATGCTTAGAGAATTGTTATGGATTAATAGCTTTGGATGTCATGCTTGAACAATTTTTCATGTTGTTTGTAACGTCCCAGTTCCGGAAGCCACTCAGAGGCTCCCTGTACCCAGTTGGTCACATGGCCTCAAGCACATTTCTCCGAACGCCAGAGGCTGCCGACTAGCAGCTAGGGCCTTGGGTGTGATAGTGGGGAAACTATGCCCTCATTGGTAGAGTAACACAGCGGAAGTAAAACAAATATCCAATAGCGGAAGCAGTAAACATACCAAACTACAGTAAACAACGGAAGACTGATGAAAGAACAACTAGAGCATATATATATATATATAAATGATGCATGATACATATGTTTAGGAAAGTATCCAAACAAGTCACAATGCTGAAATACAGTACTAAACCAAAGTACAAAGGAAAGCAATAAATAGCTCTACAGCATCGCAAGCCTAAGTTTGGTCTCATGCTCTCCAGCTTCAAAGCAGACAAGTACCTGAAGTATAAGGGAGCTTGCCCTTATCTATACCTGCAATAATATAATTTGTTTGGGCCCAAAAGCATGACCCAAACAGGGTGTGAGACTAAATCCCAGTAGGCAACCACCAATAGATCTGTGCCTAACAGTCAGTGAATATATATAGCAGACAATAAACAAAAGAAGCAGTAAACAAGGAAGTACTCAACAGTAAACAATTCCACAGTTTCAAAGCATTCAGTTCCACATAGCAAGTACACAGATAATCACAAACAGGTAACCCTTTGGGATGTACTCATAGCCTAATCCCCTCTGGTTCTATCTAGTAAACACAATCAACCCTCTGGGAAGTACACACAGTCTAACCCCTCTGGTTCAACTTTAGTATATACTCTCTGGGAAAGCACTCGCCGTCAATTCCCCCTATAGTCTCGTATTAGTAACTAAAAGACGCTCTGGGGAAACACTTACGTCTCATTCCCCCCTGTGGCCCGCGTCGAGGAACTACATACACTCTGAGGAAGCACTTACATCAATTCCCTCTATGGTCTCGCATCGTAACAAAAATAACACACACTCTGGAGAAGCCCTTACGTCAATTCTCCCTATAGTCCACTACACCAGGTTCTCACGGCCCTGTGTAAGTTAAACGAGCATAAAAATGCAAAACGGCCAAAGTAAACCTCAAAAAATACTTGGCTAACCAGTCTACAGCGCAACAATATGTCAAATAATAAACACTCCATCCTATAATACTAGGCATGAGAAACAAACAAGGCAGCCTAACAAGATAAACAAGACCAAACGGTCATAGCCAAAACATGCATGGGCAAACACTTCCAAAGCATAGAAAAATAAACCCTATTCACAACATATAACCTCTATCCAATTAACGAAGGCATAACAGTCAAACATTAGGGCTAAAACATACACACACAATACCCCGTTCAAGGGTATTGGACACTTTTGCACAAATAACTCAAATACTAACTATGGAAAGTCTCAAACCACCTACCTCGGTGTTGAAGGATCGTTATATGTGAACCTCAAGCCTTGAATCGCCCAAGAACACTGTAGATCTACAAAAACGCTCAAAACACTCAACTGAATATAACTTGAGAAAGAAGAGGAATCAGGAAATGAAGCTCTAGGAGAAGGAAGATATTACCGAGGTGATCCCAACACAATCGACGACAGTTGATTCGGATAACGGGTGCTCGATCTGGGGCTCGAAGAAGTTCCGCAACCGTACGGTCTCTCTCAGTTGAACCAGACCTAGAAGGAGACGGTTCTGTCCATTAGACATGACCCCGGTACGTTTAATGAAAAAAAAAGAAATTACACGGTGTGTACTTGCCTTAACCGGCCCCCGCATTAGGCGGTCTCCAGGTCACCACACACGGTCGTGTGCATGGCCGTGATACGGCCAGCATCCAACTACTTGCGGTAACCAAGTACACGGCGTGTACTCATAAAGCTCACGGCGTGTACTTAAGAAATTTCCAAAAAAATCTATTTTCCCTCAAAAACACCAGAAAAAGGAAAACATACCTGAAAAGAAGATCCGGGTTCTTACAAACTCCCCCCCTTAAAGAAATTCATCCTTGAATTTCCCTAGCAAGGTGGCGTAGAATAAGAATCCTCAAACAAATCCGGCCACTGCGATCGTACATCGGTCTCCCCCTCCCAAGTCTCGTCCTGTACTCGCTCGTGCTGCCATAACACTCATACCAGAGGAACATACCGTTCATAGAGAACCTTTGTACTGCGATCAACAATCCAAATTGGATGCTCCTCAAATGAGGCGTCCACCTCTAACTCAACCTCCTCGGGTTGAAAAACATGAGACGGGTCTGAGAAGCAACGTCGAAGTTGAGAAATGTGAAAGACGTTGTGCATAGCCCGGTACCTTTGAGGTAACTGCAGCCGATAGGCAACCGGCCCAACTCTCTCCAAAATCTCAAATGGCCCGACGTACCTCGGAAAAATCTTACCCTGTCTCCTAATCCTCTTGTGCCCCAACCTCGGTGTGGCACACAGGAAAACCTGATCCTCGACCTCGAACTCCAGAGGTCATCTCCGTTGATCAGCATAAGACTTCTGTCGAGACTGTGCAGTAGCCATCCTCTTCCAAATCAACTTTATCTGCTCTGTGGTCTCCTGGACAAGATGAGGTCCCAATATAGCTGCCTATCTTGTCTCCATCCAACATAAGAGTGATCATCATGGACTACCGTACAAATCCTCATAAGGTGTTATCTGAATAGTTGCTTGAAAACTATTATTGTAGGAAAACTACACAAGAGGTATGTGTTTCTCCCAAGAACCTCCAAAATCCAGGATACATGCTCAAAGCATGTCCTCAAGCACCTGAATCGTACGCTCAGAATGACCATCTATCTTGGGATGGTAAGCTGTACTCAAAAGTACCTGTGTACCCAAAGCCTTCTGAATCCCCTACCAGACCTGAGAAGTAAAACGAGCATCCCTATCTGATACAATGGACTGTGGAACCCCATGTAAATGTACAATCTCTCAGATGTATAGTCTTACCATCTCATCAACACTGAAGGTCTCCTTGATCAGCAAGAAGTGAGCAACCTTTGCGAGTCTGTCAATGACAACCCAAACCACATCATTCCCTCGAGGCGACCTCAGTAAACCTATCACAAAATCCAATCGTGACATCATTCCACTTCCACTGAGGAATGAGTAACTGCTGCAAAAGCCCTACTATTCACTGATGCTCCGCCTTCACCTACTGACAGGTGGAACACCTCATGAAGAACCCAACAACATATTTCTTTATACCTGACCACCAATACTAATGGTGTAGATCACGATACATCTTGGTGACACCAGGACGAACTTCCCAAACTAAGGAATGAAAGTCCCGCATCAACTCCTCGCGTATGTCTGCTAACACCCATACACGCCCATGAAAACACAAGATCTCATCCTCACCTATTTTCCATCCAGGAATAGGGTCCTCTCCTGACACTTTTTCCCGTAGGACTAGGCCTTAAGAATCTGATAGCGGCCTCATTCGCACTTGGTCAAGAAAAGTAGATGTAACAACTACAGAAGAAAGAAACAACTGCCCCTGTCTGTCGTGCACCTCTAAATGCATCTCAGAGAATAGATGCATAAGTTTCCACTCACTACTAGTCTCCTAAACTACTTGTATCTGATTCCTCATGCTTAGCGCATCAGCCACAGCGTTGCCTTTCCCAAGCATGTAGGCAATCTCAAAGTCAAAAGACTGAAGGTACTCAACCCACATTCACTGTCTCAAATTCAGATCATGCTGAGTGATGATATACTTGAGACTCTTGTGGTTGGTGAAAACTAAAAAATGTTCTCCCAATAGGTAGTGTCTCCAACAATGTAAAGTGTGAACAACTGTTTCCAACTCAAGATCATGCATCGGGTAATTTCTCTCATGTGGCCTAAACTACCGAGACCCGTATGCAACAACCCCTTATCCCTGCATAAGCATTGCTCCCAACCCGATACCTGATGCATCACAGTATACGGTATAGATTTTTCTCTGCTCTGGAAAAACTAGTATTGGTGCTGAAGTCAACCTCCCTTTCAGCTCTTGAAAGGCTAACTCACAAGAATCTGACCACAAGAACTTTTCACCCTTCTTAGTCAAGCCTTTCAGTGGCGCTGCTAAGCGTGAAAAGTCCGGTATGAAACGTTTGTAGTAACCAGATAGCCCTAGAAAACTCTGTACCTCAAATATGTTCTTTGGATGTTCCCAAGAAACTACTACTCTCACTTTCTCTAGGTCTACTAATACTCCTGTCTCTAAGATAACATGCCCCAAGAAGTGAATTTGGTCCATTCAAAAGTGGAATTTTGAGAGCTTTGCATATAACTGATGCTCTCTTAATGTACTCAAAACAATCTCAAGATGTGTGGCATGGTCATGTAGAGTGTGAGAGTACACCAAGATATCGCCCATAAAGACCACCATAAAAGAATCCAAGTATGGATGGAACACTCAATTCATCAGGGCCATGAAAACAGCAGGTGCGTTCGTGAGACCGAACGACATAACCCTATACGCGTATAGACCATACCTGCTCCGTAAGACTGTAAGAGGTATATTAGATGGTTTAATGTGCAAATAATGATAACCGAATGTCAAGTCAATCTTAAAGAACACCCGGGATCCTCGAAGTTGATCAAAGAGATCATCAATCCTCGATAAGGGATATCAGTTCTTGACCGTCAACTGGTTCAAATTCTGATAATCCACACAAAGTCGAAGGGTACCATCCACCTTCTTTGCAAACAGGACAGACGAACCCCAAGGAGAAGTACTGGGTCAGATGAAACCCTTTGCCTGCAACTCCTCCAACTGCTTCTTGAGCTCTTGCAGCTCAGGTGTAACCATCCTTAAAGGAGGAATGAACACTGGTGCCACTCCTGGAAAACGTTCGATAGAAAATTCCACCTCTCGCTCTAGAGGAAAACCTGAAAATTCCTCTGGAAAGACGTCCCTAAAACGATCCACCACTGGATAAAAGTCCATCTGTGAAGTCTACTAGTCATTTAGATATAGACTAGAAATATGGGCTTTAACTCCTCCCAACCCATGATGCTCAGTTCCCACTCTGCTCGCATGGACATCCCATTCTCCCTTATAAAGAAACAATTTGCCTTCTGGTGATGTGAAACTCACCCTACGGTGATAGCAATCGACGACTTCCTGGAAGGGAACTAACCAGTCCATTCTGAAAATGACATCACAACCTGTCATCTCTAAGACATAGAGGTACCATAAGAAGTGACACCCACCAACCTCTAGAGGGTACTCCTTGCACTGACGTACACTAGCCGTTCTAGTCCCCAATGGAGTGTCTAGAGTCAAGATATTAGCATAAGAAAAGATACAGATCCCAAGGCTCTCCAAAATAGAAATATGTATAAATCTATGGGAAGCCCCTGTATCAAAAAGAGAAGAAGCTAAAACTGAGGCAACTAGGATCGTACCTCGAACTATAGAGGGTCCAGGATCCTGCTCCTACTAAGTGTACTACACTGCAAAAGTCTGGCCTACTCTATGGCCCTGTGACCCTACTTGACCACCCTGAGCTGATCCACCATGTTGTCGCTGAAAGCCTGGTGACTGACTAACACGGCCACGGCCTCCACCTCGGCCTAAATGGACGGAAGGACTCCAGTTCCCTGACTAATGAGAAACTGGTGGTGCTTCTCCTAAACGCAGATCCATAGAAGAACCTCTTTCACCAGCTGCTGGTGAGAAGATTTGACAAAAGCACTGAAGATGGCCCATATTGCTGTAAGATCAGTACTCTACTGGGTCTCTTGGTCAATGTGGAATCATATTCCCACTCTTCCCGCACTTGTAGCACACCACCTAGCTACCAGAATATCTCTCTCGCCTCCTCGGATATCCACACAAAGGCTCCCTATGGTGCTTCCTGCTGTCAGTAGGAGGGACACTAACTACGGATGTCAAGCCGCCCTAACTCACAACTTCAGAATCCCTTAGATTACGCTATGTGATCAGTGCCTGGTTGATGATAGAAGTGATAGACGTCAACTTGAAGATATTCACCTGAGATCAGATGTCGTGCCTCAGACCATCCTCAAACTTCCTTTCCAGGAATAACTCATCACCTTCTGGGATGGGCATAAAGTGCTACAACTCTATGAAGCGAGAAAAATACTCCATAATAGAAAGAGTACCCTGCTCTAGACTCATGAACTCTCGGGCTCGATCGGCCCTCAAAGTCTCCGGGTAGAAGTAGTCATAAAAGGCACTATAGAACTCGTTCCACGCCATAACCTACTGGCGTCCTACCCGTGAGATCACATCCAACCATCTCTTGGAGGAATCATAAAGCATGTACATAGAGAGCTTGACCCTCCTCTATGAAGGTGTCTCCAGGTGCTCGAAGATAGAAATAATGGCTTCTAACCATGACTCTGCAGCCCGAGGTCCTCCTTCCCCTATGAAGGTGGGAGGATGCTGCGGTTGAAAGACCCGCATCAGCTCTTCCATGGACGGGGCATGATGTGGTACTCCTCAGAATCATAAAGCCCTCTTGGAATTGTGCGTAAGCACCTATGTCCGGAATGACGGCTGGTGCCAAGACGGGCACTACTAGAGGATATGCTGGAAGTCCATGATCAGCCATGTCCAGTGTCTGATCACTGCCTTGCAACTAGCGTACAAACAGAGGATGTCTCGGTGGCATGACTCTACAAGGTCAAACGCACACCTTTGATCAAGATTATCAAGGAATGAAAACTGGAAGGGTAAGAAGGGAATAAGAGAAAGAAAGCATTTAAGTTTTACAAAACATGGATACACGGAGCGTATAATTAATTACATGACATGTTCCCTTAAGCCTTCACATGGGCATGTACTTTTTCCAAAACTAGTCGTGTAACACCCCAAACACATGACGTGTTTTCCTAACACACGATGTGTACTTGAATCCTATTCCCCTGCCTGAGTCCTTCTACATGACTACGCTACACGGTGCTCCTAAAACAAGACTACACGATGTGTTTGTGCTAGACACGGCATGTACTAGATGAGATTCAACAACCTGTTTTGTTATCTACACGACCAGTTACATGACTCACACTATACAGCGTGTTCCAGACGGACACAGTGTGTACTAAAGGATTTCACTGACCTGTGTTGTTAGTTACACGACCATATTCTAGGGATTACACTACACGACGTGTTTAATATTGACATGACATGTATTGATTAAGTTTTTATCCATCCACATCGTTAGTCACATGAGCAGACACATGGTCTAAACACACGACGTGTACGTCCGGTACATGGCGTGTCCCACAAAAAATTCTCCTAACCCCATGTCTATGCCCACCTGGCTAGAAACATGGTTAGAGACTACATGACATATACATAGAGTACACGGCGTGTACTTAAGAAAAATAGTTTCTTCCCAAACAGAAGAACACATGGCGTGTATTCAAAACCACTCGGCATGTATTCTGAGTTCTTCCAGATAGTAAGCCTTAGAAACTGCTCTGGAGCCCAGAAAAACACTGAAACAAACATTAAAGTGCCAAATTCCGATCTGTGAGGGCCCATACTCCTCTCAAATCAAAGCTTGACATCTCTTACATGTCATATACAAGAAAAAAAAGGGAATCAACTACCAAATTCTGATCCATGAGGGCCCATAACACCTCAAGAACCAAAGTTTGGCATTCATTCAAACAAAACCTTACACAAATCAATACCCTATCAAACAGTAGGTACTTTATCAAGGCATATATCAAAACATAATGCATATCTAGCCAACATCTATCACAACAACATGCAATCGCTAATGCACCCTAAATGGAATGGCCAAAATGCATGACATGTGATTTCTAGAAAGTGACTATATGATGCATGAGATGACATACCCTCATCTCATCAGGTTTCAATAGAAATAGAACCTCAATAACATCAAAAATAACAACATAAAACATGTGAATCATCCAATGGTGAAATAAAATCAACTGTAAAATTACAAAACCAGAAAATTACAATAAACGTGGTAAATTGGCTTTTCCCAGTACACGAGTTAGCTACTCCTCAGAAAAAATCATTACCAAGTACCTATTTCCATCCTATCCCGGACTATAGGCTCCAAATAGTAAGTCAAGAAGAAAAGAATTCCTCTGATACCACTTTGTAACGTCCCAGTTCCGGAAGTCGCCTAGAGGCGCCCCATACCCGATTGGTCACATGGCCTCAAATGCATTTCCCCAAACGCCAGAGGCTGTTGACTAGAAGTGAGGGCCTTGGGTGTGATAGTGGAGAAACTATACCCTCATTGTCAGAGTAACACAGCGGAAGTAAAACAAATATCCAATAACGGAAGCAGTAAACATACCAAACTACAATAAACAACGGAAGACTGATGAAAGAACAACTAGAGCACACACACATATATATAAATGATGCATGATACATATGTTTAGAAAAGAATCCAAAAAAGTCACAATGCGGAAATACAGTACTAAACCAAAGTACAAAGGAAATCAATAAACAACTCTACAGCATCGCAAGCCTAAGCTTGGTCTCATGCTCTCGATCTCCAAAACAGTCAAGTACCTGAAGTAGAAGGGCACTTTCCCTTATCTATACCTGCAACAATATAATCAGTTTGGGCCCAAAAGCATGGCCCAAATAGGGTGTGAGATTAAATCCTAGTAGGAAACCACCAAGTGATCTGTGCCTAACAGTCAATGAATATATATATCAGGCAATAAACAAAAGAAGCAGTAAACAAGAAAGTACTCAATAGTAAACTATTCCACAGTTTCAAAGTATTCAGTTCCAAATAGAAAGTACATAGATAATTATAAACAGGTAACCCTTTGGGATGTACTCACAACCTAACCCCCTCTAGTCTTACCTAGAAAACACAATCAACCCTCTGGGAAGTACACACAGTCTAACCCCTCTGGTTCAGCTTTAGTATAGAATCTCTCGGGAAGCACTCGCCGTCAATTCCACCTATAGTCTCGTATCGGTAACTAAAAGGAACTCTGGGGAAGCACTTACATCTCATTCCCCCTGTGGTCTGCGTCGAGGGACTACAGACACTCTGAGGAAGCACTTACGTTAATTCCCCTTATGGTCTCACATCGTAACAAAAATAACAAACACTTTATAGAATCCCTTACATCCATTCTTTCTATGGTCCACTACACTAGGTTCTCACGACCTTGTGTAAGTTAAATGAGCATATCAATGCAAAGCAGACAAAGTAAACCTCAAGAAATACTTGGCTAACCAGTATACAATGCAACAACATGTCAGATAATAAACACTTCATCCTATAATACTAGGCATGGGAAACAAACAAGGCATCCTAACAGGCTAATCAAGACCAAATGGTCATAACCAAAACATGCATGGGAAAACACTTCCAAATCATAGAAAAATAAACCCTACTCATAACATATAACCTCTATCCAATCAACCAAGGCATAGAAGGTAAACATTATAGATAAAACATAAACACACAATACCCCATTCAAGGGTATTGGGCACTTTTTCACAAATAACTCAAGGAATAACTATGAAAAGGAAAAAACCACCTACCTCAGTGTTGTAGGATCATTATACATGAACATCAATCCTTAAATCACCCAAGAACACCGTAGATTTACAAAAACGCTCAAAACACTCAACTGAAGATAACTTGACAAAAAGGTGGAATCAGGAAACAAAGACCTAGGAGGAGGAAGAGCTTATCGAGGCAATCCCAACGCAATCGAAGACAGTCAATTCGGAGAAAGGGTGCTTAATTGGGTGCTCAGAGAAGTTTCGTGGTCGTACGGTCTCTCTCAGTCAAACCAGACCAAGAAGGAGATAGTTTTTTCCATCAGATGCAACCCCGATACATTTAATGAAAAAAAGTACACGACGTGTACTTACCTTAACTAACCCCTGCATTAGGTGGTCTCCAAGTCACCACAAATGGCTGTGTGCATGGTCGTGACATGGCCAGCACCTGGCTACCTGCGGTAACCAAGTACACGACGTTTACTTATAAAGTACACGACGTGTACTTAAGAAATTTCCAGAAAAATCTCTTTTTCCTAAAAAACACTAGAAAAAGGAAAACATACATTAAAATAAGATTCAAGTTCTTACATTGTTAACTCCAATGATTATCGAACTATTCTTAAGTTCGAAGAAATGTGATTATTGTACTTGGAGAGTGTACAATGTCTTCATCATTTGATAAGGTGAAGACCATGAAAATATTCATTTTCATGATGCATCTATTGGTGAGATAAGATTTCAAGATTTTATATAAAAATAATTTATATATTTCATGATGATATGTAGAGTGCCATGAAAAATTATTTGAAGGCCATACAATTGAAATATTATTTCATGATGATTTGAAGATGGTGTTAAAGAAGAATTGAAAAATACAAGAAATATTAATGTTATTGCATACAGAGTTTTTATTTGATGAAAACCATACAAATGTTTATTTTCATGATGAATTGATTATTAATGAATATTTATAGGATGCCATGAAAAAAATAAATTACATGAAGAAGAATTTAAGAAGTACATGCATTGTGTTTCAATGCACGAGGATGTGAAAAAGGAATAATTGTTAGCATAAAACCAGAAATGCAAAAAGATAGTTTTTCATGATAAGAATAGTGATTTTAGAAAAATATTGGTGGCTTTAAATAGATTATGGAGTGTACTTGAAAACGGGTAAGAAATTGGAAAGTTCCCATAAATCAGGCTATCTTATCGGGAGGAATTGAAAAAAGAAACCTTATAAAACATGCATTTACCCATCAAAGTAAGAAGAATTGAGATTGGAAAATTTGTTTGGAAGATACAAAAAAATGTAGGAGGATTAAATAAGAATGATTAATAATTATATTGGGGTAAAGAGAGAGAAAGTGCAACCTGAATAAAAAATAGAGGTTTATGGAGAATCCCTTACCTTATGTCTGAAAGTGTTTTGCACTTGCACTTAATGTCTTGGATAGTGAAATTATATTCATTAATAATTTAATTAAGAACCTATTAAATATGTATTTTATTTAGTATAATTTTATTAAGATCATTTATAACCTTTTTTATGAGTTATAAGATTCAACTTTGTCATTCGGGAGTGTTCTTTTCCATGATTTTCATAATAGGTTCACTTGTATATATGTACGGAAGTTCATGTAAAATAGGATTAATTATCCAAAATTGAAATTATATGTTATTAATGAACTTATAAAAGATTAAATTGTTTTATATATCATTTTTTCTAGATACTAGGATGATTCATTAGATAAAATATTAATGATGAGTGTTAGTTTATTTTGGTGAATTTTCGATTATCATGAACTAGTTTTGTTTTATTAATTAATATTATGTATATATACTTGTTCCAGAACATTACATGAATTATAATATGTATAATAAAATCTTATTTAACCATAATAATGGTATTGTGACTAGCCTTGAAGCGATAATGAAAAATGAAAATGCATCATCCACGATGGCGTAAATCGAAACATCACGGATGGTATTTTCATTTTTAGAATAAAAGGGGGAGGAGAAGGGGATTGATGATATATTTTACATTAAAAAATAACATTATAGTATATATAATATAATGGAGTTATCATTCATGTTTATATAGATTAGGTAAGGGAAGTATAAGAAAATAAATGATATTGAAAAGAAAATAAAGAAAAATTAAAGAGGATTTTACCTCTTGAATTTATTCTCCTTAAGAACCTCCTTAAGGGGATTGGGATTGGTCTTTTAGTGAGAAAAAAGGATCTTGGATGTGAGAAAGTGTAAAGATCTGAATTTTCCATGTAATTTTTTATTATTATATAGAATTATTACGAGTCTACAAAAATTGATGGCGCGTGATTCTGAGGCCCGGTGTGCCCGAAATGAATTTCTGAACCTTTTTAAAGGTACATTCAGTAAACGCATGAGAAACATTTTCAAACTTTTGAACCGGTTATTGAATTAAAAATTTGAGAGCACTGATGAATCTGCAGCGTCAGGATTCACTTAAGGAAGGCTTCACTTTAACCGCAGTAGGTCGGGAGAAAAAGATCGATTTTGTACTTTTAAAAGAATAATAAAAAAACAAAGTTATTTTATTACTCTTTTTCTTTTCCTCCAATGGACAAGTGGCGGTGGCAGGACCAAAAACATGCCAAGAAATTAATTGGATTGACACCTTAATCTTTGTAACAACACCGTTGAAATTTAGGAGGTTCATTCATTAAATGAACCTCATAAATTTCCAACAATGTTACTCACCCTCCCCCTCTCCTATTTATATGGATCTCGGGGTAGAGTATTGGCATGACTTCACCAAGCAATAAAGATCTGGTAAAATACCACAACACCGACCACTTGGAGGACATGACCGGTTCCAGCAAGCAGTAACGATCGTCACCGAATCATGAATCGATGAACACCGACTCTTCCTCAAACGTGGATGTTCTCCAACGATCTTGTGGTAGAGTTTATTTCTTGTCTAATTTCAAGAGTTGTTGAATCATTATACTACCCTCTTACTATCAAGCTAACATGGAGGGCACAGGACAAACAAACAAGGCCCAAACCCTCTTCCTTTTGTTGAAATTTGACATGTTCTTCATGAACAATTTATTCGGGTTAGACGAAACCCAGAACGGTGGGTTTAACAACGAAGAGGGAATCTTGGGGAGTCAGTTGGCACCATCAGATGACAAAATGGGCCATCAAAGCTCACCTGGTGACCCACGGAAGACCACCGGCAATCGGCGCCGGTGGAGGAGGTGATGGTAGTGACCGACACTGGATGGCCGTAGAGGAGAGGGCAGCACGCCGTCGCACGCCACCGACGAAGAAGGCCATGGATGTAGCCGCGGTGGGTGAAGATGACGGCCGACTTGGGCCGACCGCAGAAGGCAGAGCAGTGTGCCACTGGAGAGAGAGGGATGCGACATATATCCACAGTGGAAAGCGACAACCGACACCGGCCAAATATGGGTGGAGGCGAGTAGCACGCCATTACACAACACTGAATATGGCCGCGGCTCGGAAGCTGCGACTGAGGGTCGGGACCCGCTCCCTGTGGGAAACCTGGCGGCACCTCGTGGTGCCACCACTCTAATTTTCAAATAGGGGGAAATGCCCCCCCTCCCGATCTAGGTAGGGCTGGTCCTGCTCCAGCAGGCCGCACCTCTAGTGGGCCACGCGAGCCCAGTGGGTTGCGCCCTTCGCGGTCAGGCCACGCGAGCCCAGCGGGCCGCACCCTTCTGTTAGCCGGTCTGTGGCCCAGCGGGTCGAGCCCGCCACGTCCCAGCTTAATCAAGCCAGCCCAGGATAGTTTGTGCTGGGCCAGGATAGACCCAGACCTGGTCGGGTCGGGTCAGTCCGACCGGGTCAGACCGGACCCAGACCCTTTCAGGACCAATTTCACTAAAGGAGTCATAACTTGTGAACCAGACATCCGTTTGAGAAACCATCTACGGCACTGGGATCCTTGTGAAAAGAATGTCCTTTAGGTATAATCCACTTGAGTTTTAAAGAATACTAGAGTATGGCTGGGTTGCATCAAACTCAAATCCAACCGCGCCCTCGGTACTAAAACACTTATAACTTACAAACCGAGTGTCCTATTGATGCGCCGTTTTTCATGTTGGAACCCTTACAACATGGAAGTATTTTTAGATACTTCTTCGTGGAACATCATGGAAGTTGAGGTATGACCAATGGATTGAGGATCAGATCCTATCAGAATCAAGCGTGCTTAATGCAATAATCTAGTGGCTTGTTGTAACGTGAAGAAAGAACATCGATCCTATGTGGGTCAGAATCTATTAATCCTGTGTGGGTCGGAACTTAATGATCCTGTGTGGGTAAGTATCTATCGATCCTATGTGGGTCAACATCTAGAGATCCTGTATGGGTCAGCATCTATTGATCCTGTGTGCGTCAGCAGCAGAGCCCCTCAATAGAATAAGATGATCTAGTTTTATGACTAATCATATATACTTCTATATTTAAGTTATATACCTAGTGTGAGATGAGTATTTACCTTCATGGTTTTAACTTTGTAGTACTTTTACCTTTGTGGTGTTACCTTCATGGTGTTACCTTTGTAGTACTTTTACCTTTATGGTGCTACCTTCGCGATATTCTTACCTTGTGGAACAGTTTTGAAAATGGATTAAAAGTTAGAGCCTTATGTTTCCTCATATATGAGATGAGTATTTTTTTTATAACTTAGGTATATGTATGGGTATATACCTAAGTAGATTTGATGACTACTACTTCATGCTTTGTGGTTGAACTCTTTCTTTGTGGTTATTTCCTTTGTGGAACTCTGAGAGACCTTCAGGGGTCTCAAGGTTCCTACTGAGTATTGTTATACTAACCTCTGCACAGGCTATGCCTAAACCTTGTTGTGTCTTGTGTAGATGATGAACAATGTTGATCGTGGCTGAGGGAGACAGGACTGGATGGTGCTCAGAGGTGGACCATTTGACGTGACGTGCTGTAGTGAATACTGATCATGAGGTGTACCTACCCTTCAGGTTGGATCCTCGGTGGACATTCCAGGAGATATTTTCTCTTTCAGTTGTACTTGTACTTTCCATTTGGTCTTGTATTCCGGCCCCTTTACTTTCAGTACACTTTTTTACTACAGTAGTTTATTTCGTGGTTGCTTCTTATTTTGTTCTTAGATTGTGTATTTGTACAGGTTTAAAGGAAATGCTTTCCCATTATAGAGATATGACTTTCCGGTGCTAGTCACCATCCCCTAGCCTATGGAAGGTGAGCTTGGGGTACTCATGGCACGGGCCCCAGGGGGCGAGTTGTGACAAAGTGGTATTAGAGGAGTTAGTTCTACCGAGGAACTAAGACTATGATATTTTCTATATGGAAATAATGTTAAGTGTTATGAGTGTGGTTTTTAGTTTGGGGAATCCAATGTTAGTGCGAAAATAGAAATATCCATACACTAAGAATCTGAATTCTAATTTCCATCTCAGTGCACGAAAACAAGGATTTCATGTGTTTTGAAAAGTTTTTTCTTATGATTTCTTTGAGTCAGCTCACCAGGTATAACTTATTGACCGTGGAACACCTGTTTTCTTTCAAGAAGCCTCCACGTAGACAACCATCTAGGATTCCTAAGAGAGTACATGATGATGGCCCACTGATCAATGAGGTCTCAGTGCAGGGCTCTCTTACGGTGTTATCACCTTCGGGTGGTGTACCAGTTGCACCACTACCCGTTGGGAAGAAATTTCCACCAGCCCCACCAGCATAGGGTGCACGTCGATTGAGCGTGTTTCATGAGTTTTAGTAGTAGAGGCCTCCGAGGTTTCGAGGCGAGATGGATTTGCAGGCGACTGAGGGCTGGTTGGAGGCTGTGGCCAGGATTTTTCGCTTATTTGGGACACTAGCTGATCTTATGGTGATCCTTGCTACCAGTCTCTTCCAGGGAGTAGCTGGGAGATGGTGGAGTCTGACACTCCAGTTACATAACGAGGTGACCCTCACCTGGGTGGACTTTGAGGGCCTTTTTAGGGAATATTTCATCCCAGTGAGCCTACACTCAGTACTTATACAGGATCTATTACACTTACAGTAGGGAAGCATGATTGTGGACCAATACTCAGCGAGGTTCACTGATATCTCCCGCTACTCAACCGACATGGTATAAGACCCTTTATCCAGGGCCTGAACCTTTGAGTAGGGTCTCCGATGGGAGATCATAGCATTGATGATATCGCTCAACATTCTGATGTAGACTCGGGTGCTAGAGCGAGAACTTTTGGTGGATATCTTCTTAGCTAAGCAGGCATCGACAACGAGAGCCAACACTAGATGTCAGGTAGCAAAGTCATCCACAACAGGAAATAGACAAATGACGCAGGGGAATAAGTGGGTCATACCTTATGGCAGACAACCTCAGGATACAAGGTCACTGGTGCGGGGCTCATGAGATAGAGGAGGACAGATGAGGAGTAGGCAGTGCTACTCGTGTGGCGGGCAGGGACACATGGCTCATGACTGCCCAACCCGCCGTACATATGACTAGTAGACGGTCGAGGGACCACCAAGACTAAGTTAGAGGTTCAAGAGAGGAGGTTCGTAGGGTGACAGATGTGGCAGAGGAGCTGGCCATGCAGTAGGTGGTAGGCGGCGATTCGAGGTTCTATTGCCACCACCTCCAGGTGGTCTACCCCAACCAAAGAGAGTAGGAGGACATGGATGAGATTAGCTTCAAGAAGATGAGGCCTATATCCACAGTTCTCTAGAGATGATTAGAGGTATGATCTATGCCTACTACACCCTAGTTGTAGTACTTATAGACACAAGTCCCAGTCACTCTTTTATTACCATGACCCTCATTTGGAGCTCAGAGATTCTGATGGAGCCGTTGGCTCTATCCTTATGGTTAGATACTCCTACGGGTGGGGGATTTGACAATTACACACTGGTGACGACAATATGAGATTAATCTAGGAGGTGAGATCTTCGTTTGGGATCTTCTAGTAGCGACGTCGAGGCCTTATGACGTCATCTTGGGTATGGATTGGTTATCCACAGTCCATGCCCAGATTGACTGTATTAGGCGCAAAGTGTGGTGTGTATGCAAGGATGAGACCAGGTTTTCCTTAACTGGTGAGAATAGAACCTTTGCAGCATAGGATGGAATTTCCCAGAGGAGGGTGTTGCCGATCACACATCAGTTGGCTAGCCTTACCCTCAGAGCAGTTGATTTTGAGAGTCCGAGCTATCCTGTAGTGGTGGACCTGTATGCCGATGTCTTTCCTGATGATGTTCCGAAACTACCTCCACGCAGTGAGGTAGACTTTTATATTGACCCTTACCCCAGGATGACACTGATATCTACAACATCATATCAGATGGCTCCCACAGAGCTTTGTGAGTTACGGGTATAGTTAGAGGACTTGTAGAAGAAGGGGTTCATAAGGCCCAGTGTTTCTCTATGGGTAGCCCCAATTTTGTTCGCCAAGAAGGCCGAAGGGAGTTTGAGACTTTTTGTGGACTATTGGTACCTAAACTAGGTGACTGTAAAGAAAAAGTATCCACTTCTGAGTATTGATGATATCTTTGATCAGTTGAAGAGAGCTTGATGGTTTTCAAAGATAGACCTTAGATCAGGCTATCATCAGCTCAGGGTACGAGATGAGGATGTGCAGAAGACGACCTTCAGATGTCGGTATGGACACTATGAGTTCTTGGTTATTCCATTTGGTGTGACCAACACCCCTATAGTGTTCATGGGACCCATGAACATGATCTTTCATCCATACCTCGATCGCTTTGTGGTGGTCTTCATCGATGATATTTTGATATACTCGACGTCATAGGAGGAGCATGCCTATCATTTGCAGATAGTTTTGGATACACTTTGAGAGCAAAAACTTTATAGTAAGCTCTCAAAGTGCCAGTTCTAGATACAGGAGTTCCACTTTCTGGGATACGTTATCTTGGAGGCTAGAGTTGTGGTAGATATGATGAAGATAGAGGCAATGCTTACTTGGGAGCCACCTAGGAGTGTGACTAAGGTGCATAGTTTCTTGGGATTGGTCGGGTACTACCGGAGATTCATACTCGACTTTTCCAGAGTTGTGGCACCCTTTTCAGTGTTGATGAAGAAGGGATAGAACTTTTTATGGACAGAGAGATGTCAACATAGTTTTTAGAAGCTGAGGCAGAGACTGAAGAGTGACCCCATCTTGAGGCTACTAAAAGAGGGCGTTGGGTATGTAGTCTACTGCGACACATCAGAGACTAGACTTGGATGTGTACTGATGTATGAGCAATAAATGATTGCATATGGTTCTCTAAAACTGAGACAACATGAGCAGAACTATGCTACCCATGACCTGAAGTTATCAGCAGTGGTCTTCATCTTGAATATGTGGTGACATTACTTGATGGGCGAACGTTTTACAATCTACTCTGATCACAAGAGTCTCAAGTATATCTTCTCATAGAAGGAACTAAACCTGATACAATGACGTTAGCTAGAGTTCCTCCAGGACTATGACTTTGAGATAGTATACACTTATGAGAAGGGGAATGTAGTAGCAGACGCACTCAGTAGGAGGTCTGGTCTACATTTGTTGAGTGAGGTGACAGATCAGCTAGTCACGTTGCAGATATCCTTTGTGGATAGATATAGATCATCTTAACTCCAGTCTATGACTGTCAATCCCCCACTTCTTCACTGGGTTCAAGAGGCATAGTTTAGGGAAATTGACTACGAGGCTCGATGTGCTCAAATATCCTCAGGACAGACACTAATGGATTTTCTGAAGGTGGGTAGTGCATCATTATCTTTAGAGGACGCACCATGGTACTGGTGGCGCTACGGGAGGAGGTATTGAGGGAGTTCCATACGTCCCCTCTGGTGGTGCATCCTAGTGTGAAGAAGATGTACCAAGACCTCTGGCATTAGAACTGGTGGCTAGGGATGATGAAAGTAAACATACCAAACTACAGTAAACAATGGAAGACTGATGAAAAAACAACTAGAGCATATATATATATATAAATGATGCATGGTACATATGTTTAGGAAAGTAGCCAAACAAGTCACAATGCTGAAATACAGTACTAAACCAAAGTACAAAGGAAAGCAATAAACAACTCTACAGCATCGCAAGCCTAAGTTTGGTCTCATGCTCTCCAGCTTCAAAGTAGACAAGTACCTGAAGTAGAAGGGCGCTTGCCCTTATCTATACCTGCAACAATATAATTTGTTTGGTCCCAAAAGCATGACCCAAACAGGGTGTGAGACTAAATCCCAGTAGGCAACCACCAATAGATCTGTGCCTAACAGTCAGTGAATATATATAGCAGACAATAAACAAAAGAAGCAGTAAATAAGGAAGTACTCAACAGTAAACAATTCCACAGTTTCAAAGCATTCAGTTCCACATAGCAAGTACACAGATAATCACAAACAGGTAACCCTCTGGGATGTACTCATAGCCTAATCCCCTCTGGTTCTATCTAGAAAACACAATCAACCCTCTGGTAAGTACACACAGTCTAACCCCTCTGGTTCAACTTTAGTATATACTCTCTGGGGAAGCACTCGCCGTCAATTCCCCCTATAGTCTCGTATCAGTAACTAAAAGACGCTCTGGGGAAGCACTTACGTCTCATCCCCCCCTGTGGCCCGCGTCGAGGAACTACATACACTCTGAGGAAGCCCTTACGTCAATTCCCCCTATGGTCTCTCATTGTAACAAAAATAACACACACTCTGGAGAAGCCCTTACGTCCATTCTCCCTATAGTCCACTACACCAGGTTCTCACGGCCCTGTGTAAGTTAAACGAGCATAACAATGCAAAACGGCCAAAGTAAACCTCAAAAAATACTTGGCTAACCAGTCTACAGCGCAACAACATGTCAAATAATAAACACTCCATCCTATAATACTAGGCATGAGAAACAAACAAGGCAGCCTAACAGGCTAAACAAGACCAAACGGTCATAGCCAAAACATGCATGGGAAAACACTTCCAAAGCATAGAAAAATAAACCCTATTCACAACATATAACCTCTATCCAATTAACGAAGGCATAACAGTCAAACATTAGGGCTAAAACATACACACACAATACCCCGTTCAAGGGTATTGGACACTTTTGCACAAATAACTCAAAGACTAACTATGGAAAGGCACAAACCACCTACCTCGGTGTTGCAGGATCGTTATATGTGAACCTCAAGCCTTGAATCGCCCAAGAACACTGTAGATCTACAAAAATGCTCAAAACACTCAATTGAATATAACTTGAGAAAGAAGAGGAATCAGGAAATGAAGCTCTAGGAGAAGGAAGAGCTTACCGAGGTGATCCCAACACAATCGACGGCGGTTGATTCGGATAACGGGTGCTCAATCTGGGGCTCGAAGAAGTTCCGCAACCGTACGGTCTCTCTCGGTTGAACCAGACCTAGAAGGAGACGGTTCTGTCCATTAGACGTGACCCTGATACGTTTAATGAAAAAAAAAGAAAGTACATGGTGTGTACTTGCCTTAACCGGCCCCCGCATTAGGCGGTCTCTAGGTTACCACACACGGTCGCGTGCATGGCCGTGATACGGCCAGCATCCAGCTACCTGCGGTAACCAAGTACACGGTGTGTACTCATAAAGTTCACGGCGTGTACTTAAGAAATTTCCAAAAAAATCTATTTTTCCTCAAAAATACAAGAAAAAGGAAAACATACCTGAAAAGAAGATCCGGGTTCTTACAAACTTCCCCCCTTAAAGAAATTTGTCCTTGAATTTCCCTAGCAAGGTGGCGTAGAATAAGAATCCTCAAACAAATCCGGACACTACGATCGTACATCGGTCTCCCCCTCCCAAGTCTCGTCCTGTAATCGCCCGTGATGCCATAACACTCATACCAGGGGAATATACCGTTCACAGAGAACCTTTGTATTGTGATCAACAATCCAGATTGGATGCTCCTCAAATGAGGCGTCCACCTCTAACTCAACCTCCTCAGGTTGAAAAACATGAGATGGGTCTAAGAAGCAACGTCGAAGTTGAGAAATGTGAAATACGTTGTGCATAGCCCGGTACCTCTGAGGTAACTGCAGACGATAGGCAACCGGCCCAACTCTCTCCAAAACCTCAAATGGCCCGACGTACCTCGGAAAAATCTTACCCTGTCTCCTAATCCTCTTGTGCCCCATCCTCGGTGTGGCACGCAGGAAAACCTGATCCTCGACCTCGAACTCCAGAGGTCATCTCCGCTGATCAGCATAAGACTTCTGTCGAGACTGTGCAGTAGCCATCCTCTTCCAAATCAACTCTATCTGCTCTGTGGTCTCCTGGACAAGATGAGGTCCCAACATAGCTGCCTATCTTTTCTCCATCCAACATAAGAGTGATCAGCATGGACTACCGTACAAAGCCTCATGAGGTGTCATCTTAATAGTTGCTTGAAAACTATTATTGTAGGAAAACTACACAAGAGGAATGTGTTTCTCCCAAGAACCTCCAAAATCCAGGATACATGCTCGAAGCATGTCCTCAAGCACTTGAATCGTACGCTCGGAATGACCATCTATCTGGGGATGGTAAGCTGTACTCAAAAGTACCTGTGTACCCAAAGCCTTCTGAAGCCCCTACCAGACCTGAGAAGTAAAACGATCATCCCTATCTGATACAATAGACTATGGAACCCCATGTAAATGTACAATCTCTCAGATGTACAGTCTTACCAGCTCATCAACACTGAAGGTCTCCTTGATCGACAAGAAGTGAGCAACCTTTGCGAGTCTGTCAATGACAACCCAAACCGCATCATTCTCTCGAGGCGACCTCAGTAAACCTGTCACAAAATCCAATCGTGACATCATTCCACTTCCACTGAAGAATGGGTAACTACTGCAAAATCCCTACTAGTCACTGATGCTCCGGCTTCACCTACTGACAGGTGGAACACCTCATCACGAACCCAACAACATATTTCTTTATACCTGACCACCAATACTGATGGTGTAGATCACGATACATCTTGGTGACACCAGGATGAACTGCCCAAACTAAGGAATGAAAGTCCCGCATCAATTCCTCGCGTATGTCTTCTAACACCCATACACGCCCATGAAAACACAAGATCTCATCCTCACCTATTTTCCATCCAAGAATAGGGTCCTCTCCTTACACGTTTTCCCGTAGGACTAGGCCTTCCGAATCTGATAGCGGCCTCATTCTCACTTGGTCAAGAAGAGTAGAGGTAACAACTACATAAGAAAGAAACGTCTGCCCCTGTCTGTCGTGCACCTCTAAATGCATCTCAGAGAACAGATGCATAAGTTTCCACTCACTACTGGTCTCTTAAACTGCTTGTATCTGATTCCTCATGCTCAGCGCATCAGCCACAACGTTGCCTTTCCCAAGAATGTAGGCAAGCTCAAAGTCAAAAGACTGAAGGTACTCAACCCACATTCACTGTCTCAAATTCAGATCATGCTGAGTGATGATATACTTGAGACTCTTGTGGTTGGTGAAAACTAAAAAATTTTCTCCCAATAGGTAGTGTCTCCAACAACGTAAAGTGTGAACAACTGTTGCCAACTCAAGATCATGCATCGGGTAATTTCTCTCATGTGGCCTAAACTGCCGAGACCCGTATGCAACAACCCCTTCTCCCTGCATAAGCATTGCTCCCAACCCGATACCTGATGCATCACATTATACGGTATAGATTTTTCTCTGCTCTAGAAAAACTAGTATCGGTGCTGAAGTCAACCTCCCTTTCATCTCTTGAAAGGCTGACTCACAAGAACTTTTCACCCTTCTTAGTCAAGCCTTTCAGTGGCGCTGCTAAGCGTGAAAAGTCCTGTATGAAACGTCTGTAGTAACCAGATAGCCCTAGAAAACTCTGTACCTCAAATATGTTCTTTGGATGTTCCCAGGAAACTACTACTCTCACTTTCTCTAGGTCTACTGATACTCCTGTCTCTAAGATAACATGCCCCAAGAAGTGAATTTGGTCCATTCAAAAGTGGAATTTTGAGAGCTTTGCATATAACTGATGCTCTCTTAATGTACTCAAAACAATCTCAAGATGTGTGGCATGGTCATGTAGAGTGTGAGAGTACACAAAGATATCGTCCATGAAGACCACCATAAAAGAATCCAAGTATGGATGGAACACTCAGTTCATCAGGGCCATGAAAACAGCAGGTGCGTTTGTGAGACCGAACGTCATAACCCTATATGCGTATAGACCATACCTGCTCCGGAAGACAGTAAGAGGTATATTAGATGGTTTAATGTGCAAATGATGATAACCGGATGTCAAGTAAATCTTCAAGAACACCCGGGATCCTCGAAGTTGATCAAAGAGATCATCAATCCTCGAGAAGGGATATCAGTTCTTGACCGTCAACTGGTTAAAATTCTGATAATCCACACAAAGTCGAAGGGTACCATCCTCCTTCTTTGCAAATAGGACAGACGAACCCCAAGGAGAAGTACTGGGACAGATGAAACCCTTTGCTTGCAACTCCTCCAACTGCTTCTTGAGCTCTTGCAGCTCAGGTGTAACCATCCTTAAAGGAGGAATGAACACTGGTGCCGCTCCTGGAAAAAGTTCGATAGAAAATTCCACCTCTCGCTCTGGAGGAAAACCTGAAAAGTCCTCTGGAAAGATGTCCCTAAAACGATCCACCACTAGAGAAAGGTCCATCTGTGAAGTCTCCTGGTCATTTAGATATAGACTAGAAATTTGGGCTATAACTCCTCCCAAACCATGATGCTCAGGTCCCACTCTGCTCGCATGGACATCCCATTCTCCCTTATAAAGAAACAATTTGCCTTCTGGTGATGTGAAACTCACCCTACGGTGATAGCAATCGACGACTTCCTGGAAGGGAACTAACCAGACCATTCTAAAAATGACATCATAACCTGTCATCTCTAAGACATAGAGGTACCATAAGAAGTGACACCCACCAACCTCTAGAGGGTACTCCTTGCACTGACGTACACTAGTCGTTCTAATCCCCAACGGAGTGTCTAGCGTCAAGATATTAGCAGAAGAAAAGATACAGAGCCCAAGGCTCTCCAAAATAGCAACAGGTATAAAGCTATGGGAAGCCCCTGTATCAAAAAGAGCAGAAGCTAAAACTGAGGCAACTAGGATCGTACCTCGAACTATAGAGGGTCCAGGATCCTGCTCCTACTAAGTGTACTACACTGCAAAAGTCTGGCCTACTCTATGGACCTGTGACCCTACTTGACCACCCTGAGCTGATCCACCATGTTGTCGCTGAAAGCCTGGTGACTGACTAACACGACCACGACCTCCACCTCGGCCTAAATGGACGAAAGGACTCCAGTTTACTGACTAATGGAAAACTGGTGGTGCTGCTCCTGAACGCAGATCCATAGAAGAACCTCTGTCACCAGCTGTTGGTGAGAAGATCTGACAAAAGTGCTGAAGATGGACCATATTGCTGTAAGATCAGCACTCTACTGGGCCTCTTGGTCAATGTGGCATCATATTCCCACTCTTCCCGCACTTGTAGCACACCACCTAGCTACCAGAATATATCTCTCGCCTCCTCGGATCTCCACACAAAGGCTCCCTATGGTGCTTCCTGCTGTCAGTAGGAGGGACACTAACTACGGATGTCAAGCCACCCTAACTCACAACTTCAGAATCCCTTATATTACGCTCTATGATCAGTTCCTGGTTGATGATAGAAGTGATAGACGTCAACTTGAAGATATTCACCTGAGATCAGATGTCGTGCCTCAGACCATCCTCAAACTTCCTTTCCAGGAATAACTCATCACCTTCTGGGATGGGTATAAAGTGCTACAACTCTATGAAGCGAGAAAAATACTCCATAATAGAAAGAGTACCCTGCTCTAGACTCATGAACTCTCAGGCTCGATTGGCCCTCAAAGTCTCCTGGTAGAAGTAGTCATAAAAGGCACTATGGAACTCGTTCCATGCCATAACCTACTGGCGTACTACCTGTGAGATCACATCCCACCATCTCTTGGAGGAATCCTAAAGCATGTACATAGAGAGCTTGACCCTCCTCTATGAAGGTGTCTCCAGGTGATCGAAGATAGAAAGAATGGATTCTAACCATGACTCTACAACCTGAGGTCCTCCTTCCCCTGTGAAGGTGGGAGGATGCTGCTGTTGAAAGACCCACATCAACTCTTCCATGGACGGGGCATGATGTGGTACTCCTAAGAATCATAAAGCCCTCTTGGAACTGTGCATAAGAACCTATGTCCGGAATGACGGCTGGTGCCAAGACTTGCACAACTAGAGGATCTGCTGGAAGTCCCTGATTAGCCATGTCCAGTGTCTGATCACTGCCTTGCAACTAGCGTACAAACAGAGGATGTCTCGGTGGCATGACTCTACAAGGTCAAACACACACCTTTGATCAAGATTATCAAGGAATGAAAACTGGAAGGGTAAGAAGGGAATAAGAGAAATAAAGCATTTAAGTTTTACAAAACATGGATACACAGAGTGTATAATTAATTACACGACATGTTACCTTAAGCCTTCACATGGGCATGTACTTTTTCCAAAACTGGTCGTGTAACACCCCAAACACATGACGTGTTTTCCTAACACACGATGTGTACTTGAATCCCCTTCCCCTGCCCGAGTCCTTCTACACGACTAAGCTACACGGTGCTCCTAAAACAAGACTACACGGTGTGTTTGTGCCAGAAACGGCATGTACTAGATGAGATTCAACAACCTGTGTTGTTATCTACACGACCAGTTACATGACTCACACTATACAGCGTGTTCTAGATGGACACAGTGTGTACTAAAGGATTTCAATGACCTGTGTTGTTAGTTACACGACCAGATTCTAGGGATTACACTACACGGCGTGTTTAAGATTGACATGACGTGTATTGATTAAGTTTTTATCCATCCACATCGTTAGTCACATGAGTAGACACATGGTCTAAACACACGGCATGTACGTCCGGTACATGGCGTGTCCCACAAAAAATTCTCCTAACCCCATGTCTATGCCCACCTGGCTAGCAACATGGTTAGAGACTACATGACATATACATAGAGTACACGACGTGTACTTAAGAAAAATAGTTTCTTCCCAAACAGAAGAACACATGGCGTGTATTCAAAACCACTCGGCATGTATTCTAAGTTCTTCCAGATAGTAAGCCTTAGAAACTACTCTGGAGCCCAGAAAAACACTGAAACAAACATTAAAGTGCCAAATTCCGATCTGTGAGGACCCATACTCCTTGCAAATCAAAGTTTGACATCTCTTACATGTCATATACAAGAAAAACAAGGGAATAAACTACCAAATTCTGATCCATGAGGGCCCATAAAACCTCAAGAACCAAAGTTTGTCATTCATTCAAACAAAACCTTACACAAATCAATACCCTATCAAACAATAGGTACTTTATCAAGGCATATATCACAACATCATGCATATCTAGCCAACATCTATCACAACAACATGCAATCGCTAATGCACCCTAAATGGCATGGACAAAATGCATGACATGTGATTTCTAGAAAGTGCCTATATAATGCATGAGATGGAATACCCTCATCTCATCAGGTTACAATAGAAATAGAACCTCAATAACATCAACAATAACAACATAAAACATGTGAATCATCCAATGGTGAAATAAAATCAACTGTAAACTTACAAAACCAGAAAATTACAATAAATGATGTAAATTGGATTTTCCCAGTACACGAGTTAGCTACTCCTCGGAAAAAATCATTACCAAGTACCTATTTCCATCCTATCCTGGACTATAGGCTCCAAATAGTAAGTCAAGAAGAAAAGAATTCCTCTGATACCACTTTGTAACGTCCCAGTTTCGGAAGCCGCCTAGAGGCGCCCCATACCCGATTGGTCACATGGCCTCAAACGCATTTCCCCAAACGCCAGAGGCTGTTGACTAGAAGTGAGGGCCTTGGGTGTGATAGTGGAGAAACTATACCCTCATTGGAAGAGTAACACAGTAGAAGTAAAACAAATATCCAATAACAGAAGTAGTAAACATACCAAACTACAATAAACAGCGGAAGACTGATGAAAGAACAACTAGAGCACACACACATATATATAAATGATGCATGATACATATGTTTAGAAAAGAATCCAAACAAGTCACAATGTTGAAATACAGTACTAAACCAAAGTACAAAGGAAAGCAATAAACAACTCTACAGCATCGCAAGCCTAAGCTTGGTCTCATGCTCTCGAGCTCCAAAATAGTCAAGTACCTAAAGTAGAAGGGCACTTTCCCTTATCTATACCTGCAACAATATAATAAGTTTGGGCCCAAAAGCATGACCCAAACAGGGTGTAAGACTAAATACCAGTAGGAAACCACCAAGTGATATGTGCCTAACAGTCAGTGAATATATATAGCAGGAAATAAATAAAAGAAGCAGTAAACAAGGAAGTACTCAACAGTAAACTATTCCACAGTTTCAAAGTATTCAGTTCCAAATAGAAAGTACATAGATAATTACAAATAGGTAACCCTTTGGGATGTACTCACAACCTAACCCCCTCTAGTCCTACCTAGAAAACACAATCAACCCTCTAGGAAGTACACACAGTCTAACCCCTCTGGTTCAGCTTTAGTATAGACTCTCTCGGGAAGCACTCACCGTCAATTCCACCTATAGTCTCGTATCAGTAACTAAAAGGAACTCTGGGGAAGCACTTACATCTCATTCCCCCTGTGGTCTGCGTCAAGGGACTACAGACACTCTAAGGAAGCACTTACGTCAATTCCCCCTATGGTCTCGCATCGTAACAAAAATAACGAACACTTTGGAGAATCCCTTACATCCATTATTTCTATGGTCCACTACACTAGGTTCTCACGACCTTGTGTAAGTCAAATGAGCATAGAAATGCAAAGAAGCCAAAGTAAACCTCATGAAATACTTGGCTAACCAGTCTAAAATGCAACAACATGTCAGATAATAAACACTTCATCCTATAATACTAGGCATGGGAAACAAACAAGGCATCCTAACAGGCTAATCAAGACCAAATGGTCATAACCAAAACATGCATGGAAAAACACTTCCAAATCATAGAAAAATAAACCCTACTCATAACATATAACCTCTATCCAATCAACCAAGGCATAGAAGGTAAACATTAGGGATAAAACATAAACACACAATACCCCATTCAAGGGTATTGGGAACTTTTTCATAAATAACTCAAGGAATAACTACGAAAAGGAAAAAACCACCTACCTCAGTGTTGTAGGATCATTATACATGAACATGAATCCTTAAATCACCCAAGAACACCGTAGATTTACAAAAAAGCTCAAAACACTCAACTGAAGATAACTTGACAAAGAGGTGGAATCAGGAAACAAAGATCTAGGAGGAGGAAGAGCTTATCGAGGCGATCCCAACGCAATCGACGACAATCAATTCGGAGAAAGGGTGATCAATTGGGTGATCAGAGAATTTTCGTGGCCGTACGGTCTCTCTCAGTCAAACCAGACCAAGAAGGAGATAGTTTTTTCCATCAGACGCAACCCCGATACATTTAATGAAAAAAAGTACACGGTGTGTACTTACCTTAACCAACCCCTGCATTAGGTGGTCTCCAAGTCACCACACATGTCTGTGTGCATGGTCATGACACGGCCAGCACCTGGCTACCTGCGGTAATCAAGTACACGACATTTACTTATAAAGTACACGATGTGTACTTAAGAAATTTCCAGAAAAATCTCTTTTTCCTAAAAAACACTAGAAAAAGGAAAACATAAATTAAAATAAGATCTAAGTTCTTACATTGTTAACTCCAATGATTATCAAACTATTCTTAAGTTCAAAGACATGTGATTATTGTACTCGGAGAGTGTACAATGTCTTCATCATTTGATAAGGTGAAGACCATGAAAATATTCATTTTCATGATGCATCTATTAGTGAGATAAGATTTCAAGATTTTATATACAAATAATTTATATATTGCATGATGATATGTAGAGTGCCATGAAAAATTATTTAAAGGCCATAAAATTGAAATATTATTTCATGATGATTTGAAGATGGTGTTAAAGAAGAATTGAAAAATCCAAGAAATATTAATGTTATTGCATGCAGAGTTTTTATTTGATGAAAACCATACAAATGTTTATTTTCATGATGAATTGATTATTGATGAATATTTATAGGATGCCATGCAAAAAATAAATTACATGAAGAAGAATTTAAGAAGTACATGCATTGTGTTTCAATGCACGAGGATGTGAAAAAGGAATAATTGTTAGCATAAAACCAGAAATGCAAAAAGATAGTTTTTCATGATAATAATAGTGATTTTATAAAAATATTGGTGGCTTTAAATAGATTATGGAGTGTACTTGAAAACGGGTAAGAAATTGGAAAGTTCCTATAAATCAGGCTAGCTTATTGGGAGGAATTGAAAAAAGGAACCTTATAAAACATGCATTTACCCATCAAAGTAATAAGAATTGAGATTAAAAAATTTGTTTGGAAGATAAAAATAGAATGTAGGAGGATTAAATAAGAATGATTAATAATTATATTGGGGTAAAGAGAGAGAAAGTGAAACCTGAATAAAAAATAGAGGTTTATGGAGAATCCCTTACCTTATGTCTGAAAGTGTTTTGCACTTGCACTTAATGTCTTGGATAGTGAAATTATATTCATTAATAATTTAATTAAGAACCTATTAAATATTTATTTTATTTAGTATAATTTTATTAAGATCATTTATAACCTTTTTTATGAGTTATAAGATTCAACTTTGTCATTCGGGAGTGTTCGTTTCCATGATTTTCATAATAGGTTCACTTGTATATATGTACGGAAGTTCATGTAAAATAGGATTAATTATCCATAATTGAAATTATATGTTATTAATGAACTTATAAAAGATTAAATGGTCTTATATATCATTTTTTTCTAGATACTAGGATGATTCATTAGATAAAATATTAATGATGAGTGTTAGTTTATTTTGCTGAATTTTCGATTATCATGAACTAGTTTTGTTTTATTAATTAATATTATGTATATATACTTGTTCCAGAACATTACATGAATTATAATATGTATAATAAAATCTTATTTAACCATAATAATGGTATTCTGACTATCCTTGAAGCGATAATGAAAAATGAAAATGCATCATCCACGATGGCGTAAATTGGATCATCACGGATGATATTTTCATTTTTAGAATAAAAGGGGGAGGAGAAGGGGATTGATGATATATTTTCCATTAAAAAATAACATTATAATATATATAATATAATGGAGTTATCATTCATGTTTATATAGATTAGGTAAGGTAAGTATAAGAAAATAAATGATATTGAAAAGAAAATAAAGAAAAATTAAAGAGGATTTTACCTCTTGAATTTATTCTCCTTAAGAACCTCCTTAAGGGGATTGGGATTGGTCTTTTAGTGAGAAAAAAGGATCTTGGATGTGAGCAAGTGTAAAGATCTGAATTTTCCATATAATTTTTTATTATTATATAGAATTATTATGAGTCTACAAAAATTGACGGCGCGTGATTCTGAGGCCCGGTGTGCCCGGAATGAATTTCTGAACCTTTTTTAAGGTACATTCAGTAAACGCATGAGAAAAATTTTCAAACTTTTGAACCGGTGATCGAATTAAAAATTTGAGAGCACTGATGAATCTGTAGCGTCAGGATTCACTTAAGGAAGGCTTCACTTTAACCGTAGTAGGTCGGGAGAAAAAGATCAATTTTGTACTTTTAAAAGAATAATAAAACAACAAAGTTATTTTATTACTCTTTTTCTTTTCCTCCAATGGAAAAGTGGCGGTGGCAGGACCAAAAACATGCCAAGAAATTAATTGGATTGACTCCTTAATCTTTGTAAAAACACCGTTGAAATTTAGGAGGTTCATTCATTAAATGAACCTCATAAATTTCCAACAATGTTACTCACCCTCCCCCTCTCCTATTTATATGGAGCTCGGGGTAGATTATTGGCATGAATTCACCAAGCAATAAAGATCTGGTAAAATACCACAACACTGACCACTTGGAGGACATGATCGGTTCCAACAAGCAGTAACGAGCGTCACCGAATCATGAATTGATGAACACCGACTCTTCCTCAAACGCGGATGTTCTCCAACGATATTGAGGTAGAGTTTATTTCTTGTCTAATTTCAAGAGTTGCTGAATCATTATACTACCCTCTTACTATCAAGCTAACATGGAGGGCACAGGCCAAAAAAACAAGGCCCAGACCCTCCGCCTTTTTTTGAAATTTGACATGTTCTTCATGAACGATTTATTCAGGTTAGACGAAACCCAGAACGGTGGGTTTAACAACGAAGAGGGCATCTTGGGGAGTCAGTTGGCACCATCAGATGAAAAAACGGGCCATCGAAGCTCACCTGGTGACCCACGGAAGACCGCCGGCAACCGGCGCCGGTGGAGGAGGTGATGGTAGCGACCGACACTGGCTGGCCGTAGAGGAGAGGGCAGCACGCCGTCACACGCCACCGACGAAGAAGGCCATGGATGTAGCCGCGGTGGGTGAAGATGACGGCCGACTTGGGCCGACCGCAGAAGGCAGAGCGGTGTGCCACTGGAGAGAGAGGGATGTGACATATAGCCACGGTGGACAGCGACGGCCGACACCAGCCAAATGTGGGTGGAGGCGAGCAGCACGCCATCACACAACACTGAAGATGGCCGCGACTCGGAAGCTGCGACTGAGGGTCGGGACCCGCTCCCTGTGGGAAACCTGGCGGCACCCCGTGGTGCCACCTCTATGATTTTCAAACAGGGGGAAATGCCCCCCCTCCCGCTCTAGGTAGGGCTGGTCCTACTCTAGAAGGCCGCACCTCTAGTGGGCCATGCGAGCCCAGTGGGTTGCGCCCTTCACGGTCAGGCCACGCGAGCCCAGCGGGCCGCACCCTTCTGTTGGCCGGTCTGTGGCCCAGCGGGTCGATCCCGCCATGTCCTAGCTTAATCAAGCCAGCCCAGGCTAGTTTGTGCTTGGCCAGGATAGACCCAGACCTGGTCGGGTCAGGTCAGTCCGACCGGGTCAGACCGGACCCGAACCCTTTCAGGCCCAATTTCACTAAAGGAGCCATAACTTGTGAAACAGACATCCGTTTGAAAAACCATCTACGACACTGGGATCCTTGTGACAAGAAGGTCCTTTTGGTATACTCCACTTGAGTTTTAAAGAATGCTGGAGTATGGCTGGGTTGCATCAAACTCAAATCCAACAGCGCCCTCGGTACTAAAACGCTTATAACTTACAGACCGAGTGTCCTATTGATGCGCCATTTTTCGTGTTGGAACCCTTACAACATGGAAGTCTTTTCAGATACTTCTTTGTGGAACATCGTGGAAGTTGTGGTACGACTAATGGATTGAGGATTAGATCCTATTGGAATCAAGCGTGCTTAATGCAAGAATCTAGTGGCTCGCTGTAACGTGAAGAAAGAACATCGATCCTATGTGGGTCAGCATCTATTGATCCTGTGTGGGTCGGAACTTAACGATCCTGTGTGGGTTAGTATCTATCGATCCTATATGGGTCAGTATCTAGAGATCCTGTCTGGATCAACATCTATCGATCCTGTGTGCGTCAGCAGCAGAGCCCCTCGATAGAATAAGATGATATAGTTTTATGACTAATCATCTATACTTCTATATTTAAGTTATATACCTAGTGTGATATGAGTATTTACCTTCATGGTGTTAACTTTGTGGTACTTTTACCTTTGTGGTGTTACCTTCATGGTGTTACCTTTTTAGTACTTTTACCTTTATGGTGCTACCTTCGTGGTATTCTTACCTTGTGGAACAGTTGTGAAAATGGATTAAAAGTTGGAGCCTTATGTTTCCTCATATATGAGATGAGTATTTTTTTTGATAACTTAGGTATATGTATGGGTATATACCTAAGTAGAGTTGATGACTACTACTTCATGCTTTGTGGTTGAACTCTTGCTTTGTGGTTATTTCCTTTGTGGAACTCTGGGAGACCTTTAGGGGTCTCGAGGTTCCTACTGAGTGTTGTTATACTCACCTCTGCACGGGCTATGCCTGAACCTTGCTGTTTCTTGTGTAGATGATGAACAACGTTGATCGTGGCTGAGGGAGCCAGGACTGGATGGTGCTCAGAGGTGGACCATTTGACGTGACGTGCTGTAGTGAATACTGATCATGAGGTGTACCTACCCTTCAGGTAGGATCCTCAGTGGACATTCCAGGAGATATTTTCTATTTCAGTTGTACTTTTACTTTCCATTTGGTCTTGTATTCCGACCCCTTTACTTTCAGTACACTTTTTTACTACAGTAGTTTATTTCTTGGTTGCTTCTTATTTTGTTCTTAGATTGTGTATTTGTACAGGTTTAAAGGAAATGCTTTCCCATTATAGAGATATGCCTTTCCGGTTCTAGTCACCATCCCCTAGCCTATGGAAGGAGAGCTTGGGGTACTCACGGCACGGGCCCCAGGGGACGAGTTGTGACAAAGTGGTATTAGAGGAGTTAGTTCTACCGAGGAACTAAGACTATGATATTTTCTATATGGAAATAATGTTAAGTGTTATGAGTGTGGTTTTTAGTTTGGGTAATCCAGTGTTAGTGCGGAAATCGAAATATCCATACACCAAGAATCTGAATTCTAATTTCCAACTCAGTGAACAAAAACAAGGATTGCATGTGTTTTGAAAAGTTTTTTCTTATGATTTCTTTGAGTCAGCTCACCAGGTATAACTTATTGACCATGGCACACCTGTTTTCTTTTAAGAAGCTGCCACGTAGACAGCCATCTAGGATTCCCGAGAGAGTACATGATGACGGCCCACTGATCAATGAGGTCTCAGTGTAGGGCCCTCTTACGGTGTTAGCACCTTCGGGTGGTGTACCAGTTGCACCACTACCCGTTGGGAAGACATTTCCACCATCCCCACCAGTATAGGGTGCACGTCGATTGAGCGCGTTGCATGAGTTTTAGCAAAAGAGGCCTCTGGGGTTTCGAGGCGAGATGGATCCGCAGGAGACTGAGGACTGGTTGGAGGCTGTGGCCAGGATTTTTCGCTTATTTGGGACACTAGCTGATCTGATGGTGATCCTTGCTACCAGTCTCTTCCAGGGAGTAGCTGGGATATGGTGGAGTCTGGCACTCCAGTTTCATAACGAGGTGACCCTCACCTGGGTGGACTTTGAGGGCCTTTCTAGGGAAGATTTCATCCCAGTGAGCCTACGCTTAGTACTTATACAGGATCTACTACACTTACAGCAGGGAAGCATGATTGTGGCCCAATACTCAGCGAGGTTCACTGATATCTACCGCTACTCAACCGACATGGTATGAGACCCTTTATCTAGGACCTGAACCTTTGAGTAGGGTCTCCGATGGGATATCATAGCATTTATGATATCGCTCAACATTCTGATGTAGACTCGAGTGCTAGAGCGAGAACTTTTGGTGGATATCTTCTTAGCTAAGCAGGCATCGACAACGAGAGCCACCACTAGATGTCAGGTAGAAAAGTCATCCACAACAGAAAATAGACAGATGACGCAAGGGCCTAAGTGGGTCAGACCTTATGGTGGACAACCTCAGGATACAAGGTTACTAGTGCAGGGCTCACGAGATAGAGGAGGACAGATGAGGAGTAGGCAGTGCTACTCGTGTGGCGGGCAGGGACACATGGCTCATGACTGCCCGAACCGTCGTACATATGACTAGTATACGGTCGAGGGACCACCAAGGCTAAGTTAGAGGTTCAAGAGAGGAGGTCCGTAGGGTGACAGATGTGGCAGAGGAGCTGGCCATGCAGTAGGTGGTGGGCGGCGATTCGAGGTTCTATTGCCACCACCTCCAGGTGGTCTACCCCGACCAAAGAGAGTAGGAGGACATGGACGAGCTTAGATTCAAGAAGCTGAGGCCTACATCCACAGTGCTATAGAGATAATTAGAGGTATGATCTGTGCCTAATACACCCTAGTTGTAGTACTTATAGACACAAGTCCCAGTCACTCTTTTATTACCACGACCCTCATTTGGAGCTCAAAGATTCCGATGGAGCCGTTGGCTTGATCCTTATGGTTAGATACTCCTACGGGTGGGGGATTTGACAATTACACACTAGTGACGACAATATGAGATTAATCTAAGAGGTGAGATCTTCGTTTGGGATCTTCTAGTAGCGACGTCGAGGCCTTATGACGTCATCTTGGGTATGGACTGGTTATCCACAGTCCATGCTCAGATTGACTATATTAGGCACAAAGTGTGGTGTGTCTGCAAGGATGAGACCAGGTTTTCTTTAACTGGTGAGAACAAAACCTTTGCAGAACAGGATGGAATTTCCCAGAGGAGGGTTATTCCGATCACACATCAGTTGGCTAGCCTTACCCTAAGAGCAGTTGATTTTGAGAGTCCGAGCTATCTTGTAGTGGTGGACCTGTATGCTGATGTCTTTCCTGATGATGTTCCGGAACTACCTCCACGCAGTGAGGTAGACTTTTATATTGACCCTTACCCCAGGATGACACCGATATCTACAACATCATATCAGATGGCTCCCACAGAGCTTTGTGAGTTACGGGTATAGTTAGAGGACTTGTAGAAGAAGGGGTTCATAAGGCCTAGTGTTTCTCTATGGGTAGCCCCAATTTTGTTCGCCAAGAAGGCAGAAGGGAGTTTGAGACTTTTTGTGGACTATTGGTACCTAAACTAGGTGACTGTGAAGAAAAAGTATCCACTTTCGAGTATTGATGATCTCTTTGATCAGTTGAAGGGAGCTTGATGGTTTTCAAAGATAGACCTCAGATCAGGCTATCATCAGCTCAGGGTACGAGATGAGGATGTGCAGAAGACGACCTTCAGATGTCGGTAAAGACACTATGAGTTCTTGGTTATTCCATTTGGTGTGACCAACACCCCTATAGTGTTCATGGGACCCATGAACATGATCTTTCATCCATACCTCGATCGCTTTGTGGTGGTCTTCATCGATGATATTTTGATATACTCGACGTCAGAGGAGGAGCATGCCTATCATTTGCAGATAGTTCTGGATACACTTTGAGAGCACCAACTTTATAGTAAGCTCTCAAAGTGCCATTTCTAGATACAGGAGGTCCACTTTCTGGGATATGTTATCTTGGAGGATAGAGTTGTGGTAGATCTGATGAAGATAGAGGCAATGCTTACTTGGGATCCACCTAGGAGTGTGACTAAGGTGAATAGTTTCTTGGGATTGGTCGGGTACTATCGGAGATTCATACTCGACTTTTCCAGAGTTGTGGCACCCTTTTCAGTGTTGATGAAGAAGGGATAGACCTTTGTATTGACGGATAGATGTCAATATAGTTTTTAGGAGCTGAGGCAGAGACTGAAGAGTGACCCCATCTTGAGGCTACCAAAAGAGGGCGTTGGGTATGTAGTATACTGCGACGCATCAGAGACTAGACTTGGATGTGTACTGATGTATGAGTGAGAAATGATTGCATATGGTTCTCTAAAACTGAGACAACATGAGCAGAACTATGCTACCCATGACCTGAAGTTATCAGCAGTGGTCTTCATCTTGAATATGTGGTGACATTACTTGATGGGCGAACATTTTACAATCTACTCTGATCACAAGAGTCTTAGGTATATCTTCTCATAGAAGGAACTGAACCTGAGACAATTACGTTAGCTAGAGTTCCTCCAGGACTATGACTTTGAGATAGTATACACTTCTTAGAAGGGGAATGTAGTAGCAGATGCACTCAGTAGAAGGTCTGGTCTACATTTGTTGAGTGAGGCGACAGATCATCTAGTCACGTTGCAGATATCCTTTGTGGATAGATATAGAGCATCTTAACTCCAGTCTATGACTGTCACTCCCCCACTTCTTCACTGGGTTCGGGAAGAATAGCTTAGGGACATTGACTATGAGGATCGATGTGCTCAAATATCCTCAGGACAGGCACTAATGGATTTTCTGAAGGTGGGTAGTGCATCATTATCTTTAGAGGACACACCATGGTACTGGTGGCGCTACGGGAGGAGGTGTTGAGGGAGTTCCATACGTCCCCTCTGGTGGTGCATCCTGGTGTGGAGAAGATGTACCAAGACCTCCGGCATCAGCACTGGTGGCTAGGGATGATGAAAGTAGTTGCAGAGTTTGTTTCACGATGTCTCAATTATCAGCAAGTGAAGACCGAGCATCAGGTTCCAGCAGGCTTAACACAACCATTAAAGGTACCAGAGTGGAAGTGGGATGGTATCTCCATGGAATTTGTGACAGGGATTCTACATACGTCTAGGGGACATGATTCCATTTGGGTGATCATTGACCAACTCACCAATTCGGCCCACTTCCTACCCATTTGAGAGTAGGGATCAGTAGAGGGCTTGGGATACCTCTACATACAAGAGATTTTACGACTTCATGGGGTGACATTGACGATTGTCTTTGACCATGAAGCACGTTTTACATCCCGGTTGTGGAAGGGATTATAGGAAGCGTTCGGGACTCAGCTACATTTGAGCACTGCCTTTCATCCACATATATATGGTCAGACAAAGCAGACCATTCAGACACTGGAGGACATGTTTCATGATTGCATCCTAGATTTTGGCCACAGTTGGGAGGATCACTTGCCCTTGGTGGAGTTCACATACAACAAAAGCTATCACTCCACCATAGATATGGCACCATTTTATGCCTTGTATGGTCGACCATGAAGATTAATTCTATGCTGGACATACCTAGGGGAGTCAGTACTTAGGGGTCCAGAGTTGGTACGGGCTACCACTGAGAAGGTGCAGATCATCCGGGAGTGGATGAAGACTGCACAAAGCAGAAAAAAGTCTTATGCTGATAGGATACAGAGACCTCTAGAGTTCTAGGAGGGGGACCACACATTCTTGCGAGTCTTCCCTTGATGAGGACTAAAAAGATTTGGTCGAGGCATCAAACTTTCAGTGAGATTTATCAGACTATTTCTAATACTTCGGAGGATTGGAGAGGTGGAATACTGCTTGGAACTACCACCACAGTTGGAGAGGCTGCACAACGTCTTCCACATATCCCAACTGAGGAGATACGTGCATGACCCATCTCACACCATTAACCATGGTGAGCTAGAATTTGATGATGGGGCGATGTTTACGAAGGTTCTAGTGGATATTGAGGATCGATAAGAGTGGGTTATTCGTGGACGATTGATACCACTGGTGCGTATTTGCTGGTAGTATGGAAACCTCTAGGAGAGAAGATGGGAGCGGGAGGCTCATATTAATGCTCAGTACCCCCATTTGTTTTCTTAGTCTATGTTGTGGATTTCAGGGATGAAAAGCCCTAAGATGGGAAGAATGTAAATATCCAAATTTTCCATGTAATTTTTTTATTATATGGAATTATTATGAGTCTATAGTAATTGAAGGTGCATGATTTCGAGTCTTGGTGTGTCCGAAATAAATTTATGAACTTTTTTAAGGTACGTTCAGCAAACGTGCAAGCGGTGTTTTTTAACTTTTGAACTGGTGCTCGGATTAAAAATATGAGAGAACTATTGAATCGGTAGCGCCGAGATTCACTTAAGGAAGAATTCACTTCAACCGTAGTATGTCGGGAGAAAAAGATAGATTTTGGACTTTTAAAAGAATACTAAAATAACAAAGTTTTCCTCCAACAGACAAGTGGCAGTGGTGGGACCAACGACATGTCAAGCCATTAATTATCTTGACTCCTCAATCTTTGTAACAACACCATTGGAATTTGGGAGGTTCATTAATTAAATGAACCACATAAATTCCCAATGACGTTACTCAACCTCCCCCTCTCTTATTTATATGGACCTCGGGGTAGAGTATTGACATGACTTCACCAAGCGACAAGCTCTGGTAAAATACTGTGATGCCAACCACTTGGAGGACGAGACCAGTTCCAGCGAGCGGTGATGAGCACCATTGAATCATGAACCAACAAACACAAAATATTCCTCAAACACAAACATTCTCCAAAGATCTTGAAATAGGGTTTATTTCTTGTCTAATTTCAAGAGTTATTGAATCATTATACTACCCTCTTGCTATCAAGCTAATGCAGAGGGTGTAGGCCAAACGAACAAGGCCTAAACCCTCTGCCTTTTGTTGAAATTTGACGTGTTCTTCACAAGAAATTTATTTGGGTTGGAAAAAACTCGGAATGGTGGGTTTAGTGACAAAGAGGGCATCTTGGGGAGTCCGTTAGCACCTTTGGATGAAAAAATGGGCCACCCGATCTCACCCAGTGACCTGTGGAAGACCGCCAGTAACCGACACTAGAGGAGGAGGTGATGGCAGTGGCTGGCATCGGTTGGCCATGGTCGGAGGCGAGGAACGCGCCGCTGAAGATAGTCGTGGCTCAGAATCAATGGTGGAGAGCCGAGACCCGCTCCCTACGGGTCCCGTGGGTGACCTAGTGGCGCCCTGTGGCATCGCCGCTCTGATTGCTGAACGGGGGAAATGCCCACCCCGTGCTATCTAGGGCAGGCCCTGCTCCAGCGGGCCACACCCCATTGCGGGATGGGCCATGCGAGACCAGCGGTCCATGCCCCTCCATGGGCTGGGCTGCGCTAGACCAGTGGGCCACACTTCCCAAGTGGGCTGGGCCAGGTCAGACCCAGACCGAACCCAGACCCTTTCAGTCATAGCTTCTCTAAAAGAGCCATAACTTGTGAACCAGGTGTCCGTTTGACGAACCGTCTACAACGCTGGGATCCTTGGAGTGAGATGATCCTTTTGGTATACATTAGTTGAGTTTTGGATAAAGTTGGAGTATGGATGGGTTGGATCGAACCCGAATCCAACCGGGCCCTCGATAGTAAAACACTTATAACTTACAGGCCGGGCATCCGATTGACGCGCCGTCTATCGCGTTGGAACCCTTACGACATGACAATACTTTGGGATACTTCTTCATGGAACTTTGTGGTTGTTGATATCAAGCATGCTTAGTGCGGGAATCTAGTGGTTGGCTATAACATGAAGAAAGAATATTGATCCTACATGGGTCAACATCTATCGATCCTATGTGGGTCATCACTTAGCGATCCTATGTGGGTTAGTATCTATCAATCCTATGTGGGTCAGCACGTAACAATCCTATGTGGGTCAGTATCTATCGATCCTGTGTGGGTTAGCAACAGAGCCTCTTGATAGAATAATATGATCTAGTTTTACAACTAATTATCTGTAATTTTGTACTTAAGTTATATACCTAGTGTGAGCTGAGTCTTTACATTCATGGTGTTACCTTTGTAGTACTTTTACCTTCATGGTGTTACCTTCACGGTGTTACCTTTTTGGTACTTTTACCGTTGTGGTTTTACCTTAATGGTGATACCTTTGTGGTATTCTTCCCTCATGGAACAATTGTGAAAATGGATTAAAAGTTGGAGCCTTATGTTTCCTCATGTATGAGATGAGTATTTTTTTGACAACTTAGGTATATGTATTTGAATATACCTAAGTAGAGTTGATGACTACTGCTTCGTGCTTTGTGGTTGAGGTCTTGCTTTGTGGTTATTTCCTTTTTGGAACTCTGGGAGACCTTAGAGGGTCTCGGGGTCCCTATTGAGTATTATTATACTCACCCCTGCACGGGATATGCCCGCACCTTGCTGTGTCTTGTGCAGACGACATAAAACATTGATTGAGGCTGAGGGGGCCAGGACTGGGCGATGCTCAGAGGTGGACCATTTGATGTGATGTGCTATAGTGACTACTGATCATGAGCTATACCTACCCTTTAGGTAGGATCCTCAGTGGACGTGGCAAGAGAAGTTTTCTCTTTCAGTTGTACTTGTACTTTCCAGTTGGGCTTGTACTCCAGACCCTTTACTTTCAGTACACTTTTTACTACAGTAGTTTACTTCATGGTTTCTTCTTATTGTGTTCTTGAATTTTGTGTTTGTACAGGTTTAAAGGCAATGCCTTCCCATTATAGGGATATGCCTTTCTGGGGCTAGTCGCACTACCACAAAACTGGGTAAGGCCAGTGCCAGCCTTTATCAGTGCTAACGAAAAAGCGCTGATAAAGGGGGGTACATTTATCAGTGCAAAAAAAAAACGCTGATAAAGGGTACCTTTATCAGCGCTAAAAAAAATGCTGATAAAAGTACCCCTTTATCGGTGCTTTTTTTTGACACTGATAAAGGTACCCCCTTTAACACCACTTTTTTTTAGCGCTATTAAAGGGTACCCCTTTATCAGCACTTTTTTAGTAGCGCTGATAAACAAGGGTCTTTATCAGCGCTTTTTAAAAAAAGCGCTGATAAAGGGTCTAATTCCAAAATAAATTCATTAAAAATATATATTAATATTTAAATATATAGATATATTTATATTTATATAAATATAATATAGAATTTTTAAATATATTTTAGATAAGTATAAATATACATTTACACTTAATATACTTAATATATAAGATATTTAGTGAAAATGGCCTATAAAAAAGTTAAAAAAATATTTTTAATTAATAATTTGATAATTATTATGGAGTAATAGTAATTTAATAACAATTTGAAGACTAAAAAAATAAAAAAATTAAAAAAAGATCCAAAATATGTTGAAAACGCAACTCGAACTTCAAACGACCATAACTTTTGATCCGGGTGTCTGTTTGAGCTCTATAACATATCAAATCGAAGCCTGTGACGAGATCTACGTGCAAATGATTAAGGTAAAGCCTCTGCCACATTTTTCAAGGCAAAAAAGGCCTAGAAGGCCTCAAAAACTGAGTTTTTAGTCAGGATACCCTGATTTTTTAACATTTTGTGGATTTCAGCCTCGTTTAAGGGGGTATTATTGGATTTTTTTGGTGGGGAATGAATTTATTCCAAGGTATTACATTCACATTGATATTATGTCTTTGAAATTTTTTTTTTATAATGCACTGCTATTTATAATCAAATATATAACAATATATACATATTTTTTATATATTCACACATAAAAATTTAATTATAAATATAAATAATAAAATATATTTACATATAAAATATATTAGCTTTATCTAAATAATAAATAATATCCATTTTATTTAAAATAAAAATATAGGAATATTTATATACCTATATATTAATCTAACTATATATATATTAATATAACTACATATATATATTCAAATAACTATAAATATATATATTAATATCACTATAAATATATATATTAATATAACTATATATATATATTAATATAAATATATAACTATATATATTAATATAAATATATATTACTATACGAATAAATATATATATATATATATATATATATATATATATATATAAATAGAGATATCATGAAATGGAAAACAAATCAAAATAGAGGAGTGGTAAGGGCTTAGGTGCGCAAGGGGGAGGTATCGAGTTCAAAACCTGGTGGAGGAAGGGGCACGCGCATGGGGCTGGATTGGGGGGGGGAAGCGCTGATAAAGGGTGGAGGGGGTGCGTGCGGGCACATGAGGGGCTTAGAAGCATTGTAAAAAGGGGGGCTCAAGCGCTATAAAAGCCCCCCAATTGACAGGATTTTTTTAATTTTTTTTTCTTTTAGCAGCGCTAAAAAAAACCGCTGATAAAAAGGGTCTTTTATCAGCGCTAAAAATAAAGCGCTGATAAAGGAACCTTTTATCAGTGCTTCTTTTTAGTGCTGATAAAAGACCCCTTTTATCAACGCTTTTTTTAGCACTGATAAAAGGGGTCTTTATCAGTGCTTTTTGGAGTGATGATAAAGGGGACCCTCCCTTTATCTTCTCCGGCTTTAACAGTGCTTTTCTAGTGCTGTTAAAGGCCATTTTTAGCATTGATAAAAGGAGTATTTGTAGTAGTGTCGTCATTTCCTTGCCTATGGAAGACAGACTTGGGGTAGTCACGGCATGGGCCCCAGCGGATGGGTCATGATAGGAAGAGACTTGGGAAGAGGATTGGGTAGTAATTGGACAAGATTTAAGGCTTAAGAGGTGTGAGGAGAAGAGGTGGTGAGAGGTGGTATTTATAGCGGAGGACATAAGTATTTTATCATTATTTTATTTATTAGTTTATTATTTTACCTCAAGATTGTGAATAGTTTGAGAATTATCACTAAATATATTAAAATAATAAAGTATATTTTGAGATTATGGGATTAAATAATACATACATTATCTATTACTCAATAATTCTTACATTTAGCTTACACTGTAACTTACCATATTTCACTATTCACAAAAAAATTGACTATTAAAAAAGTCCCAAAAGTTCACCCTAACCATTTTTTGACATGTAGAATTCAAAAATAAACTCTATTTTATGAAAATAATTTTATAAATATTAGAAATTTAATTTTTAATTAAATTCACCATTTACTCAAAAAATACCAATTTTAAAATTATAACTTATTTTATATCACTTTGAAAAATTAATTATGGTCTCATAAAATTATATTATAATAATAAGAAAAAAATATATATCAATTTATGATTCTATTTTATGAAAATAAATTTTCTTTTAAATCATTATATTAATTATAAAATTAAAAATATATATTTTTGTTTATAAAAAATATCAACACTTAATTAATAATTTCTAAAACATTTATTTACTTATACTATGACATAATTATATCATATTACCATTTATAAGATGCCTAAATTTTATTTATACTTTCATAGGTGAGGTTACTATTCTATTGGATGCATTACTATTCCTAAGGGCCATATTACTATTCCAAAGGTCAAGTTACTATTTCATTGATATATGTTCCTTAATTTTTAGAAAAGCCTCTTATTTAATTCATTATTTATTTATAAAGTATTTTTATGTTCTATATGTGATTTTATATGATTTATACTATATTAAATAATTTTGTGTGCAATGTAATCTATCAAATGAATTGAATTTGTTTCAGAGGATACATACCATAAAACATTAGGGTGTCATATTCTTCCCTCCTTTGAAAATTTAATCCTTGAAAATTTTCATGAATATTCCCTTTAAAAAGTTATGGATGGTTCTTCTTCATAACATCCTCATGTTCCCATGTTGCTTCTTCCATTTTATGGTTTCTCCAAAGAACTTTTACCTATCGAGTCGTCTGATTTCTCAATACTTTCTCTCTTATGTCAAGAATCTCGATAGGATATTCACATTAAGTCAAACTAGGTTCCAGTTTTATTTCTTCATAGGTGATTATATGCGTTGGGTCTGACATGTACTTCTTTAACAATGATATATGGAACACATCATGACCTTTTGAGAGACTTGGAGGCATTACTAATCAGTATTCTATAGCTCCAATTATTTATAAAATTTCAAAAGGTCTAATATAACTGGGGATCACTTTACCTTTCTTATTGAACCTTATAACACCCTTCCATGGAGA
Source organism: Viscum album (assembly GCA_963277665.1). Classification (NCBI taxonomy): domain Eukaryota; kingdom Viridiplantae; phylum Streptophyta; class Magnoliopsida; order Santalales; family Viscaceae; genus Viscum; species Viscum album. Next base: position 533,804,125 of record OY728129.1, read on the forward strand.
TACTTTAAAAAACACATGATCTATCACTTGAAATTAAAAATCAATTCTCTGGTAGTCATCATAACTATTTTGTCTACTTTGATCTGCTTTAATATGAGCATGAATAGTTTTTACCTTTGTCATTGTCTCTTCAATAAGTTTTGGGCCTATAAGTTTCCTCTCACCAACTTCATCCCAACAAGTTGGAGTTCGACATCTCTTTCCATATAATGCTTTATATGGTGCCATTTGAATACTAGAATGGAAAATATTATTGTAGGAAAATTCCACCAAAGGTAAATAATGATCATAGATACCTTTAAAGTCAAGTGATCTTGATATCAATATGTCTTCCAATGTTTTAATAGTCCTTTCAGACTGTCCACAGATTTGAGTGTGATAAATAGTACTCAAATGAAGATCAGTATCCAAAGCCTTCTGAAGACTCTTCTAGAATTTTTATTTAAATAGGGGATCTCGATCAGAAAAAATCAATATAGGTGCACCATGAAGTCTTAAAAATTCATTAATATAGAGTCTTTTTAGGTTCTCAAGAGGTAAAACTTCTCTTATAGAAAGAAAATGTGCCAATTTTGTTAGGTGATAAAAAATAACCCATATCGTATCATTAATTTTGGGGGTCTTTGGTAATCCAGTGAAGAATTCCATAGTAATGTCATCCCACTTCCACATAAGAATTGGAAGAGGTTGTATGGATCCTCTAGGATGATGTCTCTTAGACTTCACTTTTGACAAACTAGGCATCTTAACACATAGTTAGCAATTTCCCACTTCATGTAATCCCTCTAAAAAAGTTCCTTCAAATCTCAATACATCTTGGTACTACCAGTGTGTATAGAGAAATTTGAGATATAAAAATCATCTAATAGTTACCTTTTTATCTCAGGTATTGATGTAACAAATAACCTCTTTATAAATTTCATAATTCTATCCTCATACATGAAGTCTTCCAATCTTACATCCTTAACAACTTTAATTTTATTTTAAAAATTCTCATCATTAGATTGATAGATTTTTATATTCTCTAGTAAATATGTTTTAGTAATCATCTGAAAAATAAGTGATGTTTCCGTTTCCTCAACCATCCCCATATCCATATTTACTAAATCCATGAATATAAGATCTTACTCAATCCTAATTTGGGTAAGAAGTACATGATATTTCCTACTTAATGCGTCTTCCACCTTATTTTATTTTCTTGGGTGGCAGTATATTGAGAAATCATAATATTTGAGTAATTTGAGCCATCACCATTCCATTATATTGAGTTCTTTTTGTGTAAGTATGTATTTCAAACTCTTGTAATCCATATATATCTCACGTCTTTCACCATATATATAGTGTCTCTATATCTTTAGAGAAAAGATTACAGCTGATAACTCAAGATCATGAGTTGGATAATTTTGTTCATGCCTGTAGAGACCCGAATCTTGACGTACATGGAAATTACATTACTTTTTTTTGGAATACTTAGTACATAACAAAAACACACACACAAGGATCGTAATAGTTTAGTGTCTTTGGAAACTCAGAATATAATCTTCTAATCGTGGTGAAAGATCTTCAACATCTCCCATAAAGAACTTTTTTTTTACCTAAAACATTTCTTTATATCCTGGGGAAAAGAAAACATAAAAGGGTGACCTCAAATGCTCAATAAGGGTAAAAAAAGAAATATCAATCACATCATATTCATAAGAACATAACATTTTGTAAATCTTAACTTGCAAAAGAGATCATAATTTCATAACATGGGATAAATCATAGTAGTGAAATGAAATCCCAATAATCATAACTTAAAATATGAAACTTCATGGAATACACACATAATCATAGAGAATCATTTCTTATTAGTCAAGACTCATTTCTAAGACTATCTTAGGGGACAAAGTCCATTTTTGAACCGAGTCACCCTCGTTTCAGTCCCGTTTCACTGAACCGGTATAACCTACCGTTCCAGCCATGTCTATCTCATGAGATATAAAATCTTTATCCAATGCATTGGAGGGAGATATAGGTCCCACCCATCTCATAATGATACCATTCTTATGTGTGCCACAAAATCATAAATCACACATCATTGCATAACCATGTAGTAAAAATAGGATTCTTAAACAACATGACATCATAAAACAATTCATATAAGATAAAAAAATTCATAAAAATATTTCCATCATAACATAATCAAATACATGTAATAATAGGGATAGAAACAGAACCCTATATTATCTTAGATGGAAAATAATTTTGATAAAACACTTGAACTCCATTCTTGAGGAAAATATCCTTTCTGCTTCAAAAACACTTTTTCTTTCTTAACATGTCGTACAATTCGAAACTAAAAGAAGCTGATTAAAAATAAACTTGAAAACTTGTAAAGGAAGCTTCTTGGAAATAATGTTTTAAAAATCCATTCATGCCTTATAAGTTAAAAAAAACATTCTTCGTACTTTATTCAGAAAAGTCAAAAAGTACCTTGTATGAAAAACGACAAAAGATTCCTTTCATATCTTTTACTAAAAACTCACCGAAGGGTAAAATTGGATTTAAACAATTGTAGGTGGATGGAAATAATATTAAATATTGAGGAAACATGTATTTGGATGATAAAATACACCCCAGTAAATACCAATGTATAAACAATCTCAGATAAAAATGAGATTGTGATATTTCCCTTACCTTTGGTCCGATATGCTTTGTACGTGTCCGAACCTCCTCTTCTTTGAAGTGCTTCTTTGAGACATCATTTTAGGGAACTAAAATAGGTATTTGAAGAAGACCAGAACCTCTAGGATGTTTCTAGAGAAGTGAAGAGAAGAAATTGGCAGGGGTTGGATGAGCTTGAAGGCTCAATGTGGTGTGAGGAAGAGGGGGATGAGGTGCCCTTTTATAAGGGAGGAGAGGGGCACCTTTGGAATAACTAAAAATATTATTTTATTATAAAGTCAATTTCGGTTTTAAATAGCTCCAAATTGAGTTATTTCTAATATAAGGTGGGGATGCGTCTAAATCCTCTCATCCAATAGAATTTAGACAAGTTTAGGTCATTATATTAACCTTATCTTTTAGTTTTAACTCTTAGTTAATTAGATTGACATTTACCATGTCACTTTGTATTTTTATATTATATAGTTAATAAACTTACCATATACATACAAGAGACCCCAAAGTTGTGTTTTATTAATATATATAACCTTATCTAAGTCATTTGGACGAACCTTAGATTTTTAGTAATAAAATAACAATTAATAATATAATATTTTTTTTAAAAACTATTTTATGTCAATTTTGACACTATTCAATAGTTGATTTTTTTGAAACCCATAACAGGATTATTACTTCGACCAAAGTTAATTAAATCAATCCTAACATGTCATAGTAACCTAGAAAATTAGTTTAGTTCATAAAAAGTCTCAAATTATATTTATTTGGGTATTTATAACATCAATTATGTCAATATTTCATTAATAAGATAATTACTGCATCATCGTTGTGTCATAAATAAATTAAATTATTTAATGTCTAAAAATTACAAATAAAATACCATTATATAGGAAATCATTTTATCTTTCTAATTAATATTTATAGTCGAATTTATCTTATGTATAACCCCATATTAAAAATGATTTACTTATTAAACTTTGATTTTAACTATTTTAACCCTTCTTTAAATAAATTAATAATAAATGTCCTAATCTAATCAAAGTGGGCCTAAATGGTCATATTCTATTCCTAAGGTTGTTTTTGGTCGAATTACACTTGTCCAATAGAATTAGGACATGTTTTAGGGTAATAATAATATCATTTTTACCCTTAATTACCCTATTTACTTTTAACCGTGGTAAAAAAGAGAGTAAAAAGTTACTATTCACCAAAAATTATTTTCATCTCATTGAACCACATTTTAGTCCTTGATATTAACCGTGTCTCTCGGATTTTCGAAATTCCACTCACAGAAGCGGTAAAATTAAGTTTTATGAAAAATTCAGTTTTTAACTACCACTTAGTGGTTTCACTATTCATCAAAAAATGAAAGTTTCCAGAAAAATACCAAAAATTAGATCTAAGATATATTTGATATTATGAATTCAAAAATGATGTCTATTTTATCAAATTCAAAACATACCAGTTTCATTAATTAATTTAAAAATTAATTCCCATCGTCAAAACAAATAGCATGTTCTTAAGAGATAATAACTATCAAAAGATTGACACTTATTTATGACTGGTTTAAATGTGAAATTACATCCAATGACCAAAATTGTATTAAATTGTAAAAATATATTATAAATATACTTTAAAACCACTCAAATTAATAATTTATCACTATTAATTATTTCTATTAAAAAAGTTGTTTTTAATTATAATTTAGTAATTTTCACTATTCATCAGAATATGAAAGTTATCCGAAAAGTACCAAAATTTCACCTTAGGCTAAATTCGACACTCCGAATCCAAAAATGAAGTCCATTTTGAGAGCTAAAATTTCTAAAATTTTAAAAGGTGGTTATTACTATTCATAACGGCTAGTTTTAATAATATTTTAATAGCATGTCGTTGTTTAGTGAAACTTAGTATTGCGTACTACACACGCTATCGAGGAAGGTCGCGATTGCGTGTAATGCAAGGTAAGTCAAGGATGCGTGTTGAGCAAGCTCCTTTTGGTGTAGCGTACAACACAAGACATTAATGAAATTAAAAAGAATATTTTTCATAAAATCTCGGGTTGTTACATTCTACCCCCCTTAAAATGAATTTCGCCCTCGAAATTCGTCGGGGTTATAAATGGTTTACTAGATGAAAGTTTCTTTTATATAAACCCACATCTTAAAAAGGAATACCAAAACCAATCTTTAAAAACAAAAGTATGAAACGTAACGGTTACCCAAATAAACTAATCACTGGGTTTCCACATAGGTGAAAATATGGATATGGAAGAGAAATATAACCATCATGTTCTGATGGAGAGTGGTAGAGAACATGGCTATGGAAAAGCCAACAATCAAAAATCCATAAATTTGTGACGATCTAAGGTGCCATATGATTCATCAGATATAAGAGCACTAGGACAACATTTTTGGTTTTTAAGATCATTTCCCTAAAGTTGATGAATTAAAAGAAATACTTACATGATTTTGGTACAATCTCACTGTTGTTTGTGAATTGAAAAATTTCCACTTCATATCATAAAGAAATGAAGTTGAATTTGTTATTCGTGAAGCATTAGTAGATCATGTGATAGAATGATGGGTCATTCCATCTATTTCAAACAAAAGGTTAGCAAAAGTTATAATTCCATCTTATGTTGAGATTAATCGTATATGGTTCCAAAAATGGACTTATACTTTATTTATCATACCGCTTAATAAAATAAAAATACTTTCTACTAACCAGGGACTTCCTGTAGGCCAGTGGTAGGCGATAAAGGCCAGTCGCACTTCGGTTGTGGGTTCGATTCCCACAGCCTTGTCCGACGTGATGGGCTGTCGCCCGTCCTGCAGGTTGTCCTTTTTCTAAAACTATATTACTATAACATCCCATCAATAATATCGAAAAAACTTCTATCCTTAAACAATACTAACTTATGTCCAACATAATCCATTCCAATCTTTAGGCTTATCCATAATACTGCAGTCCACTCTCACAATATAGTGAAAACGATTACCAGAGATTTAATACCATCGTTGATCCCCATATAACATAAGATATGTCTTGTTGGTCACATTCCAAACATTCGAAGGAATTAATCATGTATTCTCTTGAAAAATGAATACCCATTGAACCATAGTGAAAACATGAATGCAGTTAAAAGTTAACACTTTCCACATACCAAAATCCTCAAAATTCTATATACTCAAACCATGATATCACTTAGTCCTTATATCAATCATGATCTCATGAATACTGTCAAACATTTCATTTTCTCGTTTTCCCTTCATTATGTGCATATCATCTTTTTTTTCCAAAAATATCTCAATCCCTTTCTATGGTTACCAGTACTATAAAATTATTGAAAACCACAATAGAAAAATACATAAATATTCTAATATTCCATGATACTATATACAACATTATTTTGGAATCCCTTTACATAAACACTTAATCATTCCCCCACATCGTTTTCATATTCAACATCGCCAATGGTGATCTCATGTGACTTCCCTTTGTCCTTTTCCTTAATTGGTTTCTCATGTCGATCATCACTAACCCTTGGATTAGGGAATTTATTGGCATAATGTCCCATCTCCTTGAACTTGAAGCATTAAAGTGTTGTTGGTGCGTTCTCTGCAGTATTTTCTTTATTCACATCATTAGAAACCCTTTTTCCATTACTTCGACACTCAGATGCTCGATGACCTTCTTTTCCACACTTAAAACATTTTCTAGCCCCTTTAAGACAATCTCCACCATGCTTCTTTCCACACTTTGAGCATAAGGAAACATTCATCTTCTTTTCACCATTATTCTGAGATTTCTCCTTGAACTCCATCTTTCGTTTCTTGTCAAAACTATGAGATGGATAAGTAACACCAAATTCCATTTCTACCTTGATAGCACAACGCACAATTTCTTCATAGCTACTGAAGTCTCTTATAGCTAATGCCCTTCGAAGATTTGGTTTTAAGCCACTGAAGAATCGATCAACTTTACTTTCAGGTTGGATGATAAATCCAGATGCATACCTTGCAAGCCTTATAAAATTCGCTTCGTATATACTAACAGATTCATCATCCTTTTGCTTTAGTTCAAGAAACTCCTTCTCTATCTTTGTTCGAAGAATACGAGGGAAGTACTTATTGAAAAATAAGTTCTTGAACTCGTCCCATTCCATGGACTCAATTTCATCTCTTTGCCTCGTATTCTTGATAAGATTCCACCATTGATCAGCTTCACCTTCCAAACGATATACTGCTAAGATGACTTTATCATTTTCAAAACATTGAAGAACTAAAAATATCTTTTCAGTAGTACTGATCCATTGTTCAGCAACAAGCGGATCATAAGACCCACTGAAAGAAGGTGGACGTTTCCTCATGAAGGACTAAATAGAATATTGTTCCCTTCTATACTCATTTGGAAGTCCAGAATGATTCATAGCTTGTGTAAGTATAGCAATAAGATTTTTCACTCCATCTCCCATAACATTTGTTTGTTCAGGAGGAAAATCATTGCATTGTCCATTGCATTGATCAACACGGTTCCTTCGGGTTCTAGCCATCGTCTAAAACCCAAAAAGAATAGTGTGAGAGGCAAAAATCATGCTAGGGAAAACAACATAATAAAGGGGGAATACCCTCAATATCTAACATCTTAGGTTAAATTCTAAGATCGTTACCACAGTTCTAGGACTATATCCTATATGTATACTTATCCTTAGGGACATCCCTAAACATACCTTAGTATTATCTCTAGGGATCTCACTAACGTTTTCACATCCTAGTTTCCAAAGGTTGACTAAACCTCCCTCTGATACCAACTGTAGAGACCCGAAGCTTGATGTACATGTATATTACATTACTTTTGCGGAATACTTAGTACATAACAAAAACACACACACAAGGATCGTAATAGTTTAGTATCTTTGGAAACTCGGAATATAATCTTCTAATCGTGGTGAAAGATCTTCAACATCTCCCATAAAGAACTTCTTCTTTTTTACCTAAAACCTTTCTTTATATCCTTGGGAAAAGAAAACATAAAAGGGTGAGCTCAAATGCTCATTAAGGGTAAACAAAAGAAATATCAATCACATCATATTCATAAGAACATAACATTTTGGAAATCTTAACCTGTAAAAGAGAGCATAATTTCATAACATGGGATAAATCATACTAGTGAAATGAAATCCCAATAATCATAACTTAAAATATGAAACTTCATGGCATACACACATAATCATAGAGAATCATTTATTATTAGTCAAGACTCATTGCCAAGACTATCTTAGTGGACAAAGTCCATTTCTGAACCGAGTCACCCTCGTTTCAGTCCTGTTTCACTGAACCGGTATAACCTACCGTTCCAGCCATGTCTATCTCATGAGATATAAAATCTTTACCTAATGCATTGGAGGGAGATATAGGTCCCACCCATCTCATAATGATACCATTCTTATGTGTTCCAAAAAATCATAAATCACACATCATTGCATAACCCATGTAGTAAAAATAGGATTCTTAAACAACATGACATCATAAAACAATTCATATAAGATAAAAGAATTCATAAAAATATTTCCATCATAACATAATAAAATCCATTTAATAATAGGGATAGAAACAGAACCCTATATTATCTTATATGGAAAATAATTTTGATAAAACACTTGAACTCCATTCTTGAGGAAAATATCCTTTCTGCTTCAAAAACACTTTTTCTTTCTTAACATGTCGTACAATTCGAAACTAAAAGAAGTTGATTAAAAATAAACTTGAAAACTTGTAAAGGAAGATTCTTGGAAATAATGTTTTAAAAATCCATTCATGCCGTATAAGTTAAAAAAAAACATTCTTCGTACTTTTGTCGAAAAAGTCAAAAATTACCTTGTATGAAAAACGACAAAATATTCCTTTCATATCTTTTACTAAAAACTCACCGAAGGGTAAAATTGGATTTAAACAATTGTAGGTGGATGGAAATAATATTATATATTGAGGAAACATGTATTTGGATGATAAAATACACCCCAGTAAATACCAATGTATAAACAATCTCGGATAAAAAATGAGATTGTGCTATTTCTCTTACCTTTGGTCCGATATGCTTTGTACGTGTCCGAACCTCCTCTTCTTTGAAGTGATTCTTTGAGACCTACTTTTAGGGAACTAAAATAGGTCTTTGAAGAAGAACAGAACCTCTAGGATGTTTCTAGGGAAGTGGAGAGAATAAATTAGCAGGGGTTGGCCGAGCTTGAAGGCTCAATGTGGTGTGAGGAAGAGGGGGAGGAGGTGCCCTTTTATAAGGGAGAAGAGGGGCACCTTTGGAATAACTAAAAATATTATTTTATTATAAAGTCAAGTTTGGTTTTAAATAGCTCCAAATTGAGTTATTTCGAAGATAAGGTGGGGATGGGTCGAAATCCTCTCATCCAATAGAATTTAGACAAGTTTAGGTCATTATATTAACCTTATCTTTTAGTTTTAACTCTTAGTTAATTAGATTGACATTTACCATGTCACTTTGTATTTTTATATTATATAGTTAATAAACTTACCATATAAATCCAAGCGACCCCCAAGTTGTGTTTTATTAATATATATAACCTTATCTAAGTCATTTGGCTGAACCTTAGATTTTTAGGAATAAAATAACAATTAATAATATAATATTTGTTTTAAAAACTATTTTATGTCAATTTTGACACTATTCAATAGTTGATTTTTTTGAAACCCATAACAGAATGATTACTTTGACCAAAGTTAATTAAATCAATCATAACATGTCATATTAACCTATAAAATTAGTTTAGTTCATAAAAAGTCTCAAATTATATTTATTTGGGTATTTATAACATCAATTATGTCAATATTTCATTAATAAGATAATTACTGCATCATTGTTGTGTCATAAATAAATTAAATTATTTAATGTCTAAAAATTACAAATAAAATACCATTATGTAAGAAATCTTTTTATCTTTCTAATGAATATTTATAGTCGAATTTATCTTATGTATAACCCCATATTAAAAATGATTTACTTATTAAACTTTGATTTTAACTATTTTAACCCTTCTTTAAATAAATTAATAATAAATGTCCTAATCTAATCCAAGTGGGCCTAAATGGTAATATTCTATTCCTAAGTTTTTTTTGGTCGAATTAAACTTGTCCAATAGAATTAGGACTTGTTTTAGGGTAATAATAATATCATTTTTACCCTTAATTACCCTATTTACTTTTAACTGTGGTAAAAAAAGTAGAAAGTTACTATTCACCAAAAATTATTTTCATCTCATTGAACCACATTTTAGTCCTTGATATTAACCGTGTCTCTTGGATTTTTGAAATTCCACTCACAGAAGTGGTAAAATTAAGTTTTATGAAAAATTCAGTTTTTAACTACCACTTAGTGGTTTCACTATTCATCAAAAAATGAAAGTTTCCAGAAAAATACCAAAAATTAGATCTAAGCTATATTTGATATTATGAATTTAAAAATGATGTCTATTTTATCAAATTAAAAACATATCAGTTGCATTAATTAATTTAAAAATTAATTCCCGTCGTCAAAACAAATAGCATGTTCTTAAGAGATAATAACTATCAAAAGATTGACACTTGTTTATGACTGGTTTAAATGTGAAATTACATCCAATGACCAGCATTGTATTAAATTGTAAAAATATATTCTAAATATACTTTAAAACCACTCAAATTAATAATTTATCACTATTAATTATTTCTATTAAAAAGTTGTTTTTAATTATAATTTAGTAATTTTCACTATTCATCAGAATATGAAAGTTATCCGAAAAGTACCAAAATTTCACCTTAGGCTAAATTCGACACTCCAAATCCAAAAATGAAGTCCATTTTGAGAGCTAAAATTTCTAAAATTTTAAAAGGTGGTTATTACTATTCATAACGGCTAGTTTTAATAATATTTTAATAGCATATCGTTGTTTAGTGAAACTTGGTATTGCGTACTACACACGCTATCGAGGAAGGTCGCGATTGCGTGTAATGCAAGGCAAGTCAAGGATGCGTGTTGAGCAAGCTCCTTTTGGTGTAGCGTACAACACAAGACATTAATGAAATTAAAAAGAATATTTTTCATAAAATCTCGGGGTGTTACAATGCCTATTCAAATCCCTTGATGAATATGAAATAACTTTATCATTTTTCATAAGGACACAACCAGGTCATTTCTTCAATAAATCACTGTATAAAACAAACACATCATTTACTAATAGAAGAGTCAAAATTGGAGCATTGACTAATATTCTCTTCAATTCTCCAAAGAATTTTTTACATTCTGTTGTCCATACGAACTTAACCCCTTTATGTGTGAGTTTGGTTAACAGGTTGGCCAATCGGGAAAATTTCTGAACAAAACACTAATAGTAACCTGCTAGACCAAGGAAACTATGTACCTCACTTATGTTCATTAGGACAGGACATTATTGGATTTCATTTGTCTTCACATGATCAAATGAGATTCCATTATTAGAAAAAATATGGCTAAGAAAAGAAATTTCCTAAATCCAAAATTCACACTTGCTAAATTTACTATATAACTCATTTCTTCCTAGAGTATCATGAATAATATGCAAGTGATTATCATGGTCTTCATAGATTTTAGAATACACCAGAATATCATTAATGAATAATACAAAAAAAATCATCAATATATTCCTTGAATACTCTATTCATTGGATCCATGAAAATAGATGGTGAATTAGTTAATCCAAATGGAATTACTGTGAACTCATAATGTTCATACCTCATCTGAAAAGCTATCTTTGAAATATATTCATTCTTTACTAACAACTGATGATACCTAAAATGAAGGTCAATCTTTGATAAATATTGAGCTCTGTGATGTTGATCAAATAAATCATCAATGTTAGGTAGAGGATACTTTTCTATTATTGTTATAGCATTGATTTATCTATAGTTAATGTATAGCCTCAAGGGTCCATCTTTATTCTTAACAAAGAGAATAGGGGCTCCCCATGGAGAAATAATAGGGCAAATAAATCCCTTATTACTCAAATCATCTAGTTGTTTATTCAGCTCCACCAATTACACAATTTCCATTCTATAAGGAGTCTTTTATATTGGTCTTACATTATAAATTATATCAGTGGTAAACTCAAATTCATGCTATGGGGGGAGCCTATGTAATTCCTCATAAAATAAATCAATGTATTCCAGCACAATTGGTACATACTCAATTTTAAGATGAATTTCCTCATACCTAGATGTTGTTTTCTCTTCCTCAAAAATAATTTCATTCAATATAATTACTTGAGGTAAATCTAGATAAGAATCAGATGATGAAGTTTCTTCTCTAAAGATAAGGGATTCTATATCTTCATAAAAAATTTCAATTTGTTTCTTCTTGTAATAAATTCCCACTTCATATTTTGAAATCCAATCCATACCAATGATTATATCAAATTAAACCATGGGTATGATGATAAATTCATCATATAAAGCATGTTTATATTCCATAATGGGAACTACCTGACACATTTTTGTTGCAATGAGACTTCCATTAGGGGTTTTGACTGAAAAATCCCATATTAAATCAAAAGGGAAATATATAATTTTCTTGAAAAATTGGGTAGATATAAAAGAGTTTTATGATACAGAATCAAATAAATCATTGGATAAATTTGAATGTAGGATTAATGTACCTACCACCACATCATTGAGAACTTATACTTTAGTTGTAGTGATCACATAAGCTTGGACATATCTCCTTGTCCTCTTCTATGGTATATTCGCATGATGATTGAGACATTGATTTGAATAATTACCCATTTCATTATAATTGAAGCATTGAACATCATTGATTTATTTCTTCCCCTTTTAATCATTAGCTCGATGAACTATTTCTCTATACTTACAGAAAACTCCCATGCCTTTCAAGAATTTATCAGGATGATTCTATCCACAATTTCCGTATAATAAAAATTGATTCATTCCCATATTTTTCTTTTATGCTTTACCTTTTCCATGGTTATCATAAGACCTCTTCTTGTCCCATTTTCACAAGGAAAATATTTGTCAAAGAAAATTTATTTAAAAGTTCTCCATTCCAAATCTTCTATTTCATCTTCTTTCTTAGTATTTTGGATCAAATACCACCATTGATCAGAATCTCTCCTGAGGAAATATACTTCCAGTATAACTTTTCTTTTTCATTGAATCCCAATGCTAGAAATATCTTTTCAAGGGACTTGATACACTGCTCAACTACCACTGGATTAGTAGTCCCACTAAAATATGGGGGCTTCTACTGCATGAAATAATCCAATATAGGTGTATTATGGTTATTCATCATAACATGAGTAAGTTTTCTTAATATATACATGATATTTTCAGCTCCAACACTAACTGTATTGACTTGCTTAGTAGGGAAATCCCTACATAATCCATGGGTATTGATTCTCTTCCTTACATTAGGTTTCATCACTAAATAATGTCACATAATAAGTTATCTCATAATCATCACGATTATTGAGTGAAAAATTCTCTACAAGGAGTTATTATAATTTTCATATTTATTTAACATCTAGTTCCCAAGGTTCCTACTAAACTTTCTGTGATATCAACTGTAACAACCCCGACCCTAATAGCCCATAGTTAGTGGTCATTTTATTACAATGGAATAGATACAAGAGATAACATCACTAAGGATTGATCAATTTAGTAGTCTTTAAGAACTAAATACATATATGGTTCTCTTATTACAATGGTAATAAAATGTAGAACATAATAAAAAAAATAAACCGCTTCTTGTCACTTATTCAATGATTTCATCTTTACAACATGGGGAAGAAAAAAAAATAAAAGGGTGAGATCAAAATCTTAGTAAGGGTTATATGATACATTAATAAATGAAGTAGAGTCAATAAGTCATAAAAATTATATCAAGGTAAGTAATCTGAAAAACACATGTCATTAGTACACTGAGAATGAAAATGCACCCATAAATTTTTTCATAGTTAAAACCTCAATGAAAGTAATAACCGAATACCGAATAAAGAAAATGCTTATTCATTTTAAATTATGTATATAGAACATGAACCATTATAATATTAAGAAGGTTTAATTCTGTGGGTAAAAACCCATTTGATTCTATTTGGAAACAAACATGAAGGGTTTATCACCAACTGTTTTGTCTCACAAGACTTGTCGATGCATCAAGGGGCTATCTATAACTGGGACCCACCGATCACTGCAAGTCCAAAGTATTCTTCATAAATATATTAAATTAAATAAAAAAACAATATGTAAAAATAGTATATAACTAAGATAATAATCATATCAATGATACAAGAAATATGGATATTTAATGAATGATGATCATAAATAAAAGGGAAATATACCTAGCCCGCTCACAATGAATAAGTGGTCAAAGGGAATATCATAATGGTTTCCATAAAAGAATAGATTTAAATCATACATAGATATTCATAAGGTAAAATAGTCATAGATCAGGATAAACGACTTCCAACTTAAGTGAAAACATATTAAAAGAGTTTTTTAAAGAAATTTAGAAAAGATTATCTTTAGTGTGATTAAAGGAAAAAATATATAAAAGTATCTAAATAGGGTGAAGAAATAATTGTTAGCATAAAAACAGAAATGAAAAAAGAAAGTTTTTCATGATAAGAAGAGTGATTTTATAAAAATATTAGAATCTTAAAATATATTATGAAGTGTACTTAAAACGGGTAAGAAATTAGAAAGTTCCCTTAAATTAGGCTTGCTTATCGGGAGGAATTGAAAAAAGAACCATATATAACATGAATTTGCCCATAGAATAAAGAAGAATTGAGCTATAAAAATATGTTTGGAACATACACATATAATTTATGAGGAGTACATAATAATAATTAAGAATTACATTTGGGTAAAGAGAGAGTAATCGTAACCCGAAGGGAAAATGGATGTTCAGGGAGAATCCCTTACCTTATGTCCGAAAGTGTTCCGTACTTGCACTTAATGTACTGGATAATGAAATTAGATTCATTAATAATTAAATTAAGAACTTATTCAACATTTATTTTATTTATTATAATTTTATAAAGTTTATTTATGGATTTTTTGATGAGTTATAATATTCAACTTTGTCATTCGAGAGTGTTTGTTTCCTTGGTTTTCATGATTGGTTCACTTGTATACATGTATAAAAGTTCATGTAAAATAGGATTAATTATTCAGAATTGAAATTATATATTATTAATGAACTTAAAAAATATTAAATGGTTCTATATATCCTTTTTTCCATATATAAGGATGATTTATTAGATAAAGCGTTAACAGTAAACATTAGTTTTTTTGGTGAATTTTCGATTATCAAGAACTAGTTTTGTTTTATTAATTAATATTATGTATATATACTAGTTATAAAACATTATATGACTTATAAATATGTATAATAAAATATTATTTAACCATAATAATGGTTTTATGACCATCCTTTAAGGCAGTAAATGAAAATGAAAATGCATCATCCACGATGGCGGTAAATCGGCACATCACAGACGATATTTTCATTTTTAGAATAAAAGGGAGAGGAGAGAGGGATTGATTATGGATTTTCCATTACCAAAATAAAATAAAATTATATATAATATAATGGAGTTATCATGAATGTTTTTATAGAGGAGGTGAGGGAAGGATAAGAAAATAAATGAAATTGAAATGAAAATAAAGGAAAACGAAAGAGGATTTTAGCTCTTGAATTTTTTCTCCTTGAGAACCTCCTTAAGGGGCTTGGTATTGGTCTTTTGGTGATACCAATGGCTCATATAAACACGGGGAAGTTACTTGGTAAGATTATTGGGTAGGAATTGGATAATATTCAAGACATAAGAGGGGTGAGGAGAAGAGGTGGTGTGTAATGACCCAAAGTTTTATCAATAGAAATCCCTTCTTATAATCATGACTTAAAGTATAATAATACTAATAAACAAAATAAAATGATACTAAATAATATGTTACCATTAAACATAAATTTTCCACTTCTATGATTTGAATTTCAAAAATCTGACATACACGATTGCGATCAGTAAGATATTTAGAGTCTGATAGGAAAAGCATAATTTTTAGTGGATAGTAACCTACCCTTATAAATAGTAACCTACCTTTATGAATAGTAATATAAAACTTATGAATATTAAATCATATAAAATAATAGTAACCTTACACATGAATGATTAAATATAATTTAGGCATCTTATAAGTGGAAATTTGACCATAGTAAAATTATTGGTATTTTTGTAAGTTATAAATAATTAATTATAATTAATTAATTAAAATAAAAATGTATTTTCCTAAAATGTTTTCATAAATTAACAATTCTATGTATTCTGGTTTTAATATAATTTTATAAGACCTTATGTAATTTTTGAAAGCATTATAAAATCAATTTTAATTTTAAAAACTGTATTTTTCAAGTAAATTATGATTTTAATAAAAAATAAAATTAATCATATTTATAAAATTATTCTTGAAAAATGGAATTCATTTTTGGATTCCACACATTTATAAATGGTTAGGGTGAATTTTTGGGATTTTTCTGAAATACTTGAATTTTTGGTGAATAGTAAAATACATTAATTTACTGTATAAATACATTGTAATTTAAACCCACTATTCTTGAAATCACAAGTGATGTAAGCAACCAAATCTCGAACTCACATGCCCTATTTAATATTCATGTTCATGGAATCATCACTATTTCTTATCTTGGTGGAAATTAATAAACTAATGATTAAAATATTAAGAAAACCCCTCTCCCCTCCACTATAAATACAACCCTTCCCACCCTCATTTCCTCACACCTATCAAACTTTAATACTTGTCTAAAATATGACCAAAAATCTTCCCTACCCCCCCCCCCCACAAGTCCAAGAGATTCTGGTCTCATCAAAAAGACCAATCCAAGGTGCCTTGAGGAGGATCTTAAGAGGATAACTCAAGAGATAATTCCCCTCTCTCTTTTCCTTTAATTTCCTTTCAATTTCAAGTTATTTTCTTATTCTCTCGCCACCTATCTTCATACACATGGTATGGTAACTAAAATATCATAAATATACTGTAATTTTATGATACTAATAGAATATTATATCATACAACCCCTTCTCCTCTTCTTTTTTATTTTAGAACGGAAAATGTTGTTCGTGAGGTGTTAATTTATCACCTTCAAGAATGTCATGTTTTCAATTTCCTTTACCGAATTAAGATATGGTAATGAAACCATATTTATTATTGAACCATATTATTTTATATGTATTATATCTTATTTAATTTTCTGGAACTAACTTATGTATATATTACTAAATGATAAATCAAAACATGTTTGTTGTGATCCAAAAACCGCCCAAATTAACCTAAAACGATCATTATTAAATCTTAACTAATGATTCATCCACATGGTATATAACATAATTCATTATAAGATCATTTAAAATCCTGTAATATAATTAATAACATGTAATATCAGTTATATATGTTTATCCATGTTCTACACAAACTTCCATTCATAAATACAAGTGAACCGTTCAAGAAAACTATAAAAACAAACATTCCAGAACAATGAATTTAAACCATATAACTCATCCAAAATCCCATAAATGAACTTAATAAAACCTTAATGAATATAATTAATGTATAAAAGGTTATTTAATTATTAATTAATGAATATAATGTGGTTATACATAACTTTAAAGTGAAGAAAGCATTCAGATACAAGGTAAGGAGAAATTCTTGAACCCAACTTTCTTTCTTCAGGTTCTTACTCTTTCACTCCATTTTTGGTATGGTTACTCCTTAAAAATAATTTTTTCATAATTATATTACCTATTATGGTATATAAATATTCTCCAATGGATTTTATGTCAAGCACAATGTTTTCCAAAAGAACTCTTCTTTCAAGAACACACCTTTTACTTCTCACTCAAGGTCGATGGTTCTTATATCAAGTATGTTATTACCTCTTTCTTTTGGGAACACAAAGTTTATGAATGTGTTATTATGAGTTTAAAAACATTCATTTACATGGTTATTATTGATATATGTTCTATGTGTCATGCATGATAATGAAAATGTTATGATGTGATGGTTGCACCCAGAATTATATAGCGCAATATGAATGTTTGAATGTGATAGGTGCACCCAAAATAATACAGTGCTCCAATGCATTGGGTAAAGTGATGAACCTCAAAAGTTAAATTGAAATGATGTGTGAACATGATTTTATATTTGTTCACAACTATGTGTGGTAGATGACCACTAATACATGATGTTTCATTTTTATACATTGCCACATTTCAAGTCTTTTATTAATGTTTCCTCTCATGATTTTGATGATGATGTTATGATTATGCTCACCCCATGATATATTATTCTTATATATCCTATTACTGGGATTTTAGATCACCCTTTTTTGATGTGTATCCTCAGGTGACTACATGTACTAATAAGACGTCAAGTTCCAATAAGAATCTAGAGAAGAAAGAATTAAATAAATGTTTATGCTTGATGTTGTAAGTGTTATGTTTGGTCCTAGTTTTCCAAAGACACTAAACCTCTAGATACTCATGGTGTAATACTATTATGTTGTTTATATTTTTAATGATGTAATAGTAATGTAAGAAAATGAAGGGTGGCTATAGTTGGTATCAGAGTAAATGTTTAGTTAATTTTGGAATTAGGATTAGTGGACCCTAGAGAAAACCTCAAGTATTAGACTAAGTACAAATTTGCACATAGGAAGCTTTTCACATGGATACCATAAGTTAATATTTTAGTGAAAATTATACCAATGATTATGTTATTTATTCATGAACCGATGAATTATGTTTTGTTCTATCCTTTTATATTTTATAAAATGGTGGGAACTAGGAGAAATCGGGTAAAAAACCCATGCGAGGGCCAATGCAACGATTGCCCGAACGACATCCCCAATGTTTTGGGTGGTGGAGTTTAAAACTTCATGGAGATGATTACCCAACTATATCAGGTTATGAACAATAAACAGAATAATTTGAAATATCCTCCTCCACCAAATATGGATAAACTAGATATCAAGTGTTTTATGCGGTAACGACCACCAACGTTTAGTGGATCTTTCAATCCACTAGTTGCAGAACAGTGGGTCAACTCCATGGAGAAGATCTTTTATCTGCTTCACTATTCTGAGATGGAGAAGGTGAAACTAGCTGTTTATCATCTAGATGGAGAGGCTGATCAATGGTGGTCTTTAATTAAGAACAACAAGCCAAGAGATGAAGTTGAAGAGATGGAATGGGAAGACATTATGATCATGTTTCTTAACAAGTATTTCCCACAAAATCTTTGTACAAATATGGATATAGAATTCATAGAGCTCAAGAAAAAGGAAGGATAATCTGTCACAACCTACGAATTTAATTCCACAAGGATTTCAAGGTATTCTTTGGGATTTTTTGTCAACAATGATAGAAAAATTGATAGGTTCTTTAGTGGGTTAAAACTACACCTTAGAAAAGATCTCAAAATTCAAGACTTTGGGAGTTATGAAGAAGTTGTTCGATGTCATATCCAAGTGAAGATGGAGTTTGGAGAATGGTCCCATGTCCATGGTAATAAGAAATTAAAGATGAAGTTTCAAGATGGAGGATCTAATGATAAAGGTGGGAAGAAAACTCAACGACCCACATGCCAAAAATATGGGAAGTTGCATCATGGGAAATTCCTCAAAGGGACAGGGAAATGATTAAAGTGTGGGAAATAAGGTCACCATGATCAAGAGTGTTTAAAAGACATGAAAAGGAAGGATAATATAGTGTAAGAAAGGAGAGAACCACCCATGGTTCAATGCTACAACTATAGGGAGCAAGGGCACTATGCAAGCCAGTGCACTAAACCTCGAGTTATTGATGGTAATCAACATCAATAGCCACCAATTCCAAAGAAAAAAGGGAAGGCTTATGCCATCACTACTACAAAAGTGGAACAAGATAATGAAGTCATACAAGGCACACTTCCTATTCACTCAAAAATGTAAAAAGTATTATTTTATTCTAGTTAGACACATTCCTTTATATCTTGAAAGTTTTCTAGAACTATAGAATTGAAGCCCCAAAAACTAGAAGTAGAGATATCTGTAAAAACACCAAGTGGTGAAATCATTTAAACCCAAGTGTTTGACTCTTCTCCTATTAGAGTATGTGGGATGATTATTCTAGTGAATATCGTAATACTTCCCTTGGTGGAATTCGATGATATAATGGGAATGGATTGGCTCTCATCATATAGAGCACATATCAACTGTCGGAAAAAGAAAATATCTTTTCATATTCCAAACCATCCTATACTCCTCTATAAATGCAAGAAATATCATGAATCTCCTTTTAAAAATCCTTCAATGGCATGGGTGTTGATAACCTATGAAGAATCATACCTCACCCAAAGGGTTGAGTCAAAGGAAAGTGCCAACCTTGCGGAGATTCCCATAATGAGGGAATATAGTGATGTATTTCCCGAAGAGTTACCCAGACTTCCCCTGGATCGTGAGGTAGAGTTCTCAATAGAACTCATACTGGGAGCTACTCCTACCTCAAAGTGTCCCTTTAGGATGGATCCTATAGAACTGGAGGATTTAAAGAATCAACTACAAGAGAATTTGGACAAAGGGTTTATACGCTCTAGTGCATTACCTTGGGGTACACCAGTGTTCTTTGTGAAAAAGAAGGATGAAAAAATGTGTCTATGTATCGACTATCAGGAATTCAATAATATCACCATAAAGAACAAGTATCCACTACCAAGGATTGATGATTTTTTCAATCAGTTAAGATGATCTCAATACTTCTCAAAGGTGGATCTTCATTTCTGATATCATAAACTTAAGGTCAAGAGGGAAGATATTTATTTAGAAGACTGCCTTTCATACAAGGAATTAGATCTATGAGTTTCTAGTGATGACCTTAAAACTTACTAATTCTCCTAAAATATTCATGGATTTGATTAATAGAGTCTTTAGACATTACCTCAAAAAATTTTTGGTAGTTTTTATTGATGATATTCTCATATACTCCAAGAGCAAGGAGGAATATGAAGAACATCTAAGACTTGTGTTGGTGACATTGAGAAAAGAGAATTTGTACGCCAAGTTCAGAAAGTGTGACTTTTGGATGAACCAAGTCACATTATTGGGACATCTGATCACAAGAGAGGTAATTTATATAGACCCTTCAAAAACAAAGGCAATTAAGGAATGGCCCATGCCCTCTAGTGTTACAGAAATCTATAGTTTTCTTGGATTAGCTGGGTACTTCTGACGTTTTTTGAGAAATTTCTCATGATTGTCAAGCCCGCTAACTAAGTTAACAAGGAAAGGGGTAAAGTATGTCTAGATAGAAGAATGTGAGGGAAGCTTCAAGGAACTAAAGAAAAGGCTGATCACTACACCTATACTCACACTACCGAAAAGTGAAGAAAGTTTTGTGATATAAAATGATGCTTCAAAGAAAGACTTGGGTTTTTTACTCATGCAAAATGATAATGTGATAGCCTATGACTCACGACAGTTGAAGATCCATGAGCTAAACCACCCGATGCATGATATAGAGCTGAAAACCATGATTTTTGCCTTGAAAATATGGTGGCACTACCTTTATGGAGATAAGTATGACATATACACCGAACAAAAGATCTTAAAGTATATATTCACACAAAAGGAGCTCAACATGCATCAAAGGAGATGGTTAGAGCTAATCAAGGACTACGATTGCTCTTTTTCACTATCATCCTAGAAACATGAACATGGTAGCTGATGGTCTAATTAGAAAAGAACTTGCTACTCTATCCATGTTATGAATTGAGAAAGACCCTATCATATGCAAAGGATGTATTTGGAAATCATAAGGGCAAGGGATACATCCTACCTTTCCCAAATGATTGCGTAACCATCTATACAAGACAAGATTAAGGAGGCACAAAGGGATGATCTGGTATTATAAAAGAAGTTGAATGTAGTAAATTAAGGGAAGATGCATGAGTTCCATATCAATGATGATGGTGTGATTTGGTTTGGAATGTGGCTTTGTATGCCTTCATCACCTGGGATAAAGAAGGAGCTATTGGTCAGTGCACATAGCTCAAAATTCTCTATCCATCCTGGGAGTACCAAGATATGCCATGATCTCCTAGAACACTTCTGATGGGATAACATGAATAAGGAGATTGTAGAATATATATCAAGGTGCTTGGTATGTCAGCAAGTTAAATCAGAGCAAAAAAAGTCCAAAGGGATGATGCAACCATTGCCTATACCCATGCGGGAATGAGAGAATGTTACTATAGACTTTGTCACGGGTCTCCCAAAGACATCGAAGGGAAATAATGCGATATGGGTTGTGGTTAACTGACTCACCAAGACTTCCCATTTTATCACTATTCGAGAAGACCTCTCACTTTAAAAACTTGAAAATCTATACGTGAAGGAAGTGGTGAGACTGCATGATGTTCCACTTTCGATTGTATTTGATCGTGATCCAATGTTCACATCTAAATTATGGAGAATTCTTCAACATAATTTGAGTACTGAATTAAATTTCAGCATGACCTATCACCCCCAAACTAATGGACAATCTGAAAGGACTATTCAGATGATCGAAGATATGCTAAGATCCTACTCTTTAGAATTCAAAGGAGGATGGGATCAACATCTCCCATTGGTTGAGTTATCATAAAACAATAGATTCCACTCAAGTATTCAGATGGATCCATATGAAGCTCTGTATGGAAAGCGATGTATAACTTCAACCTGTTGGGATGAAGTTAGAGAAAGAAAGCTACTTGGACCCGATCTCGTGCAAGAGATGACAGAGAGGGTTCAAGTCATCCAAAAACACATCAAAGCTGCTCAGAGCCGAAAAAAGAGCTATGCTAACAATCTTTTAAGGGACTTGGAGTTTGACATTAGAGATAAAGTCTTCTTTTGAATATCACCATGGAAGAGAGTCACGCGGTTTGAAAAGAAAGGGAAGCTAAGCCCAAGGTACATTATCCCATTTTAGATCCTTGACCGCATAGGAGATGTGGCCTATTGGCTTGCACTTCTACGTAATATGGCTCAATTTCATAATGTGTTTCATGTATCACTCCTAAGTAAGTATATACACGATCCCTCACATGTACTGAACTCAGAGGTGGTACAACTGGAAGATGATCTCTCTTATGAGAAGAAGCCAATAAAGATTCAGGACCAGATAGATAAGGTTCTATGCAACAAGACAACCCACCTTGTCAAAGTGTTGTGGAGGAACCATAAATTTTAAAAAGAAACTTGAGAATCAGAGGAGGCTATGAAGGATAATTACCCTTACCTATTTATGTAAAACGAAATTTTGAGGGTGAAATTTCATAAGGGAGGAGAATGTAATGACCCAAAGTTTTATCAATGGAAATCCCTTATTATAATAATTCCTTAAAGTATAATCACACTAGGAAACAAAATGACATTATAAAAAATACTATGTGACCATAAAATATAATTTTTCTACTTCTATGTTTTGAATTTCAAAAATATGACATACACAGTTGCGATTAGTAAGTTGTTTGGAGTCTGATAGGAAAAACTTATTTTTTGCTGAATAGTAACCTACCCTTATGAATAGTAACCTACCATTATGAATATTAATATGACCCTTATGAATATTAAATCATAAAAAATAATAGTAACCTTACCCATGAATGATTAAATAAAATTTAGGCATCTTATAAGTGACAATTTGACCATAGTAAAAGTATTGGCATTTTTATAAGTCATAAATAATTAATTATAAATAATTAATTAAAATGAAAATTTATTTTCCTAAAATGTGTTCATAAATTAATAATTATATGTCTTCTGGTTTTAATATTATTTTATAAAACCTTATGTAATTTTTGAAAGAACTATAAAATCAGTTTTAATTTTAAAAATTGTATTTTTCAAGTAAATTATGATTTTAATTAAAAATTAAATTAATCACATTTATAAAATTATTTTTGAAAAATTGACTTCATTTTTGGGTTCTACACGTTGAGATATTTTTGGGGTTAATTTTTGGGATTTTTTCTGAAATACTTGAATTTTTGGTGAATAGTAAAATACATTAATTTACTGTATAAATACATTATAATTTAAACCCACTATTCCTGACATCACAAGTGATGTAAGCACCCAAATCTATAACTCACATGCCCTATTTACTATTCTTGGTCATGGAATCATCACTATTTTTCATCTTGGTGGAAATTAATAAACTAATGATTAAAATATTAAGAATACCCCTGTCCCCTCTACTATAAATACAACCCTTCACACCCTCATTTACTCACACCTCTCTAGCTTCAATCCTTGTCTAAACTCTAACAAAAAATATTTCCTAGACCCTCCTCCACGTCCAAGAGCTTTTGGTCTCATAAAAAGACCAATCCAAGGTGCCTTAAGGAGGATCTCAAGAGGATAACTCAAGAGGTAATTCCCCTCTCTCTTTTCCTTTAATTTCCTTTCAATTTCAAGTTATTTTCTTATTCTATCCCCACATATATTCATCCAAATGGTATGGTAACTCCATTAACATACATATAATATAAATTTATGATACTAATGGGATATTATATCATCCAATCCCCTAATCCTCTTCTTTTTATTTTTGAAAGTAATATGTTGTCCGTGACGTGTTAATTTATCACCTTCAAGAACGACATGTTTTAAATTTTCTTTACCACCTTCAAATATGGTCATGAAACCATATTTATGGTTAAAAAATATTATTTTATATGTATTATATCCCATTTAATTTTCTAGAACTAACTTATGTACATATTACTAAATGATAAATCAAAACATGTTAGTTGTGATCCAAAAACCGCCCAAATTAACCTAAAACGATCATCATTAAATTTTAACTAATGATTCATCCACATGGTATATAACATAATTTATTATAAGATCATTTAAAATCCTTAAATATCATTAATAAAATGTAATATAAGTTTTTTATGTTTATCCATGTTCTACACGAACTTCCATTCATAAATACAAGTAAACCATTCAAGAAAACCATAAAAACAAACATTCCCAAACAATGAATTTAAAATATATAACTCATTCAAAAGCCCATAAATGAAATTAATAAAACCTTAATGAATATAATTAATGTATAAAATGTTTTTTAATTATTAATTAATGAATCTAATGTGGTTATAAATGACTTTAAAGTGAAGAAAGCATTTGGATACAAGGTAAGGGGAATTTTCGAACCCAACTTTCTTTCATCAGATTCTCCCTCTTTCAATCCATTTTTGGTATGGTTACTCCTTAAAAATAATTTTTTCATCATTATATTAACTATTATGGGATATAAATGCTCTCCAATGGACTTTATGTCAATAAAAATATTTTCCAAAAGATTTCTTATTTCAAGAACACACCTTTTACTTCTCGCTCAAGGTTGATAGTTCTTTTATCAAGTATGTTATTCCCTCTTTCTTTTAGGAAAACAAAGTTTATGAATGTGTTATTATGAGTTTAAAACCATTAATTTACATTTTTATTATTGATATATGTTCTATGTATCATGAATGATAAAGAAAATGTTATGATGTGACAGGCGCACCTGGAATTATATAGCGCAATATGAATGTTTGAATGTGACGGGTGCAGTCGGAATTATACAACGCTCCAATGCATTGGGTAAAATGATGAAACTAATGAGTTAAAGTGAAATGATATTTGAACATTTTGATAACTTTTTTCACAACTATGTGAGGTATATGACCACTAAGACATGATTTTTCATTTTTATGCATTGCCACATTTCAAGTTTTTTATTAATGTTTCCTCTCATGATTTTGATGATGATGTTATGATTATGCTCACCCCATTATATATTGTTCTTATCTATCATCTTACTATAATTTTAGCTCAACCATTTTTTCGTTATATCCTAATGTGACTATATGTACTAAGCAGAGGTCAAGTTCCAATAAGAATCTTGAGAAGAAGGAACTAAATAAATGTTTATGCTTGATGTTGTAAATGTTATGTTTGGTCCTAGTTTTCCCAAGACACTAAAACTCTGGATCCTGGTGGTGTAATAATATTATGTTTTTTATCTTTATAATTATGTAATAGTAATTTAAGAAAAGGCAGGGTCACTATATTGTGAGGGGTGGTATTTATAGTGAAAGAGATGGGTGTTTTCTCATTATTTTATTCATTAGTTTATTATTTTTCTTCAAGACTATGACTAGTTAGGGAATTAACACTAAATATATTAAAATAACGAAGGATAGTTCAATATTATGGGGTTAAATCATCCATACATCATCTATAACTCAATAATTTATGTATTTAGTTTATATTGTAAATTACAGTATTTCACTATTCAAAAAAATCAACTATTTTAGAAAAATTCCAAAAAATCACCCTAATCATTTTTTGATATATAAAATTTAAAAATGAACTTTATTTTATAAAAATAAATATCTAAATATTAAAAATTTAATTTTTAATTAAAGTCATCATTAACTCAAAAAATACATTTATTTACTTGTACTATGACATAATTATATAATATTACTATTTATAAGAATCCTAAATTTTATTTATAATTTCATAGGTGGGTATACTATTCTATTGGCCTCATTACTATTCCTAAGGGTCATATTACTATTCCAAAGGTCAAGTTACTATTTCATTGATATATTTTCCTTAATTTCTAGAAAAAGACACTTATTTTTTTTAATTCTTCATTTAAAAAGTTTGTTTTGTGTTTTCTATTAGATTATATATAATTTATACTATATGAAATAATTGTGTGTGCAATGTAAGCTATTGAATGAGTTGAATTTATTTAAGAGGATACATACCATAAAATCTTGGGGTGTTATAATATGTAAGTTAAGAAAACTATGAAATGCGCTACTCCCAAGAAGAATGATATTTTGGATTCCAAGAATGTCATTTCAACTAATAAAATATGCTTATATTGTAGAAAGATAGGTCATACCATGTACCACTGCAAACAAGACATGGAAATTAATAGAAGTAAGCTAAAATTAAAAATAGAATCAATCTTGGAGAGAAACCTAAAGATAAGATTGATTGAATACATTCCTAAAGAATATTTTGATAAGTTACCTAATAAAGTTAACTCAAAATAATTAAATAATCCATGTGGAAAATTTAAAACAAAATATGTTAAGAATGAGTGCTTAACCATATTCCCTAATCATTTTCATGTTTTTAGAAAAATGATGAAATATGAGGATGAAACAATTTCTAGAGAAAAGGAAAATGGAAAAAAAATTATTCACCATAAAGATCTTTAATTTAATGAGAGGTTTTCAACACATGACAACTCAAGTGTCTCACAAGAATTATTTGTTAGGTGCAAATAGGATGGACATAATGCCAACATTTGTATAACTTTTTTACCAGATCAAATGAAGATATTGAAGATAGAAAAACAAGCACAGGGGAAGATATTGCACTTCTGGAAGAAGTGAGGATAAATATCCACAAAAGATGAAGGTTAATGTAGGTAAAGTGTCCATGATGTCAATAAAAGATAAAAATTTCAAATGTAAAGGAGACACAAGCATGAAGAGTATCAGACTCTTTAGAGCTACAATGAAAGGAGTTCATAGGTTGAGAAGAAATTTGTCAACCCTATTGCACCTATTAAGAATATCACAAGTGTTCCATCTTATTCCATTATTATTGTGTAGTATTTGTTTTTACATTGCAAGTAATTGAAGGTGAAGTTAATTCTCAACATGAGAAAAGAGTGAAAAAATTTGGAAGACAAAAAGTTGGAATGATTATTCATGATCCGATAGAAACTTTAATTGTTCCAAAATGGTAGATTATCAACATGAATATCTTGAATACCATATGATGAAATTTTCGAACATGTTAATTGGAAGGGAGTGCACCCCTTGAGGGGGAGAAAACATAAAGGAGATGATATCAAGGATTATTTCATGAATATCTGGAAATTCATGTCATCTCAACAGAAGTTGAAAATAGAGATAACCTAATTACACTTCTTTTCTTTATCTTGATTATATCAAATATGTACATCAAGGGGGAGTGTTGGTTGATGAGTAATCTCATTAAAAGGGGGAGTAAAACATTCTTTCACTTGTAATTTTTGATTTGCTTACTAAAGTGTGAAAAAGAATATATTAGTTGATAAATCTATTTTATACAACCCCCCTATTTGTGAAATAAATATGAGCATGATATCACACGCATGGTTGTTAACATATTTCATAGACAACCTTGGTTGTATATCTCTTGTTTTCTACACCGGGTTTGCCCATTTAGACTAAGAGTAGACCAACTAAAGGATCTTTTCCAAGTGAACCATATGGTACCATCCTTCTTTCATAAAAAGGATAAGTAATTTTCATGTTCCTTGAAGGTCATAAGAAAACCCTTGCATTAATCCTTTGGATTTATTGTCAATAAGGGGGAGAAGAGACATAAACTTTAAGGAAATGGTATTGACAAGAAATCTTTAGTTCAAAGACACGTGCTTATTGTACCAAGAGAGTGAACAATGTCTTCATCATTTGATAAGGCAAAGACCATGAAAATATTCATTTTCATGATGAATTTATTTGTGATAGAATATTTTGATATTTGATATAAAAATAATTTATATATTTCATTATGATACGAAGAGTGCCATGCAAAATTATTTGAAGCCCATGCAATTGAAATATTATTGCATGATGATTTGAAGATAGTGTTAAAAGAGAATTGAAAAAGCTATGAAATATCACGTCCAAGGTAATCGTCCAAGACAGCCTGTGGTGTAGTAAAAGAGAATGGGGTATAGAGCCCAACCAAGTGCAGGGAGGCCCAAGCCCATGTATAGTGGCCTGAAAAACAGAGCAAGCCACGAAGATGGGAAAAAACTGGCAGCACCACCATGTGGGACGGTACAATAGTAAGGGATCTGTGATTTTTGAACCTATAGTTGCACACACCTTGATTAATATAATGCGGCCCTACCATATGCAGAAGTCGATGTGGGATGTAGAGGTAGCGGTGATGGAGAGTAATTTTTTTAAATGGGTTTTTGGAATTTTTGTTTGCCTAAAAGGGATAGGGCTTGCGGTATTTTTAAAAATGGGTCCCAGATGCATGAACCCCATTCACGCATCCCCGATCCCAGGAAGATGCGTGAACGGGGTTCACGTATCCTACAAAAAGATTTTTTTTGTATTTTTAAAATTTTTATTTTTATTTTTTGTTTTGTTTTATTTATATATATATATATATATAACAAAAATTTTCAGTAGAATTTATCTGCTATTTAATATCCAGCAGTTCTTCCGTTACAGCAGTCTGGATTCTAACAGACACCCTCACCCATGGCTCTCTTTTATAAGAGGGCTAGCCCTGGAAATTGTTTTTCATTTTCGATGTGGGACTCAGCTGCTATCTTCCCTGCACAGAACATTCTGCATTTCCGATGTGGGATTCTATTTCAAGTACGTCACTTTGAAAGACTATAAAATACAAACTATAAGACCAATATAAATGAAACTTAAAACATGGATTAAACATATAAGAAATAATTGAAAATAAAAATAATTTTGTAAAAAATGTTGATGAATAATAATTTATAAGCTTTCAAAGATACCAAATTGAAACTTAAAAATGTTTCAAATACGTCTTTATGAAAGACTATAAAATAAAAACTATAAGACCAATATGAATGAAACTTAAAACATGAATAAAACATATAAGAAATAGTTGAAAATAAAAAGAATTTCATAAAAATTTTTGATGAAAAATAATTTATAATCTTTCAAAACCACCAACTTGAAACTTAAAAACGTTTCAAGTACGTGGCTTTGAAAACCTATAAAATAAAAACTATAAGACCAATATAAATGAAAATTAAAACAGGGATTAGAAATAAAAGAAATAGTTATTTATTAATTAGTTAATTTGTAATATAATTATTAATTAGTAATTAATTAGTTAATTAGTAATTATTAATTAGTTAATAATTAGTTAATTAAATATTTATTAATTAGTTAATTAGTAATATAATTTATTATATGATAATAAATTAGTTATTATGTAATATAATTATTAATTTAAAATAAATAAATAAATAAATAATTTGTAAAATAATTAGTAATTATAATTATTTATTATAATTATTCATTATAATTATTAATTATTAATTATTAATTATTAATTATTAATTATTAATTATTAATTATATAATTATTAATTAGTTAATTTGTAATATAAGTATTAATTATACAATAATTAATCAATAATATAATTATTAATTATAATTACTAATTATAATTATTAATCATTAATTATATACTAATTATTTAGTTAATTAGTAATATAATTATTAATTATTATTATTAATATAATTACTAATTATAATTTTTAATTATTAATCATATAATAATTAATTAGTTAATTTATAATATAATTATTCATTATTATTTTTAATTTTTAATTTTTAATTGTTAATTTTTAATTGTTAATTATATAATAATTAATTTGTTAATTAGTATTATAATTATTAATTATATAATAAAGAATTAGTTAATTAGTAATATAATTATTAATTATAATTAGTAATGTAATTATGAATTATAATTACTAATATAATTACTAATTATAATTAGTAATGTAATTATTAATTATAAATACTTAATTATTGTATAATTAATAATTATATTTCTAATTAACTAATTAATTATTATGTAATTAATAATTATATTACAAATTAACTAATTAATTATTACATAATTAATAATGGTATTACTAATTAACTAATTATTAAATAATTACAAATTTACTAATTAACTAATTATATTACTAATTTACTAATTAGCTAATGAATTATTATATAATTAATAATTATATTACTTAATAAATACTTAATTATTGTATAATTAATAATTAGATTACTAATTAACTAATTAATTATTATGTAATTAATAATTATATTAAAAATTAACTAATTAATTATTATATAATTAATAATGATATTACTAATTAACTAATTATTAAATAATTAATAATTATATTGCTAATTAACTAATTAATCATTAACTATTTTATTAATTATTAAAAATTAATTATATAATAATTAATTTTTTAATTATTATATAATTAATAATTATATTACTAATTAACTAATTTATTATTATATAATTAATTTTTAATAATTAATAACTAATAATTTTAATGAATAATTATAATTATTTATTATATTACTAATTTACTAATTAACTAATGAATTATTATATAATTAATAATTATATTACTTACTAAATACTTAATTATTGTATAATTAATAATTATATTACTAATTAACTAATTAATTATTGTGTAATTAATAATTATATTACAAATTAACTAATTAATTATTCTATAATTAATAATGATATTACTAATTAACTAATTATTAACTAATTAATAATTATATTTCTAATTAACTAATTAATCATTAACTATTTCTTATATGTTTAATCCGTGTTTTAATTTTCATTTATATTGGTCCTATAGTTTTTATTTTATAGGTTTTCAAAGCCACGTATTTGAAATGTTTTTAAGTTTCAAGTTGGTGTTTTTAAAAGCTCATAAATTATTTTTCATCAACATTTTTTACAAAATTCTTTTTATTTTCAACTATTTCTTATATATTTAATCCATGTTTTAAGTTTCATTCATATTTGTCTTATAGGTTTTATTTTATAGTCTTTCAAAGATACGTATTTGAAATATTTTTAAGTTTCATGTTGGTGGCTTTGAAAGATTATAAATTATTATTTATCAACATTTTTATGAAATTAATTTTGTTTTCAACTATTTCTTATATGTTTAATCAGTGTTTAAAATTTCATTTATATTAGTGTTATAGTTTATATTTCATAGTCTTTCAAAGTCACGTACTTGAAATACATAAAACATTTTTAAGTTTCAATTTGATGGTTTTGAATGGTTATAATTTATCTTTGATCAACATTTTTTATGAAATTCTTTTTGTTTTCAACTATTTCTTATATGTTTAATCAATGTTTAAAATTTCATTTATATTAGTCTTATAGTCTATATTTTATACTCTTTCAAAGTCACGTACTTGAAACAGAATCCCACATCGGAAATGCAGAATGTACTGTACAGGTTTGGAAGAACCTGTATCCCACATCGAAAATGAAGAATAATTTTCAGGGAAATCCCTCTTATAAAAGGGAGTCCTGGGTGAGAGTTTCTGTCAAAATCCAGACTGTTGTAATGAGAGTGCTGCTGGATTTTAAATAGCAGATAAATTTTGCTAAATTTTTTTGTTATATATATATATATATAAACAAAACAAAACAAAATATAAATAAAAATAATTTTTTTTAAAACTATTAAAAAACATTCTGCATGATGCGTGAACTTCGTTCATGCATCCTTCACCCGATTCGCGAAGGATGTGTGAATGGGGTTCATGCATCTCGCTCGGATTGAAGATACGTGAACCCCGTTCACGCATCTTCCCGGGATCGGGGATGCGTGAACGGGGTTCACGCATCTCGAGCCCATTTTTGAAAATACCGCAAGCCCTATCCCTTTCAGGCAAAAAAAATATTCCAAAAAACCATTTAAAAAAATTATCCGGTGATGGACATTACATGATACATTTGATCTGATTGATCAGTTATATCTCAGTCTTCCAATTCAAAAGGGTCATCCTCTTTATCATATTGGCCCTTGATGATGAGTCTGTTCACCGGAGTTCAGGACTCGACGAACCCAAGGCTGGAATGAATGTTCTATCATCATTATAAAGAGATGATGGGTTATTCGGATTGAACCAAATTCATGCATGCAATCTGATATCTTTCATACATGAAGAATAATCATTGACCGACTATAAATGTAGTTGTAGGAGGAACTCGGTTATCAAATCACCATTCATGCAGTACGCGCTTCAAAGAGGAAATGCATGTGATAATGGCATGCACATGAGGGATATACCACAAAGGAGATTCATAGAAAATATATGCTATGAAAATTGGTGTGTTTGAATAAACCCAAACGATTCAGGTATTTGAACAATTGTCGATCCATGAAATAAATCTCGGATTTTTGAATGAGTTGTAGACATGGTATGCAAAGTAGATCTAGGAAATGTGAGGCTCTGGGAGACTAATTTTTTTTGGGTTTTACAAAAAAAAATTCAGGAAAGGGGATTAGGGTTCTGGTATTTTTAAAAATGGGTCTGGGATGCCTGAACGCCGTTCACGCATCCCAGCCCCCACTGAAGATGCGTGAACCCTATTCACGCATCCTCCCGAGAGGAGGGATGTGTGAACGTGGTTCACGCATCTCACAAAGAGCTCACATGTAGCTCACATGTTTCTCAATATTTATAACTAGTAATTACAAACTAATACACATAAAATAAAAATTAAGAAATATTAATAAATATCAATTAAATAATAGAAAAAATTGAAATAATGTTAATAATTATTAAAAAATATTCATGAATAATAGATATTCATTAAATAATTATTAATATAATGGCTTGAGTATTCTCTAACATATATTGAGAAATATATAATCTTAGCATCTTTCACTCACTCACATCATCTCAACATGTTGTAGTTATACATCTATTTCTATAAAGATCCTCATATGGTTCTATTTGTATTCTAAAGTGGAAACTGTTATTATATATGAATTCCACTAATAAATGTTTTCGATCACAATATCCCTTGAAATGGATCAAGAAATATATTAGCTGATCTACAAGCCTATGAATGATCCTTTTAGACTTACTATTAGTTTAAGTGTGGTAATTAGTTCAAATCTCATTTTTGTATCCAATGCTTGTTAAATAATTCCCAAAACATCATAGAGATCCTAGGGTCTCTATTATATATAATATAAAGATTTAATAGATGTAAAATTACCACTTTATTTATATATTGGTATGTTGATAGAGTAAAATACTCTCAAATAGTAATGAAGTAAGAAAGCATTGTAAGTTGATCAACTATAAACTGAATGGAATTATTTATAATGTAGGTCTTTATAAGACCTATGATGAATTACATGGTGATGTTTTATATTTTAACGGGTAATAGTTTAATCATCCTCTTTTACCTATTTCATTCGTCCTTTACTTACTTTAAAAATATGTTTTAAGATGCAAACTCAATAATCTCACTCTTTAGATTGCGTACCAGTAGAAATTGTTTCCTTTTATAAAGTCTGAATATGTATCTTCTCAAAATTGGCCAAATGAAATTCTAATTCATATTGTAGTTATTCTTATCTTCAATCATAATCATCTAATATTCACAAATATCCATTATTTATTCAAATTCTTCTTCATGTAATTTAATTTTTTTAAACAAATAATCGTGTTCCATGATATTCTAGGATTTTACATCTAATTTTAAATCATTGAGATCAATAATATTTTTCAATATTTCTTCAAGTTCACACATCTTTTCATCCAGAATCTATTTGATTTCGAAATAATCAATATAATTAATATTTATTATTTATTTTAATCATATTATTTATTATACATATACATATATATTGGTAGATAATTTGATAACAGTAAGACACTTATTAAAAAAAGAATAGAAGTATATAATTGATAACAGTAAGACACATACAAAATGTATCATAAGTCAAATATAAACCCAATCTATGTATCTGGCATGGATGCTCCTCTATCCCACAGCCAGGCGTATACTGGATGTGCCCACGCCGTGTCTATCTATGTCTATGCTCTGACGTATGCTGCACATCCTCATCGACATCCACCTCCACATCCTCCAGTGTGACAGGCGGTGGATGTATAGTCTCACCGCCTGTACCCTGGCCCACATCTAAGGATAGTGGAAGCTAGCTCAAACTCTCACCAACATAGTAAGTAGATGGATGCTCTGCTGCAGATGACTGCAATAAAACAACGAACTCAATCCAGTCATCATTTTTAAGTACCTGTGGCTGTGCCTGTGAAGCTAGAGGAGCATCTGACTGATCATGCTGAACACCCTCCTCCAGTGGAACAATATCATGTGGCTGAGAAAGCTGGGAAGCCTCCTCCTGTGGAACAACAACATCCATAATAGGGTCGTCACCCCCAGATACATCTATGTGAGGCTCAGCAGGCTCCGCGACCTCCGCAACAGGTGGTGGATCAAAGAAAATGCCATGATAAATCTCATCCATCGACGGTAGCATCTGTCGCACACGGGTGTGAAAATATGCTGGGTCAAAGGAAACTCTCTCCATTGGATCAGACATATGAAGTAGATGATAAATACGAGCATCCTGTGAAAACAAATTCTGTTGTTAACTAATATGAATAAAAAATCTTTTGAACAGTGAAAGGAAGAATGCATACCAAGTCATGAAAGCCCCATCCGTGCCATGTCAGAAATATGACGGGGGACCTCATGTACCAGCCTGCATAATCCATCTGATCTGTCAAATGAAAAAGTACTGTCCCTACCCCTCACAATTAGGACTCCTGTCATCTGTCCCATAACGCAACATATCTGGCATGGTAGCTCCTCCAATCAAGATCCCTCTTCCCTGACATCTTCAGGGAATGCAATGAATCCAACTGACTTGGCGGGTCAGGATCTTACTGAAGGAATCCAAACTGCCTCATAACCCTATCCGTCTGATGCCACTCGACTATATGAAAATGAATCTATGGAACCCTGCAGGAGCCAATAGTAAGCATAGCTATACAGTACGATGACAGAATCTTAAGGACAACATCTGTATATGGCATCCATGTAATCTGAATGAAAAAATGAATAATCAATTAATAAATGAATAGATGTAAAATAAAGAGTAATGATTTAACAATATAAATAATAATCACATACATCGTATGGTCGAATGCTGTCTAACATAAGTCTGTAGGCATGAACATCATGTCTGGGAGAATCTGAATGTCAATGCACCTGACTCCACCTATAGATAACATTTTTATTTTTACATTTCATAATAGAATCTTATAAAATTCAGTTATATATTAGAAGGAATTAATAACATACCAACATCCATGTGGAGCCTCTACTACAATATCAATGGGTAATGGCGCACGAGCATGTGGAGCTAAATGAGGGATGTGCTCTCATACCCGCATCTACAAAAGAACCATGCATCCTATGATCTGCATCTTATCGATGCGACATGCACTGCATAGGGCCCTGTATGTATATTCTAGGCAGGAAGACCCCCAGCTATACCAGCCTTCCTAGTCCAAATCCTCCAAAAAAGATAAATACATCAGGTTCACAAAAGTAGTAGAGTGGTTAACAAAAAGCGTGACACCAATCAGCCTCAAAATATATGTGCGTGAAAATCGCAGCACAGTGACATCATCAACATCATCTGGTAAATGTGTGAAGTGCTAGTCTAACTGAGGCATCTGCAATCTACCACCGACGATGGTCCTGCCATCATCCTGGACCTCTATGCTCAGTAGTCTATGAATAATCTTAGGTAAATCTAATGGAACTCAGCCTGTCAAAGCATGTCCATCGATAGGGAGGCCCAATATAATGGCCACATCCTGTAAGGTAATAGTTATCTCCCCCTCACTAAAATGGAAAGTATGCGACTCTGGCCTCCATCTATCTACAAGTGCGGCAATGAACTGATGATCAAGAAATATGAAGTCTCAAATCGCTACTCCAT
This sequence comes from Viscum album, assembly GCA_963277665.1. Lineage (NCBI taxonomy): Eukaryota > Viridiplantae > Streptophyta > Magnoliopsida > Santalales > Viscaceae > Viscum > Viscum album. Next base: position 533,840,569 of record OY728129.1, read on the forward strand.
AGAATTCATCTCGATGAAGATGGGGGACGATAGCGGGAGGTGGTGCAGTATGATGGAAATTGTGAGATCTATGTACACTCAAGGGAGGCACAGGACGTCCCTCTAAAAGCAGCTGTGATACATGAGTAGCCTGAGATGTAAGCAATGGAAAACCTACCATCTGCACACATTATATCATTGTTACTTTTTAATAGTGAATTGAATAAAAATTGTAAACTTTTATTTAAAAAAACTACAACAAGAAAAATAAGGTAGAAAATAAAGAAGTAGTGATGAAAAACCTACATTGAAGATATGGAAGCATGATATATTCATTTTCGTTTGGTGTTTATTTTTTTAATAGTTTTAGTATCATAAAATTCTTTATGATAAAATACAAAAATGATACAAACCAAAATTCAAACATCTTAAAAATAGAGAAGGTACACAGACTCGATCATAGATGATGAGATGTGGAACTCTGTCCTGCCACTTGGGGATATCAATTACGAGTATGTCCTGCATGAAAAATACTGCATCGTATTCTCCCTCCTCGTTGCTGAGGCCAATCCATCTCATTTCTGATGTGAGTTGACTTCGATCTTCCTCGGGGCCGCAACCTGGTAGCATGAAGCCAATAATTTTAAAACTGACAGACATTGAAAAAATCATAAATGAAACCAAAACCAGCTTATGAAAACTTGGAAATACCAGGGACGATAGTTGGTTGATCAGTAGGAAATGTGATATAATGGAAGTCACCAACAGGCATCCAAGAAGCACTATAATAGTTAACCAAAGTGCTCATGTGATACACCGGGTCAATATGTGGCTCCCCTAATATATTTACCGAAGCGAAAGCTGCGATAACATGTACACATGGATATCTCAATGCCTGAAAGCTGCTGCAATCACAGTACCTGTTGTCCAACATCATGACAAACACTCCACCATTAGTGCATGTACCCAATTCATAGCATTGTCTTACCCGAAAGCTCCTCTTTTCCCTGTAAAAGGCTATAACATTCCATATTGAAGCCTCATTCCATATCCGGTCAATATCACTTTGAAAATGATGAGTAAAAAGCATTCCATTTTCCATCCTCTGGTAGGCCTTTTGGGACTGGTCAACAAAGTAGTGAACACATCTAAAAAATTTCTCTTGCACTAACCCTGCGATTGGGAGTTTGTGCACATCATTGAGGACCCCATTTATACACTCTACTATATTAGTGGTCATATGCCCATATCTCATGCCACCATCGTATGCTAATGAACATTTTTCCTTTGAAATTTTCATCATATATTCATATACCTCCCCATTAACTGTTCGAATCTCTTCAAGACGTCAATCAAACCTTTCTTGTTGGGGTTCATATGCTGAAACCATAAGATAATAATGTATTAAAATGGATATTAAATTTTGTTAAAAAAACAAAGTTTAGAAAACCATACCCAACTTGAGGATCGCCTTCCTTATGGCCTCATCTCTAAAATGCTTATGAAAATTACTTGCAATATGTCTAATGAAATAACGGTGATAAGAATTAGGCTCAGTCTAAGAAACCCCATCACTACTCATGACCTCTATAATCGCTCGATGAAGATCAGATATCAGACACACACCCTGTTTTTGTGTGACATGAACACGTACACATGCCAAGAACCAGCTCCAACATTCAAAATTTACTTTTTCAACAATATAAAAAGAAAGTGGCAGAGGAGCACGATTACCATCCTGTATGGAAGCAATGAGTAGAACACCTGTATACTTTCCAAAAAGGAATGTGCCATCTACCTGAATAAATTGTTTACAATAGGGAAACGCAATAGTGCACGGTCTGAATTCCCCAAAAAATCCTATTGAACTTCACCTTTGACTGATCAAATCGATGATTCTGGGATACATATTCAACACTATCCAAATGATAAACAATATGATTATTGAGAGACAACAATTACATAAGCTATGGAAACATCGCATAAAAATCATCCCAGTCACCATACACCTTTACAATGGATTTTTGTTTTGCATTCCAAGATTTTTTGTATGATATCTTACAGTTATACAACTGTTGAATTATTTCCTGAACAAGGGCAACATGAACATCCTGACCTGTTCGTATCATCTCACAAATAATAGTAGATATAAACTCTGCATCAAGGGAAGAGTGATCTTGTGCCAAGATGGGATGCAGACAAGTCTGTGGGCCTTCTAATTTGGTTATCTTCCAACATCCATAATATTTATCAAATATTTCTCTTAATCTAAATTTACATTCTGACCCATATTTTTTACAACGAATGAGATATTTGGTCTTCTTTAACTTATCAACCACAAATGTGAAATGTTTCTCAATGTGGTATTGCTTTATCACATTTTTCATGTCCTGTTTACTTTCGAACTCCTGCCCAACATATATGGCATTATCATTTGATATAGGCCTATTCCCTATAATTCCAAGGAATTCAAAAGCTGGTGTAATGAAATCCCAATCAAAATACTGTTCACGAGACATTCCTCCAACTAAGGAACTCAAAACTGAAGACTGATTACCACTAAATGGTGGATATAGTGGATGTCTATCTCTCAAAGGAACCTTAGAAGGTTCATTCCCAACCATATCATCTCCTGATGACTCCACAGATTCTTCTTCCTCAGATAAACTTTCATGTACTATATCAGCACACAAAGGGATGTCATCTACATTTCCTTCCAAATTTTGATCATCTTCCTCATAAAATTCTTCCACAGGAGTCATATGAGGAGGATGCAATGAATAAGACTGCTGTGAAGGACCAACTTCTACAGAGCTCACAAAGCATGGTTCTGTAGTAATCGATTGCACCACATCAATATCAGAAATGAAAACAAATAATTCCATCAAACCATTAATACACTATTGACTGAATAACTGAGAATCCTCCATCCAATCCTCATCATCCACTATAGGGTACTCGCTGTGCCACTGACGCTCAGGATATTGAAGATGTCGGTATCTAATTGAAGTGATTAATTATTCATCCCTCAGTTTTAACCGACTATGAATCTTATTACAAACTACATCCAATGTCATACAACCATGGAGATTTACCACTTTGGTAGGTGGAACACTATATCTAAAACCCTTCTCGGTATAAATTACCTCACCGTTGCAATATATTTGAGCAGACATAATTACCTATAAAAAAACAATTTAAAAAATATTATATACTACATTAAAATTTTAAATTATTTAATATGGTTTTGAATAATTGATTATCTTGAGACTTTTTTATGTATTGATTTATCAGTGTTAAGGTATATTGATTGTGATATTAGCACAAAAGAAAATTTAATATAATGTTTCACAAAGTTTAATTACTTATGAATATATAATCATGACTTGATTTTGAGACTTACAATTATTTTATCATTATCTGATAAACTAACCACAACCTATGGGTGGACTCCTGTCTCTATTATCAAATATTTCAATAACCACCAATCTCCTATCAAATAGCAATGCCTCTTCTTGAACGAGTTCTCGAATGCCTCTTCGTGGACACCTCTTCGGGGAAGCCTGTTTGGGGACACCTCTTCGGGGGCGTCTGTATTTTAATTACAAATTTACTCACATGCATGTGAGGGGGTATAGGGGTATAAAATACATAATTTTTTTTAAGCGGACATACAGGTCCTTACACTTACTGAGAGATGACTCACAGGTCATCAATGCAGAAAAAATGCAATTATTACAAATTGAATAACAATATGCACAAAATAAAACATGCAATTTCAATTATGCATGGTCGTTCATCTCAAGATCAGTCATCACTCATACCATTTTTTTGGTATAATTATTATATTATCCATATTATATAACTTTATCTATTACTAAATGAAGTCTATATTAAATAATACACCTCTTTTCCAAAAATTTAACTTCATGTGTATATATATATAATTATTAATAACATTTAATAAATTTTATTATAACTGATATAATTGATATTTACATAATAAACACTTTTGTTATTTTAAATTTTATGAAATTGTAATGTTTTTTGGCCATTCTTCTATTTTTCAAAATATAAGTAAATATATTTTCTACTTTATTGATTAAAAATATTATTACTAGTAAATAAAAGTAATATAATTTACACTTACATCAAAACCATTAATTAAAATAAATTTCTCTAACATAAATTACTTTTCCTAAAAATTCAACATTTTAGACATAACATAAACATTCAATATTCAGACAACATAAATTCAAAAAATTAAATCATACCAACATTCAACATCCAGAAAATTAAATCATACAAAAAATTACACATCATGCATAACATATGAAATAAATAAATAATACACACAATTACACATACAAATGAAATAAATAAACACAATTAAAATAATTAAAATGTTAAATAGAAATTTTACCTCAATAAAAGCAGAAAATATTTGTTGAGAAAGAATTTATGTAGGGCTTCGCAACAAAAACTAGAGGAGAACAATGGTTTTTGAGGGGGGGGGACCCCTCCTTTTATAAACTTTCTCGGTCGGATGTGCGTGAAGGGTGTTCACGCATCCCAGACACATTTTTGAAAATAGCGAGACCCTGATCCCCTTTCCCGAATATTTTTTTTCATAAAAACCAAAATAAAAAATTATTCAGCTCTGGGATGCTCACCTATAAAAGGAGATTAACACTAATTTTTCTATTTTGTGAAGAATTGAGATCCGCAAACGATTCCTGGTTCACATGATTTTTTAAGGAGTTGTGAGATAGTGCTGTCTACACTATTCTATGTGAAGAAGAAGAGAATTAAAATATGCATAATTTCATGAAGGAATTGGGAAGAGTTCGCAAACATTGTTGTGTTAAAAATAAAGAACTGTGCATAGGTAGTTTGTTTTTTCACTAAGGAAGCTTGAGAAGGAGGATCACTGCACACCGATTCAGGTCTTTGCATAAAGAAGTGGGAAGTAGTGCATGCTTCCATGCATGCACATGCATTGAAAGTGGACAATGCGTGTGTTTACGGGTCTAAATAAAATAGGCAACACATGCATTCCCATGAACATGTGAAGGATAAAATTGAGATACTCAAAACAATTAAAGTTAGTTCATAAAATAAAAATAAACAAAATAAATGCATGTGCTGATGTTTTGGATGCCACACAACACATGTATGAAGTGTAATTGATTTAATGTTGTGCAAGTATTGTTATTACATAAAATATTTAATAATAGTGTGTGCACCACTTGTACACATAATTAAGGTCAGGAACTTCTTCACTAAATAAGTATATACCCAAGAATTTGATAAAGTGAAGAAGAATTCTAATTTCAGTGTATTGATAAATTCACCAGTTATTCATTCTGAGAAAGCAGTTAGTTGAAGTAGAAGTTTCATCTTCCACTTATTCAAGAGTACATGGTCAAAATGCATATTATCTCTTTGATTCATTATTAGTAAAAAAACTATAGTTATAGGAAAAGATTATCCAGTTGAGGAAAATTCATCCAGTGTAGTAGAGAGATCTTGTTCAGTGTGTTTATTTAACAACTTTTAAGAACTAGCACTACTGGAAATACAAGATTTCCCAACAGTTTAGAACTATTTGGAAAGGTTGAAGAACCGTTGGAATATGTTATACCAACGGTTCTGCAAACCGTAGGGAAGTAAGCCGTTGGGAAAGCTTTTCCCAACGGTTTACAGTGAACCTTTGGGATAGGGTGGAGAAAAATTACCCTATCCCAACGGTTCTGGAAAACTGTTGGGAAAGCTTTTTCCCAACGGTTTACAACCATTGGGATAGAGTGGAGAAAATTACAAAGTTTTTACCAATGGTTTGGTTAAACTGTTGGGAAAATTGTTTTACCAACAGTTCTATGAACCGTTGGTAAAACAAAACCCAGACATGCTATGCCAACGGTTTCAAACCGTTGGCATAGCCTCTGCTGGGGAAAATTGCACAGCAGCTCTGCAATTTTTCCAGCAGCTCTGCAATTTGCCCACCAAGTCTCATTTTGTGGGTTCCTTCTCATTTTCAATCCAATTATTGTACCTGCAATAAACTAACACATACATATACAATTATTGTACCTATAATAACCAACTAACACTTACATATAGAGAACAAATTCATACACATTTAACATATAATGCTGGAACTATACACATCCATAATTAAATTAGAATTCATAACATAATTATAAACATAAATAATTCATTTAGAATTAAATTTAAAATCTAGATGACAATTATATGTGGAATCTGGAAGTCAATTCTTAATTTGATCAGTTTTTTGTATACCATATATTTTTACCTGAAATGATGTCCATTTTAAAAAAAATACATACACCTCGAGTTCTAATAGCCACACCGCACCTCAGATTGAGGCGGGGTTGACTCGTACATGTCACATATGACCCATGGATCATTGTGCTAAAGTATCGAAACAATCTGAATGCGTTTGGTTGGTTTTCTGTATGCCAGTTGATGTTTTTCAATTAAAATGATGTCTTTTTGAAACAAAAGGCAGACACTTTGAGTGGTGCCGGCCACAACATGTCTCAGATTGAGGCGGGGTTGATTCTTACACGTCACATATGACCCATGGATCATTCTCCTAAAGTTTCAACATAAATCGAATGCGTTTGGTCGGTTTTCCGTATGTACTTAAAATGTTGTCCATTTTAAACAAAAGAGATCCACTTAGAGTGATTCCGGTCACACCGTGCATCTGATTAAGGTGGGGTTGACTCGTACATGTCACATATGACCCATGGATTGTTGTGCTAAAGTATCTACATAATCCGAATGCATTCTTTTGGTTTTCTGTATGCTAGTTGATGTTTTTCACTTCAAATGACGTCCTTTTGAAACAAAAGACAGATACTTTGAGTGGTGGCAGCCACACCGTGCCTCATATTGAGGTGGGGTTGACTCGTACACATCACATATGACCCATGGATCGTTGTTCTAAAGTATCGACACAATCTGAATGCATTTGGTCGGTTTTTCCTATGCCAGTTGTTGTTTTTCAATTAAAATGACGTCCTTTTGAAATAAAAGGCAAAAAATTTGAGTGGTGGAGGCCACAACACACCTTGGATTGAGGTGGGGTTGACTCGTACACATCACATATGACTCATGGATCGTTTTTATAAAGTATCAACACAATCTGAATGCATTTGGTCAGTTTTCCGTATGCCAGTTGATGTTTTTCAATTAAAATGACGTCTTTTTGAAACAAAAGGCAGACACTTTGAGTGGTTCCGGCCACACCGCACCTTGGATTTATGTGGGGTTGACTCGTACACGTCAAATATGACCCATGGATCGTTCTTCTAAAGTTTCAATGTAAACCGAATGCATTTGGTCGGTTTTATGTATGTACTTAAAATGTTGTCCATTTTAAACAAAAGAGAGACACCTAGAGTGATTCCAGCCACATCGTTCCTCATATTAAGGCAGTGTTGACTCATAAACATCACATATGACCCATTAATTGTTGTTCTAAAGTATCGACACAATCCGAATGCGTTTGGTCGCTTTTCTGTATGCCACTTGATATTTTTCACTTAAAATGACGTCCTTTTGAAACAAAAGACAGACACTTTGAGTGGTTCCGACCACACTGTGCCTCGGATTGAGGAGGGGTTGACTCTTACACATCACATATGACCCATGGATCATTGTGCTAAAGTATTGACACAATCCGAATGCGTTTGTCGGTTTTCTGTATGCCAGTTGGTGTTTTTCAATTAAAATGACGTCCTTTTGAAACAAAAGGCAGAAATTTTGAGTGGTGGTGGCCACACCATGCCTCGTATTGAGGCAAGGTTGACTCGTACATGTCACATATGACCCATGGATCGTTTTGCTAAAGTATAGACACAATCCGAATGCGTTTGGTCAGTTTTCTGTATGCCAATTGATGTTTTTCAATTAAAATGACGTCCTTTTGAAACAAAAGACAGACTCTTTGAGTGGTTCCAGCCACACCGTGTCTCATATTGAGGCGGGGTTGATTTGCACACATCACATATGACCCATGAATCGTTCTCCTAAAGTTTAAACAGAAACCGAATGCGTTTGGTCGGTTTTCCTTATGTACTTAAAATGTTGTCCATTTTAAGCAAAAGAGAGCCACTTAGAGTGATTCCGGTCACACTGTGCCTCCAATTAAGGTGGGGTTGACTCGTACACGTCAAATATGACCCATGGATCGTTTTACTAAAGTATCGACATAATATGAATGCGTTTGGTCGGTTTTCTGTATGCCAGTTGATGTTTTTCACATCAAATGACGTCCTTTTGAAAGAAAAGACATACAATTTGAGTGGTGGCGGCCACACCGCGCCTCAGATTGAGGCAGGGTTGACTCTTACATGTCACATATGACCCATGGATTGTTTTTCTAAAGTATCAACACAATCCGAATGCGTTTGGTCGGTTTTCCGTATGCCAGTTGATGTTTTTCAATTAAAATGATGTCCTTTTGAAAGAAAAGGCAGACACTTTGAGTGGTGGTGGCCACACTGTGCCTTAGATTGATGCTCTGTTGACTCATACACATCACATATGACCCATGGATCGTTTTTCTAAAGTATCGACACAATATGAATGCCTTTGGTCGATTTTCCGTATGCCAGTTGATGTTTTTCAATTAAAATGGCATCCTTTTGATACAAAAGGTAGACACTTTGAGTGGTTTCGGCCACACCACGCCTCGGATTGAGGCGAGGTTTACTCATAAACGTCACATATGACCCATGGATCGTTCTCCTAAAGTTTCAATGGAAACTGAATGCGTTTGGTCGGTTTTACGTATGTACTTAAAATGTTGTCCATTTTAAACAAAATAGATCCACTTAGAGTGATTCCGGCCACACCACACTTCATATTAAGGCAGGGTTGACTCGTACACGTCACATATGACCCATGGATCGTTGTTCTAAAGTATCGACACAATCCAAATGCGTTTGGTCACTTTTCCATATGCCAGTTGATATTTTTCACTTAAAATGACGTCCTTTTGAAACAAAAGACAGACACTTTGAGTGGTGCTGGCCACACCGCGTCTAGGATTGAGTCGGGGTTGACTCATACATGTCACATATGACCCATGGATCATTGTGATAAAGTATCAACACAATCCGAATGCGTTTGTCGGTTTTCCGTATGCCAGTTGATGTTTTTCAATTAAAATGACGTCCTTTTGAAACAAAAGGCAGACACTTTGAGTGGTGGCAGCCACACCGTGCCTCAGATTGAGGCGGGGTTGAATCATACACGTCACATATGACCCATGGATCTTTGTTCTAATGTATCGACACAATTCAAATTCATTTGGTCGGTTTTCCGTATTCTAGTTGTTGTTTTTCAATTAAAATGACATCCTTTTGAAACATAAGACAAACACTTTGAGTGGTGCCAGCCACACCACATATTAGATTGAGGTGGGGTTGATTCGTAATCATCACATATGACCCATGAATCGTTCTCCTAAAGTTTCAACAGAAACCGAATGCATTTGGTCGGTTTTTCGTATGTACTTAAATTGTTGTCCATTTTAAGCAAAAGAGAGCCATTTAGAGTGATTCCAGCCACACCGTGCCTCAGATTAAGGCAGGGTTGACTCGTACACATCACATATGATCCATGGATTGTTGTGATAAAGTATCGACACAATCCAAATGCGTTTGGTCAGTTTTCAGTATGCCAGTTGATGATTTTCAGTTCAAATGACATCCTTTTGAAACAAAAGACAGAAACTTTGAGTGGTGGCGGCCACACCGTGCCTCGAATTGAGGCGGGGTTGACTCGTACACATCACATATGACCCATGGATTGTTGTTCTAAAGTATAGACACAATCTGAATGTGTTTGGCCAGTTTTCCGTATGCCTGTTGATGTTTTTCAATTAAAATGACGTCCTTTTGAAACAAAAGGCAGACACTTTGAGTGGTGGCGGCTACACTGCACCTTGGATTGAGGCGGGGTTGACTCTTAGACATCACATATGACCCATGGATCGTTGCGATAATGTATTGACACAATCTGAATGCGCATGGTTGGTTTTCCGTATGCCAGTTGATGTTTTTCAATTAAAATGACGTCCTTTTGAAATAAAAGGCAGACACTTTGAGTGGTTCCGGCCACACCGTTCCTCAGATTGAGGTGGGGTTGACTCTTACACATCACATATTACCCATGGATTGTTCACCTAAAGTTTCAATGGAAATCGAATGCGTTTGGTCGGTTTTCCATATGTACTTAAAATGTTGTCCATTTTAAACAAAAGAGAGCCACTTAGAGTGATTCCGGCCACACCGTGCCTCAGATTAAGGAGAGGTTGACTCGTACACGTCACATATGACCCATGGATCATTTTTCTAAAGTATTGACACAATCCGAATGCGTTTGGTCACTTTTCCATATGCCAGTTGATATTTTTCACTTAAAATGACGTCCTTTTGAAACAAAAGACAGACACTTTGAGTGGTGCCGGCCACAACACGCCTCGGATTGAGGCGAGGTTGACTCTTACACATCACATATGACCCATGAATCATTGTGCTAAAGTATCGACACAATCTGAATGCATTTGTCGATTTTCCGTATGCCAGTTGATGTTTTTCAATTAAAATGACGTCCTTTTGAAACAAAAGGAAGACACTTTGAGTGGTGGCATCCACACCGTTCCTCAGATTGAGGCGGGGTTGACTTGTACACATCACATATGACCCATGGATCATTGTGCTAATGTATCTACATAATTTGAATGCGTTTGGTTGGTTTTCCCCATGCTAGTTGATGTTTTTCAATTAAAATGACGTACTTTTGAAACAGAAGACAGACACTTTGAGTGGTGCCGGCCACACTGCGTCTCAGATTGAGGCAGGGTTGATTTATACACATCACATATGACCCATGAATCATTCTGCTAAAGTTTCAATGGAAACCGAATGATATTGGTCAGTTTTACCTATGTACTTAAAATGTTGTCCATTTTAAGAAAAAGAGAGCCACTTAGAGTGATTATGGCCACACCGTGCCTCAGATTAAGGTGGGGTTTACTCGTACATGTCACATATGACCCATGTATCATTGTGCCAAAGTATTGACACAATCCGAATGCGTTTGGTCGGTTTTCCGTCTGTCATTTGATGTTTTTCACTTAAAATGATGTCCTTTTGAAATAAAAGACATACACATTGAGTGGAGGCAGCCACACTGCACCTCCGATTGAGGTGGGGTTGACTCGTACACGTCACATATGACCCATGGATCGTTGTGCTAAAGTATGCCAGTTGATGTTTTTCAATTAAAATAACATCCTTTTGAAACAAAAGGTAGACACTTTGAGTGGTGGAGGCCACACTGCGCCTCAGATTGAGGCAGGGTTGATTCGTACACGTCACATATGACCCATGGATCGTTCTCCTAAAGTTTCAACGGAAACCAAATGTGTTAGGTTGGTTTTCCGTATGTACTTAAAATGTTGTCCATTTTATGAGAATCCTCATGTGTTTATTAGTGGAATGGTATTTAATTAAAATCTTGTGGATATTTATATAAAATATTTTTATATCATTCTTAGTATGGGTTAGATTTTAGTTTATAATTCTATGAAACATTTCAGAGCTAACAATGTAATGCCCAATGAATACATCTCTTTTATAACATACCAAGAATCTATGATATTGATTAGATGTGTAAATGTTATTTACATTTATTATCATGATGAAAATAAATAAAATATATATTATAGATTTTCTAGTATTAAATGAAATCAAGGAGGGTGGGGGGGCTGTTCGGCGGGGCTGTCCGGGGGGCTGTCCGGTGGGTGTCCGGGGGGCTGTCCGGGGAACAAGGAGGCCAGTGGGGGGGCTGTGCGGGGGTTTGTCCAGGGTCCAAGGAAGAGGGTGGGGGGGGGGGGATGTCTGGGGGGCAGTCCGGGGGGCTGTCCTTGGTCCAGGGAGGAGGGTGGGGGGGCTGTGCAAGGGGCCGTCCGGGGGGTGTTTAGGGGGTTGTCTGGGGTCCAATGAGGAGGGTGGGGGGGGGGGGGTATCTGGGGGGCTGTCTGGGGGCTATCCGGGGGGCTGTCTGGGGTCCAGGGAGAAGGGTTGGGGGGCTGTCTGGGGGGATGTTCGGGGGGCTGTCCGGGGGCTGTCTAGGGGTGTTTGGGGGGTTGTCCGGGGTCCAAGTAAGAGGGTGGGGGGCTATCTGGGGGGCGGTCCGGGGGGCTGTCCGGGGTCCAGGGAGGAGGGTGGGGGTGCTGTCTGGGGGGCTATTCGGGGGGATGTCTGGGGGGTGTTCAAGGGGTTGTCCGGGGTCCAAGAAAGAGGGTGGGGGTGGGGGGGGGGGGGGGGGGGGCTGTTCGGGGGGATGTTTGGGGGCTGTCCGGGGGGTGTTCGGGGGGTTGTCCGGGGTCCAAGAAAGAGGGTGGGGGGGGGGGGGGGGTGTTCGGGGGGCTGTCTGGGGGGCTGTCCGGCGGGGCTGTCCGGGGTCCAGGGAGGAGGGTGGGGGGTTGTCCAAGGTCCAGGAAGGAGGGGGGTTCCCAAACACACAACCACTAAAATAAAACAACATTCATAAAAAAAGATAGTATATAAAAATAACTCAACTCCAATACTATACTACGAGTCTAGATAAAACCAACAACTAGAATAGATTAAATATCAAATCTCAGTAATATCAGTCCAAAATGTAATGGATCAACTTTTACCATATCACCATCACCATAATCACCATCATCATCACCCTCGTCATCGTCCCCATCATCGTCCTCGCCCTCGCCCTCCTCCTCGTCCTCGTCCTCCTCCTCTCCCTCACCACCCGCCTTGCCCTCCTGCTCTCCCTCCTCTTATGCATCAGAATCCTCGCCATCATCATCGTCAAGCTGGACATCGTCCTGACCACCACTAGAATTGCCACCTGGTTCACCTTATATAGAACGTATCAATGACATATACTCATAAAAAGCTGGTCTGTCCTCTGCTGGAAGTGTAGGACGTAAAACTTTAATAAATTTCATAAACGCACTGTTTTCCCTAGCAGAATATTCTGCCGTCTCTGTGGCCCTTTTATCATCCTGTTCTGCCTGTGCCCTAACTTGCTGCAGCTCTGTGGCACTACATCTCATACCTGAGGAGGGCCAATACTTCATCGGAGCTATCCTAGGTCGGTAGTGTACTCTTCCAGAATTCTCCTCTCCCAACACCTAATGTAAGTGATCTGTTGGCCCAAAATTATCTGGTTCTTGGGCATCGAGGGCCTCTAAAGAATCCTGTTAAAAATACAAATATATCATTAAGTTACAAAATAGATATTAAAATATAAATTCAACAGATTAAAACTTACAATCTGCTGCTGAGTCACTTCGTTGACGGAACTTCCATCCTTTTTCCGTCTACTCGAGCAGAACAGTATTTCTCGAGGCACACATCCTTCAATATTTTTTATTTGCCTCTACAATGACATTGAAAACTAAAGTTATATAAAAAATTTATCATATTATTAAATAATTGAGGAAACAAAATAAAGTGTAAGTCGTAAAGAAAACTTATAAACAATTTTCATACCTGCTTCCTCTCATGATTAGGCATCGTAGTGCGTCCCAGTGTGTGGAGGTATTTTTTTGAATCAATGTTCTTTTTATTTTTTCCAGATGATTCCTAAATAAAATTAGAAAATGCAACAGATAGTATTAATTCAAAACATGAAATTCATTATTTAAATACCTCAAATGTTATTAATACCTTAAACTGAGTACTCGTCCAATGAGTAATCATATGACGATACTGCTCTATAGGACAATCATCCACCACTAGTACCGCCTCTAACTCAATGCCAACTCTAGCAACCCAGCCAATATACAACTCATGCCTGTAGGCTCTCCAAATCTCACCTAAATCCTTTAGACATTCCGGTCGTGCACCCTCACCATCGGGAAAATTAAATCAAAGATGAAATCAAAATATTAATTCATATAAATACAAAAATAATTCATGGCATTAAATAGAAAAGATTTTTTTACCCATATCTCTGACCAAGCTCTATCCTTGACCTCATGTGGAAAATGTCTCCACGATAGCGGGCTGACGGGAATGATGTCAGAGTATTTGGAAAGCGTCGCCAAAAAACTCCGATATTGCTGCCCTATTTTCTCAACCATTTGGTTGTCTTCATTATAATCCACCATAACCTATGTGTGGCAGTTCCACACTGAACGCATGCATGTACGCCCCCGCCCACACCTCATATCAGTAGATGTATCTGTCATGAAATAAAAACAAATATTTTTATCAAAACATGTTATAATAAAAATAAATATTTCTATAAAAAATTGTTAGGGTTCTATAAATATACCTGTGCTGGTCTGATCGCTGAGCACCGCTGGATCCACAGAAACTGATGGAACACCCTGTGGTGGAACAGGAGTCGAAGACGATGGAATATAGAAGCTCCGAGAGATAGAAGTAGAAGGAAAAGAAGATGGGACAACTGTATGAACGGATGCTGATTGGGGAGTGGGAATCATCATGGGATGTGAAAATGATGGGCCAGAAGATGCAGAAGGTAGAGAAAACATGGGAGGCCTAAATATCACGTGTGTACCTAACGACACACCTGGATCAGAATGTGGGAAGGATGACATGTCAGTGGGAGGGGTAGGGTCTAGTCGGGTACGCTCAACTGCTCATCCACCTCTAGTATGAACCCTCCTCGTACCACCGGCCTGAGTACTAGGACCAGTACTAGGCTCCTCGTCGAATAACTATGGATGTATAGGTGGATCATACAAAAATGTTTACAAAAAAATTAATCACATGACATTATATATTCTTTAAATATATCAATTTGAAATAAAGTACTCACTACAGGAACTAATGATGGAATTCCCAACTCCGTCATTCGACGATTGTTCTCCATAATTGTTTTCCTTCGTATCTCTTCAATTGGATTCATTTCCTGCTTTTGAAAACAAATATGTAATTAATTAGAAAAAGAAAACTAACGTGTAACCTAAAAAACAAAATTTATGAGGGAATAGGGGGATTCATTGGTAATTTAGATATAAATTTTTTTAGAAGAGCTTGAATGGATTTAATAAATCATACAAGTTATAATGTTCACCAAGTTAGAAATATTGTTTGACTATGTTTGAATACAGTTCAATTCCAAATTAGAAAATTCAATTCAAATAAAACTGCAACCAATAAACATTGAAAATTCACATAATGTTCAAGTCATCTATCAATTGTTTTAGAAGAGCTTGAATGGATTTAATAAATCATACAAGTTGTAATGTTCACCAAGTTAGAAATATTTTTTGACTATATTTGAATAAAATTCAATTCCAAATTAGAAAATGCAATTCAAACAAAACTACAACCAATAAACATTGAAAATTCACATAACGGTCAAGTCAGCTATCAATTGTTTTAGAAGAGATTGAATGAATTTAATAGATCATAAAAGTTGTAATGTTTACTAAGTTAGAAATATTGTTTGATTATGTTTGAATACAGTTAAATTCCATATTAGAAAATGCAATTCAAATAAAACTGCAACCAATAAACATTGAAAATTCACATAACGGTCAAGTCAGCTAAAAAATATTTGTGATCAATACTAAATCAATTTGAATATTACCAACCTTAACAACCTAACTCGAGGTAAACCAAAATAATTGAGAACATGGATGAATGATTCTATATATTTTCAACCACAAATTCAGGTTCACAATCAACTCTGAAAATTGAGCTATTTGAGTCATCAAAAGAAATAAGTGGATTGGTTCTAATGGAACTAGGGACAGTGTCAATTCCATCATCACCATCATCAAAAATATGTCTTGTAATTACTTCAACTATGACACCAAATTCAGGTCGAAGTTGGTCTTTGACATAAAAAACTTGTTTAGCCATCAATGCCAACACATATGGTTCTTCGGTAGCAAGAGTGCGAGTAATATTAATTAATCAAAATCCAAAATCATCAATAAATGTGCCGTGTCTCGTCATCGAATCAAACCAATGGAATTTCATCATTGTGACTTGTCCATGAGAGTAATAATCCAATATTATTATTTTCTCAACAACTCCATAATAACCCACATTTTTAAATCGCGGTCTACTATCTGATGCACTGGCATAACAATTTGTTGTGGCAGTAACCATAACACCATCATGTTGTGTTCTCATGTTATTTGCTCATTCAGTGACAATAAATTTGTACCCATTGAACAAAACTGTGTGATGTTCCATCTCCCGCTCTTCATGGCTTAATGCCTTCAATGTATATGATCCAGGAATTCATCCTGTTTGAGGAAGTGATGGAAAACTGGGTTCAATTTTCTCATACTGTTCTTCTTCATTTCTCATTGGTCTGTTCAATCTTGTAGTAAGATCAGACAAATACATCGAGCAGAAATCCATACATTCTTGAGCCAAGTAACCATTCACGATAGAACCTTCAGGATGATTTCTGTTTCGGACATAAGACTTTAATGTGAACATATTTCTTTCAATTGGATACATCCAATGAAAAGAAATAGGTCCTCCAAGAAGTATTTCAGTGGGAATATGGATAGTCAGATGCGGCATGCATGTGAAAAATGATGGAGGAAATATTTTCTCCAACTCACACAAAACTAATAGGGAATCTGTCAACATTTTTTGCAAGAAATACTTGGACAACATCTTAGCACAAAGATCTCTAAACAAATGGAACAACCAAATAACATCCACCCTTACATTATTGGAAAAAATATGAAGGATTGCTATTGGAAGCAACTCATGCAGTAGAACGTGATAATCATGAGTCTTCAATGATTTTAGCTTCAAATCTCTTCTGTTGACCCATTTAGATATGTTGCTTGAATAGACATTAGGAACTCCAATAGTCTCTAATACTTCCAGAAATTGTTTTTTTCCATAGGCGTCATCACATAAGAAGCACATGGAAGTTGCCATTTATTTTCACTAATACGCACATGATGCAATTCTAGTCTGATGCCCCAATCCACCAAGTCACGTTGAGATCGTAAATCATCTTTTGTCTTCCCCTTGACATTTAGAAGAACCAAAAGAAACATTTCACATATATTATTTTCAATATGCATTACGTCTAAGAAATGACGTAACAAATTGGTTGACCAATAAGGCAAATCAAAAAAGATAATTTTCTTCCTCCAATTATAACAGGTTTTAGTGGATACATTCTTTCTCTTTCTAGATTTCATTTAACCCTTCCCGAATGAAAAACTGAAATCTTTCAATTCATTAAGCACATTAGTTACAGACATACGCTGAGGTGGATCATTGGTCTCTATGGTATTATCAAATCTTCGACGATTCATTCTTTATGGATGATCTTTTGGCAAGAATCGTCGATGTCCCATAAAACCGAAACTACAGTGATGTTTCAGTCTTATGGATCGTGTATTCTTCATACAAACTATAGATGATAGTTTTCCCTTCATGCTTCATCCATACATCATTGCATAAGCTGGAAAATCATTGATCGTCCACATAAGCACAACACACATCTGAAATATGTATTTCGAACAAGCATCGTAAGTACGCACACCCACATCCCAAAGAAGTTTCAACTCTTTTATTAAAGGTTTCATGTATACATCAATATCAATCCAGGATCAGAAGGACTAGATATGAGTATACTCATGAAAGTGAAAGGTTTTTTCATACACAACGATGGGGGAAGATTATAAATGTGTATAAAAACTGGCCATGTGCTGTGCAAAGTAAGAATCTGCCCAAACGGATTAAAACCATCGAATGAAAGACCCAACGTCACATTACGCACATCAGCTGAAAAATCAGGATGTCGAGCATCAAATCTCTGCCATGCAAATCCTTCTGCAGGATGAACCAACTCATCATTAGTCTTCTTTTTATCGGTATCATGCCATATCATTTTTATTGATATGTCATCAGACATAAAAAGATTATGGAGTCTAGGGATCAATGGAAAGTTTCACATTACTTTTTGTGGAACGCGAGATAGTGTTCCATCAGATTTTGACTTACAACGGGATGTGCCACATTTTATACAATCATTTCGTTCAGCAGTTTCCTCTCAGAATAAACTGCAATCTTTCAGGCAATCATGAATTTTGTTTCTTGAAAATCCAAGTTCCTCAACTAACTTCCATGCCATATAGTAGTTTGAGGGAATATCTACATCATCTGGAAGTAAATCCTTCAAGAGGGTAAGAATTTAATCAATATCTATATTATAAATCCCATACATAGTTTTCCCATGAAACAATCAGATTAAAAATTCCATCTTTTTCATTTTATCGCATTGTCGATATACTAGAGTCGTGGCAGCATCATTAAATTTTTTCACCCTATAAATATCATCATTTTCACTATATACATCAGCTGTCCTCATATCGAAGTCTTCTTGAGTTGAAATCCTTTCTTTTTCATGATGACGAATAAACAAAAACCGATCATCTAACAAATTCTCCATTACAGTCCTTTCATTTCAATCATCACCAATTTGAGATTTCATTTTCTCCCCATTGTGATACCACACAAAGTAGTTTGCTTGAAAACCATTTTTGGTTATATGGTAGCTGACTTCTTCACAGCTCAACCAAGGTCTACCAACACAATTGAAACATGGGCAGTGTATGCGACCACTTTCTGAAGCATTATGAAATGCAAAATCTATAAAGCTCTCCAATTTTTTTTGAAAATCGCTTGAGATCTGATCGGTTTCATACATCCAACTTCTGTCCATTCTGTAAAAAGAATTTATATAAGTCATTTTTTCATAAACAATTCAATAGGATTGAACTTTAATATAAAATAAATTTAAGTAAACGATAAAGGAAGGAGTTTCTAGTTGATGTAGTGAACTATTAAAACAATGTAAAGATATACTAATTAATTCAGTTATGTGTGCCTAGATTTGAGGTGAGATGTGTTTTGTAATTTTTTCATTTATCACATACCAAGAAGACACCATAGACTTGATAAAACATTGTTCAAGATATTACAAAGTGAAGGATTTTCATGAAAGATGCAGAATGTGTAAAGAGAGTTTTTTAAATAAGTTATTGATTCTAAAAAATGGAAATATTGTGAGAAGTTAGTACATTTCATAACACCCAAACTAAAGTCCACATAAAGTACCATATCACCCCACTAAAAAAATGGAAAAACACCTACCCCACAAACCCAACCATGTCAATTAACTCAATGAGGGCTTCTATGTCTGTATTTGGGAAGAGGTTGAAGGAGTCTAACCTGGATGGGGGAGTTGCAGCCGATCAGATGGAAGACCTTAGGTTAGGTTTCACCTGTGTGGGGGCTTCTGGAAATCAGGGGAAATGCCGAGTTATTTGATTCTGTGTAATCGGGGGCGGGATGTCCACGGGGGTGGCGGGGTTGTCCAGGGGGTACGGGGTGTCCAGGGGGGTGGACAAGCTGTCCACAAGGGTGGCAGGGCTGTCTAGGGGGGAGATGGTGTCCAGGGGGGTGGGCGAGCTATCCACGGGGGTGGGGGTGGGGTGGGGTGGGGGGCTTTCCAGGGGGTACAAGGTGTCCAGGGAGTGGGGGTGTTCGGTGGGGTGGGGGGGAGTGTCTAGGGGGTGGGCGGACTGTCCATGGGGTTGGGGGGCTCTCCAGGGAGTAGGGGGTGTCCAGGGGGTGGGCAGGCTTTCCACAGGGGTGGAGGGGTTTTCCAGGGGGTACAAGGTGTCCAGGGGGGTGGGCAGACTGTCCGCGAGGGTGGCAGGGATGTCCAGGGGGTAGGGGGTGTCCAGGGGGTGGGCGAGCTATCCACAGGGGTGTGACTGAGAGCTATGAGATTTAATTGGGTTGTCATTCATGTTATAAAAAACAAAAGATGGGTGTTAAGGATTAGAATAGTATTTTTTAGTGAAAATCCAATTTGGCAGGATTAGTGACTTGATAACATGATGGTATCAAGTTTTCAATTGGGAAAATGTTGGGGCATTGGATTCTAAAAGGCTCCCACAAACTTCCAAGGATATATTTTTTCTAGAAAAATGTGTTATGGGAGAAGGAATTCATCCTATATAGTTGATGTCACTTTTAGATCATGTGATGCCTTACTCATCAAGATGACTAGACAAGAACCAAAACCAAAGAGGCCTCAAAACTATCCAAATCTCTAGAAGTGATGAATTCCCCGTGCTTATTGGTGAACTATGGAAGTGATGACTTCCCACCTGCACAGCCCCCCCTCCCCCCCCCCTCACCCCCACAACAGACTCCCCCTGCACAACCCCCCTCCCATCCACCGACTGCACACCCCCCCCACTCGCACCCCCCACTTGCACAACCCCCCTCCCCCCACCCCCCACCTGCACAGCCCCCCTCCCCCCCCCACCACCTGTACACCCCACCCCCACCTCACCCCCAACAGACTCCCACCTGCCCGGCCCCACCCCCCCAACCTACACACTTCCCTCCCCCCACCTACTTGCACAAACACCCCCCCCTCTACTTTCACCCCCCACTTGAACAACCCCCCCCTCTCCCCACCCCCACCTGCACAACCCACCCCCACCCCCACCTGTACAACCCCCACCTCACCCCCCAAAAGACTCTGACCTGCCCAACCCACCCCCCAACCTGCACACTCCCCTCCCCCCACCCACTTTCACAACAACCCCCCTCCACTTGCACCCCCACCTACACAACCCACCCCCTTCCCCCCACCCCCACCTGCACAACCCACCCCCCACCCCACCTGTACAACCCCCACCTCAACACCCCACTAGCACACCTCCTCCCCCCACCTAAACACCCCACCAGCACACCCCTCCCCCCACCTACTGCACCCCCAGCCCCTCCCCACCAGAACAAAAATAGAAAACAAAAACAAAACAAAAAATTGATTCACACATGACCCCATAACAAAAATAGAAAACAAATAACAAATCGAATTGAAATTGTTGGGTATACCATACTGAAAGAACCTTAGGTTTAAGCCAAATCAAAACAGAAAAGAAAGAAATTAGATGCAAAACATTAAACATAATGTACTACTTACAGATTTGAAGTGTAGAAGAAAACAACTTTGTGATTAAATATGGATCTAGTGGAATGATTTTCCAAGCAAGAGAGATCTTAGGTCTCAACTTTACCAATTCAATCACGTGGATGGGATATCGGGTTTGTTGGTATTTTAGGGGAAAACTTTCCCAATGGTTTTTTAAAACCGTTGGGAAAGGTGAGATTTACCAACAGTTTACACAAACCGTTGGGAAATACTTCCTAAGTGATGGCCTTTACCAACGGTTTGTAAAAACCGTTGGGAAAGGGAGAAATTTTTTTTAGATTTCCCAATGGTTTCTTCAAACCGTTGGGAAATACTTATTTTATACCCTATACCAATGGTTCTGTTGAACCGTTGGCATACAAGCGTTGGGAAAACCCAGCTTCCTAGTAGTGTAGTGGTGCTAGTATAAACAATTCCATTAAATAATGGTGAAACAAGTAAAAAGAAAACCACTGACTCACAAATATTTTTTACCTCTTTCATAAACATTTTACACTAATTCTAGGTGTTTGTAATCACTGCAAAACTATAGTGATAAGAGAATCCATGAATCAACCACATGTTGATCATGGAAAGGAGTTTTTCATTGTACCGAAACGTATAAAAATATTTATGTACTACTGATTCCTTTATTATCTGTCCGAATGGCCCAAATGCCTCATTTTTTTATTGATTTTTGATAACCCCCCTTTCAAGGGATGAGGGGGAACCCTTACAAGGCTTGTAGGCTCAGAGATTACATGGCCCGTAGGCTTAAGAGACATTACATGAACCGAAGGTCTTTAGAGAATTCAACGAGACTATAACTACAAGGAACTGACCCTCCCCAGCATCTATATCATGTTAGAAGCTCTCCACATTCACATGGCCATCTGGCTAAGCATCCTGTGCAAGAAAAGGCTGGTCCTGATGACATATCCATACCCTCTCATTCTTTTCCAATCAATTTGTTCTGCTCTTATGAGTGTGCCTGCTTTGAATCCTCCTCTGAGGCTGCTCCTTTTTTTTAGAGTCTGTCTCGTGCAACTACATGTGGATCGAAGGCCTTGAGGTGGCTCAAAGGCTTTGAAGGTGGCCCGAAAGCCCTACTGACCTGAAGTCCTAGGTGGCCCGAAGGCCTTAAGGACTCTAAGACCAAACTAGTGGCCTAAGGTGAATAGTTCTTGGATGCTACAATACCAAATAGTACCTGCTACAGTAACCGCACAGTGCCTACTACAGTGCCTACTATAGTACCTACTATAGTACTGCTACAATACTGCTACATCACTGATACAATACCCTCGGAAATATGCCTCCACCTAGTTTCGAACATGGGTCTCATGGATGCACTTAAGGATACCTCACCAATTGGGATGAGGCTCATGTGCTCCTTTATTATCTGCATTTCATGTGTATGTGATTGTTAATAACACATAATATATCCATTCTTCTTAACTGGGTCATAGGTTCAAGAGTATAGGGGTGAATTGAAATAAAGTAATATCTGGTAAAGAGTTGGGTACATGGATTCACCCACCCTCTTAGTGTCCTTGCATGATCCATCTGGTCTCTACACATACGAGTGAATAATCATCAATGATCAATCATGATCCATGAAAATTTTTCATAAGAATAAGACATAAGTTTTTTTCATGCACATAAGCATAGAAAATCATTTCCTTAGTCATGGGTCACTTTTAAGACTATCATAGTGGATTGGGTTCACTCCCCATTCCATCATTTCCTTAGTCAAGGTTCACTCCTAGAACTATCTTTTTGGAAAAAGTCCCTGATTGAAATGAGTTCACAACCCATTTTAGTTGTCATTATCTCATGAGATATCCTTCTTTACCTAATTCATTATAGGGTGATATAATTTTTGCCCCACCCATAATATAATAAAAAACCATACATATGTGTTTCATAATATCATAAAAAATTCATCATATCATCAAATCATAACTCATGGAAACGATATGGGATTCATAAAAATTTCATCATTATAATCAGAAACCATCCAAATAATGAATAAATATGGTAAAATTAGATCATATCCCCAATAAATTATAAGAAACATCAAATGATGATGTTATAGATAAAAATACCTTTAAAAGATCACTCAAACATTTCTTGAGAAAAATACCCTTTTTATTTGAAATCACTTATTTAGAGTCTAAAAATTTCCAAAATACTATAGAAAAAATTTTCTTTGAAAAGAACCAAGTAAACTTATAAAGGAATCTTCAAATCAAAGATTATTCAT
Source organism: Viscum album (assembly GCA_963277665.1). Classification (NCBI taxonomy): domain Eukaryota; kingdom Viridiplantae; phylum Streptophyta; class Magnoliopsida; order Santalales; family Viscaceae; genus Viscum; species Viscum album. The sequence goes on from OY728129.1 coordinate 533,863,862, forward strand.
AATGTCTAATAAAGTCATTCATGCAATGTACATTAAAATAAAAAATCCTTTCACATTTTCAGTAAAAAGTTATAAGCACCTTGTTTAGAAAACGACAAGAATATTTATTTGAAATATTTTTATAGAAATTAAAACATAGTTAAAAATGAATTTAATAAATCTTTATATAATAGTAAAAACATTATTTATTTTTTTAAAGGAAACATGGTTATGAATGAAAAGATTATTGACCAAAGAGAAAAACATAGTTGGCTTTCCTTAAAATAAATATTTTGGTCTCTTGAGTACTTAAAGAGAGGAAAATGAAAGAAAAACATGAAATATCTATAAATAAACATAGGATAATAAAATACATAATACTAAGGGGATATATCTCATATAATTTTATCATAAGAAAATTTAAGAATAAACAATCCCTATAAAAATGAGATTATAATATAAATCCCTTAACTTATGTTTATTTTGCTTTGTATGTTCTCTAACCTACAATATAATAAATTTTAATTTATTATAATTCTATACCAGTAACATAATCATACCTATAATTCCATACATGGTTTACTTTTAATATCTTATCACCCATTCATTAAAAATATTTCATTATCATCACCATTTTTGGTGTTAACTTATTTGTTTATGTTTTGGTTTTGATGTTATAGTACTTGCACTTAGATCATGATTTCTTCATCTCCAAAATTTTAATAATTATATAAATATAATATATATTCATTATATACATATTTCAAACCATTCATATAAACAAGTGATGAAAAATTAATTACATCACAATGTGGAGATGATAGTTCGTACGTACACACGAGTGATGTCACGAACCGATCCAAGATGGGGCTCAATTTGTAACTACCCCAAGCCTGACTCCATTGGCTAGGTGTGGAAAAAAGCACCAAAGGAACAATAAACATAGGGAGGCCTTTCCCTAAAAACCTGTACACACGTACACATCCTACTCAATGAAAAAGTATAGAGGGAAAGAAATGAAGAATGCAATACTACTATAAATATACCAAATATGCATGAACCACTAAGAAGAAAGAAGTACAATAGTGTATACTGAAAAGAAAAAGTGAAAAAATACATGCCCAAACTATAAATATGTCCCAACATGATAAAACTAGAAAATAGTAAATAAATGAGAGAGTCTAGCTCATGTATGATACACTACGACCACCGTACAGGGTCCAAGCACCCAATATCCCAAAGCTCCTCTGAAGTCATGATCGACCAGTCCACCATATGCAAAAGAAATGACATGTGTTGGGAAAATCCCTTGTAGGGGTGATTATATACATACCTAGTAGAATGCCCCAAAAAAGTGAATTGGGAGTAGTAAGAGATACAACTGAAGAGGGAACCAGTAGATATAACAACGTACAATAAGAGAATATAGGTCAACCTTACAATAGAGTGAAAGTGAATTCATCCAAACACAAGAAGCTATAAATAATGAGAATATGAACTTCTCATTGAGTCTTCACTTTTTATAGTAGGAGAGTAGACTCATCCAACCATGAGAAGTTAGACCTAGAAAACACGTGGCATACCCCTCACATCTTCACCTATCTTGGAGGGAGAGTATCCAAAACCCAAGGAGTGGGTACTGAAATAATATATATATATAAGTATAGTCAGTAAAAGAATACCAAACAAGAGAATAAGGTGATCTCCATCTCATAGCTCAACCTAAGAAGAAAATTAGCCAACAGTTCCAAGGTAAGTCCATATATGATGCCCATCACCTCATGCGTCTGCCCAGGGAACACAAGTCTAAGGGACTCAATCGCTACACCTTGATATTATCCATTTTAGGTGGTAATGAATCACCTGCATGGTTTTAGGTTTCATCACAAGAATGCATTTCAATGGGGAATGCGTCCCTATTTCTCATGAGTCTAAAGGTACATCAAACCATGTCTCATCACTATTCCACACAATCGAGTGGGAATAAAATCTAAGTAGAGAACCCACACCCTAGTGCGTTGGGGGGGGGGTTCCACTCTGATAGTAGTCATAGAGGACTCAATCCCATGCTGATGGGGGGTTCCACTCTGATAGTAGTCGTAGAGAACCCACACCCATGCTGATGGGGGGGGGGGGGTCCACTCTAGTGTTAGAGGGACCCACACCCTGACACAATAGGGGGTTACACCCTGGTCATTAAATAATCACTCCCTATCCGATAGGGGATCCTACTCATAAGGTAGAAGACTTGAACCCATTCTAATGGGGGTTAAACTTTGAAGGTGGAGGACCCATGCCTTGGGATTTCAAGGGGGTTCCACTCTAGGTCATCGAGGACCCATGCCCTACCCAGTAGGGGGTTCCAATTGGAAGTAACCTTAGAGGACCCGTTCCCATTCCGATGAGAGGTTCCACTCTAGAAGAAGTATCTGGTGATCCTGCCTAAATGTTGCCTAATCATTTCCTGATCACTATCGACAGGGAAACGCTACCCAACCTAGTTGAAGGGTACCACCTAGAAAGCTATGATATGCCAATGCCTGATCACTGCCATCGTTGGACATCACCTGAATAAGCGTCATGCCCATAATATCTCATATAGTATCTCTAAATACACTATGGAGGGAACCATCACATTCTATATTAAAAATAACTCAGGATATGCTACTTGCGGGCCAAAATCTAGGTCCAAAAGAAAGAGATACGAGAGGTAAAAGATTAATAAGGAGGTACACAATGGGTATGGGGTCCACACGGTGTGTGACCCCACCTCATCATCCAAATGTGTACCTAGACATACTCAGGTACTAAATTGTGTATATATACTCATAGGCATGCCAGTGTACTCCCAGAGTACCGGGCATATCTGGCCAAAAGGATGATGAGCGCATGATGCCATCATTAGTCTGAAAGGAAAAAGCATAATTTCACTAACATGCCTCCTCAAACGACCCCATATAACCAAATGGATCACATCATTGGGATACTTTTGGAAAAGTGAAAAGGATCAACTATTCGTTCACCTAAATCAGACACCTGGTGAAGAAACTACATCTCACTGTGTTGTGTGAAAATAGTGCCTCATGGGGCCCATGTCTTGATTATGAAATAAAATATAGATATTGAACCATTGTGATCCTCATGAAAAAATGTTCGGGACTAACTATTCATTTGTCCAAAATAGATACATGGTCAAAAAGTCACATTTCATCACAAAATTCCCCAAATGGGCCTCATGGGACCCACACCATGATCCTACATTAAAATCCAAATATTGGTCTCAAAAGGTCGGTCTCAATGCTAGGATCCCAATGCCACTGACGGCACACTGATTAGACGTTGCATGCGAAAATTATGGCGGGTCAAAGTTTCAATAATAAGAACACATTATTATTATTTGGGTGTTTCATGGACATGAACTGAAAACCAAAAAAAGGCATCCAACATTGGTATTAAAAATACCACCTTGAAGGTAGGGTCATGTAATGACCCGACCCCGGGTGCCACGCAACGGGTGCCCCGAGCCCAGTTCTCCAGGTGAACTCAAGCGCATTTCCCCAAACACTAGAGGCTGCCGACTAGCAGCGAGGGCCCAGGTCTGATAGTGGGGAAACTATGCCCACATTTATCAAAGTGTAGCGCAGCGGAATGCCAAAATAAACATACAACAAACAGCGGGAGCAGTAAACATACACAAATGAAATAACTACAACAATGGATATAACCAATAATATATAAGTGATGATGCTACATGTTTCAAGTTCTAAGAAAACAGCCAGAACATGTTATACATCAATACAGTACAACAGAAAACAGAGTACAACAAACAAGAAAACAGCTGGCAGCGGCATCGCGAGCCTAGGCTCGGTCCCATGCCCTCCTATTCCACAACAACAGTCAAGTACCTGTATAGGGACTCTTGCCCCTATCCACACCTATAGCAACGAAATCTGTTTGGGCTGAAAAGTGTGACCCAAACAGGGTGTGAGAAATATATCTCAGTAGGCACCCACCAAAGGCTCGTGCCCAACTGCGTATAGGCATGCAACAATAGTGTGTAGTAGTAAAATGCAATAAAGTAAGCAATACACAAAAGTAACTAATTACCAGTTATATTGCCATTTTATTATCCATTTAATCCATTTAAATATTAGAAACCACCACAGTGCATTTCTAAGTAAACAGTCCACGTCCTCAGACAAACAAAACCTTACCCTCAGGTAAGCAGAATCCAACCCATAGGTATAGCCCTCAGGCGTAACAAAAATTTCCCTCAGGCGTAGGAAGTGTCGCCCTCAGGCACAGAAGTCAAGCCCTCAGGCACGAAAGGTTTCCCTCAGGTGAAATACTACAACCCTCGGGCTAAATAGTGCAGTGCCCTCAGGCTAATCACAACAACGCCCTCAGGCCAAATACAACAACGCCCTCAGGCTAAACAGGTAACCGGGCCATGCCCAACAGGTAAACAAGTAGTAACAAGCAATTCCTCTCAAGGAAATTCTACAATTACTACATTTAAGGCATACCCTAGGGTATCCCGGCCAAACGGCTAAACAGAGGAACACACCCCTCGGGATGGTCCTGGATCCAAGCAACGATCCCAAACAACATTTTATTATCACAATTAAATACCTAATCAATTCTAGGTATTAAATATAGCAACTTCCTCAGCCACACGACACCCCGACATGGGTTCATGGCACAAAAACGCTCAAAACACACAACAGTTGGAAAACTAAACACAAAGCCACCTACCTTATACGCCAACGAATGCTATACCCGAACGCCGACTCCAGAAACGTCCAAGAATGACGTAGATCTGACGAAGAACAAAACTCATTTAAATGTAAATAACTTACATTAGGAGAATAATTGGCAAGAACGGTACCAGGAGAGGAGAGGGCTTACCCGTGCGGTTCCAACGAGATCTTCCGAAGCCGAATCGGATTCCAGACGAAGGCCCGGTGGACCTTCAAAGACTCAGCCTCCTCCTTTGGCTCCAAAACGGCTCAAGTGCCTCCTCTGCCAAATGAGGAGGCTACTGCCTGTTTTAAGCCGAAAAAACAAAGTACACGACGTGTACTTCAAAGTACACAATGTGTACTTCAAAGTACACAATGTGTACTTCAAAGTACACAATGTGTACTCCTTTCATTTAACTGTTCAAATAGAGACACCGCCACACTGTTCATCTGCCGACAAGAGTACATGGAATGTACTCCCAAGTACACGGCGTGTACTACTGCCCAGCTGGCGGTGACTCCACCGCCTTACTGTTGAAGCCTGCTGACCGACTACACGGCGTGTAAGGTACCACTACACAGCATGTAGTTGGTTCCTACACCCTTCATCGCCGACATGGCCACACGCCCCGTGTACTCATCCCAACACGGCCAAAAGTACAAGGCGTGTGGATAAAGTACATGACGTGTAGTTCCAAAAATTGTCATTTTTTCCCATTTTCCATATTTTCTCAAAAACACTTAAGGAAAAGGAAAAGGAAGAAACCCGTACCTCGAAAATAAGAACCGAGTTCTTACAAAATTCCCCCCTTATAGCAATTCGTCCCCGAATTGCCCTTTCAAGGGTGGCGAAGAGAAAACTAAGAACAACTCTGGCCACTGAGCACGTACGTTGGCCTCCCACTCCCAGGTCTCGTCCTGCACTCGGCCATGCTGCCATAACACCCGTACGAGAGGAACTGACTGGCCTCAGAGAACCTTCGTGCTCCTATCAATGATACGGATCCGATTCTCCTCAAAGGACGCATCATGCTGAAGCTCAACCTCCTCTGGATGAAAGGTGTGAGACGGGTCTGAAAGGTGGTGACACAACTGAGACACATGGAAGACGTCGTGCATGGTTCGGTACCGCTGCGGTAACTGCAACCGATAGGCAACCAACCCGACTCTCTCCAGAATCTCAAATGGTCCCACATACCTCGGTGAAAGCTTACCCTGTCTCCGGATCCGCTTGTGTCCCAGCCTCGGCGAAACATGCAAGAAAACCTGATCCCCGACCATGAACTCCAAGGGTCATCTACGACGATCAACATAAGACTTCTGACGAGACTGCGCGGTAGCCATCCGCTTCCGAATCAACTAGACCTGCTCAGATGTCTCCCACACGAGCTATGGCCCCAGTAAAGCTGCCTCACCTGCCTCTAACCAGCACAAAGGTGATCGGCATGGCCTACCATATAAAGCTTCATATGGTGCCATCTCAATAGTTTCCTGAAAACTATTGTTATAGGAAAACTCGACTAAGGGTATATGATTCTCCCAAGATCCCCCAAAGTCTAGGACGCATGCGCTCAGCATGTCCTCTAGCACCTGTATCGTCCGCTCTGACTGGCCATCTGTCTGAGGGTGGTATGCTGTGCTCAGAAGCACCTGTGTACCCAACGCCCTCTGAAAACTCAGCCAGAAACGAGACATAAAGCGAGAGTCCCTATCTGAAATGATAGAACGAGGGACCCCATGCAGACGTACGATCTCTCGGATATATAGCCTTCTGAGTTCGTCCACACTAAAGGTCTCCTTGATTGGAAAGAAGTGAGCTACCTTCATGAGTCTGTCCACAACAGCCCACACGGCGTCATTGCCTCGAGGTGACCTCGGCAATCCCATCACGAAATCCATCGCGACATCATCCCATTTCCACTCTGGAATGGGCAACTGCTGTAACAGCCCAGCTGGTCTCTGATGCTCTGCCTTCACCTGCTGACAGGTGGAACACCTCATAACAAAACCAGCTATCTCCCTCTTCATACCCGGCCACCAGTACTGACGCCTCAAGTCACGGTACATCTTGGTAACCCCGGGATGAACTGCCAAGATGAAGCATGAAACTCCTGCATCAGCTCCTCGCGTATATCCCCTGGAACCCATATACGTCCTTGGGAACACAAAACCTCGTCATCTCCTATCGTCCAACCGGAAGGGGGGTCCTCACTTGCCACCGACTCCCGTAGAACTAGGACTTCTAAAACCGATAGCTACCTCATCCTCACTCTGTCCAGGAGGGTAGAAGTCACAGCTAACGAGGAAAGATATGCCTGGCCCTGACTTTCATGCACCTCCATATGCATATCAGAGAACAAATCCATAAGCTGCCACTCACCACTAGCCTCCTGCACTGCCTGTATCTGAGTCTTCCTGCTCAGTGCATCGGCTACTGCATTACCTTTACCAGGTGTATAAGCAAGCTCAAAATCGAAGGACTGTAGGTACTCGAACCACCTTCTCTGCCTCAGATTCAGGTCACACTGAGTAAAGATATACTTGAGGATTTTGTGGTTGGTGAAAACCACAAAATGCTCTCCCAACAGATAATGTCTCCAACAGCACAACGCATGAACAACTGCAGCCAAATCGAGATCGTGCGTCGGGTAATTCCTCTCATGCCACCTCAACTGCTGAGACCCATATGCAAAAACTTGGTCGCCCTGCATCAAAACGGCTCCTAGCCCAATCCCTAATGCATCACAGTAAACTGTATAACTTTTCACCTGCTCCGGGAGTATCAGGATCGGTGCTGATGTCAGCCTTCCCTTCAGGTCCTGAAAAGCTGTCTCACAAGCTTCTGACCAAACGAACTTCACACCCTTCTTAGTCAGACCTATCAACGGTGCTGCTAAGTGGGAGAAGTCCTCTATAAAGCATCTGTAGTAACCAGCCAGCCCTAAGAAACTCCATATCTCAAACACGTTCTTGGGCTGCTCCCAGGAAACTACTGCTCTCACCTTCTCTGGGTCCACTGCAACTCCTGCCTCTGAGATGATATGACCCAGGAAGTGAATCTGGTCCATCCAAAAGTGGCACTTCGAGAGCTTAGCATATAACCGATGCTCTCTCAGTGTACTCAATACGATCTCAAGATGGGTGGAATGGCCGTGTCGAGTGTGAGAGTACACCAAGATGTCATCCACGAATACTACCACAAATGAATCAAGATATGGATGGAACACACGATTCATCAGATCCATGAAAACTGCTGGCGCGTTCGTGAATCCGAATGGCATAAGCGTATACTCATATAGACCATACCCACTCCTGAAAGCTGTGAGAGGTATATCAGATGGTCTAACACGCAGCTGATGGTATCCGGATCTCAAGTCAATCTTCGAGAACACTCGTGCTCCACGAAGTTGATCAAACAAATCATCTATCCTCGGCAAGGGATATCAGTTCTTAACCGTCAACTGGTTCAGCTTCCGATAATCCACACAAAGTCTGAGTGTACCATCCGCCTTCTTCGCAAAAAGGACCGAAGAACCCCAAGGAGAAGTACTGGGTCGGATAAAACCCTTTGCATGTAACTCCTCTAGCTGCCTCTTGATCTCCTGCAACTCAGGTGTGGCCATCCTATAAGGAGTAATGGACACCGGTGCTACTCCTGGCACAAGCTCAATAGAGAAATCCACCTCACGCACCGGAGGTAGACCTGAAAAGTTGTCCGGGAAGACATCCCTGAAACGATCGACAATTGGAGGGAAATCCGTCTGACAAGTCCCCTGGTCATCCAGATATAAGCTCGCAATCTGGGATGTGACTCCACCTCGCCCATGATGCTCCGGTCCAGATCGACTCGCCTGAACATCCCACTCACCCTTGTATAGAAACTCCCAGCCCTCTGGTGACCTGAAACGCACCCTGCGACGATAGCAGTCTACAAAGGCTCGAAAGGGAACCAAACAGTTCATCTCGAGAATGACGTCATAGCTCGTCATCTCTAGGACATAGAGGTCCCAAAGGAAGTGAAACCCACCAACCTCAAGGGGGCACTCCTTGCATTGATGCACACCAACCGTCCTAGTCCCCAACGGAGTGTCTAGCGTCAAGATATCAGAAGAATTAGAAACACCGAGCCCAAGGCTCTCCACAACAGGTACATATATAAAACTATGTGTAGCACCCATATAAAAAAGTACTGAAGATAGGACAGAAGCTACTAGAATAGTACCTATGACTGTCGAAGGTCCGGGATCCTGCTCCTGCTGGGTCTCTTGCACTGTATATGCCTGCCCAATGCTGCGGCCCTGCGACACAGCCTGGCTACCCAGAGCTGTCCCGCCCTGCTGCCACTATGATCCTGGTGTCTGGCTACCATGGCCACGACCACCATCTCTGCTAGCACGCCCTGCCGTATTCTAGTTCCCTGACTGGTAAGAAGCCACTGGTCCTGCTGCCGCACGCGGAGTCTGCATAGAACCCCTCTCACCAGCCACTGGTAGAAACACCCTACAAAAGCGCTGCAGATGACCCATCTTGCTGCAAGCTCGGCACTCCACTGGGTCCCGTGGACACTGCGGCCTCTTGTTCCCCTCTCTGCCACACTGGTAGCACCTAACCGGTCCACCTGAAGAAGCTACCTGGCTGGTACTGCCACCCTGAGAGAAGTCCATCTGTCTCTTCCTCTTGCTAGCAGAAATAGTACCAGTAACTGGTGCTTAACCGCCCTGACCCACACCACTTGATTCCTGCAGGTTCCTCTCTGTAATCAATGCCTGGTTCACAATCGCGTGTACAATAGGAAACCTGAAAACATTTACCAGTGCTCAGATGTCATACCGAAGACCATCCTCAAAACGTCTATCTCTCAACGTCTCATCACCCACCAACACGGGTGCAAAATGATGAATCTCTGTAAAACAAGAAGAGTAGTCCATCAACGACATAGCGCCCTACTGCAGATTCATGAACTCTCGAGCTCTATCTGCCCTCAGCATCTGGGGAAAGAAGAAGTCATAGAATACTGGCTGAAAATCCTCCCACTCCATGTCCTTGTGATGCTCTGACTGGGTGGTAACATCCCACAACCTCTTGGCGGAATCACGCAGCATGTAAGTCGCGAGCTTGACCCTCTGCCCTGGAGGCGTCTCAAGATGCTCAAAAATAGTCTGCATCGATCCTAGCCAAGACTCTGCAGCCTGTGGTCCTCCATCCTCTGAAAACGTAGGCGGATGCTATTGCTGAAAGATACGCGTCAGCTCGGCCATAGATGTGGCAGCCTGCGGTGCTCCCTAAAAGGTCTGCATGAACCGCAATAAGCCTTCACGGAACTGCGCCTCCACGCCTGTGTCCGGTATAACAGCTGGTGCCGCATCTGGTTCTACTGGTGGATCAACTGGTAGCCCATGGCCCACCATCTCCGGAGTATACTCGTTGCCGCTCTCCTGGAGAAAAACTCGCGGTCGTCTAGGCGGCATGACTCTACAAGGTCAAAAGCACGCCTCAGATTCAAGATTATTAAGACAAAAAGTGAAGGAACCACAAAGGGAACAAGAGGAAGAAGGTATTCAAAATTGGAAAAACAAGACTACACGGCGTGTACTTGACTTCCCTTCCCCTGCCCGGGTCCTTCCACACGGCTAAGCCACATAGCTTCCGTTCAACAAAACTACACGGCGTGTATAATATCTACACGGTGTGTATGGTGTTATTTTCCAACTGCTCGTGTCGTCTGTGAAACGGCCGACTACTCAGCTTTATTCTATACGGCGTGTTACACCCGAACACGGCGTGTACACCATCCAGTTTCCCAACCACACAGCTAACTCCACACGGTCTATCCTCAGACAAGACTACACGGTGTGTCCCAAAGGTACACGACGTGTTCTGGAAGAGGTGACACCGGCCCGTGTTGTTAGCTACACGATCGAGTCCCCAGGTCTCACTACATGGTGTGTCTATAACTGGCACGACGTGTTCTGTCAAGGAGTTCACCGACCCATGTTGTTAGTTACACGGCCGGAATCCGGGTCAACACTACACGGCGTGTACAAAACTACACAGCGTGTTTTACCCAAGGCCTTCCTTACCCCGTGTCCCCACCCACACGGTTTGTGACATGGGAAGAGACTACACGGCGTGTACTCAGGGTACACGGCGTGTACTCAAAAAGTTCATTTTTCTTCCCGAATAGAAGAACATACACGGCGTGTATAAAAATACTAAACAGCGTGTATACTGGGTTTCCAGACAGTATTCCTCAGAAACTTCTCTGTAACCCATAAAATACTGAAAAACAACACCTATGTGTCAAATTCTGACCCGTGGGGGCCCATACACCCCATGAATCAAAGTTTGACATCTTATTTGTGTTATAACCAATAACCAGTCAATGATCCACCAAATTCCGGTTAATGGGGGCCCATACTCCCTAAAAACCAAAGTTTGGCGTCCATTCTATAAACAATCTCAAACAATAATACCATATCACTAGGCAGGTATTTATCAAGTAGCTATCACAACAACATGCTTTACTAGCAAACAACTATCACAACAACATGAAAATTCTAATGCACCTACATGGCATGGAAACTATGCATGGAATGTGATATCTATCATGTGCCTATATGATGCATGAGATGACATACCCTCATCTCATCAGGTTGCAACTAAATAGAACCCATAGATAAAATATAAACAGCACAATCCAAGTGCGTCACCTAACGGTGAAAATATATCAACTGTAAAATTGCAAGATCAAAGAATGTAAAGTACGAGGTTGACTGGCTTTTCCCTATAAATGGGTTAGCTATGCCCAGGCACAAATTATTACCAACTACCGTTCCATCCTATCCCTGACTACAGCTCCAAATAGTAAGTCAAAGAAAAGAAACCGCCTCTGATAGCTCTTTGTAACGACCCGAACCTGGGTGCCACGCAACGGGTGCCCCGAGCCCGGTTCGCCACATGACCTCAAACGCATTTCCCCAAACGCCAGAGGCTTCCGACTAGCAGCGAGGGCCTAGGTCTGATAGTGGGGAAACTATGCCCTCATTTATCAAAGTGTAGCGCAGTGGAATACCAAAATAAACATACAAAAAATAGCGGAAGCAGTAAACATACACAAATGAAATAACTACAGTAGTGGATATAACCAATAATATTCAAGTGATGATGCTACATGTCTCAAGTTCTAAGAAAATAGCCAGAACATGTTATACATCAATACAGTACAACAGAAAACAGAGTACAGCAAACAAGCAAACAGCTGGCAGCGGCATCGCGAGCCTAGGGTCGGTCCCATGCCCTCCTACTCCACAGCAACAGTCAAGTACCTGTATAGGGACTCTTGCCCCTATCCACACCTGCAGCAACGAAATCTGTTTGGGCCGAAAAGCATGACCCAAACAGGGTGTGAGAAATATATCTCAATAGGCACCCACCAAAGGCCCATGCCCAACTGCGTGTAGGCATGCAACAACTGTGTGTAGTAGTAAAATGAAATAAAGTAAGCAGTACTCAAAAGTAAATAATTACCAGTTATATTGCCATTTTATTATCCATTTAATCCATTTAAATATTAGAAACCACCACAGTTCATTTCTAAGTAAACAGTCCACGTCCTCAGACAAACAAAACCTTACCCTCAGGTAAGCAGAATCCAACCCGCAGGTGTAGCCCTCAGGCATAACAGAAATTTCCCTCAGGCGTAGGAAGTGTCGCCCTCAGGCATAGAAGTCAAGCCCTCAGGCACAAATGTTTACCCTCAGGAGAAATACTATAGCCCTCAGGCTAAATAGTTCAGTGCCCTCAGGCTAATCACAACAACGTCCTCAGGACAAATACAACAACGCCCTCAGGCTAAACAGGTAACCGGGCCATGCCCAACAGGTAAACAAGCAGTAACAAGCAATTCCTCTCAAGGAAATTCTACAATTACTACATTTAAGGCATACCCTCGGGTATCCTGGCCAAACAGATAAACAGAGGAACACACCCCTCGGGATGGTCCTGGATCCAAGAAACGATCCCAAACAGCATTTTATTATCACAATTAAATACCTAATCAATTATAGGTATTAAATATAGAAACGGCCTCAGCCACACGACACCCCGACATGGGTTCATGGCACAAAAATGCACAAAACACACAACAGTTGGAAAATTAAACACAAAGCCACCTACCTTATACGCCAACGAACGCTATACCCGAACACCGGCTCTATAAACGCCCAAGAACGACGTAGATCTGACAAAGAACAAAACCCATTCAAACGTAAATAAGTTACGTTAGGAGAAGAATTGGCAAGAATGGTACCAGGAGAGGAGAGGGCTTACCCGTGCGGTTCCAACGAGATCGTCCGAAGCCTAATGGAATTCCAGACGAACGCCCGGTGGACCTTCAAAGAACCGGGATCCTCCTTTGGCTCCAAAACGGCTCAAGTGCCTCCTCTGCTAAATGAGGAGGCTACTGCCTGTTTTAAGACGAAAAAACAAAGTACACGGTGTGTACTTAAAAGTACACGACGTGTACTCCTTTCATTTAACTGTTCAAATGGCGGCATCGCCACACTGTTCATCTGCCGACAAGAGTACACGACATGTACTCCCAAGTACACGACGTGTACTGCCGCCCAGCTGGCGGTGACTCCACCGCCTTACTGTTTAAGCCTTCCGACTGAATACACGGCGTGTAAGGTACCACTACACGGAGTGTAGTCTATTCCTACACCCTTCATCGCCGTAATGGCCACACGCCCCGTGTACTCATCCCAACACGACCAAAAGTACACGGCGTGTGGATAAAGTACACGGTGTGTAGTTCCAAAAATTAACATTTTTTCCCATTTTCCATATTTTCTCAAAAACACTTAAGGAAAAGGAAAAGGAAGAAGCCCGTACCTCGAAAATAAGAACCGGGTTCTTACAGGTCATGTCGCTGCTGACGACAGGTCAAACGAACACTGCATAGGGGAGTTACAGATGTCAAACTGTTTTAATAATAATAATAATAATAATAATAATATAATTATTATTATTATATTAAAATTTTATTTAAAATTTTACCCCCCCTAAATGTTCCATGAAGGCTTCCCTAGTCGCACGCCGACCCCACTGTCAGACCAGCCACCTCGACCTCCTCCGCCTGCCACTGGCTGCTCACCTCTAGAGTCGCCCCCTGCTTCCCTCCCCGAAACACCCCCACTGGCCACCTCTATATGCCATGAACCCACTTTACAGAGCTTCATCCAGCCACCAGACCACCTCGCCCGAAGATGCACCAGACTGTCGTCCTGGACACCTCGCACACACCGCACAACCGCGCCTCTCCTTTCACAAGCCACCACCAATCCATTCCAAACCCAAAAATTAAAATGATCGCAAATCTGCAATCCTCAGGCCCTAATCTACACAGATATATTCCTTTCTTGACAATCCATTGTTTTTTTTTCATACCAAAAATAAGACGATGAAAAACATGAAAATAATGGAGGAAAAGAGGGATCGATCGATGGCTGTGTTTGTTTGGCCATCGTCATTGATGTTCAAGGACAACACAATAGAAAAAGAGAATTATAATTCAAGAATTTAAATCTAGGATGTAGAATACAAAATAAATAATCCTATATGGATTTGGATCCATTCGTCATCGATGAACATGCCCATCAACAATCATTGCATTTTCTGTGCTCTAAATCTGGTCAGATCTACAGCGCTGCGATGATTCGTCAAGGATTCAATGTTGATTTTCCAATTGGAGGAAGTGAGAGAGATTCACCATGGGTGGGAGGTTTATGGGCCAAACCCTAGTTCATTTCCATAATGACCTATTTATATAATTTAATTAGGACACTCACTAACTGTCACGGGATCTGAAAATCCTGCAACCTCTCACTTTAGGTCATGCTTAGGTAAACCATTACATTATGCACTCAACTGCGATCTTCTATTTCCAACCCATGTCCCTATTCAAGAGTTATTCAAAATAACATCCAAAAAAAAAATAATTTTTTTAATTATTTTATTTACAGTTACGTTCTCAGTGTCTTTTTCTACAGAATACATGCACCGACAAAATTTATGCCCCACCTAGGGTAAACTCTGTGCTCCAAACTTAACAATAGACTCAGATTTCTGACTTGATCATACATTTAAGAGATATCCCGCTTCCTTAACATACATAGTATAAAATATACTCAATATTTTTATAAAATTAATTCCAGGCACACCGGGTCTCAAAATCTCATGCCGTCTCTGCACCTAGATATGAATATATATATAGAAATATTTCATAGTTTTACCAGGAAAAAACTGAGTATCTACATCATTCCATTCTTCAAATAATTTCATCTCTGGAAAGTATAAAATAAGAAAAATGGTGGCGATGATGATCTCGCACCTGTCTCTTCCCTACACCAGGATATGTAGTCAAAGGAGAAGTGTGAAACTCCCTCTTCACCTCCTCTTGCATCACGACCTGAATCACCATTATTCTATGAAAAATGATGACATGATTCCCTTCTTCAGAAAATCCATCGAGTGAATATATTAAAGATATTTGGTCATGAAATATTTCATAGTCAATGTATCACAACTAAGTGTCTCTCACATGATTGAGAAGCGATGGAGTTAACACCATCAACTGAAGAAAAACTTTACCCTATTGCTCTACAAGGGTTAACAACAGGGAAGTTAACTACTCCAAATCTTCCTGCACTAAGTAAGCTTGAGACTTCCTACTAAGGGAATATGCTACAACATTTCCCTTCCCTAGAGTATAAAATATCTCAAATTCATAGTCCTGTAGGAATTCCAACCAGCACTACCATCTCAGGTTCAAGTCTCTTTGAGTGAAGATTCACTTGAGACTTTGGTGGTCTAAGTAAACTACAAAGCACTCTCCCTAAAGGTAGTGCCTCCACATCATCATGGTGAATACTACAACTTATAGATCTAATTCACGAGTCAAATATTTATTTTCATGGGGTCTCAAATACCTCGACCCACATGTGATAACTATCTACCGCCACATCAAGGTTGATTCCAAACACACAAGGGTACCAATGAAAAAGGCAGGTGAGTGAACTCATCCAACCATGAGAAGCTAGACTTGGAAATCATGTGGCATACCCCATGTGTCTTCACCTATCTTGGAAGGAGAGTAAACCCAAACCATAAACTCTGGTACACCCACTAGTGGCATCCCAAGCAAAAAGGGACAAGCGGAAAAAAATCCATTGGCAATGCCATGACCTGCTCTGACCCTTCATCACACCACCTCACCCCAAACAAACAAGTCAGAGGGACCCATCCACAACACCTCGACACTATCCACTATGGGTGGCACTAAATCACCCTCATAGTTTCTCTCACATCACAAAAATGAATCTCGGTGGGGGGAAGAACCCATATTCCTCCTGAATTCAAAGCTACATCAAACAACCTTGACATAGGGTTACACCGATGCCCCACATCACCCCAACTTAAACCTCAAGTACTAATAAGAAAGAAAAGTGTATCTCATACAGTGTCTAATAATTTCTAATGAAGAAGGTATAAGACACACAAATTATATCTCTTATCATCTCATGCGCTCTAGAATCATAGATATCCAAATATTACAACTATCTGCGGCCCCAACGGCCAGCTCCCTGAGCTTGACATGGGACATCTGGTGGTGGTGGAATAATCTCACAGCGATGTACACCACCCATATCCCCTTTTAATCCTCTTCAAGCTCAACCTCCCTAGGGACCACCATTTTTGTTCTTGAGAGATCCTTGATCATGGAACTACCTCTGCTATGGCGGTACATTAACTATCTGCCTGTGCTCCTCGACATGTCTGGTTGGGAAGTCATGCACCATGTGACCTCGCCCATCACAAGCATAGTACCAACCTATTCGGGTTTCCCTAGTCCTCTACACTATCCCTGAACCACATGACCATGTGCCTGATTCTTATCATGGAAAGTTCTCCTATTCCGAGATCTCTAGAGTTTGCCAGCTATTGTAGATGACTCAGCTCTGTTTGCCCCACTGGAAGCTCCAACTACCTGGAATCCCTCTTATTGAAATATTTTTATCACTAGTTCCCACTCCAGCACCCTAACATAGGTGGGGATGCACAAGGGCACTACATCAGTTTGATATCTCTATAGAGTTCCTGCTCAAACTTCAGTGCTCAAAAGTAGCCATCACAGACCCTATTGAGAGAGTACCGTGTAAGGTATGTGAACCTAACTACATACTCAGCCACTATCATCCCTCCCTGCTGAATCTCTAGAAGCTCCTAGATCTGAACTGAACGTAAGAAGGAGGGGTATTACACCTCATAGAATAGCTGTCGAAAGTCATCCCATGAGAGTGTTGACTCATCATGAATCTGTGTAACCATGCTCTACCAATGCCAAACCACTCTGTGGAAAAGGCAGGATACCGAAGCCACCATCTGATCTGTCGGTGTCCAGAAAAGTTTGTAGATGCATACCACCAAATCTAGACAATCCTATACTACTTGGGAATCTGTATCGCTGCGGAACCTCAATGGTCTTTGATACTATAACTCACAAAGTGTGATCAAACTGTTCACATCCTTAACCTACTCTACTGGGATTATCTACTCCTCAATAGGTGTAGGTGATTCTACCTGCCCACTTAGAGGAAGGAGATTGTATAATGGACCCTAAACTAAGGCCTCGTCACTCATAGAATCATCGTCATGAACCAGAGCTCATATCCTGGTTAGCTGTCTTCATAGAAGAATTCTGAAAGTTATCTAAGAGTACCATGGTTAGATGAGAATACATATACATATATGTACATACATATATATATATAATGGGGATTTGACTCAATAAGGATAGTCAAATACTCAATCCTATATAATGCATGTACCATTAATCAATGAAATAAATGTATTGAAATTACAATTCGACAAGCAGGTACTCAAGGTTCTGGTGAATGGATATGTCGGTCATTGCACCATCACTAGACTCCCTAGACTTAGAGCTGCACTCAACACACTTTGACACTATTTCCCTAAATAAAACCAAACACTTTTTAAGGAAACATCAAAAAAACGTACCAAGGGTCAAACCACCTTTGATACCAATCTATCATGACCTGACCCAAACCAAGGCTCGAGCCACAACTACCCCAAGCCTACCTCCATAGGCCAGGGGTGGCGATAAGCACTGAAGGAAAACTAAACTTGGGGAGGACTTTGCCTAAAAACTTATACACATGCATATAACCAACTCAGTGCAAAAGTGTATAGAGAAAGAAATAAAGAATGAAACATTGCTATAAATATACCAAATATGCATGAATAACTAAATAGAATGAATTACGGTAGTGTATACTGAAAAGAAAATGGGGAAAAATACATGCCCAAACTAGAAATATTTCCCAAACTGAAAAAACTAGAAAAGAGTAAACAACCAAGAGAGCCTGACTCCTATATCCCACGCTATGACCACCGTATGTGTTCCAAGCACCCCGTATCCCTAAGCTCCTCTGAATTCACGATTAACCTATCTGCTGTCTACAAAAGACATGACACGTGTTGGGAAAAGGCCATGCAGGGGTGAGTGTATACATACCCAGTAGAATGCCCTGAAAAGGTTAAGGGGGAGTAGTAAGAGATACAAATGAAGAGGGAAGTAGTAGATAGAACAAAGTACAATAAGAGGGTACAACTCAACCCAACAGAAGAGTGAAAGTGAACTCATCCAAACACAAAGAGCCCAAAACAGTGAGAATATGAACTTATCATCAATTCTTCGCTACCTATAGTAGTATTGTAGACTCATCTAACCATGATAAGCTAGACACAAAAAGCTCGCGGCATACCCCACACGTCTTCACCTATCCTAGAATAAGAGTATTCAAAACCCAAGGAGTGGATACTAAAATAGGATATATATATATATATATATATATATATATAAGTATGATTAGTCCAAGAATCTGAAACAAGAGAGTAAGGGGATCTCCATATCATAGCTCAACCCAAGAAAAAAATTAGCCAACAATTCCAAGGTAAGTATATCTATGATGCCCAACACCTCATGCATCTGCCCATAGAACACAAGTATGAGGGAATCAATCACCATACCTTGATATTATCAACTTTGGGTGGCACTAAATCACCCACATAGTTTTAGGTCATGTCACAAAGACACATATTAGTGGGGAAATCATCCTTATTTCTCGTGAGTCCAAAGATATGTCAAACCATGTATCATCATTATGACTCACATCCAAGTGGGAAAAAACTCAAAGCAGAGGACCCATTCCCTAGTGTGTCGGGGGTGGAGGGTGGGGGTGGGGTGGGGGTCTAGTTTAACAGTAGTCGTAGAGGACTCGTTACCATGTCGATGGGGGGGGGGGGTCCACTTTGATAGTAGTCATATAGGAACTACACCCATGCCGATGGGGGGGGGGGGGTTCCTCTCTAGTATCATAGGGACTCAAGCCCTGGTACAACAGGGAGTTCCAACCTGGTCATTGAGTACCTAAAACCTATCTGATAGGGGGTTCCAATTGAAAGGTAGAGGACCTGCACCCATTTCGATGGGGGGTTCCACTCTAACGGTTGAGGACCTACACCTTTGGATTTCAAGGGGGTTTCACTCTAGGTTATCGAGGACCCATGCCTTACCTGGTAAGGGGGTTCCACTCAGAAGTAACTGTAAAAGACACATGTCCATGCTGATGGGGGGTTCCACTCTAGAAGAAGTATCTGGTGATCCTACCTAAATGCTACCCAATCATTGCCTGATCACTATCGACAGGGACACGCTACCCATCCCAGTGGGAGGGTACCACCAAAAAAGATCTGATATGATAGTGCTTGATCACTACCATTGTCAGAAGTCACCTGAATAAGCGTCATGACCTTAAAATCTTGCATCATATCTCAAAATCCACTATGGATGGCATCATCACATTCAATGTGGAAAACACTCAAGATAGGCTACTTGTGGGACAAAATCTGGGTCCAAAAGAAGGATATATGAGAGGTAGAAGATTCATAATGAGGTACACAATGCATATGGGGTCCACATAGCGTGTGACACCACCTTGTCTCCAGGATATATACCTAGCCATACCTGGGTACTAAACTGTATACATATACCCCTAGCCATGCCAATGTAATCCCAGAGTACATGGCATATCTTCCCAAAAGGTTGAAAATCACACGATGCTCATTATTGTTCCAAAGGGAAAAAACATAATTTCACTGACATGACTCCTCAAATAGCCTCGAATAACCAAACAGATCACACCGTTGCGATCCTTGTAGAAAAGTACAATTGATCAACTATTAATTCACCCAAATTAGACACCTGGTGAAGAAACTGCATTTCACCACATTGTGCACAAATAGTGCCTTATGGGGCCCACATCTCAATCCTAAAATAAAATATACAGATCACACCATTGTATTCCTTACTAAAAAACATAGGGGATTGACTATTCATTTGTCCAAAAGGGACACCCGATGAAAAAGTCACATTTCACTACAACACACTCGAACTGAGCCCCATGGGGCCCACACCTCGATCCTACATTAAAATCCCGAAATTGGTCTCAAAAGTTCCACCTCAATGTCAGGATCACAATGTCGCTGATGGCATGTCGATTGGACGTCGCATGTATAAATTATGGCGGGTCAAAGTTTTAATAATAATAATATATTA
The DNA here is from genome assembly GCA_963277665.1 of Viscum album. Taxonomy (NCBI): domain Eukaryota; kingdom Viridiplantae; phylum Streptophyta; class Magnoliopsida; order Santalales; family Viscaceae; genus Viscum; species Viscum album. The sequence continues at coordinate 533,884,280 of OY728129.1, forward strand.
TTATTATTTGGGAATTTCATGAACCTGATCCGCAAACTTGAAAAGGCATTAAAAATCAGTCTTAAAAAGACCACCTCAAAGGCAGGGTCATGTCGCCGCTGACGGCGCATCAAACAGACATCGCATGGGGGAGTTATGACTGTTAAACCATTTTAATAATAATAATAATAATAATAATAATAATTGTAATATTATTATATTAAAATTTTATTTAAAATTTTATTCCCCCCTTACTTCTTCATGCGGGCCACCCAGGCTGTGCATTGACCCCATTGTCGGATAAGCCACCTCAGCCTCCTTCTCCGGCCACTGCCTGCTCACCGCCTAAGCCGCCCCCTGGTGCCTTTGTGAGAATGCCTCCGCTAGCCACCACCAAATGCCCTGAACCTGCCTATCATAGCCACATACCACCACTAGACAACCTCAATTGGAGACACACTGGACCACCATCCTGGCCACCTCGCACATAGCGCATGGTCGCACCGACCCTCCCGTAAGCCACCACTAATCCATTCCAAACCTAAAAATTAAAAGGATCATAGATCTATGATCCTCGGGCCTTGATCTACATAGATCTAATCCCCACTCGATGATATGTTGTTGTTTCTTCGTACCAAAAATAATATGATGTAGAACACATGAAGAAAAAAAGAAAAAAGGGACCAATAGATGGTCGTGTTAGTTTGGCCATTGTCATCGCTGTTCAAGGAAAACACAATCGACAACGACACAATTACAATTCAGGAATTTTAAACTGGAATGAAGAATCCAAAAGAAAAAAATCCTACATGGATTTGGATCCTTTCTTTATTGATGAACATGCCCGTCAACAATCATTGCGTTTTCTGTGTTCTGATCTGCTTAGATCTGCAGCGCCACTGTGATCCGTCAAGGATTCAGTGTTGATTTTCCAAAGGGAGGAAGGGAGAGAGATCCGCCATGGGTGGGAGTTTTATGACACAAACCCTAGGTAATTTCCATAATGAACTATTTACTGTGTTTAATTAGGTGACCCGCTAATAGTTTTAGGATCCTAACATCCCACACCCTCTCACTTTAGGTCGCACATAGGTAAAATACTGCATTTCAAACTCAACGGTGGTCTTAGATTTCCAATATGAGTCCCCATTCAAGAGTTATTTGAAAAAAAGTCCAAAATAAAATAATTTTATTTATAGTTGTGTTCTTAGTGATTTTTTCTATAGAAGACACACACTGATAAAAGTTATTCCCTGCCTAAGGTAAACGCCACACTTTGGACTCAACGGTGGGCTCATATTTTTAACTTGATCAACCATTTAAGAGATATCCCTCTTCCTTTGCATGCATAGTATAAAATATACTTAATATTTTTCTAAAATTAATTTTGGTTATGCTAGATCTCATAACCACACACCGTCTCAACACCTAGATCTGAATATATATATAAATATTTCAAAGTCTTAGAAGGAAAAAATTGGTTCTTTACAAGTGACATATCCATTTTTTAGTGGATGGAGTGAAAGAAAGGTAAATATTAATTTATATTTCTATAATAATTATTCTAACATAAATATTATAAATAAACATTTAATATATCATAATAAAAAAACATGAATAATGGTTGTGGAAAATTTTTTGTATCGCTACATGGAGGCGGTAGTGCAAACGTACGCATGCACGATACTTTTAACTCCCATTGGATTAAGAAGTGGTGGTAAAGGATTGTTATATCATAATAATAACATATTTTTATATTGATTATACTATATTAATTATTTTTTATGGACACAATATGTTTATATAAAGTATAAGAAGAAATAAAATTGAAATAACTTGATTAAGATCTATACCTCTTCTTCGAGATACCTCCTTTGAAATACTCCTTAAGCCTTAGAAGATTGGTATTAGGGAAAAAATAAGATCTAGGATGAAGGTAAAGATTATATAAAGATTTTTGAGCATGTTTTTTATGAGGAAGAAGACTCAAATGGCGTGAATAAGGGAAAAGAATATATTCCCTTTTATAAATGAAGGGAGGGACACATGAAATTTCATAAACAATTTCAATGATCTATGGTCAATTTTATGGAAAAGTGGATCAAAATGGATGGATATTTGAATATAAGATAATATAATTTTTAAATATATTTTAAAAATAATAATTTTATAGGCATGGGTGGAAATACTTGTTTGGTCAGATAGGGTAATGGAAGATGGTCTAGAGGTAGGTGAATAAACCAAATTAAAAATTTAATCAAATAAATTGATTAATTAAATTAAATATCAAAGTTAATTATAAAGGTTAATTAGCAGTGGAAAAAGTAAATAATGAAAGGATTTTGTTTATAATAGTTTGGTCCAAAGTGAGTCTACTTTTACTTTTATACCTCTCTACTCGGCGAGAGATACGTGTGCACTAAAAATGATTCTTATGGGGGAATCATAACCCAATTACAAAATCATTTTCTATTGGAGGGGTAACCATGACCCTGACTTTGGTGGGGGAGTCACAAACCTTAAAATCTAAATTTAGACCCTAGGAGTCACAACCCAAATAGTATTTACATTAGATACAGGGAGTCACAACCCTTAGATATTTACTTTAGAATCTAAGAGTCACAACTCGAGAAAACAGAATAGAAAATAATGGTTTTGTGTGAAAAAGTACAAAAAAATAGTGTGTGTGTGAGAGATAATAAAAAGTGTTAGAGAATCATTACCAGATGAAAGATGATAAAAAATGAAAGAATAAGTACTGATTATTGAGGATTAGATTGGATCATATCGTCAAGGCAATTTTAGTCAAATCAGAATTAATTCATCCCTTGAGAGATATTACAGTTGATGAACCACAGTGTTATAGGATGTTGTAGATTTCACAATAGGTTCAAAGTTCACAGCACTTTCTATTTGAAAAAATAGAGTATCAAAAATGTTACCCTGTGTGTCTTGTAATTTTGTATCTCTCTATTCTGTATTGTTATATATTCTTTCTTACAAGAGAGAATGATATATATATATATATATATAGAATAAATATTCAGATGATATAGCAGCTCTACTTCCTTAGGATATTCAAAATAAATTGATTCAAGAGCATTCATAAACATCTCTATAAAAATCACAACACTGTTGCCTCTTTATTCCTATAGAACAAATCTCAAATAAAACCATTCAAAATAATTTGAATAAGTATTCCAAAAATATCACCAAAATTATAACAGCATTGAATTATTTAAAAAATTATTTAAATCCATTAAAACTTATTTAAATTTAGACAAAACAGTTCCTAAAAATTGGCAGCACAATCCTTAAGTAAATTCAAAATTTTGAATTTAAACAATTTTGAAACATCCAAATTAATAGGAAAAAGACATTGAAAAAATATTAATTTTATTCTTTAAGTATTCTACAAAAAATATTAAAAACTTTTTAATTATAATCATTATATTAAATGAGAATTTTTACAATAGAAAATCCTTTAAAAATAATCCATATATATACAGAAAATCAATTTAAAAAAAATGAACGAAATAAACAGTAACTTCAGAATGAATAGTAACATAGGGTTGCTGCACTATTCATAAACAGTAACGTATTGTTGCTACACTATTCATGAACATTAATGTAGCATTGTTGTAGTATTCATGAATAACAACACAGGGATGATGAATAGTAAAGTAATATAGGGATGATGAACAGTAAAGTAACGTAGGGATGATAAATAGTAAAGTAATGAAGGATTGATGAACCATACTTTTATCTATTCATGAATAGTAACGTAATGTAAGGACTGAAAAATAACATAGGGTATGATCCATAATTTTTACAATTCATGAATAGTACATAGGGATGATTAACCATACTTTCCACTATTGCGAAAGTAGGGTTGATGAACCATATTTTCTACTATTGCGAAAGTAGGGTTGCCCATACTTTGTGAACAACTGGATATCATAATTTAATAAACTAAAATGAATTTATAAGGGCTCTAAACAGCATATTCAAACTTTGATAAAAAATAATTATTTGTAGAAAAACGTATTATCTTTCCAAAGAATCAAGAATAAAATAAAACTGACAATTGCTGTTCCAAAAATCACTGAAAAACAGAACCAACTATATTATGGAGAACAACAGTTCTAAAAAATCAAAGAAGAAATTCAAAAAATTTAAACACCATCCAAACAACATTTTTAGACTTCTATGTAAACTAATGAAATAAATATAAACATGTTTTATTTCTATAAAATTAAGTTTCATTTTAATATGATATATTTAGAAGTTTCATTAAAATAAATACATAAACATTTTAAAACTATTTTCTGTAGAGTTTCTAAAACTGCATCAACAAATTAATTGAATTTTTAGAGTAATAAAAATGAATTTCAAGACTTCCTCATAAACTAATAAAATGTATATAAATCTCTTATATATACAAAGGTATAAGGATCATATAAATCCATACATTTTAGTTTAATAAATCATCAAAATACAGAAAGTTTTTTAAACGAAAATCATATTTATTCAAACAAAAGAAAACATGCACATGGAAAAACAATTTCCCAAGTAATCAAACAAATAAAAAAAAGAAAATACACATGAAACAAAATTATCCACATTTTTTTTGATTACAAAAATAAAAAATTTGAACAATTAAAAAGAATTTTAAAAACATTTAAAAAAAATTTATTTCTCCCCATTTATTACTCCCCATTTTGTCCAAAAAAATCTCTCCCTAAAACCAATGTTTCCAAATAATTAAAACGAAGGTATTTCTCACCCTTTTTGTAAATAACGAAAAAGTGAAAAAAAATCACCCTTAAAAAATTTAGTAATAATAATAAATTAAAATTCCAACATACCAAGTCCAAATTTAATTTTTTCAAACTAAGTAGAGTTTAAAGGCTTTATAAAAATATCTGTTAGTTGATTTTTAGATGGTATAAATTCTAAAACAATATCACCCTTCTTCACATGATCTCTAATAAAATTAAATATAAGATTGATATTATTGTTTATAGAATACTATAAGGGGTTTTTATAGATAGAAATATTAGAAGTATTATCACGATAAATAGGAAGTTTATCAAGATAAACACCAAAATCACATAAGGTATTCTTAATCCATAAAATTTGAGCACAAATACTAGAAAAAAATATATACTCAGCTTCTGAAGTAGATAAATCAACCTATAGTTGTTTCTTAGATGAATAGAAAATCAAACTTTTTCCCAGAAAATGACACATACATCTTTTTATTTTTCTATCAATTCTAAAACCTCCAAAATCAAAATTAGAATAAGATGTTAAATCAAAATAGTTATATTTTAGATAAAATAAACCAAAATAAATAGTTCCTTTAACATATCTAATTATTATTTTGACAAATTTAACAAGAATTTATTTTGGATCTTCTTGAAATCTAGCACATAAACAAACACTAAAAATGATTTCGGGTATAGATATAGTTAAATATAGAAAGCTACCAATCATGCCTCTATAAACTTTAAAACCAAAAGATATTCCAGAAGCATCAATATCTAATTTTAAATTATTACTCATACAAGTTTTCATAGATTTAGGATAATTAAGACCAAATCTTTTAACTAACTCTTTATCATACATATATTTATTAAGAAAAATTCCATCTTTTCTTTGAAAAATTTTAAGTCCAAGAAATAATTTTAATCCTCCCATTAAACTCACATCAAATTCAGAAGACATCAAAGAAGAAAATTCATTACAAATTATTTCACTAGAGGATCCAAAAAATATATAATCAACATAAATTTGAACAACTAAAATATCATCATAAGATATTTTAATAAAAAGAGTTGGGTCAATATTGCCTTTCTTGAAATAATTATTTAACATAAACAAAGAAATCCTTTCATACCAAGCATGAGGTGCTTGTTTGAGACCATACAATGCTTTAGAAATTTTAAAAACACGGTTAGAAAATTATTCACTTTCAAAACTAGGAGGTTGAAAAACTTGAACTTCTTAAATTATACAACCATTTAAGAAAGCACTTTTTACATCCATTTGATGTAATTTAATACCTTGAAAACAAGAAAAATCCAATAAAATTCTTATTACCTGTAACCTTGAAATAGGTGAAAAAGTGTGATGCCCCGAACCCATAATGTATTTGGGAATTAATTAATTTTGTTTTAATGTGAATTATTATTTTTTGTGCAAATAATGAAACTCAAATCAAATGAATTAAATAAAAAAGGAATAAAAAGATAAACCTTTATTTATTAATTAAAACACTGAAACGTTACTTTGTAATAATATTTTCAGGTGACCGTTGTATATAATATGATCATTGGTTTTGGTGATGGTCATAAAATTGTATAACTGTTGGGTATTTTATGTATTTTTAATATTTTAAATATTCTATGTATTTAAAGTATCTTAATTAATTTATGTACCTTAAGAACTTTAAGGGTTTTAAATTTTTGAAAGTAAGATTTAAGTTAATAAATGTATGTCTTTAAGTAAATGGAATGTTTTGAAAGAATACCTATTTATTTATTAAAAGTGTATAATTGTTTATCTTTTAATATAAAGGAAATGTTACCTATTATTTTATAAAGAAATATATATGTTTCAAATGTTTTAAAATGTTTTAAATATTTTTAAGTTATATACTTGGTAAAATAATAACATAGTTTTAATTAAGGGTATAAATTATTTTAAAAATAATATAACCATGATGTTTATTTTAAAATTAATATAAGTTTTTAAAAGTAATGAAATATTTTTAAATGAGGTTGTATTTTGAAATTATAATGTTTTAAAACTCAAAAATGTATATAACTTTTGAAAATAATGGCATTTAGAGTTTAATTTAAGAAAGAATATATATTATATTTTTAAAAACACTATTATATAAATATATATATGTTATTATGTTTAATAAAAATGAAGTTTTGTTATGGAAATTTTTTGGGTGAGTACCCACCCAACTGAGGACAGCCTTGAAGGCCAAGCCCTCAAGGTCTGGTGGGTGTCTCACGTAGAACCCCAAGGTCAGAGAACCCTTGGGTAGTACATGCATGGTGCATGCTGAGTCTCGTGCACAAGACCTGCATGGTGATGCCTAAGTGCACACCTAGACCCGTGTATAAGGCCTGATCAGGAACACGCAGGGGGTGATGCAGGTCGCACATTGGTGCTAGTGTGGGTGGTCCAAGGGTCGCGGGGGTGGGGGTCCTGTGGGTAAGAATCCCACAGTGTGTTCTTGTGTTATTGGTGAATGGTAGTGGCATTGAGATATTTAATGCGATCCAGAAACTGCTTTCATTTTGACAGGGACACAAATTTTTATGGAAATCTAATCTCAGCCGTTGAATCGAGATGCAACTGATCTTAGATACTCAACCTTTTTAAAACTTGCTACTTTCCCTGTGAACTTCTGATCAAATACGCAGTTGATCTCTACCATCCTTCTTTTTTATAACTGTAGAAACCTTCTCAGCCATCCGATTGATCTCAGTCAATCATGGTTGTCTGTTATTTTCTACATCTTCTCCCTTTATTCTTCTTCTTCCTCGCATTTCACTAGTAGCCATTTCCATCTCTCCACTATGTCTACCTCCTACCACGAGTCTTCTTATCCCTCTTCGTGCCCACTTTTCCACCTTTCTCTTTTCCAAAAGTATTAAAGGGTGATTTATTTTTATACAGATATGAACTATTTCTCATGAAATATTTTCAAAATATATATATATTATAAAAACAACTGATCCATTTGAGATTTGGGTTAATCATGATTTTTGTTTTCTATCTGAATAGTTAGATTAGGGTTTCATTAGGTTTCATTGTTTATATGTTTATTATTGAACTGTGGTATATAAAAATTATATATACATATACAATTTATATAACCCATTATATAAACCTTCATTTTCACCATAACCATATAGGTTTTCTACCTCCCAAACTTCTCTCTAACCTCTTCTTAGCTCCACCCATATTTTGAAGTCAAGTATTGGTTCTTATTTAGTTTGGTATTTGATTCGATTAACCCATATATACATATATTTATAGATATGTTCATATATATGTAACAAACCTATTCTATTTTTATGATTCTCGAATGAAGGATATTTGTTTTTAAATGATGTTCTTAATGAATATAATACATGTAAGGGTTTACTGTGTCTTGTGTTTAATTAAACCCTATGTATATACTTATATAAGTATATACGTTCATTTATAAAACAATTCTATTCCGTTTTTTTATGGTTTTCGAATTTTGAATATTTTTTAAATGATGTTCTTAAATACATGTAAATCATGTAAAGATTCTATTTTGTTTTGTTTAATTGGACCATATAAACATATATGAGTATATATAGTCATATGTATACATACATATAGGATTTAATTATAATCAGAATTAGGTTTTCAAAAATATGATTTTAGTGATTAGATTATGTTTTTTGAAGTGTACAACATTTATAAGGAATTATCAAACCTTGTTTTGGTTGTGAAAATCCCATGTATACAATTTTTATATATGCAGTTTTATATAATTTTCAAACCCACATGTATATATATAATAACCAAAATTACATATATGCATGTCTTGGATTATTTAAGAAGTTTTGATGTTATTAACCTATTGATGATTTTATACAATAAAAATGATACTTTTTTATATGGGAAAACAATAACAAAACCCTGTTTTGTTGTTGTGTGCCTAAAAGTTCTAAAATAAGTCATCACCTTGTTAATGAAATTGAATTTACATACATATTGATTTTTAATTTCAGATTATGTTGTTGAAAGTAACTTTTGTTTAACACATATGAATATACATGCATATACAACATTATTAAAGTGTGTTTAATTGTTTATGCATCAATATGAATATTATACCTTAGCAAGTTTTATGTTTTAATACATGATAAATCTACCAAAATAAATACTATTAGTTTATGATTAACCTGCTTGACACTTCTATTTATCAGTGTTTGGTGAACATGAATCTTAAGTATACAAAATGATCATTTCCATGAAACAAGGTTTTTGAACTTAAGTGTTATTATTTCATGTGACAAACCCAAACAAAATATTATTTTATATGCACTAGTTATTATCACTTGTAAAAATGTATGTTTATGTTTCCATGCACTCTTTAGTTTAATGTTTACACTTAATTCATGTTTCATTTATAAATATGGACATAATTTCAAAATGGAATTTATTTCTTATAATATCTTATAGGTTAATAATTTAATTATTCGTAGTGGTATGGGACACTTTGAATAAAAGACATGAATTAACTATTTGAAGTGGTATGGGATACTTTGAAAAAATGACATAATTTAATAAATCAAAATTATATGGAACACTTTGATTTAAAGTCATTTAAACATATGATGAATTCATTAGATTGATTATGTGATGGGTGAGGCCTGCTATAGCCTCTGGATGCATCGATATATCTCATGAGACAAACTAAGTCATGGCATGAGGCCTTGACAGAATGATTATGTATGGTCTTGGCATGAGGCCTCGACAGAATGTTATGATTGTCCAACAATATGAATTTCCTCAATATGTGATTAATATTTAACCAACTATGTTATTATTTTACTAGTATAATATCCTAGGTTAAGAATCTCTTACTTATAATAATGATAATAAATTCACATGGTATAATGCAGTATGTACTTGGATAGTATTTTTTTAAAGAAAGTGTAGCATCAAATTTCAAAATGTTGTTACAAATATAATATTACTTCTGTCATTTCTGTGAATTTCCTTTCAATTGTAAAGTGAATTATGAGATGGTTAATTATGAAATTCTAAGAAAGTATAATTTGAATGACTGAATGTCCCAAAGGCCAATTTTTTTTTTTAATTTTAGATAATCCCCCTTTTAAGGGTAAAGGGAGAGAAAACTAAGACTTCAAGGACATCAAGACATTAACCAAATCAAGGAACAAGGGGGTTCTAACCTAGAACAAAAAAACGAGTTAGTTCTTTAACCCAGCATCAAAATCATTAAGGCACGCCTCCACCAAAGCATGGATTCTCAACAAGAAGTCCCGTACAAGAGTGCACACGCACAATACCGATGGCTACGCCATACCTTCTCAATCTTCCAAATACGAAACTTCATGCATAGTGAAGATGACCAGATCTATCCTCATATGAAGTAAAACCTTGAAGAAAGTTTGGGTTCCCCAGAAATCTATCTAATTCATCTCCAGCAACTCAACCAAATAGCAGTTAATACCACCAAATTCACATCCATTCAAACATAAACTTATCATCACTAAATTAGAACCTGGAAAAAACTTAAAAAGCACCAAAATGAAGGTCCTCCCCACTCCATGCCACTGGAACTGACCCGGAGGACACCGAAGCACTGACATCGAGCTGGGATGAAACTGAACAAGGAAACCGAAGCCAGATCAACCATTATAGAACACGCTGACACCAAGCACACCACAACGATGATGAAATCCCAAACAAGTTGAGAAAGCTAATATGAGAACTCAGTTAATGATAAGCCGTAGCTGCAACAAGATCTAAAAGCCCCAGAAGGAGCCGACATTGATCCACTCAGAGCCAAAGCCACGACGAGATCCTAAAGCTATACCACTCAGAGCTGCATGTCGACGTTGATCTGAGATCCCAAATCTAGGAGCACCAAGTCCATCACTAAACACTAGAGCTGACGATGAAACCAGAGCCAGGGTAAGAACCTGAAGAAGAAAAGAAGTCGCCACCGATCCCATAGTGAATCCAGACTAAGAAGATCCATCACCCAACAACACCGAGCTGAGAGGAGACAACCACCGCTGAGGTCGGGCCATGTCGGAGGAGGGGAGGATACAAATTGAAGGGGAAAACCAAGGCGCACAAGGGAGGGGTGGGGGAATACACCGCTCGTCAAGTATAATTTCACGTGCTTATTTTTATCTACATCCTTGCATGTCACCCTAAGATTAGTTTGACCAATTTCTGGATTATGCAGCATTCCAAGCATTTTTATACATGCTTGTGTACACTGATATGTGTTTTATCTATAGATTCTAAATAAATATATAAACTCTTGTGTAAGATATTTCATTAAAAATGATTTCAAGTATCCTTTGAAATTTTTTGATGACGTGCTTGAAGAAATATTGTTTTCCTATTTAGAAAATGTTTTGTAATTATTTTAAATGGATCCTTTAAAAAGGAATTTCATTAATTGATTTTAATACCCCTTACTGATCATTTTAAATGCTCACCCTATGTTTTCAATTTATTTTTATAGGATTAATAGATATTATAGATTAAGTGGTGAAAAAAATTTGAAGTTATCTTTGTCATGTTCTTAAAGAAATGTATCACCTGTATCTGATTTTCCAGAATGTAAACTGGGAAGATTCTATATGATGGAAGGTGATGTGTAATTTTATCAGCATGTTTTTATAAAAAAAATTACACACCTTGTTTTAGGCACTGATTATGAGATTCTAGGGTCGAGGTTGTCATAATTGGTATCATAGTAATGATTTAGACAATTCTAGGAAATTAGAACAGAAAAAAATTCTTATGTTTCGATGAGTAGAAATTTTTCTTAAAATTTTCAGGTAGAAGGTGAAGGTTCACTAACAAACCCCTTGTCTCTCCCCACTGAGGGAATAGAAACCATAATTTTCAAGTCATGTATGGATTACTTTGAGCCCTTTGGGAAACTTTTTTTGACTTGAAAAAATATTTACCACATATCCAACACTCCTAGTATACTTCACCTTCATCGAGGATCAAGTATTGTTTATTTCCTTGTGGTACATGCTCAACTCCCATTCTCTGCACATCAGGGTAAGTACTTTGAGGGCCTCTTTAAATGTTTCACCCTGGTCGATAGTTTTCTATCCCTGAGGGATTTCCAAGAAGCTGCGAGAGAGGGTGACCTTTTCACAATATATCTTTGTCTAATCTTGTCCTACAGTCAATATGGTTGAGTTAGTGACATTGAAATTCTAGAGGTAACGCCTTTTCATTTGTTTTATAGAAATAAAGTTCACATCTATGTCTACCAACTTTACACCCCTCATGATACTCTCTTGAGATACTATATCTGTGTACATGAGTTTGACCAGAGTTGCTCATGCTGCATCTGGACCAGAGAAATCGAGGAGTTTGAAACTGTTCTGCCGATTCGTTTAACCTGGGGTAACTGGGAAAATTGATGACACTGGTGGAACTGCTAAAGGTATAAATAAAATGCTATTTTTATTTCAATTTTTTTAGTTAATAATGATTAAAAAAATGTTTTTTTGGGATATCAATATTGATGTCTATGGGATGGTACTCGAAAGTATAGGAGTACAATCGAATTGTGAGAACACAACTCTTTTGAGGGGGGAATAATGCGATGCCCCAAACCCATAATTTATTTTAAAATAAATGATTTTTTAATGTAAATTATTATTTTTGGTGAAAATAATGAAACTTAAATCAAAATAATTAAATACAAAAGGAATAAAAATAGAAACTTTTATTTATTAATTAAAACACTAAAGCATTAATTTGTAATAAGATTTTTAGGCGACCGTTTTATGTTATTTGACCATTGTTTTTTGTTAAAATCATAAAATTGTATAACCATTGGATATTTTAGGTATTTTTATTATTTTAAATATTTTAAATATTTAAATTATCATAATTATTTTATGTAACTTAAGAAATTTAAAGGTTTTGAATGTTTCAAAGTAAGATTTTAGATAATCAATGTATGTTTTTAAGTAAATGTAATGTTTTTAAAGAATACCTATTTATTTATTAAAAGTGTATTATTATTTATCTTTTAATAGAAATGAAATGTAACAAATTATTTTATAAAGAAATATATATGTTTCAAATGATTTAAAGTGTTTTAAATATTTTAAAGTTGTATACTTGGTAAAATAATAACTTAGTTTTAATTAAGGGTATACTTTATTTTAAAAATATTATAACCATGATGTTTATTTTAAAATGAATATAATTTTTTAAAATCAATGAAATATTTATAAATGAGGTTGTATTTTTAACATATAATGTTTTAAAACTCAAAAATGTATACAAGTTATGAAAATAATGGTATTTAGAGTTTAGTTTAAGAAAGAATATATATTCTTTTTAAAAACATTATATATATATATACACACATATATATATATATATATATGTTCTTATGTTTAATAAAAATAAAGCTTTGTTTTCGCAAAATTTTGGGTGAGCAACCCACCCAACCGAGGGAAGCCTTGAAGGCTAAGCCCTCAAGGTCTGGTGGGTGTCTCACGCCGAACCTTGAGATCAAAGAATGCTTGGGAATCACATTCATGGTTCATGCTAAGTCTCGTGCACATGCCATGCATGGTGTGGCCTAAGACCATGCCTAGACCCATGTATAAGGCCTGGTCAGGCACGAGCAGGGGGTGAGGCAGGTCACGCACTAGCGCATGTGTGGGTGGGCCGAGGCTCGTAGGGGTGGGGGTCCTATGGGTAAGGAACCCACAGTGTGTTCTTGTGTTATTAGAGAATGAAAGTGGAACTAAGATATTTAAGGTGGTCCTGAAACCGCTTCCATTTCGATGTGGGACACAATTGTTTTTACAGAAATCTAATCTGAGCCATTGAATCAAGACACGACTAATATTATCTTCTCAACCTTTTTAAAACTCGTGGCTTTCCCCATGACCATGCAATAAAATCTGCTGTTGATCTTGTCCATCCTTATATTTTTATAACCGTATAAACCTTCTCAGCTATCTGATCGATCTCGGTCAATGGTGGCTGCCCGTTATTTTCTACATCCTCTCCCTTTCTTCTTCTTCTTCCTTGCGCCGCACTAGTATCCATTTCCATCTCTTCACTATGTCTAGCTCCTCCCATGAGTCTTCCTATCCCTCTTTGTGCCTGGTTGTCCACCTTTCTCTTTTCCAAAAGTCTTTAAGGGTGGTTTATTTTTATACCAACCTAAACTGTTTCTCATGCTATATTTACACAAAATATATATATTATAAAAACAACCGATCCATTTGAGAAATGGGTTAATTACAATTTTTTTTCTGTCTAGATAGTTAGATTAGGATTTCATTAAGTTTCATTGTTTATATGTTTATGATTGAACCTTGGTGTATAAAACTTATATATACATATACAGTTTATATAACCCATTATATAAACCTTCATTTTCACCATAACCCTATGTGTTTTCCTCCTCCCAAACTTCTTTCCAACGTCTTCTCAGCTCCAAACTTATTTTTAAGTCAATTACGGGTCTTTATTTAGTTTGGTATTTTATTCTATTAACCCATATATACGTATATGTATAGATATGTTTATATATATGTAATGAACCTATTCTGTTTTTATGATTCTTGAATGAAGCATATTTTTTTAAATGATGTTCTTAATGCATGTAATACATGTAAGGGTTTAATTTGTTTTATATTTAATTAAACCCTATTTATATACATATATAGGTATATATGTTCATTTATAAAACAAAAAATTATGTTTTTATGGTTTTTGAATGCTGAATATTTGTTTTTAAATGATGTTCTTAAATGAATGTAAATAATTTAAGGATTCTATTTTGTTTTGTTTAATTATACCATATTAAAATATATATGTATATATAGTTATATGTATATATACATATAGGTTTTAATTATAATCTAATTTATATTTTCATAAAACCAATTTTAGTGATTAAATTATGTTTTTTGAAGTGTAAAAAATTTATAAGGATTTATCAAACCTTGTTTTGGTTGTAAAAATACCATTTATACACTTTGCGTATATATGGTTTTATATAATTTTCAAACCCACATGTATATATTTAAGAACCACAATTAAATATATGAATGTCTTGTATTATTTAAGAATATTTTAAGGTATCAAAATGGTGATGATTTTATAAAATACACATGATACAATTTTATATGGGAAAACAATAATAAAACCCTATTTTGTTATTGTGTGCCTAAAAATTCTAAAATAAGTCATCACCTTGTTAATACAATTGACTTTACATACATCTTGATTTTTAATTTTAGGTTAAGTATTTGAAAGTATCTTTTTTAATACATATGCATATACCTGCACATACACCTTTAGTAAAGTGTGTTTAATTGTCTATGCATCAATGTGAATGTTATATATTTGCAAGTGTTATGTTTTTATACATGACGAATCTACCAAAATAAATACTATTAGTTTATGATTAACATATTTGAAACTTCTATTTATCAGTGTATTGTGAAGATGAATCTTAAGTATACCAAATGATCATTTCCATGAAACAAGGGTTTTGAATTTAAGTGTTGTTATTTAATGCAACAAACCCAAACAAACTATTATTTTATGTGCACTAGTTATTATCACTTGTACAAATTTATTTCTATGTTCCATGCATTATTTAGTTTAATGTTTACCATTAATGAATGTTTCATTTAGCAATATGGACATAATTTAAAAATAGAATTTATCTCTTAAAATATCTTATGTATTAAGAATTTAATTATTCTAAGTGGTATGAGACACTTTGAATAAAGGACATGAATTAACTATTCAAAGTGGTACGAGACACTTCAAATAAAAAACATAATTTAATAAATAAAAGTGGTATGGGACACTTTGATTTAAAGACATTTATACATATGAGTAATGCATTAGACTTATTATGTGACGGGTGAGGCCCGCTATAGCCTCTCGATGCATCGACAGGTCTCATGAGACAAACTAGGTCACGACACGAGGCCTTGATAGAATTATTATGTATGGTCTTGGCACGAGGCCTCGACAACATGTTATGATTGTCCAAAATTATGCATTTCCTCAATATGTGATTAATATTTAACCAACTGTGTGATTATTTGACTAGTAGAACATCCTTGGTTAAGAATCTCTTACTTATGATAATGATGATAAATGCACATGAAATAATGAAGTTTGTACTTAGAAAGTCTTTTTTTAAATAAAGTGTAGCATCTATTTTCAAAAGGCTGTAACAAAGCTAATATTATATATGTCATTTCAATGAATTTCATTTCAAGTGTAAAGTTAATTATGATATGGTTACTTATTAAATTCTAAGAAAGAATTATTTCATGCACTTATTTGTATCTGCATCCATGCATGTCACCCTAAGATTAGTTTGATCAATTTCTAGATTATGCAAAATTCCAAGCATTTTTGTACATGCATGCATACTATGATATGCGTTTTATCTATAGCTTCTGAATAAATATATAAACTCTCGTGTAATATATTTCTCTAAAAATGTTTTCAAGTAACCTTTGAAAAATTTTGATGACATGATTCAATAAATGTTGTTTTCCTTTTTAGAAAATGTTTTGTACTTATTTTAAAAGGATCCTTTAAAAAATAATTTCAATAATTGATTTTAAAACCCTTTACTGATCGTTTTAAATGATCACCGTACATTTTCGATTTATTTTTACAGGATTATTAGATTTTCCAGCTTAAGTGGTGGAAACAATATGAAGCTTATCTTTTTCATGTTCTTGAAGAAATGTATCAGCTGTATCTAGTTTTCCAGAATGTAAACCAGGAAGATTCTCTATGATGGAATGTGTTGTGTAATTTTTTCAGCATGTTTTTATAAAAAACATTACTCACCATGTTTTAGGCATTGAATCCATGCTTCTGGGGTTAGGGTTGTCACTTTTTGTATCAAAGGAATAGTTTAGTCAATTCTACAAAATTAGAACATAAAAAAATTACTATATCTCGTTGAATAGAATTTTTTCTTAAAATTTTTAGATGTAAGGTGATGGTTTTCCAACAATCCCCTTGTCTCTCCCCATTAAGGCACTAGAAACCATAATTTTCAAGTCATTTATGGATGACTTTGAGCCCTTTTTTGACCTTCATTTGACCTGAAAACATCTTTACCACATATCCAACACTCCCGGTATACTTCACCTTCATCGAGGATCAAGCATTTTTTTGTTTCCTCATGGTACATGATCAACACCCATTCTATGCACATCTAGGAAAGTAATTTGAGGGCCTTTTTAAAAGTTTCACCCTGACTAATAGTTTTCTGTCCCCAAGGGATTTCCAAGAAGCTAACTTTGTCAAATCTTGTCCTATGGTCTATATGGTTGAGTTAGTGACTTTGAAATTCTAGAGGTCGAGCCTTTTTGTTTGTTTTAAATAAATCAAGTTTATACTGATGTCTCCCAACTTACACCCCTCATGCCACTCTCTCAAGTTATTATAGGTGTGTACATGAGTTTGATCCAAGTTTCTCATGCTGCATCTGGACTAGAGAAATTGAGGAGTTTGAAACTGTTCTGGTGATTTGTTTAACCGGGAGGAACTGGGAAAATCACCGACACCGATGGAACTAGTGAAGGTATAAATAAAATACTATTTTTTACAATTTGTTTTAGTTAATAATGATTAAAAAAATGTTTTTTAGGGACATCAAGAGTGATATCTGTGGGATGGTACTGGGAAACATAAGAGTAGAATCGAATTGCGAGGAAACCATTATTTTAAGGGGGAATAATGTGACTCTTCAAACCCATAATGTATTTTGGAATGAATGAATGTTGTTTTAATGTGAATTATTATTTTTGGTGAAAATAATTAAACTCAAATCAAATGAATTAAATACAAAAGGAATAAAAAGAGAAACTTTAATTTACTAATTAAAACATTGAAATGTTGTTTTGTAATAAGGTTTTTAGGTGACTGTTGTATATAATATGACCATTGGTTTTTGTGATTATCATAAAATTGTATAACCTTTGGGTATTTTAAGTATTTTGATTATTTTAAATATTTTATGTATTTAAAGTATCTTAATTATTTTAGGTACCATAATAACTTTAAAGGGTTTGAATGTTTGAAAGTAATATTTTAGTTAATAAATGTAAGTTTTTAAGCAAATTTAAAGTTTTGAAAGAATAACTCATTATATATTAAAATTGTATACTTATTTATATTTTAATAGAAATTAAATGTAACCAATTATTTTATAAATAAATTTATATGTTTAAAATGTTTTAAATATTTTAATGTTATATCCTTGGTAAAATAATAACATAGTTTTCATTAAGGGTATACTTTATTTTAAAAATTTTATAACCATGATGTTTATTTTAAAATGAATATAACTTTTTAAAAGCAATGAAATATTTTTAAATGAGTTTGTATTTTGAACTTATAATGTTTTAAAACTAAAAAATGTATATAAATTATGAAAAAATGGTATTTAGAGTTTAGTTTAAGAAAGAATATATATTATGTTTTTAAAAATATTATTATATATATGTAATTATGTTTAATAAAATTGAAGTTTTGTTTTTTAAAATTTTTGGGTGAGTACCCACCCAACTGAGGGAAGCCTTGAAGGACAAGACCTCAAGGTCTAGTGGGTATCTCACGCAGAACCCTGTGGTTGGAGAACCCTCGGGCTGCACATGTATGGTGCATGCAGAGTCTTGCACACATTCCGTGCTTGGTGAGGCCTAAGCGCACGCCTAAACCCGTGTATAAGGCCTGTTCAGGCGCGCACAAGGGGTGAGGCAGGTCGCACACCAGTGCGAGTGTGGGTGGGTTGAGGCCCGCGGGGTGGGGGTCTCCTGGGTAAGGACCCCGCAGTGTGTGATTGTGTTGTTGGAAAATGGAAGTAGCATTGAGATATTTAAGGTGGTCCCCAAACCACTTCTATTTTGATATGGGACACATTTTTTTTCCAGAAATCTAATATGAGCTGTTGAATCGAGACATATCTAATCTCAACCGCTCAACCATTTTAAAACTCATGGCTTTCCCCAAGACCATCCGATCAAACCTGCGGTTGATCTCAACTGTCCTTCTATTTTTATAACTTAGGAAAACTTCTCAGCCATCCATTTGATCTCTGTCTATTGTGTCCATCCATTATTTTCTACATCTTCTCCCTTTCTTATTCTTCTTCCTCGCACTGCACCAGTAGCCATCACCATCTCTCTATTATGTATACCTCCTCCCATGAGTCTTCCTATATCTCTCTATGCCTGAATTTCCACCTTTATCATTTCCAAAAGTCTTTAAAGGTGGTTTATTTTTAGACCGACCCGAACTATTTCTCATGAAATCTTTCCACAATATATATATTATAAAAACAACCCATCCATTTGATATTTGGGTTAATCTCTGTTTTTATTTTCTGTCTGAATTTTTAGATTAGGATTTCATTAGGTTTCATTGTGTATATGTTTATGATTGAACCGTGGTATATAAAAATTAAATATACACATATAGTTTATATAAACTATTATATAAACCTTCATTTTCACCATAACCTTATGGGTTTTTCTCCTCCCAAACTTCTCTCCAATCTATGATCCGCTCCAATATTCTTTTGAATTCAAGTAAGTGTTTTTATTTAGTTTGTAATTTGATTCAATTAACCCACATATACATATATGTGTAGATACATTTAAATATATGTAACAAAACTATTCTATTTTAATGATTCTCGAATAAAGGATATTTTTTTAAAAGATATTCTTAATGCATGTAATACATATAATGGTTTACTTTGTTTTGTGTTTAATTAAACCCAATGTATATACTTATATAGGTATATATTTTCATTTATAAAACAAACCTATTCTGTTTTTATGGTTTTGGAATGATGAATATTAGTTTTTAAATGATATTCTTAAATGCATGTATATCATGTAAGGATTCTATTTTGTTTTGTTTAATTGTACCATATAAAAATATATGTGTATATACAATTATATGTATATATATAGGTTTCAATTATAATCTGAATTAGTTTTTCATAAAACTGATTTTAGTGACTAAATTATGTTTTTTTGAAGTTTACAACATTTATAAGGATTTATCAAACCTTGTTTTGGTTGTGCAAATAACATATATACACTTTGTGCATATATAGTTTTATATAATTTTTAAACCCACATGTATATATATAAGAACCACAATTACATATATGTATGTTTTGTATTATTTAACAATTTTTGATGGTATTAACCTGGTGATGATTCTATACAATAGACATGATACAATTTTATATGGGAAAACAATAAAAAAACCCTGTTTTGTTATTGTGTGCCTAAAAATTATAAAAGAAGCAATCAGCTTGTTAATGCAATTGACTTTACATACATCTTGATTTTTAATTTTAGTTAATGTAGTTGAAAGTATATTTTGTTTAATATATATTCATGTACATGCGCATACACCTTTAGTAAAGTGTGTTTAATTTTTTATGTATCAATATGAATGTTATAAATTATCAAGTGTTATATTTTAATATATGATAAATCTACAAAAATAAATACTATTACTTTATGATTAACCTGTTTTACAGTTCTATTTATTAGTGTATGGTGAAAATGAATCCTTAGTATACAAAATGATCATTTCCATGAAACAAGGGTTTTGAATTTAAGTGTTATTATTTCATGTGACAAACTGAAACAAACTATTATTTTATGTGCACTAGTTATTATCACTTGTACAAATGTATGTGTATGTGTCCATGTTGTATTAAGTTTAATGTTTATAGTTAATGTATGTTTCATTTAGGAATATAAACATAATTGAAAAATTAATTTATCTCTTATAATATCTTATGGATTAAGAATTTAATTATTCTAAGTGGTATGGGATACTTCGAATAAAAGACATTAATTAACTACTCTAAGTGGTATGGGAAACTTTGAATAAAAGACATAATTTAATAAATCAAAGTGGTATGATACACTTTGATTTAAATACATTTAGACATATGAGGAATGCATTGGACTGATTATGTGATGGGTGAGGCCAACTATAGCCTCTCGATGCATCAACATGTGTCATGAGACAAACTAGGTCATGGAACAAGGCCCTGATAGAATGATTATGTATGGTCTTGGCATGAGGCCTTGATAGAATGTTATGATTGTTCAAAATTATGCATTTCCTCAATATGTGATTAATATTTAACAAACCATGTGATTATTCGACTAGTGGAATTTCTTTGGTTAAAAATCTCTTACTTATGATAATGATAATAAATGCACATGTCATAATGAAGTATGTACTTGGAATGTCATTTTTTAAAGAAAGTGTAGCATTTATTTTCAAAACATTGTTACGAAGCTAATAATACATATGTCATTTCTATAAATTGCATTTTAATTATAAAGTGAATTATGATATGGTTACATATGAAATTATAATTAAATATTATTTTATGCACTTATTTTTATCTGCATCCTTGAATGTCACCCTAAGATTAGTTTGATCAATTTTGGATTATGCAGCATTCCAAGAATTTTTGTACATGCATGCGTACTCTGTTATGTGTTTTATCTATAGCTTCCTAATAAATATTTAAACTCTTGTGCAAGAGATTTTCCTAAAAAAAATTTCATGTAACATTTGAAAAATTTTGATGACGTGCTTTAAGAAATTTTGTTTTCATTTATAGAAAATGTTTTGTAATTATTTTAAACGGATGCTTTAAAAATAAATTTCATTAATTGATTTTAAAACCACTTACCAAGAATTTTAAATGCTCACCCTAGATTTTGAATTTATTTTTATCGAATTAGTAGTTTTTCCAAAATAAGTGGTGGCAACAATATAAAGCTTATCTTTGTCAAGTTATTAAAGAAATGTATCAGCTCTATCTGGTTTTCCAGAATGTAAACCGGGAAGATTATATTGAGATGTGTAATTTTATCAGCATGTTTTTATAAAAAAAATTACACACAATGTTTTAGGCATCAAATCCGGGCTTTTGGGATCGGGGTTTTCACTATCGGTTTTAGAGGAATGGTTTAGACAATTCTTTAAAATTAGAACAACTTTTTTTTACTATGTTTCGTTGTGTATAACTTTTTCTTAAAATTTTCATATAGAAGGTGAAGGTTCACCAACAAACCCCTTGTCTCTTCCCATTGAGGCAGCAGAAAATATAATTTTCAAGTCATGTATAGATGACTTTGAGCCCTTTGGGAACCTTCCTTTGACTTAAAAACATCTTTACCACATATCCAACACTCCTAGTATACTTCACCTTCACTCTGGATCAAGAATTGTTTTTTTCCTCATGGTACATGCTCAACTCCCATTCTCTACACATCGAGGAAAATAATTTGATGGAATCTTTAATTGTTTCACCTTGGCCGATAGTTTTTTGTCCTTGAGGTATTTTTAAGAATCTATGAGAGAGTTTGACCTTCACACAACATATCTTTTTCAAATCTTTTCCTACGATCTATATGGTCAAGTTAGTGACTTTAAAATTTTAGAGGTTGAGCCTTTTCATTTGTTTTACAAAAATAAAGTTCATACCATTGTCTCCCAAATTTACTCCCCTCATGCCACTCTCTGGAGATACTATATCTGTGTACATGAGTTTGACCTAAGTTGATCATGTTGCATCTGGACTAGAGAAATTGAGGAGTTTGAAATTGTTCTGAGGATTTTTTAACCAAGAGGAACTGGTAAAATCACTGACACCGATGGAACTGTTGAAGGTATAAATAAAATTCTATTTTCTTACAAAATTTTTTAGTTAATAATGATTAAAAAAAAGTTTTTTATGGAATTCAAGAGTGATGTCAGTGGGATGGTACTGGGAAGCATAAGAGTACAATATAATTGTGAGGACACAATTCTTTAAAGGGGGAATAATGTGATGCCCCAAAATCATAATGTATTTTGGAATGAATTATTTTTGTTTTAATGTGAATTATTATTTTTTGTGAAAATAATGAAACTCAAATAAAATTAATTAAAGACAAAAGGAATAAAAATAGAAACTTTTATTTATTAATTAAAACACTGAAACGTTACTTTATAATAATATTTTGAGGTGATCGTGGTATATAATATGACCATTGGTTTTGGTGATGGTCATAAAATTGAATAACCATTGGGTATTTTAATTATTTTAAATATTTTAAATATTTTATGTATTTTAAGTATCTAAATTATTTTAAGTAATTTAAGAACTTTAAAGTTTAATAATGTTTGAAAGTAAGATTTTAGTTAATAAATGTATGTTTTCAAGTAAATGAAAAGTTTTGAAAGAAAAAATCCTTATGTATTAAAGGTGTATACTTATTTATATTTTAATATAAATGAATTCTAACCAATTATTTAATAAACAAAATATATGTTTAAAATGTTTTAAAATGTTTTAAATATCTTAAATTTATATCCATGGTAAAATAATAACAGAGTTTTAATTAAGGGTATACTTTATTTTTAAAATATTATAACCATGATGTATATTTTAAAATGAATATACGTTTTTAAAAGCAATGTCATATTTTTAAATGGCATTCTATTTTGAGATAATAATGTTTTAAAACTAAAAAATGTATATAACTTACGAAAACAATGGTATTTAGAGTTGAGTTTAATAAATAATATATATTATATTTTTAAAAACATTATATATATATATATGTTATTTTTTTAATAAAAATAATGTTTTGTTTTCAAATTTTTTTTTGGGTGAGTACCCACCCAAATGAGAGCTGCCTTGAAGGACAAGCCCTCAATGTATGGTGGGTGTCTCACGTAGAACCCCTAGGTTAGAGAACCATCGGGCAGCGCATGCATGGTGCATGCTGAGTCTTGCACACATGTCGTGCATAGTGAGGCCTAAGCGCTCACCCAAACCCATGTATAAGGCCTGGTTAGGCGTGTAAAGGGTTTGAGGCAGGTTGCGCACTAGCGTGAGTGTGGGTGGGACAAGGCCCGCAAGGGTGGGGGTCCTGTGGGTAAGGACCTCGCGATGTGTGCTTGTGTTATTGGAGAATGGTAGTGGCGCTAATATATTTAAGGTGGTCCCAAAATTGCTTCCATTTCGATGTGGGATATAGTTTTTTTTATGGAAATCTAATCTGAGCCTTTGAATCGAGGCATGGATGATCTCATCCCCTCAACCTTTTTAAAACTCACGACTTTCCATGAAACCATCAGATCAAAGCTACGGTTCATCTCGACTGTCCTTCTGTTTTTATAACTGCAGAAACCTTCTAAACTGTCCGATCGATCTTGTTCGATCATGGCCATCCATTATTTTCTACATCTTTTCCCTTTATTCTTCTTCTTCCTCGTGCCACACGAATAGCCATTACCGTCTCTCCATTGTTTCTACCTCCTCCTGTGAGTCTTCCTATGCCTATTTGTGCCCGGTTTTCCACCTTTCTCCTTTCCAAATGTCTTTAAGGGTGGTTTATTTTTATACCCACCAAAACTATTTTTCATTAAATATTTCCACGAAATATATATATTATAAAAACAGCCGATCATTTTGAGATTTGGGTTAATCACAGTTTCTATTTTCTGTCTGAATATTTAGATTATGATTTCATTATGTTTTATTTTTTATATGTTTATGATTGAACCATGGTATATAAAAATTATATATACATATATATTTTATATAACCCATTATATAAACCTTAATTTTCACCATAACCCTATGGGTTTTCCCCCTTCCAAACTTTCCTTCAACCTATGCTCCGCTGCACCATTCTTTTGAAGTCTAGTCAGGGTTCTTATTTAGTTTGGTATTTGATTCTATTAACCCACATATACATATATGTGTAGATTCATTTATATATATGTGACAAACCTATTCTATTTTTATGATTCTAGAAAGAAGGATATTTTTTTTAAATGATGTTCTTAATACATGTAATACATGTAAGGGTTTACTTTGTTTTTGTGTTTAATTAGACCCTATGTATATACTTATATAGGTATATATGTTCATTTATAAAACAAACCTATTATGTTTTTTTATGGTTTTCAAATGATAAATATTTGTTTTTAAATGACGTTCTTAAATGCATGTAAATCATGTAAGGATTATATTTTGTTTGTTTAATTTGATCATATAAACATATATGTGTATATACAGTTTTATGTATATGTACATGTAGGTGTTAATTATAATATGAATTAAGTTATCATAAAACAAATTTTAGTTATTAAATTATTTTTTGAAGTGTACAATATTTATAAGGATTTATCAAACCTTGTTTTGGTTGTGAAAATACCATGTTTACACTTTGTGTATATATGGTTTTATATAATTTTCAAACCCACATGTATATATATAAGAACCACAATTATATATATGAATGTATTTTATTATTTATAAAGTTTTGATGGTATTAACCTGGTGATGTTTTTTACAATACACATGATACAATTTTATATGGGAAAGCTATTGAAAAACCCTGTTTTGTTATTGTGTGCCTAAAAATTCTAAAAGAAGTCACCACCATGTTAATGGAATTGACTTTACATACATCTTGATTTTTAATTTTAGGTTAAGTAGTTGAAAGTATATTTTATTTAATACATATTCATATACATGCACATACACCTTCAGTAAAGTGTGTTTAATTATTTAGGCATCAATATTAATGTTATACATTAGTAGGTGTTATGTTTTAATACATGATGAATCTACCAAAATAAATACTATTATTTTATGACTAACCTATTTGACACTTTTATTTATTTATGTATGTTGAACATGAATCTTAAGTATAAAAAATGATCATTTCCATGAAACAAGGGTTTTTAATTTAAGTGTTATTATTTTAGGTGACAAACCCAAACAAACTATTATTTTATGTGCACCAGTTATTATCACTTTTAGAAATGTATGTCTGTTTTTCCATGAAGTCTTTAGTTTAATGTTTATAGTTAATGCATGTTTCATTTAAGAATATGGACATAATTGAAAAATGAATTTATCTCTAACAATATCTTTTGGATTAAGAATTTAATTATTCAAAGTGGTGTGGAACAATTCGAATAAAAGACATAAATTAACTATTCAAAGTGGTATGGGACACTTTGAATAAATGAAATAATTTAATAAACCAAACTTATCTCCTACATCTGCTTGGATCCACCCTTCTTTTAAAGTCAACACTACAAAATTAATATCATTTTGCGGTGGATTTTTTGCGGCATTTTACTAAACTGCCGCTAAATTTTTATTAATGATTTTGTAGCTGTTTTTTATAAACCGCTGCTAAAACGTTTTTTTTTTCAATCCTGAAAATTCCCCCCACCCCCGTGAGACCCCCCTTCAACCCCTGACCCCCATGAGACCCCCCCGGCGACCCCCGAATCCCTAGCCCCTCACCACCTCACCGCCTCGCCGCCGCACCACCTTGCTGATTCTTCCTATGTTCATATTAGGTAGGCATTTCTCCTTCAAATTTATTTGAAACGGATATACCAATTATATTTAATAAACTATATTCATATAATTTTACCTCAATTAAATAAAATTCCATAAAATTCTCTTTAATAGTGTTGGATTGATATAATTTTCATTCTCACATTCTCTAGGTTTTCTTCCAACCAGGATTGGAGTTTAAACTGTCTTAAAATATTATATATAAAACATATTTAGTATCTTATTAGTATATTTAACTTGAGAGAAAAATATTTATTCAATTTTTTGATTCACTTGCAGCCTAATAAAATATGTGATTTATATAATCATATATATTTTAAAATATAGACTCATCAAGTTAGTAAACTGTGCAATTAGTTCCTTCTTATCTCTTCCAAATATGACCTTATTTTTATATATGAGTACTATAAATTATTACTAATTGGATACGTTCATATAAATATTATAGTCAACACCACCTCTCTTCAATTAAAACTTCTTCAAGTATGTATTCAACTAATCATAAAAATCTAGAGGTGTTTGTTTCAATCCATATAGATAATTCTTAAGATGATATACCTTTTTTTTTCATCATCATCAAATTAAAATCCAATCATTTGTTTAATATAGTCCTCTTACTTTCCCATTCCATTATAATTTTTTTACCTTTATATCATTTTGGTAGATCTTGAATATCCATTGTATTTCAACCGATAATAATAATCCAAATGATTAAAGTCATGAAAATAGTGTGAATGTTTCCTCAATATCAATTACCTCCACATAGTAATATACTTTACATGTAATTCATGCCTTATCCCATATCACATTTCAATGTTCATCATGTTTTTTCTTGAACACATATTTTATTTCAATGCCTTTCTGATCATATGACCTCTAAACAAGCACTCTTGTCTTGTCATTTTCAATTTGATCTAGTTATTCATTAATGGATTTAGCCTATGGTTTATTCATTTTTTCTTTTTTTTAATATATCACTTTACTTGAGATATTAAATTTTTTCCTTGATATTTCTCATCCATGGGTTTATATTGGATATTTTTTTATCATCAAGAATTTTTGACTCATAAACTTCAACCCTCATTACTCTCTTTATTATTTGAGTTTGTTAATGACTAAAATTAATACCTTCTTAATTTATAATTTATTCTCAAAATACTAGGGTTGATACCATGATTATTAATCATTTATCAATAGTCACTATTGTGGATTCTCATCATGTAATGATTGTTTTTCCCTTTGATTGTATTGTTTCTGACACCCTTTTAATTTTTTATGTTCATTTATTTCTATAAACTTGTGATGCCAAAAATATATTTTTCTTTAACCTTGGTGTTTGGATTTTTTTTTTCAATTGGATTTCAAATATGTTTTAAAAAAATTGTTTTAAAAATGTTTTAGTGAAATGGTTTTGTTTTATTTTAGGGGAAAATAAATGTTTTTGACTTTCTGAGGTTATAAAATAATTTTTTATTTGAAGGACCCATTTCATTAAATGGATCAAATACAAGATTTCATTTTAATCAAACATAATGAATTTAAAACCCTATATAATTTCTATTCCAAATTTTGAAACATGAACTACTTAATGAATTTTATTTCATAGATTCAGTGGGTCGCAATGCTTACATAAATATTTTAGGTTTTGATTCATGTTCTGGAATGTGTTTCTATCTTGGGTCCTTTATAATGAGTGGGATGTGGTAATAAATAATGAGTTCATAGAGAATGTATCACAATATGATTCGAGTTTGTTTTTACATTTTGGTTGTTATTGTATTAATTTTCCCTTTTATCCTTCTCTTATTTTAAATATAGTACACTATATATATTTTTTGTTTAATGATTTAGTGGTTTATTTAGTATTTACTTCTTATTAATGTTCATTTATTATTCAATGGATAAATAATTACCAATTTAGTGTTTCATGATGCCCAAGAACTTTTTCCTATCCTATGTAGATTGGGAACACCCTTCAAGATAGTGGCGGAATGGGTCTGTGTCAGTTTTGGTAGTATTTCCGGATGGTTTTTTATAAATTGTATTATATATATAGATACCATAAGATCCTAGGTTCTATAATTATCAACTGTTATTTATGTATATTGGTAGAAAGGAAAATAGATCTTTCAAAAATAAAGAGGTAGGTGCAGGGAGGGACTCATTAGCACTTTCTCTCCTCAAGCCTTGAGTGACCTAAGGTTTTGGAGAATTTTATTTTATTTTGATTATTTTTTATAAATTGATATTTGGGATGTTGTTTTTTGATCCTCATTAACATAATTTCAATTAATTAGGGGATTTTTATTGAATGGATATATTTTTCCCCTCAAATAACATATAAAATATAATTGATTCTCGCTCAAATTTACCCAAGGGATGAAGGTAGAACGGTCCTTGTAGTTAGCTTTGGTTATCGAATCCTCAGGGACCTAAGAAGAAACCTATAGAAACGTACATTATATGGACTATTTTTGTCTATGAAGTGGGCAAATTGGGTTGATTTTATATGGGTTTAAAGGATAACTAATAGATTTAAGTGAATTCAATTTAAAAGAATGAGTTGATCCTAGGTTATCGCTCGGGGTGGATTGGATGACTTACTTTTTTAATGATTTCAATCTCTTATAATTGAGATGGATTCATTTAAGAAGATCAAACGAAACCATCACTTACTGGTTTAATGCCTACACACCCTAATACTAATCACCTATACACTTTAAGGATCAAAGTTTTGAGCACTCCAAGGTAGAGGTTCGTATTAGCACTTGAAATGTGTGACCTTAAATTCAATAAAGATGAAGATGTTTTAAAATCATCAAATAAAAGTCTCATTTAAAAGAAGTGATTAGCCATTAATGGAGTGATAAATAAAATCCATTCCAGCCCCTTGCTACTCCCTTGGATCAAATCATAAAAGAGTTATCCCTCCATTGATGACATGTCTTCAACGGAAGCGGGAAGTAGACTTACAAAGGTGGAATTGAAGAAGTAAAAACAACAACAAAAAAAGATCACTCCTCCGTTGTGTGATAAATATCACAAGGTTTGGTATGAAAAAGTTCACACCTTGACCCAAAGGTATCAAAGTGATAAGGATAAGAACAGAATTATAATAGAAGAAGAACTTTTATTAAGAAACTAAGGTGAATTAAACAACTTACATGAGAAAGAAATGCGATTACAAACACAAAGCGGCAGCATAACACTACA
This sequence comes from Viscum album, assembly GCA_963277665.1. NCBI lineage: Eukaryota > Viridiplantae > Streptophyta > Magnoliopsida > Santalales > Viscaceae > Viscum > Viscum album. The sequence continues at coordinate 533,913,714 of OY728129.1, forward strand.
ATGAAACCAAGCACCAAAGATCTCAAACTCTTTCACAACCAATGCCTTAAATAGGAATTTTGGGAGCCTTGGGTCGAGCCTCAAACAGTAAAAAGCATCTCAATTAATTTTGGTAGGCCATAGGTGGTGGAAAGCTTGTGGAATTTGAACTTTTCCACATTTGACCCGAGGTGGCAGCCAGCTTTCCTTCACCGAACAGACGCATCTGGGAGACCTTCTAGACGGCAGAATCAGAGTGAGACATAGAATAAGAAAATGAAGATCCGGATGTAATATAACGTCCTGTAAAATTTGAGCCCATTAGGAGTCTTGGATTCCGAGATATGATCAACTTAGTGGGCTGTTTTTCTGGGCCGCAGAATCTGGCCCAGAATTGTATCTCTAACTTGGGCCGTCTCAATAACCACAATAGAGGCCGAATTAGCATTGGATCATGAACAGTGATTTGTTCCTATACATGTATTATATCATCCCACGAAATTTGGGATTAATTAGGCCTGTATGTTGGGCCCAACAGTCTCATCAGTGGGCTGGTTTCCAATCTGCCTTCTCTAGAATTGCTTCCTTTCATTGCCAAATATCTCCATCACCCTTCATGAATTCTCCATTGATCCCTGAATGAAACATGTTCATATTGGAGTGTAGATAAATTATCAAATTAAAATATGTATAATCAGATGAATCATTTGGTACTTTAAATGATGTTCAAAAATGTACCACATAATAGTGCATTTTAAGAAGATATTACAATCATAATGTGAAATGATGTTCAAAGTGTAAAATGAACTAAAATGGTGTTTATGAATAATAAAGAACATGAATATTATATATATTACCAATGAATATTAGCCTCATTTAGTGGTTAATCACACCCCCCAACTTGAGATTTTCTAGTCCTGAGCAAAATATATCTGAACAAAGTGAAATTCGAATTCCCTTTTCCAAAAACATTTTAATACACAATGATCACAAAAAAAAACCTTATACAAAACAATAATGAAACCCATCAAAATATTTTAATACAAGATAGTTTCATAAGTAGATCCCAATCCCAAGCCCATTCCTTTGTTCAAATTCATTCCCATGTTTCATCCAATATCAATTAAGTATGAGGATGTGTTGTGCATCACAATAGACATGGGGGTTCATCTTTATTCAAGGGGGAAATTACGGAAGCGGTAGGTGGAATAAAATTTCAATATTAAGATGATTATTCATTTTTTTTTGTATAATTTTTTTGTTTTTTTTTGTTTTTGCAATTTTGCCATGGTAATTGAAGTTGCACTCAAAAGAGTCAACCCCTATAGCGAGACTTTGCCGATGACTCCCAGGCTCAAAGACCTTAGGGTACCAAGTGAAACCCACATACTCGGGCATCATCTCGAGTTAACTCAGTCAAAAACAAATTCAAATTACCAAAAATAGAGATAAAATTACTAACTCTGGGCTAGACAACTATGGAGTCACGATCCCCAAGTGCCGAAAGCCACGCATTAGGTCATTTCATTGCTCTACGTGCAATTTTTTTTAATAATATTTTTTTTGAATACTCATATTAAACTAAAATGATCAAAAAACCTATGCTATAAATTTAGGGGACCCCATGAACCCAAACTAATACCCCACTATCCAAGGGATGTGCATTGTGATCTTTTTTTTATTTGGATGAAAATATAAACGATGAAATATCACATTGGACAACCACACTTTCCAAAATCAATGCCCATGAAATTATACAAGGATTAAAATCAGAATCAGGGTATGCTAAATTATTTGATATTCAGTTTCAAAGTGTGCAATATGTATTACCATGTTTAAAGTTAAAGGAATTTTTCCTTCCATTTAATTTTTTTCAAATCATTCATTTTTTTGACACAAAAGCATTTTTTTTATTTCCCCCCCCCCAACTAAAAATAACACTGTCCCCAGTGTTTAAATAAAAGAAAATTTAGAATGGGGTAGAGGTATAGAATGAAAGTTCAAAAAGGAAATTGAAAATTAGGGTCATGGAATAAAGTCACCTGGTGGTTGAAGTTTGAAGTTCTTTCTGCTCCAATTTATTCCTTTGATATCCATGTCGCTTGCAAAGTTCCCTAGTGGAAAAAGGAAAAACAAAACAAAAAAAACAAACAAAAAAAACAATATATATATATATATATTTATATAATAAAGGAAGTAAAATATAAGTATATATATAAAAATTATAGAATAAGGAAGCACAAGAAGCCGCGGGTCAGTGGTAAGCGTGCGCCCCTGTCTCCCTTCGGTCCTGGGTTCGAGTCCCCGCAGCTTCACCGGTTGTGATGGGGTTTTCCCCACGGCCTATGGCGTGGAATTTTTTTTATTATTATATTTTTTTTTATTTTTATTTTTTTTTAAATTTTTAACCTAAAAACACATCAAAAAAACAAACTGATGATACATTGTCTTCTTTTTAAATTTCTGGGTAAGGTATTACTCAAGGATCACACCACGTGACACGGATGAATATGGTGCTCCCCTTTCGTACCCATCCATACTCATTATAGAAGAACAGGTCAACAGTTTATTTTTTTTCGAAATATCAAAATGTCTCATTAACCCTATTTAAAATATAAAGTTGATTAAAACAACGAAATTATTAGAAACTTGAAAACCATGGGTTGCCTCCCATTCAGCGCTTTGTTTAACGTCGTTAGCCCGACATGGACCCTAAATCTATTAATTTGTTCCTGGTTCATAGGTTGGATCAGTTAACTCAACCTCTATTTCCTGTTTATTGAATGATTCAATGAATGGTTTTAACCTTTGACCATTGACCTTGAAAATGTAACCACTTGTGGGATCTTGAATTTCTACTACCCCATGGGGGTACACATAATGCACTATGAAAGGTCCTGACCATCTAGAACTTAACTTTCCCAGGTGTAAATGAAGTTTTGAACTATACAAGAGCACAGGTTTTCCCGGTTCAAAATGTTTGACCTTGATATTCCTAGATTGGTAGGCTTGAACTCTAGCTTTATTGATCCTTGAATTTTCATAAGCCTCCATCCTTAGTTCCTCCAGTTCATTGAGATCTAATTCCCTTTTTGTTTCGGCCAATGAGAGGTCATAATCCATTTTCTTAATTTCCCAAAAGGCCTTATGTTGAATCTCCACTGGTAAATGGCATGCTTTACCATAAACCAACCTATATGGGGAAATTCCTAAAATAGTTTTATATGCAGTTCTATAGGCCCAAAGAGCATCTAAGAGTTTCTCAGACCAATCTTTCCTAGAGGGGTTGACAGTTTTTTCAAGAATTTGCTTAATCTCCCTATTCTCTAACTCAGCTTGACCATTGGTTTGAGGATGGTATGAAGTGGACACTTTATGAGAAATACCATACTTATACATGAGTGAAGCGAATGGGCGGTTGCAGAAATGGGTTCCTCGATCACTGATTATAGCCCTAGGAATTCCAAATCTTGAAAATATGTTCTCTTTTAGAAATCGAATCACAACTTGATGATCATTGGACTTAGTGGGAATGGCCTCAACCCATTTTGAGACATAATCAACAGCTAAGAGTATGTAGATGTATCCCCGAGAGTTTGGGAAGGGATCCATGAAATCAATTCCACAACAGTCAAATATTTCAACCACTAAGATGGGAGTGAGTGGCATTTGATTCCTTTTTGTGATGGACCCTACTTGTTGACACCTAGGAAAGCTTTGACAAAATGTGTAGGAGTCCCTTGAGAGGGTGGGCCAGAAAATACCACATTGAATAATCTTAGAAGATGTTTTCTTAGAGGAAAAGTGACCTCCACATGCCTCACTGTGACAAAATTTAAGGATGGACTCTTTTTCAGATTCTGGAACACACCTCCTAATGACTTGGTCAGGGCAGAACTTATAGAGGTTTGGATCATAAAACACATAGTGTCTAACATCAGAAAGAAATTTCCTTTGAGCTTGAGTCCCTAAGAATTTTGGAATGACTCCTGTCACTAAGAATTTTGCTATGTCAGCATACCAAGGGCAGTCACTCACAGAGTATAAGTGTTCATCAGGAAACGAATCAGACACAGAAAGGTGATTTGAGTTGTCTTAGAATTCTATCCTAGAGAGGTGATCAGCTACAACATTTTCAACTCCCTTTTAATCCTTGATTGTGAGGTCAAATTCTTGTAAGATAAGGACCCACCTAATCAGTATAGCCTTAGCATCTTGTTTTTGGAAGAGGTATTTTAGTGCAGAATGGTCAGTGAACACAGTGATTGGGGATCCTAAGAGGCAGGACCTAAACTTCTCTAAGGCAAACACAATATCAAGTAACTCCTTTTTAGTAGTGGTGTAGTTTATTTGGGCATCATTTAAGGATTTGCTTGAATAATCAATGACATAAGGTGTTTTATCACAGCGTTGTCCTAACACAGCTCCAACAGCAAAGTCACTGGAATCACACATAAGTTCGAAAGGAAGGTTCCAATTTAGAGATTTCATAATGGGAGGAGAGGTGAGAGAGGATTTGAGGGTTTAGAATGAACCCTCACAGCTTTCTGTCCAAACAAATGGAGCATCCTTTACTAGGAGAGCACAAAGGAGACGAGATATTGAACTAAAGTCCTTGATGAATCTTCTATAGAAACCAGAATGTCCTAAGAAATACCTCACTTCCTTGACAGTTTTGGGTGATGGAAGGTGATGAATGATGTCAACCTTGTCTTTATCGACTTCAATCCCCCTACCTGAGACCAAATGGCCTAAAACTAGTCCCTCTTTAACCATAAAATGGCATTTTTCCCAGTTTAGGACTAGATTCTTTTCTTCACATCTTGACAAGACTCTCTCTACATTCCTCAAACATACCTCAAAAGTATCCCCAAACACAGAGAATTCATCCATGAATACCTCTAGAAAATCCCCTACCATGTCTGAGAAGATTCTCATCATGCATCGCTGGAAGGTTCCAGGAGCATTGCATAAACCAAAGGGCATGTGTTTAAAGGAAAAGGTACCGAAAGGACATGTGAATGTAGTCTTCCCTTGATCCTCTAGGGAGACCTCAATTTTATTGTACCCAGAGTACCCATCTAAGAAACAGTAGAAGGCATGACCTGCCACTCTCTCAAGGACTTGGTCAATGAATGGTAAGGGGAAATGATCCTTCTTGGTGAATGAGTTTAGCTTCCTATAGTCAATTAAGACCCTCCATCCACTACTCACCCTTGTTGGAAGAATCTCTCCATCCTCATTGGTTATCACTGTGATTCCAGCCTTTTTTGGAACCACTTGGATTGGGCTCACCCATTCACTCTCAGCTATGGGATATATGATACCAACTTTCAACAATTTCAGAAGTTCTTTCCTTACTACCTCCATGAGATTAGGATTGAGTCGCCGTTGAGGTTGACGACATGGATTTGAATCAGATTCTAGAACAATCCTATGAGTCCCGATAAGTGGGATAATCCCAGGAATATCAGAAAGGGTCTAACTAATGGATTTCTTATTCTTCCTAAGGACATCTAGAAACATCCTCTCATGATTGGCTTCAAGAGAAGAAGAAATTACAATAGGATGTGTTTTATTGTCCCCTAGGAAAGCATATTTGAGTGTAGCAGGAAGTTCCTTCAATTTAAGATCAGGTTGGTTTAGAATTTTAGCAGAAGATTGGGACATTGGATCAAGATCAATTTCTTTTTTTAGAGTTTCAGATAGGATTGATTCCTCACATGTAGAAGTTTCATCTACTAGATTGGCTTGATCATATTTATGGAAGGAATTTATAGGGGTCTCTATGAAATTGGTTTCTTGAAAGGTTTCACTGATTGTTGGACCTAAGACTTCATCATAAGAGAAATTTAAAAATGATTCAATCCAAGGAGATAAACTTCCTTTATATGAACAAAGGAAATCAATCTCATCATGACCTAAACATTCATTAAATATTCCTTGATGTTCCATGGATTCATTATCAATGCTTCCTATCATGTTTACTTCATGAATGTTCTCATCATCCCCTATTTGTGAGTTTGCATTATAGATGTTCAAGTCTAGACTCATGTTCCCAAAGGTGATGGTCATGTTCCCATTTCAGACTCGGATAACAGAGTTGATTGTTGCAAGGAAAGGACAACCAAGGATGATTGAGGTTTGTTCCTTATTTCCTAAATTTGGATGGTTGTCAAGGACAATGAAATCAGTAGGGTAGATGAAGTTTTCAACCTTTACCAGAAAGTACTTTAAAATCCCCTTTGGAACCCTAATGCTATGATCAGCAAGCTGAAGTGTGACAGATGTGGGTTGGAGTTCTTCTAGGCCTAACTGGCAGTACACAACATATGGGATGAGATTGACACTAGCACCTAGGTCACACAAGGCCTTGACAACTTTACTTTCTCCTAGTTCAACAATGATGTAAGGGCAACCTGGGTCTTTTAACTTAGGAGGAATGGTCCCTTGAATGGTGGTACTCACATTTGCAGCCAAAAGGACTTGGTTTTTATGTGAAAATTTTCTTTTAAAAGTGTACAAGTCCTTAAGGTACTTTGAGTAGGCAGGTATGGTTTGGATTGCATCGATAAGGGGTATTTTCAACTTGACTTGTGAAAATATTTCCCCCAATGTTTCATTCAGTTCAGTCTTGAGTTTCCCCCTCATGCGTTGAGGAAATGGTGTAGGTTGTGGGTTGTTTGTTGAAGAGTTGTTTCCTTCACATTGTTATCCATTTATTCAGTTTGATATTGTGGTTCATTTGAATTTTCATCCAAGTTTGAATCTTCATGTGGGTTCTGAATTAGTTGTTCAGGTTTCTCAATTGATTTCCCACTTCTTAAAACAGTCACAGCCTTTAGTTGTTCATGATTTGTTTGAGCACAACTTGACTCTCCCCTTGAAGTTGAGGATGGAACCGCCTGAGTAGGAATGGGTGCCTTTCTAGTTTTGATGGTTTGAAGTTCTTGTTTTAGGGAAGATACCTCCGAGTTCATCCTCTCCATTTGTTTACACAGTTGTTCTAGTAGGATTTGTGGAACAGTTTGGGTTGGTGCTTCAGAAGATTGGTTTATCCCAGGGGGATATTTTGGAAGTGGGATGGTTTGTCGAAAATGGACCGGCGGCTGTTGGTATTGGATAGGTTGGGTTTGGAACTGGTTATGGGTTTGGTAGTTCTGATGGGGGTAAGGATTTTGTCCTTGTGGTTGGCTAGGTTGTTGGTTATCTTTCCAGCGGAAGCCTGGGTGGTCGTTATACCTTGGGTTGAAGGTGTTTTCGTATTGAGTCTTTTGAAAGTTCAAAGAATTTACTTCCGCTGGGGGTCCTCCTAAGAGAACATCCTTGATGGATGGAATGGTTGGGCAGTTGTCTAGCTTATGGTCATTTTTGTCACAAATTGTGCAAACAGGGTCAACATTTTGGATTTCATGGACTTTCCTAAGGTCTATCTCTTCAACCTTCCAAGAGAGTGCTGCGAGTTTAGCCCTAAGGCTTTCCTCTTCTCTAAGTGTATGAATTCCAGTAGTTCTTTGTGGCTTTTTAGAATAAGGTGAAGTTCCCCATGTTTGGTTTTGTTCAGAAAGGCTTTCTAGATACTCGTAAGCATCATTTGGGGCTTTGTTTTTAAAGGTTTCATTACACATCATGTCAATGAATTGTTTGTTCCCTGGACCCAACCCTTCATAGAAAATCCTCAGTTGTTCAGGAATAGAAAAACCATGGTGTGGAACCATGTTTAGAGTGTCTTTGAACCTCTCCCATGTTTCATAGAATGACTCTCCCTCTTTTTCAAATTTTTTTTGGATACTCTTTTTAAGTGCAATTGTTTTGTGGTGGGGAAAGTATTTTTTGTAGAATTCTCTTTGTAGTTGGTCCCAAGAGTTTATGGATGATGGTATAAAATTGTTTAGCCAATTTTTAGCTCGATCCTTTTAATAAAAAGGAAATATCCTCATCTTAGCAGATTCTAGTTGATGTGGGGGACATATGGTTTCTACAATGTCATTGAACTCCTTAATGTGCAGGTATGGCATCTCGGACTCCATTCCATGGAATGTGGGAAGGTGGTTTAGGAAATGGGGTTTAAAGATGTAGTTGGCATATACTAGGTAATTGTGTCTAATTCATGAGGGGGCATTGGTCCAGGAAGGTGTGAGGTAGTCATTCATGGTTTGATCAATTGCATTCCCCAAGTTTGGGGCTGCCTCATTTGGGTTTCCATTTTGGTTCCCACCTGGGTTTATGAGTTGGTTTATTTGAAGACCTTCTATTGAAATTGGCTCAATTTTGGACTCTAGAGTATTAGGAAGATTAGGATCTAATGGAATGAGTTCCCTTGGTGTACTTGACTCCCCAACTCCAGGACTATCCACCCTAACTAGACGGTTTGATTGATCGTGGGTGTAGGCGTACATGCGCCAAAAGAAAAAAAAACGAGAAAGGGAAAAGATAAGAGAATTTGGATGAGAAAAGAAGAAATGGGGGAGAATAGAATGGGTGTCTATATGACTTACTTGGGTCCCCGGAAACGGAGCAAAAATTTGATTCTTGCTCAAAGTTACCCAAGAGATGAAGGTAGAATTGTCCTTGTAGTTAGCTTGGGTTATCGAATCCTTAGGGACCTAAGAAGAAACCTATAGACACGTACATTCTATGGACTATTTTTGTCTATGAAGTGGCCAAATTAGGTTGATTTTATATGGGTTTAAAGGATAACTAACAGATTTAAGTGAATTCAATTTAAAAGAAAGAGTTGATCCTAGGTTATCTCTTGGGGTGGATTGGATGAATTACTTTTTTAATGATTTCAATTTCTTATAATTGAGATGGATTAATTTAAGAAAATCAAAAAAAATCATCACTTAATTGTTTAATTCCTACACACCCTAATACTAATCACCTATACACTTGAAGGATCAAAGTTTTTAGCACTCCAAGGTAGAGGTTCGTATTAGCACTTGAAATGTGTGACCTTAAATTCAATAAGGATGAAGATGTATTAAAATCATCAAATAAAAGTCTCATTTAAAAGAAGTGATTAGACATTAGTGGAGTGATAAATAAAATCCAATCCATCCCCTTGCTACTCCCTTGGATCAACTCATAAAAGAGTTATCCCTCCATTGATGACATGTGTTCAACGGAAGCGGGAAGTAGACTTACAAAGGTGGAATTGAAGAAGGAAAAACAACAACAAAAAAAGATCACTCCTCCGTTGTGTGATAAATATCACAAGGTTTGGTATGAACAAGTTCACACCTTGAACCAACAGTATCAAAGTGATAAGGATAAGAACATAATTATAAGAGAAGAAGAACTTTTATTAAGAAACTAAGGTGAATTAAACAACTTACATGAGAAAGAAATGCGATTACAAACACAAAGCGGCTGCATAACACTACAATGAAACCAAGCACCAAAGATCTCAAACTCCTTCACCACCACTGCCTTAAATAGTCATTTTTGGAGCCTTGGGTCGATCCTAAAACAGTAAAAAGCATCTCAATTAATTTTGGTAGGCTATAGGTGGTGGAAAGCTTGCGGAATTTGAACTTTTCCACATTTGACCCGAGGTGGAAGCCAGCTTTCCTTCACCGAACAGACGCATCTGGGAGACCTTCTATAAGGAAGAATCAGAGTGGGACATAGAATAAGAAAATGGATCTTCCGCTGTCTTCTAACCGCCTGTAAAATTTGGGCCCATTTGGAGATCTGGATTTCGAGATATGATCAAATTTGTGGGCTGTTTTTCTGGGCCGTAGAATCTGGCCCAGAATTGCATCTCTAACTTGGGACGCCTCAATGACCCCCATAGAGGCCAAATTAGAATTGGATAATGAAGAGTGATTTGTTCCTATACATGTCTTCTAGCATCCCAAGAAATTTGGGATTAAATGGGCCTGTAGGTTGGGCCCAAAAGTCTCATCAGTGGGATGGTGTCCAATCTGCCTTCTCTACAATTGCTTCCTTTCATTGCCAAATATCTCCATCACCCTCCATGAATTCTCCATTGATCCCTGAATGAAACATGTTCATATTGGAGTGTAGATAAATTATCAAATTAAAATATGTATAATCATATGAATCATTTTTTACTTTAAATGATGTTAAAAAATGTACCACATAATAGTGCATTTTAAGAAGGTATTACAATCATAATGTGAAATGATGTTCAAAGTGTAAAATGCACTAAAATGGTGTTTATGAATAATAAAGAACATGAATATTATATATATTACCAATGAATATTAGACTCATTTAGTGGCTAATAAATAATCATCAAATCATTTGATGGTAGTTTGGTAGGCATTTTATACTAACCCCATTAAATCACCAAAAATTGGCCTACTGAGTATACAACCCAAAATGGATGTCTTATACTTATAAATACACAATGTGCATGTCTATATTAAACCATGTATTTTGAAGGATATTACCCTATTTAATAAAATGGTTATGTTAACCTAAAATTTTATTTAGAACTCCATGATAATATAAATTATCTTTTCTAGGGATGGATCAATACCTTTGGTTCTGGTTTCATTCTTACATAACTAATATAAGGTGCTTTTATAGATGTATAATTTCAATTGGGTGATTTTTCTACCATATGAAAAAAAATTCTATATCTTTCTCCCTACGTCCATTCCTCAAGTTCCACCTCTGACACTTTCCCATCATCCAAACACCTATTTCCCTTCCTCCATGATTCCTACACCTGTATCCTTTTTCACACATGCATATATTCAAAAATATAATATGCCTCTATTTTCTTCACCTCATTATTTTTTCTTTTTATGTATCTATTCATCCATGAAATCTGTGATCTATATAGAAACCCTAAAATATTCCGCTTAGGCAGGTTATCTAGGTTGGTTTGTGAAAAATTGGTATCAAAGGCATTCATGACTCTTCTTTGAAATTGCTATATAGTTTGGGATGTATTGGTAGACATGATATAGTATTTTTGAGACTTAATAGGTATATTATTAGAAATTTATTGGCCATATATCATCTTAAAGTGCCTTAAGTTACCTTGGGCTATTGGTAAAAAGTGTCTTTAGGGATTTTTTTGATCTAATCCTAGACTTTTTCTAAATATTTAACATATTTATATTTATTTTGAACCAGTATATATGAATCTCTTTCCCTATTTATTAATAGTTATGTGTTTTAATTTTTTTTAAATATTGTATAGACACATTGTGATACACATGGATAAAAGCTAGATCACATTACCGATGAACACACCTCAGTATGTTAAGGGTTTAGAGGAGTTTTTAGATTTTGAAATTCTTAATCAATCCATTGAAGGGAGAAAAATATTTCCATGTCCTAAATATAAATTTAGAATATGGTTTAAGAGAGATGAAGTTTATGAACATTTAATATTGAAGCAATTCCCTGCTCAATATTTGTGTTGGATTTGGCACGGAGAATCGAACATTACAAAAAGGTTGAGCACTGATGTCAATCCACATAATGAGCTCCCAAATTCATCAAAAAATGGGAAATAAAATGCAAAGACTTATAAATGATGAATTTGGAACTACAAGACACCACCATCAACATCAAAACATATCAGAACAACCAGATGAGGGTGATACAAATAGAAACGTGACAAGTGATGTTTTTGAGACTTTGGGACACCCAAATGAAGATTGTAACATATAAGGGGATCCTCCTATTGATTATGTGGAGACTAATGTATGAGAAAACTTCACTGAAGAAAATAAATTTCATGATTTAGTTGATTAGGGAAATCAAGAGTTGTATAGTGGATGTTTGAGATATTCAAAACTTTCTTTTTTGCTGAAGTTATACCATATCAAATGTCTATGTGGAATTACAAAATAGGAAATATCCATGATATTGGAATTTTTGTGTGATGAATTTACTGAAGAAAACATCCCTGAGTCTTTTTATGATATGAAAAAAGTTGTTAACAGGCTTGGTTGGAATTATAAAAAAATACATGTGTGTCCCAATGATTGTATGCTGTATTGGCGAGAGGATTCAAGTAGACATGATTTCAAAAAATGTTCTTCTTATAGATGGTATTCAATCAATGATGTTAGAAGTTTGAATAAACATAATACCATGAAGAAGAAGAAAAGGAACACACCTGTAAAGATTTTGCGTTACTTTCCTTTAAATCCTCAATTGCAAAGATTATTCATGTCATCAAAAACCACTGAACACATGAAGTGAAATTCTGTAGATAATAACAATGATGGGTTAATGCGACATCCACGAGATTCACAATCGTGGAAGAAATTTGATTCATTACATCAAGATTTCTCAACTAATCCTAGGAATGTTCGATTGTGATTAGCGATTGATGGATTCAACCCATTTGGAAATTTGAGTACTGGTTATAGCTTTTGGCCAGTTGTTTTGATCCCTTACAATCTACCTCCATGGACGCATATGAAAAAAATGTCTTTTATAATTTGAATAATTATTCCTAGAAAACAAATGCCTGGAAATGATATTGATGTATAATTGCAGCCTTTAATTGAAGAATTACAGGAGTTATGGAGCAACGATGTTGAGACATTTGATGCATCTTCTAAAACAATGTTCAAAATGCATTCTACTTTAATGTGTACCATTAGTAACTTCCATGGGCTTAGGAATTTATCTGGTTGGAACACTTACATGGATTTAGATTTTACTATTTGTAACTTTTATTTTTAGCCCAAATTCTTACCTCACAGTTGAAAATGGTTCTTCTTGTTCCATCAATTATTTCTCGATGCATCTCATAGATTTCGGCTGATCAGATCAAAATTTAATGGTTTCATTGATCGCAGAACACCTCCAAAGTTGTTAACTAGTTCTGAAATATTGAAACAACTTGGAAAAGTTGAAATAGAATTTGGGAAGGTTTATCATTTGAATGATAGCAGAAAACAAGTTCTAAGTGCATCGTCAAGTGAAATCAGAACTCAACAATGGAAGAAAAAAAGTATATTCTTTAAACTTTTGTATTTGGAATTTAATTTGTTGAGGATTAATATTGATGTCATGTATATTGAGAAGAATTTCTATGAAAATTTGATCTTCACATTTCTTAATGAGAATGGATAGTCAAAGGATCATCTCAATGCTTAGAAAGACTTACAATTAATGAGCATAAAACGTGATCTATGGCCAGATGAGAATAAAAAGCATGCTCCAAATTTTTTTTCAATGAAAATAGCTATAAAGATACATTATTTATAATTTTAAAGCATGTGAAATTATATTATGGGTATTAAAGTAACATCTAGAGGTGTGTTTACTTAAATAATTGTAAGTTACATGGATTGAAAATTCATGATTAAAATATTTTATTACAGCAGTTACTACCATTGGCATTGCGTACATTATTACCTGAAAAATTTACTGCTATTGTAGTCCAATTTTGCACATTTTTTAGGAATCTATGTGAGAAATATATACAACCATTTGATCTTGACAACCTTTAGGATAGGTTTTATTGACACTTTTTCCAATGGATATGATCTTTCCTCTGTCTTTTTTTACTGTCTTGATGCATTTAACATTGCATTTGGTTGAGGAAGCTAAATTAGAAGGCCCCGTTCATTATCGATGGATGTATCCAATTGATAGGTACTTTATTTATATGTTTTTCAATTAATTAAACAATTTTTTTCACTTAATTAAATTCATAATTATGTTTGTTTATTTTATTTCACAGATATCTTGGGCATTTGAAATCATACGTGAGAAATAAAGCTCAACCAGAAGGCTCTATTGCTGAAGGATTTTTGGAAGAAGAGTGTCTTAAATTTTTTTCTAGATACTTGGATGATATTGAGACAAGATTTAATCACGTGTGATGTGTTGAGGACACATCGACTCAATCTCAAATAGATGGGAAATCAAAAATATTTCCTGCTATTGGCCAATCAGTTGGGAGGACCTCAAATGTTACCCTGAAAGAAATGGAATTATTACAAGTACATTGATATATGATGATGAATATTGAAATTGCAGATCCATTTATTGTATATTTTAAGATACAAACAAAGATATGAATGAGATACCGAACATGAAATGAGAAAGATATAATGAATGCTGTTAATAAAGGGCTTGTAGAATGGTTTGCACGATATTTTTGTTCATAAATATTGCAATAAATAAGAATATAATATTGACACATATATTTTTTAATTATAATAAAGTATATTTTTTTTAGATCATGAATACCAACACTCAAGCATATTTTTCATAAGATTTGAAGTTTTTTTCACGAGGTCCTCTAAAAAAAGTTAGAAAGTTCAATGCTTAGAACGTGAATGGATTTAGATTTTGTATAGTTAATTGAGAAGAGGGTTTAAAAACACAGAATAGTGGTATATTTACATTTTCTTAAGTGGGATACTATAGAAAGATGATCGATATTATTGAATTAAACTACCACAAGCATTTTTTAGTTGTTTTATTCAAATGCAATTTGGTCGATATTTTTAGAGGTGTTAAAAGAGATTCAATGAAATTTACTTATGTGGACTTCTCTTGCTTGATGGGTATTGGTGATCGTGAACTGCATGATCCATATATCTTATCATCACAAGAAAAAATAGTATATTATTTGAATGATATTGTGGATGAAGGGTGGAGTGTAGTTGCTCGTTTAAAACAAAGAGATTTGTATGATATGGGTGATGAAGTGGAAGATTTGACCTTTGAAATTGAATCTCACCAACAACAAGAATCAAAATTATTTTTCCACCATGATATTGAAAATATTAGTATTACAAGGATGAATAAAGAGGATGAAGTAATGGAGTAGGAAACCGACATAATTGAAGGAGAAAATGATTGTATGTACACTTATGCATTCATTTAACAACCACTTATTTAATTTGTGCAATAATTCTTTATCCTTGTTATGTATATTTTGTTTTTTAGTACTGTGCATCTGTTATCTTTTTTAATTTTTTTTTCTGCATAATTTTTTTGAAATATATGTTCTAAACTTAATTTTATTTGATTAAATGATAGGAATGCCAAGTAGGAAGTGATATACTGTTTCATCGACCACCGAGACAGATAACGATCCATCTGTCTCCCTCCCTATGATATATGAGCCACCATCCAACTTCCCCCTACACCATCTATCCCTGAACCATCTCTCACACCCTCTGTGAGCATCCCTTCAGCAGCTCAGTCATTGCCTCCCACTTCAGGAGCCTCAACAGTGGGGGAGCGGCGCACCACTTCTAGTTCTTCACGGGGATACTAGAGGGTGACTGTTATAGGTACAGATTTTAATATAAATAAATATATTTCACTTTTTTATACTAACTATTTGTTTATTAAAGATGGAAACAATTCAAATATAGAGAAAAATATAAAAAGTTTAGATGTATGAAATCTAACCGGAGAGAAGATAGTTGTACCATTTGATTCATATGGGGTCCCTACATATGACGCCGCATGATTATTTGTCCAGATTTTAGGAAATCTGGCCATGAAGCCTGTTTCCCTTTCTATTTCATATGATGATTGGAGGAATATGACTGTAAGTTGAAAAAATGATGTTTTTGAGTCCAAAATAAAGGTAATTTTAATACATTATGGTGTAATTGAATGTCATGTGATTAATATTTTCAAAATAAATTTCTGTGTACAGATGTTTTTCCACTTTACAGTTTTTGATGTGATAGCACGAAAGTGGACATTAAAAAATCTTAGAAACAAATGGAAATAATTTAAATCGAGATTGTGGGGAGATGTCAATGATACTTTTTTGACTTCCCAAAAGATGTATGACAAGCTACCCGATGGGGTATCCAAAGAGCAATGGAAAGTTTTTGTTGATAGACATTGTGATAAGAAGAAGATGGTGTTTAAATATATATTACTATAATAATCTCATTTTACATTTATAAATTTATATTAAGAGGAGATGACATTGTATACATTACTATTAAATTGAATTTTATTTATTTTAGTATCTTTCAAGAAAGAATGCATCAAGCCGGGCTATACAGGTCATCCCTCACATTGTGGGGTCAATGATTTTTTCTAGAAGCTGATCTGCTCTGGTAATCCTTTCATTATTTTAAATATTTATAAGAAAATATTATTTTTTTAATATATTAAATTTTTGATTTATGTTTATTTAATGTAGTTACAGAGTTTAGGGCATGAAGCATCCTGAACAGAAGTGTGGTTGAATGTTCACCAAAAATCTGATGGAAGTTTTGTTAATGAGACTACCAAAGAAGCTGAGGTATAAAATCATTTTTCATTATAATAACTTATTATAAGTTGTTACTATGTTAATATATATTACTTATAATATGACCACTATTTTATTTATTGGTAAAAATTAAAGAACTTTGGGATGCCAATCTTGCGCAGTCCTACTCAGTCTCCCAGGATGACCTGGTTGCAAAAGTCCTTAGGAAGGAGCATCCTGGTAGAGTGTGCAGGATGGGTTTGTGACCTATACCATCTGAGGTCTTTGGCAGGCCATCGAGGATTGAAACTTCATCTACTACCAATTGTAGTCAGTCCATACCCCAAGATACTTAGAGAGAGATTTTTTCTCTATGAAACATAGTTCAGGACCAGGGGGATCAGATATCTGCTTTGCAAAAAGTGTTGATTGAATTTATCAGAATACAACCAAATCTTCCCCTGGTGGTATTTCATCTAATGGTGGTGAGTAGGTAAATCACAAAAATTGGAAATCATTTAGTTTGAAAACTTTTATTGGTTTTAAGTTTAAATATAAATATACAATAATATTTAATTTTCAATATAATGATATTTCAGGTGGTAGCATGAAGTAGAGATGGAGGTGGAGAGGGTGATGATATTTGTTCATCATCAGACCATGATTAATTGTTTTTTTGATATGTTATACAAATATGGTAATAGTAGGTTTGTATATGTATCAAGTGTGGAACATAGTTTCCACCAAACATTTTCATGACCTAACATTTTCTTGATTTCTCATGTTTCCTTTTATGTATTTTATTGATTTATGATGTTTCCTTTTATGTCTTGATTTATAGAGTGTGGTATGCACCATATATGTCGATTATTTTTTTGTCATGAATCATTTTTATGATTCATTTTTCCAAAATTGATTAGGTTTGTTACCCATGGATGAACGATTAAAAACACATCCTATAGTAACAGGAATCAATCCATTCATAGTTCTTGGAAAAGGTACTCTATAAAAATTTGTCTCATGTATAGGAGGAGAATAATGATATGTATGGGAACCATTATGTGAGAAAGAAATAAAGAAATTGATGTGAATGAGGAAGGGTGATCGTACCACGATTCACTGTTTTATTCCACCCTTACATCGCAGTTTTAAAATAGTTTTGTAATGAATATTCCAAATATAATAATAAATTTCACTTTATTTTTGAATCAATAAATTAATGTTAATAAATATTATAATGGTAAATGTTACTTGTTTTTATTGTTTCAATGTAGGTGGAGGTGATTTGGAGGGCCCTTGATGAAGTGGAAGAAAAATGGGCCAAAATTGCATGGATCCATGGACATCTGTCCACTGTTTTGCATAGTACACAAAATATGTGAATCCAAATGGGCTGAACTTTTGTGGTCCTATAAAAACTTTAATATTATACATTTCATATTAAGGAACCAAATCCTGATTCAGCTTCTATGGGGCCCATCCAAACTGATCTGTCCAAGCCACCAAATTTGGACCAAGTCAAATGTGGTGTTCTGTATTTTATTAATATCTTGAGCTGTAGTTGTCCAAATGGTGCCAAACTTTCGGTGAAGATATTAAATAGGTAAGGATACTACTTTTCTATTTTCTCAAAAGAGAGATAAGTCTGTCTGAAGGATGAAACGCATGATACAAGTGGATTGATGAAATCTGTGTGCCTAAAACCACCTTCCAATTTTCCTATAAAAGGGAACCAAGGGAACCTCATTTGCAAGTTAGGCCAAGGAGTGAAGTTCTGCCAATTTGGAGTCCTAGAGGAGTCTCTTAATCTCCTTGGAGGTTCTGGAGGCCCCTATCCTCATAAGGGAATCAAGGATGAAGAAGGAGTTCCACCCGAGCTTCCTCCTCCTCCTGATGTCGAGCTAAACGTTGGGTGTTCGTTGTGAGGGAGCTACACAGATGTCAAGGGAGTTCCGATGCATACACTAGCTACTGGTTTGGATTAATTTGGGTGTTTAAACATTTCATTCCATGTATCTTATTTTATTTCAGACTTTAATGCTTGATTTGATGCATGTGAGTGTTATGCTCTTAATTTCAAACCGATCGGTGTGAGGTTTTGAGAGCGTGACTTGTACTGTTCTGATTGGACATCACAAGAATCCTTTTCATACCCACCTTATTGAGATTTAAATATGATTTGGAAGCTCTTATTCCATGCATAAGTACTGGACCTTGACAAGACGATTGTTACGTCAAGGTTTGGTCCTTAAAGCATTGAAATAAAAGCTTAGGAATTAATTGGGATTCCAATTAACTCCAACCAGAGAATTACTCTAAACCTAAGATGAATATCTTTGAACAATGAACTTGATATGTGTGTAGTGAAATCACATCCACCCTTTTATCTCATATTTTTCAAAATCCACTAGGGCACTCAATTTTTAAGCCATTTCAACTAAGTAGAAACAAGCATTGGGATGGACACTTGCAGACATTCCTGGTATTAGCCCATCAATTTGTACACATCATATTTTATTAACTGATGAGGCTAAACCAGTGAGGCAGGCACAACATCTAATGAACCCAATCCTCTTAGAAGTAGTTAAAAAGGAAGTAATAAAGTTATTGGCTGCTGGAATCATTTACCCCATCTCTGATAGCCAATGGGTCAGTCCCATTCAAGTAGTTCCTAAAAAAACTGGCCTAACGATAATTGAAAATGAAAATAATGAATTGGTTACAAATCGTGTGCAGAATAGTTGGCGTGTCTGTATAGATTATCACCGACTAAACCAACACACTAGGAAGGACCATTTACCATTTCCATTCATTGACCAAATGCTGGAGAGGCTAGAGGGGAAGTCCCATTACTGTCTTCTTGATGGGTATTCTGGATACTTTCAGATCCATATTGCCCCCAAGTATTAGGAAAGGACAACCTTCACTTGCCCCTTTGGCACATTTGCCTATAGAAGGATGCCATTTGGTCTGTGCAATGCTTTGGGTACTTTCCGGTGATATATGGTTAGTATTTTTTCAGATTACCTGGAGGATTGCGTGGAAGTTTTCATGGATGATTTTACTGTTTATGGATCCTCTTTTGATGAATGTTTAAGTAGTCTTGGTTCTGTCCTACATCGCTGTATTGAAAAGAATCTTGTATTAAATTATGAGAAATTCCATTTCATGGTGCGACAAGGTATAGTTTTGGGACATGTCATTTCTAGGGATGGTATCCAAGTAGATAAATCGAAAGTGGACGTCATTTCTTCCCTACCATTACCTAAAAATGTACATGATGTGCAGTCTTTCCTAGGTCATGCTGGATTTTACCGTTATTTCATTCGTGATTTTAGTAAGATTGCACTTCCCCTCTCCCGCTTACTCCAAAAAGAAAAAGATTTTGTTTTTGATAAAGAATGCGAAGAATCTTTTAATAAATTAAAATGGAGTCTCACATCACCCCCGGTAATCCAACCACCTCAGTGGGATTTACCATTTGAGCTCATGTGTGACGCCTCTAACTATGCAGTTGGGGCAGTCTTATCACAAAGGGTCGATCGAGCTCCACATGTCATTGCCTATGACTCACGTACTTTGGACCCTGCCCAAGTAAACTGCACCACCACTGAAAAAGAATTTCTTTCCATTGTGTTTTACTTGGATAAATTCAGGTCATACCTTTTAGGGTCCAAAGTCATTGTGTTCTCAGACCATGTAGCCCTCCGGTATCTCCTAAAAAAACCAGAAGCAAAACCACATCTCATTCATTTGATGCTCCTCCTTCAGGAATTCAATATAGAAATTAGAGATACAAAAGGAGTAGATAATGTGGTGGCAGACCATATCAGTTGGATCCCCCCATCCCCGGACATTGTCTCATCCCCCTGTATTCCCATTAATGACTTGTTTCCTGATGAGCAATTGTACAAAGTGAAAGATGTTATTCCCTGGTATTCTGAAATTTTAAATTATCTGGTAGCATCTTGCATTACTAATGATTTCAACAAAAACCAAGCCATTCATCTAAAACATGAGTCTCTTTGGTACATTTGGGATGACCCCTACCTTTGGCGCACATGTAGTGATCAGGTCCTTAGGCGTTGTGTTCCCGATAGCGAGTTTCAGTCTGTCCTTAGATTCTACCACACTCTTGCTTGTGGGGGCCACTTTGGTCCCTAACATACTCCTCGTAAAGTTCTTGATTCTGGTCTCTTTTGGCCAATACTTTTTCAGGATGCCCATGAATTTTTTAAATCTTGTCCTCATTGTCAAAGAATGGGGAATGTCTCTAAAAGGAATGAAATGCCACAACAACCCTTTCTCTTTCATGACATTTTTGATGTTTGGGGCATTGACTTTATGGGGCCATTTACCAATTCTTTTGGAAACTTGTACATTCTTTTGTCCGTTGATTACGTATCAAAATGGGTAGAGGCACATGCCACAAGGACAGATGATTCCAAAATAGTTGTAGAATTTTTGAAAACTCAGATCTTTTGTAGGTTTGGATTACCTAGGTTCATCATCAGTGACCAGGGTTCTCATTTCTGCAACCGAACAATGCAATCACTTTTGTGTCGGTATGGGGTTGGTCATCGAGTATCTACTACGTATCACCCACATGCTAATGGTCAAGCTGAGGTGTCAAATAGAGAGGTAAAACAAATTCTTGAAAAAATGGTCCAACTCAACAGGAAAGATTAGAGTCTTCGACCTGATGATTCATTATGGGCCTACCGTACTGCTTTCAAAACTCCCATTGGAATGTCACCCTATCATCTTGTGTTTGGAAAGAGTTGTCACCTCCCAGTTGAGATTGAGCACCGAGCCTACTGGGCCATCAAACAATGAAATTCTAATCATTCTAGTGCAGGTACTCAAAGGAAGTTGCAGATTCAGGAGGTAGAGGAAATGAGAAGAGATGCATATGAAAACTCCAGGATTTATAAGGAGATAACCAAGGCTTCTCATGACCGTCTTATCCTTCATCGTCAGTTCCATATTGGGCAGAAGGTACTCCTTTATAATGCAAGGCTGAAGTTTCATCTAGGTAAGCTTCTTTCCCGCTGGTTTGGACCATACACTGTTACTAACGTCTCTTTATTTGGTGTTGTCCAGGTTCAAAATGAAGAAACCAAGCAAACCTTCACTTTCAATGGGCAGCGGCTGAAGCACTTTCATGAACCCGTTCCGGAGTCCCTGATAGAGGAACTCCAAGTTCAATAAGCAAACTATGAATGAAATCAACCAAGTTTTATCCTTCCTTCCCACATTCTCTTTTCCTACAGTAAGGACACTGCATACTCTAGGTGTGGGTGGGTGGATACATTCCTGGGTTAGTTAGGAATTTTCATCGTTTTCTCCTTTTGTTTTCTCTTTTTGGCCTTCTTTATGGTATTTTCATTTTTCCCCATCAACAATTTCGAAATTCTATGATGTGGCGACCATAAAGTGGGGAAAGTAAAAATACCATAACAAAGGCTAAAAAGAATTTTTGTATGGGTTTACCATCAAGGAGTGATTTTTAGTGAATTGGTTTTCTGTCAATGATATAAATGGTCGTATCTATGTGAAACCTTTGAGATGATTGATGCCCTTTGTGTTAGTAGTTTTTTGGAAAACTGTATCACTAATATCTCCACAACGTTTTGCACCAAACCACAAATTGTGATTATTTATTATTTAATATAAGGTAAATATATGTTGGGTTAATATTTTTCAGCTTTAAATGATATTTCCATACGTTCGTTCCTTATCCGATCTGTTTCATTACTGTACCATATTGACCTATGTGTGTGTACCTAATGTCCAAATGTTGTACGCCCTCAAAAAAAAATTATCGTGTCTTGGGTAGGTCAAAAACCACTCCTCCTCAACCTTTGATCTTGTTATAACTATTTCAATTAGTGTCGTGAGGAGATTAAACAAGGGTTGAGAGATGAGTGTGAGATTTGTTCCAGTTGGAACTTCAAAAAAAATATAATAAATGAGGGGAGTGATGAAATGTGCAACATATGGGGAGATCTAGGTCAGGAGCTTATGGTTTGACTTCTGGGAATTCTTAAATGAGTGGGTCTTGAAATATTATTGCAAAGGATGTAGGACAGGTTCAGTGACAAAATCATTTAAGCTAAAAAATGTTAAAATAACACATATTTATTGGATATCAAGTGGAAAGAATAGCATGGAATGGTTTTTACACACACACATGGAGAGTTAGTGTCATGGTTTACTAATGAATTCCTTTCTCAATTGGGTATCATGAATCTTTTTGAATTTTTCTATGATATCATTTTTGAGACATCTTTTCTATTTTCACTAGGAAGAACTCCTTGGTGTGGTTCGTGCATTGATCACTTTACTTTAAATAAAATTTCCTAAAATGATAAATCTTCAGGATGTTGGAAATATATATATATGAATCATTGTATTTGGATATGTGACTTTTCCTAGGAGTGAAAATGTTTAGGTGTGGGGGTGTGATCGTACCACGATTCACTGTTTTATTCCACCCTTACACCGCAGTTTTAAACTAGTTTTGTAATGAATATTATAAATATAATAATAAATTTCACTTTATGTTTGAATCAATAAATTAATGTAAATAAATATTATAATGGTCAATGTTACTTGTTTTTATTGTTTCAATGTAGGTGGAGGTGATTTGGAGGGCCCTTGATGAAGTGGAAGAAAAATGGGCCAAATTGCATGGATCCATGGACATCTGTCCACTGTTTTGCATATTACAAAAAATCCGTGCATCGAAATGGGATGAAATTTTGTGGGACCGTCCAAAATTTAATATTATACATTTCATATTAAGGAACCAAATCCTGATTCGCCTTCTATAGGGACCATCCGAACTGATCTTTCCAAGACACCGAATTTGGACCAAGTCAAATAAGGTGTTCTGTATTTTATTAATATATTGAGATGTAGTTGTCCAAATGGTGAAAATATTTCGGTGGAGATAGTAGAGAGGTAGATATACAACTTTTATATTTTTTTCAAAGCGAGATAAGGCTGTCTGAAGGCCTAAACGCGTGATACAAGTGGATTGATGAAATCTGTGTGCCTAAAACCACCTTCCAATTTTCCTATAAAAGGGCACCAAGGGAACCTCAATTGCAAGTTTGGCCAAGGAGTGAAGTTCTGCCAATTTGGCGTCCTAGAGGATTATACTAATAACCTTGGAGGTTCTGGAGGCCTCTATCCTCATAAGGGAATCAAGGATGAAGAAGGAGTTCCACCTGAGCTTCCTCCTCCTCCCGATGTCGAGCTAAAAGTTGGGTGTTCGTTGTGAGGGAGCTACACACATGTCAAGGGAGTTTCGATGCATACACTAGCTACTGGTTTGGAGAAATTTGGGTGTTTAAACATTTCATTCCATGTATCTTATTTTATTTCAGTTTTGAATTCTTGATTTGATGCATGTGAGTGTTATGCTCTTAATTTCAAACCGATCGGTGTGAGGTTTTGAGAGCATGACTTGTGTTGTTCCGATTGGACATCACAAGAATCCTTTTCATACCAAACTTATTGAGATTTCAATATTATTTGGAAGCTATTATTCCATGAATAAGTACTGTACATTGACAAGACGATTGTTACGTCAAGGTTTGGTCCTTAAATCATTGAAATAAAAGCTTAGGAATTAATCGGGATTCCAATTAACTCCAACCAAAGAATTACTCTAAACCTAAGATGAATCTCTTTGAAAAATGAACTTGATATGTGTGTAGTGAAATCACATCGACCCTTTTATCTCATATTTTTCAAAATCCACTTGGTCACTCAATTTTTAAGCCATTTCAACTAAGTCATTGTTTTAAACTCTTTTCAAAACCACCCCCTCTCTTAGTCATTTTTATTAAAAATACACACTCTAAACCTACCAACGCTCCTTGAGAGACGACCTAGGGTCTACCCTAGACTATAAATCAACCTTAAAAACATAATTAATTTGATGTGTCATGACAACACGGTCAAAGGGTCTCTTTTTTAGGGTATAACTAGTGTGATTATAATTTTCACCATGGCCTATTATAGGAGATCTCAACATCATTACATATATTGAAATATCATGAATCAATCAACATATAGTTTTTATATAATACCCCTATTCATATTTGACTCTTCCCTAGGGTAAGAGTCATTTTTTCATAACATATGTTTATGGATAAAGAACCACATGCTAAGGATCATTATGTAGATTTGGATAATATGTAGAGGAAGACATGTCTTACTAGGTAGACTGCTCTAAGAAGTTTCAAGTCTTACAAGATGGACCATGCATCACATAGTTTAACATCATATGAAAATGACTAAAATAATATATGGTTTGTTATCATATAAAAAATACCTTATTATATGAGGTTTAATATAGTTTAAACTCATGTTTAAAATGAAATGAACTTGTCTTTATGCCCACCCTATGGATGGAAAACCCATGTTAATGAA
Source organism: Viscum album (assembly GCA_963277665.1). Taxonomy (NCBI): domain Eukaryota; kingdom Viridiplantae; phylum Streptophyta; class Magnoliopsida; order Santalales; family Viscaceae; genus Viscum; species Viscum album. The sequence continues at coordinate 533,938,321 of OY728129.1, forward strand.
GAAACCCAGTCACTAAGATAAAGTGGGGGATTTTATATTGGTTTTTTGGTTGGGTTTGAGATAGGATATCTAAGAATCACTATGTATCCCATGAAAATAGGAATCAATCCCCACATAGTTATTATATTTTTGGGGAAAATATGATCACCTTGACTTAGAATTGAGAAATAATAGGGAAACCAAAATAAACAGAATGAGTGTAATGGTACATACCATTTATGAACTTCCCTTTGTTCATTATCATGTATTGGGGATATTTAGGGAGAGTTTTGTGGTGATTTTGAGGTTTTAGGTGGTGTTTTAGCCTTTTTAAGGCCACCACATCTTGTGCAATGACTTGTCGAGATATGAAGGAGGTAGTTTTATGTTGGGCGTGCTCTTGTGTAAAATGGGATATATAACCATGACTTGGGGATGAAATGGTGCTATGCATGTTGTCCTAGTGGTTTTCCTATGCACCATGAGAATCTTGAAATACCCTTGGGTGGGCATGGAACATTGTAGGACCACCTGTCCAAAATAGAAAACCCAAGCTCACCATATTGTAGTCTTGGGTATGGTGAGGGTAAAATGGATAGGAAATGGGAACTAGGTCATAGAATCTATACATGGAAGAATATAGAAGAACTACTATGGCTTAGACCATTCCATGTTCTAAGATTTTTGGGAGGCCAAATTCTTTTTTAAAATTGGAAAAACTATAAAATGATAACGAGGGTTATAGATCACACTTTTACCAAACCCACCACATGAGTTTTGGATATTAACCAACTTTTGGTAGAGTCTAGTGTGATTCACTTATAAATAGGAGTTTTTTATCATATTGTTTTGAATTTTAGAATTTCCTTCAATTCTTGGTTGACCCTTACTCATCCTCCCCTTCCCCAGTCACCTCACTTGGTGTTCCAAACCACTTGGATCATATTTAATCATTTATATTGAAGTTATTGGATTCATGGTAGCCCTCTCTTTCACAATTACTCTTTTATTATCTTTATATTATATTAAAGTGTTCATTATGGTGGTAATTCTCCTCTTTTTTGGGAGATTTTTGATGGAGTCTTATCATTCATTGGATTTAATAGTGATTCACTTGAGCTTAGTGGTGGTTTATCCTTGGTTCTTTTTCATTTCTCCTTGAAGAATCAGTCAATGTTGGGGATCCTTCATCTCCCCTTATTTATATGTACATTGGGAAATATAATGCTTTTGTATTTATTTGGATAAGTGGCACATATCATGTTAATAAATATAATGAAAAATATTAATTTAATTTTAAGGGGAAGAGAGAAATCACATGATTTTTACTTATTCTTCTTATTTATTCTTATATGGATACAATTATTTGGTTTTACAATTATGACTTATTTTGAGATGGTGTTTTGTTTTGGTTTTTATAAAACTTTCTATGTATGTTTGTATAACCTCAAAACATATGAAAATGAGTAACAATATATATCGAACTATTAAATTGGTTTCCCATGAAATATTTTATTTCTGTGTGAATACACTCTATAATAATTTAGTAATTAAGATAAAAAACCTTATTGAAACTAAATTATTCATGGTGGTTGTGATGTGTAGTGGTTATGATGTGTGGTGGTGGCGATTTGGGGTGGTTGTGATGCGAGGTGGTTGCGATGTGTTGTGGTTATGATGTGTTATATGTTATATCAATTGGAATGGTTTTTTTCAGGGAATTGGTAATGGGCCTGTAGTATCAGCTGCTTTTTTTTCCTGTAAATATGGCTTTAGCCGTGATTTTAACTACCGTAAAATAAATATAATATATTTTGCGACAGTTTTAACTAATTCTATAATTATAGTATTTTTCTATCTGCGGCGGTTAAAACCGCCACTACGAACAATAATTTAGCTGCTATTTTAACCGCTGATAAACAATTTTCATATTCCTTTATTATTTTGCGGTGGTTTTTATGGTTTTAGTGGTGGTTTTTCTCAGAGAAAGTGTTTCTTTAGCAGAGGTTGTAACCACTGCTAAAAAAATCACTTTCTCAAGGAAAACCCACTGTTAAAACCATAAAACCACCACAAAATGCACCCACTACAATGGTTACAATAAACCTCCGCTAAATTGAGGAAACAACCAAATATTGTATTCCAACACACACAATAGCGATGGTTTTTTGAAACTTCCATAGAATCATATTGTGGTGGTTTAAACTGCTGCCATTTCCAAACAAAAACCGCCGCGAAATGGTCATTTTCCTATATTGAAAGTAAGGGTTCTTATTTAGTTTTGTTTTTGATTTGATTAACCAATATATACATATATGTGTAGATATGTTTATATATATGAAACAAACCTATTCTGTTTTTATAATTCTCGAATGAAGGATATTTGTTTTTAAATGATGTTCTTAATGCATGTAATACATGTAAGGGTTTACTTTGTTTTTTATTTAATTATACCCTATGTATATACTTATATAGGTATATATGTTCATTTATAAAACAAACTTATTCCATTTTTTATGGTTTTTTAATGATGAATATTTGTTTTTAAATCATGTTCCTAAATGCATGTAAATCATGTAAGGATTATATTTTGTTTTGTTTAATTGGACCATATATACATATATGTGTATATGCGGTTATATGTATATATACATATAGGTTTTAATTATAATATGAATTAGGTTTTCATAAAATCGTTTTTAGTGATTAAATTATGTTTTTTGAAGTGTACAACATTTATAAGGATTTATCGAATCTTGTTTTGGTTGTGCAAATCCCATGTATACACTTTGCGTATAGATGGTTTTATATAATTTTCAAACCCACATGTATATATATAAGAACCAAAATTACATATATGCATGTATTGTATTATTTAAGAAGTTTTGATGGTATTAACCTGGTGATGATTTTATAAAATACACATGACACAATCTTATATGGGCAAACAATAACAAAACACTATTTTGTTATTGTGTGCCTAAAAATTCTAAAAGAAGTCATCACCTTGTTAATGCAATTTACTTTACATACATCTTGATTTTTAATTTTAGGTTAAGTAGTTGAAAGTATCTTTTGTTTAATACATATTCATATACATGCACATACACCTTTTATAAAGTGTCTTTAATTGTTTATACATCAATATGAATGTTATAAATTAGCAAGTGTTATGTTTTAATACATGGTGAATCTACCAAAATAAATACAATTAGTTTATGATTAACCTTTTTGACACTTCTATTTATCAGTGTATGGTGAACATGAATCTTAAGTATACAAAATGATCATTTCCATGAAGAAAGGGTTTTGAATTTAAGTGTTATTATTTCATGTGAAAAACCTAAACAAATTATTATTTTATGTGCACCAGTTATTATCACTTGTAAAAATGTATATCTATATATCCATGTAGTCTTTAGTTTAATGTTTATAGTCAATGCATGTTTCATTTAGTAATATGGACATAATTTAAAAATGTAATTTATCTCATATAACATATTATGGATTAAGAATTTAATTATTTGAAGTGGTATGGGATACTTAAAATAAAAGGCATGAATTAACTATTCGAAGTGGTATGGGACACTTTGAATAAAATATATAATTTTAAAAATCAAAGTGGTATGGAACACATTTATTTAAATAAATTTGGACATATGAGGAATTTATTGGTCTGATAATGTGATGGGTGAGGCTTACTATAGCCTCTCGATACATCGATAGGACTCATTAGGAAAACTAATTTAGGGGACAAGGCCTTGATAAAATGATTATGTATGGTCTTGGATCAAGGCCTCGACATAATGTTATGATTGTCCGACATTATGAATATCCTCAATATGTTCTTAATATTTAACCAACCATGTGATTATTATACTAGTAAAATATTCTTAGTTAATAATCTCTTACTTATGATAATGATAATAAATGCACATGGCATAATGAAGTACGTACTTAGAATGCATTTTTAAAAAAAATTGTAGCATCTATTTTCAAAAATGTTGTTAAAAATATAATATTACATCTATCATTTCTATGAATTTCATTTCAAGTGTAAAGTGAACTATTATATGGTTACTTTTTTAATTTTAAACAAGTATTATTTCATGCACTTATTTGTATCTGCATCCTCGCATGTCACTCTAAGATTAGTTTGATCAATTTATGGATTATGCATCATTCCAAGCATTTTTGTACATGGATTCGTACTCTAATATGTGTTTTATCTATATCTTATAAATAAATATATAAACACTTGTGTATGATATTTTCCTAATTTTTTTTCAAGTAAACTTTGAAAAATTTTGATGATGTGCTTCAAGAAATGTTGTTTTACTTTTTAGAAAATGTTTTGTAATTATTTTAAAAAGATTATTTAGAAAGGAATTTCATTAATTTATTTTAAAACCCCTTATTGAGAATTTTATTTACTCACCATATATTTTCAATATATTTTTACAGTATTAGTAGATTTTTCTTCTTAAGTGGTGGCAACAATATAAAGCATATCTTTTTTAAGTTCTTGAAGAAATGTATCAGCTGTATCTGGTTTTCCAGAATGTAAATCAGGAAGATTCTCTGTGATAGAATGTGATGTGTAATTATATCAGTATGTTTTTATAAAAAAATTACACACCATGTTTTATGCACTGATTCCGGGGGTCGAGGTTGTCCCAGTTGGTATTAGAGGAACAGTTTAGACAATTCTGGAAAATTATAACAAAACAAATATACTATGTTTCTAAAGTATAACTTTTTCATAAAATTTTCAGATGGAAGGTGAAGGTTTACCAACAAAACCCTTGTCTCTCCCCATTTAGGCACTAGAAACCATAACTTTCAAGTCATTTATGGATGAATTTGAGCCCTTTGTGAACCTTAGTTTGACCTACAAACATCCTTACCACATATTCGGCACTCTTAGTATACTTCACCTTCATCGAGGATCAAGCATTGTTTATTTCTTCATAGTACATGCTCAACTCCCATTCTCTACACATTGAGGAAAGTAATTTGAGGGCCTCTTTAAATGTTTCATTCAGGCTGATAGTTTTCTATCCTTAAGGTATTTCTAAGAAGCTGCAAGAGAGGGTGACCTTACCACAACATATCTTTCTCAAATCTTGTCCTACGAACTATATGGCCGAGTTAGTGACTTTGAAATTCTATAGGTAGAGCCTTTTCATTTGTTTTACAGACATCAAGTTCATACCAATGTCTCCCAAATTTACACCCCTCATGCAACTCTCTCGAGATACTATAGCTGTGTACATGAGTTTAACCTGAGTTTCTTATGCTGCATCTAGACAAGAAAAATAGAGGAGTTTGAAATTGTTCTGGAAATTAATTTAACCACGAGGAACTATGAAAATCACCGATACTAGTGGAACTGGTAAAGGTATGAATAAAAAAATGTTTTTCTTTCAAATTTTTTTAGTTAATAATAATTAAAAAATGTTTTGTAGGGACATCAAGAGTGATGTATATGGGATGGTACTGGAAATCATAAGAGTACAACGAATTGCATGGACACAATTCTTTTGAAGGGGGAATAATGTGACACCCCGAACCCATAAAGTATTTTGGAATGAATGAATTTCATTTTAATGTTAATTATTATTTTTGGTGAAAATAATGAAATTGAAATCAAATGAATTAAATAAAAAAGGAATAAAAAGAGAAACCTTTATTTATTAATTAAAACACTAAAATGTTACTTTGTAATATGGTTTTTAGGTGACCCTTGTATGTAATATGACCATTGGTTTTGGTGATGGTCATAAAATTATATAACCAATGGGTATTTAAATATTTTTATTATTTTATATATTTTAAATTTATAAAGTATTTTAATTATTTTAAGTACATTAAGAAATTTAAAGGTTTTGAATGTTTTAAAGTAAAATTTTAGTTAATAAATGTCTGTTTTTAAGAAAATGTAAAGTTTTGAATGAATACCTCTTTATGTATTAAAAGTGTATACTTATTTATATTTTAATAGAAATGAAATATAACCAATTATTTTATAAAGAAATATATATGTTTCAAATGTTTTAAAATGTTTTAAATATTTTAAAGTTATATCCTTGGTAAAATAATAACATCGTTTTAATTAATGGTATACTTTATTTTAAAAATATTTTAACCATGATGTTTATTTTAATATGAATACAAACTTTTAAAAGAAAAGAATTTTTTTTAAATGAGGTTGTATTTTGAACTTATAATGTTTTAAAACTAAAAAATGTATACAACTTATGAAAAAAATGGTATTTAGAGTTTAATTTAAGAAATGATTTATATTCTATTTTTAAAAACATTATTATATATATATATATGTGTGTGTGTGTGTGTTCTTATGTTTGATAAAAATGAAGTATTGTTTTCACAAAATTTTGGGCGAGTACCCACCCAATTGAGGGCAGCCATGAAGGCCAAGCTGTCTGGGTCTGGTGGGTGTCTCACGTAGAACCCCAAGGTTAGAAAACCCTCAGGCAGTGCATGCGTGGTGCATGCCAAGTCTCGCGCACATTCTGTGAATAGTGAGGCCTAATATCATCACCAAACCCATGTATAAGGCCTATTCAGGTTTGTGCAGGGGGTGAGGCAGGTTGCGCACAGACGCGAGTGTGGCTAGACTGAGGCCCGCAGGGACGGGGGGTTTTATGGGTAAGGACCCTGGGTGTGTGGTTGTGATTTTGGAAAATGGTAGTGGTGATGAGATATTTAAGGTGGTCCCAAAACCAATTCCGTTTTGATGTGGGACACCGTTTTTTTAGAGAAATATAAACCGAGCTGTTGAATCGTGACGCAAAAGATCTTAGCCACTCAACCTTTTTAAAACTCACTGCTTTCCCCGTGACCGTTTGATCTAAGTTGTGGTTGATCTCGGCCATCCTTCTGTTTCTATAACCACTGAAACCTTCTTATCCATCCAATCGATGTCATTCGATCATGGAATTCTGTTATTTTCTATATCTTCTCCCTTTCTTCTTCTTATTCCTTGCACCACACCGATAGCCATATCTATATCTCCATTGTGTATACCTCCTCCCGTGATTCTTATTATCCCTCTCCGTACCTAGTTTTCCACCTTTCTACATTCCAAAAGTCTTTAAGGGTGCTTTATTTTTACACTGACCCGAACTATTTCTCATGCAAGCTTTCCACAAAATATATATATTATAAAAACAAAATATCCATTGGAGATTTGGGTTAATCAAAATTTTCCTTTCTTTCTAAATAGTTAGATTAGGATTTCATTAGGTTTCATTATTTATATATTTATTATTTAACCATGGTATATAAAAATTTTAAATACATATACAATTTATATAACCATTTATATAAACCTTCATTTTCACTATAACATTATAGGTTTTCCTCCTCCTAAACTTTTTTCCAACCTCTGCTCCTCTCCACCATTCATTTGAATTCAATTAAGGGTTCTTATTTAGTTTGGCATTTCATTCAATTAACCCACATATACATATATGTGTAGATAAATATATATACATGTAACAAACTTATTCTCTTTTTATGATTCTCGAATGAAGTATATTTGTTTTTAAATGATGATCTTAATGCATGTAATACATGTAAGGGTTTACTTAGTTTTGTGTTAAATTAAACCCTATGTATATACTTATTTAGGTAAATATGTTCATTTATAAAACAAAACTATTCTCTTTTTATGGTTTTCGAATGCTGAATATTTTTTTTTAAATGATGTTCCTAAATGCATGTGAATCATGTAAGAAATCTATTTTGTGTTTTTAATTGTACCATATAAACATATATGTGCATATATAGTTATATGTATATATACATATAGGTTTTAATTATAATCTTAATTAGGTTTTCATAAAACCAATTTTAGTGATAATTTTTTTTGAAGTGTACAACATTTATAAGGATTTATCAAACATTGTTTTGGTTGTGAAAATCCCATGTATACACATTGTATATATATGGTTTTATATAATTTTCAAACCCACATGTATATATATAAGAATCAAAATTATATATATGCATGTCTTGTATTATTTAATAAGTTTTGATGGTATTAACCTGGTGAGGATTTTATAAAATACACATGATACAATTTTATATGGGAAAACTATAACAAAACCCTATTTTGTCATTGTGTGCCTAAAAATTATAAAATTAGTCATCACCTTCTTAATGAAATTAACTTTACATACATCTTGACTTTTAATTTTAGGTTAAGTAGTTAAAAGTATCTTTTGTTTAATACATATGCATATACATTCACATACACCGTTAGTAAAGTGTGTTTAATAGTTTAAGCGTCAATATGAATGTTATACATTAACAAGTGTTATGTTTTAATATGTGAGGAATCTACCAAAATAAATACTACTAGTTTATGATTAACCTATTTTACACTTCTATTTATCAGTGTATGGTGAAGATGAATATTAAGTATACAAAATGATCATTTTACTCAATCAAGGGTTTTGAATTTAAGTGTTATTATTTCACGTGACAAACCAAAAAAAAACTATTATATTATGTGCACAATTTATTATAACTTTTACAAATGTATTTCTCTATGTCCATGCCGTATTTAGTTTAATGTTTATAGGTAATGCGTGATTCATTTTGGAATATGGATAAAATTGAAAAATGGAATTTATCTCTTATAATATCTTATGGATTAAGAATTTAATTTTTCAAAGTGGTTTGGGACACTTCAAATAAAAGACAAGAATTAACTATTTTAAATGGTATGGGACACATCGAATAAAAGACATAATTTTATAAATGAAAGTGGTATGGGACACTTTGATTTAAAGACATTTAGACATATGAGGAATGCATTGGACTGATAATGTGATGGGTGATGCCCTCTATATCCTCTCGATGCATTAGCAGGTCTAATGAGACAAACTAGGTCATGACATGAGGAATTGATAGAATGATTATGTATGGTCTTGGCACGAGGCCTTGATATAATGTTATGATTGTCTGGAAGTATGCATTTCCTCAATATGTGATTAATATTTAACCAACCATGTGATTATTCGACTGGTAGAATATCCTTGGTCAAGAATCTATTACTTATGATAATGATAATAAATATACATGGCATAATAAAATATGTACTTGGAAAGTATTTTTTTAAAGAAAGTGTAGAATCTATTTTCAAAACGTTGATACAAAGATAATAATACATATTTCATTTCAATGAATTTCATTTCAAGTGTAATGTGAATTATGACATGGTTAGTTTTTCTATTCTAAGAAAGTATTATTTCATGCACTTATTTGTATCTACATCCTTGCATGTGACCCTATGATTAGTTTGATCAATTTCTGGATTATGGATAATTCCAAGAATTTTTGAACATGCATGCGTACTATGATATGTGTTTTATCTATAGATTTTAAATAAATACATAAACTCTTGTGTAATAGATTTACCTACAAATGTTTTCAAGTAATCTTTGAAATTTTTTGATGACGTGCTTCAAGAAATGTTATTTCCATTTTAGAAAATGTTTTTTAATTATTTTAAAATGATTCTTTAAGAAGGAATTTCATTAATTTATTTTAAAACACCTTACTAATAATTTTAAATGCTCATAGTAAGTTTTTAATTTAATTTTATAGGATTAATAGATTTTCGAGCTTAAGTGGTTGAATCAATATAAAGCTTATCTTTGTCAAGTTATTGAAGAAATGTATTAGCTGTATCTGGTTTTCTAGAATGTAAACTTGGAAGACTATCTATGATGGAATGTGATGTGTAATTTTATCAGCATGTTTTTATAAAATAAATTATAAACCATGTTTTAGGCACCGACTCCAGGCTTCTAGGGTCAGGGTTTTCACAAAAACAATCTTCAAAGTCTATACCTTCTTCTTGAGAGTATCCTTGAGAAAAAAGTATGGATTTGTTTTTGACAATCTGTCCAGATTCATCCCTCTTGTTTCTAAATATCCATTTAGTTCTAATAACCTATCTATCCTTAGACAATTCTAGTAAAGTCCAAAAATTATTTCTAAAAAATTTATTTAATTCATCTTTCATAGCAACAATCTGGTTCTCATCTTTAAAGCGTCATTAAAATTAAAAGGAACAAAATCAGAAATAAAAGTAGAATTGACACAAAAATTTAAAATAAAATATCTAGTTTTGACACCAGAATCAACATTGCTAATTACATATTCAATAGGATGATCTTTGTGAATCTTCTATGATTTTGGATCAGGTTGAGAAGGAGTATGTTCCCCCTCAATTGATTCATTCTCATATTGAAAAATTTCTTCACTGAAATTAAATTCTCTAAACTTGTCATCATAAACATTAGAATCTGAATTTAATTTAACATTATTTTCCTCAAACATAACATGAACAGATTCTTCAATAATCATAGTTATTTTCTTATAAACTCTATATTCTATTCTATTATTATAATAACTAATAAAAATAACTTCATCACTCTTAACTTCAAATTTATCTAAATTATCATTTGAATTTAGAATAAAAAATTTACAACAAAAAACTCTAAAGTAACTAACTTTAGGTTTTTATTTTTAAACAATTCAGAAGGAGTTTTCTTTAACAAAGGTATAATAAGAATTCTATTCGAAATATAATATGCAGTAAAAATGGCTTTAGCACAAAAATATCATGGTAAATTATATTCACTTAATATAGTTCGATCCATTTCAATAAGAGTAATATTTTTCCATTCTACAACAAAATTTTTCAATAGTGTTCTAGGAGCATAAAAATTATAAAAATATCCATTATTTTCACAAAAACTTTCAAAATATAAATTGTGAAATTTACCGCATTTATCACTATGAATAAAAATAATTATACAACATTTTTATTTTGTAATAATTTTAAAAAAGAAGTAAATCTTTAAAATATACCATTTTTATGAGCAAAAAAGTATACCCAAGTAAATATAATATAATCATCAACAATAACTAAGGTATATTTCTTTCCCCCAAGTCTAGAAATTTGAGTTGGTTCAAATAAATCAAGATGTATTAACCATAAAGGTCTATTAGTACTTATTTTATTGATGGGTCTAATAGAAATTTTATGTTTCCTCCCTTTCATGCAAGCATTACATACATTAATGTGTTCTTTGTTAAAGGGTGGAATTTGTAACACATACTCATGTTTTTAGATTTTATGTAACATTATGAAATTAACATGACCTAAATGTAGATGCCAAAGGATACTATCATTCTTTACAGCATTCAAACACTTGACAAGTTGAACAATTAGTTCAACAAAATCAATAATATAAATATTATATTTTTAATTAGCATAAAATAATAAAGATTTATCTTTAAAAACTAAAAATTTATCATTTTGAAATTTAACATCCATTCCATGATCACATAATTGTGATATACTAATTAAATCATGTTTTAAACCTTAAATATATAAAACTTTAGAAATAAAATTAGAATTTCAAATACCAATATTAACAAAAGCTTTTACTTTGCCTTTATAATTGTCTCCAAATGTGACAGTGCCTCCATCACATGTGTTGTAAGTGGTAAAATTTGATGGGTCTCCAGTCATATTCCTAGAGAACCCACTGTCCATGTACCATATATTATTCTTCAGTCATATAAGGTATTTTTCATACAAAAACCAATTACTTGAAAATTTTGGTACCTAAGTTACTTTGGGTCAAATGGGATTAGTTATCAAAATTTTAGGTACCCAAATAGAATTTAAACATGTATTGTAAGGTACTCTAGATAATAAGGATTTAGAAATATTAGTTTTTTTAAATCCCAAAGATTGTTTAAATCAAAGGGAACAATCATTTTCATAGTGACCTTTCATGCCACATTTAAAACAAGTAACAGTTGAAGTACAACCATTTTTACTTTTAACAAAATTATTTTTATACATTTTCTGTAATCTCCTGTCATAACAAAAACCATATTTATTTTTATCAGTTTTTTTACAGGAAAACATGTCATGGTATTTTTCATGACCTTGAATAAAAGCAGATAAACCTGGTTTAAGACATTCAACTTTATTTTTAAAAATTTCATTCAAATCTTGTGTGGATTTTATATTTTCATAAACTTTTGAATGAGAGTAAGAAAAATAAATGTTACTTAGTTTCTTATTCTACTAAAAAATTATTTTATTTTCAGAAATAAGTTTGTATTGTTTTCTTTATGCTTATTATATAAATCAACATCTTTGAAAATATCTTTTCTTAATATTTTAATTTCTTTATTTAATTCAAATATATTAGGGTTTTCAGAATCAGATTCAGAATCTGAATATTCAGAATAAAAAAATAATTACTTACCTTTTCCATTGATTAAAAAAAAACAAGTTAGTAGATTATTTTTCATTTACATATTGTCCACTGGAATTAGATTCCTCTTTAAAACTCCAACTAGTGGTTAATGACTTTTTGTACTTCTTTCTATATTTATCTTTATTCATTAGTTTAGGAAAATAAGGTTTGATATAACCTTTCTTCCTAAACTAATAACAGGTTGCATATGAATCATTATAATTCATATCACCTTTTTTATCTCCCTTATATTTTTCTTTTTGAGGGTTTATTCTAAACTGATTCTTAAATACTTTATTTTTCATTATTTTGTAAACTCAAGTCACAATCTGATCCGTGTATTATTTTTCAATATCCAATAGATCAGAATCAAAAGATTCAGTAGAAAAAACATTCACATATTTAAAATCTATACCTTTTCTTTTTTGTTGTCTCCTCAGCAGCTCTGTTATTCAGTTCAGTTTCATATTAGATTAGTGATTCAATCAATTCATCAAGTGTGTACTCTTTGAAATTATTACTTTCATCAATGGAAACCGTCTTGGAATGACACTTCTTTGGTAAGGCTTGTATGAATCTTTCAACAAGAACTGGGTTTTCTAGAGCTTCTCCAAGTTAATTAATTACATTCACAATACTTATGAATCTGTGGAACATTTGGTTTACTATTTCATCTTCACCCATATTTAAGTCTTAGTACTCAGCACAAAGCATTCCATGTTTGGTTCAAATCAATTTTTATGAGATAAGGTGAATGACATGCAACATCTTCCATATTTCATGAACTATCTTATAAGAAGACACATGACTAAAAAAACTTATTTTAATATCACAATATAAAATATTAACAACTTTTTAATTTAAAACATATTTATTGCATCATTTCTGGTAAGTGTATCTGAGTCAGCTTTAGGTAGTCTGTACTATTTTGACATGATAGACTAGTGCTCAATGCTCAACTGTTTGAGGTAATCCTCTATTCAGGATCTCCAAAAACAATAATCATTACCATAAAAGTGTGGTGTCTTTTGAGGTATCCTAGCATCATTTTGGTTCAATCCTTCCATCTTATATGATCTTATCCTTAGACTGTGAGGTCTAGGAAAATTTTAGCATAAATAAAATCAAAGCAGAATCTATAGTGGGATTTGATAATTCCAAAAGGAATAATCTTTTGACACAAATTTCTAATTATCAAATAGAGAATAATTGAGCTAATTAGTTCTATAATGGTTTTCCCACTGATACCATTTTTTTTGGTATCATAAGAAGATAGTGATAGGGATAAACTATTCTTAAGAAGGTCAAACTTTGATACCAATTGGTAGGTTGGATAGGGTAATGGAAGATGATCTAGAGGGGGTTAATAGACCCGATTAAGAATTTAATCAAATAAATTGGTTAATTAAATTAAATATAAAAGTTAATTATAAAGGTTAATTAGGAGTGGAAAAATTAAATAATGAAAGTATGTTTTTATGGTAGTTTGGTCCAAAGTGGGAATACTTATACTCTTATACATCTCTACTCTATGAGAGATACGTTTGAACTTAAAATGATTTTTATGGGGGAATCATAACCCAATTACAAAATCCTTTTCTAGTGGAGGGATAACTACAACACTAACTTTTGTGTGGGGAGTCACAATGTAGAGACCCGAAGCTTGAAATACATGAACATTACATTACTTTTGCGGAATACTTAATACATAACAAAAACAGACACACAGGGACCGTAATAGTTTAGTGTCTTTGGAAACTTGGAACGTAATCTTCTAATCTTGGTGAAAGATATTCAACATCTCCCAATAAAGATCTTCCCCTTTTTTTCTTACCTAAATCCTTTCTTTATATCCTGGGGAAAAGAAAACATAAAAGGGGTGAGCTCAAATTCCCAGTAAGGGTAAACATAGAGAACCTAAAACAATCCATAAACATTTGAATGAAAAAAATTGAACATAAAATCTAAACATCAAAATCTTGAGCAAAGACATGAATCTTGGGAGTACGTAAGGCATATATCATAAGGGAACATCAATCATGATAAAATTGCATGGGAATAAAACATGTAATTGTGGAAACCATTAATAACATGATATGATTTCCATAGTATCCAAGGAATTGCTGCCAAGACCATCTTAGTGGACAAAGTCCCTTTCTGAATCGAGTTCACTCCTCGTTCCAGTCCTGTATTACTGAACCGGTTTAACCTGCCGTTCCAGCCATGTCCATCTGATGAGATATAAATCTTTACCCAATGAATTGGAGGGAGATATAGGTCCCACCCATCTCATATTGAAATCATTCTTACTTGTACCACATAATAAACATACATCATTCATAATAACTCAATGAATAAAATAGGTTTCATAAACATCACCCCATCATCACATAATCCATATAAATGAAATGGATATTTCATCATAAGAAAAGTGAAACCGTGTAAATCATAGAGACATTATACTTGAAACATACACATATGAAATAATGTCATCTTAGATGTAAAATGATTTCGATAAAACAATTGAAATGAATCCTGAGGAAAATATCCTTTCTTCTTCAAAATCAATTTATTTTCACAAAACGTCATGCACTATTAAAAGAAAAGGATTTTGTTGAAAATAGTCCTTAAATATTTTGGAGGAAGCTTCATGAAAATAAGGCTTTATTAAACCGTAAAAATCCTTTCATGCTGTATACGTTAAAAAAAACATTCTTCTCGTACTTTTGTCGGAAAAGTCAAAAAAGTACCTCGTAACGTAAAAAAAAGAAATATTCCTTACATACCATGTAGTAAAAGTCAAAAATCAGTAAAAAGGACTTTAAAAATACATGAAAACACTTTTATAAAACATGGACATGGATGATATAAATAACCCCAGTAAATACTTACGAATAAGCAATCTCGGATCAAAATGAGATTTGAAAAATTATCCCTTACCTTAGGTCCGATATGCTTCGTACGTATCCCAACCTACTGTATAATGATTTAAATAATGTCATTGACTTATTACAGAATAATATTCATATATGTGTTTCACTTATGACTTTATATTACTCATTCTTTTGTAAATTCATGTTAAAGTAGTGTTTTGGGTAAAATCATCTCATTTGTCGTTCATGTTTTAACTTGTATTTATTCATATGATTACTTAGATCATGATAAATTAAATCCAGAATGTAAAAAATTATTTATATATAATATATATTCATAATATACATATATATAATGGATCGATAAATGGAAATAAATACACCGTTCATGGAGACGGTAGGCCGTACGTACACATGAACGCTGTTTTCGTATCCTTATTGAATTGAATGGAATTTAGTAGATGAAATAAATATATATATACATAAATACAGTAGCATTATTATGTCATATATTTCATGATTAATTATTATATATACTTTATAATAATTCTTTAATGGTTATCATGGAGAGTGAATCTCATCGCGTCGTGGAGCCGGTATTCCGTACGTACGCACGAGTGATGATATCATTCCCATGATCATGGAATTGTATTAAAAAGTGTATTTATAATATTAAAAAATCAATATCACTTTACAATAATCATATATATTAATTACTTTCATCATTATACCCATACATGTAAGGTGGTGGTGGAAAATAGATTACACCACGGCGTGGAGACGGTATTCCGTACGTACACACGCGTGGTGATTTCTTTTTCTGTAGGTTGGATAGATGGTGAAATAAGGTTTTTAATACTTATAATAACATATTAGTATATTAGTGATACTGATGTTATTACTTCATAATGAAACAACCTAAGAAGAAGAAGTGGAAGAAGAAATAAAGTTGAAAGAATCGGTAACAGACATTACCTCTTCTTTGAAGCGCCTCTTTGAGACCTCCTCTTAGGGCACTAAAATTGGTATTTTAAGAAGACCAGGACCTCTAGGATGTTTCTAGGGAAGTGTAGAAGATAATTTGGTATGGGTTGGCCGAGCTTGAAGGCTCAAATTGGTGTGAGGAGGAGAGGGAGGTGGTTCCCTTTTATAAGGGAGGAGAGGGTCACCTTTGGAAATCTTAAAACTATTAATTTATAATAAATCTAACCCCACTTAAAAACCTCAAAAAATGTCTCATATTAGAATATTAGATAATATAAGGTTGTTATCTCATCAACCAATATAATTTAGACATGTTAGGAATTTATTTTAAACACTATCAACTTGATTTATCTTTATTTAATCAATTTAATTTTATTTGTGGTAATAACATTCTAAATTTTAAATTATAACAAATAATTACTTATTTGTTGTGAATTGTCCATAATTGGATACTTTATAACATTTTAGACCATATAAATTTAAATTTATAATTTTTAAATATTTTTGTGATTTTTATGCAATTTTATAATATGTTATTTTTATAAAATAACAATAGTGTCAATTTCGACACTATTCATTTATTTGAATTTAAATAAAATAAATACAGAAGATATGTTAGAAATAAAATCTTTAATAGATTCATAAAATGTCATATGTATCTAGAAAATTAGTGGAGCACATTAAATAGTTCATATAATATTTATTTTATTATTTTTAAAACCATTTATTTGGTTTATCTCTTAATAAAATAAATACTACAACATTGTTGTATAATTATTTAATATAATTATTTGTTGCATGAAAATTAAAAATAAAATACTTTAATGAAGATAAATCTATTAACTTTCACAATAATACTTTTACTCAAATTTATCATCTTAAAATCACAATATTTAAATTGTTATATTTATTAAATTATGAAGGTGACAACTTTGGCATCATTTAAAATAAAATAACATAAGTGTCATAATCTCTTTTATAAGGATCCAAATGGTCATATATTCGACCATTGGATGATTAGGGTTTACATTTACATGACCAATAAGTTCTGTTCACGGTTTTGTGCATTTTATGGTCACTATTATGTTAATAAAAACTATATTCTTGATTTTTCACTAGATAAACAATTTCTGCATCACTATTGTGTCATAATTAATGATAATTATTTAATCACTAAATATTAAAAATAAATTCATATGATGTAGATAATTTTATTATCTTTCTGGGGACTACTCATGTTCGAAGTTTCATGAAGTTTATCACTAAATTAAAATTATTATACTTATAATATTTAAGAGAGTGACATGTTGTCACTTTCTTTGGTTTTAATAATAATTAAATTAATTTCATGGAACAAAGTCCATTAAATGAATATAATCCGACCCTTAGGTGATATGGGTCGAATTTTTGTAATCCAATAAAATTTTGGCATGTGTTAGGGTAATTTTATAATATTATATTTACCCTTAATTACCCGATTTACCTTTAACTATGGTAAATAAAATTTACCGTAGTTACTATTCATAATTTCCAAAAATAAAAAAGTAGCCTATTAACATAATTTGTACCCACTTATTCCAAATATGGAATCCATTTTTAGAAATTTAATACACAAAAGTTTTAGAAATTAAATTAAAATTAATCCCGTTGTCGAAAGAAAACGGGTTTTTGATTAAAACATTGCAAAAGATTGAATTGATTTAACCTACAAATTCAAGGTATAATCTATTTTACCAGATTTAATTTCTATATGTGACATAATTGAGTTTTAATTTAGCATGCAAATCGTAATGAAAACCCATTTTTGAAAAATGAATTTTTAAGCGGAAAGCATAATTTACTTTCATTACTTAACATGTAAAAATGATAAATGAATGTTAAAATATTATAATGAATATATAATTTGTAAATTTCATTAAAACCATTACTCAATAGGGATTTAATTAATTTATTAATATAAAACCCTAATACAGGCATAATTGTTTTTTTTGAAAAATGCATTTTAAGCCCTAAATTAACTTAAACCAAAATAAAGTATAATGATGATTCACATATAATTAATTAGATTATTTTTAATCAAATGAAAATTAATTTAATTTAAGATAAAATTAAAAATATAATGGGACATTTACTTGAAAATATAAGACTATCTTTTCAATAATTTATATTTTCACTATCCACTGAAAAATAAATATTTTTAGAAAAATCATAAAAAAACACCCTAATCTAATACTAACATACTGATATTAAAAATGAAATTCATTTCATAAAATAAAATTTCTAAAAAAAGAATTTAATAATTATAATTTTATCATTCAAAAAAGCAATACAAAATAATTTTGAAGAAAACATATTTTTGAAGCATAAAATGACTTCACTAAAAATTGATTAATTATTTATCATGCATTAATCAATACATTTGAATTAATAAAAACTTTTATACATATTTTTCATATAGTGGTTATTACTATTCGTACCTACTAATTTAATATCTTGGTTATAACGGTTTACCATATAATAGTTTATATAGAATTGGGGTTATGTATAAGGAAAGCTATCAAATACTTAAAGTTTTATTTTAAAGAAAAAATATATAAAATATTGGGGTGTTACAAAAATTATTTGATGATTAATTATTAAACATGTGCCACATTCCATGTCTCCTTTAAATAATTTCCTTATACTTATGATAATGATCTTATTCATATGGTATGATGATGATGATTATATTGACCCATGCACAATATTGATTCATGTATCATGTTCCTTCTATATTATCCATCAAATTATTGGGATTTGTTTTCACCCTTTATTTTGCATTGTGTCCCTAGGGGATTATATACACTAAGGGGATCCTAAAATCATGTAAGTGGACTATGAAGAAGGATGTAAATACTATTTAATATTTTTTATATATTCATGTTGTATGAACCAAAATTTTCTAAGACACTAAGCCGATCGGCATTTTGACTAGTGTTATTATATATTATTATCTTATAATTGATGTAATAATCTGGTATGAATGATGTATGTCACTCAAAAACTCCAGAAAACATCATATTCATGGGCACCAAGATGTACATGTAGGGGGGTGAGTATGGTAACTCAATAAGTTTTCCTCAATAACTTCCCATGCACTCCATCCATTTGAAAAGAAAGTATCTCAAATGTGTTTTATGAAATCATGCCTAGAACAAGATGATTAGGATAATCAGAATAATATATATCGATCATAATCAGCATAAATAACTTTTTATAATACAAAAAACAAGTCATAAGATGCACATGTATTTCACTAAATTTTTCATAATTTTATAACTTTGTTTAAATTAAATAGTTCAACCATATTTGTATTTTTTGTTTATTCCTGCAGTTTGTAGTGTATTTTTTATTGTTTTTAGTTAATTGTATATATTCTTTTTATTAATTCAGTATTATTTAATTGTTTATATTAATTTTATATAATATTTAACACTGTGTTATTATTAGTAGTTTCACTAATATTAGTTTTATTATTAATTTATTAATTTTTTAGTATATTTATTAATTTTATATATTTGTATTAGATATTATTGTATATCATTATAAATATTAGTAGTATAAATAATAGAAGTATTAATATTGTTATTTTATTATTTTTTAAATTAAATTAATTTTTAATAATAGCATTTTTTTTATGTGTATAGTTATATTAATTTAAATTAACTTGTAAGATTAGTATACATAATATATATCTATAAAATTATTATTATTTTATTATTATTATTATTATTATTATTACTCAAGAAATTAAGATAATTTGAACTTTAAATTTTGAATTTTAAATTTTGGATTTTGTGTTTTTGTTTTTGTGGGTAGATACACATGTTGGGGGATCTCTTTTTTTCAAGGGAATCCACGGGAGTGGCCTTTTCAAACCTTCCATCCACACCCAGGAACCCCCTCCCCATGAAGAGGTCATCCGAAACACCGGAGGATCTCCTCTATTCTTTAACATCACTTCTATCATCCACTTAAAAAAACCTTGCACCGAGGTCAATGGATCATGAGGTTGATCGACCATCAGAATGCCTCCTCTATTCCTAATCAGTAGCTACCAATCACTGTCATCCCAATGTGATGCACTAAACCCTATGCATATCTATTTCTTTGTTGTGCACCAGAGGACCATGTAACCACCTCCATGTAGATACAAAAAGCTGCTCCCACCCCTCTAGATACACCAAGCCCCCCCTCTGCCCACCACATGAGGTCAACACTCTTCACTAGGCATCACCACCACACCAGGCTGAGCTCCCATCTCAAATGCCTCCTCCATTGAAGTGAATCACTAGTAGTAACCTAGCTGGTGACGTCCTCCCTTAGGCTGACCCTGCCAGAAACACCTACTCTTCCCCCAAATACTGTACAAAAAAGGTCGACACCCTCACCTATGGAGCACTCAAAAACTAGAAACTCTCCATTTCACTCTACAAGCATGCCTCCTCAAGCCTTCATACCCAAGGAATCAGCCTCCTCCCCCTTTAGATACACAACACGCGGTGGAAGAATCCTCACCCTAATGATACACCACATTGACCTCCTCCCATCTAACCTGTGCAACAATCCCATCGCATTGACCCCCTCCTCTAACCAAAATAGGTCTCACAACATCCCTCATTTACTTTAACACCAACATGCATGACCGAACTCTGTTGGAACACCACAAGCACGGAAAACCAGCCACCACCGCAACACCATAACTACACCCACCTTTGTCATCCATGTCACATGAAGTGGTGATCAATTTATGTTTGGTTTCTGGGATTGTTCGGTTGTGAGAGATGATTTAGCCGACTTTGCACTTGCCGGTGGCCAATAGGCCATAACCACAAATATGGATTTTAAAAGCACTAAAAATCAATTTTATCAGTGCTAAAAAAGCACTGACAATTAAAGTGCTATTAAAAGGGGTGATCCCTTTCACCGGTGCTAAAAAAAGTGTTGATAAAGTCCCCTTTCATCAACGCTAAAAAACATTGATAAAATTAAAAAAAAATTAAAAAAAATATATTTTTTGTAAATCCCTTTTAACAGCGCTTGGACCACCACTTTAACAGTGCTCTCCCCCACTTGTACCTGCCTGCACCCACTCGCACCCTCCTGCCCATACACCCCTTTAAAAATGCTTGACCCACCTGCCCCTGCCCGTGCAACCCTAACTCAGTTTGGATTCAAACCCGAGACCTCTTCCTTCCACACCTGAACCTCTACCACTCACAATTTTTTTGTTCTCCCTTTAGTAATATATCTATTTATTTATATATATATAGTTATATTTATTAATATATTAATATAGATTTATATTGATATATATATATAGATATATTAATATATATTTATAAGATTAGTTTTAAATACATTTATAAAAAATGTTTTTTTGTTTGAGTTTATAAATAAATAAATAAATAAATACATATATAGAATATACATACATACATACATATATACATATAGACATATATATATTATATATGTGTATCTGTAAGCATAATTATACATATTTATATATATTTACATATATTATATATTAATATATATATAAATATTCTTGAATATATTTATAATACGTATCAGTTTGTTAATACGGACACAAACTAACACACACACACACACACACTATATAGATATATTAATATTTATATATTTGTATTTTTAATAAAACGAATATTAGTTTTTTAGATAAGTCTTATATTTTGAGAAATATATTTTATATGTAAATATGTTTAATTATTTATTTATGAAATTAAATTTTTATGTGTGAATATATAAAAAATATGTATATATTGTTATATATTTGATTATAAATAATAGTAAATTATGAAAATCGATAAAATTTTAAATCCATATTACCAATATTAATGTAATACCTAGGAATAAATTCGCTCCTCATTGAAAAAGTGTAAAAAGACCCCCTTAAATGAGGCTAAAAATCCTTCAAATTTTAAAAATCAGGGTACCCCGACTAAAAAATCAGTTTTAGAGGCCTTCTAGGCCTTTTTTGGCCTTGAAAAATGTGACGAAGGGTTTACCTTAATTCACTAGGGTGTAGACCTCATTATAGTCTTTGATTTGATATGTGGTAGAGCCCAAACAGACACTCAAATCAAAATTTATGGCCATTTGAAGTTCGAGTTCCATTTTCAATTTATTTTAGATCTTTAATTTATATTTTAATTTTTTTTAAATTCAAATTGTTTTTAAATTACTATTACTAAATAAAAATTAAAAAAATATTAATCATTTTTTAAATTATTTCATAAACCCTTTTTACTAAATAACTTATATATTAAGTTTAAATTTCTATTTATCATTTTGTAAAACATATTTAAAAAATATATATTATATTTATATAAATATAAGTATATTTATATATATATATATATCAATATAAATACATTTATATATTTATATATTAATTTTAATGATTTTTTTAATAAACCCCTTTATCAGCGCTACTAAAAAATCACTAATAAGGGTACCCCCTTTATCAGTGCTTTTTCACTAACAATGATAAAGGGTAGCACTGCCCTTACACTGATTTGTGGTAGGAAACACACATGATGGTTCACTTCAAAATTTTGGAAATTTGAAGAGCTATGTTTCTCAATTAGTGATCATCAATTGTGGGTTGAAGTGACAACTATGATGACATGAACACAGTGATATCTATTATTTATTATTTTATGTGTCGTTTTGTCATCATGGTTGATTAGTTTTCCTGGTTACGGAGTGGAATGAACATGATGAAAATTGCAAGACTTTAATTTGTTTTCATTTTTGATTGCTTGTTAAGTTATATTTATTTCATTTTTATTTATTAAATTATATTTGTGTTTGATCTAATTATCATGTGGGATCTTCACATGTGATTTGGTTCCTGCTCTTGCGATACTTAATAAGTAATCATGAGTGGGGGATCATCACAAAATTTATTCGTTCAAAACTTGGTCAAACACGTGATAGAATCATAAATCACACATGATTAAATTCTGAATAAATAAATATATTAATTGAAAAATTAATATTTTTTCTTTTGGAATTTTCCATTCATACATGTTTGGGTGATACCTAATAAGTGATATCATGTGAGCTAAACCGACATAGATATATACATTGAACTTTTTTGAAATGAGTCATTTAATTTTACCAAGTGATTTGATGCTAAAATGACATGAAAATTATTCATCAAATTAGATAATGAAATAATAGATGATTTGTGTGAAAAATCATAGTACTGTATAACATCAGAGAATGAGATCTCATAGTATTTTTATTAAAATCAAAATCCGTGATAATTGAATGAAAAAATATTCATACGTGAGAATTAAATAATTGGCATTACATGCACTTGATTGGACATCACAACTCTAAAACTTTCATCTCCACCCGTTTCCTCTATAGATTAATTTAGTTCACTTAGGTAATTTTACACAATTTAAATAATGATTTTTAAATAGTTTTTTAGTTTTCATAATGTTTTTAGTTTTTAGTCACATTTAACCCTCATCTACCTAAACTTTATTCTAAGAGGATATTCGTAGTGTCTATACACAATCTCCCTGTGGTTTGAGCTTTCTCACAACTTCTACTATAGTTAGTAGGTTAATAAATTTAAAATTTTTACATGTAATGAAATCACGTACCAAATTTATAGTTCCATTTACAGGGATAATATCAGTATCAGTATATCCTTAAAAAGAGCGATTTTGGTCTAAAATTTAAAAAAACATTTTAAAAAGTGTTTAGATATATTTTGGGTATTTTTATTTTTCATTACAGGAAAATTAAAGACACTTAGAAGTTCAGAATGGTCTAGGCTTCACAACACCATTACAATTATTACCCACCCTATCCATCCACATTTTATGGTATGTTATACTACTTTACATCGTACATCATATCTCCAGGTAATTATTTTTGTTTTAATGAATTTTATTCTAGTTAGTGTCATGATCCATGCAATAATCCTACACCATATTCTATTGCTAGTTCCTACCCACCATTTGATTATTTTCAAAGTCAAAGCATTCCTAAAAATATAGAACTCAATAATTCATACTCGTTATATAGGTTTAAATATATTTTAGAAAACTTTCAAAACTCACCTCCACAATCTCAATACTATATGGTTTACAAACAATCCTCCACACTAGAGGAAGATGTTCAATTTAACCAACCACCATGTGAACCAAAAAATTCAATAATTGGGAACATGTTTTTTTTTCTGATATCATTAAGACACATAGTATGTTTGAACATCAAGTTGAACATAATGAAAAATTTCATTCGTTGATGAAATATCTAGAAAATAAAATGACTATTCTTGTTTGATTATCCACCTCAATACCGCTTGATGCTCAAATTCAGAATAATTCTTTTGAGTCTAGTTTAGTAGAGGTTTTATTTGAACAACACCCATTTACTCGTTCTGATAATGAGACTAGATTGATTGATCCTTATTATTATCATACCATTGATGAATCCTCCCCATCACAATTTGATTCTTCCAATCCAATAACATTTCAAGAATATGAGAGATAATTCTTCAAATATATTGAACATAATGGTCCATTAAAAAAATATGATATCATGTCCTTATTCTATGAGTTCACAACCCTTCCTTCACAAAGTGATAGTATAACCCTTTGATGTATACCACATTACACCTTTTTAGGATGAAAATTATTTTGAGGATGAATATGGAATTGAAACCAGACCCTTTTTTATTATGTTAATGTCAAAATAAATCCCAGACTCAATGGATTTCCACACACAATAGAACACAGGCCAAATCATTATTTTTAATATTAAAAATGATGTGGCCACCAACACACGACAGATGCATAGAAGGTCCTTAAGGGGGCCTAAATTTGTGTAAACCAAAAGAATCCCCTTGGACGAAAGACATAAAAACCATGGGAAGTGACCCTATACTATCATAGACAACAAGCGGCTCCTCCAGTCTCCCCAAACAGGTAAGTGAATCAGAAGAAAAGTAGCCTCCCTCAAAATGTGATGAAAAGCATGACCCTGACTTGTCTCTAATGAGAATATTCTGGCTAAGTAGCTTATGTTCTAGGGAACCACACAAATACCCTTGACCATCTTGACCAAATACTCAGAATCAGGCTCAATAACCTCCCCTTGCAAACCCAAACTCCTATAAATAGTGAGTCCTGTGATAAGATCCCTCATTTCCACCCCTGGAGAATTTCCCTCCCTGAAGAAGGCACTGAATACCACCAAAACTGAGCCACAATAATCATGAATAAGTCTACCTCCTTGCATGATCCCATTCCTACAAGAACGGTCCATGTTCATTTTCAACCCGTGCATGGGGGGACTCCAACGAACCCATCAGGCTCCCACCCCGCCCATCACACCAGCCATGCATGGCTTGTTGAATAAGTTGCAGAATGTGAGAGAGGCCTGACCACCCTTGATAACCAAACCCAGCTCAAGGGTGATCACCTTTTCCCTCATTTGAATATACTGCACCGAAGGACACACTCCCATCCACGCCTGGTTCCTTTCCTCCCAAAGAGTCCAGCAGATGGACGAAAGAATAAAGGAATAGATCTTGATTTCCATCATATTGACCCCCAACCCATGAAACAAGGATGACATGATATCATGAAAGGAAAATTGGGTCCAAATGAAACATGAGTGAGTGGAAATCATAGAACAAATGTGACCTACCTAGTCGCTCTAAAAGAAGAGTTGTGTTGTTGATTCCATCTGCGATTGTTCATAGCAGAAGCAACAGGATGCTAAGGAGATGCCTTTTCCTTGAATACTCTCCTCCATCGGTAGGTCAGAGTTCTTTATCCTCAAAATTAGGAAGTTCATTTTTTAAGGAAGATATTTTCACCATATTTTCGAGGACCACTTGTCTAGGGTCCCGTCTGCAGGGTGCAACCTATTGTAGTCCCAAATTGAAAAATGGTCCGAAGCTGACACTGTGAAACAACACCTGTCTGCCTCATTGTTCATGATGATGCTATCAAATATCTCCCTCTTCTTTTGACTGAGAATGGTTTGGATAAAGGGTAGAAAGACACTCAAATCCTTAAAGTAAACCATGGGGATGGGACAACTAGGGAAGAATAGTTGATCACCCACCTAGTTCGAATTCCAAAATCTAACTTCACCTTGACCAATAATCCATTGAGAAGCACCATAAAGGACCTCCAAATGTGGACATATAAACATGGAGAGAGTACAAATGCCTGGACCATGAAGCATCATATAACCACCATCCCAACCATGTCTACCTCTGAAGAAATAATCCCATAAGGAATCCTTCGTAATAACCTCCGAGGCCAACCGTGCCTGCAATCCCTGCATGGTACCACAAATATCATAGAGCCCCACCCAACCCTCATCGAAAGGTCTCACCATACATCTCTAGGAGGCCCAATGACACCACCCCTCTTGATTGGAATCCCAAAGAAAAGACATGCAAGTTTTCTGAATCCTTGCAATGACTCCCTTCGGTGCTTTGACAATAGATAAAATGTGCATGGGAATGGACATGAGAACGCTATTAATCAGTGTGACCCTTCCCCAAAATGAAAGAAATTTAATTTTCCAATTGGTGATCCTTCCAAGAATTCTTCTAAGGACTTCTTCAAAGAAATGATTCTTAAAGTGAATATAGGATAAAGGTATACCAAGATAGATCATCGGAAATTCCCACCTTTGACATCCCAGAATCTCCTGAATGTCTCTACAATGATGGCTTGATCATTTGTTAGATATAAAAACGTGACTCTTGAAATATTTGATACCTTGGCCGCTCAAGAATTCATACGTGTGCATGATCTCCACGAATCCATGTAGAGATCACCTCCTACCATTCACGAATACCAGAATATCATCGGCGAATATGTGGTGAGAAATACCCTTTGAGCCACCGAGAGAAATTAAAGGAGAAAACCTGACCACTTCCATCCCTCTATGAAGGTTTCAGGAGATTTAATCCTAGGAAAGGGTGAAAAGGGTAGGTGATAGGGGATTACATTTTCGAACACCACAATCCATCTTGAAGAAACCAAATACCTTCTCCATAATAGAAATAGAGAGCCAAGGGGAGGCGTAACACCTGAAACATAGATCACTAAACCATTCCTCGAAGCCCATATTTCTCATCACTCAAATAATGAAGCCCCATTCCATAGTATCAAAAGACTTATCCATATCCACATGAAGAATGAAATTAGACCCTATCACCTTTTTGTTGATATCCCTAACTAGATCATTTGCGATGCCAACTGCCCCTTGGATACTCCGACCTTAGACAAAACCATGCTGCTCAATTGAAACCATACTTGGGATTACACTGCTGAGTCTTCCCAAGATAAGGCTATCTAGGATCTTAAAGGAAACATTACATAAGAATATAGGTCTATAGTGATTAAGGATGGAGGGGTCCTTTATTTTAGGGGGACGGACAACCCTGGACATGAAAATGCTTCTGTAAGGGCGCCATCATGGAAGAAATCCTAGACGACCCCACCACCTAAGAACCCATGATATCCCACACACCCACATAAAATGATCTTGGGAACCTATACGGTTCATGGGAACTCTCTACAGACATCCCCAGGACCAAGCCTTTGATCTCATCAGCAGATAGTTTTTCCATCAACCAAAAATTTTCAAACCCCTCCACCAGTTGTGGAATGCACCCCAAGAAGTCATTATCCCCCTCTATAGCTTGTTGGTCATGCTTAGAAGACCGCCCACTTCCCATGAACTTTTCAATATGATCCAGATCCATATAGACCGCGACCCCTACATCAGATATAAACACACTATTACCCTGGTTGAGGTTGAGTCTCATGTCATTCTTCTCTTTCAGACATACATGGAAGAAGGAATTATTTCAGTCTCCCTCATTAAGCCAACGAACCCAAGACCTTTTCCTATAGTATCCTTTTATTTCAAGTAGCTTTTATGTGAGAAAAATCATTTTTTTACAGATCACAACAAACTTGTTCTCATTCCAGTCGGATTGAAGCTCTTCCTCCAACACATCGACATCCGACTGAATTCTATCCACTCTTATGCTATCCAGAGGCATCTCAACCAACCATGCTTGGATATCCTTTTTTAAATTCTTTAAACAGTTTTAAAAGCCACACCATGATGTCCCACCTTCCTTCTATTCCCATGAGTTCTTCATCATCCACATGAACCCCTCCACCCCATGCGAGTTAATGGAATAATGGAAGGACTTACCTCTAGTAGGCCCCCTTCAAAGTTCCCCATGTCATTCTTGGCACAATGGAGTCACATAATCCAATTGATCGCACCCCACCTCCTCTATGCACCGAGGTTAAAAAAAAATCACCTAAAATAACCATATATGTTTTCATTACTCCTGACCTTGATATAAAAAATGGAACAATGGAGTGGGAATTGAGTTGGAAACTAGTGGATATCCCTATTCTCTTAGTTGGTGGTGAAAATGAACTCGGATAAATTGTTAACATAAATATTGCATTCAAGGATATTATGGATATAACTTGACCACTAAAAGAGTAAGGTAAGGGCAGTTATTCTTTTTTTCAAATTCAAAAAGGTAATATTCCTAATATTCATGATGATACCATTTGAATTAACATAAAATATTAGATGTTTCTTTCTTAAGATAATCTATATTCATTACCTTGTGAGTTGGTCTATTTTTCTTTCATTACACACATCTATTAGACTAATAATTTTCTATTGATATACCATGAAACTTGTAGGAAAATTTACTTTTTGATAAATGGTTTCACTTCTACCAAAAATATAAATATGTGTGGTATGCATTTTAATATGATCCCAATGGAGTTTTATCAATGAATGGATGAAGAATAAGTAAATTTATCACTCAATAGGAGGCAGACCATCATTAGTTTGTTTTCATTTCATTGCATTTAGACTCAATTTATTTATTTTTTAAGTAATAAAATGGAATGTATTTATTACAATCTATTTTCTCCCAGAACTATAGTGGATTTTAATTCCTTATACATATTTTTATCATCCACATTATTTTGATTATAGTGTAAATTATTTAATATGATGCAGGTATGCATTGTTTATTTGTTGATTTTATGGGTACGTCATTTCTCGAGCTTCATCAAATATAAGCATCCTCATATAACCTATATTCAATTAATCATGGAAGTGTTTTATTTTCTATCACATTTTATTTACACTTCTAAAACACCATGTAAAATAAATAACTTATTTTTTTTTGAAAAAAATTAGAAATAAAAAAACTGACATTCCTGTCATCATTGAACCCACATGAAAATGGATGCATTTCTTTAGTAACACCATCAAAGGAATACCACTTATATCCTTGGGTGGTTTGAGCACACGATTAATGTTTAACATGCTTTTATTCTTGATACCTGAATTTAGAATATTGTTGATATTAGTCTATGATTTGAAAATGTTTTCCTAAATCTTGTTTATTTTTGAGTCACTTATTTAAACTCATTCTCATTTTTTCTATCCAACATTATATTTCTATACCAATGAGGATTCTGTCCCATTTTTTAATCATCTCCTATTTATATTTTTCTTTAAGGAATCTTTGACATGAAAAAACTTCTAGAACTTTCCATGTTTATTCATTTAAGTGATAATAATTTTGGAAGTTGAACTAAAATTACTAAGACATTTGTTTTATTTATTTATCCCCTTTAACCCATTGATCCAACCTTGCATTTTATCCTCCATGTAGCCCTTAGAAACTAGTTTATTGATATGATCATAAAGGGATCAGCTAGGGTTCTCTCCTCCTTCTCGTCATCGCTACTTTATTCACTGCGGGTAGATGCGACATCTCCCATTTATCTTGGCTTGATGGGTTGGTTTTCTCCTCTGAAGTGGTATTAGTGGTTTCACAGAAGGTGTTGCATCATTTTTGGCTTGACCTTCTCTTGACTCCTGCACGACCGGATAGGGCTCCTTCAGCAGAGCAGTGCAAGTTCATGAATATGTTCGTGCTTCTACGGTCTGTGGGATTTCAGATATTTGGTGAGAGTGTTGGTTTCTTTCCTTTTTCTTCTATGGTTGAATCTTGGGTGGCGACGAGTTTCCCTAATTTGGGTCTCTTCTACTGGTTTGTTATTGGTGGTCTCCATCTTTCTTGAGACACTTTGGTTTTTTGAATCGTGCGATATGGTGTTGGTTTCCCTAGATCTGAAGTTTTGGGTTCTGGTTTCCTTGTTTTTTATATCATTGATCACTTTCAATTCATTGTTTGGATCTAGTTTTGTTTTTCTGTGTTTTGGAGATGGGGTTTATAGCCATTATTTTCTCTGATGGTCCGGTGCTGGGGGTCGGCTGAATCTGTGGGACGACGGGAAGTTTCGTGCTATGATTTCGATCTTAATGGTGTTTTCCTTCATCGATGATGGTATGAAGGTCACTTGTGATGGTGGTTTGAATATCTAGTGGGATGTGATGAAGGTGGTGGTCCAATTTGAGGAGGATGCTCCGGCTCCGGCGAGCTCCGCTTCTCTCACCGGTGACCTGCAATGATGGTGACATTTGTTGATGGGCTCATTGATCAATGCTGAGGTGCATGGACAGTGATTTGGTTTTTGGATTTTGAAATTTGATATTTGAATTTGGATTATTAGGTGCACGGTACGATGGTAGGTGCACGGCGAGGGCAGCTATCTCGTTGTTTTTTGTTTTTGAAATTTGAATTTTGAATGTGCTCTTGTTGTTATGAAATAGTGAGGTGGTAATAGTGAATTCTGTATTGGGTGCCGACGACCCTTAAACCGACCATTTGAAAATGAAAAAAATTGATTAGCAGGGGTAGCCCTTAGAAACCATGACAAATACTATTTTAGGATGATCCAATAGTCAATACCCTTCCCTGTCCATTTAATGAATATTTTTTGGATGATTTTAAATCTAAGTGTGGGGTTGAGATTTATTTATGGAGAGAGTTCTTTGAGGGGCAATGAGACATTTATTGCACATGGATTGGAATTATCTCTTCATATTTATATGTGTTACATTTCATATTATCAACAAGTATTACATGTATTTTGATATGGAATATAGATTCTTTTTGGTTATAATAATTTTTAAATTTGTATTCATTACAGAATAACCCTCACCATTAGGTATACCTATAAAAGTGATGACCCACTGCTCTAAGAGCTATAGAGTTTTCTATATGACCTAATTTCATAGAGATTCTATAGATTATGAGATACTTGTGTATTTTTTTTCATGGGATATTTTCATATATATATATATATGTATATATTTCATGGGGTTTGGGATATAATACACATAATTTCCCCCATATTATTTGAGTGAGTTATGTCCATACAAAAAACACCAAAGCGAAGAAAAATTAAAAAAAAACATCAAATTTTTTAGCGAGGCATTATATTATCATATTCTTCGAGACAATAAATGTTTTAAGTGTGAGAGAGTAATGTTTTTAGGGAGACATTGGGATTTAAATTTATCATGCATATATTTCAAGATTTAACCATCATTTTTTATAAAAGCTATCGGTTTTTATGAAACACCATCCTACATCCTCAGAGACATTTGAACCTAATGTGAAGTCTTTGAGATTGGTGAATTATTTTGATTTCCACTAATGGAGATATAAAATTCAGGAAAATATTATGGTAAGAATGAATGTGTATAATAATTGAGCATAACTTTGTCAAGGAACTATCACGAGTGATTTGAGTGATAGCGAGGTAGGTCACTTTGATGACGAGGGTATGTAATTGTTTTGGAAAGAAAAAAAGTAGAATGGAAAATGTATTTGAAAATTTGAATTTTAAATGAAGAATGATATTTCGTGGGTAAAAGGGATTGAAATTTTTTTAACTTATAATTTTGACGTTTTGATTTGTCTATGGGTCTAGTTATGTATTCTTTTTTTTCCCAAGAGTGAAAAAGTTTAAGTGTGGGGGATTATATACCCATGGATTTCACTAACTTTTTTTATAATTTTCTATATTTGTTTAGATAAAATAGTTTAACCATATTATTATTTTTTATTTCTTTATCTTTGTAGTTTTTTTATTATATTTAAGGTTTTTTATTAATTGTATATTAATTTTTATTAATTTAGTATTTTTATTAGTTTATATTAATTTTATATAATTTTTACACTATATTATCATTAGTAGTTTCACAAATATTTGTGTTATTATTAATTTATTAATTTTTACAAGTATATATATTTATTTTCTATATCAGTATTATATATTATTTTATATCATTATAAATATTAGTTTTATTAATAATAGTAGTATTAATATTGTTAGTTTATAATTATTTTTTAAAATAGATTAAAATTTAATAGTATATTTTTTATGTTTATAATTATATTAATTTAATTTAACTTATATGATTTGCTTATAAAATATATTTTTTTATAATTATAATTCCATAATAATAATTATTATTACTATTATTTAACACATTTAGATAATTTGAATTTTTAATTTTTATTTTTATGGGAAGATACATGCGATGGGGGATCTCCTCTCTTATTTAATAGCATCACCATCATTAAATTAAAAAAAACTAACCTTTGGTTATAGTGATAATGAATCCAATCAACCACCAAAACGCCTCCCCCATTCCAATGAAACAACTTCTGATCAACCTACTCCTGGTGTGCAGTACCGAATCCTACAAATATATCATTCTTTGCTGTGCACCAGAGGACCACGAAGTCTACTCTTTATAGATACACCGATCCCCTTCTATCCCTGTAGATACAAAATTCCTCCCCTCTGTGCAACACACTATGACACCACTCTCCACCAGGAGCCACCACCACACCAAGCCAAACTCACTGTTCGAACACCTCCTCCATTCCAGCACATCACCAGTGGCAACCCAACCAGTGATGTCCTCCCTCGGGCTGACTAATCTAGAAACACATGATCCTATCCCTCATAATGTACAAACCAAGTCAACTCCATCACCTGGGGAGAACACAACCATAGAACACCCTTCATTCCACTTGACTCATGCCTATCGTAGGGCATGGAAAAAGCAATTTAATTTTCCTAGTGTAGAATAGAGGCTGACCAAGGTCGTCTCTCTTGAGGATCCTTTTGAGTCATTCACTCACTTAATCTAATTTAACTAAACTAATTATTTTGGTTGTTTTTATTTTATCTAGTAATGAAATAAAATTTAATTAAAATAAAAGATAAAACTAACATGCAATGACAAAATTCCATTAACTGAGGAAGAACTTGGCCTTTATTGGTTGGTTTGTGGGTTTCATCATTCTCCATGTTGGTATTTAAATTAAGTTTGATAATTCAATTATGAGATCTAATTCATGAATTACTATTATTTTATTTATTGGTGTGAAATATTGAATGCATTTAGCAATCTTAACTTCACCTCCTCCGATAATCAAGGTTGATGAAACACCTCAATCGAGAGTGTGGCATCTTCCAAGACCTGGCTCCATCGCATGCCATTTCAACCACTGAATGGATCAACTCTATCATATGAAGAGCTTGTATCCAGTAGAAGGGAGGGAAAAGATTTAATAGAAGAATATAAATGAGTTTGAGATCTATGTTGTGGTGGATGATCACCACACCCGTGAACATCACTCTTACTCATCAAAAACTTAATAAAACATTAGAATTTAAGCACAGAATAAATGAAATTTCCACATACCTACCCTGGGCCAAGTCTCGGGTTAACCCCTCATTTTTGAGGGTAATAGGTCACAATATATAATATGAGAATAATAAAAGAATAAAATAAAGAGAAAAGATGAAGAAGAAAATAGGGTGGATGGGTGGATACAATAATAAAAACAATGCATGAATTTACCTGAAATCTAAATTACAATTGAGAACTAAAACAAGAATAAAGAAAATAAATAAATTAAAAAGTAATGGGGAAGATTTTTTGCCAGCCTCCCTCAGCACAGATCTCCTACTTGGTGCCCTGAAGTAATGGATGAAGAATGGGATGATTTGGGAAGGAGGTGAGAGCCTCCTATTATAGGCAGAAATTTGTACTCCGAAAGATTTCACATTATTGACCCATTAAATGGTAGTTTCACGCATGGAACCCTTAATTAAAGTTGTTTAAAAATATGTTTTCCATTCACCCGAAAAATGTAAGCTCCTTTGGACACCGTATGAAGGTGTTATGAAATTTCATTGGCAGTTTTTGATTCTGGAGGAAGCTTCCAGGAAGGTTCCTCCAAAGGTATGTCATTCAATTGCCGCCTTAATTACTTCAAAACTACCACAAATTTGTTTTATAACCATAAATATCTGTCCTCGTGCTATCCCAGGTGAAAAAACCTCTTTTTTATCTGTGTAGACATAGTTTGGGTTCCATTATAGTGGTGGGGTCCACGTTGTCCACCCGAAAAAATGTTTAATTTCAAAGAATTGTTAGGCCCTTTAGATGGTCGAATCAGCTCCTGGTTTAGAAGAAAAAGTTTAAGGAAATAAGATTAGGATTATATAAAAATTTTAATCACAAAATGTGAATTTATGGTTTTCATGAAATGACTAAAATACCCTTGATGTAAAAATCTGTCTAAAATCCAAAATTATGCGTTTTTCACCATTTTGCTCAAAACACATCATAAATCCAAAATTGATTCATATAAGATCAAATTTATTATTTGGGTTGCTTAAAAAAATTTAAATACATACAAAAAATGTGAAAATTTTTAGATCTATCAATTCCCCCACATTTAAACTATGCTTGTCCTCAAACATAAAATCTCAACATGGAATTGAGAGGACACCAATGTTACCAATATTCAAATTAGAAAGTAATAAAATTTAATAATTTTCAATGTCAAATCAATCATTCAAAAATCCACATGAAATATCAATTTAATTTCTCATTTTTGAAAGAAATAATTAAATCATGTATTTTACTTTTCCCCTTTAAAAAATGGAACTTATTCTCTCTTTCATTCAAGATTCTCAATTCCTTATTATTAAGCATGCCGGATCATGATTTACCTCAACTTTGAATTTTTCCTCTCATCTATCATGATAAAATTCAAGTATAGTTATGATCATATCATTAGAACATGAACCTTATCCATAATCTTGTAAAAGAACTACTTTCTCCACTTTGTAAAGAAAAAAGGAACATAAAATCATGGGGACTTTTCAATAAAGGTTCAAATGACTCTGAGGCATAAGGTTGGTAGGATTTTATATTTTAAAAAGTAAGGCTCAAAGAGGAGGTTTATCTCTGAAGTACAATGAAAGATATTAAAATTAAAAGTGTAATGAAATTCTCCCCATTAATGTACCAACACCCACTTCCCCCAAAACTCAAAGTAAGTTCATGCTCAAAGTAAATCCTAATGAATGACTAATGCACCCTCTTGATTTTTTTTAATTTTGTATTTTTTTCTTTTTTTTTGAAAGTTATGATTAGATGGAACCTCACATTCATCACCTAACCACATATGATTAGAAGATCTTTGGTCTAGAAAATGGTGATTTTTGGTTCTCCCAAATCACAACCCTTTTTTTGATTGTTTTTTTCATTTTCATTTTTTTTTCAAGATGGAAAAAACAATAGAGTACAACGAATGATTACCCAACATTTTACAATTCCAACATTAAAACCCCCACACTTTTTCCTTACAATGTAAATCATCCCTTCCACCAAGAATACCATGTAAATACCAAGAGTAGTGTATGAATGGATAAAAATGGCTTGAAACATGGATCATCCCTATAAAGGTCATTCATGGTCTCTATGGGCTAAAAGAAGGATTGATGTAAAGGTGGTATTTAAGGATAAGGGATTTTCAAAAGGTACATCAATCATTTTAAATATGTTTTTGCGTAGTTATAGCTTTGAAAAGTTCAAATGCAAGTTCTGGTCGGTGACATGTACCAAGATCACTTAAGAAATATGCTCAAGAATAAATAGGAAGTACTTAGTCTTGAAATTCTCTCAGGAATGATACATATGGTATTGGACAATCACTCAAGGCATGATAAATAATAGAAAATTAATTCACATGAATTTCAAAAATTCAAATTATGAAAAATGGTAAGGAAATTTTATTTACATAAATCAACTAATTCCCTTAAATCATGAGTTATCATTTCAATATCCATGCTTCACTTTAAACATTCAATTTTCTATTTTACTATTTCAATCTCATTAACATTGAAATATAAAACATGGAATCAATGGATTCCAAAGAAACTCATATCTCCTAGATAAGTCTGGTTAATCATTAATTCGAGTCTAGGTATGAAATTATTATCTTTAAATGTCAAATAATGTTTTGGAACAAAAAATGTAAGGAGATTAAGAGATAATCATTAAAATGTGAACTCCCTTTTTAAATAATGATTTGGTCCTCTTCGTCCAATGCTTTGGGTTTCCTTCTACCGTCATGAACCTTTAAAAGAAAAACTCAATTAAGGGCAAAGATCATGTCATTTAAGCTCAAAAAGATAAGAGGGAGTGGGACACATGCTAGACTAATTCCTAATACTGAATTTGAAATTTAAATTCCTAATATTGAAAATGAATGTACTAAAAATCAAGTAAAAAATAAATCTTGGTATGATCCCCCAAGTGGGCCCTGGAATCTTTTACTACCTCTAGAGGGCAGTACCAGCTTTTATCCATAATCTGTCGGTGGATGAAGCTTCTTTGATTTGAACCACCACATGTGGCTCTTCCTAGCTTGCAGTTCTTTGTTCTTATTGAGGAGGACTCTACGGATAGATTAAACCAGATCCACCCCCTTCTCAATGTGGTACAACTTGCATGGTGGGGGTAGGATGAAGTAGGGAACCTCCTCTTCTTTTGTTTCTACTTGTGCAACTATCTTGTCTTCCAGTACTGGCTTTATGGGGGATTCAGCCTCTTATATAATTTACTCAGGATCAACAACATGGATCTCTACATGATTGGTGCCTTCCATTAGATATTCAATGACTTCAAGAAGCTCTCGGTGTTCCTCAACAGCTGCATCATTTTCCAAATCATTCTCCAAGGCGTAGTATAAGTTGGAAGAATCTGAAAAATCAATAGAACGAGGATAAATACAAAAATTAGTTTAAAAAAAATTAAAGGAATTTGAGTTCAAGAATGTATCTCCTTGATTTGGTTCAGCATAGTTGATATTCACTAAATGGAGGTAGGTAGTCCAGATCCTCCATCTTAACTTCAAATTACACCACTCGGGTGGTTTCTTCCTCTGGTGCTGCTATCTCTTCTGCTTTGTAAGACCTGGGGATATCAAGTAGTTCCTCACATTAATTCCAAAATTCATCATGTTCTTGTTGATCTCCCCCATGTAGCTCAGCAAGCAATTATTCCTCCCTTTTCTGCTCAGGTTTTTCAATTTCAAATATGAGTGGTAAAATCTCTTCCACCAATTATTCTGGTTCAGATTCTGGATCAGGTTCAGGTTGCTCTTGGGATGTGCGTACATATTCTGAAATCCATTCTATTTGGCTCTCCAGTTTTTGAACTTTATCACTAATCCTATGAAATTGAGAATCAATTTCATTGCAAACATCTTCCGGAACCTGAGATTGTTCAGTCCAAGAATAATAATTTGAATTGAAAGACATCATGAACAAAGAATATTTTTTATTGTTTTTTTTAAAATTTATTATTTTTTAAATGAAAATCTATCTATAATGTGAAAATATAAAAAGATAAGTAAGATATTGATTGGCTCCCCAGCAAAGACACTAATTTTGACTCACACCTATCGTAGGGCATGGAAAAAGTAATTTAATTTTCCTAGTGCTGCATAGAGGATGACCAGGGTCGTCTCTCTTGAAGAGCCTTTTAAGATGTTAGCTCACTTAATATAATTTATGTAAACTAATTATTTTGGTTGTTTTTATTTTATCTAGGAATAGAATACAATTTAATTAAAATAAAAGATAAAACTAACATGTAATGAAAAAATTCAATTAATTGAGAAAGAACATGACCTTTATGGGTTGGTTTGTGGGTTTCATCATTCTCCTTGTTGGTATTTGAATTAAGTATGATAATTCAATTATGAGATATCATTCCCAAATTAATATTATTTTATTTATTGGTGTGAAATATTTAATGCATTTAGAAATCTTAACATCACCTCCTCCTATAATCAAGGTTGATGACACACCTCAATCGAGAGTGTGACATATTCCACGACCTCGGTCCATCGTATGCCATTTCAACCACTGAATGGATCAACTCCATCATATGAAGATCTTGTACCCAGTAAAAGGGAGGGAAAAGATTTAATAAAAGAATAAAAATGAGTTTGAGATCAGTGTCGTGGTGGACGATCGCCACACCCGTGCACATCACTCTTTCTCATCACAAATTTAATAAAACATTGGAATTTAAGAACAGAATAAATGAAATTTCCACATACCTCCCCTGAGCCAAGTCTCATTTTAAGCCCTCATTTTGAGGGTAAGAGGTCCCGGTGGATAATATGAGAAGCAAAAAATAAGAAAAAAGGATAAAAGATGAAGAAGAAAACATGGTGGATGGGTGGACATAATAATAAAAACAATGCATGAATTTACTTGAAATCTAAATTACAATTGAAAAATAAAACAAAAATAAATAAAATAAATAAATTAAAAGTAATGGGGAATATTTTTGGCCAGCCTCCCTTGGTGGAGTACTCCTCCTTGGTGCCTTGAAGGAATGGATAGAAAATGGGATGATTTGGGAAGGATGTGAGGGCCTCCTTTTATTGGCAGAAATATGTACTCGAAAGATTGTGAATTTGTAACCCATTAAATGGAAGTTTCACGTGTGGAAACCTATTTCAAAGTTGTTCAGAAATATGTTTTCCATTCACCAGCCAAATTTAAGCTTTTTTGGAAACTAGATGAAGGAGTTATAAATTTTTCATTGGCAGTTTCTGATTCTGGATGAATCTTCTAGGAAGGTTCCTCTAAAAGTATGTCATTAAATGGTCACCTTAATGACTTAAAAACTACCAAAAATTTATTTT
Organism: Viscum album; assembly: GCA_963277665.1. Taxonomy (NCBI): domain Eukaryota; kingdom Viridiplantae; phylum Streptophyta; class Magnoliopsida; order Santalales; family Viscaceae; genus Viscum; species Viscum album. The sequence goes on from OY728129.1 coordinate 533,977,539, forward strand.
ATAGTCGACCATATCTGTCTTCGTGCTATCTCAGGTATAAACACCTCATTTTGATATGTGTAGGCCGAGTTTGGGTTTAGTTAAAGTGATGAGGTCTACTCTGTCTGCCTGAAAAAATGTCCAACTTCAATGAATTTTTAGGCCCTTTAAATGGAAGAATCATCTCCTAGTATAGAAGAAAATGTTAAAGAACATAAGATCATGATTCTAGAAAAATTTTAGTCACAAAATGTGGATTTATAGTTTTCAGGAAATGACTAAAATACCCTTGATGTAAAAATATGTCTAAAATCCAGAATTACGTGTTTTTCACCATTTTGCTCAAAACACCTCATAAATACAAAATTGATTCATATAAGATAAAATTGATTATTTGGGATGCTTAAAACAATTGAAATACATACAAAAAATGTGGAAAATATTAGATATATCAATTCCCCCACACTTAAACTATGCTTGTCCTCAAGCATAAAATCTCAACATGGAATTGAGAGGACACCAATGTTACCAATATTCAAATTCAAAAGTAATAAAATTTCATAATTTTCAATGTCAAATAAAACATTAAAAAATCCACATAAAATATCAATTTAATTTCTCATTTTTCAAAGAAATAATTAAATCATGTATTTTACTTTTCCCATTTGAAAAAATGGAACTTCTTCTCTCTTTCATTAAATCTTCCCAATTCATTATTATTAAGCATGCCACATCATGATTTACGTCACCTTTGAATTTTTCCTCTCATATCTCATGATATAATTAAAGTAGAGTTATTATCATATCATGGGAACATGCACCTAATCCATAATCTTGTAAAATAACTACTTTTTCCACTTTGTAAAGAGAAAAGGCACATAAAATCATGAGGGCTTTTCAATAAAGGTTCAAATGACTCTGAGGCTTAAGGTTGGTAGGATTTGATCTTTTAAAAAGGAAAGCTCAAGGAGGATGTTTAACTCTGAAGTAAAATGCATGATACTAAAAGTAAAAGTGTAATGAAATTATCCCCTTTAATGTACCAACACCCACTTCCCCCAAAACTCAAATTATGGTCATGCTCAATGTAAAGCCTAATTAATGATTAATACACCCTCTTGATTTTTTTAATTTTGTATTTTTTTGAAAGTTATGATTAGATGAAACCTCACATATATCACCTAACCACATACGATTTGAGGATCTTCAATATGGAAAACGGTGATGTTTGGTTCTCCCAAATCACAACCCATTTGTTTCTTTTAATTTTTTTTGTCATTTTCATTTTTTTTCAAGAGGGGAAAACAATAGAGTACAATGAATGATTACACAACATTTTACAATTCCCAAATTAGATCCCCACACTTTTTCCTTACAATGTAAATCATCCCTTCCACCAAGAATACCATGAAAATACCAAGAGTAGGGTAGGAATGGATAAAAATGGATTGAAACATGGCTCATCCCGATAAAGGTCATTCATGGTCTTTATGGGATAAAAGAAGGATGTATTTAAAGGTGGTATTTAAGGATAAGGGATTTTCAAAAGGTGCCTCAGTCATTCTAAATATTGTTTTGCAAAATGATAGTTTCAAAAAGTTAAAATGCAAGTTCTGGTCGGTGACATGTCCCAAGATCACTCAAGAAATATGTTCAAGAATAAATAGGAAGTACTTTGTCTAGAAATCATCTCAGGAATGAGACATATGGTATTGGAAAATCACTCAAGGCATGATAAATAATAACAAAATAATTCACATAAATTTTAGAAATTCAAATTATGAAAAATGGTAGGGTGGTTTCATTTACATAAATCAACTAATTCCATTAAATTATGAGTTATCATTTCAATATCCATGATTCAATTTAAACATTCAATTTTCCATTTTACTATTTCAATTTCATTAACATTGAAATCTAAAACATGGCATCACTGGATTCATAAGAAAATCATTCTCCTAGATAAGTTTGTTTAATCATTAATTCGAGTGTGGGTATGCAATTCTTATCTTTAAATGTGAAATCATGTTTTGGAACAAAAAATGTAAGGAGTTTAAGAGATAATCATAAAATGTGAACTCCATTTTGAAATAATGCTTTGGTCCTCTTCATCCAATGATTTGGGTTTCCATCTTCCATCATGAACCTATAAAAGAAAACAACTCAATTAAGCACAACGATCATGTCATTTAAGCTCCAAAAGATAAGAGGGAGTGGGCCACATGCTAGACTAATTCCTAATAATGAATTTGAAATTTAAATTCCTAATATTGAAAATGAAATTACTAAAAATAAGGTAAAGAATAAATCTTGGTATGATCCCCCAAGTGGGCCTTAGAATCTTTTACTGCCTCTAGAGGTTAGTACCAGCTTTTATCCATAATCTGTCAGTGGATGAAGCTTCTTTGATTTGAACCACCAGATGTGGCTCTTCCCAGCTTGTAGTTATTTATTCTTATTGAGGAGGACTCTATGGATAGATTACACCATATACACCCCCTTCGCAATGTGGTAAAACATGCTTGGCGGGGGTAGGATGAAGTAGGGAACCTCCCCTTCTTTTGTTACTACTTGTTTAACCATCTTGTCTTCCAGTGATGGATTTATAGGGGTTAGAACCTCTTGTCTAATGTCCTCAGGCTCAACAACATGGATATATTTATGATGGGTGTCTTCTAGTAGATATTCAATGACTTCAAGAATCTCCAGGTGTTCCTCAACAGCTGCATCATTTTCCAAATCATCCTCCAAGGCATAGTATGAGTTGGATGAATCTGAAAAATAAATAGAATTAGAATAGATACTCAAATTAGTTTCAACAAAATTAAAAGAATTTGAGTTCAAGAATGTATCTACCTGAGTTGGTTCAGAATTAATATCCTCTTCAATTGAAAGTTCCTCTTCGAGTTGATCTTCACTGGATGGAGGTAGGTAGTCAAGATCCTCCATCTTAATTTCAAATTCCACCACTCGGGTGGTTTCTTCCTCTGGTGCTGCTGGCTCTTCTTCTTTGTAAGACTTATGGAGATCAAGTAGTTCCTCAAATTCATTCCAAAATTCATCAAATTCCTGTTGATATCCCCCATGTAGCTGTGCAGGAATGTATTCCTCCCTTTTCTGCTCAGGTTTTTCAATTTCAAATATGAGTGGTGAAATGTCTTCCACTACTTGTTCTGGTTCAGGTTCCGGCTCAGTTTCATGTTTCTCTTAGGATGTGAGTATATATTCAGAAATACATTCTATTTATCCCTCCATGTTTTGAACTTTATCACTAATCCTATGAAATTGAGCATCAAGTTCATTTCAAACATTTTCTGGAACCTGAGATTGTTCAGTCCCTGAATAATAATTTGAATTGAAAGACATCATTAACAAAGAAGATTTCTTAGTGTTTTTTTAAAATTTATGATTTTTTAAATAAAAATCTATCTACAATGTGAAAATAGAAAATGATAAGTAAAATACTCATTGGATCCCCGAAAATGGCGCCGGTTTTGACGCATGCCGGTCGTATGGCGTGACAAAAGCAATTTAATTTTCGTAGTGCAGCATAGAGGTTGACCAAGGTCGTCTCTCTTTAGGAGCCTTTTCAGCTGTTCACTCACTTAATCTAATTTAACTAAACTAATTCTTTTGGTTGTTTATATTTTATCTAGTAATGGAATAGAATTTAATTAAAATAAAATATAAAACTAATATTCAATGACAAAATTCATTTAATTGAGAAAGAAATTAGCCTTTATGGGTTGGTTTGTGGGTTTCATCATTCTCCTTGTTGGTATTTAAATTAAGTTTGAAAATTCAATTATGAGATATCATTCAGTAATTAATATTCTTTTATTTATTGGTGTGAAATATTGAATGCATTTAGCAATCTTAACTTCACCTCCTCCTATAATAAAGGTTGATGACACACCTCAATCAAGAGTGTGACATCTTCCAAGACCTTGCTCCATCGTATGCCATTTCAACCACTAAATGGCTCAACTCCATCATATGAAGAGATTTTATCCAATAAAATGGAGGGAAAATATTTAATAAAATAATAGAAATTATTTTGAGATTAATGTCATGGTGGAAGATCGCCACACCCATGCACATCACTCTTGCTCATCACAAACTTAGTAAAACATTGGAATTTAAGCACAAAATAAATGAAATTTCCACATACCTCCCCCAGGCCAAGTCTCGAGTTAACCCCTAATTTTTGAGGGTAAGAGGTCACTATAGATAATATGAGAAGAATAAAATAATAAAAGAAGGATAAAATATGAAGAAGAAAATAGGGTGTATTGGTGGATACAATAATAAAAACAATGCATGAATTTACTTGAAATCTAAATTACAATTGAAAACTAAAACAAAAATAAAGAAAATAAATAAATTAAAAATAATGGGGAAGATTTGTGTCCAGCCTCCCTCGGTGGAGATCTCCTCCTTGGTTCCTTGAAGTAATGGATGGATAATGGGATGATTTGGGAAGGAGTTGAGGGCCTCCTTTTATAAGCAACAATATGTACTCTGAAATATTGCATGTTCTTTACCCATTAAATGGAAGTCTCACGGGTTCAACCCTTCTTCAAAGTTATTCAGAAATATGTTTTCAGTTCAACTGAAAAATATAAGCTCTTTTGGATCCCGGATGAAGGAGTTATGAATTTTTCATTGGAAGTTTCTGATTCTGGACGAAGCTTCCAGTAAGGTTCCTTCAAAAGCATGTCATGCAATGACTACATTAGTAACTTCAAAACTACCAAATATTTATTTTATAGCCAGCCATATCTGTCCTCGTGCTATTACAGGTTGAAAAACCTCATTTTGATATGTGTAGACTAAGTTTAGGTTTCGTTATAGTGATGGGGTCCATGCTATATACCCGAAAAAATATCTAAATTCAACAAATTTTTAGGCCCTTTAGATGTCCGAATAAGCTCTTAGTCAAGAGGAAAAAGTTGAAGGAAATAATATCAAGATTCTAGAAAAATTTTAATCACAAAATTTAAATTTATAGTTTTCATGATATGACTAAAATACCCTTTATATAAAAATCTGTCAAAAATCCAGAATTATGTGTTTTTCACCATTTTGCTCAAAACACATCATAAATAAAAAATTGATTCATATAAGATCAAATTGATTATTTGGGATGATTAAAACAGTTGTAATACATAAAAAAATGTGGAAAATTTTATATCTATCAATTCCCCCACACTTAAACTATGCTTGTCCTCAAGCATAAAATCTCAACATGGAATTGAGAGGACACCAATGTTACCAATATTTAAATTTGAAAGTAATAAAATTTAATAATTTTCAATGTCAAATAAAACATAAAAAAATCCACATAAAATATCACTTTAATTTCTCATTTTTAAAGCAATAATTAAATCATGTATTTTACTTTTCCCCTTTGAAAAAATAGAACTTTTTCTCTCTTTCATTCAAGCTTCTCAATTCATTATTATTAAACATGCCACATCATGATTTACCTCACCTTTAAATTTTTCCTCTCATATCTCATGATACAATTTAAGTAGAGTTATACTCATATCATGAGAACATGCACCTTACCTATAATCTTATAAAATAACTACTTTCTCTAATTTGTAAAGACAAAAGGCACATAAAATCATGTCAACTTTTCAATAAAGGTTCAAATGACTCTGAGGCTTAAGGTTGGTAGGATTTGATGTTTTAAAAAGTAAGGCTCAAGGAGGAGGTTTATATCTGAAGTAAAATTAATGATATTAAAAGTAAAAGTGTAATGAAATTTTCCCCTTTAATGTACCAACACCCACTTCCTCCAAAATTCAAAGTAAGGTCATGCTCAAAGTAAAGCCTAATGAATGATTAATGAACCCTCTTGATTTTTTTTGATTTTGTATTTTTTTCTTTTTTTTTAAAGTTATGATTAGATGAAACCTCACATCCATCACCTAAACAAATATGATTATAAGATCTTCGATATGGAAAATGGTGATTTTTGGTTCTCCCAAATCACAACCCTTTTTTTTTCTTTTATTGTTTTTGTCATTTTCATTTTTTTTCAAGAGAGAAAAACAATAGAGTATAATGACTGATTAATTTTTTTTTACAATTCCCACATTAGAACCCCAAAACTTTTCCTTATAATGTAAATCATCACTTCCACCATGAATACCATGTAAATTCCATGAGTATGGTAGTAATGGATAAAAATGGATTGAAACATGGCATATCCCTATAAAGGTCATTCATGGTCTCTATGGTCTAAAATAAGGATTGATGTAAAGGTGTAATTTAAGTATAAGGTCTTTTAAAAAGTTGCCTCAATCATTTTAAATATGTTTTTTCACAATCATAGCTTCAACAAGTTCAAATGCAAGTTCTTTTTAGTGACATGTCCCAAGATCACTCAAGAAATATGCTCAAGAATAAATAGGAAGTACTTGGTCTAGAAATCCTCTCGAGAATGAGACATATGGTACTGGATAATTACTCAAGGCATAATAAATAATAAAAAATTAATTCACATGAATTTCAGAAATTCAAATTATGTAAAATGGTAGGGAAATATCATTTACATAAACAAACTATTTCCCTTAAATTTTGAGTTGTCATTTCAATATCCATGCTTCACTTTAAACATTAAATTTTCCATTTTACTATTTCAATCTCATTAACATTGAAATCTAAAACATGGCATCACTAGATTCCTAAGAAACTCATGTCTTCTATATAAGTCTGTTTAATCATTAATTCGAGTGTGGGTATGAAATTATTATCTTTAAATGTCAAATATTTTTTTGGAAGAAAAGATATAAGGAGTTTAAGAGATAATCATAAAATGTGAACTCCATTTTGAAATAATTATTTGATACTCTTCATCTAATTCATTGTCTTTCCTTATACCATCATGAACCTATAGAATAAAAAAACTCAATTAAGTACAAAGATCATGTCATTTAAGCTCAAAAATATAAGAGGGAGTGGGCCACATTCTAGACTAATTCCTAATACTAAATTTGAAATTTAAATTCCTAATATTTAAAATAAAATTAATAAAAATCATGTAAAAAATAAATCTTTTTATGATCCCCCAAGTGGGCCCTATAATCTTTTACTACCTTCAGTAGGCAGTACTAGCTTTTATCCATAATCTGTCAGTGGATGAAACTTATTTGATTTGAACAACCACATGTGGCTCTTCCCAGCTTGCAGTTCTTTTTTCTTATTGAGGAGGACTCCATGGATAGAGTACACTGGATCCACCCCATTCACAATTTGGTACAAATTTTATGGTGGGGATAGGATGAAGTAGGAAACCTCTGCTAATTTTGTTTCTACTTGTGCAACCATCTTGTCTTCCAGTGCTGGATTTATGGGGGATTCAGCCTCTTGTCTAATTTACTCAGGCTCAACAACATGGATCTCATCCCGATTGGTGTATTCCAGTAGATATTCAATGACTTCAGGAAGCTCCAAGTGTTCGTCAACAGCTGCATCATTTTCCAAATCATCCTCCAAGGCGTATTAGGATTTGGACGAATCTGAAAAATCAATAGAATTAGGATAGATACTCAAATTAGTTTAAAAAAAATTAAAATAATTTGAGTTCAAGAATGTATCTCCCTGAGTTTGTTCAAAATTAATATCCTCTTCAATTTATTGTTCATCTTGGAGTTGATCTTTACTGGATGGAGGTAGGTAGTCAACATCCTCCATCTTAACTTCAAATTCCACCACTCGGGTGGTCTCTTCCTCTGGTGCTGCTGGATCTTCTTCTTTGTAAGACTGGAGGAGATCAAGTAGTTCCACACATTCATTCCAAAATTCATCAAGTTCTTGTTGATCTACCCCATGTAGCTCATCAGGAAAGTATTCCTCCCTTTTTTCTCAGGTTTTTCAATTTCAAAGATGAGTAGTGAAATCTCTTCGACCACTTGTTCTGGTTCTGGTTCCAGCTCATGTTCAGGTTGCTTTTGGGATGTGCATACATATTCAGCAATCCATTCTATTTGGCTCTCTAGTTTTTGAACTTTATCACTAATCCTATGAAATTGAGCATCAATTTCATTGCCAACATTTTCCAAAACCTGAGATTGTTCAGTCCATGAATAATAATTTGAATTGAAAGACATCATGAACAAAGAATATTTTTTAATTTTTTTTAAAATTTATGATTTTTTAAATGAAAATCTATCTACAAAGTGAAAATAGAAAAAGATAAGTAAACTACTGATTGTCTCCCTGGCAATGATGCTAGTTTTGATGCATGTCTGTCATATGTCTTGACAAAAGAAATTTAATTTTCCTAGTGCAGCATAGAGGCTGACCAGGGTCGTCTCTCTTGAGGAGTCTTTTCAGCCGTTCACTCACTTAATCTAATTTAACTAAACTAATTCTTTTGGTTTTTTTATTTTATCTAGGAATGGAATACAATTTAATTAAAATAAAAGATAAAACTAACATGCAATGAAAAAATTCAATTAATTGAGAAAGAACTTGTCCTTGATGGGTTGGTTTTTGGGTTTCATCATTCTCCTTGTTGGTATTTAAATTAAGTCTGAAAATTCAATTATGAGATCTCAATCATGAATTAATATTATTTTATTTATTGGTGTGAAATATTGAATGAATTTAGCAATCTTAACTTCACATCCTCCTATAATCAAGGTTAATGACACACCTCCATCGAGAGTGTGACATCTTCAAAGACCTCGCTCCATCATATGCTATTTCAACCACGGAATAGCTCAACTCTGTCATATGAAGAGCTTGTATCCAGTAGAAGTGAGGGAAAATATTTAATAAAAGAGTATAAATGAGTTTGAGATCAGTGTCTTGGTGGAAGATCTCCATACCCATGCACATCAATCTTGCTCATCACAAACTTTATAAAACATCGGAATTTAGGCACATAATAAATCAAATTTCCACATACCTCCCCCAGGACAAGTCTCGGGTTAACCCCTCATTTCTGAGGGTAAGAGGTCACAATGGATAATATGGGAAGAATAAAAGTAGAAAAGAATGAGAAAAGATGAAGAAGAAAATAGGGTAGATGGGTGGACACAATAATAAAAACAGTGCATGAATTTACTTAAAATCTAAATTACAATTGAAAACTAAAACAAAAATAAAGAAAATAAATAAATTAAAAAGTAATGGGGAATATTTGTGGCTATCCTCCCTCAGTGGAGATCTCCTCCTTGGTGCCTTGAAGGAATGGATGTAGAATGGGATGATTTGGGAAGGAGGTGAAGGCCTCATTTTATAGGAAGAAATATGTACTCTGAAAGATTGCACGTTAGTGACCCAATAAATGGAAGTTTCAAATGTGTAACATTTATTCAAACTTGTTTAGAAATATGTTTTCCATTAGGATTCCAAATTTAAGCTCTTTTGGACACCGGATAAAGGAGTTATGAATTTTTCATTGGAAATTTCTTATTCTGGAAGAAGCTTCCAGGAAGGTTCCTCCAAAAGTATGACATTAAAAATCCACCATAATGACTTAAAAACTGCTAAAAATTTATTTTATAACCAACCATATCTATCATCGTGCTATACTAGGTAGAAAAACCTCATTTTGATATGTGTAGGATGATTTTTGGTTCCATTATAGTGGTAGGGTCCACACTGTCTGCCCGGGAAAATGTCCAACTTCAATGAAATATTAGGCCCTTTAGATGGCCAAATCAACTCCTAGTCCAGAAGACAAAGTTTAAGGAAATAATATCAAGATTATAGAAAAATTTTAATCAAAAAATTTGTATTTATAGGTTTCATGAAATGACTAAAATACAATTAATGTACAAATCTATCTAAAATAGAAAATTATGCGTTTTTCACCATTTTGATCAAAACACATCATAAATCCAAAATTGATTCATATAAGCTCAAATTAATTATTTGGGATGCTTAAAAAAATTTAAATACATACAAAAAATGTGGAAAATTTTAGATCTATCAATTCCAGCACACTTAAACTATTCTTGTCCTCCAGTATAAAATCTCAACATGGAATTGAGAGGACACCAATGTTTCCAATATTCTAATTTGAAAGTAATAAAATTTAACAATTTTCAATGTCAAATAAAATATTCAAAAATCCAAATAAAATATCAATTTAATTTCTCATTTTTCAAAGAAACAATTAAATAATGTATTTTACTTTTCCCCTTTGAAAAAATGGAACTTCTTCTGTCTTTCATTCAGGCTACTCAATTCATTATTATTAAGCATGCCACATCATGATTTACCTCACCTTGGAATTTTTCCTCTCATATATCATGATAAAATTCAAGTAGAGTTATGCTCATATTATTAGAACATGCACCTTATCCATAATCTTGTAAAAGAACTACTTTCTACACTTTGTAAACACAAAAGGCACATAAAATCATGAGTACTTTTCAATAAAGGTTTGAATTACTCTGAGGCTTATGGTTGGTATGATTTGATGTTTTAAAAAGTAAGGCTCAAGGAGGAGGTTTATCTCTGATGTAAATGCATGATATTAAAAGTAAAAGTGTACTGAAATTTTCCACTTTAATGTACCAACACCCACTTCCCCAAAAACTCAAAGTAAGGTCATGCTCAAATTAAATCCTAATGAATGATTAATGCACCCTCTTGATTTTTTTTTAATTTTGTATTTTTTTCTTTTTTTGAAAGTTATGATTATATAAATCCGCACATCCATCACCAAACCACATACGATTAGAAGATTGTCGGTATGGAAAATGATGATTTTTTGTTCTCCCAAATCACAACCCATTTTTTTCATTTTTTTGTTTTTGTCATTTTCATTTTTTTTCAATAGGGGAAAACAATAGAGTATAATGAATAATTACACAACATTTTAAAATTCCCACATTATAACCCCCACACTTTTTCCTTAAAATGTAAATCATCCCTTACACCATGAATACCATGAAAATACCAAGAGTCGGGTAGGAATGGATAAAAATGGCTTGAAACAAGGCCAATCCCTATAAAGGTCATTCATGGTCTCTATGGGATAAAAGAAGGATTGATTTAAAGGCGGTCATTAAGGATAAGGGATTTTCAAAAGGTGACTGAATCATTTTAAATATGTTTTTTTTACAATCATAGCTTCTACAAGTTCAAATGAAAGTTCTGGTCGGTGACTTTTCCCAATATCACTCAAGAAATATGCTCAAGAATAAATAGGAAGTACTTGGTCTAGAAATCCTCTCAGGAATGAGACATATGGAATTGGAGAATCACTAAAGGCATGATAAATAATAAAAAATTAATTCACATGAATTTCAGAAATTCAAATTATGAAAAATGGAAGGGAAATTTCATTTACATAAATCAACTAATTCCCTTAAATTATGAGTTATCATTTTAATATCCATGCTTCACATTAAACATTCTATTTTCCATTTTACTATTTAAATCTCATTAACATTGAAATCTAAAACATGGAATCACTGGATTCCTAAGAAACTCATGTCTCCTAAGTCTGGTTAATCATTAATTCGAGTGTGGGTATGTAATTCTTATCTTTAGATGTCAAATCATGTTTTGGAACAAAAAATGTAAGGAGTTTAAGAGATAATCATAAAATGTAAACTCCCTTTTGAAATAATGATTTGTTCCTCTTCTTACAATGATTTGGGTTTCCTTCAGCCATCATGAACCTATAAAATAAAACAACTCAAATAAGCACAAAGATCATGTCATTTAAGCTCAAAAAGATAAGAGGGAGTGGGCCACATGCTATACTAATTCCTAATACTGAATTTGAAATTTAAATTCCTAATATTGAAAATGAAAGTACTAAAAATCAAGTAAAAAATAAATCTTGGTATGATCCCCCAAGTGGGTCCTAGAATCTTTTACTACCTCTAGTAGGGAGTACTAGCTTTTATCTATAATCTATCGGTGGATGAAACTTATTTGATTTGAACAGCCACATGTGGCTCTTCCCATATTGCAGTTCTTGTTTCTTAATGAGGAGGACTCTATGGATAAAGTACACCAGATCCACCCCCTTCACGATGTGGTACAACTTTCATGGTGGGGGTAGGATGAAGTGGGGAACCTCCTCTTTTTTTGTTGCTACTTGTTCAACCATCTTGTCTTCCAGTTCTGGATTTATGGGGGCTTCAGCCTCTTGTCTAATTTCTTCAGGCTCAACAACATAGATATCTTCATGATTGGTGTCTTCCAGTAGATATTCAATGACTTTAGGAAGCTTCAGGTCTTCTTCAACAGCTGAATCATTTTCCAAATTATCCCCTAATGCGTAGTATGAGTTAGAAAAATCTGAAAAATCAATAGAATTAGGATAGATACTCAAATTAGATTCAAAAAAATTAAAAGAATTTGATTTCAAGAATATATCTCGTTGAGTTGGTTCAGCATTAATATCCTCTTTAATTGAATGTTCCTCTTGGAGTTGATCTTCACTGGATAGAGTTAGGTAGTCAAGATCCTCAATCTTATCTTCAAATTCCACCACTCGGGTGGTTTCTTCCTCTGGTGATACTGACTCTTCTTCTTTGTAAGACTTGGGGAGATCAAGTATTTCCTCATATTCATTCCAAAAATCATCAAGTTCCTCTTGATCTCCCCCGTGTAGCTTAGCAGGAAAGTATTCCTCCCTTTTCTGCTGAGGTTTTTCAATTTCAATGATGAGTGATTAAATATCTTCCACCACTTGTTCGGTTTCAGGTTCCGGCTCAGGTTTGGGTTGCTCCTGGGATGTGCGTACATATTCAGTAATCCATTCTATTTGGCTCTCCAGTTTTTGATATTTATCATTAATGATATGAAATTGAGCATAAAGTTCATTGCAAACATTTTCCATAACCTGAGATTGTTCAGTCTATGAATAATAATTTCAATTGAAAGGCATAATGAACAAAGAATATTTTTTAGTGTTTTTTTTAAATTTATGATTTTTAAATGAAAATATATCTACAATGTGAAAATAGAAAAATATAAGTAAACTACTAATTGTATCCCTGACAACGGTGCTAGTTTTGACGCACGCCTGTCATAGGGCGTGGAAAAAACAATTTAATTTTCCTAGTGCAGCATAGAGGCTGACCAGGGTTGTCTCTCTTGAGGAGCCTTTTCAGCCATTCACTCACTTAATCTAATTTACGTAAACTAATTATTTTGGTTGTTTTTATTTTATCTAGGAATTAAATACAATTTAATTAAAATAAAAGATTAAAATAACATGCAATGACAAAAATTCAATTAATTGAGAAAGAACTTGGCCTTTATGTGTTGGTTTGTGGGTATCATCATTCTCCTTGTTGGTATTTAAATTAAGTTTGATAATTCAATTATGAGATCTTATTTATGAATTACTATTATTTTATTTATTTTTTTGAAATATTGAATACATTTACTAATCTTAACTTCACCTTCTCCTATAATCAAGTTTGATGACACACCTCGATCGAGAGTGTGGCATCTTCCAAGACCTGGCTCCATCGTATGCCATTTTAACAACTAAATGGATCAACTCCATCATATGAAGAGCTTATATCCAGTATAAGGGAGGGAGAATATTTAATAAAATAATATAAATGAGTTTGAGATCAGTGTCGTGGTGGACGATCACTACACCCATGCACATCACTCTTGCTCATCACAAACTTAATAAAACATCAGAATTTAAGCACAAAATAAATGAAATTTCCACATAGCTCCCTTAGGCCAAGTCTCGAGTTAACCCCTCATTTTGAGGGTAAGAGGTCATGGTGGATAATATGAAAAGAATAAAAGGATAAAATAAGGAGAAATTATGAAGAAGAAAAAATGGTGGATGGGTGGACACAATAATAAAAACAATGCATGAATTTTCTTGAAATCAAAATAACAATTGAAAACTAAAAACAAAAATAAAGAAAATAAATAAGTTAAAAAGTAATGGGGAAGATTTTTGGCCATCCTCTCTAAGTGGAGATTTGCTACTTGGTGCCTTGAAGGAAAGGATGGAGAATGGGATGATCTGGGAAAGAGGTGAGGGCCTCCTTTTATAGGCAGAAATATGTACTCTGATTGATTGCATGTTCTTGACCCATTAAATGGAAGCTTCACGAGTGGATCCCTTTTTCAAAGTTGTTCAGAAATATGTTTTAAATTCACCTGCCAAATGTAAGCTGTTTTAGACACCAGATGAAGGTGTTATGAATTTTTCATTGGTGGTTTCTGATTCTAGGTGAATCTTCTAAGAAGGTTCCTCCAAAATTATGTCATTCAATGGCCGCCTTAATGACTTCAAAACTCCCAAAAATTTATTTTATAGCTATAAATATCTTTCCTCGTGCTATAAAAGGTGGGAAAACCTTTTTTTGATATGTGTAGGTCGAGTTTGGGTTCCGTTAAAATGGTGGGGTCCACGCTGTCTGCCTGGAAAAATGTCCAACTTCAATGAATTTTTAGGTCCTTTAGATGGCCGAATCAGCTCTTGGTCCAGAAGAAAAGTTGAATGAAATAAGATCAGGATTATAACAAAATTTTAATCACAAAATTTGGATTTATAGTTTCCATGAAATGACTAAAATACCCTTGATGTAAAAATCTATCTAAAATCCAGAATTATGCTTTTTTCACCATATTTCCCAAAACACATCATAAATCTAAAATTGATTCATATATTATCAAATTAATTATTTGGGATGCTTAAAAATATTTAAATACATAAAAAATATGTGGAAAATATTAGATCTATCACCACTCTTCATGTGCACCTCCTCAAGCCTACATACCCAAAGTGTCAGCCTCCTCATCCTTCAGCAGCACACCATTAGGAAACAACCTCATATCCCTATATATACCCCACATCAGACTCCTCCCATCCACCCTATTTAGTAACCCCATCATGCCAACTACCTCCTCTAAAAAAATAGGGCATGAACCATCCCTCATCTGCTTCAACACTAGAGCGCATGACCTACCACCGCTATAATGGCACTAGCATGCACAACCGGCCTCTGCTGTAATACCCTACCTTCTCCCACCTTTAGAATCCATATCATATGAAGTGGTGATAATTTTATGTGTTTTTTGTGGGGATGTTAAGTTGTGATATATGATTTAGCCGATTTAACACTTACCGGTGGCTGATGGGCACTAAATACACAGGCATTGGTTCATTTAAAAATTTTGGATAGAGGCAGAGCTATGTTTCTCATTCAGTGATCACTTGTAGTGATCAATAGTGGAAATTGCGATGAAGCAAACATGGTGATATCTATTATATATTATTTCATGTGTTATTTTGTCATCATGTTTATACAATTTTCATTGTTCCATAGTTTATTGAATGTGACATTAATTTTATGTCTTTATTTTTTTTTCATGTTTTATTTCAAATTAATTCACATTAATTGGTTTTTTATTTATTAAATTATATTTTTGACTGATATAATTTTTATATGTAATTTTCACAATTTATTTGGTTCCTGTTAATGTGATAACTAATAGGTAATCATGGGTGGAAGATCAACAAAAAACTTATTTTTTCGGAACTTGGTTGCGTGTGTGAGATAATAATAAATCACACACAAGTGAATTTAAAATAAATAGATATATTAATTGAAAAATTAATATTTTTTTGAATTTTTTAATCAAAATTGTATGGTTTATACCTAATAAGTGATCTCATGTGAGAAAAACAAACATAGATAGATACTTTGACTATGTGAGACATGGGTCATTGCATTTTAATAGGTGATTCAATGCTAAAATGACATGAAAATTATTAATCAAATTAGAGAATTAAATGATAGAATATTTGTGTGAAATATTAGAATACTGTATTATATTAGAGAACATTTCCTGATAATATTTTGAATAAATTTTAGTCAATGATAATTGAATGAATACATATTCATATATGAGAATTAAATAATTAGCATTTCATACACCTGAACGAATGTCACAACTCTGACATTTTCAACTCCACATATTTCCTATAAAGATTAATTTAGTTCACTTTAATAGTTTTAGTAAAATTAAATATTAATTTTTAAATAGTTTTTAGTTTTCATACTTTTTTTAGTTTTTAATCACATTTACCACTCATCTACCCACACATTCTTCTAAGATGATATTCCAAGTGTCTACACATATTCTCTCTATGGTTAATCACTGTACTCTACTTTTATACTAGTTAGTAGGTTAATAAATTTGAAAATTTTATATGAAGTGATAGCATGTTCCACCATAACACTTTAAATTTTATGCCCACCAACTCATGCACACTTTTACACTAAAATCAATAGGTAAACAACCTCCCTTAACCTGATGAGGCCTCCATACTCAAGTGGAGTTTCCAAACCAACCTTGAATAACCTAAAAAGCCCCCCATGATCAAGTGGTATTTCCAAAATAATATCTCATAACCCAATAAGGTCCATACACTCAATTGGATCTTCCAAAACAAACCTTTACTAACTTGATGATGATCCCACACTCATGTAGAGTTTCCAAACAAGCATGAACGCATAATTATTCAAACTAAACCCTCCAAACAATTTCAATTTTTTTTATAAAAATAGTTTCATATAATATTCACCAAGAAAAAATCAATAATTTCATGACCATAAATTTTATAAATTGTACATTTTTAAAAAAACACCCACACAACTATAAAATACAACTTTATTTTCTTTGAAATCCACACACACCAAGAGAAAGTATGACAACATATAAACCGATTTTTTTAATCATTTTATAATTAATATAAAATATTTATTTTAAATCCAACATAGAATCAATTTGTTCGTCATACATTAGTAAGTATGAAAATCCACATACCTTAATCATGAAACCAAAGTAAAATCAACAATTTACCACTAAGATTTTTCATTCCTAAACCCTTAATTACTATCTAAAAAAAGACCCAAATTTAATCCGCAATAACTACCCAAAAAATACCTAAATCAATATTTGATGGATAAATTATTACTAGGAGAAATGTTGATTCCAATTAATGACATAAAAACATGAATAATCCTCTTATACATCTCCTTCAACATCCCTAAAAAAACTTCACAATAGAGTGAGTTTATCCATGGATTGAAAAAACACTCAAATCAAATCCATAGATTAGATAAAAGGAATAAGAGAGGATTAATAATGGATTACATACTTTCAATATATCACCCATATATAAAAAGATACTAGGGAGGATATTCATAATGATAAATCTATTATAATAACCTAAAAACTTCCCTAGGCTAAATATCCCCACATATAAGGAACACAATGGGCCAAGAATCCCTTAAAATAGATAAAAGTAAAGAGTATGGGGAAATTTTTAAGGGAATTAATGACATAAATTCATGGTCCCAGTGATTATATAACCAACCATTTATTCATTAGTTGTATTTTTCCCAATATAAATAGTCTTTATGACCATTTATCTAATCATGTATTAGATTTTTCCTCCCCCAAAACACTTAACATGACCACTTGTGAATATTGCATGGTCCCAAAACTATGAAGCTACATGTTCATGTCTCCAAAAACCTAAAAAAGAACAAAAATTATATTATAAATCCTTCAAAACCTCAATAAACATTAATCATAAAAACTAAATACTTGAAATAAGTCCCTAAATAAACTATTTTACCTCACATGACCTAATTATTTCTCTTTTATAAAAAATTGGGCCTTATAATTTTAACCTCCATTAATATTCTCAGTCCTTGAAAAAATAGGTATGATCTAATGAATTTAATAACCCCTAAAATAGTGGGTACAACAACACTCCCAACCATCATAATTTTCATCATTGAAATTTTAACACATATGTAACCCCAAAAACCACATCTTTTAGAAATAATGATTGTTTAGACTCTTCCTATTAGAATAGTGGAGATTAATCTATTGGATAGGGTTGGGCCTAGTTCTATAGGCTCATACTAAACACCAATATAGGACTATTGTTATGGAAATTCTAAGAGTAATAATGAAAAATGATTCCTGATATGAGAGTAAAAGGGAGAAAAAAAATAAGAAGATGTAGATGAAGAATAAATAGATTTACATGCTTTGGGTATATCCTTACATTGATAGAGAGGAAAAAATTTCACTATTTCTCAGGAGTATAATTAAAATAAAAATATTTTAGAGATAAAAAACCCTATCTTGGAAGTTATTATAAAAGAACACAATAAATAGTAACTCATATTTCAATAGTGCTCGTATAGTAAGTCTGATGTGCTATAATAGTGGTGGAAACAAAATTTGATAAGATACAATGTTTTGTTGGATACAGATGTCATCCCTACTATAAAGAATAAGAAAATTCCAAGCTACTAAGAATAAAAATTAATATGTTGCTACATTATTTTCATATTAATTTCTATTATCAGTGTCATTGGTGAACTATTCTACAGTGGTTAGCATTGCTATAATATCTAAAAATTTTGGATCGAGGGATGGGGCAAGGGTTTACAACCCATAACCCTTTAGTAGGTGTGAACTTCTCAATGATAACCCCAATTACCTCACCACTATAGTTGAATCATGGGTGTTTGGGATTACAATTCTATATGGGCAAAAATTATTCAACCCAACTTTATCTTACATGATCAAACTCCCCAATCCTCCAAATAAATAATAGTGGACCACTGTGTGGATCTAGGTACTATAAAAAATTGGTTTCTATATAATTATGTTTCTTTTTTATTCCATTTCATGTTAAGGTTTGGTACTTAATTCTATAATCATATATTTTTTCTCATGAAATAGTGAAATTGTTTTTAACTTATCATGGATGTATTATTTTTATCTCATTTCTATTGGTTTGTTTTTGGAGATTATTTCTTTTTATAACAGTCTCCACCAAAAATAATCCACCTTGATACCAAAAGGAATCTAATGGTGTGAAAACCAAATATTGATGCCTAATATACTTACAAAAATAGTACTCAATTCATACAATGCCATAGTTCTTTACCACCATATTCACCCCTACCCACATTGGGTGTGTGGGAACTCAAAACAATGCACCAATGGATGAAAAAAAATCACACCCAAAGGTGGAATTCAACCTAGAGTTTAGACTCAAACTAAAGAGTTCCTTTCTCAAGACCATTTATGTAACATCCCCCAGATCCAAAACTCTCTCACATGGACAAATTGTGTTAGTTACTAGACCACAAGCGTGAATTCCCATAAACTAGAGGCTACCGATTAGAAATAGGGGTGTAAATAACATAATGGGGAGACTATAAATCATGGTATTGAGTTGTAATAATAGAAGAATTAATATCAGAGTAACAAAAAGAGAAAAAATAATATAATAACAACAGATAAACCAAATAGTGAAGGAAACTAATCAAACCAATAATATGAAAAATAATTTAATGAAAGGATGGAATGTTGATATGTGTCAAGATAAATGTAAAACAAATAAAAGACAAAAAAACTCAAATAAGACACAAAATAACCCGGTCCTGATCCCCATGTCGGCCCTATTTCCAAGATCCAAACCTTCCTATAAGAAGCAGTCAACAATAAGGTCCTTTTTCCTTTTCTAAACCTGCATCCATGTAATATTCTTGGGTACTGAATGATGGCGTAAATAGGGTGTAAGAAAACTTGATTCTTTGACACCACTATGTTGAAAAAAATAGTCTTATAGTAAGTAAATGTAATAAAGTGATAAAAGGAGTATTAATTAATAAATTGATATAATATAACACTCAAACTTCTTTGGAACCATCCTAGATGAACTATGACCATATAACATCACCATGCCAACCATAACCAAAAGTCCATGGCATAAGCACATAACTATGAAATTCTATTTATATAAGCATTTCCTCATAAATAGGTCAAGGTATTTATATAATAATTTCAACATAATAGGGATAATACCTTATATAATCATTTCATCATAGTCGGGCCAAGCCCTTTATACGAGAATTTCATCATAACTAGGCCAAGCCCTTTAAATAATCATTTTAGCATAACTGGGATATACCCTTTATATAAGCATTTAAATATAACTAGACCATACCCTTTATATAAGCCTTTAATCATAAAAATATCATATCCAAGTATCTCCATAAATTTCAATAAACAAGTAATCTATTTTACAAACTTAACATATCATAGAAAATAACCTAAGGACTCATGTCATGCTAATTCAAGTTTCAATCCAACATCTAGTTCATTATCGTTCAAGGGTCAAATAACCCTATAGGTAACTGAAAGACATATCTCAACACTCTTAGATCTATTAAGATCCAAGGAGTGAATCAACACATGATTACCCTTTCCCATTATAACATTAATTAATGAGAATTCTAGTTCAACATGATCACATGGTATTTCACGCACTTAAATGAATAGAAATAGACTATAGGGCCTTTCTCTAGGCCACCAACATTTATCCGATGATCAAAGAAACACTATCAACAAGGAACACCAATGAATAAATAAGGTGAATTAGATTAACAAGGAAAACCTATATCACACAATCATCAAGGTCAGATCTCAATTCAATGGTGGTTAGGAGATTACACCATAATAATGGAGGATAGTTGAAGAAGGGAGAAAAAAAATCAAAGGTACTCACTAAAGATCAAACTCTAGATCAATATGTCCAGAAGGGAAGAAGTCACCCAAAAATCTTCTATATATTACCTAGGGTTTGAGAGAGTATAATGTACAATGTACGAAAATAAATCATACATGTAACATGAGTAACACTACTAGTATTGATGAATTCATGTCAGGTTACCCTTTTATAGTGTGAATTAAAAATATGGTGAAAAACATGGCTCCTTGGGTTGAAAATATACTGATCAACCTTTTTACGATGCATAAATAATTATCATATTTTAAAAAATTCTTGTATTGAATACATTTCATTGATTCTTATAAGCAATAGATTCACATAATGTATTACTTACACGGTGTGAATATGTAATATTGGCATTATCCATTGTATATTCCTGAAAAAAAACCAAAAAATCCTTCAACTCTACCTGAGCCTGAGGAGAATACATCTATGAACCATTTATACTCAGTCTCACATAATTTAAAAAAACATACATCTCCAAATTTTAGGTCATTTTCCCTAGAAAAATATCTCCATCCCCCAAATAAAATTCTTGAAAACCAAGGTTTATAAGAACAATAATCTGACTAAAATATATTTAACCAAAACTCAAATAGGGATATACCTAGAAGCGATGGGATCTAATAACCTTCCACCATATAAAATATCATCCTCAAGTTGGTCTATACATTACTATGGGTTATCTAAAAAAAATTCTAGAAACTATGTTCACAGGTCATTATCCCTCTCCCAGGTCTCCTCTTAAACACACCCATGCTTCCACTACACTCATACTAGAGGTTTGGTCTTTCCCTAAAGATACTTCTCACTATGGTCCCCAAACCACATCAGATTCTACTCAAAGGAAGCATCTACACAAATATTGAGATAATCAATCTATATCACATGGGAAGGGTCATGGTGATATCTCTAAAGCTTTGATATGTGAAACACATTATGCATGGAACTTTAGAACTCTAGGAGGGTTAATTAGTATACCACTGGAATAACCCTTTACACTATCTCGAATGAACTAAAAAAATTTGGTACTCGCTTTCCCCATTTCCTTATACAAAATTGTACTAACATAGGAGAAACCAAAAGTAAAACATGATGACACAACTAAAACTATATAGGTTGTATCGAATGGTCAAAAAAAGATTTATGCCTACTCTGTGTTGTCACCAACTATTTCCTAATCAATTGAACTGGATCAGACATCTCTTGTAAGAGACTAGGTCCAACAAGTGCTAACTCACTTTCCACTGAACCAAAAGGAGGAAAAAAAATTATCTTACATATAAATCCATGAAAGGTTTCATATATATTGATTCGTAGAAGGTTTTATGATAGAAAAAATCTATGAGTTCCCTATAATACTCCCATGAAACTCTAGAATCCAATACACAGGATCATAGAATATCCTTTAAAATATGAATCATCTATTCAGAAGGGCTATCAGTCTGAGGATGATAGGATTTTCTAAGAAGTAACTGTGATCCACTAGACTTCTGAATATACTTCTATAAATGATATGTGAAATGAGGATCTCTAGAAGTAATGATATTCCTCCAAACACCATGCAATCAAACTATCTCCCACACATAGAGACTACCTAGATCATTGATATAGAATGTATTCATAATAACCTAGAAGTGGTCTATCTTCATCAGTTGATTTATTCTTAACCATACTGTATCATTCTTAAAAGGTGTCTTGGATAATACTATTATTATGTCCATAGCGATATCATCCCATTTCTAGTTTGGAATGAGAAGAAGATATAATAACCCAACAGGCCTATGAAGCTTATCCATCACCTGCTGATAGGTGAATCATCCTACCACAAATCCCACTATCACTTTCTTCATTCTATTCCATCAGTACTTTCTATAAAGTACATGATATATCTTTTTTAGAACTGGGTGTACCACCCATCTATAATCATGAAACTCCCTCACTATCTCCTCATGCAAGCCCATAGGAACCTATAATTAGCTTCAAAAAATAAGATAATTTCCACTGCTAAGAGATCATTCTGATGGTGGATCCCCACTATATAAGATGTCCATCAGAGACAAGAACTCAATATCAGATAATTATTAGTCTTAATATTGTCCAAAAGTATTGGTAACATAGTTTTAGAGGTTAGATCTATGCATCCCTAATACTCTTGAACTTCTAGATTCATATCTACAAAGAGTTTCATATTGTAAGACTAAACAATTACCTCTGTCTATGTATTTTGGATCAAGTAATCAGAAACTACATTTCATTTACCAAGTGTATAATCCAACTCAAAGTTGAAAGACTGTAGTTATTCAACCCACCTCCTTTGCTGAAGGTTCAGGTCTCACTGAGAAAAGATGTACCTGAGGCTCTTTTGGTCTATATACACCACCAACATCTCACACAAAAGATAGTGTCTCTAGTATATAAGGGTGTATCACAATAGTTAAATCTAGATCACTAGTAGGGTAATTTATCTCATGTAGTTTGATCTATCTGGACCCATAAGCAAGGACTTGATCCTCTCGCATCATAACTACTCATAATAAAACTCTGGATACATAACAGTACATGGTAAAATCCTTTATTGGCATAAGAAAAGTGATAATAGGTTCTTAGGTCAGCATTAACTTCAAATCCTTAAAATAATATATCATAATAATATGACCAAATAAACTTCACCCTTTTCTTGGCCAGCCTGGATATCGGTGTAGACATATGGGAGATGTCTTGGATAAAACACTGATAATACCCTACAAGACCAAGAAAACTATGAATATCAAAGCAATTCCTGGGCCACTCCCAAGATACTATATATTTAACCTTATTGGGGTCTACTACCACTCCTACATCTTAGAGGACATGATCTAGGAAGTTCACTTTATTAATATATAAATTTCATTTGGTTATCTTGGGGTAAAGACGATTCTCTATCAACATAATTAGGATGATGTCAAGATGTTTTACATGATCATATACAGACTTAGATTACACTAACATGTTGTTAGAAAAAACCACCACAAACTAAAAAAAGTAAAGGATGGAAAATATGGTTCATCTAGGCCATGAATATCATCAGTGTGTTTCTTCAGACAAAACAACATCACTATGAACTTGTGCAAGCCATTCCTTCTCCTAAAAGATGTTTGAGGTATGTATTATGGTCTCACTCTCAATTAATGATACTCTGATCTCAATTAAATCTTTGGTAAAATATGGGAACCTTTTATATGATTGAGGATATCATAAATGCATGTAAGGGGATATCTATTCTTTACTGTCATTTGTTTTAATCTTCGATATTCCACACACAAGCTCAATATCTCAAAAACCTTCCTAGCGAAAAGAATGTGTGGAACCAAAGGTGACATACTAGGTTGTATGAAAAACTTATTAGTCATATCTTCCAAATAAACTTTCAATTACCGAAGCTCTGTTGGCTCCATCTTGTAAGGTGGGATAAAAACTGTCTCTTCTCCTGGAACTAACTTTGTTGGGAATTCAATCTCCCATTCAGATGGTAAGTCACAGAATAATTTAGGGAAGAACTCATGAAACTAGTCTACCACTAGAGGAAAATTATCCTAATACATTTGAACATAATCTAGAGAAATTGTTTCTATCTAAGCGATGAGACAATCCAATCTATATTGAATTGGTCCTACACAACCATCCTAAAAATCCTACACACCCTAGTGAAAATAACTTCCTCATTCTGGAGATATAAAGGTAAATCTCTTCCTTTAATAGTCAATGTGAGAATGATATATAATTAACCAATCCATACTTATAATCAAATCTAATCATTCCATTTTAGCATAAATAGTTCCCAAAATAAATAATAACAACCAATTTCTAGAGAACATGCCTCGTAACGTTTGATATTCACTAACCGCACTCCCAATGGTGTGTCTATGGTCATGAAACCATCTAAGAATTCAAGAACCAAGCCCAAACCATTTGAAAAAAGAGTAGAGATAAAGGAATGTGATTCTCATATATCAAAAAATACAGGAATTGATAGATGATACAATAATTATAACATTGATGGTAGAAGGTCCTCTATCCAAACTAACTAGAGTTGAATACATAGAATGTAAATGACTTGACCATCTTCCATGGGATCTAGTATGTATCACCTGTGCAACTCTATCTGGATAATAAAAACTACTAATTTACTAGGGCACCTCATCTGTTGCCTAAACTTGAACATCTAGTGGAACTCTAGATACTAGTCCACTGAGGGGTAGCTAAGTCCTTCCCAAAATTTGGTACTTTTACTAATCCCTTAACAAAAATATACTACTTAATTACCCTAGAAAGCCTCTATAGGTGGGAAAACCTTCTACAAGCATGAAATTACAAATTAGGTTATAGACACTAAGGGTTCTTGGGGAAAAACTTTACACACTGATACCACTACACCATAACACGATCCTTTGATGGTCACCCACTTCCCTAGATGCTCTGCCCAATGTTAACTTGGTGATAATTATCATAGAGACACTTCTTACCACTAGAAGAAGAGATCCTAGTTATTCTTAATGAAACAACATTATCTCCACTTGGGACCTCTCTCAGATACCCTTCTATGATGAGATCCTGATTCACTACATTTAAAATCCTACCTAAGAGAAATAATTTCACATGTGTCCTGATCTCATAGTGTATACCATCATGTAAAATGAATAATTAAAGAAATATAATTATCATATTATAAATTTTATGAAAATAATGGAAAGTTGGTGAAATGTAAAACATATTACATGACTGATATATCCTCCCACATCAGGTGCATGAAATCATGAGCCTTCTCATCCCTAAATGTTTCTAGGAAAAAGTTACTTAGGAACTTCATATTGAAGTCCTTATAGGATTACTTCAATTACTTCCCACATTGATCTAAAGTGTCCCACCAACACGTGGATGGTACATGATGAACATATGAAGAAAGATTCACCATCCCATCTGTGAGTGTCTCGAGGTGCTCAAAGATAATTTAGATTGACTCAATCTAGAAATCAACTTCTTGGGGGCCTCCCTCTCTAGTAAATAAGAAGATGCTATAGCTGAAACACTCTCGTCAGTTTAGACATCAAAATTATAGTGTGAATAGAATACCTTTCAATGGATCACATGACCCTCATAAATATGTTGCAAAGATGAACATCCATATGATTCTCAGGATCTGTAGGAAACTCCAATTCAACTATGTTATGACCATGCTAATTTTTTCTTTCCTCATGCACAACTTGAAGATTATGAGGAAAAATTTTTTTATACAAGATAAACACACTCCTTATAACTCTGTATAACATCAATGACAACCTTAATAGGTACAAAAATAGAGAACCACTTGATCATGGTCTCTTTAATATTGAATTAACAAGTGAATTGAAATAACATAACAGTTCATTTATTCACTTTTCCATTAGTTAAAATAGGGTTATAATTTCATGGTTCATATTGGAAATATATCACATGTAATAAATATGTACCTATCATTAACAATGCATGCCACATATCCCTTCATTCCTATCATGATGCATGGATACTAATATCATGCTATATTAGGCCATGAGTATAAATCTAAGAAAACAATAACATAATACAACCCATGAATCTCCCAAGGTGAAATAATATCAACCATATTAAGTGAAAAACATGAAAAGGAATATCATCCCTAGGTATTCAGAAAACAACAAAAAATAAAAACCTAATGGCTATGATACCACTTTGTCACATCCCTTGTTATGGAACTCTATCAAATGTCCAAACCAGGTCAGTTACTAGACCTCAATCATTCCTTCCTAGATTCCAGAGTGTGCTAACTAGGAGCAGGGGTGTAAATAACATAGTGGGGAGACTAAACCCCCCAGTATTAATAATAGTAGAATAAATACCAAAGTAAAAAAATAACATAAATAGTATAATAATAGTAGATAAACCAAAAGTGGAGAAAACTAGTCAAACCAATAATATGAAAAACAATGTAATGACAAGTATGAATATAGCTAAGTGTCATAATAATTTAGAATTGATAAAAGAAAAAAGAAAAAAAGAAAAATACACCCACGACCCCAGTCCCAATCCCCATGTCGGTCCTGTCTCCATGCTCCAACCCATCCAATAAGAAACAATCAACAATAAGATCTTTTTCCACTTTTCAAACTTGCAACCATGTAATATACTTGGATACAAAATGGAAGCTCGAATAAGGTGTGAGTAAAACTCAATAGATCAACACCACCTTATCTAAACAAAACTAGTATGATAGTAATTGATTGAAATTAAGTGATAACCACGAGTATTACTTAATCAATTAATACAATATAATATCCAACCCGCTTCTGCACCATGCTAGAATAACTTTGAGCTTGTATCTTTACCTTTCCAACTGTAACCAAAATTCCATGGCATAGTAACAGAACTAAGAAAAATCCAAATGTATAAGAATTTTAATATAACTAGTCTATGCCCTTTAAAAAATAATTTTAATATAACCAAGACAAGACATTTATGAAAGTATTTTAGTATAACTAGGGTAAGCCATTTATATAATAAATTCAGCATAACTAGGATAATACCTTTATATAAGCATTTCAACATAACCAGGATAAGACATTTATATAATCATTTTTGAAAAAATGGAACATTTTCTTTATATAATCATTTCAGTATAATGGGGACATGCACTGTTTTTAAGAATTTCATTAAAACAATATCATATGAAAGTATCACCAGATATTTTAATAAACAAGTAATCCTTTTTACAAAGTAATCATATCAAAGGAAATCACCTACAACATCATGTCATGCTAATTCATGTTTCATGCCAATAGGTAGTTCACCATAATTCAAGGTTAGGATCACCCTATAGGTAACTGAAAGCTAGATATCAACATTATTGCATCCAAATGAATCCCAAGAGTGGTTCAACACATGATTATTATCACCCATTATATTGTTACATAATGGGAACATTAGTTTGACCTGATCGTATGATATTTCACACACTTAAATAAATAAAAAAAGAACATAGGGATTTGTTTTAGACCACCTACCTTTATCTCGAGATTAAAAAAATACTCTCAAGAGGGAATTACAATGAAGAAAAAGGGTGAAGGAGATCAGGAATGAAAACCTAGATCACACAAGCATCAAGATCAGATCCTAATTCAAAGGTGGTTTAGTGATCACACTACTATAATGGATGATAGTGGAAGAAGGGATAAAACTAATGTGAATGAACTCATGAGATGTTAAATTACAGATCGAGACATCTAAAAGGGAATGAATCACCCAAAAATCACCTGGAATCACTCTAGGGTTTGAGAGATGATGCTGCACAATTTATGAAAATAAATCATACCTGAAACATGAATAAAAACCATTGGTCTGGATGAATTCTTTTCGTGAAACCATTTGACGGTGTGAATTAAAAGACTGACAAAAAACACATCACATCAAATTAAAAATACATAAATTGAAATTTTCATGGTGTGCAACAAATTAATTTATTTGAAAATATTCACAAACTGAAACTATTTAATAGATTCTTTTGAGCAAAGAATTTACATCATGTATTACTCACATGATGTTAATATCTCTTGTAGGGAGTAGCCGTTGAAGATTCCAAAAAAATTCCCAAAAATCCTTCAGTACCACTCGATCTTAAGGAGAATCCATTTTCAACCTTAGAAACATATATACCCATAATCCACTAATTCATACAAACATACATCCCCAAACTTTAGGGAATTTTCCCTAAAAAAATATCTCCATCCCCAAAGAATAATTTCACCCACCAAGGTTTAAAAGAAGAATAAAACCAATAAAAGAGATTAAAAAAACTCAAATAGGGATGTACCTAGAAAAGACAGGATCTTATAATTTATATATTAATTATAGGAAAAATAGACAACCATGTTATTAATTATCTAGAAAAACTAGGACACCCTCGGGTGATAAAAAATTGGTCATTAGAAGAGAACCCTTAAATGAACACACTACCCACCTTCACTCTAGATCATGGCTCAAAGGATATTTGAAATATTTATATATAAAAATATTGAGTATTTATTTAAGCTTATTTATTGAATTTCACGAGAAGATGATCAATTTTGTAAATCCTTATAAAAATATCCTTCATATATTATCTAACACTTTATACTACATCACCAAGACCTGATATAAACTAGAGATCATTATAAATTAAACCATTATAAACATATTAAAATTTCCCCCCTCTTGATCCATACACATACCAAAAGAAAAAATTAATCTACCAAAAAACCACACGTGCATCATCTAACCCAAATAATATCCACTCCCACTAGTTATACCCATTATAAACCCAATTTTTTACTACCAATAAATCTACGGTACCCAAAAATTTATATTTACCTTTCAGTCCATAATCCTCCTAGAACCAAGGTCATTACTGAGATATTTCATTACATCCCAAACTATTAAGTACACCATATCCATCATTCTATTTTCTCCCATATTAAACACACACAATCCATCACTAAAATGGATTTAAAAATCTTCAAAATATCCATTCACAGACATATATGTTCCAACGAATCACCATAATGTTCCATGTCCTTGCCAATTGTTATCCATTATCTCAAAATCAATATTCTCCAACGATGAATAGTGTCAGTATTCTCACCCCCTCATATCAAGACAAGTGATTATATATCAAACATAAATTATAAAATCCCATATGTATTAAAATACCTATATTTATCTAAATTTTTTCCCAATCCCATTGTAATTTTCTTATAAAATATCCAATTTCCATGATATAACAAAATTTTATGAGAACCAGAACATAAACACAAAGTACAATACAATCAATTAATAACTCAACCATATTCCACTCTAGGGAAATACAAAACAATGAGGAACTAATCATTTTACTTGCATTATAAATCAATACACCCTACTTATCCATTCAAAAAATCTTCCCCTAAGTGACACAAAAATAGAGTTCATTACCCATAAAAAAAATTACAATATACTTTCAATTAATAGATAATATTCAATTCACATAATGACTTTACTTGTGTATTTTTTATATGATAATGTCCTTAGAGTGTTTATTACATTAATAGGTTATAGTAGTTTCTTGCTATAATGAGAACCTAGAGATACCATGATGATTTTCTTAAAACTAGGTTATATGGTTTAGATACATTAATATTAATGAACATTGATGATTTATGATAATCTAGTGATGGGGGATCATAAATATTGAAAATTTTTCTTTTTCATTTATAATTTAGTGATCCCAAATATGATAGTTCATAAGGAAAGAAATAAAAATATTAATTTCACATATTATATAAGTCATTTTAAGTCATATAATTGATCATGTTTATGGTTCGTTAAACTTAAAATCATTATTAATCAACATCTTGAATCATATAATTTTATGTGTATATGAAAACCATGATGACATAGAATCAAGATAAAATAACATGCGTTATATTTTTCATGAGTGATATAAAATTAATTTATTGGTCAAGAGAGTAATTTTAATTTTAAAATCAATGGAAAAAAATTATCTCTAGACCATTGATAAAATGAATGGTTTGAATAAATTCCATGGTCATGGTGTTCTTATAAAAGTCATCTAAAAAAAAATAAAAGATAGGTTAAATGTATAAGATGATGATATATGTATGAGTATTTTATAATGTGTTATTGGTTGAAAAAAGGGTTATATTACACTGAAACATTCATAGGAGGTTCTAGTTTCAAAAACCAATATTTTTTTTATAAGGGACATAATGAGTTTTTTGATACCCCATTAATTTGTGGGTTGGACATACTACCATAATGAAAAGAGTATCGAGGGTTACACACTAAGGGTATCTTGAATCTCATTATATTTAATTGAGTATATGTTTAAGAATAAATTTATTTATAGTTTTTAGAATAATATTTTCTCAATTTATATGGGTCATAAACTCAATCATAGTATTATTCAAGTTATGAATAATTTAGTTGAATTTTTTCCCTAATTTAGTAACAAGATAAATAAATATAATTTATTTATTTATTCATGGGATGATAAAATATAATGTTTATTTATTTATTTATAAGTTAAAGTAAAAATAATTAATATTTATTCACATGTTTAGTGAATATAATATTTAATTTATCAAATAAAAAATAATTTTATTGATTAAGGTTAAATAATATTTAATAGAGGATTTCGATGGAGTTAACAGTATAATAAATATATTTTAATATCATTTAAATATATAAAAACATATTTATTTATGAAATGAAATTATAATATCACATGTCATCTAAGAAAATAATAATAATATTATTATTTTAAATGAGGTGACATTAGATTTTTATTAGAGTTAATTTAAAAGAAAAGGACTCGAGTAATTTTTTTTTAATTTTAACCAAAGTGTAAAAACTATAATATGTAATTTTTTTGAAAAGAGATATCCATTCTATATAATTATACTTCTAAGGCCAAAGGAGAGAATTAATGAGAATCCTCACTCATTTCTTAAGTTTCAATAGAGAGAAAGTAATAGATTTCTTTATATGATCAATAATGAATGACGTGAACCAATTTATTCCAGAACACTATCAAATGAGATATTAGGAACAAAATTTATGGATTCACAAAATAGGTATGGATATCACTAAAGGTTCAAGTGTGTCAAGTCTTGGGCCTTTAAGTTAATGTATTGGGTAGTGTATGAGACTTGTACCCTGGGCCTATGGGTCATGTAAGGGTTCCCCTTTAACCCTTAAAAGGAGGATTAACAAAAAAATAAAAAATAAGGCCTTAGGGCCACTCGGGGGGGGATGCAAATGTTAATATAATTGATGATCAGATTGTTGAAGTCAATGATAATAGAAAATAAAATCAGAAATAAAATAAAATAGGTATTTATTTTATGTAAATAATTAATTATAAATTACATGTGATAATCCTATTAAAGGATTTATGAAATATTTGTATAAATTATATGAAAAAACATATAATCGGAATCCTATCCCACTAATTCTGATGCATCCAAATCCTTCACATAAAACTAATAAATTTAATTGTATAACCATTATATAAAATCCTTCACCAAATTATTAACAATACATGTCCAAGTTACACCAACTAATACATCCAAAATAACCCCTCTATCTTCTATGGAGTATCCACACTAATGAAGTTCGATAATATGCCCATCTTAAAAATTTGACATGGATTTAATAAAAAAAGGAAATAAGAAATACAAGGAGAAAATCCACTTTGACTTTGGATAAGATACCTACTACCAATAAAACTATCCATTTCAAACAACAAACTAATACCAAAACAACATTATCAATATGTATTGAATGATTTAAGCAAGCATGAAAATATCATTATAAGAACATGTTTTCCCAAAAAACATTTTAAAAAATTATCATTTGTTTAAAAATCATTTTCAAATAATTTCTAAATCGTACCATAATATCAAAAATTCTATGTGAAAAATTCCAGAACTAATTTTAAACTATTTGAATTTATTAATTTTGGAAATCAAACCACTTATAAAACATTTCAAGTTTAAATCTTATAACCCCATGATTGGTAAAAAAATTGTCAACTTTAGAGCTCTAAAAGTACTCATTTTAAATTCACCAATTGGTTTAACACACTTCAACAAAACATATTTTAAAAAATAAGTTCAGAAAAAATTCAACTTACAAAATATATTTAGCCTGAAAAATATAATGAGAAAATTCATTTCTTAAATCATAATCCCCATCAATTTTTTAAATAAAATATAAATAATTTTTAACATTTTAAAAATACTTTATCTATTAAAAAACATGGAAGATAAACACCTCCCATTGTTAACAAAAACATATTCTTAGGACTATTTTGGAAAACAATCCAAACCCATATAAAATTTTACACACTCCTTTTCCCCAAGAATTTAAAAAGGAGCCACTATCTTCCAAGACATCTAATAAAATTGGAATGATATAGAGAAGATTTTCATAGCCCCTTTAATATTTTTCTTGAGACAAAATTTTAAATCATAGATTCAATGAAATAAATAATAGTATGGAAGGGTATATAAATACTTGGAAAAAATGTCCTATTTTTTTGAGGAAAATGTAAAATATGAACTAGATCAGAAAATTTTTCCTATTGAATAGAGATTATATAAGGTACAAGGAACCAATTTACTTAAATTTTTATAGAATTATGAAGTGTTTCCTAGGAATATTAACCTCTTTGTTTGGTTTTTCTCTTTTAGGGTTCTCTCTCAAACCCTAAAGAGACTTTTTATAAAAAAATATATTTAATTTGTAGTGAGTTTGGTAAATTATCCAAAGCATTGAAAGTTTCATTTTTATTCTCAAAATATCATGAATCAAATAAATTCTTTAAAACTACCATGATAAAAACATCATTCATAAAATCTATTTTTTTTATCTTTAGAAAATAAAAATGGACCATCAAGAATCTAAGAAGGATCTATTTTCCAATAGTGAAATAAAAAACCAAAATTAAAACTTATCTGAAAATTGACATTTATGTTTTAAAAATTTAGTTTAATGGAAAACATTTCACAACTAAATTCCCATTTATCAACTAAAAAGAATAATGAAATCCCAAAACACTATTTTCTAAAAATACCATTTAATAAAATTTTTATTTAAAATTATTAAAACCAAGGAATACTTCTGGAAAACCACACATAAATTTTATACTTTATACAATAATTCAAACAACATAAAAAGATACATATCGTATAAAGTGGAACACAAATATTAAAACAAATAATTAAACCCTAAACAAACCATTAAGTCTTAACTATTCAATCCTTTGTTGAATTTCAAATTGATTAATTCTTGTACCATTTTAATGAATCCTATTATCAAATACTAAGAAACAATTATAGAGATCTTGATAATGTGTGATGAAATATTGAATCATATCAAAACCATTAAGTTAAAACCATTTGATATATATAACAAATGATAAAATTCTAAATACACTTTCATAGTCATTTACATATATTGAGAATTTTTTTCAAATATTTATCCCAATGAAACAAAAATTAAAAACCCATATCAAATCCTTTTACTATGCCAGAATTTTACAATAATGTAATAACAATTCCTTTCAATAAATTACTATTTAATTATTGAAAAAATAGTTTAACAAGCAAAAATATTTAAATATATTTCATCAAATAATTATCATAGTGCTACATGATACATGAAAAAAAATCCCATATTTGTCCATAGTGTCTAAGAAAACTCACCTAGGATAAACAAAGAAAAAAAGAAAAACTCATTCTATGTCAACCAATTCCTCACATTACTAGAATTCAATGGAAAATTAAATCTTACTACAAAGATATTGATTAGTAATTTTTATAGTTTAAATATCCTATTATAATATATCATATCTCCACCCCTATTAGACACTGACTAAACAATACTAATACCATTTATAACCTCCTAACTTGGTTTTACTACTGATACCTGAACCTGAGTTTAATCAGAATGTTACCCATCCCTTATATATATCCCTCAAAATACAAAGGTTAAAAAATCAACATTCAACATCTAAAATTTACTATAGAGAATAGTATAGTAACCCAACACCATAACCATCTACATACCTATACAATAAGATACAAAGTGGAATGAAATGAGAATAATGTAAACTATAATACATAAATACAAAAAAAAAATATAGTGAAATCCATATTACAAATTTAACCCTGTACAAATGACCAACTGGAAATGAATTAAATGACCTTTACTAGTATCTACTAGAAAAACTCTACTACTCATCCCATATAACAAATAAATTATCCCTACAACCCATAACTTAAGAAAAATTATTTTCATGCACTTTATGATGCATATGTATTGGGTGATTGTGATAACTTAGTAGGTTTTAAATGATCAATTACCTTTCACCCAATCCTTTTGAAAACTAAGTATCTAAAATGTGTTTAATGAAAACAACATCAACAAATTAATATTAATATAATGAAAACAACATATATCAGGCAGAATAAATAAAATTAAGTTTTTTAAAATAATAACAAAACATTCCATAAAACCATTAATTTTATGAAAACCAACTCACAGACACACCTTTATACAATAATCCTAAGGTAACTCTATACCCATTCCATTACTATAATTATCATATTGAGGGATTACCAAACCAAACTTATATAACTCATAGAGGTCCTATAACTAATGTGGAGTGTCCAATCATACCTCACTTAAATAGATGAGGCCCCACACTCATGTGGAGTTTTTAAAAAACCTCACATAGCCTGAAAGGCCCACACACTCACATTGAGTTTATAAAAACAACCTCATTTAACCTAATATGTCCCCAAAATTACATAGTGTTTCAAAACTAATCTTACATAACCCGATAGAGCTTCCATAGTAAACTGTATTTTCCAAAATAAATTT
The DNA here is from genome assembly GCA_963277665.1 of Viscum album. Taxonomy (NCBI): domain Eukaryota; kingdom Viridiplantae; phylum Streptophyta; class Magnoliopsida; order Santalales; family Viscaceae; genus Viscum; species Viscum album. Next base: position 534,012,565 of record OY728129.1, read on the forward strand.
CACCAACACTGATGAAGCCCCATCACTTAAATGGAGTTTCAAAATAAATTCAAACCTCTAAATAATTCATAGTAAACCATATAAAAATTCAATAAAAAATAATGTCAAACTTTTTACTATATTCACCATTAGACAATCAATAAATTCACAATTTTTTCCCAAATTCAATATTTTCTAAAAAACACTCATACACCCAAAAAATCCACATATATAAATCATTTTAAAATAAATTTAAAAGATTTATTTAATATTCAACATAAAATATTATAAAATTTATCACCTATTAGAGCATATTGTTAACCATACACCTTAATTATGAAACTTGAGTAAAATCAACCTTTCTCCAACAAGGTATCACATTTCTCCACACTTAATTAAAGTAAAAACAAAATGAATCAATTTTTTCCATTATAAAAACATAAAAAACACCTAAATTGATAAATAATTATCCCTTATCATCCCTAAAAACAATCCCTAAGAACAAAAACCGTTTTACCTTACCTTAGAAAAAATATAAAATAAAATTTTTAGATGTTGTAAAAATAAGAAGACATTAAGAACACAGGACAAAATACCTATGATATTCCACCAAAAAATACAAAGATCCAAGAGAGTACATCTTTTTGGAGAAATTGAAAACAATTTCCCCCAAAATGAGAAAGTTTATGACCCCCACATACAAGGAAAATATTGGGACTGAAGTCACTCAAAAAAATTATAAATAGTGGGATTTGTAATCTTTTTAAGTGAATTTATGGACCAATTACATTGTCCTAGTAACCATGTGTATGATTGTTCATTCCTTATTGAAATTTTTTCTTAACATGAATGGTCCTAATGACCATGAATCAAATTATGAATTGTTTTCTACATCTCCTATAACACCTAGCACCAGAACTTATGAATAGTGCGTAGTCCCAAAAACCACAAACCTACTAGTATATGTTTTCAAAAACCTATAAAACATAATAATTTCAAACCTAAGCATCTCAAAACTTAGTAAAACTCAATAATATACACCATATAACTCAAAAAATTCCCTCCTTAAACTGTTTTAAATTTACAGACTTGAGTCTCCCCTTTTATACAAAAAATATATCCTTACACCATGATATAATTGCTTACCATCAAATTAGTCAAAATTTGAAGCAATATTGAATCGATTTTATTTTTAATTTTTTAAAATAGGTATGAAACATGTTAAGGGTTATTTTGAGACATATCTTTGCTCAAATAAAGTAAAAGACATCACAAAAACCACCTATAAGATCTATAAGGAGAGTAATCAGACAAATGAAATGAAAATAATTAAACATAGTATAACTCCTTATCTATGATAAATACTATGAAACCATATGTTTGACTGAAATACCTTAGTAATAAAAAATGATTTCCTACCTCTAATTATCCCCACTATCTATAGGAACCAAAAATTGATTTAGAATAATTCATTCTCCTTCAAAGGTTTGTTAGTGCACATTTTCATTGAATGAAGAATCCTATTGAAGTTATAACATTTCATACATTATAAAATGGCCAACTCTTTGGATCCACTATTGTAACATTTATAACATATCTTCATTTACGTATGTGATTTTTTTATCCTTTAATATAAACTAATGAATATATATGTCATCATATTAGGTATCATACACTGAAAGAACTTGAAAATCATTATAAAAGAGTTATATGAATTATATCCCATATCATTCACCATGTATTCCATGATTTAGTTTCAAGAAATATGATATAAAAAATATTAAAAAATGGTGACCATCACTATGTTATGGTTTATGTTTTAATGTACATTTTAAAAAATCTAACACTTGAAGTAAAAAATCTTTAACATTTTGAAATACTTTATAACTCTTTATGAATCCATTCAAAATCCATTGGATAAGATTATTATATAAAATCTCTAAAATTTAAGATAATCAATTTGTATCAAAATTGATCCTCATTATATGGAATACCATGTAATATTATAAGGATTTTTATCATTAAAAAACTTATGAAATATTTAATATATAAATGTAATTTAAGAGTAACCTCTAAAAAATGTCATTGATACTCATGTTACAAAGGGGTGTAACATGTTAATGATCAAACACACTCTTATATTCATATAAAAAAGTCACACATATGATATATCTCTATAAATTATATTCTTAATTATATAATCATATTATCTAAAACCTATAGTAACCATTTTAAAAGGACCATGTTAATCTTGTATAGCCTATCTCATACATGAATGATTCTCCAAAATAGGCTGACTAGTTGGAATGAATAGATCACATGTATTTTATCAAAGTAGTTGATCACATTACATGTCAGTCAACTAAGTATATCCATTAATTTTCTTTATCTAATTAAATCAATAACCTATAAGACACACTTTTTATACAATAAGAAAAATTCTGTATTTGTTAAAATCAATTGAAAACATGATAAACAACATGCCAAACCACTCATTGATCGACTCTGTTTCTAGGTTATCTTAAGAATGGTACCAAAGTACTAAGGTTCACATTCTATATATCATGTAAATGTCAGGTTACAAGGAATAGAATAAATCATATAACCTTATGTATATTAATGACTAAAGGACATTTCATGTGATATACTTTGGTGGGTGAGTCCATATAATAAGTCTCAATTTATTATCTCATGAGTCTACAATGTATCAAATAAAATATTCTACCCATAATAATATTAAAATATCATTAAAACCTATAATAACCCAAGATGATCATTGATTAAGGACAACTCAAAGGCATACATTGTGGGGTTATTATCATTCCATTATTCATGTATTATAAAAAACACACAATAATGAATGAAAAAGAGATATTAATATTATTATAAAACCATGATACATTTATAATAACAATAAACATTATTTATAGTATATCTTGTATCTAATTTCTAGAGATGTTACATGATCCTCATGCTTTTATAGTTTTAGTGAATTTTCTAATGAATTTACTGTATTATTATTATATCCTCCTAATAGATCAATACATCGATGATATAAATAATCTTTCTTATGAGATGGTATTTTTGAAGGATTTTTTTTCATGACCTGACCCACTGGGGCCTGAGCCATGACTACCCCACTCTCGCCTCTAATAGGCTAGGGACTGGTGACCAGTGTTGAGTAGGCATATAACACACTTGGGAGACCTTTTACTACTATATCCATACACATTCAAACATAACCATCCACATAAAAAAAATGAAAATATAATAATAAAAAAATTCCAAAAATACCTTCATACATGTATCTTACAATAAAAATAAAACAAAAGTACTAAAAGAATAAAAAGGGAAAAAATACAATCCCACTAAAAAATATGTGAGTGTCCAATCTACTCATATGGATGAGATAGATTTCAAAATCAACCACCAAAACACACCTTGGTCAATAACTGGTATACACCTCGGTTTTCCTAGCTCATTATTCTCCACCTGGTCTGGGTCCTCATATGATTTTGTCGAAATACCTATCAGCTACATAATGCATGACATGTACTAGTAGATTCCATGTATAGGTGAGTATAAAAATACTCAATAGGATCCTTAAAAACCCAAAATATAAGGGAGAAACTGAAATGAAACATTCCACTCAACCCAAGGTCATAGGAAGAAAACCCAAAGTGGTAGAGAACAAGAAACTCCATCTCAAGCACTCCTCGACTATACATGTTGGTTGGATCCATACATAATGCATGTTAATAAAAACATTAGACATCACCATAATGAATCCCTGTATAACCAAGATTCACTCCTACTATTAAAATTCTCAAATGGTCCCAACCTCATAGCCTAACACATGATTCTACTTGAGGATCAAAGGTAATGATCATCTAAGATAACACAATACACAAGACCTGCCATCCCAAATAGAACTCATAGGATAAATACCAATAATAGAGAATATGTCATGACCCATATTAACCGAGAAATGGTAAGGGACAATAAACTTCCAGACCATTCCTTCCTCATGTTGAAGGATAGATAATGACCCTCTAGTCCCACCTTCAATAGGCCCCAAATGGCGACTAGCACTAAGGGTATATAATCACACCTAATATGGAAGGCATTACCATTTTTATTTAGTAGGATCAAGAGAGACGATGGTAAGAACCCAAAAAATCCAAAACTAAAGGTAGAAGTAAAGTAAAACCCAAAATCCATTCCCATATTCATGTTCCAAATGATGTTCTACATGGTAAAATAAAACTCAAAAGGGAAGTACCAAAAGAAAAGAAAAATAGTAACACTAACAGTCCCAACATCTGAGCAAATACTATACCGCACGGTCCAAAAAGTCCCTCTAGAAACCTAAATATAGTTTTATATACATAGGGTGAGTATACAGGTATACTCATTAGGGAAGACCAAAAACTCTCATGCAAAAGTGGGGAGGCATTCCAATGCCCCATGAGAATAGGAGATAACCAAATCACCTTTCAAAAAAACTATCCACCCAAACCTCACCGAGGAACACTCTCCAAATAACACAAGTCAAGTAAAGTAATAGTAATAACACATCAATGTTTGGTTACCCTAAACCACTTTCCCACTGGTTATTAAAGACATACTACGCGTCAGACCTCCCCCTCCATTCTTATCGCTATCCCACTACCGCCCAAAAAACTACCTTTTGGGCCACCACAACCACGCATCCTACCCGTAGACACTTGGGCCATAACAACCACACTCATTCCCACCCACAGACACCTAGTCCACAACAACTACCACCACGACTATAGACACCTAGTCCATAATAGCTACCAGCACACCCGAAGACACCTGTGCCTCATCTTGAAGACATTTAGGAAACAATCTGCCTGCACACACCTAGGCCAACCAACCCAATAACCCTGACCAAAGAATCTTGGGCTATAATGGACCTCAGGACATCACAACCTTCCTAATGAGTTTTGGGCTACTCTGGAAAGTGAACAGAAAATAAGCTAATAACCAGCCACTCATAGGAGTTTTGGAAAAAATACCCTCCCCCATGAAATGGGGGATTCATCATGAAGTGATCAACTTGGGTGGGGTGAGAATAAGAAACATAAGAACTGAATTATATATATAGGTAAATAAGAACTCATCCCAACCTAGGGGTTCGAAAACCATCCCATACACAAACACCCTAGTTACTATTCATTAATAAAAATCACAATAGCCACGACAAAGCCACAACTCATTCTCGAAAAACAATTACCCATTGAACCCATTCTTGTTATCATATTCAATTGGTTCTATTTAAAATAATTCTTCACTACGAGGAAAATAACTGGCATATCCACAACCCAAGGAAGGAAAAGTTGCCAAGAAGAAAAATTAAGCATTCACACCCAATTATCTTGTGAAGTCACAACAGCAAAAGGGATCTATGAGATCCATCAAAGTAATGGAACCAAACCAAGCCCCAAATTATAGCCCCACACAACCTCATATACACAAACTAAAAACTGCACAACAAGGGATCCCATCCCCAGCCACATCACCCCACAAGAATCAACCTGTACAACCATACACATCACCAGAACGGTGCCAGGGAGTTTTCACATTTAAACACACCATTTCTTTAGTTCCGTCTTTCCATTTGGTTAACCTGGGTGACCAAACATGGACTCTTATTCATTGGGCATCCATTTAATCAACTGTGTTTATTTGATTAACTAGTTTCCATGCTAGATCCATCCAATCAAAGAATTATCCAAAAAATAGAGGTTCATTAGTGTGCAAGAAAGGACCACCAACGAAAATAATTTTCAGTGGACATAATCCCATACTATTAAAAACATATAAGAAAAAGTAAAAGAGTACAACAGGATCATAAAACACACCCCTTCATTCTTTAAAAACCATTTATTATCTTCATTAAGGTTTGGTTTCATCCATTCCCATAGGAACATTATCATACCCACCCCACATGATACACAGTAAAGAGAGATGAAGGAACAACCATACATGGATGATCAACGATCGAAGTTTTCTTCCTTGGGATAAGAACCGGGGATGCGCTACTTGTAGGGGAGGAACTCTAAGGATTCCAAGAGTGAGAAAGAAAGGCTCCAGCACAAGTGAACCACTAGCCTAAGGAAGGGGGAATCCAAATGCACCAAGGAAAGGAAAGAGACTAGACTAGAAGAAGAAAAAAAAATTGTGTGATAAAATGGAAAGATCCTGGAGTTATGGGATATGAAAAATCTTGAATGCCTTTAAAGGAGGATCATGGTTTCTTCACATGTTTGGGTGGTTACACACAATGGAATTAATTTTTATTTAATAATTATCCTCATATAGGTGACAATAATGGCTGCGAGTTAAAGGGTTTCCCAAAAAACACATAATAGGGGACAAAACTCTAAATGCACAACACAGTGTGACACCGAGGAAAGAGGCCACATGTTTTAGTAATCCCAAGAGTGTCCCAATTAATGGGGGTTTAAAATATATTTTATTTTCCTCAAAAAGGTCTTAAAACTCTTTAAAGAGGTATTAAAACTTTAAGAAGTCATTATGGGGAAAGCTGGAGAAATAAACCATAACAACCTCATGGCACTGATTAGGTGTGGCGCCGATCGTTGAGACCGATCGGGGACACACCGATCGGTGACTCACAAATCGGTCAGACCGATCAGTGACTTACCGGTCGGTGAAACCCTTCCACTGACACCACCACCCTCACGAATCACCGATAAGTCCTGGGCACCCCAACACTAGAAATTTGACCAAGTAATGGACCAGGTGGGTCCGGGCCATTATATCAGATACCTCTCAAACTATTATCATCCTCAAGAATTGAAACTAGACCCAAAAAAAATATAGAGATCCGAACAACCACCTCGAAGATACCTCTCAGAAGTAAACCTCCTCGACATCTAGGAACACTTATCACTCAAGTACACAAACATACAAAGGTCACACCATCTAATCATATGGATTAGAGATTCCCTTCTTTCAAGTCAAGATACTATTCGCTTTGGGTGGAATTGACTCTCCCACATGAGTTTAATCACATACACCCTAATGTGTCCTGATTAGGGATCATGTCCTCCCTTCCCCATAGCTTGGACTCTTCATACACATTATGAGAACAAGGAAAAGAACACATTTCATAGTTAACAAGGTCAATCACTACATCACAAACAAGTCACAAAAAAAAACAGAACAAAACTCAAAAAAACTCTGGGTACTGATGGAAATTTGAGCTTCTCGCTCCCAAGTACTCTCCTCGAGGCCACCATACCTCCACAACACACTAACCAAAGGGATAGTCTATCCACAAAGAACTTTCTCCTTTTGATCCTTAATTCTTACTGGTCGCTCCAAGAATGTAGCATCATCCCCTATATCCAACTATCCCCAGTCATTGACTTGGGAATCATTGTGTAGATATCGACAAAGCTGGGAGACATGGAAAACATTGTGGATTCTTTCCAACTGAGGTGGAAATGCCAGCTAATATGCCACCTCACTAACTCTCCCCAACACTTTTAAAGGCATGATGAACCTAAGAGAGATTTTTATCCCCTTTCAAAACCTTTAATACCCATGTCGATGGGAAACCTTCTAGAACACATGGTCTCTAATCTCGAACTCCAAGGTCGTCCTCATTTGATCGACATATAAATTCTGCCGGTCCTGGGATGACTTCATCCTATCACGCACAAGATGAACCTTCTCTATTATGCTCTGCACTATCTTTGGGCCAAGAACACTTGCCTCCCCAAACTCTTTCCAGCACACGGGCGAACATAATGACCACCAATACAAGGCTTGAAACGGTGCCATGACGATAGTAGAGTGATAACTATTATTTTCGGAAAACTATACTTAGGGTAAATGTCATTTCCATGATCCCCCGAAGTCCAAAACACATGCACAGAGCATATAATTTAATGTCTGGATGGTCTTCCCTCTCTTACCATCTATTTGGGGGTGTAAAGCAGTGCTAAGGCGCAGCTGGGTGCCAAAAGCATTCTGAAATTCCCTCCAAACTCGTGAGGTAAACTGTTCATCCCTATCTGAAATTATGGACCTTAAAACTCCCTGAAATCCCACCACCTCATCCATATATCTCTATGCTAAGTCATCCAATGCACTCGACTACTTGATCACTAGGAAGTGAGCTGATTTAGTCAACCTGTCTACCACTACCTAGATAGCATCAAAACCTCCTTGAACCCTAGGTAGTCCTTTTATGAAATCCATCAAGATGTCATCCCACTTCCACTTGGGGATATATAATGGATACAAAAAACCTCCTGGGATGTGGTGTTAAAGCTTCACCTACTGACACACCAGACACCTTTCCACAAACTCTTCCACTGGTCGTTTCACCCTTGGCCACCAAAACTATTCCCTTAGGCCACGATAAATCTTGGAAAATCTTGGGTGCACTGCTACAAGTGAGTTATGGAACTCACAAAGAACTCCCTCACACATCGTCTCTTGGGAAAACAAATCCCCTCAGAAAATCATCTGATTCTGACCATCCTCTAACCACCCTTTCAGAGAATTGCCTTGGTCAACCCGATCACACATCACTTCACTCTATAACTCTCCCCAATGAGATTCCTCCACCTTCTGCAACAGAGAGGATTGCAATGTCATCTGAAATAGACAACCTCTACCACTATCCACCCTTGCATCTAAGTGTAAGGAAGCCAACTCCTCTATTTCCTTCCAAGCATCCACATATTTCTGAACAGTTTCCCTCTGTGATTTCCTTCTCAAGTCACTAACCATAACTTTTCCCTTACCTTCAGTGTAAGAGATCTTGAAGTTGTACTCCTTAAGAAACTCAACCCACCTTTTCTTTCGCAATTTCATGTCCCACTGGGTAAAGATATGCCTCAAACTATTGTAATATTTGAAGACGATAAAGTGCTCCCTGATGAGATAATTCTGCCAAAAATTTAGTGATAACACAACCACATCGAGCTCCAGGTTGTGGGTGGCATAGTTACATTTATGGGGACTTAACTGCCTAGACCTATAAGAGATCAACCACCAATAGAACATCAACACACACCCTAGGACAAGTCCAGAAGCATCACAAAACACCTCAAAACACCACCCCTTCCTCTGGAAACATGAGCACTGGAGCACTGACCAACCTTTCCTTCATATAGTTGAAAGCTACCCAACACTCCTCACTCCACATGAAGGCCTGGTCCTTTCTGGTCAAAGATGTCAAAGGAGCTGCAACTTGAGAGAAGTTGGGTAAGAACCTTTGATAATAGCATACCAGACCCAGGAAATTATAAACCTCTGTCACATTCTTGGGTGATTCCTAAGAGAAAACCACTTCAACCTTGAATGGATCAACCACTAACCCTTTCTGAGACACCACATGTCCAAGAAAACATACTTCTCATGTAAAGAACTTTGACTTGGATGACTTCCCATAGAGCTGGTGATGTCGAAGGATCTCCAAGACCATCCTGAGGTGCTTAGTATGTTCCTACTACGATCTTGAGTAGATCAACATGTCATCAATGAACACAATCAAAAATCTGTCTAGAAACTCCTGGAAAATAGAGTTCATGAGACCCATGAATATAGTAGGTGCATTCGTAACACTGAATGACATGACTAAAAACTCAAAGTGCCCATACCTGCACCTGAAAGTAGTCTTCAGAATATCACTGTCTCTCACCCTTAACTGGTGATACCAAGACCACATATCGATCTTAGAGAACCAACCTACTCCCCTCAGCTGTTCAATGAGATTGTCTATCCTTAGGAGATGGTAATAGTTATTGACCATTACCTGATTCAGTCTCCGGTAGTTTATACACAACCTGAGACCACCATCCTCCATTTTCGTGAACAAGACTAGAGCACCCCATTGAGACACGCTAGTTTGGAAAAAAACCTTATCTATTAGATCGTCAATCTGAATCCGAAAATCCCATAACTCAAAAGGCTCCATCTAATAAGGTTCCATCGAAATCATATGGGCATTAGGTTGTAAGTCTATCCCGAACTCAACATCATGTCGAGGGGGTAATGTCACAACCTCCTCAGAAAAAACATCCAGGAACCCTATGAACACTCCCAGAACATCCATAATCTTAGCATCCACTAATTCTACTGAAATCTCGACCAACTTAGAAAGAATAGGCTCCACACACCATCTCCCCACCTGAAAACTCCGTTCGCTAACAAAATCCACATGCTATCCATCCTCATCGGAGAACATATCTCTTCTCTAGAAGCATTCGATAATAGTGTGCATAGAAAATAGCTAGTCTATTCCTAGTATGACATCGTATGGCTGCATTTATAGCAAAAGGAGATCCCCTATAGACAGATGCAACCCCAACATCAGTCTGCATCCTCGAAAAACATTAAATAGGCTAGTATAACCCCCAACTGGCATACTCAGCACCAGGGGAATAGAGAGTCTCTCTATGTCTAGGCCCAAGACATGGTCTAGAGAGGGTGTAAAAAAGGATTGAGAAGATCCTAAATCAAACAAGGCACATGCAAGAGTACTAAACAAGATGATCATACCTCGAGCGACTTCCGGCCCTTCTTGAACTACTACCTCTGTAGCGTGAAACTGCCCACAACCATCTCCTCTACCCCTCATCTATCAGTCGCCTCCCCAACCATTCCCTGGTTGAGGCCCCTAAGGAGAACCCTGAGTTCAGCCTCTTCTTTAAATGTCTGCTCTCAGAGGAGTGTGAGCTCGTTGTCCCTACTACTACTGCGGAAAGGGCCTAGCTGGAAATTGCTGCTGTTGAGGTGGGCACTGAACCCACCTAGCCCACTGTACTGCACTTTGTCTGGGAACTAATTCCTAAGGAGCCCATGGCTACCATAGATGAATCTCCCCGGTCCTGTGCCTGTAAGGAAATGGAGAGGATCGGGAGATCAAAACTGAAACTGCTTTGTCCTACTCCCCAATGGCCGAAACCTAGAAGGACTTAATGATGGAGGCCTTCTTTTGAACACCTTCCCATTTGACGAGACCAACTAGATCCCCTCTCATGGCACACCTCCCAACATTTTCCTCCTCTCTACCACTTCATCCTTCTTCTGTACCTACAAGTACGTCAGTAGGGTGGAGGGAGTAACAACATACTAAAAAGAAGGCTAGAGTGCCTCCTCTAAACGTCTCTCCTAAGACTCCTCATCCTAAAAAATTTCTGGGGAAAAATGAAGGAGATCCTCAAACTTGATCCCTAAATTCCTCACTAACATACTTCCCTACTGAAGGGAGATTAGCTTCTGCCTCTTCTTAGGCTTCATCGTAGAATAAAGGAATTCTGCCCGTAACTCCTTCTCAAAGTCATCCCACAAAATCTCACTCTCCATCCTATCTCTGAGGTAGAGCATCCACCACTGACGTGCTACTACTCTCATCTGAATAACTACAAAAAGAACCCAGTACTCAGCTAGAGCCAGTATTAATCTGAAATCTATCACCAACTCCTCGATCCAGCTTTCAGTCACCATGTATGAGATGATGCCCTCATACTTCCCGAGGTTCTTCCGCTGAATGGCACAAAGCTTCTTCTACCACTGGTTATCCTTCTCCTCTCGATCAGTCCTCTACTAATCATCCATATCAGCCTCCTAAGCCTCGATCACCCTCACTACTCGTGCTCATTGTCTGGGTGCAATATCTACAAGGTAAACAAAGAATTCCTAAGACCAAGTAGTTTATAAGATTTATTTTAAATTTTTGTTAAAAATGTTATTTATTTAAATTCCCAGAACATCCATAAAAACAATAACACAAGTCGTTATGATACTAGTACTTTTCCTAGGGTCTCTACCCTGTAATCAGTTGAGCCTCACTAGGACTTTCGGTACGTCTAGAGTCCTTGCATCAAATCACAGAGGGCCCTAAAATCCCATGTCCCAGCTGGTCTTCCCTGGCCTATTTAATGCACCAATATTTCCTAACACTGTTTCCCTACCTTCCCATTCAATCCTCACTGTTCCTAACTCCAAAATCCATCCTATCTCTCAACCATATCCTTTGATACCATTCTATCACGAACCACCTTCACCGAGATAAGGGAAGGGACAAAAAAATTCTGGACCCTTCCTTCCTTTATTTGAAGGAGAGATAATGACCCCCAAGTGCTGCCTTCAATAGGCCCCAGAGTGGCGACTAGCAATAAGGGTACATAATCACATGTAATATGGAAGGAATTACCCTTTTTATTTAGTAGGATCAGGAGATAAGATAGTAAGAACACAAACAAATCCAAAGATGAAGGTAGAAGTAAAGTAAAACAAAAAATCCATTCCCATATGCATGTTCCAAATGAAGTGCTACAAGGTACAAGAAAACTAAAAAGGGATGTACCAAAAGAAAAAAATATCAACATTAATGGTTCGATCATCTGAGCTAATACAGCCTTTCACGGTCCCTGAAGTCCTCCTGGAAACCTAAAAATAGTTTTATAAGCATAGGGTGAGTATACAGGTATACTCAGTAGGGAAGACCAAAAGCTCTCTTGCACAAGTGGTGAGACATTCCAATTCCTTGTGAGAAAAGAAGATAACCAAAGCACCTAACAAGGAAACTATCCCCACAAACCTCACCAAGGAACACTCCCCAAATAACACATGTCAAGTAAAGTAATAGTAATAACACATCATTGTTTCGGTACCCTAGACCACTTTCCCACTGGTTATTGAAGATATCCTACACGTCAGACCTCCCCCGCCATTCTCACCATAATCCCACTACCTCCCCAACAACAACATTATTGGACACCACAACCACACATCCCACCTGCAAACACCTGGGCCATAAAAACCACACTCATCCTTGGCCACAGACACCTATTCCACAACAACCAACTCCACGCCCGAAGAAACCTGTTCCAGAATAACTACCGCCATGCCCGAAGACACCTGGGCCTCATCCCAAAGACACTTGGGAAACAAACTGCTTGCACACAGCTGAGCCAACCACCATAACTATCCTACCCAAAGAATATTAGGCTATAATGGACCTCAGGGAACCACAACCTTCCCGAATAGTCTTGGGCTACTTAGGAAAGGGAGCGGAAAAGGAGATAATAACTAGCCACTCATAGGAGTATTGGAAAAAACACCCTCTCCCATGAAATGGGGGTGTTTGACACGAAGTGCTCAACTTGGGTGGGGGCACGAATAAGAAACATAAGAACTAACTTATACATATAGATAAAAATCACAGATCCCAACCTAGGGTTTCCAAAACTAGCCCATACACAAACACCTCATTACTATTCATTCATAAAAAGAACAACAACCATGACCAATTCAAAACTCATTCTCAGAAAACAATTCCCCATTGAACCCATTATTGTTATCACATTCAAGTGGTTTCATTTAAAATAATTCTTTACTACTAGGAAAATAACATGCATATCCACAAGCCAAGTAAGGGAAAAAAATCCAAGCATCAAAATTATGCATTCACACATGATTCTCTTGTGAAGTCACAACAACAAAAGGGATCTGTGAGATCCCTCGAAGTACTAGAACCAAACCAAGCCCAAAGTTATAGCCCCACACAACCTTAGATCCACAAACCAAAAACTACACAATAGGGGATCCCATCCCCATCCATGTCACCCACATACATCAAGAAGAACAACCATACACATCAACAGAAAATTGCAAGGGAGTTTTCAAATTTAAACACACCATTCCTTTAGTTATATCTTTCCGTTTTATTAACCGGGGTGACCACACAAGGATTATAATTTATTGGGAATCCATTTAATCATCTGAGTTTACATGATTAGCCAGTTTCCATGTTATATCCATTAAATAATAGAATTATCTAGAAAAAATAGGTTCATTAGTGCTCAATAAAGGACCACCAACAACCATGATTTTTAGTGGGCATAAGACTATAAAATTAACAACATATAAGCAAAAGTAAAAGAGTAAAAAAGGATCATCGAACACATTCCTTCATTCTTTAAAAACCATTTATTATCTTCATTAAGATTTGGTTTCATCCATCCCCATAGGATCATTATCATACCCACCCCGCATGATACACAGTAAAGAGAGACGAAGGAAAAACCCTACTTGGATGATCAACGATCAATGTTTTCTTCCTTAGGCCAAGAACTTAGGATGCACTACTTGCATTGGAGGAACTCTAAGGACTCCAAGATTGAGAAGGAAAGGCTCCAGCACTGACACACCACTAGCCTCAGGAAGGGGGACTCCAAACGCACCAAGGAAAGGAAAGTGACTAGCCTATAAGAAGAAAGAAACTCTTTGTGATAAAAGGGTGAGATCCTCGAGTTACGATATTTGAAAAATCTTGAACGCCTTTAAAAATGAATCATGGTTTATCCACATGGTTGGTAGGTTTAACATGATTTAATTAATTTTTATTTAATAATTCTCCTTGGAAAGGTGGCAATAATGGCTACTAATTAAAGGGTTTCCCTGAAAACATGTAACAGGGGAAGAAACTCTAAATGCACAACATGGTGCGACACCACGGAAAGAGGGAACATGTTTTGGAAATCCAAAGGGAATCCCAATTAATTGGAGTTTAAAACATCTTTTTTTCCCTTTAAAATAGTCTTAAACCACTTTAAAGAAGTATTAAAGCTTAAAAGAGTCGTTACAGGGAAAACTGGATAAAGAAACCCTGACAGCCTCATTGCACCGATTGGTGACTCACCGATCGGTGGCACACCAATTGGGGACACACTAATCGGTGATACCGATCAGTGACACCGGTGGGTGACACCACAATGACACCCTACCATCGACACCGCTTCCCTCATGACTCACTGATGGGTACTGGGCACCCCAACACCAGAAATTTGACAAAGTAATGGACCGGGAGGGTCCAGGACATTACATAATACCTCTTCCATCCATGATAGAAAATTTGAGAGATATTAATCCATTGGGAATATATATTCCTTCCATGATGGAACTCATTTGAGATATCTCACTCCACCAGGTAATGCTAAGTAGATGGAACATCCTTTCCATCTCAGGTGGAATACCTATGAGAGGATACACTCGCTGGGTCTCTATATGAAGAAAGTAATTCTATCACTATGTGGACCTATATACTCATATAGGAGATCACACCCATCCTAGATGGTGAAATCCTTGAAGCCTGTTGAAACCACTGAATATCTCATCTCACAGATAGGGGATCACACCAAAGCCATCGGGGGACACTAAAAACTAAATCTAGAACTTTGAAGATCACATATCACAAATAGAGGTTCACACCTAGGATTGTTGGGGGATGCCTAATCCCCATAGATTCTAAAATCCATGATACATAGATAAGGGATCATGCCTAAGATGATTGAGATATACCGCAAACCCAAATCTAGATCCAACCGCCATGTAAGTTATCATACTCTTGATGATATTGTGAACCCCACTAGAACCAATCACTGATTGGGGGATTTTACTCACAATGATAGCACAACCCCTACTAATATCACCTTCTAAGTAGTGGGTCATATATCCGAAAATTCCAAAAACCTTATAGGGACATCCTGCTAGATAGGGGATTTCCTACCTATATATGATGATCATGATGATACCAGAAACCCCACCTAGTAAATTTTATATGATAGATAATCCTACCCCGGCCTCCCATAGGGATATACCAACTCTACATAATCTCATATTGTTGATGGGATCACAATCCTATGCTAAGGATGTAATGTCACACTATACCCTCATAGGGATAGACCAAGGGATCCCACTCAACTAGTATTGGTCTATACATTACCATCAAGTGACCCATTAAACCCACATTGTGTCACATATTTCTTTCCAAAACATTGGACACCATTATATTTCACATGAAAAACAACTCAAGATAGGCTACTTAGAGGGCTATATCTTAGTTCTAAAGATATATATGCATAGAGGATAAATTGTTAAGTGGTTTACATGGTGTGTACCCATATTAAATGACATGTCTCTAGAAATTAACCCCTGACCTTTTCCCCTCTCAGTACTCAGTATGTAAAGGAATACATGAAATTTTCCACCCCATCCAATCCTCTGGGCGTGTACTTTACCATAAAAGGATGGATATACATGTTGTACCACATGACATGTACCCTTGTTACATGGTGAGTATTGGTTACCCATCTACTTGGCCATGTCCTCAGCCTGTGACTATGTCTGACACCCCATGGTCGTGTACTTACACATGACCATGTACATTTATATGGAATGTATGCTCCTATCTCCAGCCACATGGTATGGGATAAATACATAGTGTATACCCCAAGTACACAGTGTGTAGTTCCCAAATATCATCTTCCCCCAATGGTAATAACACACAACATTTTATCCTACACTAAATGCTATGTGATCTATAATTTAGAATGATAATTCTCTATGAGCCACTGGAAACTCCTTGGTTTCCACTGAAACCCACCGATCCACCCCAAGGGATCACTATTAGTCATAATAGAACATTAAAACAATAAAAAATGAAAATATTTGAATTAGGAATTAAATATAATAAATCTTCTTAACCAATGGAGAAATGTCGAAGCTTCGGGTCTATATCTAAGCTCCAAAGTTGCTGCAGCATGATCCAAGAGTGATCGCTGTCCAAATTGGGGATTGATGGTGCCTCCCCTTCTTGGTTAGGGCTTGGATAATCTGTCACACAAGGGTAAAGACCTCCCATACCGTATGATGAAAGTGGGTACCAAAGGAGAAGGAGTAGGTTTTTTAATTAAATTTATTTAATTAATAAAACACCACTCAAGTCCACATCAATTGTCGCCTCCCATATGGCACCTGATGATGACAATATTTATGCCATTCCTAGGGTAAAAAACACATCCTAAACTCAACTGTGAAAAAAAAATTCTGATCTGAGACTCCAATCATGTATTTATACGATTCTATTGAAAAAATTCACAATCATGATAAGATATATTGAATATATTTAATATCACCACTCTGAGGCTCTCTGGGCCCCAGATGACTCAACACCTGGTTTTGGAAATATTCCTAGCAATATTCCAAATTATTACATGAAAAAATCAAAGTTTCTACACTCTCCCTACCTCAAAATATTTTTATCCCAAAAAAAGAAATCATAAGAATATGTGAGGAAATTAAGATCTCAATTGGATCTCCTATGCTAGTGAGATCACCAGAGGGTTCCTATACCATCTCTAAACATGTAATTTGGGGAACCAAAAAAATCCAAAGCGTTCCCAAATTCTATCTCAAACTAGGCAAAAATCATCCAATGAAGTGTGTACATGTCTCTTCATCTATGAAAGTTGGAAAAAACCATCACCCGGTCCAACTATAGTTATAGTGTCCAGTGGTACACCACCTCACTAACCCAAAACTGATACAGACATAACCCAATATTCCTCACACGCCCTTGGATGAACAACACCCTCAATATCCATCACTAAAACCAACTCTAAGCCCGCAAAAAATGTCTCCCACTAGCTCCGACAGGTACAATAGTGACTTGCATAGCCTCCCTAACTAGGACTCAACTAGGGCTACACTGATGATGGTGTGTTAACTACACCATACCAACATGAGAACTCAATGAATGTTCTCTAGAACCTGAATGGTTCAATATAATTTTCATAACTACCACTCTCCTAGGTGTAATCCTGGGGGAAATAAAGATTCTCAGTACCTCATCTCGTAGTGTGTCTAGTGTCATCATCAATCCTTGGAAGGTATTTATACTCCCCACCTTTTGAAAAACGATCAAGAACATGTCCAGTGGATATCCAGTCACACTAGGCCTCATGAATATAATATCCTAGAAGTGACTCTATAACTCACTAGAAGGAGGATAGGTAATGACCAATAACTTAAGAGAACTCATATCATCCTCAAGTGTCTCACAAGAAAATCTAATTCAGATCACATGAGGGTACTGATGAATAAAACACTGATTCCCAAGTTCACAAACCGAGTCTTACCAGGCCCTCTATCTACAAACCTCCAACTTCACCACTACTCTCGATGCTCCATAAGAGTCAACCAATATGATAATTCAATATCAAACTAGTCTCTGGATTCTAGTAAATGTAGGAAACAAAACTCTCAGTGGGGGAGAAAAACATTGAACATACTCGGGTAAACCTACAAAAGTTCCCCACTAATACAGGAAACAAAAATCTCACAACACTACTGATCCAAGGGTTATACTATCCATATGATTAAAATTTAAATTTATATTCCCACACATTATCTCATCTTTCTTAGATCAGGATCAAGCCTCTACAAAGTAGGAACTCCATCTTAAATTATAGAAACACCACTATGTCCACCGATGGATAACATTTGATCATGGATGGTGGGAAACCAATCCATACCGAGGAAGAACATCACTGGGTCTCCCTACCACTACAAAAAGATTATAAGAGAGGAACTCTCATCCCAGAGTTAGGTCACACTATCGATAGAAGTGTGTAGTCACTGATCCTCTCTATAGGAGCCTCCAACATAAGGTATAACCATAAAGGATACTCTGGTATCACTAATTCCTTCTCTAAAATTCAAACACACAACTCCCCCTCAAACATACATGTCAAAGGAACTGGTCCGCCATAACTGGACACTATCTACTTTAGGCATCATTGACTCTCCCTCATGGTTTTGTATCACATCATAAGAATAAATCTTGGGAGGGGGAAGCATCCATCTTCGTCATGAGTCTAAAGCTACATTGAACAACTCCACCATAGGGCTCTACCAATGCCCAAATTCACCCTGTATAAGCCTCGAGAAAGAAGTGGAAAGAGTAGAGTAGCACAAAATAGTGACTAAAATACTACCGAATAAGTAGAAATGACCTAGATGATGCCTATAATCATCCTTAGAGACTCTTAGTTGTTGGTATATATGGTCTTCAACTACCCTTACGCCCATAATCATGCTCCTTGACCCTAGCATGGACCACCGTGGGGTGGTGTTGACAACAAATTGAATCATCTACCACATCCTACTTCTCGCCCTTCTCCTATACCACATACAACATCATAAATAACTCAATGATCCTACTGATATCTCTTCTAGGGTTTTCCATCAACCATATCCCTCTTAGAATAATGATAGATCAGAAAATATCATGTTATATGTCCCCATTCATCACAAGAGAAACACCATATCTATTGTGACTGATTCGATTCATTCTGGGACCCCTAATTCACAGAACCTCCATCATAGCATTATCTCCTAAAGGATCTCAAACAACCAATCCATAAGCCTATCATTGGCTACCCACTACTGATGTATCATCTTCTGTGTTCCCATAACAAATATCTAGAGTATGCTCTGCTAGAAATCTCTCCACAACCAAGGCCCTCTTGAGCACTCCAACATAGGTTTGAATGCACAATGATATCACTAAAAACATGATATCTTGAAATAAGCCCTGTTCAAAGTTCCATGATCTAAAAAATGATCTCAAACCATATTTTGGGAGTATCATCAATGGTCTATGAACCTCATTGAATAATATTCCATGATCATGCAATCCTATCAAATCTGTAGAAGCCCCTTGATATGCACTGATCTCAATGTGTCTAGGTAAAAATATTCCCTAAAGAGATGGTAAAAAATTGTCTAAGTGAGAATTGTATCATCATGGGTCTGTGTCACTAGACACCACCATCAACTGACCGATACCTAAAAAAGAATAACCACTAGTAACACCATATGTCTAGGAGGTGTCCTCCCAAATAGAAAAACTCTTGTGACTCCCTCAAGCTAGTTATCAGCAGATTGGGGGTTTGGTTGACCCTGATGTATTAGAGTTCACTCCTTTTGAAACTCATTTAGTGCACTCATCCTGCATGAATATTTGGTCCAAACTTCTAGAATAACTTGCTTCTCAACGTGTGGTGGATCAACTGGTATACCACCTGAAGGCTCTACCTCATGAACATTTCCCTACACCAAATCCTCATCACTGGGTGGGGTTTTATCACAATCCCACTATGTAATCTTGTCAGACTGTCATCATGGTGGAATCCTGAAATAGAATCAAGATGTGCCATAGTCAAAGAGTAAATCTTAGGAGATGACTCAAGAAGGATATATAACCCACAACCCAGTTCTATATGATGAATGTACCAAAATTCCCCTATAACTAGTGCCTACATGATTTTAGTTAAAAAATTGATTATCAAAGTCCTAGTGTATGGATACTTCATCATATGCACAAACACTGGAGTCCCTAGCCTAAAATACAAACTCATGACACTTTAACACATTCTATATAATTCTTAAACCAAGATCACAGCTAGAAAATTACTCTAGTCCTAATAAAGGACCTCCTATGATACCACTATGTCATGACCCAACCCACCAAGGTGCAAGCCGTTACTACCCCAAGCCCACCCCCAATAGTCCAAGGGACAGAGATCAGTGATGAGTAACAATATCAAACCCATGGTAGACCTTAGACTATGGTTCCTATATGAAAGAACACACAACCATCTCTATGAAACAGATCATAGATAATAATAAAATTGATACAAAAAATGCATGCATACTTATATCCCACAATCAAAGTACAAAAAAAAGTATTGAATGCATAAAAAGATAAAAATACAATCCCAACAAAAAAATTAAGAGATTCCAACCTACTTAGAAGAGGGGATTGATATCAAATTAAAGTACTGGAACACACCTTGGTCAAGCATCAGTATAAACCTTGATCTACATAACTCACTATGCTCTTTTTACTCTAGGTCCACCTAGAACTCCATTAAAAGGATTTTTATCTGTATATGACATGACATGTGTGGGAAGATACCATACAGGGGTGAGTATAATAATACTTTTTAGGAATCCCAAAAAACAAAAAATAAATGGGAAAAACTAAAAGGTAATAGTCCACTCAACCCAAGTCTATAGGAGGAAGACCCCAAGCAAGAAAGAACAAGAAACTCTATCTCGAACACTCCTCCACTGTACAAGCTAGTTAGCTCCATCCAGATAGTATGCTAATCAAGACATGAGACACCACCCCAATGTATCCCAAAATAACTTAGATATACTACTCAAACTTAATGTCTCATGAGGTCCAAACCTAAAATCCTACCATATGACTCTACTTGAGGCTCAATGGTAATGATCATCAAGAACAATGAACTCCATAAGCCCTGCCATTCCAAATGAAACTCATATGAGAGATACCACTCATCAAGAATACATCTACCATCCCAGATGAAACATCTGAGAGATATCACTCTATTAGGAACAAATCTTACATCCTTGATGAAACTAATTAGATATATCTCACTCCATAGAGTAACTATAATTTGATGTCACACCCCTACTATATCAGGTGGAATACATATAAAATTACATGCTCATTGGGTATCTCCATGAAGAAAGTCACACTTCAACTCAATGAATCTCGATACTCAGATAGGAAATGACACCTATCCTAGATGAGAGACTCCTTGAAACCTACTAGAAACACTAAATACCTTATCTAAAAAATAGGGGATCATGCCCAAGTCCACTGGGGGACACCAAAAAACCAATTTGGAACTCCATAGATTATACCACTCTTATAGGATATCACATCCAGGACCACTGAGAGATGCTTGAAACCCTGCCGAATCTCAAATAAATGATACAAAAACTGGGGATCATGCCCAAGACCTCTAAAATATATAAAAAATTCAATTCTTGATACAGTCACTATGTATGATATTTTACTCTTGATGATACCAAGAACCCCATTGGAACCAACCACTGAGTAGGGGATCATACTCATGATAATACTAAAAACCCATATGAAACCAGCCGCTAAATAGGGGATCATATATAAGATGATTACATAAACATTACTAGGTTAGCATGGTATATAAGGGATAAACACCCTATGAATAATGGTCATGAAAATACCAAGAACCCCACATAGGGAACTCGATTTGATGAAGGATCCCACCCCAACATATTTGATGGATACAACAACTCTATCTGAGATCATCCTATTGAGGGGATAAAAATCCTATTCTGAGGAAGTAATACCACACTATACCTTCACAAGGATAGGCCAAGGGATCCCACTAAACTTGTACTTGTTTATACATCACTATCATGCCACCCGCTAACCTCACCGTGCATCAAATCTCACTGCCAAACCAATTGCCACAATCTTGGCCCACCTGAAAAACTACTTTGGATAGGCTAATCATGATTGTCCATCTAAGTCCTGAAGATGTAGATGCATGAAGGATAAATATATAATGGGTTTACATGGTGTCTACCCACAATACATAGAGTGTCTCTAGAAACTGGTCCATGGCCATGTTCCCTCTCAGTACTCGACATTTCAAGGAATACATGATGTGTTCCCCATGTAGAACGGTGTGTGACCACATCCGAACCTATGGGTGTGTTCTCACCCATACTTGGATAGATGGACATGTCACATAAAATAACGTGTACCCCTTTTACATGATGTGTATTGGCTACCTAGAATCTTGGCCATGTCCTCAGCCTATGCCTGTGTGTAGAACCCCATTCCCGTGTACTTCTAAATGACCATATACATTTACATGGCTTGCCTACCCCAATCTCTGACCGAAATACCTAGTCTAACTACATGACATGTAACACTAGTATACTAAAATTAGTTATCATAGATCATATTATCTAAATAATAAGAACAAACAAGTTCTTCTACTGTACAACACTTTGTGTGATCTGGAATTCTGAATGAGAGTTTCCTAAGAGCCATCTGAAACTCCCAAGTTTCCACCGAAACCCACAGATCTACCCTTAGGGGATCACTATAAGTCATAATATGGATTTAAAACCCTAGAAAAATGAAAATATGGGGATTGGTACATAATTCTTGTAAATATGATTACCTATTGGAAAACATTAAATGCTTCAGGTTCAGATCCATTCTCCAAATCCACTATACACAATCCTGGAGTTATTTCCATCAAAACTGAGGATCAGTAGTGCCTCCTCTACTTAATTAAGCCTTTAGTTTTCTATCATGAAAGAGAAAATACCTCCCCTATCCTCTTCCAAACATGGGTTCCAAAGGGGGAGGGGTAGGTTTTATTAATTAAATTTATTTAATTAATAAATCTCCACTCAAAACCCCACCAATGATCACCTACAACTGGGATCCTAATATCAAAAAACTTTATGGTGTGCTTATGGTAAAAACCATGTTCTATTCTCAAACATGGCCTTAAATTCATGATATGAGCCTCTAATCAGAATTTAATCCAATTTTAATGAAAAAATGCATAAGCGAGATAAAATATATTGAATATATTTAATATCACCACACTGAGGCTCTCTGGACCCAAAAAATCATGCTCACACTCAACACATAGCTTCAGAAAAATTCCTAGAAATATGATAAAGTTTCACATGGAAAAAGTAGAGTCACTATATGTGTTTAGTACTTTGGTGGGACTAAGGTTAATTTAAATAAGAGATAACATAATTGAAATCATAGTAAAACTCAATTACTCCAAAAATTATATGCACCACCCCAAGTTTACTTATGAACTTATTAATACAAAAAGATTTCTTTACAACATATAATGCATTAATTTACTCTATCATTTTTTTATTCTTCTAGAATGGTTTGTTTAAAACTAATTTACCTAATGGCTTCATAATTGAAATAAAACATGAATAATAATTGAGATCACACATCATTATTTTTGATTTAGAATCCAACATCAGTGTAACCCCTTATAATGGGGTCTTATTTACCTATAAACACTAAGAATATATCCATTTTTATCCTCAATTACATAAGGATGTTCTTGATAATAATGTGGAGACTATCATCAGGATTGGATTTTTATCTACTAGTTATGACTCTGGAATAATATACATCAAGATGATTGTACAACAGAACATACATGATATATCATATGGATTCACCTAAGGAATCTTATAAATTTTTATATTTTTTAACTCTTTAGATTTACATTGATATTTCAAAAGATTATTGGCATGAAAAATTGATAAATACCACTTATTTGAGTTCTTCAAGCTGAAAAACTTTATAAATTCACCAATATATGTGTTTTAACTCAGGCCAAGCATTATTTTGAATCTATCTCCATAGATATTCATTCCAAGTATATAGGATTCTTATCTATTGTGTTACATTGAGAATAAATTTCCCAACCATGACATTATAAAATGTAAATTGGGGATATCATTTATGATGAGTAATATTCTATCATATACAACACTCAATAACACAACATTCCCAATAACCCGTTTTTATACACATGAATGATCCATTTTACTAATTAAGCCAAACTCTTTGACTCCATAATCAAATAAGATGATATTATTAACACTCATGAGATTTAAATTCATTAAAAAATAGAAAAATTTTGACAATGAAAATCTATGAATGAAGTACAACCTCGTGTGTGATTGCAAAATAACTATGTGAAAGTCAACCACACCATATACCTAGTTACATCACTTAAGTATTAGGTGGGAATGCTTGAGAAAGTTGATGAATGAGTTGAGGTACACACAATGGAGTTAGTTCTTAGTGCATGAGCACTAAAAAACCATGAGATCACATATAGACCATGTTATTGCACACCCCATCGATTTCATGTTCGTCTTCTAAGTCGAAAAAATGTTTCTCTTGGCCAAGCATGTGAAGATGATGATTTTCACACAATGATGACTGAGGTATTAATATGATAAAATTCATTCCCAACTATGTAATTGTTGTCATTGTAAAAGTAATACCACACAATTTTTCATAGAATCCATGATGTGATCCTCACTCAGACAACACATGTTGAGTTTGTGTAGAGACGTATCTGCATGCTTGAAAAAAGAAGCATATGATATTTCTATGTGTCACAAGATTTATCGAACACCAAGGGATTTATATTCCTTAAAATATTTAATATTAGGGAAGGAGTCTCCCTATGGGAGTAGGCAATGGGTTTCACACATTTTTATAAAAAATGGTTTGAAAGAAGAAAAAATATTTTTTGAGGATATTATAGGAACTTTTGGGCCCCAAAAATCATCCTTCTAGGGTGTATACATTTTATATAGGGGTATAATTCAGTATGTAGTATTTGAGTTGACTAGGTATGGATCTATAAAAAACATACAAATCAAAATTTATAGATGCTGGAAGTTGATAATAGATTAAGCTCCATTGACCCTGGTCATTTTCCTAGGTTGTCTACCCAGATATCTAGCACACACCACATCCCATAGATAGATCAAATTCACCATGTCTTTACCATATTCTATAAATAGACCCCATCACCAATAATTTGTGATAAAAAGATAAAAAAAATGAATGGATGACCAAGAGAGATAGGATCAGCTTTTACCCTACCACCTAAGTGCCTCACAAGGGAATGCCACTAGGGCGTGCCACTTTAGAACCCCACTTAAGAGTGTCACTTGGTCACCCAAAATTTTAACACCATGATATTTTTGAATATATAATTATTTAAATTAATACCATGTTCTATAGGTTGTTCCACAATAAACAGTAAACTAAAACGAGTCACAAAACATTTGATGAACATTATTAAAAAATTATAAGAATAATAAAACCTCTACAAAATAAAAAGATATTAACCAATCAAAAAATGAATAAACTTAGAGGATATATATTTAATATGATTTAATATTTAAAATAATCATATATTCTAAGATATCTATTTAAGTTATTAAATAATTAAATCAACCAATTTTAGATGATTATCATGTTAACAAATAATATATAAATTTTTTGACTAAAATATTAACATTATTTAAATTTTATATTAGTATGAAATAATATTAAGAACACATAATGTTTTAAAAGGCCATTTTTAATAATCGATGTTTTTTTATTTTATTCTGATTACTAATTTAAAAGTTAAATTTATAAATTTTAGAAATTTAATTTTAAAAAATGAAATTAATTTTGGAATATATCATCTAAAAATAATCCTAGGGTGATGTTTTGAAATTTGTTTTGAAATAATTGATACTTAAGTGGATAGAGGAAAATACCTTTTTTACAAAAACCGTAGCGTTTATGATTATATCAAGAAGTAAGTATAACAAAAAAATTATAAAAAAATTTTCATGATAAGAAATTTATTTATGGAGTTAAATTATTCATTTAAAAAAAATATATTGAATTTAGAAAATCCTTATTCAACATTTTGATCAATATTTTTTCTAGTAAAAATTATTTTTAGTCTTTTTATTTTAATTGATTTTTTTTCTAGGTAAAATTATGTTTAGATTTATTTTAAGGTCACATAAATGTTATTTTTTAATAATAAACCATTTATTTTTATTAAAATCAATAACATTGATAATTTTATCTAAATCATAATTTTTAAGCATAAAGGTATATTTTTTCTAAAAATTGTTTTTACATGTTAGGTTCGTAAATATTATAATTAATTTTTAACGCCATTAGAAATTTTATTTGAAAATATTTATTTCATATTTATGATCACTACTTCCAAGTTATTGAATATGGCTGATTTTGTATTTATCCATTCAATGTCTGTTAATTGTGTTAAAATTAATCATCATGTTAAAAACCAAAAATGGTAGAAGTGAAAAATATAATTTTAAAAGACATAAAAAACTTGTTAAAAGTTTTTGGAAATATATTTTTGATATTTTATTTTCTTTATATTTCCCCCACTCCATTATTTTCAATTATTGGATCTACATGACCTTTGAATAGTGACACTACCTTTTATATATTACAAAAATTCCACTCCTCTCCCTTATAAAAGGATCCATCGCCACACCACTTATATTAGAATTAAATACTCTCTAATCTGACCAAAATCTATCCAAAAAAATTTCTAACACTCCTATACACTTCCTATATGTTATGATATATTGGAGTTGGTTCCCTTGAATCAAGTTCCGTGTACTTTATAATAACCTATATTTATTGTTTTTAATTTTAATAAATCCATTATCACATCATGATTGTTCTTTTTAATGAAATTGAATGTGATAATTATGTAAGAGTAGATATCTCACTAAAAGTTCATAGAATTTATCCACTATGATGAGAACATAGATGTGAAACAATAATAATATTAAATATATTTTATATAGTAGGATAAAATCATTGGAGGTATAGAAATGATATAGGATATTAGGGGTGGAGTCTCATAGGACTTTGAGGCACATTTTAATGGTGTACTCCACTGGTAATTTCTAGTGTAGGAAATTATGAGATTAGGACCCGTCAGTAAGAAATCCATATTTTTATATTTTCATGGATGTTCCTAACTTATAACTTTTATATTGGTCCTTACACTTAATATTATTATTAATGAATGTTATGAGTCACATACTTTGATTTATTGATGAAAACCATGATGAAATAGTTCATAGAGAAGTAGGACATGTTGGCTGCATCATGGGTAATATTTTATTAATAAATAACATGAGAAAAGATTTTTCTCTTATGTTCTTTAACAGATGTTGATATCTTAGGCCCTTTAATGGAAATGATATATCCTAAATAAAAAAATGGATATGGTGTTATATAGGCAAGTTTAGTTTCTGGAAATTCAAAGAAAGATACATCAAGCATATAGGTTGATGGCATAATCATGAAACCAAATTGATTAGAGATATTGAGATAAAGGGATTAAATTATACACTAAGTGCCTGTATGTGGTTTTATTTCATTATGAGATTAAATTATTTCTCTATGGGTTCCTTGGAGTGTTTCTATTTTCTAACCATGTACTTTTGGATGATCCATCTAATGCCACCAAGAAAGAGGCCAAGAGGGTCACACACTAAGTGTATCGAGAAACTCAGTTAAATAATAATATTATTTATTTTTTAACAAGTTGAATAAATATTATTCCTATATGTAGTTTAATAATTATTCATGTTTTTTGATCCTATATATTTTTTTTACCAGTTATTCAGGAGAATATTTAATGAGAAGGATATTTAATAAATAAAATTTTACTATTTAGTGAATAAAAATTTTAATTACTTATTAGAAAATAATGTAGTGATATTTATTTATTAAATAAATTGTCATTGTTCAAGGTTTGATAAATCTTATGGAGAAATGGAAGATCAAGATTAATGGTCCAGTGAGAAATAATATATATTAAAAATTATTTGAATAAATAATATTTAATTTAATTAGCGAGTATAATGATTGTAAGAAATATTATTATTATTATTATTGACATGGGGTTTCGTACTAATTAATAAAAATTAAAGGGAACTTGTAGATTTATTATTTACTAAACTTAGTAGTATATACACCTACTTATATTATTTTATTTAGGGTTTCTAATTTCAATTTTCTGATCACAATGATATTTGGAGAGAATTATATCAATCCCTAGAGAGTACCCTCTATAATAACACTCTTAAGAATGGAGAGAGATCCTCCTACACCACCACTCTTGATTCTAGATGGATCAAATAATATCCTTCTTCAATAAATTATGAGGGTGATAAATAAAGAATGATGTAAGCATCAGGAATGACCATGATAATACACAGAAAATCCTATAATGACATTCAGAGGTTCATGGAACACATGTGGATCACCACTTTAGGGGATGCACTCTGGATTCGTTCAACTAAATGATAGTATAGTGTAGAGACATTATCATATCCATTAATGAATAAATAATTAATCACAAGGTAATTATTTAATTATTTAAATTAATTATAAATAATATGTGATGATCCTGTTTCTTGGTTCTAGATTTCAATCATCAATTATTCTTTAATTCATTTCCATTGATCACAATTTTTATCATCATGTAAATCTTAGATTAATCATCAGTTACAAAAAAAATTAATTTGGGAATTCCCTATCCTATGATTTCACTGTGCCCATAACCTTCAAGTGGTATCATACTAGTCACATAATTATTTATAATTATTTAAATACCATTTATTGATTTATGTACTTATCATTAGTTTTCAATTCCGATTTAATCCTTATTAAATAAAAATAATGAGATCTACTCTTATCCTTTTTTTCTTATAAATATAATAAAATCAATTAATTTTATATATAAAATAAATTCTAGGGGCTCATCAGGAGGTGCCAAGGATTCTAGGTAAATAGAACAAGAGTACACACCATGTAACTCATTGGTACATGCTGTGTACCCATGTTCAATTCACCTGAAATTAATTCTAAATTAATTCATTACATGTGTATTTATTAAATGTGGTGAGTATTAAAATGCACCACATGTTGACCAGGACATTCTACTGCATGTTTAGTTAGACTATATGTTGTGTAAAATCTATACATGACATGTAGTCTATTAGTCAAAGATGGGATGTGTATTTTAAAACAATACCTACATGAATGGTGAATTTGTAACTTGGAGACCAAAAAATGTGTAGCCCATGTATTTTGTTATTTTCCATGGAATAGTTACACATTAATTCCCTAGGTGTGTATCATAGAGATATGGTGAGAAAAATTCTTGTTTTATAGCTGTATTGTACAAACTTTATATATTACTAAATTATGAAAAATGAAAATTAATTTATTATAGTACTAAAAAATTATCAAAACGTTTTTCATGTGGTCATTAATTTGATAATACATTCCATGGAATAGTTTATATATATATATATATATTATTTTTATAGTTAATGTTTATGTATTGCTCGATACTAGATATCATGTATAAGCCATAATACAATCATTACTCTATGTGCATTGAATCACAACACACTATGTAAATACCATGTGTTTATTTGGTCCTCAAGTTGATAGCACCATCCATGAAATTACATGTTAAGATGTGTATTAAATATTTTTCCTAAGTAAACAATATACTAATATAATACATGTTTGATAGTTCAGATGGGTACTCACTGTGTTACCTCTAAGGTTAAATTTTTTACGTAGTAAAAATTGAATATTTTTTTAAAATTATGATGGATATGAATAACAAGAAAAATTCAGATGATAATTAAGATAAAATAATTGTTTAATGAAAGATGATAATTAATTGATTCGAGTATTATTTATCTCAAATTATAATGATTATAATTGAATTCTATTTTTATTAAATGCCTAATTAATTTAATGTATGTGGATGATCATGAGAATAGACGAAAGTTTTGTATTGATTATTTTCCTTTTAATTTATTATTAAATTAAATTTATGACCTTTGTGTCATCCCTCCTCACATTATGCAAGGGCCTATGAGACCATGGTTTCTCTTAGGTGTTCCCATTTACTAATACTTTAGTTCCCCTCACATATATGTGAGTAAAATATTATGCAATTGATGGGACAAACAAGATAGTAGAGGAGGTTCAAGTTTGGATAAAAGGTGAAACTAATCCAAGAGGTACATGGATGGACAAGTGGAAATCAAAACGTGAAACATAAAATGGTTCATAGCTTTTTTCCTTAGTTCAAGGGTTAGTTTTTCATTCTCTAGATAAACTAACCATTTATAAAAGTTCAATATTATACCAATTTACTATTTTATTTCTATCAAATTACATGGTTATTTGATTATGGATGTCTTTTCATGATCACATGAATTAATAAATTAATGATCCTGAAAAATAGAACTAAAATAAATAAGATTATTCATAAAATTTATCTAATAAATGGTTAATCATTTAATTAAATCCAATTAATATTAACAATCATGTAATAAAGATAAAATTGGAAATTAATGCCTAAAGTTAAATTCAATCAATTATATATATTAAGTTAGCATAACCTTCTACTACATAATTTAAAATCAAAACATTGTTCAAAGTGATTGATCAACCAAAGTTAGAGGGATTTAAATTTTATAGGAATTATAACGTGAGTTTTGGGTTGAATTAACTTGTTTCACATAAAGGGTTGAATTACAAAGAAGGAATTACTATAAGTAATATGAAAATGTTTATGAAATCCAAATTAAGGATTTTAGGATTGGGGATTTGACTCAAGAGATCAAGGAACAATGAGTTAATACAGTTGGAATTTGGAATGCCTACCTAACACCCTTTAAATTTCTTGAATAGAAAAAGTCAGGGTGATGAGAAGAGAAATATGGATACCTTCCACTATAATGTTCAATCAACATGATATTCTGAATCCTATAGTGAGGGATATTGGGTTTTGATAAAATAGTGAGAGATTAATAATTGTAATATTTATTTATTGGTCTATTTTTTTCCAGATAAATTACTAAAATTATTTTTTTCTTATCTAAAGAAACCATAATAAATATGAATTTAAACATATCACTATGATACATAATTAAGAAGGATAAACTTCTCATAGGTACAAATTTACAAGAGTGGAAAAGGTACTTATGTGTTATCCAATTCCATGAAAGTAAATTTAATGTGATTGAAGAACCTATTCCAGAAGCACTTGGTGAAAATGTTAGCAAGGAAGAGTTATTCCTCTATGAGAAAAATTTGAACAATGCCATAGATTTTCAAGATAAGGGAATACAAGAGAGATATAAGATATCCAATGATCTGTTTACAAAAAATCTACGAGAATGAATACCAGCTAGGCCTCATGTATTCAAGATTATTTTTTATATTGAACACTTAGACATTTTATTGCTTAAGTTACCAAATGATTTACATATAGATCACATACTTTCCTCACTACCGAAGACCCTGTCTATTTTTTTTTGTCAATTATAAAATGAGAAATAATGATAAGAGTCTTTTAGAATATCTTAGTCTGATTCTCCAAGTGGACAAGGACATGGGGAGTGACAAAACCAGAGTCATTATGATGAAAAAGAAAAGGAAGAACAAGGAAAAGGGACCTAGTACTCATAATAAGTATAAAGATCTCTAGAATATTTTTTCCAATTAGAGTAATATATATAGGTTGGGAAAGAAAAAGGAAGTAGTATCTTTTGCATATGAAAAGAAAGGTCACTGGAAGAGGAATTTCACCCAAAAGAAAAGGAAAGCTAAATGTGAATTTTTTATTGAGTGTAATCTTTCAATATCTACAAATTAGGTGTTAGATACAGATTTTGGTTTTAACATGTATATCAAAATTCCGTAAACAAGTATATTCTAAAATATTTCTAGAGGATAAGTAGATTTTAGATTCAACAATAGTGAAATTTTGGATGATCCAGCCATTAGTTATTACCACCTTTCATTGAAACATGAATGATACTACTTTTAAGAGAAGTTATTATGTACCAACTATTACGAAGATAATAATTTCTATATCCTACCTAGATATTGATGGTTTTATTTTAAAATTTGGAAATAAATTTGTGTCTTTTATAATTATGACATATATTATGGAATGAAATATTTAAATAACGGTATTTATATATTAAATTATGAAAAAATATTGAGAATTGATAATGAATCATGTTTGCATGACTCATATACACTCAGTTATGGTATCACCATCTTGGTCATGGTATTGAGAAGAATTTGAGAAAACAATTTCAAGATGTTTATTTAGAATATTTTGATCCAAAACCACTTGAAATATGTTATGCTTGTTTATAAGAAAAAATTTCCAAACCACCATTTGGTAGATAGGGTGAAAGGGACAAAGAGCCTCTAGGATTGGTACACACTGATATGTGTGGACCATTTTCAGTATAATATAGAGGTGGTTATTCTTACTACGTAACTTTTACTAATAAATTGAGTAGATAGGGATATTTCTACATTATATGGTATTAGTTTGTGTGTTAGAGTCGGTGTCCTTGGACCAAATATTTTTACTTTGATTATACGAATATTTGATATATTGAATATTAATAAAACTTATTATTACAAATTATTTTTTGATCTGCATGATTATAATGTAATAATGTCCTAGAGTGTACATCACATTAACAAGGTCATAGTAGTTCCCTACTATGATGAGAACCTTGATGTGCTATGAAGATATTATCAAATAATTTTCTATAGTTAGATAACGTATTATGATGGGACACATAGTGCATATACTATCAGGTGCAAGTTATCATAAGTATATGAGGCTTATTCTCATGAAGTTATCACTTGGTAATCTACAAGATGTGATATTATGAGAGCATACCCACTAGTAGGAATTATGTATGTTTTGGTGTCCTCAGATATTTTTATCTACAAGAATGTGTTCTGATCCTTAGACTTTTCAATTATTATTAATGCATGTTACAAATTGGGTAGATGTATTTCATAAACCATGTAGATAACAGTACATGGTGAAGTTGGATATGTTGGGTGCATCATGAGTGACATGTCATTAAGGAATAATTCAAGGAAGGATTTTTCCCTTACATATTTATTGAAGCTGATATCTAGTCCCTTTGATTGGAATAGAAGTTTCAAATTAAATTCCATGGACATGGTGAAATGACATGTTTATTTCATATAGTCAATGAAAGAAATATTTAGAATATATGTTGGTGACATAGTTAAGAAAACTACATAAAGAGATAATGTGACAGAGGGATTATATTAGATAGTGAGTGTTCGTATGTGGTTTTTGACTTTGTGAAATTAAGTGTCTTTCTTTGGTTCCTTGACCCATTGATAAACAGAAATCTTGGACTTTAGAAAATACCACATAATGAAAATGAGAAAGAATCCAAGAGGGTCACACACTAAGTGTTTCCACTAATCTCAATTAAATTCAATTTTAGTTTAATTAATGGAATAAATATTTTTCTCAAGTTCAAGGAATAATTCTATTGAAGTTATATTGATCACATAAATTAGATAAATATTTATCTGCCAATATGGGAAGAAAATATTTATTTTATTTATTTATTATTTTAAAAAATATATATTTTCTTGATTGTGAAAAAAATTCATATTTACGAATACAATATTTATTTGTTATTTTAATAAATGATAGAGGAGTTTGAATATACGAAGATTGAGTCTGGTGAAAATTGTCAATTAAAAAGACCATTACATAATATTTTTTATAGCACAAGTTGGTTCACAACACAAAATAATAATAATATTTTTGAACTCACCTGTTTTGATAATCCCAATTATGTGTTCATATGTTATGCTATTCTCAATTACTGATGATTTACATTTTAATTCTTTCAAATTAGTGATCAAGTTAATAATAATGTTTAAATAATCTCTAATTTATGTTAATCTCAATTATCCCTGTTTATACAAGCTTTGAAACAATTCTAAGTCAAGTAGATGTGGTTTTCACGATAGCCAGAGCTATCGATAGCCAGAGCTACAGATAGCCAGAGCTACCGATAGCCAGAACTACCGATAGCCAGAGCTACCGATAGCCAGAGCTACCGATACCCAGAGCTACCGATAGCCAGAGCTACCGATATCCAGAGCTACCGATAGCCAGAGCTACCGATAGCCAGAGCTACCGATAGCCAGAGCTACAGATAGCCAGAGATACCGATAGCCAGAGCTACCGATAGCCAGAGCTACCGATAGCCAGAGCTACCGATGCACACTGAGCTACCGATGCACACAGAGCTACCGATAGCCAGAGCTACCGATAGCCAGAGCTACCAATAGCCAGAGCTACCGATAGCCAGAGCTACCGATAGCCAGAGCTACCGATAGCCAGAGCTACCGATGCACACAGAGCTACCGATGCACACAGAGCTACCGATGCACAGAGAGCTACCGATAAGAGCTACCGATAAGAGGCACCGATAAGAGTTTGAAGAGATACCGATGGAAGATCCCTACACCGAGTCAACCGTACATGTCTACAAACAAACGACTACCTATAATGAAATGTGGAGTCAAATCCTATATCCTCGACCCTATTTGTTTATTATACTAACGGTTACATTTGTTACTTTTGATGCATTTAATGTTATTAAATGATTTGTGTTGCCATTTCAGGAAACCGTACCAAGTACGATCAAAAAGAATAATCATTCCTCCTCAGAAAAACGAAAAAGCAGTGGTATAAAGAGGACATCGTGTATGTATCAAAAGCGGGGTGTGAAAGAAAACTCGAAGAGATCAAGCACACAGAACACACTTACGAACAAGCTCAAAACGTTCCAAGATCAACTGAAGAACTTGCACTCACGAGACTACTACTACCAGCCTCCAGAACATAGAGCGTACATCAAGCAATCTATGCTAAAGAATAACCACACAAAACTCATCATTCTTTGAGCCGATAAGCAAGCTGAACCTGGAATTCAAGGAAGCAGATGGTACTCTGTTTTCCAGACAAAAACCAGAAGAAGACTCAGAATGAATTCTGATCAACAAAAGGAGTCGAGAGCTGCACGAAGATCACTAGAGCCTTTTCTAATCTCTAAATCTTTATCTCTGTGATTTACTTCTTACATTACGAGCAGTGTGTGTTATCTGTTGTATTTTACACACACACTGTCTCCTGAACCTTAACTGGAGGATTTGTAAATCCTCACTCACTATCTTTTCATTCTTTTTCCCACTGTGGAGAGTGGTAGAGGTCGTGTGTGAGCTGAACAGCTGGTTGCTGTTGTTTTGTTTCCCATGGATAACAGTGGTAGAGGTCTTGGACCTGGACAGTTGTAAACTGTTGAACCCCGATTCAGGGTGTGGATCATCCTTATATAAGCTTTTGAGAGGACTAAGTCTCGACTTGAGACTGAACCTCTTGGTTAACTCCTCTGTGTTTTTAGTTAAAGTTTATATCCATACAATACATATCTATTTCATATTCTACTGCTATTACTTTGAAATATAATTTATTTTCAAGGTTACTTTGATAGTTAAACTCGAAAGTGTTTATATTTATTGTAAACCAGTAAGTTAGTTTCAAAAGTTAAATTAATCATAAGATTAAGTTAACTGAGAACTAATCAATCTTTGAGAAACTAATTGAACCTTTATAATCTGTATAAATTCACTACAGTTTAATCTGTTTTTGAAATTGGGGGTTTTTTATAGAAATTGTTTTTAGCAGAAATTTTAATTGGAACTCAATTCACCCCCCTCTTGAGTGTCCACTCCGACCAACATTTGGTATCATAGGGTTTATTAATACCTTCTAAATTACTCTGTTTTCAACTGTGATTTTAGTTGTATTTTAAAGTTCTTAAAATTTCTGTTATTCCTAAATTTTTATCTCTTTAAATTTTGTTTATAATGGATAATAGGCTTGAGGGTGCTGCTACTAACCGGCCACCTTTATTTAATGGAAATAACTATGCTTAGTGGAAACTTAAAATGAAAATTCATCTAGAAAGCATGAGTTTTGATATTTGGACTGCTATTGAATCTGAATATAAAGTTCCCACTACTGATAGATCTACTTGGGATGAACCTACAAAGACTGCTTACAATAATAATTGTAAAGCTATGAATGCTCTGTACTGTGCTCTAGGAGATGAAGAATTTAACAGAATTTCTACATGTAAAACTGCTTTTGAAATTTGGGATACCTTGGCTGTTTCTCACGAAGGAACAACTAATGTTAAAGAAATGAGATTAAACACTTATACTATTAAATATGATAATTTCAAAATGAATCCTGATGAACCTATTTCTGACATGTATCTCAGGTTCAATGAGATAGTGAAAACAATGAGCTCACTCGGAAAGATTGTTCCTGCAAAAGAACAAATTATGAGAATACTGAGATGTTTGCTAGATAGATGGAGAGGTACATCCGTTTCAATTAGAGAATCCTGTGACATTGGAACACTGCCTGTCAAGGAGTTAATTGGTAAGCTGATGATGTATGAAGAAGAGCTTAAAGTAAATAAAGAAGAAGATGAGGAACCCAAAAGAAAATCTGTAGCGTTTAAAACTACTGCCTTTAAGAGTAAAGACAAGGATAAACTACAAATGGAGACTGAGAGTTCAATGAGTGAAACTTCAGAATCTGACAGTGATGCCGAGATGGCTCAAATAGCCAGGAGATTCAAAAAGTTTTATAGGAAAAAGAAATTCTTTAGGAAACCAAATTACAAAGGAAAGTATGATCAACAAGGCAAATGGAAAAAGGATTGGAAGAAGGCTGACAGGACTGATGAAGTTGTCTGCTATGAATGCAAGCGAAAAGGACATATCAAAGCAGACTGTCCAAAGTTAAAATTCAAAAAGAAATATGATTACAAATACAAGAAGTACAAGAAAGCCATGAAGGCTACATGGAGTGCTTCAGAAGACAACACTAGTGAAGCATAATCTTCGGACTCTGAATGGAATCGAGCCAACATGTGTTTCATGACAAATACTTCTGAGGTAACATCTGACACTCCTGTTTTAAATTCATATTATTCTGGAGATGATTCTGATTCAGAAAACGTGTCAAAATCTGAACTATTTGAGTACTGTGATATGTTGGAAGAAACCTGTAATGAGCTTAAAGACAAATACAAAGGTTTAAAGAAACAATATGCTTTAAGTGTTAAGCATAAATCTGATCTTGATATAGAAAAGGAAAAGAATGCTCAATTACTAAAGGAAAATACAGAACTGAAACTGTCAAATGAGCAACTTAGAAAGGACTTAGAAAAATTCACAAATAGAAAGGATGTGTTAACTCAAATTCTAGGAAAGAAAGTTGCACCTAGATATGCTACTGGTTTGGGATACCAACCTGGACAAAGACAGTTTACTAGAACCCGTTTTATTCCTAAGTCTGAAAAAAATTCTGCTAGTTCCAGTTTTGGAAATTCATATGCTTCAACAGGTTGCTCACATGGTTATAGACCAAATAAAGTTTATCCT
The DNA here is from genome assembly GCA_963277665.1 of Viscum album. Lineage (NCBI taxonomy): Eukaryota > Viridiplantae > Streptophyta > Magnoliopsida > Santalales > Viscaceae > Viscum > Viscum album. The sequence goes on from OY728129.1 coordinate 534,050,264, forward strand.
TCAAAATCTGTTGTTTCTGTTAATTGTATGGGACCCATAAAACAATTTTGTGTACCTAAGGCCCTGATTGCTAACCTATCTGGACCCAAGAAAATCTGGGTACCAAAGTAATTTCCTGTTTAAATCTGTTTTATAGGAGACCTGCTTGAAGAGCTGTCACAAGAAGATATGGTATTTAGACAGTGGGTTCTCAAGACACATGACTGGAGATTATTCTTTCTTCAAGAGCTTAATAAAGGTTTATGGAGGTCATGTCACTTATGGTGACAACTCTAAAGGAAAAATCATCGGCCTAGGACAGATTGGTAACACTGACTCAGTATTAATTTCTAAAGTTTTATTCGTTGATGGACTTAAATATAACTTGCTTAGTATATCTCAATTATTTGACGATGGTTTCAATGTCAAGTTTGAAAATGATTCGTGTGATGTTTTTAACTCCAAAAATTCTTTAATATTTTCTGCTCTAAGGAATGAAAATGTTTATGCTGTTGATTTGAACTCTTTAGCCAAACAAAATATTTCTTGTTTGAATTCTTTTCATAAAGAATCTTGGCTATGGAACAAAAGATTAGGAAACTGCAACATTCACTCACTTAGAAAACTGGCTAGGAAAAACTTAGTTAGAGACTTACCTAAGTTAGATTTCCCAAATGACAAAGTGTGTAATCCCTGTCAAAAGGGAAAACAACACAAAGTTTCTTTTAAATCAAAGAAAGAAGTATCAACTTCTCAACCACTTGAGTTGGTTCACATGGATTTTTTTGGACCATCAAGAGTTTCTAGTTTAAATGGGAAGCATTATGTCTATGTCCATGTAGATGACTTTTCTAGATATACTTGGGTATACTTTCTAGCTCACAAAAGTGAAGCTTGTCCTTACTTTATTAAATATTCCATGTCTGTAGAGAACCTTAGTGGACTTAAGATTAAAACCCTAAGAAGTGATCATGGTCGTGAGTTTGAAAATCATGAGTTTGAATCTTATTGCTCACACAATGGCTATAGTCACAATTTTTCTGCCCCTAGGACACCCCAAAAAAATGGTGTAGTAGAAAGGAGAAACCGAACCCTTCAAGAAATAGCTAGAACCATGCTCAATGAATATGAACTGCCTATTTACTTTTGGGATGAAGCTGTTAATACAGCTTTTTATGTTATCAATAGAGTCTTGATCAGACCTGTTCTTAAGAAAACCCCTTATGAGTTGTGGAACAATAGAAAGCCTAAGGTTAATTACTTCAGAGTTTTTGGTTGCAAAGTCTTTATACTTAATACTAAAGATAATCTGGATAAGTTTTCTCCCAAAAGTGATGAAGGAATTTTTCTGGGTTACTCTATTTCAAGTAAAGCTTATAGAGTTTTCAATAAGAGAACCAAATGTGTGGAAGAATCTGTTCACATCAAATTCGATGAAACTGATCCACATGAGCCTAAAACCTCTCTTGAGAATCTTGAAGAAGATTTGTCTATTCTGGACCTTAATGATAAATCTAAAGAACCTGTTATAAAAACATCCAGTTCTGGACTTTCTCCAGAATCTGTTTCTATTGAACCCGAACCTATAGATGAACCTGAAGTTTCTAGTCCAACCTTTACCAAATCTACTAAGATTCTAAAGAATCATCCTTTAGATGCTGTTGTTGGTAATCTTGATAGAGGAACACAAACTAGAGCTTCTCTAAGGAACCAGGTGGAACATCAAGCTTTTATGTCACAACTAGAACCCAAAAATATCAATGATGCTATCAATGATGAATTCTGGGTAATATCCATGCAAGAAGAGTTAAATCAATTTGAAAGAAACAAAGTCTGGGAATTAGTTGACAGACCCAAGGACACCTTGACAATAGGCACAAAATGGGTTTTTAGAAATAAATTTGATGAATCAGGAAACATAGTTAGAAACAAAGCTAGACTAGTTGCACAGGGATATATTCAAGAAGAGGGTATAGATTATGGAGAAAATTTTGCACCTGTAGCTCGTCTGGAAGCAATTAGGATCTTACTTGCATATGCATTACATCTGAATTTCAAGTTATATCAAATGGATGTCAAAAGTGCATTTCTAAATGGTTTTATAATTGAAGATGTTTTTGTGGAACAACCACCTGGATTTACAAACCCTCATTTTCCAAATCAAGTTTTTAAACTTTCTAAAGATTTATATGGTTTAAAACAAGCTCCAAGAGCTTGGTATGATAGACTCACCAATTTTCTTATTTCAAAAGGTTTTACTAAGGGGATCGCTGATCCAACTCTTTTTATTAAAATAATTTCTAAAGATGTTTTAGTTGTACAAATATATGTTGATGATATTATATTTGGATCTTCTAAACACTCTTTATGTACTAATTTTTCAAAAAGTATGCAAAATGAATTTGAAATGAGCTTAATGGGAGAGCTTAAGTATTTTCTTGGTTTTCAAAATTTTCAAACTAGAGATGGAATTATTTTAAATCAAAGTAAATATACAAAATATCTTTTAAAACGTTTTGGTTTGGATAGTATTAAGGAAAGTGATACACCTATGAGTACTACCTGTAAATTGGATACAGATGAAGCTGGAAAACCAGTGGATCAAACCAATTACAGAGGTATGATTGGGAGCTTACTTTATCTTACTGCTAGTCGACCAGAAATTTTGTTCAGTGTATGTATGTGCGCTAGATTTAAAGCTAATCCTAAAGAATCACACTTACTGGCTGTTAAAAGGATTTTTAAATATCTTAAGCATACTGTACATTTAGGTTTGTTTTATCTAAAAGGAAAATCATTTGACCTAACTAGCTATTCAGATGCTGAATTTTCTGGGTGTAAGTTAGAAAGGAAGAGCACATCTGGAACATGTCATTTACTGGGAAGATCCCTAGTGTCATGGTGTAGTAAGAAATAGAATTCAGTTGCATTGTCTACTACCGAAGCAGAGTATATAGCTGCTGGTAGTTGCTGTGCACAAATTCTGTGGATGAAACAAACTTTATTGGACTATGGATTTGAGTTTAAACATGTTTCAATCAAATGTGACAACACTAGTGCAATAAATATATCTAAGAACCCTGTATCTCACTCTAGAACCAAACACATAGATGTAAGACATCATTTTCTGAGAGATCATTATCAAAAAGGTGATATTACTCTTGAATTTATTGGCACTGAACATCAATTGGCCGATATTTTCACTAAATCTTTAAGTTCTGATAGGTTAAGTTACATTAGGCACGAGGTGGGGATGATCAATTCTCACCGATGTTGAAATTCTCACCGATGATCAATTCTCACCTATGTGAAATTCTCACCGATGATCAATTCTCACTGATGTGAAATTCTCACCAATGTGAAATTCTCACCGATGTTGAAATTCTCACCGATGTGAAATTCTCACCGATGTTGAAATTCTCACCGATGTGAAATTCTCACCGATGTTGAAATTCTCACCGATGATCAATTCTCACCGATGTTGAAATTCTCACCGATGTTGAAATTCTCACCGATGCAATTAATTTTTAAAACTTCTGTCTGCCGCCAAGAATATGAATCGTTTTATTTTTATGTTATTTTACTTTATTCATTTATTTATGATTCCTACATGATAAAACTAAGCCTAAACCGCTTCTCACTCCACCGGACCCAAAACCTTTCACCTTTGAATCCTAGCTCCCTAATCGACTGAGAACCCTAAATCCGCGATGGAAAAAACCAAGATTCCTGCCAGCAGATATGACAGTGTAGAGCCTAAAACAAAGAAGCAGAAAGTGCAGCAAGGAGCTCGTGGAAGTAATGTTAGAACTAGGTCGGGAAAGCGACCAGTAAACCCTCATTTGAAGAATAGAGATATTGTGATTGAAAAGTAGCTATGCGTAGATTGGCTGCTACCAAGCAAGTCATTGGTGCTTGAAATTCTGGAAGATCAGAGATGGGTAGATTGTTTTTCAAATAACAATGGTCCCTACTACACGAAGTTAGTGAAACAGTTCTACGAATTCGTAAGTTTCGAGAAGTCTGAAAATGAGAATCGGGTAAGTTATTTTTTAAATGGAAAAGAAATGTCGTTTTCTTCAGTAGAGTGGACAGAATGTTTAAAAGTCCCACATAAAGGTGTATCCGGGTATGTCTTAAGATCAATTCCACCTACCAGTAACATCTTTGACTATGAGACCGCTTTAAAAGAACTAATGGGTAATGGAAGTCAGAGGCAAGTGGTTGCTACTGAATTGGATGGAGAGAACAGACTGCTTTTCCAATTTGTTCAACATGTTTTGATACCGAGGAGAGGAGATTTTTCTAATCTGAGATATCAAGATATTTATCTTCTACATCTGTTAAGACATGGTGTGAAAGTTAATCTGTGTAGAATGCTGTTGAATCAAATGGAAGACATGATTAGGCCAAAATCAAAGACTAATGCTTTATTATTTTCCAAAATGATCTCTGTGATGATAAAAGTGAAAGGGATAGCTGAGTCTCAGGATGAGACAGTTGTAGTTAAGAATAACTTCTGTATCACTACTACAGTTTGTAAGTATATGAAAATCAATTGGAACCCATGGAAAGGAGAATGAGTCAGTGATGACCAGAGGGTGTATGATAAATTTAATACTGTGGATTATCCTTCAAGGCCAAAGGATAAAAGAGATCCAGGTTTAGGATCTGATGAAGAGGAACCCGAGTACAGTGATGAGTCAGAAGAAGAAGAAGAATAAGAAGAAGAGGAAGAAACTCCTATGGATATTGGAGGAGATCCAGACTTTCCCCCAAGTCCTGTTACTAAGTTTGTATACTCAAGAAAAGGAAAAGTATAAGAAGTGTTATCTATTCATGAGGAAGACCAGCCAGTTCCTCAGCAAGAAGGAGAAAAAGAGAATGTATCTGAATCATCTGATTCTGCTAGGTTGAGTCTGATTCCATTGATTGAAAACTCAGTTGTGCCTACTGATGAAGTAGAAAAAGAAATAGAAGAAGATGTACCTGTTTCAGAAAATCTCCTTACTACTGCTGAGATGGAAGTTGTTGTGGAAGATTCTGATGAAGAAAGACCACCAGAAAATGTAGTTGTTGTACATAGGAATGCACCCATTGAGGGGGAGCATCATTCCAATCTTGGAAATGTTACAGTGGCTGTTGATATTGAAGACTGGGTAGAAGACCCAGGTTTTATAGTCTGTGGTTTGGATTATCCTGATTCGGATAATGAAGTATCCTTGAATAGACCAAAGATCAGCTATGACATCAATTCTGAGTTATTACCTGATGATGTGGTCCGAGTACATGATTTAGATGTACTGAAAGAAAATCTCAAAGTCAGTTTTGTAGAAGAAGTAAAGACAATGGAATCTTTTTTAGTTTCCTCGATTCAATCAGTCATGAATGATTCAGTAGTCATCTTATCTTCTGCACGAGTATCTACTACTGTTGCTCCTACTGATTTTGTTACAAAGTCTGATCTTCAATCCCTGAAGCATGAGCTGAAAGAATCCTTCAGTGCCTCGGTTACTGAGATCAAGCACTGTTTTCGTGAAGAAATGAAGTTGCTAGAACAATCTCTTGAGCTTTCTCTTGGTTTCATTCTGTCAACTTTTATGGGTGAGCTAATGGAAGCAGTCAAAGAGTTCCAGACCCAATCTTCTAGAATAGAAGCAGATCTTGAAGCCTTAAAAAAGTCTGTTACTACCTTAGATTCTTACATGAGCTCAAAGACTCAAGCTGATAAAGATTTAGCCTATGTGAAAAGTGTTTTAAGCCAAATGGTCTCAGTATTTGAAGATTTCAAATCTTCTATAAAGGATCATGTTAAAAACCAGGACTCTCAACTGCAAACTCTGATTAGTGGTTTGACCAAAAGTTTCAAAGAAACTGTATCTTTCTCGGTTGGTTCTCTAGCTTCAAAACCTGCATTTTATTTGAATCAATTACGAGCTATGATGAAGGAGGAGCTTGGTTCTATTTCAACCAGTGGCTCTGTGGACTCATCAGATCTAAGCCGGGTAGTTCTCTCTATAAGAGATTCAGTAAGGGAAATAATGAAAATCGTCCACGACACTATGAAAGATGCCTCTTCCTCTCAGGAGGAAATCAAGAACAAGGTGGATTATTATTTCCAAAGGATTTTTACCAAGAAACAAATCACCCATCATTTCAAGATGATGTTGGAAAACATGAAATTACCCCCTGTAACTCAAGCCTTCCGAGAACAAGTGAGCAATCTCAGAGAGCTGACTCCTGCCTTAAAAAAATTTATGGAGAACAAAGATGATTTTATATCTGCTATGGAAAGAGGGGGAGGAATCATTATGGATTTCAGAAATCTGTTGCTGCCCTTTTTTCATGTTGATGCCAGACCAGTTATTGTCCCTCCTGCCTTGCCTGCCTCTGCCTCTACTGAGTCTCCAGTCCAGATGACTCCTGCTCAGGCCATCCGAAGCCTTACACCTATGATCACTCAACAAACTTCCCAATACAGGCCAGGCACTGTATCAGTGGCTCATCCTCCTGTGATCATCTTTGGGATTCCAAAGCCCTCACTCACCTCCTCACCATGTGCCTCCTCTTCTGATCCAAAAGGCAAATCTCATGTTGAAGATCCGGATTGCTAAAGTGGCCAGGCTGTTTGATAGGAATTGTCTTTTTTCTTTTTTTCTCTTCTACTCTGTTTATGTAAGTTTTGTCTGGTCTAATACAAATGTTTTTCTTTACACTATCTCTGTTTCTCAGTTCTCTCTGTCTGTTTTCCCACTTTTTGATTATCACAAAGGGGGAGAAAATTATAAACGGGGAGAAAATATAAATAGAGGGGGGGGGGGAATATCAAAGGGGAGAAATTTTGAGCCTTTGATACTATTCTTACATTTCCTTCTTTGGTACCAATTCTTTAAAATCTTATCCCTGATACTATTGTATTTAATACATCCTATGATACTTTTTGATCTATTTCATTCTATTACTATTTCCTCTATTTCCTCTGATTGCTTTCCTTGAGAAATTAGAATATACACGTTATATTCTCTTATACTATATTCTCACTATTTTTGGTCATATCATAATTTGTGATTATCAAAAAGGGGGAGATTGTTGACCTCACCTGTTTTGATAATCACAATTATGTGTTCATATATTATGCTATTCTCAATTAATGATGATTTACATTTTAATTATTTAAAATTAGTGATCAAGTTAATAATAATGTTTAAATAATCTCTGATTTATGTTAATCTCGATTATCCCTGTTTATACAAGCTTTGAAACAATTCTAAGTCAAGTAGATGTGGTTTGCACGATAGCCAGAGCTACCGATAGCCAGAGCTACCGATAGCCAGTGCTACCGATAGCCAGAGCTACCGATATCCAGAGCTACCGATAGCCAGAGCTACCGATAGCCAGAGCTACTGATGCACACAGAGCTACCGATGCACACAGAGCTACCGATAGCCAGAGCTACCGATAGACAGAGCTACCGATAGCCAGAGCTACCGATATCCAGAGCTACCGATGCACACAGAGCTACCGATGCACAAAGAGCTACCGATGCACAGAGAGATACCGATAAGAGCTACCGATAAGAGCCACCGATAAGAGTTTGAAGAGATACCGATGGAAGATCCCTACACCGAGTCAACCGTACACGTCTACAAACAAACGACTACCTATAATGAACTGTGGAGTCAAATCCTATATCCTTGACCCTATTTGTTTATTATACTAACGGTTACATTTGTTACTTTTGATGCATTTAATTTTATTAAATGTTTTTTGTTTCCATTTCAAGAAACCGTACCAAGTACGATCAAAAAGAATAATCATTCCTCCTCAGAAAAACAAAAAAGCAGTGGTATAAAGAGGACATCGTGTATGTATCAAAAGCGGGGTGTGAAAGAAAACTCGAAGAGATCAAGCACACAGAACACACTTGCGAACAAGCTCAAAACGTGCCAAGATCAACTGAAGAACTAGCACTCACGAGACTACTACTACCAGCCTTCAGAACATAGAGCGTACATCAAGCAATCTATGCTAAAGAAGAACCACACAAAACTCATCATTCTTTGAGCCGATAAGCAAGCTGAACCTGGAAGTCAAGGAAGAAGATGGTACTCTGTTTTCCAGACAAAAACCAGAAGAAGACTCAGAATGAATTCTGATCAACAAAAGGAGTCGAGAGATGCATGAAGATCACTAGAGCCTTTTCTAATCTCTAAATATTTATCTCTATGATTTACTTCTTACATTACGAGCAGTGTGTGTTATCTGTTGTATTTTACACACACACTGTCTCCTGAACCTTAACTGGAGGATTTGTAAATCCTCACTCACTATCTTTTAATTATTTTTCCCACTGTGGAGAGTGGTAGAGGTCGTGTGTGACCTGAACAGCTAGTTTCTGTTGTTTTGTTTCCCACAGATAACAGTGGTAGTGGTGTTGGACCTGGACAGTTGTAAACTGTTGAACCCCGAATCAGGGTGTGGATCATCCATATATAAGCTTTTGAGAGGACTAAGTCTCAACTTGAGACTGAACCTCTTGGTTAACTCCTCTGTGTTTTTAGTTAAAGTTTATATCCATACAATACATATCTATTTCATATTCCGCTACTTTTACTTTGAAATATAATTTATTTTCAAGGTTACTTTGATAGTTAAACTCGCAAGTGTTTATATTTATTGTAAACTAGTAAGTTAGTTTCAAAAGTTAAATTAATCATAAGATTAAGTTAACTGAGAACTAATAAATCTTTGAGAAACTAATTGATCCTTTATAATCTGTATAAATTCACTACAGTTTAATCTGTTTTTGAAATTGGGGGTTTTTTATAGAAATTGTTTTTAGCAGAAATTTTAATTGGAACTCAATTCACCCCCCTCTTGAGTGTCCACTCCGACCAACAAATATAATTATTATTATGTAGAATTAGGTTTATTATTGGTAATAGATGTTATTTAATGACTATTAAGAAATTAAATAATATTTTTACTTAAATACCAACTCTATAAATAGACAGCTATGTCTATTGTGTTGAGTTTCCAAAAATTGAGAATAGAGAATTTTTGGGAACAAAAAATTCTCTCTCAACACCTTCTATCTCCCTCTCAATCATGAAATGTTAAAGAGACATTTCTTCAAGATCATAGAATGAACGTTCAAGAATGAAAAATATAATACATTCAACTCACTGCGCTAGAACATAGAGATCGAGTGGTGTTGTTCGAAGATCATAGGGGCACGTGTGAATCACCGCTAGAAGGATTATATCCATGGTACCTCACAGAGGAAATAAGGTAATCCAAAAGGGTTCTTTCAGATGATCAATATTCACCAAAGAAGAAATTTACTAATCACAGGTGTTTATTTCTTCAAATATTAAACAAATTAATTATAAATTTGATGTTCAAGATCCTCACTCTTGGTTTCAGGAAAATATTGTTAAAATAAATTTTAATATATCTCCCAGCTCTGCAAACATCCTCTATGATCGGTACCATCAAGTGGTTTTAGAATAGTCACATTTAAATTTATAATTATTTATTTGATTGTTTATATATGTGCAATTATGGTCAGATTTTAATTTCAACTTATTCAATCTTTAATTTGATTTTAATTAACATGTTATCAACATATTAATCATGTTTTTTAGTGTTTCATTTCAAAAAGGTTTAAGAGAAAATGAAGAAAAACCAGAGATACCATCATAAAGTGCTAAATCTTTTCTTGATAAAACCAGGTTACACAACATGTGGACGAACCGCATTCCGTAAACCCATGTGAATTGTATCTAGATGCACTGAGAATTTAATTACACACGGTGACTTTATTGCATACTATTTGTTGACCGGGCCAACCTGACACATGAAAAGTTGATACAAGGTATGTAGCTAGCATGTACACACTATGTATTCTAGCCGAGTTGACACACCGAAGCCCCATGTGTGTGACTTAGATATAAGACAACCGAGGTATAGGGAATGTAGCAGCATGTACACACTGTGTAGTCTCCAATTAATAGGAAAAGTTAAAATTAAAATAAATTTAAAAATTTCAACGTTAAAACCTTATTTTATTGATTTTCACACCATTGTGTGTTTGGAAATTTAATAATGGTTTTAAATAATTTTAAATGATCAATTAATTTATTTTAATTAATATGTCATTATTGGTTCTTCTATTAATTTTCCATGAATTCCATTAATGATGGGTATCTCTAAATAATACCATATGACCATTAAGTTGAAAGGGAATTAATTAGTTAATTAATTTAAGTTCATTTATCTTAAATAATAAAATAACAAAGAAATAAATCAATGCTAGATGTTTACTTTTATGTATTGTTTGTATGTATGACCATTCATGATCTTGACCAAGACTAGTGTATGTGCTGGATGTTTAATTTAATTTATTGAATGAGTTTTCAATTATTTAATATTAAATTAAATGATGTCATATGAGTCATCCCTTCCTCCATTATTATATAGGACCTATACTTCGAAGGATATTTATGTAACCCCATTTAACCAATCCTTTGGTCCCCATCACCTATGCATAAGTAATAGATTTTTGTAATTAATTAAGTATCCCAAGGTGTGTGGAGGTAGCTCAAAATGGAACGATAATGATTCCAAACCAGGTGATACACATGTAGATAGGTGGATTGTTGTAACTCATTCCAATACCAACAATAGGAGTTATTTCCCTTAGGCCAAAGGTTGATTTAATGCCCACTCATTAAATCAACCATTAGATAAATCTCATGAAGGAGTCATTTAATTAATTATATATTTCAATATATGAAATTATTTATTTTATGGATGCAAGTCTGCGATCTAATAAAAAAGTAAATTAATGTGAATAGATGAAAATTTAATAAATGAATTATGAAAAAATGTTTTATCCAACATGGTTAATTAATTAAGTAACATCCACTTAATATTAAAAGGATGTGTAAAGGATAAATAAAGATAAAAATTTATGGATAATAAATTAAAATAACTCAATTAAATATTAAGTTAGACTAAGGATTCCATTACATGATTGGGAATTAAACCATAGAACTAAGCATAGTACATGGACAAAGTATGGACACTTACTTTTATCAGAGAGTTATCATGAGATTTTTTGGTTGACTTAACCGAAATTCAATTGAGTTTAGTGACAAAAGTCTGTTCAATACAAATTTTGGAGGCTAGTGTTGAGGGAATCCAAGTTAGAATTTCGGGATAAGAGAATTTACTCATTAGATCAAGGAGATATAAGTCCGCAGTAGGCAAGAACGCGTACCTAATTAATTTATTATTCTTTTCAAGGAAAAATTCTAGATCATTGAGAAAAATAATGGGGATCCTTTCCAATAGAATGATAATGCAACTTGGAATTCTATGTTCAATGGTGGGGGATGTTCGAACTTGATAAAATAGTGGGAGATTTAATAAATATATAAATAAAAACATTTAATTTATTATATCTCACTTATTTTTTAATCAAGAAATGTACTAATAATATTCTATTTTTTAATTGTAGAAAAAAATGAAAAGTTTGTCATTCACACTATCCATACAATCAATATTAGAGAAAAATAACATCCTAAAAGGAAGTAACTTCTAGGAGTGGTTTAGAAACCTTTGGGTTGTGTTATTCCATCAGTTGAAATCTTACATACTAGAATCCTCAATGCCTAATCTGCATGCTACATAGATGAGTAATGAAGATTTCCTTATCTATGAAATTTTTTTTGCAATACAGTCAATGTTAAATTTTTGATTCTTTCATCGATGCCAGGTGAACTAATGAAGTCTCATGAAGCCATGGATGTTTATACCATGAATGAGAACCACCGTGGTATTTACTAGGAGAGATCTATACATGAATGGTTTGAGATTTTCAAATCACTCTTTCAAAGAAATATTGGAGAGGGTGCCCTTGCTAGGCCTCATATAGTCAAGCCCATTACCTACATTGAGTGCTTAGAGGTTACAAGGTTTAAAATACATGAAGAATTGGGCACCAAACTCATTATAGCATCACTATGTCATGACCCCCTCTCCAAAAAGTGTACCCCTCCTGGTCCGACAATGTGAGAAGGGAGATAATGACCCCCCGAGTCCCACCTTTAGTAGGCCCCGGGTTGGCGACTAGCACTGAGGGAATAGTAACACACAAAATGTGAGGCATTACCCTCTAAGAGAACACATGTAGAAGAGAGAGATAAGATAGAAAAAAATCAACTCCAACTCAGACTACAATATAAACAAAAACCCAAGTACACATATGAAATTTCATGTAGAAGTACTACAACTGAAAGGGGAAAACTGAAAGTACCCAAAAGAAAGTAAAATAGCAGTAACGACAAGCTCGGACAGCTCCTACAACCCCGAGCTTGTAAACACCAGCCTGACCTCCAACCTACTCCAAGTGACCTAAAAAATAGTTTATATATACATAGGGTGAGTATAACAGTATACTCAGTAGGATCCTCCCTGAAGCCTCTCGTGCAAAGTAAAGAAAGCATGATAAAGCACAATGAATAAAAAGTGAAACTAACTCGTCACCTAAAAAGGAATACTAAGTTCCCAACCTCATCATGGATAATCTCACCAAGTAACACATACAAGAATATATCATATAATAAAGAATATCAAGGGTACCCCGCTACTACTTCCCCACTGGTTTTCCACTTTTCCCCAACATCGCACGTCCTGAGCATCTCTCTCCAAAAAGGCTTTCCTATAGACACCTGGGAGAAGCACCAAAATATGCACCTCGTGCAACAAAACAACCACATCCAAACACTAATGTAACCAGGTAGTTTTTGGTAGCTACCACATCTTGCTTAACATGTATCATACATCGGGTATTATACCTCAAGCCATTATAGTCTATACAATGCGTAAGGATCCTCAAGCTATCACAACCTATACACGTTACAACTATAGTAGTCCATAGAAAACTATATCTAGAATATATGTGTTTGAATAACTACAAGCCATTACAGCCCTCTACACACATATATTGGGGAAAACCAATCAATGTGCCTGCCAGCACAAGTAACTACCATGAGAAGAGAGCGGGGCCAAAGGGGGTAGTCAGCTATCCATCCTCCCATCGGAATGTCAGGGAAAGCACCCCCAGGGCTCAGAATCCTCAGGGTGTCAGTTTCCCTAACTGACAGGGTGGAGTATCATATAAAAACACAAACAATACAGAATATATTATATCTCACAACCACACTATGGGAAAAACATAGTCTTAGACACAACTGCAGCTAATGTCTCTCAGACTCCGGGCTGCTACTTCTAAGACTAGGTATCCTATAAGCATACAACCATTTAAAGAGATTTAATAGATTACTTCATTTCTTTTTTATCATTTCCTATTTATATTAATTAATTTTTTAGACATTAATTAACCATGAACCATTCCACATTAAATTTCATTAGCATCACACCCAAATTCAACCGTGCCTTTAAAAAATTACAACCTCATCATTATGTTCCAGAAAACTCCATCCCCATGAGTTAACACCATTTATTCAATTATTCATTATAGAAATACTTTCCAACATTACCAAGCATTCTAGAAAAACATTATATGCTTCTAAACACAAGGGGGATCAACAAGGTGAGTATATGCACTACCTGTCGAGTCATTTCCACTTATAGCAACAGCATATACCCATCCTTCCTTGAGAAGATAAACACGGAAAGCAGGTGGCATACCCCACGTGTCTTTGCCTCTTTCAGAAGAAGGGTAAGTAAGACTATCTTCCATGAGTAGTGGGGAAAAGTAAAGAGGATAAAAAACTAATCAAAATCACTAAGCATCCAACAATCACATCCATCCCATTCCATCATCCCTGGTGTCCTCCCCGACACCCACATGCATAAACTGATGCATCACGCCACTCTAGATGTCATCTACTACCACAACCAAAAGGGCCTCTATGCCTCCACATATCACAACAGCCATCTAGGATCACATCATTACACAAGCAGCAAGAAAAAAACACCACATTAATTGGGCTCTTGGACCTTTAACAATCAAGAGGCTAACTCAGAACCCCTTAAGGAATTATCAAACAGTCAGTTCTCACTACTGGAAATCATGGTTTTCCCAACATTTTTATATCAACGGTTCTTTTGAACTGTTGGTATAGGTGATCTTTACCAACTATTTGCATTAACCGTTGGTATTGATCTATAAATATTTATTTTTCCCAACGGTTTGATGAAACTGTTGGGAAAGATTGGTATAAAATTAGTTTTCCCAATAGTTTCATCAAACCGTTGGGAAAGATGGGGGAAAAAACAGTTTTCCCAACGGTTTAATGAAACTGTTGGGAAAAATCTATCTTTCCCAACAGTTTTTAAGAACCATTGGAAATTATTTACCCAAATACAGACTAGCCGAACCTCCACCCAGCCCGATTGTAGACCGATTGCAGACAGAACCTAATAAAGCTCCTGAATTCTTCTCGGCCGTGACACTCTTTACACCCAAGATCCATCTTCAATAAAACAAAATCTTATTTCACACTTCAAATTAGTAAGTGTTACCTTAGTTTTAGCATTATTTCTCTATTGTTTTGGTGTTTGATGTTTTCATTTAGGCAAAATTAGGGTTGCTATATACGAAACCCTTGGATTTGTTTTATGTTTTTTGTTCTACACTTCAAACATGGTAAAGGTATTGTTTAGTGGGGTGATATGGTAATTTTGGTGGAATTTATTTTAGTTGAAAATTGGATTTTGATTTGGACGAATTTATGTTTCAATTTGAGGTGGGGGAGGGTGTGCAGATGGGGTGGGGGGAGGATGTCGAGGACTATCCAAGGGGGTGGGGGATGGGCTGTCTAGGTAGTGTGGGGAGGGGGCTGGGTTGTCCAAAGGGGGTGGGGGTAGGGCTGTTTGGGGTGGGGGAGGGGCTGTCTAGGTAGGGTGGGGGAGGGGGCTGTCTAGGTAGGGTGGGGGAGGGGGATGGGTTGTCCAAATGGGGTGGGGGTAAGGCTGTTTGGGATGGGGGAGGGGGCTGTCTAGGTAGGGTGGGGGAGGGGGCTGGGTTATCCAAATGGGGTGGGGGTAGGGCTGTTTAGGGTGGGGGAGGGGCTGTCTAGGTAGGGTGGGGGAGGGGGCTATCTAGGTAGGGTGGGGGAGGGGGCTGGGTTGTCCAAATGGGGTGGAGGTAGGGCTGTTTGGGGTGGGGGAGGGTGTGCAGGTTGGGTGGGGGAGGGTGTCCAGGAAGGGTTTTCCAAGTGGGGTGGGGAGGGTGTGCAAGTGGGGTGGGGGAGGGGCTGTCTAGGTAGGGTGGGCGGATGTGTTGTCCATGTGGGGTGACGGTAGGGCTGTCCAGGTGGGGGGGGGGGGTGGTGGCTGGGTTTTTCAAGTGGGTTGTGGGGGGGGGGGGGGTAGGGGTGTCCAGGTATGGTGGGGGGGGGGGGGGGTCTGGGTTTTCCAAGTGGGGTGGGGGGTAGGGCTGCCCACGTGGGGTGGGGGCGGGGTGCTGGGTTGTCCAAGTGGGGTGGGGGTAAGGCTGTCCAAGTGGGGTGGGTCAGGTGGGGGTAGGGCTGTCCAAGTGGGGTGGAAACCCTAAATTCAATGTTTTAATTGGAGATTTGGTTTGTTTTATTATTGATTAGGTGTATGATGCATTCCCATTCCAATTATGGGTGGTTTTATTCAAAAGTTATGATGTTGGAACCATTTATGATGTTGTTGCCTCTATTTAATCTCATTTCCCCTAACTTAACATTAAATTCTATATCACATTTGGTTTCTATTTTTTTAATTTCCAGTTATGTTATTTGTGGTCGATGATTGTATCATGTTAATTGTTTTCAATGGTTTGGCATGGAAATTGGGAATTTAATGTGACTTTTCCAAATGGGGGTTCCTTGAGAATACTCCAAATATTTTTCAAAAATGATCAAAGGGATTTTATTATTTAAAATGGATTTCGAAATATATTTTCTATTAAAGTTCAATCCTATTGAATTGTTTATGAAAAAATGACTTATATAAATTCTTTTTACAGAATAGACAGAAGTTGGATGTATGAAAACGATCAGATCTCAAGCGATTTTCAAACAATTTGGAGAGCTTTATAGATTTTGCATTTTACAATGCTTCAGATAGTGGTCGCATACACTGTCCATGTTCCAATTGTATTGGTTGACCTTGGTTGAGCCATGAAGATGTCAGCTACCACATAACCAAAATTTTTTTTCAAGAAAAATAATTTGTGTGGTATCACAATGGGGATAAAATGAAATCTCAAATTTGTGATGATCAAAATGAAAGGACTGGAATGGAGAATTTGTTAGATGATCAGTTTCCTTTTATTCGTCATCATGAAAAATAAAGGATTTCGACTCAAGAAGACTTCGATATGAGGATAGATGATGCATCTAGTGAAAATGATGATATTGATAGGGTGAAAAAATTGATTGATGCTGCCACGAATCCAGTATATCGACAATGCGATAAAATGAAAAAGCTGGAATTTTTAATCCGATTGTTTCATGGGAAAACTATGTATGGGATTTCTAATACAGCAATCGATTACATTCTTATGCTCTTGAAGGATTTACTTCCAGATGATGCAGATATTCCCTCAAACCACTCTATGTCATGGAAGTTAGTTGAGGAACTTGGATTTTCAAGAAACAAAATTCATGCTTGCCCAAAAGATTGCAGTTTATTATGGGAGGAAATAGCTGAATGAAATGATTGTATAAAATGTGGTACATCCTGCTGGAAGTCAAAATCTGATGAAACCCCATCCCGCATTCCACAGAAAGTAATGTGGCACTTTCCATTGATCCCCAGACTCCAGAATCTTTTTATGTCTGATGACATATCAATAAAAATGAGATGACATGACACCAAGAGAAAGAAGAATGATGATGAGTTGGTTCATCCTGCAGATGGATTTGCATGGTAGATATTTGATGCTCGACATCCTGATTTTGAAGCTGACATGTGTAATGTGAGGCTGGGTCTTTCATGCGATGGTTTTAATCCGTTTGGGCAGATGCCTACTTCATACAACACATGGCCATTTTTTATACACATTTATAATCTTCCCCCATGGTTGTGTATGAAAAAACCTTTCACTTTCATGAGTATACTCATATCTGGTCCTTCTGATCTCGACATTGATATTGATGTATACATGAAACTTTTAATAAAAGAGTTGAAACTTCTTTGGGATGTGGGTGTGCGCACATACGATGCATGTTCGAAACACATATTTTAGATGCGTGCTGCGCTTATGTGGACGATCAATGATTTTCCGGCTTATGCAATGATGTCTGGATGGAGCACAAAGGGAAAATTGTCATGTCCAGTTTGTATGAAGAATACACGATCCAGAAGACTGAAACATTGCTGTAGTTTTAGTTTTATGGGCCATCGATGATTATTTCCATAGGATCATCCATATAGAATGAATCGTCGATGATTTGATAATACCATAGAGACTGATGATCCACCTCAGCGTATGTCTAGAACAGACGTGCTTAATGAATTGAAAGATTTGAGTTTTTCATTCGGGAAGGGTCAAATGAAATTTGGAAAGAGAAAGAATGTTTCCAATGAAACCTGTTACAATTGGAGGAAGAGGAGTATCTTTTTTGATTTTACTTATTGGTCAACCAATTTGTTACGTCATTGCTTTGACGTAATGCATATTGAAAAGAATATTTGCGAAATGTTGCTTTTGGTTCTTCAATATGTTAAGGGGAAGACAAAAGATGATTTATGATCTCGGCATGACTTTGTGGATTGGGGCATCAGACCAGAATTACATCCTGTGCGTATCAGTGAAAATAAATGGAAACTTCCATGTGCTTCTTATGTGATGACACCTACGAAAAAATAGGAAGCATCATTCTTTATCTTTGAGAAGGAGAGAGACTTTTCATAGCAAAGAGTTTTTTGCTTAGTTAAAATTGAAGGTAAAAAAATTAATGTTTAAAATAATTATATCAATATTTAATTAAGTTTAATAGTCATTTATATTACAGGTATTGAGTTTGTCTGCTGACTCTATCTCTGAGGAAATACGAGCTTTGGCTTTTGGTCTTAATACCGTGGTTCGTGACTGTAAATCAATTGCTATCAATGGGTACAAATTTATTGTCACTGAACGAGCAAAGAACCTGAGAACACAATATGATGGTGTTATGGTTACTTCCACAACAGATTGTTATGCTAGTGCATCAGATAGTAGACCGTGATTTGAAAATGTTGGCTATTATGGAGCTGTTGAGAAAATAAAAATATTGGATTATTACTCTTATGGACGAGTCACAATGATGAAATTCCATTGAATTGATTCGATGACGATACATGGCACATTTATTGATGATTGTGGATTTCGAGTAATTAATATGACTCAAACTCTTGCTACCGATGAACCATATGTGTTGGCATCAATGGATAAACAAGTTTTTTATGTTAAAGACCATCTTTGACCTGAATTTGGTGTCATAGTTGAAGTAATTACAAGAAATATTTTTGATGATGGTGATGATGGAATTGACACTGTCCCTAGTGCCATTGGAACCAATCCATTTATTTATTTTGATAACTCCAATAGCTCAATTTTCAGAGTTTATTGTGAACCTAAATTTGTGGTTGAAAATATATAGAATCATTCATCCATGTTCTCAATTCTTTTAGTTTACCTCGAGTTGGATTGTTAAGGTTGGTAATATTCAAATTGATTAAGTATTGATGAAAAATAAGTTTTATCTGACTTGGATGTTATCTGAATTTTCAATGTTTATTGGTTGAATTTTTATTTGAATTGCATTTTCTAATTTGGAATTGATCTGTATTCAAACATAGTCAAACAATATTTCTAACTTGGTGAACATTACAAGTTGTATGATTTATTAAATCCATTCAAGATCTTCTAAAACAATTGATAGCTAAATTACCAATTAATCCCCCTATTCCCTAATATATTTAGTTTTTTGGGTTACAAATTAGTTTCATTTTTCTAATTAATTACATATTTGTTTTCAAAAGCAGAAAATGAATCCAATTGAAGAGAGATGAAGGAAAAAATGATGGAGAACAATCATCAAATGACGGAGTTGGGAATTCCATAATTAGTGCCTGTAGTGAGTACTTTAATTTAAATTGATATATTTAATGAATATATAATGTCATGTGATTAATTTTTTTGTAATCATTTTTGTAGGATCCACCTATACGTCGACAGTTATTCGACGAGGAGCCTAGTACTGGTCCTAGTACTCAGGCCGGTGGTACGGGGAGGGTTCGTACCAGAGGTGGACGAGTAGCTGCCCGTACCCGACTAGACCCTGCCCCTCCCACTGACATGTCATCCTTCCCACATTCTGATCCCGGTGTGTCATTAGGGACACACGGGATATTTAGGCCTCCTATGTTTTCACTACCTTCTGCATCTTTTGGCCCATAATTTTCACATCCCATGATGATTCCCACTCCCCAGTCAGTATCCGGTCAGACTGCTGTCCCATCTTCTTTTCCTTCTACTTCTGTCTCTCCGAGCTTCTATATTCCATCGCCTTCGACTCCTGTTCCACCACAGGGTGTTCCATCAGTTTCTGTGGATCCAGCGGTGCTCAGCGATCAGACCGGCACATGTATATTTATAGAACCCTAACAAATTTTTATAGCAATATTTATTTTCATTATAACATGTTTTGATAAAATATTTGTTTTTCTTTCATGATAGATACGTCTACTGAAAGGAGGCATGGGAAGGGGTGTACACGCATGCATTCGGTGTGGAACCACTGCACACCGGTTATGGTGGATTATAATGAAGATAACCAAATGATTGAGAAAACAGGGCAACAATGTCAGAGTTTTTTGGCGATGCTTGCCAAATACTCCAAAATCATTCCCGTCAGCCCGCTATCGTGGAGACATTTACCACATGGGGTCAAGGATAGATCTTGGGTAGATATTTGGGTATAAAAATCTGTTCTATTTAATTCCATTAATTATTTTTGTATTTATATGAATTAATATTTTGATGTCAGCTTCGATTTAATTTTTCCGTTGGTGAGGGTGAATGACTAGAACGTCTAAAGGATTTAGGCAAGCAATCGAGAGCCTACATCCATGAGTTGTATATTGGATGGGTTGCTAGAGTTGGCACTGAGTTAGAGGTGGTACCAATGGTGGATGATTGTCCTATCGAGCAGTATCGTCAGCTGATTACTCATTGGACGAGTACCGAGTTTAAGTTATTAATAACATTTGAGGTATTTAAATAATAACGTTCATGTTTTTTCATTAATAATATATGTTGTATTTTAGAATTTTATTTTGGAATCATTTGGAAAAAATAAAAATAACATTGATGCAAAAAATACCTCCACACACTGGGACGCACTACAATGCCTGATCATGAGAGGAAGCAGGTATGAAAATTGTTTATAAGTTTTCTTTACAACTTAAACTTTCTTTTGTTTCCTCAATTATTTAATAGTTTGCTAAAGTTTTCATATAAATTTAGTTTTCAATGTCATTTTAGAGGCAAATACAAAATTTTGAAGGACGTGTGCCTCGAGCAAAACTGTTTTGCTCGAGTAGACGGGAAAAGGATGGAAGTGCCATCAACGAAGCGAATCAGCAGCAGATTATAAGTTTTAATCTGTTGAATTTTTATTTTAATATATATTTTGTAACTTAATGATATATTTATATTTGTAACAGGCTGCTTTGGAGGCCCTTAATGCCCAAGAACCAGATAATTTTGGGCCAACAGATCACCTACATCAAGTGTTGGGAGAGGAGCATTCTGGCAGAGTATGCTGCCGACCTAGGATAGCCCCGATGAGGTATTGGCCCTCCTCAGGTATGAGCTGTAGTGCCACCGAGCTACAAAAAGTTAGGGCACAGGCAGAACATGCTGAGAAAAGGGCCACAGAGACAGCAGAACAGTCTTCTAGGGAAAACAGTGCATTTATGAAATTTATTGAAGTTCTACGTCCAACACTTCCAGTAGAGGCCAGCCCAGCTTTTGATGAATATATGTTGTCGATACGTTCAATATATGGTGAACCAGGTGGAATTTCTAGTGGTGGTTAGGATGATATCCGGCTTGACGATGATGATGGCGAGGAGTCTGATGCGAAAGAGGAGGGAGAGGAGGAGGGCGAGGTGGGTGGAGAGGGTGAGGAGGAGGGCGAGGGCGAGGAGGAGGGCACCGAGGAGGGCGAGGATGATGATGGGGATGAGGACGAGGGTGATGATGATGGTGATGATGGTGATGGTGATGTGGGACAAATTGATCCATTACATTTTTGATTAATATTACTGAGATTTGATATTTAATCTATTCTAATTGTTGGTTTTATCTAGACTCGTAGTATAGAATTGGAGTTGAGTTATTTTTATATATTATATGTTTTTATGGATGTTGTTGTATTTTAGTGGTTGTGTGTTTGGGAACACCCCTTCTTCTTGGACCCTGGACCACCCCCCACCATCCTCCTTGGACCCTGGACACCCCCTCGGACAACCCCCAGACAACCCCCTGGACAGCCCCCCTCCTCCCTAGACCCCAGAAAGCCCCCCAGACATCCCCCCAGACATACCCCCGGACATCCCCCCACCCTCTTCCTTGGACCCCGGACAACCCCCCGAACACCCCTCAGACAGCCCCCAGACCTCCCCCCAAACAGCCCCCCAAACATCCCCCACCCTTCTCCCTAGACCCCAGACAACCCCTAGAACAGCCCCCCAGACAGCCCCCCCGGACAACCCCCCTCTTCCTTAGACCCTAGAAAACCCCCCGAACACCCCCCCAGACAGCCCCCACCCTCCTCCCTGGACCCCGGACAACCCTCGGGACAGCCCCCCATACAGCCCCCCGAACAGCCCCCCACCCTCTTCCTTGGACCCCGGACAACCCCCCAAACACCCCCTGGACTGCCCCCCGAACAGCCCCCCAGACAGCCCCCACCCTCCTCCCTGGACCCCGAACAACCCCCCAGACAGCACCCCAGACAGTCCCCCAGATATCCCCCCACCCTCTTCCTTGGACCCCGGACAACCCCCCAAAACCCCCCGGGCAGCCCCCAGACAGCCACCCGAACACCCCTGCGGACAGCACCCCCACCCTCCTCCCTGGACCCCGGACAACCCCCTGGATAGTCCTCCAGACAGCCCCCCCAGACAGCCCCCACCCTTCTCCTTGGACCCCATAAAACCTTCCGAACACCCCCGGACAGCCCCCACCCTCCTCCTTGGTCCCCGGACAGCCCCCCAGACACCCACCAGACAACCCCCCGGACAGCCCCGCCGGACAGCCCCCCCACCCTCCTTGATTTCATTTAATACTGGAAAATCTATAATATATATATTTGTAGTTTCATCATGATAATCAATGTAAATCACATTTAGACATCTAATCAATATCATAGATTCTTGGTATGTTATAAAAGAGATGTATTCATTGGGCATGACATTGTTAGCTCCGAAATGTTTCATAGCATGATAAACTAAAATTTAATCCATACTAAGAATGATATAAAAATATTTTATATGAATTTCCACAAGATTTTAAGTAAATACCATTCCACTAATAGACACATGAGGATTCTCATAAAATAGACAACATTTTAAGCACATACGGAAAACCGACCAAACACATTCGGTTTCTGTTGAAACTTTAGGAGAACGATCCATGGGTCATATGTGATGTGTAAAAATCAACCCCGCCTCAATATGAGATGCGGCGAGGCCGACACCACTCAATGTGTCTATCTTCTGTTTCAAAAAGATGTCATTTTAATTGAAAAACCTCAACTCGCATACGTAAAACTGACCAAACGCATTCGATTTCTGTTGAAATTTTAGGAGAACAATTCATAGGTCATATGTGACGTGTACGAGTCAACCCCTCCTCAATCTGAGATGTAGTGTGGCCGAAACCACTCAAAGTGTCTGTCTTGTGTTTCAAAAGGACGTCATTTTAAGTGAAAAACATTAAATGGCATACGGAAAACCAACCAAATGCATTTGTATTGTGTCGATACTTTATCAAAATGATCCATGGGTCATATGTGACGTGTACGAGTTAACCCTGACTTAATTTGAGGCACAGTTCGGCCGGAATAACTCTAAGTGGCTCTCTTTTGTTTAAAATGGACAACATTTTAAGTACATACGGAAAACTGACCTAACACATTTGGTTTCTATTAAAACTTTAGGAGAACGATTCATGGGTCATATGTGACGTGTACGAATCAACCTCACCTCAATCTAAGATGCGGTGTGGCCGAAACCACACAAAGCGCTGTCTTTTGTTTCAAAAGGATGCCATTTTAATTGAAAAACATCAACTAACATACGGAAAACCGACCAAACGCATTCAGATTGTGTCGATACTTTAGTGCAACGATCCATGGGTCATATGTGACATGTACGAGCCAACCCAACCTTAATCTGAGGCACAGTGTGAAAAAAAAACACTCTAAGTGGCTCTCTTTTGTTTAAAATGGACAACATTTTAAGTACATAAGGAAAACAGACCAAACACATTCGGTTTCCGTTGAAACTTTAGGAGAATAATTCATGGGTCATATGTGATGTGTACGAGTCAACCCCACCTCAATATGAGATGTGGTGTGGCCGGAACCACTCAAAGTGTCTATCTTTTGTTTCAAAAGGACGTCATTTTAAGTGAAAAACATCAACTAGCATACAGAAAACCGACCAAACGCATTCAGATTGTGTCGATACTTTATCACAATGATCCATGGCTAATATGTGACGTATACGAGTCAACCCCGCCTTAATATGAGGCACGGTGTGGCCGGAATCACTCTAACTGGCTCTCTTTTGTTTAAAATGGACAAAATTTTAAGTACATACGGAAAACTGACCAAAGGCATTTGGTTTCCATTGAAACTTTAGGAGAATGATTCATGGGTAATATGTGACATGCACGAATCAATCTCTCCTCAATATGAGATGCGGTGTGGCTGACACCACTCAATGTGTCTGTCTTTTGTTTCAAAAGAACGTCATTTTAATTGAAAAACATCAATTGGCATATGGAAAACTGACCAAACGGATTCAGATTGTGTCAATACTTTAGCACAATGATCCATGGGTTATAAGTGATGTGTACGAGTAAACCTAGCCTCAATATGAGGCACGATGTGGCCCCCACCACTCAAAGTGTCTCTCTTTTGTTTCAAAAGAATGTCATTTTAAGTGAAAAACATCAACTGGCATAATGAAAACTGACCAAATGCATTCAGATTGTGTTGATAATTTAGCACAACGATCCATGGGTCATATGTGATTTGTACGAGTCAACTCTTCCTTAATCTAAGGCAAGGTGTGGCCGGAATCACTCTAAGTACCTCTTTTTTTTTAAAAAATGGACAACATTTTAAGTACATACGGAAAAATGACCAAACGCATTAGGTTTCCATTGAAACATTAGGAGAATGATTCATGGGTCATATGTGATGAGTACGAGTCAACCCCGCCTCAATCTGAGATGCGGTGTGGCCGACACCACTCAAAGTGTCTGTCTTTTATTTCAAAAGGACGTCATTTTAAGTGAAAAACATCAACTAGCATAAAGAAAACCGACAAAATAGATTCGGATTGTGTCGATACTTTATCACAATGATCCATGGGTAATATGTGACGTGTATGAGTCAATTCCACCTTAATATGAGGCACAGTGTGGCCTGAATCACTATAAGTGTCTCTCTTTTGTTTAAAATGGACAACATTTTAAGTACATACGGAAAATCGACCAAACACATTCGGTTTCCATTGAAACTTTAGGAGAACGATTCATGGGTCATATGTGACGTGTACGAATCAACCCCTACTCAATCTGAGACGTGGTGTGGCTGGCACTACTCAAAGTGTCTGTCTTCTTTTTCCAAAGGACGTCATTTTAATTTAAAAACATCAACTGGCATATGGAAAACCGACCAAATTCATTCGGTTTCCATTGAAACTTTAGGAGAATGATTCATGGGTCATATGAAATGTGTAAAAGTCAACCTCGCCTCAATTCGAGGCACGATGTGGCCGACACCACTCAAAGTGTCTGTCTTCTGTTTCAAAAGGACGTCATTTTAATTGAAAAAAATCAACTGGCATACGGAAAACCGACCAAACACATTCGGATTTTGTCAATACTTTAGAACAATGATCCATGGGTCATATATGACGTGTACGAGTCAACCCTGCCTCAATCCGAGGTGCGATGTGGCCGCCACCACTCAAATTGTCTGTCTTTTGTTTCAAAAGGACGTCATTTTAAGTGAAAAACATCAACTAGCATACAGAAAACCGACCAAACGCATTTTGATTGTGTCGATACTTTAAAAAAATGATACATGGGTCATATGTGATGTGTATGAGTTAACCCCACCTTAATCTGAGACATAGTGTGGCCGAAATCACTCTAAGTGTCTCTATTTTGTTTAAAATGGACAACATTTTAAGTACATACTGAAAACTGACCAAACACATTCGGTTTCCGTTGAATCTTTAGGATAATGATTCATGGGTCATATGTGACGTGTATGAATCAACCTTTCCTCAATCTGAGACGCGGTGTGGCTGGCACCACTCAAAGTGTTTGTCATTTGTTTCAAAAGGAAGTCATTTTAATTGAAAAACATAAACTGGCATAAGGAAAACCGACCAAAAGCATTCGGATTGTGTCAATACTTTATCACAAATATCCATGGGTCATATGTGACATGTAAGACTCAACCCTGCCTGAATATGAGATGCGGTGTGGCCTCCACCACTCAAAGTGTCTGTCTTTTGTTTCAAAAGGACGTCATTTTAAGTACATACGGAAAACCGACCAAACACATTTGGTTTCCATTAAAATTTTAGTAGAACAATTAATGGGTCATATGTGACATGTACGAATCATCCCCGCCTCAATCTAATATGCAGTGTGGCCAGCACCACTCAAAGTGTCTATCTTCTGTTTCAAAAAGGTCGTCATTTTAATTGAAAAACATCAACTGGAATACGGAAAACCAACCAAATGCTTTCGGATTGTGTCGATACTTTGGAACAATGATCCATGGGTCATATGTGACATGTAAGAGTCATGCCCACCTCAATATAGGGTGCGATGTGGCCGAAACCACTCAAAGTGTCTGTCTTCTATTTCAAAAGGACGTCATTTTAATTGAAAAAAATCAACTGGCATACGTAAAACTGACCAAACACATTCGTATTATGTTGATCCTTTGGAAAAACAATCCATGGGTCATATGTGACGTGTACGAGTCAACCCCACCTCAATACAAGGTGTGATGTGGCCGCCACCACTCAAAGTGTCTGTCTTTTGTTTCAAAAGGACGTCATTTTAAGTGAAAAACATCAACTGGAATATGGAAAACTGATCGAACACATTTGGATTGTTTCGATACTTTAGAACAATGATCCATGGGTCATATGTGACATGTATGAGTCAACCACTCTTTAATCGGAGGCACAGTGTGGCCAGAATCACTCTAAGTGTCTCTCTTTTGTTTAAAATGGACAACATTTTAAGTACATACGGAAAACTGACCAAACGCATTCGATTTCCTTTGAAACATTAGGAGAACGATTCATGGGTCATATGTGACGTGTACGAATCAACCCTGCCTCAATCTGAGACACAGTGTGGCCAACACTACTCAAAGTGTCTGTCTTATGTTTCAAAAGGACCTCATTTTAATTGAAAAACATCAACTGGCATATAGAAAACTGACCAAATGCATTCGGATTGTGTTGATACTTTAGAAAAACGATCCATGGGTCATATGTAATGTGTATAAGTCAACCCCACCTCAATAAGAGGTGCGTTGTGGCTGAAACCACTCAAAGTGTCTTTCTTTTGTTTCAAAAGGACGTCATTTTAAGTGAAAAACATCAACTGGCATACGGAAAACTGACCAAACGCATTCAGATTGTGTAGATACTTTAGAAAAACGATCCATGGGTCATATGTGACGTGTACGAGTCAGCACTGCCTTAATCTGAGGCACGGTGTGGCCGTAATCACTCTAAGTGTCTCTCTTTTGTTTAAAATGGACAACAGTTTAAGTACATACGAAAAACAGACCAAACGCATTCGGTTTCCATTTAAAATTTAGGAGAATGATTCATGGGTCATATGTGATGTGTACGAATCAACCCCGCTTCAATCTAAGATGCGGTGTGAGAATAACCACTCAAAGTGTCTGTATTTTGTTTCAAAAGGATGTCATTTTAATTGAAAAACATCAACTAGCATACAGAAAACCGACCAAACGCATTCATATTTTGCCGATACTTTAGCACAATGATCCATGGGTCATATGTGGTGTGTATGAGTCAACCCCACCTCAATCCGAGGCATGGTGTGGCTGCCACCACTCAAAGTGTCTGTCTTTTGTTTCAAAAGGATGCGATTTTAAGTGAAAAACATCAACTGGCATACGGAAAAACGACCAAACACATTTTGATTGTGTCGATACTTTAACACAATGATCCATGGGTCATATGTGATGTGTATGAGTCAACCTCGCCTTAATCTGAGGCACAGTGTGGCTAGAATCACTCTAAGTGGCTCTCTTTTGTTTAAAATGAGCAACATTTTAATCATTTACGGAAAACCAACCAAACGCATCCAGTTTCCATTGAAAATTTTGGAGAATGATTCATGGGTCATATGTGACGTTTATGTGTCAACCCCGCCTTAATCTGAGGCATGGTGTGGTTGGAATCACTCTAAGTGACTCTCTTTTGTTTAAAATGGACAACATTTTAAGTAAATATAGAAAACTGACCAAATTCATTCAGTTTCCATTGAGACTTTAGGAGAATGATCCATGGGTCATATGTGACCTACACAAGCCAACCCGGGCTCAATCCAAGTCGCGGTGTGGCCGAGATCTATCTAAGTGTCTCTCTTTTGTTTAAAATGGACACCATTTTAAGTACATAAGGAAAACCGACCAAACGCATTCGGTTTCCATTGAAACTTTAAGAGAATGATCCATGGGTCATATGTGACAAGTACGAATCAACCCTGCCTCAGTCTGAGATGCGGTGTGGCCGAAACCACTCAAAGTGTCTACCTTTTGTTTCAAAAGGACGTCATTTTAATTGAAAAACATCAACTAGCATACGTAAAACCGAGCAAACGATTTCAGAATATGTTTATACTTAAGGAAAAAGATCGATGGGTCATTTGGGACATGTAAAATTTAACCTCGCGTCAATATGAGGAACGGTGTGGCAGGATCACTCCTTGTGTATGTATTTTGTCTAAAATGGACAGGATTATAAGTGAAAAGAACAACTGAAATATGGAAAACCGACCAAATGCATTTGAAATGTGTTGATTCTTTTGGAAAACGATCCATGGGACATTTGTGACGTGTACGAGTCAACCCCTACTTAATCTAAGTCATGATGTTCCAGGAATCACTCTAAGTGGCTCTCTTTTGTTTAAAATGGACAACATTTTAAGTACATATGGAAAACCGACCAAACGGATTCTGATTGTGTTGATACTTTAGAACAATGATCCATGGGTCATATGTGACATGTACGATTCAACCCCGCCTCAATCCGAGGCGCGGTGTGGCTGACACCCTTCATAGTGTCTCTCTTTTGTTTAAAATGGACAGGATTATAAGTGAAAAGATCAACTGGCATACGAAAAAATGACCAAATGAATTTGAAATGTGTTGATGATTTAGGACAATGATCCATGGGTCATATGTGATGTGTACGAGTCTACCCCTTCTCAATCCGAGGTTCGGTTTGGTCTACACCATTCACAGTGTCTCTCTTTTGTTTAAAATGGACAGGATTATAAGTGAAAAGAACAACTGACATACAAAAAACCGACCAAACGCATTCATATTGTGTTTATGATTTAGGTCAATGATCCATGTGTCATATGTGATGTGTACGAGTCACCTTGGGCTCAATTCGAGGCACGGTGTGGCCGTGATCACTCTAAGTGGCTCCCTTTTGTTTAAAATGGACAACATTTTAAGTTCATATGGAAAACTGACCAAACACATTCGGTTTCTATTGAAACTTTAGGAGAACGATCCATGAGTCATGTGTGACATGTAAGAGTCAACCCCACCTCAATACGAGGTGCGGTGTGGCCTCCACCACTCAAAGGTTCTGTTTTTTGTTTCAAAAGGACGTCATTTTAAGTGAAAAATATCAACTGGCATATAGAAAGCCGACCAAATGCATTCGGATTGTGTTGATACTTTAGTACAATGATCCATGGGTCATATGTGATGTGTAAAAGTCAACCCCTCCTCAATTGGAGGTGCGGTGTGGCAAACACCACGCTAACTGTGTCTATTTTGTTTAAAATGGACAAGATTATAAGTGAAAAGAAAAACTAGCATACCGAAAAACGACCAAACACATTCGGAATCTATTGATAATTTATCACAACGATTAATGGGTCATATGTGACTTTTACAAGCCAACCTGGGCTCAATTCGAGTCACGGTGTGGCCGGGATCAGTCTAAGTGTCTCTTATTTGTTTAAAATGGACAACATTTTAAGTACATATGGAAAACTGACGAAACTCATTCGGTTTCCGTTGAAACTTTAGGAGAACGATCCATGGGTAATATGTGACATGTACGAATAAAACCCACCTTAATATGATATGCGGTGTGGCCGACAACAATGAAAGTGTCTGTCTTTTGATTCAAAAGGACATCATTTTAAGTGAAAAACATCAACTGACATGCAGATACTGAGAAAACGCTTTTGGAATATGTTGATACTTTAGGACAACGATCGATGGGTCATTTGTGATGTGTAAGAGTTAACATCGCCTCAATCCGAGGCATGGTGTGGCCGGTATCACTCCAGGTGTATGTATTTGGTTTAAAATGGACATCATTTTAGCTAAAAATATATGGTATACAAACAACCGATCAAATAATGAATTGAATTCCGGATTCCACATATAATTGTCATCTAAATTTTAAATTGAATTCTAAATGAATTATTTATGTTTATAATTACATTATAAATTATAATTTAATTATGGATGTGTATAGTTTTAGGATGCATTATATGTTAAATGTGTATGAATTTGTTTTCTATATGTATGTGTTAGTTGGTTATTGTAGGTACAATAATTGTATATGTATGTGTTAGTTTATTGCAGGTACAATAATTGGATTGAAAATGGGAGGGAATGAAAAAAATGAGGCATGTTGTCCAAATTGCAGAGTTGGTGTGCAAATTGCAGGTTGATGTGTAATTTTCACAGCATAGGCTATGCCAATGGTTTCAAACCATTTGCATAGCATCTCGGATGCTTTTTTACCAACATTTCTATGAACCATTGGTAAAATACCTTTCCCAATGGTTTCTAAACCATTGGTAAAGAGGAGAATCCTTGGGATTTTCCAACGGTTCAAGCCAAACTGTTGGGAAAAACTATCCCAACGGTTTGGAACAACCATTGGGATAGGTTAGGCTTTCCCCACCCTATACCAACGGTTCACAGTAGACCGTTGGGAAAATCTTTCCCAACGGCTTACTTCCCTATGGTTTGTAGAACCATTGGTATAACATATACCAACAGTTCTGTAGACTTTCCCAACGGTTTAGAACCATTGGGAAAGATTTTATTTCCAGTAGAGTCTTTAATCCATATTGAATTAACATATTTTTTATTCATATGTTCCAAATTCAGGAAACCTAATCAGTAAGCTATCACGAATAATTAAACATTCGTACTGCACCAATTTGATTAACATCAAATTACAACTAGAAACATATTTGTTTACATTCCTCTTTATCTTTTAGCCAAAAAATGATCAATTAATCCCAATTTCTGTTCTTTACTGATTTACATCAAGATCGAACAGCTAATAAAAGCAAGCATCGATATCACAGTATCTAGAAAAACATGAGGCAATAACATACGATCGATTTAAATTTATTTATCTGGTCAAAATATTTATTATGTCAATTCCACTATCATCTAGTGGGATTAAACATGATAATAATACAGTTTCACGTAAAAGAAAATATAATCAACGAATCCCCTACCTCAAACAGTTCCTCACATTCTTTATCCACACAATAGGTCATGATCCTCCTCTCGCGACAACTGCATCCACCCAAGGATTCCATGGTAGGACCGCACCAACCAAACCCCAAGAAAAACCCCATTAGAATCATTGATATTACATGATAAAATATGGAAAGGAGAAACAGGAGAAGATGATCCCCAAAGGAACGACGATAGACATACCTTATATCAAAGATTGATTGATACAGCTCGGTTGCATCAAAATAGAGCGGAACCAATCCGAGGAGTAAAGTTTGATTGTGAAACTCTGATGGGAAGGATTTAAAGGTTCTAGCATCTCATAGCCGAGAACAAAGAGGGAGAACAAGGTAGGATGATATATTGTCTCTTTTGAAGATTTAATGGGGCGATGGTTTAAGATATGATTAATTCCCCCTTAAAATCAGATCACATTAACCCATATGGTTTGAGCAAGTAAAAAAATCATGAGGCATAGGAATAATTAATATAGGATTTATGGCCTTTGAATCAGCCTTAGAGTCCTTAAAACGAGGCTTTAAATGTATTTTATGTCAAAGGAAACGTCAAAGGGGAAAAACTGTAGGAAATTGGAAACATTGTTCACCAAACTCAAAATTTGGAAAAGGAAATATAGGCTGCTATTAGAACCTCACTAGTCTAGAAACAGTATTCACCAAAACTCATAGATAGAACACTATTCCCAAAACCTCACCGATAGAACACTGTTCACAAAACCTCACCGATAGAGCACTATTCACAAATCCTCACTGATAGATTTGTTCACAAAACCTCATCGATAGAACTGTTCACAAAACCTCACTGATAGAACTGTTCACAAAACCTCACTGACAGAACACTGTTCACTGGACATCACTGATAGAACACTGTTCACTAAACCTCACTAATAGAACACTGTTCACTAAACCTCACTGATATAACAGTGTTCACTAAACCTCACTGATAGAACACTGTTCACTAAACATCACTGATAGAACATTGTTCACTAAACCTCACTCATAGAACACTATTCACTGAACCTCACTGATAGAACACTGTTCACTAAACCTCACTGATAGAAAGCTTCTCACTGAACCTCACTGACAGAACACTATTCACTGAACCTCACTGATAGAACACTGTTCACTGAACCTCACCGATAGAACACAGTTCACTGAACTTCACCGATAGAACACTGTTCAATGAACCTCACAGATATAACACTGTTCATTGAACCTCACTGATAGAACACTATTCACTGAACCTCACTGATAGAACACTGTTCAGAAAACCTCACTGATAGAACACTATTCACTGAACCTCACCGATAGAACACTGTTTAATGAACCTCACCGATAGAACACTGTTCACTGATCCTCACCGATAGAACACTGTTCACTAAACCTCACTCATAGAACACTATTATATAAACCTCACTAATAAAACACTGTTCATTGAACCTCACTAATAAAACACTATTCACTGAACCTCACCAATAAAACACTGTTCACTGAACCTCACCGATAGAACACTGTTCACTGAACCTCACCGATAGAACACTGTTCACTGAACCTCACTGATAGAACACTGTTCACTGAACCTCACTGATAGAACACTGTTCACTAAACCTCCCTGATAGAACACTGTTCACTAAACCTCAGTGATATAACACTATTCACTAAACCTCACTGATAGAACACTGTTCACTAAACCTCCCTAATAGAACACTGTCCACTGAACCCCACTGATAGAACAATTTTCATTGAACCTCATTGATAGAAAACTGTTCACTGAACCCCACCGATAGAACACTTTTAACTGAACCTCACCAATAGAACACTGTTCACTGAACCTCACTGATAGAACACTGTTCACCTACTATTATAGGTTACCGATAGAGGTTACCGATAGAACTGTTCACCGATGGAACTGTTCATAGAATTGGAAATTTTGCAAAGGAAAGAGAGGTTACCGTTAGAGGTTACTGATAGAACTGTTCAAAGATGGAACTCTTCACAGAATTATAAATTTGGAAAAGGAAAGAGAGGTTATCGTTAGAGGTTATCGATAGAACTTTTCATTGATGGAACTGTTCACAGAATTGGAAATTTGGCAAAGGAAAGAGAGGTTACCATTAGAGGATACTGATAGAATTGTTCACTGATGGAACTATTCACAAAATTGGAAATTTGGAAAAAATTATTGGGGATAATTCACCTTGACCTCCCGGAACACCTCGAACACCATATTTTCACAAAGTAATGGACCAGAGAGGTCCGAGACATTACATCAGATACCTCTCAAAACATTCTCATCCTCGAGATTTCAAAACCCACCTAAAGAGAAAAAAAAAGAAACGGGGTCTGAAAGACCACCAATCAAGATACCTATCAAAAGATAGCAATCCACAAAAGCAATAAAAGAAATTCATAAGTAAAACATGAAAGGTATAACCACAAAGGGAACATTGTTACATGAAAAGAGTTAAACATCAAACAACTCTGGTTACTAAGCACATATCTGTGACTCACATCCCCAGGTACCTCCTCCATGCCACCGTGTCACCACAAGACAAAAACCCAGGGAATAGAATGCCCACACAATAACTTCTCCTAGCAGTCTTGGATCTCCACAGGTCTCTCCTCAAAGGTCGCATCATCATCAACATCGATCTCTCTCCAATTGATGATGTGAGAGTCGTCATGAAGATAACGATGAAGCTATGATACATGGAAACCATCATGTATCCGAATCATCTGTGGGGGAAGTGCTACTCAATACACCATAGCTCTAACACGAGATAACACCTCGAAAGGCCCAACAAACCTTGGAGAAATCTTGCTTCCACAGCCAAATATTCACTTCCCACGATGAGGAGTCACCTTCAGAAACACATGATCCCCAACATTAATCTCTAAGGTTCTCCTTCTTTGATAAACATATGATTTCTAATGATATTGCACTGTCTTCATCATCTCATGAATCACCTAGACCATCTCTGTTGTATTATGCACTAGTTCCATTCCGAGAATTGCTGATTCTCCGACCCCAATCCAGCACAACGGAGAACGGAACGGTCGGCCATACATGGATTCAAACAGCGCCATACCAACGGTGGAGTGAAAACTATTATTGTAAGAAAACTCCACCAAGGGCAAGTGCCTCATCCATGAACCTCCAAAATCAAGAACACAAGAGCGTAACATGTCTTCAAGAGTTTGGATGTTTCGCTCTGTCTGACCATACATTTGAGGATGAAAAGCAGTGCTAAGGCATAGCTGAGAACCAAAAGCATGTTAGAGACCTCTACACACCTTGGAGGTAAAACAAGGATCTCAACTAGAAATGATCATCCTTGGGACTCCATGAAGTCTCATCACCTCCTCTAGCTACTGCCTTGACAAAACATCCACTGAGATTGACTCCTTGATTGCTATAAAGTGGGACGATTTTGTTAAACGATCCACTACCACCCAAATAACATCATTTACTCCTTGATATTGAGGTAAACTAGTAACAAAGTCCATTGAGATATCCTCCCACATCCACCGAGGAATCTATAATGGCTGGAGAAGACCACCTGGAACACGGTGTTTGGACTTCATCTTCTGGAAGACCAAACATTGAGACACAAACTCCGCAACCACATGCTTCATCTCTTCAGTCGATCAAATAAATCATGAATCCATGGAAGAGGATAGAGATTATTTGTTGTCACTTTATTATGTGACGATAATCGACACACAACCGCAAACTGCTGTTGGCCTTCTTCACGAACAAAACTGGTTCACCCCACGGTGACACACTTGGCCAAAAAAACCACACTATAATTGACCATCAAGCTCTGTATGTTGCTCTCGTAACTCATAAGGGGACATCCTATATGGATACATAGAGATAGGATATGCTCTTGGCTGTAGCTCGATCCCAAATTCGATCTCTCATCGAGGGGGTAATGCTACAACCTCTTCTGGAAAGACATCAGGGTAATCCTATACGACCGTAGTAAACACCAACTGCTGAACCATTGAAGAACTCAACATCATCAAATCCATCAAGGATGATAAGGATGAAACACACCTATGACCCATCTGAGGATCTCGATCACCAACAAACACCACTTGCACTCCATCTGCACTAATGAAAACGTCCTTCTTCCTGAAGCAATCCATGATAGCCTGCACCAAATACAACCAATCCATGTCGAGGATGACATCATATGGTTGTATTCGTAAACATAGGAAATATCCCCAAGATTGGTGTTTCCCAAACACTAGCTCACAGTC
Source organism: Viscum album (assembly GCA_963277665.1). Lineage (NCBI taxonomy): Eukaryota > Viridiplantae > Streptophyta > Magnoliopsida > Santalales > Viscaceae > Viscum > Viscum album. Next base: position 534,085,620 of record OY728129.1, read on the forward strand.
TCTACATACTTCAAACAAGTCAGCTCAACCTCTAACTGGCGTAGTCAACGCCAAGGGCACTGGAAGCCTCTTTACCTCAAGTCCCAAATCATGGAAAAAGGTGGGTGATATGAAGGAGTGTGTCTCTCCTGAATCAAAAAAGGCATACAACAAAGTAAATAACAAGAAAAGGGTACCTCGAACGATGTCTGGCTTGCATGGAGCTGGGAACGCTAGAGCATGAAGCTGACCACGACCTCCTCCACAACCTCTCTAACCCTGATGACGACCACCACCACGGGTGCGATCTTCTCTCTGAGGATGGGGAGTGTCATGGGGATGTACTCTGCATGCCCCATCTACCCTCTACTGATCTAAAGCTGGTGAAAATGGCTGCTACTGCCTCAGCTGGAACTGTCTCAACGGAGGAACCTAGAGCATAGCACCTGGTGAACGATGACCGCTCTGAAAGGTCGGGCACTCCTGCTACTGATAACCATGACCACCACAAGAAAAACAAGCACCTAATTTCTTGGCATAGGCCTGAGAGCTGATGCCTCTGGAGAAACAAGATGTGAAGGGATTGGACCTACCCCTGGCTAAACAAAGACTCTTCTTCCCTAAAAACTAAGAACCCCAGACCACAGATCTGCTTTGTGGGGAATCATGCTGATTCCCCTCTCATGATGATCCAGTCCTGGCCAAAGGCCTCTCGATAACCTCATCCCTCGCCAGCACCTCAAGATATGTTTTAGGCATAAATGGGGTGAAATGGAACTAGATATTTGGGTGCAAAGCCTCCTCAAAATGTCTCTCCTTGTCCTCGTCATCTAGAAATAGATCCGAAGCATATCATAAAAGGTTCCTGAAACAAATCCCAAACTCTCAAACACTGGAGCTCCCCTGTTGAAGGGTAATAATATCCTATCGACTGGACGCCTTCACAGTTGAAGAAAGTAACTCAACTATAAACTTGTCTTGGAACTCCGCCCATGAGATCCCTGACTCCTCACGATCCCCGAGGAACAAGAAACACCACTGCCTTGCTGCTCCACGCAGTATCATCACAACCAAGGACACCCATTACTAATTTCAAGCACGAATCAAACTGAAACCGATCTCAACCTCCTCTAACTAGTCTTCCATGACTACATCTGAAATGGAGCCCTCATACTTCTATAGACTCTAGAGCTGAAACTCTCAGAGTTTCTTCCTCCAAGTGTCATTGTCGTCAACCTCTATCCTACTGCGATCTGATGGAACAGCCTACTGGAAATTTTCTGTGAAAACCTGACGAGGACGTCGACTTGGAGACATACCTATAAAATAACAAACCGTTAGAGCTCCTAAACCTGGAATATGGAAGTCTCAACATTAATTAATTAATTATTTTCTTTTATTAATTTTAGGTTAACCTATCCCAAGGTCTACCCATTCAAACACATGCACAAAGAAGAATGATGCATGATCCTTTCCTTGGTCTCTACACTGCAACTAGTATCACCTTGTTTATTATCCATTGTAAACATAAAGGTTCGTACATCAGATCATAGGTGGCCCTAAACGCATATGTCTCAGTCAGTCTCCAGTGTTAAACTCACTTTCTAAACATGAATGAAACTATTTCCCTACCAACCCATGCAACCTCACCTGTGCTTAACTCGAAAATCCATGATATCCCTCAATTGAACCTATGATACCAATATGTCACGGCCCCCTCCCCACAAAGTGTACACCTCCTGGGAAAACAATTTGAGAAGGGAGATAATGACCCCTGAGTCCTGACTTCAGTAGGACCCGGGTTGGTGACTAGCACCGAGGGAATAGTAACACAAAAAATGGGAGGCATTACCCTCTAAGAGAACACACGCAGAAGAGAGAGATAAGATAGACACCAATGAAATCCAACTCAGACTGTAATATAAATGAAAACTAAAGTACAAATATGAAATGTCATGCAGAAGTACTACAACTGAAGGGGGAAAACTGAATGTACCCAAAAGAAAGTAAAACAGCAGTAACCACAAGCCTAAACAGCTCCTATAACCCCAATTTAGTAAACACCATCCTGACCTCCAACCTACTCCAAGTGACCTAAAAAACAGTTTATATATACATAGGGCATGTATTACAGTATACTCAGTAGGATTCTCCCTGAATCCTCTCGTGCAAAGTAAAGAAAGCATGCTAAAGCACAATGAACAACAAGTGAAACTAACTCGTCACCTAAATAGGTATACTAAGTTTCCAACCTCACCATGGATACTCTCACCAAGTAATGCATAAAAGAATATATCATATAATAAAGATATAAAGGGTACCCCTCTACTACTTTCCCACTAGTTTTCCACTTTTCCCAAACGTCGCACGTCCTGAGCATCTCTCTCGAAAAGGCTTTCCCGCAGACACCTGGGCGAAGCACCACAATATGAAACTCATGCAACAAACCACCATGTACACACACCAAAGTAATCAGGTAGTTTTTGGGAGCCACCACAGATCGCATAATGTGTATCATATGTCAGGTATTATACCTCAAGCCATTACAGACCATGCACTGTGTAAGAATCCTCAAGCCATTACAACATATACACGTTACACCTATAATAGACCATAGAAAACTATATCCAGAATATATGTGTGTGAATAACCACAAGCCATTACAGCCCTCTACACACATATATTTGGAAAACTAACCAATGTGACTGCCGGCACAAGTAACTACCAAGAGAAGAGGGCGGCACCAAAGGGGGTAGTCAGTTATCCATCCTCCCACCAGAATGTTGGGGAAAACACCCCCAGGGCTCAGAATCCCCAGGGTGTCAGTTTCCCTTACTGAAAGGGTGGAATAGCATATAGAAACACAAAAAGTAAATAATATATTATATCTCACAACCACACTATGGGAATAACCTAGTCTTAGACACAACTACAACTAACGTCTCTCAGACTCTGGGCTGCTACTTATAAGACTAGGTATCCTATAAGCATACAACCATTTCAAGAGATTTAATAGATTACCTAATTTTCTTTTTATCATTTCTAGTTTACGTTAATTAATTCTTTAAACATTAATTAACCATGAACCATTCCACATTAAATTTAATTAGCATCACACCCAAAGTCAACTGCGCCTTCAAAAAATTACAACCTCATCATTATGTTTCAGTAGACTCCATCCCCATGAGTTAACACAATTTATTCAATTATTCATTATAGAAATACTTTCCAAAATTCCCAGGCATTCTAGAAAAACATTATATGATACTAAACATAAGGGGGATCAACACAGTGATCAGATGCACTACCAGTCGAGTCTTTGCCGCTTATAGCAAGAGAATATACCCATCCTTCCTTGAGAAGTTAAACATGGAAAGCACGTGGAATACCCCGCGTGTCTTCACCTCTTTTGGAAGAAGGGTAAGTAAGACCAACTGCCTTGAGCAGTAGGGAAAAATAAAGAAGATAAACAACCGATCAAAATCACCAAACATCCAACAATCAAATCCATCCCATTCCATCATCCCTGGTGTCCTCCCCGACACCCACATGCATAAACCAATGCATCTCACCGCTCTAGGTGTCTTCTGTTACCATAAACAAAAGGGCCTCCATGCCTCCACATATCACAATAGCCATCCAGGATCACATCACATCACAAGAAGAAGGAAAACAAACACCAAATTAATTGGTATCTTGGACTTTTAACAATCAAGAGGGTAACTCAGAACCCCTTAAGGAATTATCAAACAATCAGTTCTTTAATCCATATTGAATTAACAGATTTGTTATTAGTAGGTTCCATATTCGGGAAACCTAATTAGTAATCTATCACAAATAATTAAACATGCTTACTGCACCAATTTGTTTAACATAAAATTACAACTAGAACCAGATTCATTTACATGCCTCTTTATCTTTAATCCAAACAATTATCAATTAATCCCAATTTTTGTTCTTTACCGGTTTCCATCAAGAACGAACAATTAATCAAAGAAAGCATATATATCACACTATCTAGCAAAACATGAGGCAATAACATATGATCGATATCAATTTATTTATCCGGTCTAAATATTTATTATTTCAATTCCATTTTCATCCAGTGGGACTAAACATGCTGAAAATACAGTTGCACGTAAAAGAAAAGAGAAGCAACGAATACCCTACCCCAAGCAGTTCCTCATGTTCTTTATCCACACAATGGGTCACGATCCTCCTCTCACTACAACTGCATCCACCAGAGGATTCCACGGTATGACCACACCAAACAAAATCCAATAAAAACCCCATTAGAAGCAAGGAGATTAAATGCTAAAATATGGAAAGGAGAAATAGGAGAAGATGATCCCCAAAGGAATGACGATAAACATACCTTATATCGAAGATTGACCGATACAGCTCGGTTGCATCAAAACAGTGCGGAACCAATCTGAGGAGTAAAGTTTGATTGTGAAACTCCTATGGGAAGGATTTAAAGGTTCTAGTGTCTCACAGTTGAGAAAAAAGAGGGAGAACAAGGGATGATGATATCTTGTCCCTTTTGAAGATTTAATGGGGTGACGGTTTAAGATACACTTAATTCCCCATAAAAATCTTATCGCATTAACCCACACGGTTTGACCAAGTAAAAACATCCCGAGCTATATGAATAATTAGTATAGGATTTATGGCATTTGAATCAGCCTTACAGTCCTTAAAACGAGGCTTTAAATGTATTTTATGTCAAAGGAAACGTCAATGGAGAAAAACTGTAGGAAGCTGGAAACACTATTCACCAAACTCAAAATTTGGCAAAAGAAGTAGAGGCTACTGTTAGAACCTCACTGGTCTAGAAACACTGTTCACTAAAACACACCGATAAAACACTATTCACCAAACCTCACTGATAGAACACTATTCACAAAACCTCACCGATAGAACTGTTCAAAAAACCTCTCTGATAGAACAATGTTCACAAAACCTCACCGAAAGAACACTGTTCACGAAACCTCACCGATAGCACTGTTCACAAAACCTCACCGAAAGAACTATTCACTAAGACTCATCGATAGAACTATTCACAAAACCTCATCGATAGACCTGTTCACAAAACCTCACCAATAGAACACTGTTCACTAAACCTCACTGATAGAACACTGTTCACTCAACCTCACTGATAGATCACTATTCACCAAACCTCAATGATAGAACACTGTTCACTTAACCTCACTGATGGAACACTGTTCACTAAACCTCACTAATAGAACACTATTCAATAAACCTCACTAATAGAAAACTGTTCACTAAACCTCATTGATAGAACACTGTTCACTAAACCTCACTGATAGAACACTGTTCACTGAACCACCCTGATAGAACACTATTCACTAAACCTCACTGATAGAACACGGTTCACTGAACCTCACCGATAGAACACTATTCACTGAACCTCACCAACAGAACACTATTCACTGAACCTCACCGATAGAACACTATTTACTGAACCTCACTGATAGAACACTGTTCACTGAACCTCACCGATAGAACACTGTTCACTGAACCTCACTGATAGAAAGATGTTCACTAAACCTCACTGATAGAACACTGTTCACTAAACCTCATTGATATAACACTATTCACTGATCCTCACTAATATAACAGTGTTCACTAAAACTCACTGATAGAACTATGTTCACTGAACCTCACTTATAGAACACTGTTCACTAAACCTCACTGATAGAACACTGTTCACTGAACCTCACCGATACAACACTGTTCAGTGAACCTCACTGATAGAACACTGTTCACTGAACCTCACTGATAGAAAACTGTTCAATAAACCTAATTGATAGAACACTATTTATTTAACCTCACTAATTGAACACTGTTCACTAAACCTCACTGATAGAACACTGTTCAATAAACCTCACTAATAGAACACTGTTCACTGAACCTCACTGATAGAACACTGTTCCATGAACCTCACTGATAGAACACTATTCACTGAACCTCACCGATAGAACACTGTTCACTGAACCTCCCCGATAGAACACTGTTCGCTGAACCTCACTGATAGAATATTGTTCACCTACTGTTATAGGTTACCGATAGAGGTTACCGATAGAACTGTTCACCAATGGAACTGTTCACAGAATTGGAAATCTGGAAAAGGAAAGAGAGGTTACCGTTAGAGGTTACTGATAGAACTATTCACTGATGGAACTGTTCAGAGAATTAGAAATTTGGCAAAGGAAAGAGAGGTTAACGTTAGAGGTTACCGATAGAACTTTTCACTGATGGAACTGTTCACATAATTGGAAATTTGGAAAAGGAAAGAGAGGTTACCATTAGAGGTTACTAATAGAACTGTTCACTGATGGAATTGTTCACAGAATTGGAAATTTGGAAAAAAAAATTGGGGATAAGTCACCTTGACCCACTAAAACACCTCAAACACCATATTTTCACATAGTAATGGACCAGAGAGGTCCGAGACATTACAAATACCTCAAAGATTCTCCAGTTTTGCTGTGAAATTTAACAAGAACAATATTGATAAGTCTCTATCAGATCTTCTTACTCTTCTTAGCCAAGTAGATGAGGATACGAAGCATGAAAAACCTTTTGTACATAGTTAAAAAATGGAAATGGAAAGAAAATATATTTAAGACCAAATCTTATTCAAACGTTTCCAAGAAGAGGAAGATAAAGGAGAAAGCAAGGGAACATGATGCTATATTTTTCACAATGTGTCAAGAAGGGCCACTAGGAGAAAAACTGCACCCAGCCAAAGAAGCAATGAGAAGATTTAGGTGTGTTTGTTTTTGAGTGAAATTTATCTATTTCTAAAAATTGGGTATTAGATACAACTTGTGGTGCACACATATGTTTTCAAATACATGAAACTAGTAGATTCAGAAAAATTGATCAAGGAGAGGTAGATATTTGAGTATCCAATAGAGCTAAAATTACTACTGTAGCTATCGGGGAATACCACCTCATGTTTCCAACTAAAATGATGTTGGTTTTAAAGGGTTGTTGTTATATGCCTTCAGTTACCAAATTTTTTTTCTATGTATCCAAACTTCATTCAGATTGATTTATTTTCAAATTTGAGAATAAAATTTTCTTCTTTTATAAAGATAACATTTGTTATGGTAAGAAAAATTTAACAATTTTTATGTATTTGATTACACAAACCAAATAATTGAAATCGATAATGAATTTACTTAGTATGACTCATACCACACCCAACATTGTCATCACTAGCTAGGTCATGTAAAAGAAAAAATCTTGACTAAATTACATCAAGATATATATTTAGATTCTTTTGAACTAAAACCACTTGGTGTATACCACATATGTTTATAAGAAAAAATGACCAAATCCCCATTTATTTGGAAAGGTGAAAGGGATAAATAGCTTCTTGAATTAGTTCATAACCATGTGTGAGTACCATTTCCTATTATATAATGTGGTGGGTACTCCTACTTCACAACTTTTACTGATTATTTTTGTAGATATAGATATGTCTAATTAATGAGGTATAAGTCAGATTTTTTTGAAAAATTAAAGAATTACAAGAATGAAGTTGATAACTATCTTGGTAAGAGTATTAAGAAACTTCACTCAGAACATGATGGATAATATATTAATCAAGAATTCATTAATTATCTACGGGATTTTGGGATTTTATCTCAACTCACTCTTTCTTATACACATCATTGGAATGGTGTAAGTGAAATGAGGATCCTCACCTTGTTAGGCATGGTGATATTAGATATGATCTATGAGAGTATTCCATTATACTTTTGGGGATACGTGTTACAAACAATAGTATATTTACTACACTGAGTACTAACTAAAACAACTATATTATACCATACCAATTATGGAATGGAAATAAATCCATGTTGTCTTACTTACATGTGTGGGGTTGTGAATCGTTTTTCTTTAGGTAAAAAGCTTACACCCCAAGGAACAAAGTGTAACTTTATAGGATATCTCAAAAAACAAAGGGATACTAACTATAAAATGCTTCAGACAAAAAAATTTTGGTTGAAATACGTCCCACATTTATTGAGGAGGATCTTATCTCTTAAAGAGATAGTGGGAGAGAGATAGAATTTGATGAAGTCTGGGCTCAAGATACACAAGAGTTGGCATATGAAAAAATTCCACAAAGCCTCATGGAAGAATAAATTATTCTAGATACACAGTTACTATATTAGACTACTTGAGAGTTTATATAACTAGAATGGTATGGTTTTCTAGTCATTGAGTTTGATGAATCATTATTAGTTGATAATAATGATCCTCTAACCTATAAGGATGTAGTGAAAGGCACAAATATTTCGAGGTAGTAAAAATCCATGAATTTTGAAATGTATTCTATATACAAAAACCAAGTCTGGATTTTGGTAGACCCTCTAGTATATGTAAATCCCATTGGTTGCGAATGGATATTTAGGAAGAAACTAGACATAGAAGGACAAGTTAGTACCTATAAGGTGTGTCTGGTTATAGAAGGGTCTAAACAATGTCAAGGCATTGACTATGACAAAACCTTTTCACCAGTTATAATACTGAAATACATTAGAATTATACTTTCAATTATAGTTTTCAATGATTATGGGATTTGGAAATTGGATTTCAAAATATCCTTTCTTAATAAGAACACTCAAGAAGATGTCTATATGACAAATCCCGAGGGGTTTGTGACTCCAAAGGATTACAACAAGGTATAAAAGTTAAAAATATCTAGTTATAGATTAAATAAATCATCTAGGTCATGGAAAATTCATTTTGATGAGTCTATAAAATAATTTGGGTTTATAAAGAATGAATGTGATCCATGTGTTAATAAATGGTTTAATGGGAGTGTAGTTAATTTATTAATAGTATATGATGATTACATATTACTCATAGGAAATGAAATACTAGTCTTACAGTCTTTTAAGGCGTGGTTGAAGAAATTATTCTTTTTGAAGGACTTGGGTGAGGCAATATATATTCTTGGGATCCGAATCCATCATGATAGATCCAAGTGGTTTCTTGCCCTACATCAAAGTATATACATTGAAAAGATACTGAAGAGATTGAGTATGGAACAATTAAATAGGGGATTGTTTCTAGAGCCACATGGAATTCATCTCTCCATGAAAATGTGTCCTTAGATACATGAGGAATGAAAGAGTGACAAGGATTACATATGCATCCGTGATTGAGTTATTCATGTACACTATGATATGCACTAGGATAGATGTTTCCTATACATTAAGTGTTGTAGGAAGATATAAAGCTAATCCAGGTGTCCTCCATTGGATGGAATTCTAGAATATCCTTAAGTATCTGAGGCATACTAAGGATATATTCGTGATTTATGGAGGATATGATGAAATAATAATTAGAGGATATGTAGATTATAGTTTCCAAACTAATAAAGATGACATGAAGTCACAAATAGGATACATATTCACTTTGAATAGAGGTACTATGATCCAAAATAGCTCAATGTAGGTTGTGGTTGTAGATTCTACAATAGAGTCTGTGTATATTGTGGCTTATGAGGAAGATAATGAAGCAATATGGATGCCCAAATTCATCCAAGATATTGATGTGGTAGATAGATATAATGATCCTATCACCTTCTATTGTGATAATACTATAGTAGTGGATTTTAAAAAAGAGACAAGGTCACATCAGCGGATGAAGCACATACTTAGAAAGTATTATCTCGTGATGAAATTTTTTCAGAGAGGTGAATTTGTAGTGAGTAGTGTTTCCATGGAAGACAACGTGGAAGAACTATTGGCTAAAGACTTGAATCACCAGAAACATGATTATCATTTGATGTCTAGAAAACTAAATGTTGTAGGCTATTAGATCTAGTCTAAGTGGGAGTTTGTTGGAGTTGGGGTCCCAAGACCAACTATTTTTTACTTTTATTACATGAATATTAGATGTATTGAATATTAATAAAACATATTATTATATATATATTTTTTATGCATGAGACTAATGTAATAATGTCCTAGAGTGTAATTTTCATTGATAAGGTCATATAAGTTCTCTACTATGTTGAGAACCTTGATGTGCTATGATGATATTATCAAATAAAGTTTTGCAGTTGGATAACGAATTATGATGGGACTCATAATACAAAGACTATTATGTGAGAGTACTCATAAGCCGATGAGGATTCTTCTCATGAGGTTCACAATTGGTAATCTTCAAGATGAGAGATTATGAGAATAGACACACTAGTAGGAATTCCACATGTTTTGGTGTCATCAGATATTATTATCTACAAGCGTGCATGATGATCCTTATACTATAAGATTATTATTAATGCATGTTAAAACTCTTGTAATTATATGTATTTCATAAACCATGACAATAACAACTCATGGAGAAGTTGGATACATTGGGTGTGTCATGAGTGACATGTCATTATTGAATAAGTCGAGGAAGTATTTTTCCCTTACATCTTTATGAAAGATGATATCTCGACCCTTTGATTAGAATAGAACTATCATATTAAATTCCATGGCCATGGTGGAACGACGTGTTTATTTAAAATATTTAATGAAAGATATATAGAGAATATAGGTTGGTGATACAGTTATGCTACATGATTAAAGAGATATTGGGGAAAATAGATTATATTACATAGTGAGCATTCCTATGTGGTTGTGGAATCTTTGAAATTAAGTTATTTCTCTTGGGTGACTTGACCTATTTCAAGATAGTAATCTTGAAATTTAGGCAAGCTCACCTAATGCCAATGAGAATGAATCCTAGTGGCTCACATACTAAGTTCTTCCATTGACCTCAATTAAATTATATTTGAGTTTAATTAATGGAATAAATATTACTCTCAAGTTCAAGGAATAATTTTATTCAAGTTATACTGATCGCATAAATTAGAAAATTATTTATCCACCGACATGAAAATACAATATTTATTTTATTTATTAAATAGTTTAATATATATTTATTCACTAGATTGTGAATAAATTATTTATCTATTAGAAAAATATTTATTTAGTTGTTTAGTAATTTATAGAGGAGTTTGAATGAACCAAGATTGAGTCTAGTGAAAAATATTAATTAACAAGACCATTTCATAATTTTTTTTTATTTTCCAAGTTGGAATATGCAAAAAAATAATACTATAATTATTATGTGGAATGAGGTTTTTAAAAGTTAATAAATGTTATTTAATGGCCAATATACAATTAAATAATATTTAAACATAAATACTAACTCTATAAATTGATGACTATGTCTATTGTGTAGAGGATATAAAAATTGAGAGTAGAGAATTGTTGTGCACAATTAATTCTCTCTCAAATTCTCTTTCTCTATCCATTTCAATAATGAGAAGTGTAATAGATATTTTTTCAAGATCATTGAATGAACGATCAATAATGAAAAATACAAGACATTCGACTCGTTGCACTAGCACATATAGATCGAGTGGTATTGCTTAGAGATCATAAAAACATGTGTAGATCACTGATAGAGGGATTTTATACTTGGATACTCACAGAGAAACAAAGGTAATTCTAAAGTGTTATTTCATATGATCATTATTCACTAATGAAGAAATTTCCTAAGCCCAAGTATTTATTTTTTCAAATATTAAATAAAATTATAATAAATATGACATGAAATATCCTCCCCACTACTGAAAATAAAAGTTTTCCCAATTCTTTTTTCCCAACAGTTTGAACAAACCACTGGAAAAAAATACCCTATTCCATTCATTGCCAACGGTTCATATGAACCGTTGGCATATAGGTGATAATAGCTCGTTTTCCCCAATGGTTTAAATGAACAGTTGGGATATATATAATCTAAAATAACCTCACCATCAGGATACTTCTCCTATCCCTAAGATTAACTTCTCCAAACCCTCGGTGCCAATCCCATACTCCCATACCGACTACCCCTCGCCACTGCTCCCATCCCAACCACCCCACACCGCTCGCCGCTCCTCGCTCCCTACTCATCAACGCTCATGATTTTTTTCCAAAATATTGATGAGAAACTATAACCCTTCTCATTTTAACCTAAACCATAGCTTGACGCACCCATCTGAAAGATTTTTCCCAATGGCTGCACACGAATCCTACTTCTCAACCAACTCTCGATGTGAACCCTACTTCCCAGCGCGACAGGTCTGGTTTTCCAATGCTCTATTCTTCTGCATGAAATGGGTACGTGTTATGATCCCTTTATGATTTTAGGTTGTGTTTGGATCCCTACTTCCCTACCTCCTCTCCTGGGTTCTAACTCTACTTTCCAACCGGTCATCTTATCCTTGATTCAAGTAATTTTTGTTCATTCACTTTAAATCAGTATGTATGCCTTCATTTATTTTTGATTTTTTTATTCCATTTTGCTGGAATGTACTATATATTATGATCCCCTTATGAACACAAGCAATATATCATTTTAGGTTGAAGTTTTGTTGTAATTTACCTATATAGATTCATTTTGATTGATATTGAAGAGGTCAAAATGAGGTGGGGAGGAGGGGGGATGTGCTGGAGGGTGGGGGGGATGGGCAGGGGTGAGGTGAGGATGATGGGGCTGGACAGGGGGTTGGAGGTGGCTGTGCAGGTGGGGGAGGGGGGGGGGATGTGCTGGGGGTGAGAAAATATAAGATATGGGGGTTGAAAGAACATCCATGTTGATGGTAGCACCAATACATCAACGATTAGAAAAACCTGCTCTATGAGTGCCTCAACACATTACGATGTTAAAGCCACTCTATCCTAAGTGCTCATTCAACTAGTGGGGTGTTTCACTCATCCAGATCTCCCATTAGGTCACTAATCACATCTAAATATAGTCAAAAAATTGAGATAACTAGATCAAAACAAAGTTCCAATGCCTGATCTATGATATCATATGTGTCTCCTCCTTGGACTATAGTCTAAACTAGAAACATCCTCAAACCTCATGACCAAATTCCAACCAAACATGGGATGATCTAGCCTTCAAACCACTGTCCAAATAGCTGATCTAGAAGCATCGATCAAATCACATAAAACAAATAACATACCCTCTTCATAGTCCTTGGGATATTATCCTCTAAAAACAACCACTATTGGATCTCTTTGACCCACCATAGTTCCAAACCAAAACACGAGGCTCCTATGGTCCTCAATGTGACAATATAAAGTAATTTCCAACTATAGCATCCTCAAATGCAACCAAAATCATGGCCCATGATATTAAAAAAAAACCTCAAATGGGAAAAATTCAACAGTAATAACATACACCCTATGAGGGGTACCTCTAGTACATCCAAAGCACAAGACACACCCAGTTCAGAAATATCCCAAATGCCCCTAAATGGCCTCCAAATGATCATCGATCAACAACGTCTCCAACTGAACATCTATCAATAACGCACCCAATGGGGTATATAAAAGAAATTAATAACCAATGAATTATCAATGGTCCTCATGAAAATCATAAAAGTTTTACCTTAAAAGGGCTCTATAGTACAATATTGACCACTCCACATGGGCATTTTTAATTAACAGTTATAGAAAACACTGGTCACACAATCAGTAACAAACCCACTATGGTATCCTCAAGAGTCCCTTTGACTCATATAAATATCTTAAGGAAATCTGACCATAACTTCTATCCCACAACATCATCCCATCCCAATGGTTCCAATAGTTCCAATCTTAAAAAAAGGAGGTAATCCTCAACTATTCTAACCTTGAAAAATAGGTACCAACATGTCTAGATAAAACTAGATCTCTTCATATATACTACTTGATTATAATGTTTTGGATCTATATGAAATAACATTGAATAAAAATAGCTTAGATATCACAATCCATTCCAACTAATGATCTCATAACCCTCACACATGATTCTCATCTCACAACCCAACATGCTGAAGGATCCTGAATCCAATCCTTGAAGAAATCCTGATAAAGAATTATCTTAGTCCAAAACACCATAAATACCACATTCAAACACATAAAGTATTCCACCATGGAAATTTATATGAAAAACTGATCAAAATTGAATACTCATAAGTTGAATTCTGACTCTAGGGTTAAAATAAGGTAAACACAACAAGGATAAAAAAGTAACCAACCTGTACTTTAGGTACATGATATGTAACCCAAAATGTCCCCTCATTCCATGAGACATAGACTGCTCAGTGTGTACTTTTCCAAACTACACATCATGTGTTCCGGTATATGATGTTTTCCCCCACCTGGGTACATTCACATACAAGGCCCCAATTAGCATGAAAAATTCCCTACTACGTGGAATGTATCACCACATACACAATCATTTCCCCTCATATGGTTCCCATGTATGTACTTATCCATATATCCCCCACACAAGGCCTACCCACACACAATGCCTATCCATGTACCTCACACTAGATATAGATTTATACCCTACATGGTCATCTTCCACTTGGACACCCCGAGTCACATCTACATGGTGTGTATCCCACCCCCTTGTATAAATCTTTTAGTTCCCAAAACCTATCTTTCCCTAGTACGAAGAACATATGATGTGTGTTATCAAAACTTCACATCTTGTACATGAGTTATCCCAAACTAAACCCTCTAAAAATATCCCAAAACACCTAATTTCTCCTATGTATCCATAGATTGAATCCTAAATGGGTTACTAAAAACCCAAAAAATACCATTAAAACTTAAAATCAACTACCCTATGGGAATTTGTGGGGGAGGCGAGGGTGCTTGGCGGGGGTGAGGTGGGATGGAGGGGGGCTGTGTAGGGGGTTTGGTGAGGAGGGGGTGGGTGGGCAGGGGGTGGGGGTGGGGCGTAGGCTGGGTAGGGGGAGGGGGGTTGTGCAGGTGTGGGGGGTAGCTGTTTAGGTGGGGGGGCTGGGCAGATGGGGGAGGGGGGCTGGGCAGGGGGGTGTGCAGGAGGGGTGGTGGCTGTGCAGGTGGGTTAGTGGGGGGGGGGGTGGGCAGGTGGATGAGTATGGAGATGAAATTGAGTTCCTTAAACCAAATCAGGGAACTTCAGAATGATTTCATAGGACCCCATTATATCTGATAAGGCACATTCGTGGAAGAATCTATAATTCTAGCCATGTCCCTACTTAGACTATCAATGTTGTAGAAACTGTGGAAGACCCATTTAGTGAGTCTAGTAGGAGAAGGAAAATCTCCATGCATAATACAACCAGGTATAATTACTATGGAATATAATAATGTTATATCCATCATAGATCTAGATTAATATGTCATTATGTTGAGAAGCATCAGATCCTTGTACTTGTATTTAATGATAAATGTTATCAATATTTGAAAATATTACATTGACTATGATTTTTGATTTAATATCATTCCAATGTTGACACATTATCATATGTGATATTATGAGGACAATATAGAACCTTCCACATAGATACTACAACTCTGTGTCCAATGCAAGAAATTTCCATAAGTCCAATTCATGCTCGGGGATCAATTTAGAGACCTCATTTCTAAATCATAATTTATAGTAATTCAGTAGGATCAAAACTTCATTGAATTTTTAAGAAGGCCTCTTTAAACTTTTATGACCACTCAAACATAACTACATTCTTAGTAATCATAGTCATAAGCACTTCTAAAGGGGAAAAGATTTAAATGAACCATATATAAAACCTGAATAAACAAAAAAAACCCAAAATCTCAAACATGTTTTGTATTCCTTCTCATGAAACCACAACCTATACATTCTTTGGGTCCACATAAATTCCCACATTATAGATTACATGGATAAGAAAACATACATTATGGAAGCATAAGTGACACTTTGAGATCTTATAAAACATATAATGTGGTCAAAGTGTACAAAAAAAATCTATAGGTGTCCAATGTGTATATCAATGGTCCGTGAGTATATAAGGATACCATCAATAAGCACCAAAATGAATTAGTTGAGATACGTATGGAAGATCTCATTAATGAGATCCATGAACACCATTGGATTAATTTTAAACATGAAAGGAAAGTCAATATATATATAGAAGATGCCTTAATAATTTTCACAACATTTGTAATACTAAATAATATATATAAATTCATTCAACTAATCAATTCATGTCCTTAAAAAAGTTCCACATGTCTCGTTACTGCTAAGTAAAAAATGGCAAGGATCAATATTTTCCTTCATGTACCTCTTTATTACCTCTATACAAGTAGTAATTTACTGCTTTCAAAATAGTAAATTATCTTCACACATGACTTTTCTAGCCTAACATATTTATATTTATCCACTACTTTTACCCTTATGCAACTACTGTAATTCCATACTTCATCATTTTAGCATCTACAAGTTTTTTAACTCAACTTGAGGACTTCTCTAACACTCTAAATACTCTCAAAACATCATGATATATACTGGAGAGAAATGTTTTACCCCTAAAATAGTTGTTTTTAATTTTTTAAACTCTTCCTAAAAAAAAATTATCAAAATTACAAAGATTTATACATTTAGGCTATCCATCCAAGGTCTTTAAGATGCAATACATAGTCTCCTTTCCATTTATGATGGAATTAAACTCATAAACTCTAGAACATCTTCACACAGATGTTGAAAGATTATTAAATCTTCCATAATGACAAAAAATATAATCATACTTGGCATCATAAATCCACCCCTTTGTAATTTTTGTCAATACCACAACACACCTCTAAATTAAATATGCGTTCTCATTTATTTCACCTCCCAACAAGCACCTCAAAAATATATTGTTCAAGGTATAAAATTCTGCCTTTACCCTTGACATTAACAACACCCCCTTTATAAACACATTAATTATAATAAAAAAGTGGTAAAAAATGTTATTGTAATACCTATTGTTTCATATTTTTAATTATGTTTAGATAATTATAGATTTCATGATTTTGAACACTTTGAAATCCTTTTAACATGTTTTCCTTACTCAAAAGGGATGAACACACCTTATCATTATCATGGTAGTTTATAAACTCAATGATGAGAATATTCTCTTGTTATACAGTAGTGATAGCCTCTTCCAACATCCCTAATATTTTATTATTTCTGTTCCCTACATGTTAGTAAACATCAAATGAATGGGGATAGGGAGAGGCACTTTTCTCTTTAATTAGATCTATATTTTTTCTAATGTAATTTTGAACAGATTTTATACTTATTATTTGTCTCTTCTAATATTTAGAAATCATTGGAGACTTTTTTTAGACTTCTCACTTGTATGTTTTTATATTTAGGTATTATTTCAATTTCTCATAAAATTTCTTATTTTTCTTGTATTTAACTTATAGATTCCTTCTAGTTCTATGTTAATCACACGTTCTTAAAATAATTAAAGTATTTGTGCAAAAACAAATCCCCCAACACCAATTTTTATCCTTGAATATTTGATCTTAGAACATATTGGTGAGTCTATATAATAAATTATACTTTCTTTCTAGGCATCATGTAACTATTATTTAGCCTTCTCCCAAGGCAGTATTCTTGTTTTTCTTTAACTTGAATTTTTATTTATATTGGAGTGACCTTATCACATATTCCTTTAGCCCAAACACCATTTGTTTTTTTCTTTAGAATATATAATTTTAGAGAAAATAGAATCATTGAGGTTTGAAAAATTAAGAGTTTCATACCTTTGCCATTGAGATATCCTTCTTTGAAAACTTTGATAATTTATCCCAACTCTCTACTTCTCAATCATAATCTTATCTAATATTCTTGAATGTATTTTCAAAATTAACCCATTATGATTGTGCCTCATTCAATTCATTCTATTTTACAAAAATATTATCATTATATTCATTCATGATTCTGTCATTCACAAAAATTATTACCATGGATGTTATGATCTATTTAATGAGATCAATCTTATTTATATAAACCTTTATTCCTTATTTATCTTTCCTTTTAATTTAATTATTATGTTGGGTATTTTTCTCAAGGAACAATTCTAATTTTGTTCTTGTCATGTAATCATTATCGGAAGAGTAATTTGTAATTAATAGGAATTTACTTTTTGATAGCATCATTTTTAAACTCGGATCTATTTCCCAATTGCTTATAGGACCATGATTTGACTCATGGGGTAGTATGGTTCTTATATGTTGGGCAGTGACTTGTATATGTTCGGGTGGATTTGGATCTCTACTGCCAATCAAGGTAAGACTTTAGTGGCATTGGTTGGTTTCTCACTGGTTATGAAGTGTCCATTATGTGTTTTAAGGTTCCTAATATCCTTTATGTAGTGTGTTGATCCCTTCTCATTGGTTTCGAGTCGCCAAGTCAAGGGCGACTTGCCTGCGTGTGCATAGGTAAGTAAATATATGTATGTGGGTTCCCCCGTTTTGTGTATAGTCTTCCATGGAAGTGATTATGCACGTATGGGGCTAGGTGTGCCCATTTATATATATATAAATTCATATACAGGTGAGTGGAGACTGGTATATGCATATAAGAATATACATTGTGATCAATGTAAATCCATTTTCTGAAATAATACCATATTAACCATGGTAGGTCTAATATCACATTCCAAACGCTCCATTATCAATCATGGTTGGGTCATCTAGAACCTTATCACTCAAGGTGAGACCATTATATTGACCACTACCTTATCAATCATGGTAGGGTTAGATATCATGTTATAATATGATAACTTCATTATCACTCAAGTAAGGGTCCTTCTAGCACTTTATCACTCAAAGTGTTGTCATTCATTATTATATATCACTATACTTGTTAGAATTTCTCACCCAAAATGGGTATGAAATAACAACAATGGGCATTTGGTCAATATCATAGCTCACTTGATAGGTATAAGGTTCTAGTCACTTGGGACCTATTATTCCTACCTTTTCAATCATGTTAGTGTTAGATATCATTTTATAATATGATAGCATCATTATCACTCAAGTAAGGGTCCTTCCAACACCTAATCACTCAAGGTGTTTTCATTCCTTAAGATATTTCACTATACATGTTAGATTTTTTCACACAACGTGTGTATGAAATAACAAGGGAATTTGGTCCATATCCTAGCTCACCAGCTAGTGTACCACCATGAGGACCATGATCCCATGTGATAAATGGTTAATTTTTATGATTCTCCCTATGGATCATCATTAAAATTTCAATGGATAAAAAAATCATCTATGTAGGGTACATAATAAATCTCTTGACATTATAGAAGTAATTTCCCCATAGTATATGATTCCCCCATCATTATACTCTAGGAACAAAAGGGTTATAATGGTCACAGTGTAAATATCCTTCTAGGTTAGTATATTGAATGATTAAATTCATCGAAAAAATATCAAATTTATCCTGGAGTAATAAAAAACAATAAACCTTATCCAATAGATCAAGATTGAGGCAGGGTATTCTCTATATATGAGTTATAAACTTGAATTTCCAATATCCCCCTCCCTATATGGTCAACAAGAAAACATTTTTTTTGGTTCTTGGTCTCTCTACCACATCAATATGTGAACCATATAAGGGGAAGGGATGTGAGTAATCCTTTAAAAATGAGATGATTATTTCTATGTGTTTCTTGTGTGTTTTTTGTGTGATTATAGGTGATTGAAGTTATTTTTTGTGAGGTTTCTATGTGTGCAGTGTGTTTTATATGTTTATAGGTTGTAGTGTTCCTAAACACACAGAATGAGTGTTTTTTTTGTGATTGTAGTGTATTTTTGTGAGATGGCATGTTTTTCACACAGATTGAAACCTTCAGTTGATTGAAGGCTATTTCATTTTAAATTAATGGGGGTCTAAGCCAACAGTTTCAAAACCATTGGGTTATACCCCTGTGTGCTGCTGCATTTCCCAACGGTTCAAAACCATTGGGTTATACCCACTATATGTTTATGCCAACAGTTTTAAAACCATTGGCATACCCCTATGCACTGATTTTCCAAATGGTTCAGTTGAACCACTGGTATAACAGGATCCAATTTTATTCCAACGGTTCATTATGAACCTTGGGAAGTTGAAATCTAAACATCCTTTTCCCAACGGTTCAACGTGAACCATTGGTATAAGGATTTCCCAACACCTCAGACACCAATGGCTTCTAAAACCGTTGGGATAAGATTTACCAATAGTTTGAGGGCCTTTCTTAATGGTTTAAAACCATTGGGAAAACCTGGATTCCCAGTAGTTCCCTCCTAGTTTTAGGAAATGACTATGAAAATAAATTTTAATATATCAACCACCTCTGAATGCTTCTTCTACATATGGAACCATCACTAATTCCTTTGATAAATTCAAAAAATTCAAGAATGAAGTAGATAATTAAATGTGAAGAAAGTTAAAGAAGCTTCGACCAGATCGACGTGGGGAATATATTAACCATGAATTTATTGAATTTCAATGAGAGTTTGAGATTCTATCTCAACTCAATCCACCTTACACACCACAATGGAATAGTGTTAGTAAAAGGATTAAACATACCTTGCTATAAATTATAAGGTCGATTATGGGGAAAGAAAATATTTAATTATCCTTTTAGGGATATGCATTAAAAACCATGACATACACACTAAACCGAGTACAAAATAAAGAAGAAAATCGAATTACCTTCAAGTTATAGTTTGTAAAGAAACCTGTTCTATCACATACACCTGTATGAGGTTCCGAGGATTTTTTATGGCCTTATCAGGAACTAACTAACACCGCATGGAATAAAGTGTATCATTATAGGCTATCTAAAGGGAAAAAGGGATAATACCTATAAAACCCCTCGTATAAGAAAGTGTCTATCTCTAGTCAAGATATCTTTCTTGAGAAGGGGAACATCCTAAATAAGGATAGTGGTAGAAATATTGATTTAAATGAATTTTATTCTCAATATACATAAGAGTTGGTACATGAAGTATTCTATAGGTCCCTATGGATGAAATTGTTCTTAAATCACAAGTACCCCATAGAAGCTCCAAAGAGGTAAGAGAATAAAATATATATTATTTTATAGTCACCAATTTTGGTGACTCATTATTGATTAAAAATAATTAACCTATCTACTACAAATAGGAAATAGAGTAATAAGAATATTTAAGATGGAAATATGCCATGATTTTTGAAATGGATTCTATGTATCAGAACCAAGTTTTGGTTATGGTCAATATGCCAATTGATGAAAAGACTGTAGGGTGAAAATGGGAATTCAAGAGAAAAATAGACTTTGAAGGTAGAGTAAGTACATATCAATCATGAGTAGTGTCTAAATGGTTTAAACAATGTTAAGGTAATTACACAGATGGAACCTTTTCACATTTTTCTATGTTTAAATCCATCATAATTCTATATGTTATAAGAAATTTCCATGACTATTAAATTTTGTAGATGGATATCAAAATATCTTTCTTTAATGGGAACATTCAAGAAGATTTATACATGACATAACCAGAAGGGTTTGTTACACCAGGTGATTCAAAAAATATATACATATTACATAGATCCATTTAGGGATTGAATATATCATCCAGGTCAAATAACATTCAATTCAATGAAATTATAGAAGAATTTGTTTTCATTAAGAATGAATATGATCCATGTTTTTTATAATAATTTTTGTGGTAATGTAGCTGTTATCATATTAGTATATGTTGATGAAATATTACTTATTGGAAATGATATAATAGTCTTACAATCTTTTAAATACTGGTAAAAAAAGTGTTTCTCCATGAAGTCCTTAGGTAAAGAAGACTACATTCTTGGGATCCATATCATTCATGATAGATCTATGTGGATTATTATACTAAGTAAAGGTATATAAATTTACTAAATACAAAATATATTTAGTATGGAATGGTCCAAGAGTGTATTTGTTCTAGTGTCACATGGTATATATATTTTTTAGAAAATCTGTCCTCAAACAAAACATGAGAAATAGACAATGATTAAGATCCTATATACTTCAATGATAGGGTCAATAATGTGTACAATTTTATGTACTATACTTGATGTTTCCTATGCATTGAGCATGATATTAAAATATCAATATGATATAAGAGAACATCATTAGTCTGTTATTAATACTATTCCTAAGTATATAAGAATAACTAAGGATATGTTCATAGTGTATGAATGAGACCAGGAGTTATTATTCAGAGGTTATAATGATTTTTGTTTTAAAATAGATAATAATAATATGATGTTTTAGTTATAATATGTTTTCTATCTCAATGGGGGAGCTGTGAGATGGAAGAGTTTAAATAATCGAATTGTTTCAAATTCTACAGTGGACTCTGAGTATATAGTAGCTTCTGTTTCAACAAAAGTATTTTTTTGGATACAAAACCTTTTCTAGGGTATTAATGTGGAACCTAGAATTAAATAACCGATCACATTATATTTTGATAATAATTCCATTTTGGATTTTAAAAAATATCCAAGGTTAGACCAATAGACAAATCATATACTCAAAAAGTATCACATCTCAAGGTATTTTTCTTAGAGGGGTGAAGTTGCAGTTAGAATATTTTTCCTAGAAGAAAATGTGGTAGAAATGTAAAATCCCAAGTAAATAAAGATTAATATATTTTTATATATATGTCTATTTATGAATTATATATTTTTTTAGAGGATTAAAATGAGAATAAATCCAATCTTAAGCATAGAATACTCTAATATTTTTAAAAGATTATTTTACTGCTTTTCGATGGAAAACCATTTTTAAATATAAATTTTGACAATTTTATAAGCTCTATTTGAAAAAAAAACTTATTTTTTAGAATTGGGACACTGAAATTTAATTTGGATAATTTTTTGGTATTTTTCTGACAATGTTCATTTTTTTAATGAATAGTGAAAAATACTGCATTTCACTTCAAAACTGATTTTTCATATAATTTAATTTTATGGTTCAATTATCTTTTTAAATTGTTTTAAAATGTAATTAGAATATATTTTTACCATTTAATACAATGGTGGTCATTGGAATTAATTTCACTTTGAAATTGGAGACAAACAATTGTCAATCTTTTGATAGATATTGTTTCTTAAAAATACGCACTTCGTTTTAACAAGGGAAATTATTTTAAATTTAATTACTAAAATTTCTGTGTTTGTAATTTGGTAAAATGGATTCAATATTTGGAATCATAAGGTCCAAATTATGTAATAAAGACTCTTTTTGTTTTGTAAATTATGAATAGCAATGACGACAATTATCTTTAATTATCGTGATTAAGTAGTAATCGGGTAGTTAAGGGTAATAAAATAATATTATAATAATATAAAATGACCCCAAAATTTGTATTAATGCTATGTTTTGAGTCATGGAAGACCATGGGATGCCTTTTTCCAACTTTGGGACCCCATGGAATCACTTTAGTGTGATAATGACCTTTTATCATATTATTTTTAAAGAAAGGGAAATATAACCAAAGTATGTATCACCAAAGTAAAAAAAATTTAATTTAATTTACATAAATGTTCTCTTATACTATAAATAGTAATTAGAAAGATAAAAATATTTCCTACATCATGGTATTTTTTTTATAATTTTTAGACATTAAATAAAAAAATTTATTTATGACACCATGATGATGCATTGATTACCTCATTAATGAACGATTTAAATAAAATGAAAAGATAAGGTAAAATATAAGCCTTACACTTGTCAAAAACCTATTGTATGGGTGGATTTAGAACTATTATCACCTTATCCTAGAAATATATCATTTTTTGATCTTAAAAATCTGAAAATCATTTCATAATAAAGTAACATTTCATGATTTTCCAAGAGTACCCCTCCTCCCTCTTATAAAAGGCCCCCACCTCTACCCCCTTACCCACACTTCTCAAGACCTTTGGATCATCCAACATCTACTCATATAAGCTCCCAATATCCCTCTATTAATCTTATAAGCCTTAAATTTGGTATAAAGCTCTTCCAGAAACCCTTCTGGTTCAAACCAAGGTGAGTTACCCGATTTACAGGCATTGTCTTCTCTTATGTTCTTTTGTTTCATTTTTGCTTCTCCAACCCCCTAAACTATTTTTATTCCTTTATTTTGAAAAATAAATAGTATATAAAATATAATAGGATGTTTTTATTATAATTATTTGATTTACACTTACACAAACCTCCATCTAATGGTTAAAGAACATACGGTTTCTGTGGGTGGCGAATTACTGCCTCACGAAACGATGATTGTTCAATCTTCATTTAACACCTTTCATGGTAGAAATTAAGATGTCACTATATTTATATATTATATATATTATGTTTATGTTTTCCTTATGCTTCTATATTTTTCATTTATGGCATACCTTTATGGTTTTCATTATGGGTAAACATGATAATTTCATTTTAGGAAGTGCGGACTACGGGCCCCTCAAAGTGATTTGAATCGTTAATGCCATATGTGGGACGTATAAAAGATGGATTTAATGATATTATATATGATATTATACTGGAATTATAATATAACTTTATATCAATACGATTTCATTCCATTAAATACAAAATAGAAATGAAATTAGCGTTCATGCGTACATACGACTTACCGTCTCCATGAACGGTGCATTTCATTTCTTACTCTAAATGTTAAGTAATATTATAATTTCAAGTATATACTAGATATATATGATATATATGATATATAAATCATGAATATAATTATTGATATAATGGATATTTTACCACATGAACAACTTGTAATTATAAGAAGTTTATTTTTGACTCAAGTACCAAATATCGACAAAACGACCGTTATTAACTTAAATGATTATATAATGTTCATAACATGGTAATAAGTGATTTAAAATGAAGAATGAACTTAAAAAAGGTTATTAATCAGGTAGAAATTAACTCTAGTTTATTACTCAGGAGATTAAATAACGATCGAGTCAAGTCGGACACAAGGTAATGGACTTCGTCTCAATCTCCTTTCATTGAGGCATACTTCAATCTATATACAACCTTATTTTATTATTTTTATAATAAAACTTTTTGACATTTAATTTCCTTAAAAAAGAATATTATAACAATAAGTGTTTTACTAAATGACAAAAGGAATGTTTTTGTCTTACGTATGTGGCGACAACGACTTCTCCACCGCCATGACAATTATTTGAGTTTCAGCTTCCTCTAAAATCCATAACCTTTTTTAATGAAAAATAAATACCATGTTTTACTTTTATTTTATTTTGTTATTGAAAATGGTTTTGATAATATTTTGATCATATCAATGTGTTGTATTGATATCTTGTGATTGAAATGTGGAAATGTTATGTTTCCTTTATCCATGTTTTATGTGATACGATTATGTTATGGTTCTTGGGAATTGTTTATGTAGACGTGTGGTTTATTGATAAAATAAGGGCAGGTGAGCCCAAGATATCTCTCCAATGCATTGGGTAACTTGAAGGAGTTAAACACTAAGGTTTTTCCGAAGAGATTTAGGGAATATACTGTGATGGGTATTCCAAATGTAACCATGAGGGTTACTCCCTACGTAAGAATGTTATAAATGACTCAAGTTTCATTTATGTATTATGATTTATTTGAGTTATTCATAACTCTTATGATTTCATGAGGTATGTTAAAGTGCTTATGTTTTATGAGTAAATTATTATTTCATTGATTTTTATGTATATATGGACTAATGTTTTCTTCCTATATTTTTAAATCTATTATTAAGATTTTTATGATCATCCCAAGTTTTTGAAATGTTTTTCACAGGTCAAGGGAAAGGAACATGATGTGATGATAGTGTCGATAAATTGTCAAGAAGGAAACCATGTTTTATTTTAAATATGTTTCTTTTGATGAAAAAAATGAATACTGTCTTTGATGTAACCACATTTTTTAAATGTGGAATGTAATGCATGATTTATGATCTAATTCTCTAATACTCTAAACCTAAAAAGATATTTAATGTGTATTCTTGAAATAACTCAAGATTAAGTAATGTTTAAGGTTGAGGCCTTATAGTTGGTATCAGAGTTCGGTTTAGATAACTTTAGGAGTTTGAATTCTATTAAATGATTATCCAAAAATATTTTTTTATTGTCAAATTGAAAAGATATATCATTTGAAGATTACCATGTTGCTTCATCTAATACATGTTTTTTCAGAATGGTTTTCCACAGAGGAAACAAGGAAGCAGTGCTAGGAAGGCATACAGAAGGAAATGACCTTCCAAATCAGCATCCTGTGATGGTCGGAATTGGAACTGAATAGTTTTTTGCAGTAATGGCACAAATGACTTAGGCTATAAATGGTTGTGGTATCCATACATGAGATCATCCAGATCAGCCGCAGAGGAAAATGTCAGTAGTGGAGCATTTTATGAGGCAACATCCCCCATCATTCCGAGGATCATCTGACCCTGTGCTAGCTGAAGGGTGGATTAAAGCACTGTAGAATATTTTCGATGTTATGGGGTCTTCATACAATCAAAAGGTTAGTATTTCTGTTTAACATTTGGAGGGTGAAGTAGATCAGTGGTGGTCGATGGTTAAAAATATTAGGGACACTAATGAGATTGATTCTCTTGACTAGGATGAATTCCAAGGTATGTTTCTTTAGAAATATTTTCCTAAGGTTGTTCTACTTAGGATGGAAAAACAATTCTTGGAATTGAGGCAAGAGGATGACTCGGTGGATTCTTATGAATAAAAGTTCACTCGATTGGCAAGGTATGCTCCAAATTTTATCCCAGACCTTGATAGTGAAATCAGTCATTTTTACTCAGGATTAGAGCCAAAATATCTAAGGGAATTAGCTTCTCGTGAGTTCAAAAGTTATGAAAATTTTGTTCAATGTGATGTGAAGGTAAAAATGGAGTTTTCCGATGATTAAGTGTTCTATGACAACCAATAGAAGAAGAGACCGTGTGGCAGGAGAAAGGGAAGAATCCTTCAAAAAGTTTGGATGGTTAGAAAAATAACTTTTTAGGTTGTGATAAATGTGGTAAAAATCATACTGGGGAATGTCTTTTGAATTCTATAAAGTGCTTCCAATGTGGTAAGATGGGACATAAGGCTCATGATTGCATTGGAAAAGATCAGGGTAATGGTAAGACCAAATTTGATTTACAGTTAGTGAAATGTTTCAAGTGCAATGAGATGGGTCATTATGAAAACGAGTGTTTGACAAAGAGCATGAATGATGGGAAGCAGTCAGACTACAAGCAGAATGGTGTGGTGAAATCCTTTGAAACTACTTCAGTAGATGTTGGGCCATCAAATGAAGTGGTATCCGGTACTTTGTTTGTTTTATCAGATTATGCTAATGTTTTGGTTGATTCAGGGTCTACAGATTCTTTCATCTCTGAAAAATTTCCTAGTAAATTGGTAATTCCATCTCAAGAAATGACTATTGAACTTATGGTAATGATAACTGGTGGAGATTTTTAGGCAAAAAGAATTTTAAGAATCTTCCTATACTTATACGTGGGAAGAATCTACTTGAAAACCTTATTGTTTTACCTCTAGTAGAGTTTTATGTTATCCTGGGTATTGATTGGATCTCTGTTTACCATGCTAAAATTGACTATAGATCTAAAGAAGTTTATTTTCCAAAAGGCTTTCAGTTTTTGTACAATAATGAACACTTACTATTGATAACATATCAAGAGGCCGAGAAACTTGTAAAAGATGGAAATGAATGTTACCTTGCACATATTGTTGAAAACAAAGGAACCATTCAGATTAATGATGTTCCAGTGGTAAATGACTATCCTGATGTTTTTCCTGACGAGTTTCCTGGAATAATACTTGGTCGGGAAGTTGAATTTACCATTGACTTAGTTCCTGATGCTAAGCCAATTTCAAAAACCCCCTTATTGAATGGCTCAAATTGAATTTTTTGAGTTAAAGTAGCAATTGCAAGATTTATTAGAGACTGGTTTCATTCGACCTAGCACATCACCATGGGGTACTCCTGTATTATTTGTTAAAAAGAAATATGGTTCAATGAGAGTTTTCATTTATTATAGAGCCTAGAATAACATCACTGTTAAGAACAAATATCATTTGCCTCATATCGATGATTTGTTTGATCAGCTCCAGGGAGCTTAGTATTTTTCAAAGATTGACTTGAGATCGGGGTACCATCAGTTGAAGGTAAAGGAAGAAAATATTCCAAAGACCGCATTTCGTACAAGATATGGACATTATGAATTTTTAGTTATGCGTTTTGGGTTAACAAATGAACCTGCTGTATTCATGGACCATATAAATAGAATTTTCCATGAGTTCTTGGATAAGTTTGTGGTTGTTTTCATTGATGATATTTTGGTGTTTTCTAAATGTAAAGAGGAGCATGAAAGTCATTTATGGGTTATTTTACAAACCTTAAAAGAAAATAAATTTCAAGGGAAATTCTGCAAGTGTGAGTTTTGGTTGCAACAAATTTCTTTCCTTGGTCACATTGTTTCTAAAGATGGAATAAATGTTGATCCTGCAAAAACAAAGGTTGTTGAAAAATGGCCAAGACCCAAAAATGTAACCAACATTCGTAGTTTTCTTGGTTTGGAAGGCTATTACAGAAGGTTTGTTTTAAATTTTTCATGGTTGTCCAGCCCATTGACTAATCTAACATGGAAGGGTGTTAATTTTATATAGACAAAATAATGTGAAGATGGTTTTTAGGAATTGAAAAGAAGATTGGTGAATGCTCTAGTTTTTTCACTACATTCCAGGAATGGTGAGTTTTTTTATCTATTATGATGCTTTATTAAAAGGACTTGGTTGCGCCCAAATGTAGAATGATCAGGTAATTGCTTATGATTCACATCAGTTGAAAACTCATGAGATCAATTACCCTACACATGATTTGGAATTAACTGAAGTTGTATTCACTTTAAAAATTTGGAGGCATCATTTGTATGGTGTAAAATTTGAAATATATACTGATCACAAATGTTTAAAGTATATATTCACTCAAAAATAATTGAACATGAGACAGATAAGATGGATAGAATTAATCAAGGATTATGATTTCACAATTCACTAATACCTAGGAAAATCAAATAAAGTGTCATATGCTTTGAGTCGAAAAATTAATGCTTTATTAACCATGTTACATTTGGAACGTAATCCTTTTGTTAAGGATTTGATGAATTTTGGCTTGGAATTTGTTGGTGTAGGAAAATATTTTGTTTTCTTTCAGGTATCAGTGAAATCTTCTCTATCAGACAGAATTAAGAAAGCACAGAAGCAAGACAGTGAGTTGCAGAAAAAGGTAGAGCTGGTTCAGAAGGGTATGTTACCTGAATTCAATATTGATAATGATTGTGTATTGATATTTGGGTAGAGATTGTGTGTGCTTTGTGATTCACGGTTGAAGAGAGAGTAGTTATGTGAAGCTCATATTTCTCCATTTTCAGTTCATCTAGGCAGTACTAAGATATACATAGATCTTCGGGAGTATTACTGGTGGGATGGAATGAAAAGAGATATTGCTGATTTTACTATGAAGTGTTTGACTTGTCAAAAGGTTAAATCAGAGCGGTAGTTACTGAATGGGATGCTTCAGCCTTTACCAGTGCCAGAGTGGAAATGAGAGAAAATATCCATGGACTTCGTTGTGGGATTACCGAAGACACGTCAAGGTAATAATGCAATCTGGGTTATTGTTGATTGCTTGACTAAATCTTCTCATTTCCTTGCTATACAAGATACTTTTTCCCTAGATCAAATTTATCAATTGTATCTTAAAGATATAGTAAGGTTACATAGAGTTTCCCTCTCCATTGTATCTGATCGTGATCCCAGGTTCACTTATAACTTTTGGAAATCCCTTCAGAAGTCATTGGGAACTGAATTAAATTTTAGTACAACTTTTCATCCCCAATCAGATGGGAAATCAGAATGAAAAATTCAAACTTTGGATGATATTCTATGTACTTGTTCATTGGATTATTAGGGAAGTTGGGACCAACATCATTCATTGGTCGAGTTTTCTTATAATAACAATTTTCATTTCAGTATATAGATGACACCATTTGAGGAATTATATAGGAAGTAGTGTCGAACTCCTGCTTTTTGGGATGATGTAGGTGAAATGAAGTTAATGGGACCAAAATTGGTAGAAGAGTTGGCAGAAAAAGTTCAACTGATACAGAAACAATGAGAACATCTTAGAGAAGGTAGAAAAGTTATGCGGACAACAGGAGAAAGGATCTCTCTTTTGAGGTAGGTGAACATGTCTTCCTCAAAGTTTCACCATAGAAAAGTGTGATGTGATTTGGTAAGAAAGGAAATATAAGTCCAAGGTTCATTGGACCATATGAAATTCTGGAGAAAGTTGGACCAGTTGCGTACCGAGTGTCTTTACCTCCGAATTTTTCTAAGGTACACAATATTTTTCATGTTTCAAGGTTAAGGAAGTACATGCCAGATCTATCTAATGTTTTGAGTCCTGAGGTAATTCAGCTGGAAGAGAATCTATCTTATGAGGAACAACCTATCCAGATTCTTGACCACAAGGAGCAATTGTTGCGGAATAAGATGATTCATTAAGTAAAGGTTTTTTGAAAAAACCACATGATTGAAAAGGCAATATGAGAATATGAAAATGCAATGAGGGATAAATACACCCACTTATTCGATAAGTAAATAAATTGTGAGGACGCAATTTTCTAAAGGGGGGAAGGATGTAAAATACCAAGTAAGTAAAGAATAATATATTTTTATATCTATGTCTATTTATGAATTAGATAGTGTTTTAGAGGCTTGAAATGAGAATAAATCCAATTTTAAGCATAGAATGCTCTAATATTTTTAAAAGATTTTTTTACAGCCTTTTGATGGAAAACCATTTTTAAATATAACTTTTTAAAATTTTATAAGATCTATTTTTCAAAATAAACTTAATATTTATAATTGGGACATTGAAATTTACTTTGGATAAATTTTTGGTATTTTTCTGACAATGTTCATTTTTTAATGAATAGTGAAAAATACTGCATTTTAATTCAAAACTGGTTTTTCATCTAATTTAATTATATGGTTTGATTATCTTTTTAATTGGTTTTAAAGTGTAATTAAAATATAATTTTACCATTTAATTCAATTGTGGTCATTGGAATTAATTTCACTTTGAAATTGGACACAAACAATTGTCAATCTTCTGATAGATATTGTTTCTTAAAAACATGCTAGTTGTTTTGACAACGAGAATTATTTTTAATTTAATTACTTAAATTTATGTGTTTATAACTTTGTAAAATGGAGTCCGTATTTGGAATAATATGTTACAAATTATTTAATTACGTCTCTTTTGTTTTTGGATATTATGAATAGTAACGACAACAATTATCTTTAATTATCATGATTAAGTAGTAATCGGGTAGTTAAGGGAAATAAAATATTATCATAATAATATAAAATGAACCCAAAACGTGTCTTAATGCTCTTTTTTGTGTCATGGCCGACAATAGGATGCCTTGTTCCGACTTTGGGACCCCATGGAATCACTTTAGTATGATAGTGACCTTTTATCATATTATTTTTAAAGAAAGGGAAATATAGCCAAAGTATGTATCACCTAAGTAAATTTTTTTTAATTTTGTTTGAATAAATGTTCTATTAGACTATATATAGTAATTGGAAAGATAAAAATATTTCCTATATCATAGTATTTTTTTTATAATTTTTAGACATTAAATAAATACTTTTATTTATGACACCATGCTGATGCATTGATTACCTCATTAATGAACGATTTAAATAAAATGAAAAGATAAGGTAAAATCAAAGACTTACACTTGTCAAAAACCTATTTTATGAGTTTATTTCGAACTCTTATCACCTTATTATATAAATATTTCATTGTGGGATCTTAAAAATCTGAAAATCATTTCATAATAAAGTAAGATGTTATGATTTTCCAAGAGTACCCCTCCTCCCTCTTATAAAAGGCCCCCACCTCTACCCCCTTACCCAAACTTCTCAAGCACTTTGGATCATCCAAAATCTACTAAATTAAGCTCAAAATATCCCTATATTCATCCTCGAAGCCTTACCTTAGGTAGAAATCTCTTCAAGAAACCCTTTTGGTTCAAACCATGGAGAGTTACCTGATTTACAGGTAATGTCTTCTCTTATGTTCTATTGTTTTATTTTTCTTATCCAACTCCATAAACTCTTTTTATTCCTTTATTTTGTAACAAAAACAGTATATGCAATATAATAGGATGTTTTTATTAGAATTATTTGATTTACACTTACACAAACCTTTGTCTAATGGTTAAAGAACATACAGTTTCTGTGGGTGGCGAATTACTACCTCACAAAACGATGATTGATCAATCTTCTTTTAACACCTTTCATGGTGGCCATTAAGATGTAACTATATTTATATATGATATATATTATGTTTATTTTTTCCTTATGATTTTGTATTTTTCATTTATGGCATACCTTTATGGTTTCCATTATGGGTAAACACGATAATTTCATTTTAGGAAGTGTGGACTACCGCCCCCTCAAAGTGATTTGAATCGTTAATGCCATATGTGGGACGTATAAAAGATGGAGTTAATGATATTATATATGATATTATAATAGAATTATAATATACCTTTATATCATTATTATTTCATTCCATTAAATACAATATAGAAATGAAAGTAGCGTTCATGCATACGTATGGCTTACCGTCTCCATGAATGTTGCATTTAATTTTTTACCTCTAAATGTTAAGTAATATTATAAATTCATGTATATAATGGATATATATGATATATATGATATCTAAATAATGAATATAATTATTGATATAATGGATATTTTACCACGTGAACAACTTTTAATTATAATAAGTTTATTTTTGACTCAAGTACCAAATATCGACAAAATGACCGTTATTAACTTAAATGGTCACATAATGTTCATAACATGGTAATAAGTAATATAAAATGAATAATGAACTTGAAAAAGGTTCTTAATCAAGTAGAAATTAACTCTAGTTTATTACTCAGGAGATTAAAGAACGATCGAGTCAAGTCAGAAACAATGTAATGGACTTCGTCTCAATCTTCTTTCGTTGTGGCATACTTCAATTTATATACAACATTATTTTATTAGTTGTATAATAAACCCTTTTGACATTTAATTTCATTAAAAAGGAATATTTTTACACTAAGAGTTTTACTAAACAACAAAAGGAATGTTTTTGTCTTACGTATGGGGCGACAATGACTTCTCCACCATCGTGACCATTATTTGAGTTTCAGCTTCTTCTACAAGCCATAAACTTTTTTGAATGAAAAATAAATACCATGTTTTACTTTTATTTTATTTTGGTATTGAAAATCGTTTTGATAATATTTTGATCATATCAATGTGTTGTATTGATATCTTATGATTGAAATGTGGAAATGTTATGTTTCCTTTACCCATGTTTTATGTGATACGATTATGTTATGGTTCTTGGGAATTGTTTATGAAGATGGGTGGTTCCATGATAAACGTAGGGCGAGTGAGCCCAAGATAGCTCTCCAATGCATTGGGTAACTCGAAAGAGTTAAACACTAAGGTTTTTCTGAAGAGATTTAGGGAATATACTGTGATGAGTATTTCAAACGTAACCATGAGGGTTACTCCCTACATAAGAATGTTATGAATGCCTCAACTTACCATTATGTATTATGATTTCTATGAGTTATTCATAACTCTTATGACTTCATGAGGTATGTTAAAGTGCTTATGTTTTATGCCTAAATTATGATTTCATTTATTTTTATGTATACATGGACTAATGTTTTCTTCCTATATTTTTATATCTATTACTGAGATTTTTATGATCATCCCATGTTTTTGAAATATTTTTCACAAGTTAAGGGAAAGGTATATGATGTGATGATAGTGTCGATGAAGTGTCAAGAAAGAAACCATGTTTTATTTTAAATATGTTTCCTTTGATGAAAAAAATGAATACTGTCTTTGATGTAACCAACTTGTTTATATGTGGAATGTAATGCATGATTTATGATCTAATTCTCTAAACCTCTAAACCTAAAATATCCTCAATGTGTATTCTTAAAATAACTCAAGATTAAGTAATGTTTAAGGCTAGGGACTTATAGTTGGTATCAAAGGTTGGTTTAGATAACTTTAGGAGTTATAATTATATTAAATGATTATCCAAAAATATTTTTTTATTGTCAAATTGAAAGGATATAGAATTTAAAGATTACCATGTTGCTTCATCTAATACATGTTTGTTTAGAATGGTTTTCCACAGAGGAAAAAAGGAAGCAGTGCTAGGAAGGCATACAGAAGGAAATGACCTTCCAAATCAGCATCCTGAGATGGTCGGAATTGGAACTAAATAGTTTTTTTGTAGTAAAGGCACAGTTGACTCAGGCTATAAATGGTGGTGGTATCCATACATGAGATAAGCCAAATCAACTGCAGAGGAACATGTTAGTAGTGGAGCATTTTATGAGGCAACATCCCCCATCATTCAGAGGATAATCTGACCCTATGCTAGCTGAAGGGTGAATTAAAGCACTGTAGAAGATTTTCGATGTCATGGGGTGTTCAGACAATCAAAAGGTTCGTATTGCTGGTTACTTTTGGAGGGTGAAGTAGATCAGTGGTGGTCGATGGTTAAAAATATCAGGGATGCTAATGAGATTGATGCTCTTGACTAGGATGAATTCCAAGGTATGTTTCTTTAGAAATATTTTCCTAAGGTTGTTCTACTTAGGATGGAAAAACAATTCTTTGAATTGAGGCAATAGGATGACTCAGTGGCTTCTTATGAAGAAATGTTCACTCGATTGGCAGGGTATGCTCCAAATTTTATCAGAGACCTTGATATTAAAATCAATCATTTTTACTCCGGATTAAAGCCAAAATATCGAAGGGCATTAGCTTCTCGTGAGTTCAAAAGTTATGAATTTTTTTTTCAATGTGTTGTTAAGGTAGAAATGGAGTTTTATAATGATCAAGTGTTCTATGACAACCAATAGAAGAAGAGACCGAGGTGGTAGGAGAAAGAGAAAAATCCTTCAAAAATATTTGATGGTAAGAAAACTAACTTTTTAGTTTGTGATAAATGTGGTAAAAATCATACTGGGGAATGTCTTTTGAATTCTGTAAAGTTCTTTCAATGTGGTAAGATGAGACATAAGGCTCGTGATTGCATTGGAAAAGATCAGGGTAATGGTAAGACCAAATTTTATTTATAGTTAGTGAAATGTTTCATGTGCAATGAGATGGGTCATTATGAAAACGAGTGTTCGACAAAGAGCTCGAATGATGGGAAGCAGTCAGATTACAAGCAGAAAGGTGTGGTGAAATCCTTTGAAACTACTTCAGAAGATGTTGGGCCATCAAATGAAGTCATATCAGTTACTTTGTGTGTTTTATCAGATTATGCCAGTGTTGTTTGATTCAGGGTCTACACATTCTTTCATCTCTGAAAAATTTTCTAGTAAATTGGTAATTCCATCTCAAGAAATGACTCATGAACTTGTGGTAAAAACACCTGGGGGAGATGTTGAGGAAAAAAGAATTTTAAGAATCTTCCTATACTTATACATGGGAAGAATGTACTTGAAAAGCTTATTGTTTTACCTATAGTAGAGTTTTATGATATCCTGGGTATTGATTGACTCTCTGTTTACCATGCTAAGATTGACTATAGAGCTAAAGAAGTTTATTTTCTGAAAGGATTTCAGTTTGTGTACAATAATGAAACCTTACAATTGATAACATATCAAGAGGACGAGAAACTTGTAAAAGATGGAAATGAATGTTACCTTGCACATATTGTTGAAAACAAAGGAACCATTCAGATTAATGATGTTTCAGTGGTAAATGAGTATCCTGATGTTTTTCCTGATGAGTTTCCTGGAATAATACCAGGTCAAGAAGTTGAATTTTCCGTTGGCTTAGTTCCTGATTCTAAGCCAATTTAAAAAACCCCCTTACTGAATGGCTCAAATTTAAATTTTAGAGTTAAAGGAGCAATTCCAAGATTTATTAGAGAAAGGTTTCATTCGACCTAGCACATCACCATGGGGTGCTTCTGTATTATTTGTTAAAAAGAAAGATGGTTCATTGAGAATTTTTATTTATTATAGATCCTTGAATAACATCACTATTAAGAACAAATATCCTCTGCCTCATATCAATGATTTGTTTGATCAGCTCCAGGGAGCTTAGTATTTTTCAAAGATTGACTTGATATCGGGGTACCATCAGTTAAAGGTAAGAGAAGTAGATATTCCAAAGACCACGTTTCGTACAAGATATGGGCATTATGAATTTTTTGTTATGTGTTTTGGGTTAACCAATGCACCTGCTGTATTCATGGACCATATGAATAGAATTTTCCATGAGTTCTTGGATAAGTTTTTGGTTGTTTTCATTGATGATATTTTGGTGTTTTATAAAAGTAAAGAGGAGCATGAAAGTTATTTATGGGTTATTTTGAAAACCTTAAAAGAAAATAAATTATAAGGGAAATTCAGCATGAGTGAGTTTTGGTTGCAAAAAATTTCTTTCCTTGGTCACATTTTTTCTAAAAATGGAATAACTGTTGATCTTGCAAAAAAAATGGTTGTTGAAGAATTCCCAAGAACCACAAATGTAACCAAGATTCATATTTTTTGTTGGTTTGGCAGTTTATTACCGAGGGTTTGTTAAAACTTTTGCATGGTTGTCCATCCCATTGACTAATCTAACTCGGAAAGGTGTTAATTTTTTATGGACAAAAGAATGTGAAGATGGTTTTTAGGAATTGAAAAGAAGATTGGTGAATGCTCCAGTTTTGTCACTACCTTCCAGGAATGATGATTTTTTTATCTATAGTGATGCTTAATTAAAAGGACTTGGTTGTTTCCTAATGCAGAATGATCAGGTAATTGCTTATGCTTCACGTCAGTTGAAAAATCATGAGATAAATTACCCTACACATGATTTGGAATTAACTGCTGTTGTTTTCACTTTAAAAATTTGTAGGCATCATTTGTATGGTGTAAAATGTTAAATATATACTAATCACAAAAGTTTAAAGTATATATTCACTCAAAAATAATTGAACATGAGACAGAGGAGATGGATAGAATTAATCAAGGATTATGATTTCACAATTCACTAATACCCAGGAAAAGAAAATAAAGTTTCATATGCTTTGAGTCGAAAAAGTAATGCTTCATTAACCATGTTACATTTGGAACATAATCCTTTTGTTAAGGATTTGATAAATTTTGGCTTGGAAGTTGTTGGTTCAGGAAAATTTTCTGTTTTCTTTCAAGTATCAGTGAAATCTTCTCTATCAGATAGAATTAAGCAAGCATAGAAGAAGGACAGTGAGTTGCGGAAAAAGGTAGAGCTGGTTCAGAAGGGTATGTTACCTGAATTCAATATTGACAATGATTGTGTTTTGAGATTTGGGAAGAGATTGTGTGTGCTTTTTGATTCATGGTTGAAGAGAGAGTAGTTATGTGAAGCTCATAGTTCTCTATTTTTAGTTCATCCAGGCAGTACTAAGATATATAGAGATCTACGGGAGTATTACTCTTAGGATGGAATGAAATGAGATATTGCTGATTTTACTATGAGGTGTTTGACATGTCAACAGGTTAAAGCAGAGTGGCAGTTATCAAAAGGGATGCTTCAGCCTTTACCAGTGCCAGTGTGAAAATGGGTGAATATATCCATGGACTTCATTGTGGGATTACCGAAGACACCTCAAGGTAATAATGAAATCTGGTTTATTGTTGATTGCTTGACTAAATCTGCTCATTTCCTTGCTATACGAGATACTTTTTCCCTAGATCAACTTTATCGATTGTATCTTAAAGAGATAGTCCGGTTACACGGAGTTCCCCTCTCCATTGTATCTGATCGTCATACCAGGTTCACTTCTAACTTTTGGAAAGGCCTTCAGAATTCGTTGGGTACTAAATTAAATTTTAGTAGAGCTTTTCATCCTCAATCAGATGGGCAGTCAGAACAAACAATTCAAACTTTGGAGGATATCCTACGTGCTTGTTCGATGGATTATTAGGGAAGTTGGGACCAACATCATTCATTGGTTGAGTTTTCTTATAATAAAAATTTTCATTCTAGTATACATATGGAACCATTTGAGGCATTATATTGGAAGCAGTGTAGTACTCCAGCTTTTTGGGATGATGTAGGTGAAAGGAAGTTGATGGGACCAAAATTGGTAGAACAGTTGGCAGAAAAAGTTCAGCTGATACAGAAACAAATGAGATTAGCTCAGAGCAGGGAGAAAAGTTATGCAGACAACAGGAGAAAGGATCTCTCTTTTGAGGTAGGTGATCATGTCTTCCTCAAAGTTTCACCATGGGAAAGTGTGATGTGATTTGGTAAGAAAGGAAAGATGAGTCCGAGGTTCATTGGGCCATATGAAATTCTAGGGAATGTTGGATCAGTTGTGTATCGAGTGGCTTTACCTCTGAATTTTTCTAAGGTACTATTGACGCTCCTTTTTGTCACATTGTCTAAAAGAATGGAAAGGGAAATGATATAGCACAAATTGATTCATCCTTTGAAGAAAACCTCAAAAATCGACAAAGGCATGAACAAGGCTTCAAATGAACATGCGCCGCGCAAGTGCCCTAACTGTCACGCAAGTATACTTGTGGCCGCCTGATGGTCGCGCAAGTCACTTGTGAGACCTAAATTATAACCGCCCGGGTCTTCTCCAGCCTATAAATAAACCTTGTGGGCCCCCCATTCAATGAGAAATTTTTCCAGAAACTCAGATTTGATATCCCGGTGCCC
Organism: Viscum album; assembly: GCA_963277665.1. Classification (NCBI taxonomy): domain Eukaryota; kingdom Viridiplantae; phylum Streptophyta; class Magnoliopsida; order Santalales; family Viscaceae; genus Viscum; species Viscum album. Next base: position 534,124,341 of record OY728129.1, read on the forward strand.
TAGTATCTTCTAAAAGCTTCTGAAACACTTCTAAGGTAATTTCTTACCAAGAATGGAAGATATAAAGAGGGGGAGGAAGGCCTAAGTGTTGAAACTCATCAACACTTGCGCGCCTGAGTGGCCAGCCCTTAAGGGAAATGGCCACACTTACGCCCTGCCTAACTACTTCAATAGAACTTGTGCGCCACTCTTTTGGATGAACCCTAAGATGATTCTAAACGCTTTAACCAAGCACCGCTCAAGTTTTACCATGCTAGTTTAAAAACGCGCAAGTACCCATGTGTCACACAGGTATACCTGCGCGACCAGGACTTGCGCGCCCACGCAGTACCTGCGCTCCTGCCAGGACTTGTGCGCCCCTGCCTTTTTGGGTGCCCTTATTGTAACACCCGAGACTTTTATGTTATATAAATCATCAAAGGAATCTTTTTCTACACACAACACTTTCTTGGCTTGTTTTAAACTAAATCGCAACCTTCCTCGATAGCTTGCGTCGTACGCAATACCGAGTTTCACTAAACAATGATATGCTAATAAAATATTATTAAAACTAGCCGTTATGAATAGTAATAACCACTTTTTGAAATTTTATGAATTTTATTTTTCAAAATGGACTTCATTTTTGGATTCGGAATATCGAAATTATCCTAGGGTGAAATTTTGGTATTTTTCTGAAAACTTTCAATTTTTGATAAATAGTGAAACCACTAAGTGGTAGTTAAAAAACTGAATTTTTCATAAAACTCAATTTTACCGCTTTTGTGAGTGGAATTTCAAAAATCCGAGAGACACGGTTGATGTCAGTAAGTAAAATGTGGTTCAATGAGATAAAAATAATTTTTGGTGAATAATAACTTTTTACTTTTATTTACCACAGTTAAAAGTAAATAGGGTAATTAAGTTTAAAAATGATATTATTATTACCCTAACACATGTCCTAATTCTATTGGATAAGTTTAATTCGACCAAAAACAAAATTAGGAATAAAATATGACCATTTAGGCCCACTTGGATTAGATTAGGACATTTATTATTAATTTATTTAAAGAAAGGTTAAAATAGTTAAAATCAAAGTTTAATAAGTAAATAAATTTCAATATAAGGTTATATATAAGATAAATTAGACTATAAATATTAATTAGAAAGCTAAAAAGCTTTCCTACATAATGGTATTTTATTTGTAATTTTTAGACATTAAATAATTTAATATATTTATGACACAATGATGATACAATAATTATCTTATTAATGAAATATTGACATAATTGATGTTATAAATACCCAAATAAATATAATTTGAGACTTTTTATGAATTACACTAATTTCATAGGTTACTATAACATGTTATTATTGATTTAATTAACATTGTTCGAACTAATCATTCTGTCATGAGTTTCACAAAAATCAATTACTAAATAGTGTCAAAATTGACATAAAATAGTTTTTAAAACAAATATTATATTATTAATTGTTATTTTAATCCTAAAAATCTAAGGTTCGGCCAAATGAATTATATAAGGTTATATATATTAATAATAAACAACTTGGAGTTCGTTTGGATTTTTATAGTATTTTTATTAACCTTATAGTGTAAGAACACAAGAAGACACGGTAAAAGTAAAATTATTTAACTTAATGTTAAATCTAAATGATAAGGTCCAAATAGGAAACTAAGCTTGTATAAATTCTATTTTATGAGAGGATTTCGACCCATACCCACCTTAGATTCGAAATAAATCAATTTGGAGCTATTTAAAACCGAATTTGGCTTTATAATAAAATAATATTTTTAGTTATTCCAAAGGTGCCCCTCTCCTCCCTTATAAAAGGGCACCTCCTCCCTCTCTTCCTCACACCACTTCGATCCTTCATGCTCGGAAAACCCCTGCCACTTTCTCCCCTCCACTTCCCTAGAAACATCCTAGAGGTCCTGGTCTTCTTCAAAGACAAATTTGAGTGCCCTAAAAGGAGGTCTCAAAGAAGCACTTCAAAGAAGAGGTAATGTCCGTTACCGATTCTTTCATCTTTATTTCTTCTTCCACTTCTTCTTCTTTAGTTGTTTCATTATGAAGTAATAACATCAGTATCACTCATATACTGATATGTTATTATAAGTATGAAACAACCCTATTTCACCATCTATCCATACTACGGAAAATGAAATCACCACGCGTGCGTACGTACGGAATACCGTCTCCACACCGTGGTGTAATCTATTTTCCACCACCACCTTACTTAGATGGGTATAATGGTGTAAATAATGAATATATATTATTATTTTAAAGTTATATTGATTCTTAAATAGTATACATACACTCCAATACAATTCCATGATCATGGGAACGATATCATCGCTCGTCCGTACGTACGGAATACCGTCTCCACGATGTGATGTGACTCGTTCTACATGATCTTCATTGCATAATGATTATATAACTGAATTGAATGAATTAATATGATATATATTACACTAATAATATTTTGGAAATTAGGTATCTATAACCTAAAGAGAAGAATAAGAATTTATTCGACAAAACACGCATAAGAATAAAAAGTAATAAACACCCGAATAACAAGTTGTAATGAAATATTATTAATAAGAAGCTAAGAATATGACCATATATGAAATCATAACAATGATTATGATTATGTAATAAGTCAATAACATTATTTAAATCATTATACAGGATGTTTGAATACGTACAAAGCATATCAGACCTAAGGTAAGGGAAATATGACAATCTCATTTTTATCCGATATTGTTTATACTTTGGCATTTACTGGGGTGTATTTTATCATCCAAATACATGTTTACTCAATATGTAATATTATTTCCATTCACCTACAATTTTTTAAATCCTATTTTACCCTTCGGTGAGTTTTTAGTAAAAGATATGAAAGGAATCTTTTGTCATTTTTCGTACGAGGTACTTTTTTTGACTTTTCCGACAAAAGTACGAGAAGAATGTTTTTTAAACTTATACGGCATGAATGGATTTTTAAAAAATTATTTCCAAGAAGCTTCCTTTATAAGTTTTCAAGTTTATTTTTAATCAAATTCTTTTAGTTTAAAATTGTTTGACATGTTAAGAAAGGAAAAATGTTTTTGAAGTAGAAAGGATATTTTCCTCAAGAATGGAGTTCAAGAGTTTTATCAAAATTATTTTCCATATAAGATAATATAGGGTTCTGTTTCTATCCCTATTATTACATTGATTTGATTATGTTGTGATGGAAATATTTTTATGAATTCTTTTATCTTATATGAATTATTTTATGATGTCACGATGTTTAAGATTCCCATTTTTATTACATGTGTTATGCTATGATGTATGGTTTATGATTTTGTGGCACACATAAGAATGGTATCATTATGATATGGGTGGGACCTATATCTCCCTCTAATGCATTGGGTAAAGATTTTATATCTCATGAGATAGACATGCTTGGAACGGCAGGTTAAACCGGTTCAGTAAAACAGGACTGAAACGAGGAGTGAACTCGGTTCAGAAATGGACTTTGTCCACTAAGATAGTCTTGGAAATGAGTCTTTACTAACAAGAAATTATTCTAAATGATTATGTGTGTATGCCACAAAGTTTCATGTTTTATGTTATGATTATTGGGATTACATTTCACTATTATGATTTATCCCATGTTATGAAATTATGATCTCTTTTGCAGGTTAAGATTTCCAAAAGTTATGTTCTTATGTATATGATGTGATTGATATTTATTTTGTTTAACCTTACTGAGCATTTGAGCTCACCCTTTTGTATGTTTTATTTCCCCAAGTTAGGAAGAAGGTTATTAAGTAGAATATGCCAAAAAGGGACTCTAGATATGATGAAATAAATGGGAGGCAAAGTAGATACTTTATGAACTAGTTGTTTATGCTTTCCATTTTCTAAAGACACTATACCTATATGGTCCTTTCATGGTTTTGTTATATGTTGTAATAATTGTTCTCCAATTTTGAAGTAATAACAATGTATGTAAATTATGGGTCGTTATAGTTGGTATCAGAGGAAAGGTATAGCCACCCCTTGGAAACTAGGATGTGGAAGCCTTAGTAAGAACTCTAAGGATAATTCTAAGCATAGAACACAATCTTAGTGTTTTAGAAATGACCATGAAGAACCTAGGATAAGACCTTAAGTGTGAAATTTTATTCTTGATTATGTGGTTTTCCTATTATAATTAGTGTTTCTCACACTATTCTTCTTGGTTTTAGTCAATGGCTGGAACCCGAAGGAACCGTGTTAATGCGGAATGTGACGAGAAATGCAATGATTGTCCCCTGGAGCAACCAAACGTTATGGGAGATGGAATGAAAAATCTTGTACCCATGATCACACAACTTTCTCAAGCTATGAATCATACATGACTTCCAAATGAGCAAATGAAGGAGAAACATTCTATTTAATCCTTCATGAGGCAGAATCCAACTTCTTTCAGCGGGTCTACTGATGCATTAGTTGCTGAACAATGGATTAGTACTACTGAAAAGATATTTTCAGTTCTTCAATGTTTTGAACATGATAAATTCATCCTAGCAGTGTATCGTTTGGAAGGAGATGCTGATCAATGGTGGAATCTTATTAAGAATACGAGGCAAGGGGATGAAATTGAGTCCATGGAATGGGACGACTTCAAGAACTTATTTTTCAATAAGTACTTCCCTCGTATTCTCCAAACAAATACGGAGAAAGAGCTTCTTGAACTGAAGCAAAAGGATGATGAATCTATTGGTACTTATGAAGAAAATTTTTCCAGACTTGAAAGGTACGCTTCTGATATTATTATCCAACCTGAGAGTAAGATCGATCGATTATTTAGTGGCTTAAAACCAAGTCTTCGAAGGGCATTAGCCATAAGGGACTTCAACAGCTACGAGGAAATCGTTCGATGTGATCTCAAAGTCGATATGGAGATTGGAGTAACCCATAAGTCATATGGGTTTGATAAGAAGAGGAAAATGGAATTCAAAGGAAAATCTAAAGAGCACACTGAAAAGAAGATGAGCTTTCCCTTATGCTCAAAGTGTGGAAAGAAACATGGAGGGAGTTGTCTTAAAGGGACAAGTAAATGTTTTAAATGTGGAAAGGAAGGTCATCGGGCATTTGAATGCCGCAATGATGGGAAGAAGATGTCTAATGATGAAAACAAAGGAAGGGCTACACAGAATGACCCTACTACACTTCAATGTTTCAAGTGAAAGGAGATGGGGAATTATTCCAATCAATGCCCAAATCCAAGGGTTGATGATGATGGTCGACGTCAACAAACTCTTAAGGCTAAAGACAAAGGAAAGTCACATGAAATTTCTATCTACGATGTGGAGTACGATAACGATGTGGTGAAAGGTACACTTACCATCCACTCTAAAGTAGAAAATGTTTTATTTGGTTCTGGATCCACCCAATCCTTTATTTTTGAAGAAGTTTCTAAGTATATCACCGTATTACCTCAACAATTAGATGTTGAGTTAGCTGTGACAACCCCTAATGGCACAACAGTCGCATCAAAAGTTTATAATTCTTCTTCGATTGAAGTTTGTGGGAAAGTGATTCCTGCAAATCTTGTGATCCTTCCTATAGTGGAAGTTGATGCGACTCTTGGAATGGATTGGATTTCTCTACATGGAGCTCATATCAATTTCCAAAGAAGGGAATTCACATTTCATATTCCAGATCAATCTATGATTGTCTATCGATGCAAGGATGAACATAACCTTCCAGTGGAAATTTATTCCATTTTATGGGTATTGATTCCACTAAAAGAAGGTTATTTATCTAAAATGGTTGGTGATAAACTCACGATTAAGAATATGCACATTGTACGGGAGTTTGATGATGTCTTTCTAGAGGAATTACTGGGTCTTCCACTGAATCGTGAAGTTGAGTTTTCAATAGAACTCGTACCAGATGGTTTGCCTATTTCAAAGAAACCTTATAGAATGGCCCCAATTGAGTTGCAGGAATTGAAGAAGAAACTCCAAGAGAATCATGATAAGGGGTTAATACGCCCTAGTGCATCACCTTGGAGAGCACCTGTTCTGTTTGTTAAGAAGAAAGATGGATCAATGAGACTCTGCATTGATTATCGAGAACTTAACAAGATCACTATCAAGAACAAATATCCTCTCCCTCGCATTGATGACCTATTTGACCAACTACACAGAGATCAATACTTTTCCAAGATTTATCTTCATTCAGGGTATCATCAATTAAGGGTCAAAAGGGAGGATATACCAAAGACGGATTTTCGTACAAGGTATGGACACTATGAATTTATAGTGATGCAATTTGGTCTTACTAATGCCCCTGCTATCTTCATGGATCTAATGAATAGTGTCTTTAAAGACTATCTTGATCAGTTTGTGGTAGTCTTTATAGATGATATTCTTGTCTATTCAAAGAGCAAGGAAGAACATGAAGATCACTCGAGAATTATATTGAAGACCCTGAGAAAGGATAATCTTTATGCCAAATTTACCAAGTGTGAATTTTGGCTTCAAAAAGTTTCATTTTTGGGTCACATAATCTCAAAAGAGGGGATATCTGTGGATCCAGAAAAAATAGAGGTTATCGAAAGATGGTCGGGACCAACAACAATAACTGAAATCGGAAGTTTTCTTGGTTTGGCTGGATATTATCGACGTTTTGTGAAATATTTTTCACGATTATCTAATCCACTCACCAAGTTGACTCGGAAAGGAGTTAAGTTTGTTTGGACGAAGGAATGTGAAGAGAATTTCAAGGAGTTGAAAAGAAGGTTATCCAGTGCACCTGTGCTCACACTGACTTGTAGTGGAGAAAGGTTTGTGATCTACAGTGATGCATCCAAGAAGGGATTGGGGTGTGTTCTTATGAAAAATGATATGGTGATAGCTTATGCCTCACGATAGTTGAAAATACATGAGCAAAATTACCCAACTCATGATTTAGAATTAGTTGCGGTAATCTTTGCATTAAAGATTTGGAGGCATTACCTTTATTGTGAAAGGTGTGATATTTATACTGATCATAAAAGTTTAAAGTATATTTTCACACAGAAGGAGCTGAATATGTGCCAAAGAAGAAGGTTGGAGCTGATTAAGGATTACGACTGCTCAATTCATTACCTCCCTGGGAAAGCAAACAAGGTGGAAGATGCATTAAGTCGACAAGACCATGCTAGTTTATCCATGATGAGGATCACAAAAGATCCAATATTTATTGATTTACAAAACAGGGATCTGGGAATTATAATGAAAGGGGAAAAATTGTATCTTTCTCAAATGAATGTTCAACCATCTATACATGTGAAGATTAAAGAGGCACAGAAAGAAGATGTCGAGTTACAAAAGAAGGTGAGAAATGTTTCTGAATTCAACCTTGATTGTGATGGGATAATAAAGTTCAGGAATCGGGTTTGTGTTCCTCCCATCCCCGAATTAAAGGAGCTGCTGGATGAGGCTCATAGTTCTTCATTCTCTATTCATCCTGGAAGCACGAAGATGTATAGGGACCTGAAAGAGTAATTCTGGTGGGATGGCATGAAAAGAGATGTTGCTGAATATGTCTCTCGATGCTTGGTTTGTCAACAAGTTAAAGCTGAGAGAAAAAAGTCTAAGGGGATGTTACAAAAATTACCCATACCCAAATGGAAATGGGGAAACATCACTATGGACTTTGTCACAGGACTTCCTAAAACATCCAAAGGCAATAATGCTATCTGGGTCATAGTTGATCGTCTTACAAAGTCTGCACACTTCATTGCTATTAGAGAGGATTTCTCTCTGGATCAGCTTGCCATGATATATGTAAAGTAAGTGGTAATATTGCATGGAGTACAACTTTCTATTATATCTGATCAGGATCCGAGATTTACCTCGAAGTTCTGGCGAAGTCTTCAGCATACTCTGGATACAGAGTTGAGTTTCAGCACTGCTTATCATCCTCAGACAGATGGTCAGTCTGAGAGAACAATTAAAACTCTAGAAGATATGTTGAGATCTTGCTCTATGGATTTCAAAGGTGGTTGGGATCAACACCTACCTTTGGTGGAATTTTCTTATAATAATAGCTTTCACTCCAGTATTCAGATGGCTCCTTATGAAGCTCTCTATGGAAAGAAATGCAGGACTCCAACTTGCTGGGATGAAGTTAGGGAAAGAAAGCTATTAGGACCCGATCTCATTGATGATATGGCAGAAAAGGTCAGATCTATTCAACAACACATAAGAGCAGCTCAGAGTTGACAGAAAAGTTATGCCGACAATCGAAGAAAAGACCAAGAGTTTGAAGTGGGTGATAAAGTGTTCTTACGAATATCTCCCTGGAAGTGGGTCATGAGATTTGGAAAGAAGGGGAAGTTGAGCCCTAGATATATCTGTCCTTTCGAAATACTGGATCGTATTGGGAAGGTAGCTTACCTATTGGTGCTTCCACCGAATCTCTTTCAAGTTCACGATGTGTTCTATGTATCTCTCCTGAGAAAGTACATACCTGATCCTTCACATGTACTCAGCTCAGAAGTTGTATCACTAGAGCAGGATATTTCTTATGAAGAACAGCCGAGAGAGATTCTGGATCGTAGCGAAAAATTCCAACAAAAACAAGACCACTTGATTGTTGAAAGTTTTATGGAGGAACCACCAATTAGAAGAAGCTACATGGGAGCTTGAGGATATGATGAGGGAGAGGTATCCTCATCTGTTTGTTACAAAGTGACAAATTTCGAGGGCGAAATTCATTTTAAGGGGGGTAGAATGTAAAACCCAAGACTTTTATGTTATATAAATCATCAAAGGAATATTTTTCTACACACAACACTTTCTTGGCTTGCTTTACACGAAATCGCAACCTTCCTCGATAGCTTGCGTCGTGCGCAATACCGAGTTTCACTAAACAATGATATGCTAATAAAATATTATTAAAACTAGCCATTATGAATAGTAATAACCACTTTTTGAAATTTTATAAATTTTATTTTTCAAAATGGACTTCATTTTTGGATTCGGAATATCGAAATTATCCTAGGGTGAAATTTTGGTATTTTTCTGAAAACTTTCAATTTTTGATAAATAGTGAAACCACTAAGTGGTAGTTAAAAAACTGAATTTTTCATAAAACGTAATTTTACCGCTTCTGTGAGTGGAATTTCAAAAATCCGAGAGACACGGTTGATGCCAGTAAGTAAAATGTGGTTCAATGAGATGAAAATAATTTTTGGTGAATAGTAACTTTTTACTTTTATTTACCACGGTTAAAAGTAAATAGGGTAATTAAGTGTACAAGTGATATTATTATTACCCTAACACATTTTCTAAATCTATTGGATAAGTTTAATTTGATAAAAAACAAACTTAGGAATAAAATATGACCATATAGGCCCACTTAGATTAGATTAGGACATTTATTATTAATTTATTTAAAGAAGGGTTAAAATAGTTAAAATCAATGTTTAATAAGTAAATAATTTTTAATATAAGGTTATATATAAGATAAATTCGACTATAAATATTCATTAGAAATATATAAATATTTCCTACATAATGGTATTTTATTTTTAATTTTTAGACATTAAATAATTTAATTTATTCATGACACAATTATGATGCAGTCATTATCTTATTAATGAAATATTGACATAATTGATGTTATAAATACCCAAATAAATGTAATTTGAGACTTTTTATGAATTACAATAATTTTATAGGTTACTATGACATGTTATTATTGATTTAATTAACTTTTTTCGAACTAATCATTCTGTTATGAGTTTCACAAAAATCAATTACTAAATAGTGTCAAAATTGACATAAAATAGTTTTTAAAACAAATATTATATTAGTAATTGTTATTTTATTCCTAAAAATCTAAGGTTTGGCCAAATGACTTAGATAAGGTTATATATATTAATAATAAACAACTTGGGGTTCTTTTGGATTGTTATAGTAAGTTTATTAACCTTATAGTGTAAGAATACAATAAGACACGGTAAAAGTAAAATTATTTAACTTAATGTTAAATCTAAATGATAAGGTCACAATAGGAACCTAAACTTGTCTAAATTCTATTGGACGAGAGGAGTTCGACCCATCCCCACATTAGCTTAGAAATAAATCAATTTGGATCTATTTAAAAACGAATTTGTCTTTATAATAAAATAATATTTTTAGTTATTCCAAAGGTGCCCCTCTCCTCCCTTATAAAAGGGAACCACCTCCCTCTCTTCCTCACACCACTTTGAGCCTTCAAGATCGTCCAAACCCTGCCACTTTCTCCCCTCCAATTCCCTAGAGACATCCTATAGGTCCTGGTATTCTTCAAAGACAAATTTTAGTGACCTAAAAGGAGGTCTCAATGAAGCACTTCAAAGAAGAGGTAATGTCCGTTACCGATTCTTTCATCTTTATTTCTTCTTCCACTTCTTCCTCTTTAGTTTTTTTCATTATGAAGTAATAACATCAGTGTCACTCATATACTGATATGTTATTATAAGTATGAAACAACCCTATTTCACCATCTATCCATCCTACGGAAAATGAAATCACCGCGCGTGCGTACGTATGGAATACCGTCTCCACACCGTGGTGTAATCGTTTTTCCACCACCACCTTACTTGGATGGGTATAATGGTGTAAATAATGAATATATATGATTATTGTAAAGTGATATTGATTCTAAAATAGTATACACACACTCCAATACAATTCCATGATCATGGGAACGATATCATCGCTCGTGCGTACGTACGGAATACCGTCTCCACGATGTGATGCGACTCGTTCTACATGATCTTCATTGCATAATGATTATATAAATGAATTGAATGAATTAATATGATATATATTACAGTAATAACATTCTGGAAATTATGTGTCTATAACCTAAAGAGAAGAATAAAAATTTATTTGACAAAACACGCATAAGAACAAAAGGTAATAAACACCCGAATAACAAGTTGTAATGAAATATTACTAATAAGAAGCTAAGAATATGACCATATGTGATATCATAACAATGAGTATGATTATGGAATAAGTCAATAATATTATTTAAATCATTATACAGGAGGTTTGGATACGTACAAAGCATATCGGACCTAAGGTAAGGGAAATATCACAATCTCATTTTTATCCGAGATTGTTTATACTTTGGCATTTACTAGGGTGTATTTTATCATACACATCCATGTTTCCTCAATATGTAATATTATTTCAATTTACCTACAATTTTTTAAATCCTATTTTACCCTTCGGTGAGTTTTTAGTAAAAGATATGAAAGGAATCTTTTGTCATTTTTCGTACGAGGTACTTTTTTTGACTTTTCCGACAAAAGTACGAGAAGATTGTTTTTTTAACTTATACGGCATGAATGTATTTTTAAAACATTATTTTCACAAGGCTTCATTTACAAGTTTTCAAGTTTATTTTTAATCAACTTCTTTTAGTTTAAAATTGTTTGACATGTTAAGAAAGGAAAAATGTTTTTGAAGTAGAAAGGATATTTTCCTCAAGAATGGAGTTCAAGAGTTTTATCAAAATTATTTTCCATCTAAGATAATATAGGGTTTTGTTTCTATACCTATTATTACATTGATTTGATTTTGTTGTGATGGAATTATTTTTATGAATTCCTTTATCTTATATGAATTATTTTATGATGTCACGATGTTTAAGATTCCCATTTTTATTACATGTGTTATGCTATGATGTATGGTTTATGATTTTGTTTCACACATAAGAATGGTATCATTATGAGATGGGTGGGACCTATATATTCCTCCAATGCATTGGGTAAAGATTTTATATCTCATTAGATAGAAATGGATGGAACGACAGGTTAAACCGCTTCAGTAAAACAGGACTGAAACGAGGAGTGAACTGGGTTCAGAAATGGAAATTGTCCACTAAGATAGTCTTGGCAATGAGTCTTGACTAACAAGAAATAATTCTCAATGATTATGTGTGTATGACACAAAGTTTCATGTTTTAAGTTATGATTATTGGGATTACATTTCACTACTATGATTTATCCTAGGTTATGAAATTATGATCTCTTTTGCAAGTTAATATTTCCAAAAGTTATGGGCTTATGTATATGATGTGATTGATATTTATTTTGTTTACCCTTACTGAGCATTTGAGCTCACCCTTTTGTATGTTTTATTTCCCCAGGACAGGAAGAAGGTTATTAAGTAGAATATTCCAAAAAGGGTGTAGAGACCCGAAGCTTATCGTACATGGACATTACATTACTTTTGCGGAATACTTAGTACATAACAAAAACACACACACAAGGATCGTAATAGTTTAGTGTCTTTGGAAACTCGGAACGTAATCTTCTAATCGTGGTGAAAGATCTTCAATATCTCCCATAAAGATCTTCCCTTTTTTTTACCTATAAACCTTTCTTTATATCCTGGGGAAAAGAAAACATAAAATGGTGAGCTCAAATGCTCAGTAAGGGTAAACAAAAGAAATATCAATCAAATCATATACAAAAGAACATAGCTTTTTTGGAAATCTTAACCTGCAAAAGAGCTCATAATATCATAACATGGGATAAATCATAGAAGTGAAAATGAGATCCCCATAATCATAACATAAAACTTGAAACTTTGTGGCATGCACACATAATCATGGAAAATCATTTCTTGTTAGTCATGACTCATTTCCAAGACTATCTTAGTGGACAAAGTCCCTTTCTGAAGCGAGTTCACTCCTCGTTTCAGTCCTGTATCACTGAACCGAAATAACCTTCTGTTCCAGCCATGTCTATCTCATGAGATATAAAATCATTACCCAATGCATTGGAGGGAGATATAGGTCCCACCCATCTTATAATGAATCCTTTCTTATGTGTGCCACATAATCATAACACATACATCATCGCATAACACATGTAACAAAAATGGCATTCTTGAAACATCATGACATCATAAATCAATTCATATAAGATAAAGGAATTCATAAACATAATTCCATCACAACATAGTCAAATCAATGTAAAAATATGGATAGAAACAGAACCCTTTATTACCTTAGATGGAAAATAATTTTGATAAAACACTTGAAATGAATTCTTGAGGAAAATATCCTTTCTTCTTCAAAATCAATTTCTTTTCACAAAACATCATGCAATTTTAAAAGAAAGTGATTTAATTGAAAATAGTCCTGAAATCTTTTGGAGTAAGCTTCATGAAAATAAGTATTTATAAAATCGTAAAAATCTGTTCGTGCCGTAAAAAAAAATATTCTTCACGTACTTTTGTCGGAAAAGTCAAAAAAGTACCTCGTACGAAAAACGACAAAAGATTCCTTTCATATCTATTACTAAAAACTCACCGAAGGGTAAAATTGGATTTAAACCATTGCAAGTGGATGGAAACAATATTACATATTGAGGGAACATGGATGTGGATGATAAAATACACCCCAGTAAATACTTACGAATAAACAATCTCGGATAAAAATGAGATTGTGATATTTCCCTTACCTTAGGTCCGACTTGCTTTGTAAGTGTCCGAACCTCCTGTATAATGATTTAAATCATGTTATTGACTTATTAAAGAATCATATTCATTGTTATGATATCATATATGGTTCACTTATGACATTATATTACCCGTTCTTTTGTAAATTCCATGTTAAAGAAGCGTTTTGGGTAAAATCGTTTCATTTATCGTAGGTGTTTTGACTTGTTGTTCTTGACACAATTATTACTTATATCATGATTTACTTACTTCCAGAATATAAAATATGATTTATATATCATATATATTCAGTATATATATATATATATAATAGGTAGATAAATAAAATGAAAAACACCGTTCATGGAGACGGTAGTCCGTACGTATGCATGAACGCTGTTTTCCTTTCCTTATTGTCTTGAAATGGAAGTAAGTAGATGACATACATATGTATATATATACATAAATCCAGTAGATTTATAATGTCATATATTTCATTATTATTTCTTATATATACATTATAATCATTCTTAAATGGTTAACATGGATAATGAATCTCATCGCGTCGTGGAGACGGTATTCCGTACGTACGCACGAGCGATGATATCATTTCTATAAATATTGAATTGAATTGGAGTGGATTATACAATATATCAGAATCAATATGATGTTGTAATAACTATGTATAGTTATTCTTTACACCATTATACCCATCCATGTAAGGTGGTGGTGGAAAATAGATTACACCACGGCGTGGAGACGGTATTCCGTACGTACGCACGCGCGGTGATTTCTTTTTCCGTAGGATGGATAGATGGTGAAATAGGGTTGTTTCATACTTATAATAACATATCCGTATATGAGTGATACTGATGTTATTACTTCATAATGAAACAACCTAAGAAGAAGAAGTGGAAGAAGAAATAAAGATGAAAGAATTGGTAACGGTAATTACCTCTTCTTTGAAGTGCCTCTTTGAGACCTCCTCTTAGGGCACTAAAATTGGACTTTGAGGAAGACCAGAACCTCTAGGATGTTGCTAGAAAAGTGGAGAGGAGAAATTGGCAGGGGTTGGCCGAGCTTGAGTGCTCAAATTGGTGTGAGGAGGAGGGGGAGGAGGTGTCCTTTTATAGGGGAGGAGAGGGGCACCTTAGGAATATCTCAAAATATTATTTTATATTAAAGTCAAAATCGGTTTATAATGGTTCCAAAGGGTCTTATTTTGAAGCTAAAGTGGGTATGGGTCGAAATCCTATCAACCAATAAGATTTAGACAAGTTTAGGTTCTTATTTTAACCTTATCAATTAGATTTAACTCTAAGTTAAATAATTTAACTTTTACCGTGTCTTTTTGTTTTCTTTCACTATATGGTTAATAAACTTACTATAACATGCCAAAAGAACCCCAAATTGTATATTATTAATACATATATCCTTATCTAAGTCATTTGGCCGAACCTTAGATTTTTAGGAATAAAATAACAATTAATAATATAATATTTGATTTGACAACTCTTTTGTGTCAATTTTGACACTATTTGATATATGATTTTTTTGAAAGTCATAACAGAATTATATGTTCGAACCAAGTTGATTAAATCAACAATAATATATCATAGTAACCTAGAAAATTAGTGGAATTCATAAAAAGTCTTAAATTACATTTATTTTGGTATTTATATTATCAATTATGTCAATATTTCATAAATAAGATAATTACTGCATCATCTTTGTGTCATAAATAAATTATATTATTTGATGTCTAAAAATTACAAATAAAATACCATCATGTAGGAAATCTTTTTAGCTTTCTAATGAATATTTATAGTCGAATTTATCTTATGTATAACCCCATATTAAAAATGATTTACTTATTAAACGTTGATTTTAACTATTTTAACCCTTCTTTAAATAAATTAATAATAAATGTCCTAATCTAATCCAAGTGGGCCTAAATGGTCATATTTTATTCCTAAGTTTGTTTTTGGTCGAATTACACTTGTCCAATAGAATTAGGACATGTGTTAGGGTAATATTAATATCATATTTACCCTTAGTTACCCTATTTACTATTTACCGTGGTAAAAAAAAGTAAAAAGTTACTATTCACCAAAAAATTATTTTCATCTCATTGAATCACATTTTAGTCCTTGATATTAACCGTGTCTCTCGGATTTTCGAAATTCCATTCACAGAAGCAGTAAAATTAAGTTTTATGCAAAATTCAGTTTTTAACCTACCACTTAGTAGTTTCACTATTCATCAAAAATTGATGTTTTTCAGAACAATGCCAAAATTTCATCCCAAGCTATATTTCATATTCCGAATTCAAAAATGAAGTCTATTTTACCAAATTCATAACATAAAAGTTGCATTAATTAATTTTATAATTAAATCCCGCTGTTAAAACAAATAGCGTGTTTTTAAGAAACAATATCTATCAAAAGATTGACACTTGTTTATGTCTAGTTTAAATGTGAAATTACATCCAATGACCAACATTGTATTAAATTGTAAAAATATATTCTAAATATACTTTAAAACCACTAAAATTAATGATTTATCACTATTAATTATTTCGATTAAAAAAGTTGTTTTTTAATTATAATTTAGTAATTTTCACTATTCATCAGAATATGAAAGTTATCCGAAATGTACCAAAATTTCACCTTAGGCTAAATTCGATACTCCGAATCCAAAAATGAAGTTCATTTTGAAATATAAGATTTACATAATTTTAAAAAGTGGTTATTACTATTCATAACGGCTAGTTTTAATAATATTTTAATAGCATATCATTGTTTCGTGAAACTCAGGATTACGTACCACACACGCTATCGAGGAAGGTTGCGATTGCGTGTAATGCAAGGCAAGTCAAGGATGCGTGTTATGCAAGCTCCTTTTGGTGTAGCGTATAACACAAGACATTAGTAAAATAAAAAAGAATATTTTTCATAAAATCTTGGGCTGTTACAAAGGGACTCTAGATATGATGAAATAAATGGGAGGCAAAGTAGATGCTTTATGAACCAGTTGTTTATGCTTTCCAGTTTCTAAAGACACTATACCAATACGGTCCTTTCTTGGTTTTGTTATATGTTGTAATAAGTGTGCTTCAATTTTGAAGTAATGAAAATGTATGTAAATTATGGGTCGTTATAGTTCTTGCCCATTTCACCCCTCTTATGCCATTCCACCTCTCCTATTCATGATTCAGTCTTCAAAACACTCTTCAAAGCCATTTTTGGCATGAGTTCTTGATTTGATTTCCTTATCTGAAAGGAATTATGTGGAATATATCTCAAAACCTTGCGATTTACACATGTTTATGTCACTAAAGTTTGAGATTTCATTCATTCAACCTCATCCTTTAAGATGAGAGAACTCTTTTAAACTGGGCCTCCTTTTCAGGAGTAAGCTCCAGTCATAATTCCCTTAAACTGGGCCTCCTTTTCAAAAGTAAGGCCCAGTCATAATTCTCTTAACCTAGGTATCCTCCTTAAGAGTAAGCCCCAAGTCCTCTTTTATCCTGGTCCTCCTTTTCAGGAGTAATCCAAGTCTTATAATCTCAAATATGGGCATCCTCCTTAGGAGTAAGCCCCAAGTCCTCTAATTTTTTCAAGTCCCTTAACCTGGGCCTCCTTCTCAGGAGTAAGCCCCAGTCTTAATTTATCTTAACCAGTCCTAATTTACATTTGATCTGGGATTCCTTCTCATGAGTAAAACCCAATCACAAGTCCTCTCCTAATTTGGGCCCCCTTTTCAGGAGTAATCCCCAAGTTAGAGTATTCAATCTCCATGAAGCACATATACCTTTATGGACCCTGTTCCTGGATTTCTTCCCTGAAGTGAATACTAATATTCATTTATCTGGGTAGTCATAAACACATAAGCCCCACATCATTGCATCCTTCATGGCAGAATTGTCTGGTTTCACCAATACCTCTTGTTTCTCGCACCGAGCATGACTCACATGAGCTTAGAGTGTAAAAGTAATCATGACTTCTTTCTTTGAGCCATCAATCATGCATAAGCATTATACTCCTTTATTCGAACTACGTGGGTTCTGATTCCTTTTCTAAACAAAGGATACGTAGGTAGTCCATCTGCGGGTTCTATCCCAACTCTATAATAATCCACATCCTTCTGAATGACAATAAACTTCAAGTGCTCCACTGAGTGTCTTTAAAACCAGCATGGTCATCATAATGACCAAGAGACTTCTATATAAATGTGTCGAAGGATACCATTGACCAACAATCTCTAATAAATAGAGATGATTCTCTATCGATGAAGAACCTCGAATACATAAAAAATATTCTCTAAATTTCCTACATATTTAATCATTGATTGTCAGATCTGCAGGAAAGCGCATTTTATACTTGGTAATGTAATAAGGATTCACGAACATAAATTAAATATATAAAGAGAGTCTCGGAGTAGACAATAATTCCCCTAAAAAAGGTGTGATGAGTCCGACCTCCCATCCTCTTGACCAATGCAAATTCCTAAGTCTCATCAGTCCACAAACTAATGAGTGCATACCTTTAGAAAGTAGGTCCAAATGGATGTGGAATCATTGGATGTTTCTGGTTCTACGAACAAAACCGTTAGAAACCGATCGGAATGTTTGAACCTTCAATCAATGAGGTCATCCCCGAATTCTGAGGGAAACAAAAAATGGTGAACCCGACGTGAATCCTTAACCAAGTTAAAATAATGTTTTTCTTATTTGTTAGGCCCTTATTTAAAACTCAATGAGAGGGCCAAAAAAAACAATCATTGACATATGTACTCATCCAAAAGATGTAGTGGCTAAATTTATCTTGATTACGTCTGTTATATCAAACATGAACTCTTTTCCAATATCTTCTGGATTTCCATAATGGCTGCTCTCAAGTTCACACCTGTGAATACTGCTGCTACTCCTGCTAGATCGGCATCCGCTCTAAGGATGACATCACCTACTTAGCATCTTCAACACTGGATATCAAATGCGCTGGTTAAAGAGTACCGTCAACGTGGTTCCATCCCAACTCTGGAGGCTGCCCGACAATCACTCCAAGTGAACAACTCACACCGGTCTTCCAAACAACGATCACCGATGATTAAAAAGTAGGTGGTGCTAACCACCGTCTCCAACCGTTTCAGGTCGTTATCCCCAGAACACAATCACCATTCACTCCCATATTTTGGGGAGGTGAATGAGCAGGTCCCTCAGGGCCTTAATTCAATGAAGCAGGAGTCCTTACTGAGGGGTCCTATCAACAATTTCCGCCAGACTCATGTGGTAGTACTCCCTCAACATGATGAGGGTACCGACTCAAGGCATTCGGCTCAGGTTCCTCGAAACTGAGAAGGAAAGACGAACCACCAGAGATGGAATCTGGTCAACAGTGAGTAGGTTCTCATCTCTTCCATCTCTAGAGATGTCCACCAACCTAACTTGGTGGTAAGCAACGAGCAGGCACATACACCTGCCTGTTTTAATTCCACTGTCCAGCAGAATCGTCTGGCAGCATCACGCCAATCTTGCCAGGCAATTCCGGCGGAGTACTATAGGAAGGAACATACACCTATTTATACATCATCAGCTAGTCAGCAGGCTCGTCTGACTACATATGATGAAGCTCGTCAACCACGTTGGGTGCAGTGCAATCAGTAGGCACATACACATGCTAGTATTAATCAATCCTACCAACAGTCTCACTTGGTAGCATTCAGAGAAGTTAGTCGGAAAGCCCCGACAACAAACAGGAGGTAGACTCAACTCTCTGCCCCCACACTTGAGTACTTTCAGGATTCACTGACAGGAAAAGGAGGGCAGGAGCAGGCACATACACCTACTCCAAGCATGGAATGGACGTATATCCCTGTTCCAGTAGCTGAAAGAATATTTTATCAATGGTGAAAGAGCATAAGAAAATCCCTGCTCATATTTTGGATGCATGCCAGGATATTATAACAACTTCAGCGGTATCTCTAATAAAGACACATAAATCTATCCCTACAAGTGGAGTGACACCTAAACATCTCACTCCGGAACAGACACACACATCTGTTCCAGTCCAAGAGGGTTTTGGGGCATACTCCCCCATATCATACGTACAATCAAGTTAGGCACATACACCTAATTTGAGTGGAGATCGTCTGCCTAACCTGGCCAACATTCCTGATTAGGCACATACACCTACTGAGAGCAACCACTTTCGTCAACAAGTGGTTTCCAAAGAGAGTAAGAAGGTGTCTAAGAAAAATACCCGATCAGCACAGTCAGGAGATCAAGAGCCAATCTGTAACAAGGCCTTAGTTGATGCAGGAGTTCTTGAATCCCTCAAACAGTTATCTATTGGAATTCAGGATTCTACTCCCTCATTTCCCAATAGTGGGAACATTAATTCCGAAGGTCTTCAACAGACAGTTCCTCATGAAGGCTTGCTTCATGACAATTCGGTTGATCTTGAAGTTTTATCTTCAGATGAGAGCCACAGGAACCCTCTGTGTGGTCAGAAGACTAAGGAGCGAGAGATCTAATATTTTGCTATAACTCACCATGGTGGTCCTCCCCATGATGATGAATTTCGCATCAAAATTCCTCTCCGCAGTAATGATGCACATTTCTCGGAAAATGCTCCAGTAGACGATGTAGTGCTGAGAAAGCCCTCTTATCTTGAGGCACTTGAAAATGCTAAACCAGTCATGTCTGATGCTTTGTCACTAGAAGGTGAAATACTTTCTCAATCAAAAGATAGCCCAGGGTGTTGGTCATTCTCCGAACCACCCCTAAGTCATGCATCTTCTAGTTTGATCCATGATTTATCTACCAATTTGTTGAATATGATGAAGCAACAAGGAAACACCAACTCTGGTCAAATTAGGTATAAGAATCGTCATTTAATGATAAAGAGGAAATTCTGAACATGAGAAAACAACTGGAAAAAGGTGAAGTACCAGTCATGTTTTGGCCTCTGGCTGACTCTCAGTATGACATTCCAAAGATGATGACGGAAGATGGGATTCATGATATTTGTCTCAACATATGGAAATCTCTTTTTCAGTTGAAGAAGAAATTATTATCTTATGATGAATATGAAAATCATATTAAGATAATAGAAGGGTTACAACGTCAGATTGATTTGGCATCTCTATCAGTCTCTCGATATCCGAAGGCTGAAAAGCAGCAGAGAGCCCTTCAAAGTTCATGCCTTGGAGCACTAAGAATATTGTGTCAGTTAATTTCCAATGCCCCATCTGGTATTCATGTCAGAGGATGGGGTGTTCATGGAGCACTACATTTCACGGTGCTCTCTAGTCAGCAAAGCCCGCCGAAAATGGTCTCATGCAATGTTATTGCCCATGGCCGGCCACAGACAATGGGATTTGTTTGTAATCAAATGCTTTCCCAAGAACATGATTCAACTAGTTCCTCTCAAAATCAAGCATACAGATAACAATTTGTTGAATTACTCCTGCATCAATCAATTGAGAATATTGAACAAGCCTCTCGTATGGAGCAACCATTTCATCAAGTGACAGAAGTGTTGGAAATCATCTAACGGTATTTTGAACCAGGTGATAAAAGTGGATACAGGTTAATGCATCCAGCTAATTTCCGGATTAAGGTTCGCAAGATCAGGAGAGCTTTTAAGAAAGTCTCAGACATAGCATGTCAAGAGCCGCCCCAACTTGCCAGAATGGGGACTCTTTTAAACCAACCCTCAGAATCAACAAATAGGATTCGAGGAGTTGAGCAGGAACAGAAGGAACAACCCCAGTCCACCGGACTGGGGACTTTTTCAAATCATCAATCCCCTCCTCAGAGAAATTCGGTCTTCTCTCGATTGGGGAAGAAGCCTCAAGAGGAACGAAGATCCAAATTATCAGGAGATTCCTTCCAAATTATGGTTCGTCAAGAAGTTCCTGAGGGATCGAATCAACAAAAGGAAATTTCTCATCAAAGACTTGGAAGAAGACAATATCACAGAAATGTTAATAGAAGGGATGCGATGCGTTATGCATCAATCAATGTCATCAATGCCATTGTTGTTGATCCACCAGATGAGGCTCACTCAGGGGACTCAGATAAAGAGGTTCCTGCTCAAGAAGATGTAGGCATCAACACAAATGAAGAAGGTGTGCGTACACGAAATCAAAGGGTTACTCAGAACCTAGGTAATCCTTCGAGTAACCCACTTCCCCCTCTCCGAAAAGGATCCAACAAAGGGAGGGGACAAAATCCGGTTACATATCCTTCCTCTGGAGAAGTCTAATCGCCCTCACTAGAGCAAAGTTCACACAAGAGGAGGAAGAAATGAAAGAATTAAGGAGGTTGAATGCAGAAATACTTCAAAGTAGTCTTCTTCTTAAGCATTCTGGAGTCAGTCAGCCAAAGGAATTTGTTGCAGCTACTGAGATGGATCAAGAATATCCTCCTCTATCATTACACCCTCACGGGTCTAATCCTATGGGTCAAGTGCAACAACAGTTGGCAGTGCTACCATCAGTTGCAACACCAACCACCACATCTATCCAAGCTCCAGTCATTGCACCTACCCAAGTCCAAGTTCAACTAGATATTTCTCAAAAGTTAATAACTACCATTGAGTCATTAACAGCTCATTTAGAAACTATGGAAGGGAAACATGCGCAGGTTCAACCAGAAAAAAAAGTTTACCCTAAATGGGTAGATTCAATCTCTCCTCCATCCAGTTTTGGAAACCTTGTATTCCCTATTTTCAATGTATCAGGCGACCCTAAACAACATTTGATGCATTACGTGTCTTTTTGTGATCATATGATGGGAACTCTAGAGCAGCAAGAAGAAGTAAAACTCAGATGCTTTGTACGGACCTTGCAAGGACCATCCTTTGTCTGGTATACAATCTTACAATCCCGGTCAATTACCGAATGGGAGGATCTTCACCAAAAATTCCTTTTTCAATTCAGATCAACTTTTCCAAAGAAAATAGTTTTTAATCTTACAAACTGTAAGCAAAGAGAGAATGAAAGGGTCTCAGATTTCATTTCTCACTGGAAGGGATTAACATATTCTCTAAGCTTAGCACTCCCTCAAGAGGAATTGTTGACAATCTGTGTGGCAAATCTACGTAACGAATTATGCACGCCATTGATCCCTATGAAATACACAGGAGGGTTTAAAGTCCTTAATTCAATTGCCTAGAAGATTGAAGATTCCCTTATACAGGCTAAGGCTAAATCTCATGTAATTCCATCAGCTCCAGGAAGAAGATTGGGTAAAACATAAACTGCTATAGTTATGCTTAAACAAGCACCTGTACCTGTTTTTACTTCAAAACCTTTATCTTATCGAATGGATCCACCTCCTAAGAACCAACAACAAAGGCCGTTTTGTCCATTTGATCAAAGAGATAAAATACAAAAACAATTTGAGGATTTGAAGAGTAAAACATATTCTTTCCCAAATGAATAAGTTACTGGTTACTTCATTTCGGCTTTGGAAAATAATCTGGTTCAATTTCCAAAACCCAAGAGGCCAAACAAGGAAGGAGTTGAAGACCGTCCCAATTATTTCCCCCATCATCAAATGTTGGGGCATCCCATCCCGGAGTGTTTTGTGTTCAAATACCTCCTTCAAAAGATGGTCAACTCAAGACAAGTCAAAATGAAAGGCTCTTCAACCCAGGTAGCATGTGTCACTTCTACAGTTCCATAGGAGGAAGGCGAATGGAAAGAAGTCAAAAGAAAAAATGCCCAGAAGTATGATGATTGGATGGTCAGAAAGACAATCAACCAAAATCATGCTATTTTGCGAACACAATTAAAGAAACCGATTTTGTCGTCTTCCATGAATGTTGTGGAAAAACCCTCTTCATCAGAGGGAAAGTTTTCGAAGAAATGACATGATTCAAAGAAAGAAAAAGAATCAGAAGAAGATGAGTATGTGTTAAAGAATAAGTTGTCTTTGACTTTGGCAGACTTTATGCCATCAACTTCAATGCCACGGGCACTGCCCCACCAAACGCCACAGCTTAAACAGGCTAATCTAGCAGAGTCTTTATCAGACGAAGAGTTAATCTTTGGTTCTCTTAATATGATTCAATTAAAATATACATATGCCAGTCGCAGTTTCGATTTTGATGAGCCTGAATTCCCTATATCAAAAAGGGGAATCAGAGGAAGTTACAGAGCCTCAGGATACAGGGGAAGACATGGATCTTTCAGAAGCCACAATTCCTATTCTACCCTTGCTAGAACTGTGTACATAGCAGAAACTCGTGGTAGAGCCCTTCAGCGAACTCAACAAGAACAAGCAAGTTCATCTACCAATATCAAATTCAATCCTGGCACAGTTATTTTGGAAGACAGGTTGAAGGTTCCATCTTCTTACTCTCAGAAAGTAAATGGATCTAATCAGTCTAATCTTCCAAAACCAGGAATATTGCCAACTCCTATCCCATTACAAGATGCATCAATCTCCAAAGCATCTACTTCCAAGGTACATACTAAACCACATATTCTTGTTGGGAAACACAGACCTCTGGATCAAAAGTATGATGTATTGAAACACTTGCCCCAAGTACCAGCCAAGTTATCAATTCTCGATGCTTTGAATCTATCATAAGATCTTCAGGAAGCACTCAATGAGGCTTTGTCATGTCCTCAGGAGTTTGAAACTAAAATTTCTGCAGCTGAAGTCTGTCACATAGAGAATAATCCTGCAGAATTCCATGCAATAATATATTTTACTGATGAAGATGAAGATGATGTTGTGCATGGGCATATTATACCTTTTTACTTATCTGTAAAGGTCAATGGCATAGACGTCCGAAGATCTTTTATTGACAATGGTTCAAAAGTCAACCTCATGCCCATTCGTACACTTCTTCGATTGGGCCTCACGGAATCTGATTTATCTTATTCTACCATGATGTTACAAGGAGATGATAAAAATGAACAAGAAATACTGGGCGAAGTTACACTCAGAACTCAGTTTGGAGATTTTGTATCCAATTCAGATTTCATGGTTGTTGATCAAGACTCAGGTTTCAACATCTTGCTTGGAAGACACTAGCTACATGAACATGCGACTATCCCTTCATCATACCATCAATTTCTTAAATCTTGTTTCAATGGTCAAGTTGGGACATTGTATGGTGATAAAGCCCCGTTCAAGACATGTGAGTCTCAATACATTGAGGCATAATTCTATCACATGAAGGGAAGGGAGAAATCCACAACAAAGGAGATTACTAAAATTAATGCTCCATATGGTTTGGAGAAGATTCCAGTAAATCCATTTACACATGTGAGTACTGATTATGTGTTGCCTATCAGTAAAATTAACAAGATAGACCCAAATCAAAATATTCTTATGGAGAGATCCATAATGTCAATTACGACAATCGAGACAGACAACACGGGAGAAATTGGTAACCCACCAAGCAGTGATGAAAGTACCAATGGCGACATCTTCATTTCATCTGCGGAAATCCAACAAGTCTATATTTCACCAATTAGTCCAAAATAAGTTATAACAACATCGGAGGTGAACAATGATGTCGATTCTCAATCCATCATCTCCTCTTTATTACCCAAAGAAGACCCTTCATCATCAATCAGGTCAGAAATGGAAGATTCTTCTTCAAGATGTGAAAATTTTGACATATCTTCTGATCATGAAAATTATTCTTTATCATCTACTATGAAAATAGAAACGGAAGAAATAATACATGATGAAGAAGAAGAGGAAGATCCCAGAGATGCTCCTCCACTATTTGAAGAGGGTATCTCTACCACTATGGATGAACTCAGAGAAATAAATCTGGGTACAAAAGAAGATCCACGCCCCACTTTAATCAGTGTGGCCATGAATCTTGAAGAGCAAGAGATGTATATTTCTTTTCTAAAGAAAAATAGAGGTATATTTGCTTTGAACTATACTGAAATTCCCGAGCTTGATCCTGATGTTGCTACTCATCATTTGGGTTTACCAGAAGAACATCGAGGATTTAAGCAAGCTGCGAAAAGAACACACCCAACTTATGCTTCTAAAATTGAAGCTGAAGTGGATAATATTATCAAAGATAACTTCATTAGAGAAGATTAGTATCCCAAGTGGTTGGCTAATATTGTCCCTGTAGAGAATAAGAACAGACAAATTAGAGTTTTCATCGATTTCAGAGATCTTAATCGGCATTGTCTTAAGGTTGATTTCCCAGTTCCGATTATAGAACTTTTAATTGATGAAACAGCTGGCTATGAAGCAATTTATTTCATGGATGTATATTCCGGATATAATCAGATCTGAATGGCCCCAAAATATGAGGAATCCACAGCCTTCAGATCCCCTCAGGGTGTGTTTTGCTACCGGGTAATGCCCTTTGGCTTAAAGAGTGTAGGTGCAACATATCAGCGTGCCATGCATCGTATCTTCAAACCCTTCTTAGGGAAGTTTGTTGAATGCTCTTTAGACGATTTGGTGGTTAAATCCAAACAACATTCTAATCACTTGGCTGATTTGGAAGTCATATTCCACAAGCTTCGACAACATAATTTGAAGATGAACCCCTTAAAATGTGCTTTTGGGGTAACCTTAGGAAAATTTCTCGGCTTTGTTGTACACCATCATGGTATTGAATTCGATCCTAAGAAGACCAAGTCAATATTTGGTATGTCACATCCTCAAAATTTGAAAGAATTAAGAGGAAATCAAGGACACTTAGCCTATATTCGGCGTTTCATCGCCAATTTGGCAGGCAAAAGTTTACCCTTCACCAAATTGATGAAGAAGGGAGTCACTTACCAGTGGACTGAAGAATGTCAGGAAGCATTCGATATTCTCAAGAAATACCTCTTGAGTCCATCGGTACTCATGCCACCTGTTGAAGGAAGACCACTTATCCTCTAAGTGACAGCTCTAGAGCGATCATTGGGTGCCTTTCTTGCTCAAAAGAATGATACCGGGAATGAAAATAGCCTCTACTATCTCAGTCAAACTATGCTTGAAGCAGAAAACCGGTATTCAAGTATTGAGAAGTTCTTCCTGGCATTAATCTTTGAAGTTCAGATTTGAGACACTACCTGCAACATCACGAGGTCCAATTGGTATCTCGCAGTAACCCGCTCAAATTCATCCTTAGTCATCCATTTCTTACGAGACGTCTGACAAGGTGGCCAGTTATTTTGCAGCAATTCGACATTCATTATGTGTCTCAAAAGGTGATAAAGGGCCATGCTCTGGCTGATTTCCTGCCTAAACACCCTTCGGTGGAAGACACATCTTCAGATATTGAACTCCCTGATGAGGAAGTCTTCTATGTTCAACAAAGTCCTCAAGCATGTGAAATGTATTTTGATGGTGATTCCAGAAGTCCAACAGGGAGGAAAATGGAAAATCCTAAATTCAACAAAGTTGGCTTAGGAATTGTGCTCATTTCTCCAGAAAAGGCAGTGTTACCTTATTCCTTCTTATTGTGGGAAGGTGGTACCAATAATGAAGCAGAATACCAAGCTCTCATCGTAGGCTTGGAATTAGCGCTTCAAGCACAAGTGAATCACTTAAAGGTGAAAGGTGATTCAGACCTGGTAATCAAACAAGTCAATGGGGATTATGCCATCAGAAAAGAAGAACTAACCCCTTTGTATGATTACGTCAGAGAGTTAATAGCGGAATTCCCTTTGGAACCAACATTTTTTTACATCCCAAGATCACAAAATGCTCAAGCTGATGCATTGGCTAATATAGCCACAGCTCTGGCATATCCGAATCGGGAAGAGACAACCATCAATATTGCCCACCGTTGTGGAATTTAACCTTATGTTCGAATCAGAACAGAGGGAATTAACGAAATTAGTCCCATTCCTAAACCGTATGGTCATAATACAGGATGGATGTCACCTATCATGGAATACCTTCAAAATGGAACACTTCCACCTGATAGAGCCGAGAAAGAACAAATCCAGCGACGTGTGGTCAATTTTACTCCTTATGATAGCCCAGATCACCAAGAGAAAATTCTCTACAAATGTGGTTTTTATGGAGTTCTCTTCAGATGCCTTGATGGTGAAGAGATAATGACTATCATGAAAGAAGTGCATATAGGAGTCTGTGGTGTCCACCAGTCTGGACATAGACTATCTAATCAGATTCGAAGGCTTGGATACTTTTGGCCTTCAATGATACAAGATTGTGTCGATTTCACAAAGAAGTGTCATTCATGCCAAGTAAATTCCAACTTCATTCATCAACCTCTAGAGTTTATTCATACAGATAAATAATCATGGCCATTTTCCACATTGGGAATGGATGTTGTGGGACCTTACCCTTCAGCTACGACCAAGCAGTTTAAGTACATTCTTACTGCTACTGATTTCTTTTCCAAATGGTCAGAGGAAATACCTCTCAAGGAAGTCAGTTCTAAATGTGTTTTTAGCTTTATTAAGTCTAACATCATTACCAAATTTGGTGTCTCTAATACCATATTGATGGACAATGGAACCAACTTCTGTTCATCTGAGGTGAAGAAGTTGTATCAAGAATTCAACATCAGATCCAACCATTCATCTCGGTATCATGCAGCGGCCAATGGCTAGATAGAGGCCTTCAATAAGACTCTTTCAAATATACTGCAAAAGATGGTGGATAAAGATAAGAAGTCATGGCCTGATAAAATCTTTCATGCTTTATGGGATTATCAGACTACCACCCACACTGCAACTCGGTCAACCCCATATTCACAGGTATATGGAATAGAAGTCATCTTGCCCATTGAAGTTCAATTGCTTTCACTCAGAGTAGCCATTTGTAATCAGTCATCTACAGATGAAAAATCTCAAAAGCGATTGAATGAATTAGAACAGTTAGATGAGAAAATATTGTGCACTTTGCACCACTTGGAAGTCTATCATAATCGAATAACACAAGATTTTAACAAAAAAGTTCGTCTTCATTCATTCACTCAGGGAGAATTGGTATTAGTTCTCAGAACTCTAAAGATACCAAGAAAGAAACCTCCCATGCTTGAGCCAAAATGGGAAGGACCTTACTCAATACATAGGGTCTACTCCAATGGAGCTTATTCATTAATCTCAATGGATGGAGAACTCATCACTACTCCAACCAATGCCAGATTTTTGAAGAAGTATTTTATATAAACACAAAATACATCATCCATGGTCCGATATGACCTTAAAATGCACCATCATCTAAGTGGTCCGGTATGACCTTAAACTGAACCATCATCTAAGTGGTCTGGTATGACCTTAAACTGCACCATCATCTAAGTGGTCTTGTATGACCTTAAACTGCACCATCATCTAAGTGGTCCGGTATGACCTTAAACTGCACCATCATCTAAGTGGTCCAGTATGACCTTAAACTGCACCGTTTTCCAGCAAGAAATTAAACTGCATCATCATCAACGGTCCATGCATATGACCCTAAACTATTCACGCTTTCGTCCAATATGACGTTAAACTGTGAAAAAGTCCATAATTTGTCCTCACTGCCTGACATTAAACTGCATAGTCCCCCTTCCATCCAGCATGATGTTAAACTGCATCACCATCCACGGTCCATGCATATGACCTTAAACTATTCGCACTTTCATCCAACATGACGCTAAACTGTATCATCCCTTTTTCTTCCAACATTACATTAAACTGTGAAAAAAGTCCCCAATACGTCCAACATGACGTTAAATGGTGTAATCTTTTGTCCTCACTGCATGAAATTAAACTGCACAGTCCCCCTTTCGTCCAACATGACATTAAACTATATTGTCCCCATCGTCCTAACTACATGATGATAAACTGTACAGAAAGTCCTTGATACATCATACATGACATTAAACTGTAGTTTGTCCCTGCTACATGACACTAAACTGTACAACACCAATAGTCCTAACAGGAAGACTTTAAACTGCATAGTCCCTTTATATGTCCTACATGACATTAAACTGTGCATCGTTAAGGTTGTTGTTACCTCTTGTTTCTCACACCGAGTATGACTCATGTGAGCTTAGAGCAAACCTCAACCATAACAATCTCTCTGGGCTACTAACCATGTGTAAGTCCCAACGACATCATTTTTTAGGTCGTTGTCCCCAAGAACAACTTGATCATTAATTCATTCTTTAATTGAACTACGCGGACTTTGATCCTTGCCTTCCAGGCTGGGAACGTAGGCAACCTCCCAAGGTTAAAGCCCAAAACCAATCTCTTTACATCGGTTCACCTCTATCTCATACGATATTGATTCGTGAAACCTCCCCTAGAATCAATATCTTTACATTGGTTCACTTTTGTCCTTGTTATTCGACGTTAAACTATACAACACTTTTGTCCAGTATGACAATAAACTATAATATTATTTGATACCCTCACCTGAGAGGGAACCATTATTTACATTGATTTCTCAATCATGTTTAATTTCAAAGACTATGCGCATACATGGAAATGCCTAAACCTTTTATCTTGGGTTAAACCATCATTGTACTAAAAAGTCCCCTTTCACCTTTTACATGTATGAACCAAATTTGTACAGAGGGTATTTCTACAACTACGTGGGCTTGATTCCCATCCTTATGGGATACATAGGAACGTTCGAGGGTCCCTTGAATCCAGCCCCAAGTCTTTTGGGCCTAACCCCAAATTCCACTTTCAGTCCCTTGGATGAAAAGTCCCCATGAAAACACACACTGTGTATTTCTTATAATGGTCCAAGCTCTATGACCCTAAACTAAGATCTCTAATCCATTTGTCCCACACGACGTTAAACTGTAGTTTAAGAACTACGTATGGATTGATTCCCATCCTTATGGGATACGTAGTAAAGTCCAAAACTTCCAGTCAGGACCCATCCACAACCTGATTATGGTTAGAATTGATCTGTGTATCTCTGTAAACATTAAAAAATACCCATATTTATGTGTCATAATCCTAACATTATATATTTTCAGATCTTCATAACCCTTTTCTTGACTTTTAGTCACAAAAATGTCAAATTTCTGAGAGTTCTTTTACCTGACTATGCAACACGTGCCCTTAGGTTTCCTTGCATAAACAGTCTACATAACAGACTTGTCAGCCAAAAGATACTATTATTTGACTATGCAGCCAATGCCCTTAGGTGGACCTGCATAATTCAACCCCTTAACAGGTTTTTTAAATAATGGTAAATTTATTCTTGGGAAGAAAGCCTCTTTTGTTCTTATTGGTCTTAAATGATAGTATTTAGGGATCCACAAAAATATCCATCCTTAACATATTTGTCCCATATCATTTTTCATGATCTGAAAGTATTAAAATCTATGGTTTATATTCTCCTTCCCTACATTTGGGTTAGAACTTCTTAGAAGCGATATCCATCCAGTTCTTCGATAATCTTGTTTGGAAATATCTTCTCCATATTTAAGTACCCCTTTCCATACAGAAAACTCTATACTTTGGAAAATTTGAATCTCCATAAACTTTCACTATATTTTTAGCACTAGGAAAGTAAATTTCTGGGAGTTGTTTTGCCTGACTATGTAGCACGTGCCCTTAGGTGGCCTTGCATAAGTAGTCTACATGACGGACCTGTCATCCAAAAGATGCTATTTATTTGAATATGCAGCCAATGCCCTTAAGTGGCCCTGCATAATTCAACCCCCTAATGGGTTTGTTAAATAATTGTAACTTCATTCTTGGGAACTACTTCTTCTAATGACTTTTTAGCTCTTTTTCATATCATTCCTCCGATTCAAATATTCTTAAGTCATAGTTTACATTTTTTTTCTTCTTATTTCTCCCTTCCATACTTGAATATGGTAATATGTTTTCAAACAAATTATCAAGGAATTGAGTCAATTTTTAATCCATTCGGTCAAAGCTATTTCGACCTTAAACATTAGCCTTTTTATGTCCGACATGCAAGAATTTGAACTACTATAATCCTTGGTTTTCACTTTTACCTCAGAGTCATATCCTCTTTTCTCTCTGGATCAAACTCTGAGGGGGGACTTTTGTTGATGCTCCTTTTTGTCACATTGTCTAAAATAATGGAAAGGGAAATGACTTAGCACAAATTGATTCATCCTTTAAAGAAAACCTCAAAAATCGACAAAGTCTTGGACAAGGCTTCAAATGCACATGCGCCACGCAAGTTACCTCATTGTAGCGCAAGTATACTTGCGCGCCGCCTAATGGTCGCGCAAGTCACTTGCACGACCTAAATGATAACCACCTGGGTCTTCTCCAACCTATAAATAGACCCTGTGGGCCCCCCATTCGAAGAGGAATTTTTCCAGAAACTCAGATTTGAGCTCCCGGTGCCCTATTCTCTTCTCAAAGCTTCCGAAACACTTCTAAGGTAATTTCTTACCTATAACGGAAGATCTAAAGAGGGGGAGGAAGGCCTAAGTGTTGAAACTCATCAACACTTACGCGCCTGAGTGGCCAGCCCTTAAGGGAAATGGCCACACTTGCGTGCTACCTAACTCCTTCAATAGAACTTGCACGCCACTATTTTGGAAGAACCTCAAGATGATTCTAAAGGATTTAACCAAGCGTCGCTCAAGTATTACCATTCTGGTTTAAAAACGCGCAAGTACCCATGTGTCGCGCAGGTATACCTGCATGAACAAGACTTGTGCGCCCACGTAGTACCTGCACACCTTCCAGGACTTATGCACCCCTACCTTTTTGGGTGCCCTTCTTGCCCATTTAACCCCTCTTATGCCATTCCACCTCTCCTATTAAAGATTCAGTCTTCAAAACACTCTTCAAAGCCATTAATGGCATGATTTCTTGATTTTATTTCCTTATCTGAAAGGAATTATGTGGAATATCTCTCAAAAACTATTGATTTACACATATTTATGTCACTAAAGATTGAGATTTCATTCATTCAACCTCATCCTTTAAGATGAGAGAACTCTTTTAAACTGGGCCTCCTTTTCAGGAGTAAGCCCCAGTCATAATTCCCTTAAACCGGGCCTCCTTTTCAGGAGTAAGCCCCAGTCATAATTATCTTAACCTGGGCATCCTCCTTAGGATCAAGCCCCAAGTCCTCTTTTAACCTTGGCCTCTTTTTCAAGAGTAATCCCATTCTTAAAATCTCAAATATGGGCATCCTCCTTAAGAGTAATCCCTAAGTCCTCTAATTTTTTCAAGTCCCTTAACCTGGGCCTCTTTCTCAAGAGTAAGACCCAGTCTTAATTTCTCTTAACCAGTCCTAATTTTCCTTTTATCTGGGATTCCTTATCAAGAGTAAAACCCAATCACAAGTTCTCTCCTAATTTGGGCATCCTTTTCAGGAGTAAGCCCCAAGTTAGAGTATTCAAATCTCCATGAAGCACATATACCTTTCTGGACACTGTTCCTGGATTTCTTCCCTGAAGTGAATCCTAATATTCATTTATCTGGGCAGTCATAAACACATAATCCCCACATCATTGCATATTTCATGGCACAATTGTCTGGTTTCACCAATACCTCTTGTTTCTCACACCGATCATGACTCACGTGAGCTTAGAGTGTAAAAGTAATCATGACTTCTTTCTTTGAGACATTAATCATGCATAAGAATCATACTCCCTTATTAGAACTATGTGGGTTCTTATTTCTTTTCTAAACAAAGGATACGTAGGTAGCCCATATATGGGTTCGATCCCAACTCTGAAATAATCCATGTCTTTCTGAATGACAATAAACTTCAAGTCCCCACTGAGTGGCTTTAAAAACAGCATGGTCATAAGAATGACTAGGAGACTTCTATATAAATGTGTCAAAGGATACCATTGACCAAGAATCTCTAAAAAATACAGATGATTCTCTATCGATGGAGAACCTCGAATACATATAAAAGATTCTCTAAATTTCCAACATATTTAATCATTGATTGTCAGATCTGAAGGAAAGCTCATTTTATACATGGTAATGTAATAAGGATTCACGAACATAACTTAAATCTATAAAGAGAGTCCCAGAGTA
Source organism: Viscum album (assembly GCA_963277665.1). NCBI lineage: Eukaryota > Viridiplantae > Streptophyta > Magnoliopsida > Santalales > Viscaceae > Viscum > Viscum album. The sequence continues at coordinate 534,157,762 of OY728129.1, forward strand.
GACAATAATTCCCCTAAAAAAGGTGTGATGAGTCCGACCTCCCATCCTATCAACCAATGCAAATTCCTAAGCCTCATCAGTCCACAAACTAATGAGCGCCTACCTTTGGAAAGTAGGTCCAAATGGATGTGGAATCATTGGATGTTTCCGCTTCTACAAACAAACCCGTTAGAAACTGATCGGAATGTTTGAACCTTTAATCAATGAGTTCATCCCCGAATTCCAAGGGAAACAGGTACACAATTTTTTTCATGTTTCAATGTTAAAGAATTACATGCCAGATCCATCTCATGTTTTGTGTCCAGAGGTAGTTCAGCTGGAAGAGAATCTATCTTATGAGGAACAACTAGTCCAGATTCTTGACCACAGGGAGAAAGTGTTACGGAATAAGTTGATTCATTAATTAAAGGTTTTTTGGGAAAACCACATGATTGAAAAAGAAACACGAGAATCTAAAAATGCAATGGGGGATAAATACCCCCACTTATTCGATAAGTAAATAAATTACGGGGACACAATTTTCTAAAGGGGGAAGGATGTAAAATCTCAAGTAAGTAAAGAATAATATATTTTTATATCTATGTCTATTTATTAATTAGATAGTGTTTTAGAGGCTTAAAATGAGAATAAATCCAATCTTAAGAGTAGAATAGTCTAAATTTTTTAAAGATTATTTTACCGCCTTTTGATGGAAAACCATTTTTAAATATAAATTTTGAAAATTTTATAAGATATATTTTTTAAAATAAACTTAATATTTATAATTGGGACATTTAAATTTACTTTGGATAATTATTTAGTTTTTTTCTGACAATGTTCATTTTTTAATGAATAGTGAAAAATACTGCATTTTACTTCAAAACTGCTTTTTCATCTAATATAATTATATGGTTACATTAACTATTTAATTGGTTTTAAAGTATAATTAGAATATAATTTTACCATTTAATTCAATAGTGGTCATTGTAATTAATTTCACTTTTAAACTGGACATAAACAATTGTCAATCTTCTGATAGATATTATTTCTTAAAAACATGCTATTTGTTTTGACAACGGGAATTATTTTTAATTTAATTACTGCAACTTATGTGTTTAGAATTTGGTAAAATGGAGTCCATATAGGGAATAATAAGGTACAAATTATGTAATTAAGGCTCTTTTGTTTTTGTACATTATGAATATTAACGACGACAATTATCTTAATTATCATGATTAAGTAGTAATCAGGTAGTTAAGGGTAATAAAATAATATCATAATATTATAAAATGACCCCAACATGTGTCTTAATGATATTTATTGAGTTAGTTCCGACCATGGTATGCCTTGTTCCATCTTTGGAACCCCATGGAATCACTTTTGTGTGATAGTGACCTTTTATCATTTTATTTTTAAAGAAAGGGAAATATAACCAAAGTATGCATTACCTAAGTAAAAAATTTTTAATTTTGTTTACATAAATATTATCTTATACTATAAATATTAATTGTAAATATAAAAATATTTCCTACGTCATGGTATTTTTTTTATAATTTTTAGATATTAAATAAATAAATTTATTTATGACACCATGATGATGTAGTGATTACCTCATTAATGAACGATTTAAATAAAATAAAAAGATAAGGTAAAATCTAAGACTTAAACTTGTCAAAAACCCATTTTATGGGTGGATTTAGAACCCTTATCACCTTATCCTAGAAATATATCATTTTGGGACCTTTAAAATCCGAAAATCATTTCATAATAAAGTAATATTTCATGTCTTTCAAGAGTGCCCCTCCTCCCTCTTATAAAAGGTCCCAAAATATACCCCCTTACCCACACTTCTAAAGCCCTTTGGCTCATCCGAACGCTACTCAAATAATCTCCCAATAACCCTATATTCATCATATAATCCTTACATTAGGTAGAAATCTCTTCAAGAAACCCTTTTGGTTTAATCCAAGGGAAGTTACCCGATTTAAAGGTAATGTATTCTCTTATGTTCTTTTGTTTTATTTTGCTTCTCCAACCACATAAACTCTTTTTATTCCATTATTTTGTAACAAAAACAGTATATTAAATATACCAAAATGTTTTTATGAGAATTATTTTATTTACAATTATACACACCTCCGTTTAATGGTTGAAGAACATACTGTTTCTGTGGGTGGTGAATTTCTGCCTCACGAAACGATGATTGTTCAATATTCTTTTAACACCTTTCATGGTGGCCATTAAGATGTAACAATATTTATATATGATATATATTATGTCCATGTTTTCCTTATTATTCTATATTTTTCATTTATGGCATACCTTTATGGTTTCCATTATGGGTAAACGTGATAATTTCATTTTAGGAAGTGCGGACTACCGCCCCCTCAAAGTGATTTGAATCGTTAATGCCATATGTGGGATGTATAAAGGATGGAGATAATGATATTATATATGATATTATACTGTAATTATAATATACCTTTATATCATTATGATTTCATTACATTAAATACAAAATAGGAATGAAAGTAGCGTTCATGTGTACGTATGGCTTACCATATCCATGAACGGTGCATTTAATTTCTTATCTCTAAATGGTATGTAATATTATAAATGCATGTATATATTGGATATATATGATATGTAGGATATCTACATCATTAATATAATTCTGGATAAAATGGATATTTTACTACATGAACAACTTGTAATTATAAGAAGTTTATTTTTGACTCAAGTACCAAATATCGACAAAATGACCGTTATTAACTTAAATGATTAAATAATGTTCACAACATAGTAATAAGTGATATAAAATGAATAATTAACTTGAAAAAGGTTCTTAAGAAAGTATAAATTAATTCTAGTTTGTTATTCAAGAGATTAAATATCGATCGAATCAAGTCGGACACGAGGTAATGGACTTCGTCTGAATATCCTTTCATTGAGGCATACATTAATTTATATATGACCTTATTTAATTAGTTGTATAATAAACCCTTTTGAGTATTAATTTCATTAAAAAGTAATATTTTTACACTAAGCGTTTTACTAAACTACAAAAGGAATGTTTTTGTCTTACGTATGTGGCGACAACGACTTCTCCGCCGCCGTGACCATTATTTTAGTTTCTACTTCCTCTACAAGACATAACCTTTTTTTAAATGAAAAATAAATACCATGTTATAATTTTCTTTTAATTTGTTATTTAAAATGGTTTTGATAATGTTTTGATCATATCAATGTGTTGTATTGATATCTTGGGATTGAAATGTGGAAATGTTATTTTTCCTTTATACATGTTTTATATGATACAATTATGTTATGGTTCTTGGGCATTGTTTATGAAGACATGTGGTTCCATGATAAAATAAGGGTCGGTGAGCCTGAGATAGATCTCCAATGCATTGGGTAACGTGAAGGAGTTAAACACTAAGGTTTATCCGAAGAGATTTTGGGAATATACTGTGATGGGTATTCCAAACATAACCACGAGGTTTACTCCCTTCGTAAGAATGTTATGAATGCCTCAAGTTACCTTTATGTCTTATGATTTCTATGAGTTATTCATAAGTATTATGATTTCCTGAGGTATGTTAAAGTGCTTATGTTTTATGAGTGAAGTATGTTTTCATTGATTTTTATGTATACATGGACTAATGTTTTCTTGCCATATTTTTATATCCCTTACTAAGATTTTTATGCTCATCCCAAGTTTTTGAAATGATTTTCACAGTTCAAGGGCAGTTACATGATGCTATGATAGTATCGAGGAAGTGTCAAGGAAGAAACCGTGTTTTATTTTAAATATGTTTCCTTTGATGAAAAAAATGAATACTGCCTTTGATGTAACCACCTTGTTTAAATGTGGAATGTAATGCATGATTTATGATCTAACTATCTAAAACTCTAAACCTGAAAAGATCCTCAATGTGTAATCTTGAAATAACTCAATATTAAGTAATGTTTAAGGTTGGTTCCTTATAATAACCCTTGAGTAAAGAACTATATTAGTAGAATAATTAGTATTATTTGAGGGATAGAGTACCAAAGGCTATTAGTAGTTGGATCTATTATAGGTGGGAGTCTATTAGAGTTGGTTACCTAGAAAAAAATTATGTATACTTTATGAAAACATGTATTAATTTTTTTGAATATTAATAAAATGTTTATCACATAATGATTATTCTTATGCTATATAATGTATGTGATAATATCCTAAGAGTAGCTATTACATTTAATGATCATAGCAGTTCTCTACTATGATGAGAACCCAAAAGTTTCATGATAGTATTATTAAATATTTGATCTATAGCTAGATGAAACCATTTAAGGGACTTAAATGATATAGGATATTAGTGGTAGAGACTCATAGGAATTTAAAAAACCTTCTCATAGTGTTTTCCCACGGTAATTTTTAGTGTAGTAAATTATGAGATTGTGACCCACCAGTAGGATATCAACATTTATATGTGTACTTAGATTTTCTAATCTATGGCCCTATATATTGGTCCTTAGACTTTAAGATTATTATTAATGAATGTTATGAGTCACATACATTTATGTATTTAAAAAATCCATGATGAAATATTTTCTTGGAGAAGTAGGATATGTTGGGTATGTAAAAAGTATTATTTCATTAATGAATTATATGAGAAAGGTTTTTTCTCTTATATTATTTAACGGAAGGTGATATCTTAGGGAATTTTACAGAAATTAAATTTAATAAATAAATCCTTGTACATGGTGTTATTTTTTCAAATTAAATTTCCGTACATTCAAAGAAAGAGAAACCAAGCACATAGGTTGATGACACCAACATGCATCTTGATTAATTATAGAAATAGAGATAAAGGTATTATATTACACAGTAAGAATCTATATATTCTTTAATGTTGTTGTGAAATTAAATTATTTCTCAATGGGTGTATTGCTATGTTTCAAGATGAAAAACATGGACTTTGGGTTTCTTCTCCAAATTCTACTATAAAAGAGGCCTAGAGGGTCACACACTAAGTGTATCCAGAACCTCAGTTAAAAAATAATATTATTTATTATTTAAAATTTTGAGTAAATATTATTACTCAATGTTGTTTAATAATTATTCATGTTTGTTTGATCTTATATATTATTCCACCATTTATTTGATAGAATAATCTATGATTAGAATATTTAATAAATAGTTTTTTATATATTGAATATAATATTTATTCATTTATTGGTTAATAATGAAATGAGATTTATTTATTAAATAAATAGTTATTGTATAAGGTATAATAAATATTGTCGAGGAATGGAGGACCCTGATTAATGGGCCAATGAGAAAAAATATATATTGATATTATTTGAATAAATCATATTCAATTTAATTCATGAGTTTATCACAAGTAAATAAATGTTAAAATTAATATAACTATTGACATGGGGTTCCACACGAATTAAGAAAAATAATAAGGGCACATGTGTAATTATTATTATTTAGCCCCAATGGTATATAAACGCAATTATAATATTTTCTTTAGGGTTTCTAATTTCATTTTTTTTGCACAAAGGCATTTGGGGAGAATTCTATCAATGAATTAGAGAGACCCCTCTCCAAGAAAGCTCTCAAGAAAGGATAGATATACTCCTATAAAACTACTCCCGATTTTAGATAAATCAAAGAGAATCATTCTTGAAGCGATTTTAGATAGAAAAAAGAATTATGATCTAATAGGTTAGCACCTGGAGATTCCTACGGTGATGTTTGGAGGTTTCTGGAAAATGGGTAGATCACTATTGAAAGGAATCAACTTTTAATTCATATAATGCAATGATGGTATGACATAGAGACATTTTTGAATCCATCAAATAACAAATAATTAATTTTTAGTTTATTCATTAATTTTTTAAAATTATTATAAATAATATATAGTGATCCTCTTTCTTGGTTTTGAATTTCAATCATCAATTATTATTTGATTAATGTCCATTGATCATGGAATTTATCATCATGTAAATATCTAATTAATAGTCTATTGAAAAAAATTAAATTTAGGAATTCTCTATCCAGGGATTTATATTCACTCATAACCTTCACTATCTTCCCAAAACACCACCAATCCAATCCTTAATCCATTTTCCAAAGGCATTCTTCCAAAGATTAATGTAACATTCTGAAATACTCATTTTTATTTCCTATTCCTTACATTCTTCTTGTACCTCCTTTGAATATAATATACATATGTTGAAATATTTTCATCATTGTCATAATTATACTAAAATTTTATTATGTTTACAGGTTAACCATTTTCCACCTTCCTCAAAACTATTTGAAAAACACAAATGTCACTTGTGTTACCTGCAGACTGCCACCTCCATAAGCGACATGATTCATTTTTAATGATTAGAATGAATGAATGGATTTAAGGTGATATTTAAAGAATATTTTCTTGAAATATCATTAATATTATGAAAATATAAAAAAATTTCTACCTCTTTCACATTATATGGAAATGAATGTGTCACCTATGCGTTAGTGCGAACTACATCCTCCATAAAAGTGACATATTTGGTTTTTCATATTGTATTTTATTATTTATTTAAATATATTAAAATCTGAATAAATAACTTAATAAAATCTAAATAATACCATCAAGATTCAATAATAATTATATCATTCCAAAAGAACCACTTTCTTAACCATACATACCTATAGATTATATCTTGTTCTTATTTATGTTAGTTTAACCACATACATGACAATGTAATAAATTTATATAATGAGTGACTAAAGAAACATAGTTACTAGTGATATTGGACAATAAAAAGTAAATAACGATATTTTTTTAATGGTATTGGTATTATCTTACTCATTAATAATCTACCACCCTTCATTCATGAAAATTACAAAAAACAAGCTCGTCATCAACTTTATCATCACAAATCATAGGTAAAATAATTTAGAAATAAAATTTAACTTTATAAATAATTATTAAATACATATTATAGTACATTTAATGATATCATAATTATTATATTTGAATCTATAAATATGAATCAACACTGCAATTATGAAACTATTACTAAATAAAACAATCAAAAATAATAAACATATGAGAATGTAAATAAAATATAATTACCTAATTTTATGGTAATAAATGGTCATAAATGAAGTTTAAAAAATTTTATAAGTATGAATAATTTTATTAAATAAGTGATTAATATAGTTATTTTTTATATATTAGGTTAGAGAACGTTCAACTAATTAGGATTAATGGTCGGTGATTTTTTAAACTCAATTTTTCTTTATTTAAATATGATGTGTATTCAAAAATTGTGTAATTTTTGTTGTGTGTATATTAGAAATGGATTTATTATATAATATTTTTTTATTAAATCTAATGGATTTAAAAATCCATGTCATGTTCTACATTTCATGTGTTTTCACTTCCAAATATAATTACAATGTAAGAGTTTGGTTAACTTATTTTTTTCCATTGATTTTTGATTGTTATTATTGAAATTTTTTCCTATAATTTGGGTAATTTCTACCATATGATTGTGTTATGTTGAGATTAATCTTTATTTTTTGGTTATTTACATTTCTATCACATAAACCCTTTTTCAAATGTTACCCACTTCCTAAATTTTTATGTTCAGAAGGGTGTTTCATCTTAATTTACTTTCATTGAGATATGTTTTGTTTTATATGTATAATTTAATTTAAGTGGTGTTTATACTACCTATTATATATATAATATCATTAATTATATTTTATTCATGGTAATTAAATTCAAAATTTAAGCTCTCTCTTTTATGATGTTTTTATTAAAACGTTTGTTAACCTTTTAGGGGTTTTCTTTGCTCAAATTATTTTATTAGGTCATAATGATTCCTATTTGACTATGTTTATTTCAGGATAGAAATAATATATTTTATAATGAAATTATAATTTATTTATTAATTATTTTTTGGGGAATTAAATTTATGCATTTCCTACTTCATAAAATTTTGATGATGAAAATAATAATTCTCATTCATTATAAATGTGATATTTATCTTCCTTGTCCATATTAAATATTCCTGCAAATGTTGTCCTTTATTATTTTTATATCCAAATATGTTTTTATGGAAATATTAAAATTTAGCTTTACCTATTTTCAAATGCAATATTTCTCACTATTTTTAGGATTTGGGTTTCAATAAATGTATTTTGGAAATATAAAAAATGATTTCACTTTAAGGTTCATATATTTATATTCAAATATACATTTTATATAGAAAACCATTATGGTTTTTTACAAGGATACATTATTTTGATTTATGATAACATTTTCTTAAGAAATATTTTGATTTTACGTGCTTGAAAATGGTTTTTTGAAGGTGATTTGTAATTTTTTCTCTTTATGATGATGTTAAGAAATTTTTTCTATAGACTCTTTTTGCATTTTACTTAAATTTTTCTTCTTGAAATGATCTAACTCATTTGAAGTTATTTATTATGAATCATATTCCCAATGGATTGATGAAATAATCCTTTTTGGTTATTTAACATTTGGTTTAAATTGATCTACTTTTAGTATCACATTATAAAAAGCCATATAAAAATGATATGAAATCCATTTTCTTTCCACGAGTATTTCTGATATGATGAAAGATTAATATATTGTGGAATACACATGTATGGATGATGATGTGTGTGGTCCTATATCTGTCTATATATATTTGTTTAAGGTTTTAAATCTTATAATATTCTTATGTAACCTAGGTTTTCAAAAACTTATTGACTTAAGGAATATAGGTTTGGAAAACCTAAGTCACAAATGGACCATAGGTTTGTGAAACCTTAGTCACTAATGGATCCTAGTATTGGGAAACCTAAGTTACTAATAGGTTATAAGTTTTTGAAACATAATTCATTTATATATTGTAGGTTTTTTACGCATAAAAAACTAATGGGTCATAGGTTTGTGATTCTTAAGACACCATCTAATGATTCCCTATGTTTATTATTGTGATATATTTTATTATTATGATACATTTATGTAACATGCCATATCATTATTCCTATAATTATGATCCATGGATATTATTTATTATATCATGTTTCAACACACTTATTCTATGGTATAAGTTTCCTCATTTGATATTACATGTATTGATATCATGGATTATAGATAAATATTATTGTTCTATGTTATTTTTAATAATATATTTATCCCCTACTCATGTTTTATCATATAATTTTAATCTAAAACCTAGTTACAAAGTTAATGATTTTAACTTAATAAGTATTTTATCCACCCCTTTCTTATGTTTGGATTACACATGTTATGAAAATGAGTATAACTTATAATAAGTCTATAAGAAATTCTATGATGACTCAATTATGGAGAAATGTTCACAAGTGTCATAATATAAATTTCTTATGTAGCCAGTTCTCAATGAAACTAAACCCTCTATTCTTGTAATTTTGCGATTATTTGGGAGATACAATGTTTTAGTTATTGAAATTATGTAAAAATAAATATTTTTATATATCACATCTTATCATACCCAATGTCTATAAAAAGTTTTTTTAGAACCAGATCCAAAGTGTGGGTTTGGGGTGGCTCAATTGGTATTATAGAAAGGTTTATTTATTATTTAATTCTTTTTGGGGAATAGGAAAAGTAAACATTAGTGAATAACATGTGAATAATTAAAATAATATTAAAACATCCGGGTGTTTTGGTAAAATAGAGATTGTGTGGCTTCCTATCAATTCTATCCTTCTCTAGATATTGGAAAGTGGAAGCAGCTCTCACACAGATGAACCTTGGGTAATCATTACGAAAAAAGATATTTTAGTATAAAATCAATACTCAAATAATGAATTATTAGTGAAACAAATACTTTAAACCTAGAAATAGACTTGTCAGGGATAAGAGTTGGTTAATTCATATTCTCTTTATGAACCATTATGAAGGATTTAAATTGAAATTCAGGTTGAAACATATAACTAAAAAAACTAATTGGAAAATTTACATGGAAAACATAGGTTAAATTGAAGGAGTGATATGTTGATACAATTATGTCATAGTTGAAATGAAAGTATCATAGGTATAAATAAAGGTTTCATTAGAGAAGGAATATTCAGATTCAGTTTTCATGTTCACATGATCATTTAATTTAATTTTTATTGGGTTTCACCATAAAACTTTTGGTATTAGTATTTAATTGGAATTATGATCATGAAAATGAATTTGTGAAAGGTATATCCCTAGAATACCCTATTTCTTAAAATAATACTAAGGAAAGATATTTGGATAAATGTTTGGGACAAAATAAAATCTGTACATATGTTTATTAAGTGATAAAAATGATTCTCATAGTCTTACCCAAGATAGACTGTTAGGTTCCTCATTTGGAAGTATATATTGAGTCATGTATGCCTTTTAGATACCCCAATCTATTTTCATTATCAGGAGACAATTAAAATTGTGAGTACATAATTTATTTGGGGGGGGGATATAACACCCTAAGAGTTTGGAATATATATATATTTCTATAAATTAATACTGTGTTCTATTACCTGTTTCACACACAACAGTGAACTAAAATATTTTATGACATATTTGATGTACATTATTAATTTTTTTAAGAATTATACAACATATAAAAAATAAAAAGATATTAATAAATAATTTTTTTTTCATTTAGAGGATAAATAATTAATATAATTTAATTTTTAAAAGTATTGTTCAATCTCAATTATCATTTTAAAGTGTTAATAAATAAAATATACCACTTTGAAATGATTATTTGGATAATATATAATATTTTATAATTTTAAATAATATATTAACACTATTTAAATTAGAAATTTTTATGAAATAATTTTGAGAACATATAATGTTTTAAAATGTTGTTATTCAATAAAACACTTTCCCTTTATATTTTAAATTTTAATTTAAAAATATAAATGTAATTTTTTTCAGAATATTCAATTTAAAAAATGTAATTAATTTTTTAATCAAACATTTCAAAATTATCTTAGGATTGTTTTTTTGATTTTTTTAAAATAATTTATTTTTTTGAATAGTGAATAATACAGTTTTTACTAAAACTGTAGTGGTAATGACTATATAATAAAGTATAACTTAAAAACTTATAAAAAATTTCTTCTGAAATTTTTTTATGGAGTGAAATATTAAATTTAAAAATACTATGTTGAGTTTATAAAACTCATGTTTAACTTTTTAAAAATTAATAAATATTTTTTTATAATAAAAACTATTTCCAGTCTTTCTATTTTAAAATTTTTAAAGGTGAAATTAGATTTTAGATTTATTTTAAAGAAATATAACTTTACATTGGTTAATAATAAACTAATCAATCTAAAGATAAAAATGAAAAATTTTAAAATTAAAAATCTAAGAGTAAATGGCTTCAAAAACATGCTAAAAACATGTGTGAAATTTTGTTTTATTATTATTTATAGACCTTAACTGTGACATATTATATTATTCTCCATTATTGGTTTCACTTGATTTTTTAATAATGACTTTACCTTTTATATTTTATAAAACTACCTCTCCTCTCCCTAATAAAAGAATCCATCACCACCCCACTTATCTTCATACTCCAATCCTTTTAAATTCATCCAAAATGTAAAAAAATAACTCAAAAAAACTAATATACATATTCTATAGGTTCTTTTTTCTCAAAATACCACTTATCAAATCCTTAATCCATTTCACAATGGATCACTTCCAAAGAGTAAGGTTACATTCTCAAATATTTTTTCCATGTTATTTTACTTTATTTATCATTATTAATCCTTATAATATAATCTAATAAAGTTAAAATAATTACATAAGTATCAAAATTACACTAAAATGTTATTAAGTTTGTCGGATAACCATTTCTACCTTCCTCCAACCAATTCAAAAAATGATAATGTTTCTTAGGTTATATGTAAACTACCCCCTCCATAAGAGACATGATCCATTTTTCATAACTACAATACATGGATTATTAAAAGGGGATATTTAATGAATAAGTATGATATTTAGTAAAACATTAATATTATGAAAATATAAATCAATTACTACCTCCTTTAAATCTTATGTAAACAAATGCGTCACCCATGCATACGTACGAACTACTTCCACCACAAAAGTGACTTATTTATTTTGTCAAATAGTTTTTCAATCATTATAGAAATATCTTAAAATGTATCTAACCACCTAAAAAAATCCTGATAATATCATTAATATTTTTAAATAATTATATTATTCCAAAATAATAACTTTCTTAATCATATTCACCCATAGATTATAGCGTTATATCGTCTGGGGCTGTTTAATCACCTACATGAAAAATGATATAAATTTCTATCATGAGTTACTAAGGAAACATAATTACTAATGATATTATAAATTAATAAATAAATAATTTTTTTCTATAATGGTAATGGTAACATCTATCCTTTTATTTATATGCCATAAATCGTTAATGAAAATTACGAAAAGAAGACCGACACAGACTTTAGCATCAAAAATCATATCTAAAATACATAAGAAATAAAATATGAACTTTATAATTCAATATAAATAATATATAAAATTTACTTTTATGATCTAAAAATTATGAACATTTATTCTATAAATAAGAACTTATACCACCATTAAGAAACTTGTACTAAAAAAAATATTCAAAACCAAAAAACATATGATGATGGAAATAAAATTTAAGAAACTAATATTATTTTAATAAATGGTTAAAAATGATGTTTATAAAAAATTATACCTATTAATAATGTTATAAAATATGTGGTTAATATAGTTATTTTTATTATATAGGTGGTTAAAAAAACTTTGATAAGAAGGATTAAAAGTAAGGGTTTTTTCATATCAATATTGCTTCATTTAGATATGATGAGTATTCGCCACATGTTTCTATTAAATGGTGTATATAATGGAAATAGATTTATTTTATAAGAAACTTTAATGAAATATATTGTATTTATAAAGGAATATCATGTTTTTTCTTTCACGATTTTTTAATTTTAATGAAAACATTGATGTAAGAGGTTTTTGTTAGCTCAATTTTTGTTCACTGAGATGTGATTGTTAGTGTTGAACTTTTTTCTTATAAGTTTGGAATTTTTTATTTATGATTTAATTATGTTGAACTTACTATTTATTTTCTAGGGATTTAAATTTATATCATATAAATACCCTTTCAAATGATAACTATTTCAGGAATTATGATGTTTGTACGAGTATTTCCTCTCAATTTCCTTCCCTTGAGAGATTTTCTGTTTTATGAATATAAATTGATTTATGTTGTGTGTATATGACCCATTGGATATATAATGTCATGAAGTATTTTTTCCCATGGTAATTGAAGTTTAAACTCAATTTTTCACTTTTAAGGGGTTTCTATTAAAACATTTCTTATACTCTAAGGGGTTTCCTTAACTCAACTTATTTTCCTAGGGCATGATGATTACTCTTAGACTATGATTCTCTCAAAATAGTATTATTATGTAATATTATGATATTATAATGATTTTAATAGTAATTTTATTCTGAATTAAATTTATGGAATTAATTATTTATAAATGTTGATGATGTGAAGAATAATTCCCATTCTTCCTAAATGAGAACCTTATCTTCAATATCCATATTCAAACTTCTGGATAATGTTATCCTTTTTTATTTTTAAATAAAAATATATTTATTTATTTTAATCTGAAAATTTCTCTTTACCTATTATCAAATGAAATATTTATCAGAATTTTTTTGTGATGTGGGTTTTATCTTCCACTCCACATTTCCTAGGTACAAAAATTATGTTTTTTCAAGGATCAATTATTATTTTTCTCATAAATTTGTTTTTACAATGTTTTTTTCCTTTTACTTCATAAAAATAATTTTTTTAAAGTGACATTTAATTTTATCTCTTTTTACTTCTGTTAAGAAATGTTTTCAAATAACTATTTTATATTTCAGTTCTATATTTCCCATTTGAAAGATCAAAATCATATGGAGTTACATTTTTTTTTCAATATATGCTAAATGTATTTATGAAATAATCATTTTGTTTAGTTTAACTTTTGGTACCAACCGATCTAATTTTAACATCACATTATATGCTACCATATAGAAAATAAATGAAATAAATTTTTCCATGGATATTCAAGATTTGATGAATATTTGATATCTTATAGAACACACATGCATATATTATAATGGGTGGGGTCCTATATCACCCTAAAATTCATTAGATAATGTTCTATATCTATTGATATTATTCTGGACTATATTTTTATGAAATATGAGTCAATTACAGACTATAGGTTTGTGAAACCTAAGTCACTAATAGACCATAAGTTTTAAAAAACTAAGTCACTAATAGACTATAGATTTGTAAAACATAATAAAATTATAGACCATAGGTTTGTGAAAGCTATGTCACTAATGTTTTGTTTGTTTTTGATTCCTAAGAAACCATTTCATTATTCTTTGTGATTATTTTTGTTCCAATGTTTATTGTTATATGACCTTTGAATGACATGAAATATCTTTATTACTATGATTATGTTCCATGGATCATGTTTCTTATCTCACGTTCCCATGATATTATTCCATGGTATATGTTTTCTCCTTTTATATTACATGTCATTTTTATCATGGCTTTTGGTTAACTCTTATTGTTCCATATTTTTTTAACAATATATTTATCTCAAACTCATATTTTCTCATATGATTTTAATCAAAAAAATTAATGAAATGTTGATAAATTTTTTCATTTCTATTAATTTGATATCACCACTTTATTATGTTTACATTACCTAGGATATGAAGATGAGTATAACTTATGATTATTCTAGAATAAAGTCTTGGGTAACTCAATTTTGGAGAAATGTTCAAAAGTGTTGTAAAAGTATATTTATTATATAGATAGTTCTTAAAGAAACTTAATCTTATATTCTTGGGATTATGTGAGTACTCTTGTGATTTAAATTTTGAATTATTTATATGATTTAAAATAAATATAGTATGTAACACAAAAAGTACATGAAGTCCTGGAATTTTCAATAGGATTTTGAACTTTTAAGACAATGGATGGGAGAAATATTTAACTAGAACATGGGATAAAATTATTAGAGTTTTAGGACCTCAAGAATGATGTTTCAGACATGAAAAAACCCTATATAATTATCCAGGATCTGGAAGGAGAAATAGGGAGTGTTTGTGGTGGATTCTGAATTGTATCAGACCATTGGATAGCCGAATAGACTTTTAAAGAGGGAAATTTCAAAATCCTGTCATGTTTTTTTAAGGCAATCCCCCTACTCATCTTTTTTAGTGAAAGTGACCCCCAATATACCTTTCATATCCCCTTCTACTCCGCTTGATTAAGAGTTTGTTTTGTAGTGTTGTTTAGTGATTTTAGGTAACTATTCATCTATGAAAACCTCACATATCATCCTCCCCACACCATAATTTTCAAGTTCTATGGTTTAGGTTTTTGATGGTGATTCAATAGGATAATAGTGGAATCAACTATTTATCTTAAGGATTTTATGTGTATTGAATATGGTACATCTCAAGAAGATTTCCTCATGTCATCACACTATTTTTTGAGGGAGTTATTTCATGCCATCAATTTTATTAATGTTTTCATTAAAATTATATTTTTGGTTTTGTAATTATTTAGGTACTGTTTGTTATAAATTTGGTAAAGATTATATTGGAAGGTACACTGCAGGTCTTGGGTGAGTGGTTGGTCATGGTTTTAATTTTGTGAGAGAATTCGTTAGGTTATTTTCTCTAATAAAATTTTTGGATTTATTTTCAATTAATTTTAATTGATTATAATTTACTTTTGGAGATTATGTTCCTTGATTTAGGTACCCAGTTGGTGATACAAAATTTAGCAGGAATTTTAAATGTTGAAAGACCTTGTAAATAAATCATGAATTCTTTGAAAAGGAAGGTGGTCCTTAAATTCACCCATATTCTTGATTTATTTCTTAATAAGTGCATGTGGTGACTATCTCACTGTTTTCTAAGAGGTGACCTTCGATATTAAATAAGTGTTTTAAATTTTAAATCAACTTAGTTTTCACCCCTCATCATTTATTGAGCCTTATAGGGAGGTGGGTTCTAGTGGAACACCATGGTAATTATTTTGACCTTGGGGTTTGGATAATTAAATTAATTTTTATGTTGAAACAGAATTTTTTGTGAAATTGATTTTTGAAACATAAATTGGAAATGGTACTTAAACAATATTTCAGAAATGGTAAATTTTCTTGGTTTTGAAATGGGAATAGTTAAAATGGGTTTGGGAACCTAAGTTGGGTGTTTTGAATGAGTATTTAAAAATTGGTACAAGAATTTTGATTTAAATATTTATACAAAAATAGTGTTTTAGAAATTAGATTTTAAATGGTAAGAATGACCGTAGGTTTTGTAAGTGTTTGAAATGTTTGGATATTGTAAATTTTATTATTTCAGAATAAAAATGGTAACCGTTTCACTACGACTTGAATCATTTATTTGGTAATATGGAAATAATTTTATGTTTAAATTTTGATTTTATAGTATATAGATTATTGAAAATTATTGTTAAACCTAGGTGACCACATCCCCCAGATAAACTCTTGGTTGTAATTTTAATATTTGACTTTGTTCCCTAAAACCAAATTCTATGTACTTTTTGATTACATATATTCATTGTTTTTTATATTAATAATTTTTTTTATCATATCATGATTATTGTTATGTGTGACATAGTATGTGATAATGTCCTGAGGGTAACTATCACACTGAATGGTCATAATAGTTCCTTACTATTATGAGAACCCAAAAGTGACACAAAAAGTATTATTAAACTGATGTTCTATAGATAGATGATATACATTTATGGGACATAAAGAATATATTATATCTAGGGTGGAGACTAAATAAACTTTGAGGAACTTTATCGTGGTGTACACTTTGGGTAATTTCCAAAGTCTGAGATTATGAGAACATGATCAAATTATATGAAAGAAACATTTATATGTGTCATCGAATGTTTATATCAAATAAATGTGTGTATTGATCCTTAGGATTTAATAATACATTTAATATATATTTTTAGTCACATACATTTATGTATTGAAAAAAAACCATGATAAAATATGTTTTCGGTGAAACAGGATATGTTGAGTGCATCATTAGTAGTATTTCTTTAATGAATAATGTGAGAAACAATTTATCCCTTCCATTATATAATAGAAGTTGATATCTTAGTATCTTTGATGCGTATGATACACCCTACACAAATCTATGGATATGGGGTTCTATGTGCATGTTCAATTATGGAGTGTAAAATAAAGAGACATCGAACATATAACTTGATGACACCAGCATACAACCTACTTTATTAACGATATCATGATAAAGGGATTATATTACATATTAAGTCTTTGTACAGGGTTGTATGTGAATGAAATTAGAATATTTTTTATATAGAAAAAGTGTTTAGACAACTGGAAAGATAGAAAGAAAAGGTTGATTTAATGGGGTCTAAAAAATGAAAACCAATAGTTTCACTATTAATAATGTCCATACCCTCTAATGGGATGGAGGTGAGGCTAGAGAAGAAGATGAGAGAATCATTCTGAGTAAATCTAGATGCAAAGAAGTCTCTAGCAATATTCCCCTCACAGCAGGTGTGAGAAATAATACTCCTTCCTTAGACCATTCTTCTGCACTTTTAAACATGATAAGAGATACTCTCAGGAGAGTGGTAGCTCACAGTTACTGCATTATATGAAATTTTAGAATCTATATCCAAAAAGAGAGAGATATGTTCTTTGATCCACAAAGATGAAGACCAAATATCACAAAAAAGGATTCCACTTGCAATGAGTCACTCGGTCCATATAGATCCGAGAAGTCAAAGATAAGAGAACCTCTGTGATCATACAAAAGTCCACCCCCCTCATAATACCCATTATACAAGAACTTTCAATGCTAATCTTGAACCCATGGAGGGATGATACCATTTAATTTAGCGACCAATGTATTGAACATGGGGTATGGAAGACGGTTGACCAGAATGGTCGATGAACCTAAGTGATGGAGCATATTTCTAGTGTTTAAACATTTTTACCAACTACAGAAGAGAAATTTTAGTTTGAAAAATAATAGTCATGGGAGATCTAGAAGATCATTTGAAGTGATATTTATTTCTATCATGCTAAATACATGAGAATCCCACTGCCATAATAAGAAATCTGTCTTTCTGCTCGGGTCTGTTACCTTCCGACCTGTGAAACCATTTATCCAAGAAAACATTTCCATTACATTCCGTAACTTGGAAACCCAAGAAGCCACCAAAATGAATACAAATCTATTTGGCCCATTGATTGATAAATATTTACATTTTCTTGATCACATATATTCAGTTATTAGCTATTCAAGATAATATTTTTGAGAATAATATTTAATCAGTATTTATTTTTTATTTAGTTAATATACTATTTATTTATTAGAAAATAATGATGTTTTGTTTATTTATTTAATAAATAGTCACTATTTAAGGATTTATAAATATTAATGGGGAATGACTAACTATGTTTAAAGGTATAGAGAGAAACAATATATATTAAATATTATTTCAATAAATTTTAAACAATTTATTCAAGAAATAGTATTTAATTAATTTGCTGGTGTTTTTCCTGTCTTTAAATAATAATAATATTATTATCGACATAGGGATCTATGGGGATTAAGGAAATATTAATTTCACTTGTGTAATTATTATTTTCTAACTCCATCATTATTTAAACCTAGTTATATTATTTCTAACCCTAATACTAGCCATTGTTTTTTGGTTGTAAAAAATGAGTTCAGAGAATCATCTCAAGACCTAGAGTGCCCCTCTCTAAGAACACTATCAAGAATGGTGAGGGATCCTCCTCCTTCACCTTTATTGATTATAGAGAGATCAAAGAGAGTCATTAATTGAAGTAATTCTCATGGTGATCATTGACAAATGTAGTAAGTGTTAAGATATTTATCACTAGCACCCATATATTCCAATCACATCTCTAAGTGTTTTATGCTGAATGCATGGATCACTACTAGAAGAAATATACAATTTATAGATAAAATGAAATGATGGTACAACAAAAAAATATTTTAAGAATAATCAATAAAGAAATAATTCATCATAAGTTAATTCTTTACAATATTATATTAATTATAAATCATTATGTAGTGATCCTAAATATGGTTCCATCATTATTATGTCAATTAATCTTTGATTTAATTCTATTGGTCATGAAATTATTTTACATTTAAATCATATATTAATCATCAATTAGGAAAAAAGTCTAGTTGGTCATGCCCAATCGATGCTTTCATTTAGCCAATAACCTTCAAGTGGCATTAGAGTTTTCACATAATAATTTTCAATTACTTAAATATTGTTTATTGATTTATAGATTTATTAATAGTTTTCAATTTTGGTTTAATCCTTCATTAAATATGAATCATGAGATATCCTCTTCATCCTATTCTTTATCAAAAATATAATAAAAATTAATTAATTATGAATGATGAATATTCAATGAACTCATTTATTAGTGGTAAGGATTATAGATGGATAATAGAATGACATGAAACTCATATATAGATAACATGTACCCTTGTTTAATGCATTAGGATGACTCAAACATTAATTTTAAGCGTCTTCAATTTATCACACATGTTATGTAATTAATACACACCGTAGTTAACTAGTCCACCCTGGAACACAGTTTGCTAAACTATATAGTGTGTATCTTACATACACTATTTGAATTACACTAGCCAAAGATGATCGATCTGTTTATTACATGACACATGTGACTGGAAACCATGTAACTTGGAGATAATGTGATGTGTTTCCTATGTACATTTCATTTAATCCATTAATTTATGAGGTAGAGAGACACACCCAATTCTTATTCATGTGCCATAAATAGATAGTGAATAAATATACATGGCATTTATTTGGATAGTACACACTATGTATATTACCCAAATTCAAACAATTTAAAATTAATTTATTATAATGATTAAACCATATCAACTTGTGTTCCATATCCCATTTATTTGATTCATACACTCCATGTGATATGTTATATATATATATATATATTAAATATCTAAATAATATTTACATACCATTCTGAAATATATTCTATTTTCAACTCGTGATTAAATTATTACTCTATATGCATTATGACATATTATGATATGAAAATAAAATTTTTCCTTATTTCATTTATTTGATACTAAAAAACATGAAATTACATGATAAGATGTGTTTTCTACGTGTATTGTGAGTAAAATTTATGTGAATTTCATACACATTGTGTAGTTCAGATGGGTACTTGACTTGTTTTCTCCATGGTAGATTTTTTAACTTATTCAATTTTAAATAAATGATTTAATTTATTTAAAATAACAATGTATATAACATAAATAAATTTTGTATGAGAATTATGATAAAGTAATTGATTGATTAAATAAGATAATTACTTGATTTGATATTGATTTATCAGAAATAAAATTACCAGGAATAAATTCTATTTTATTAAATAAATAATTAATTTCATGTATGTGATGATAATGAGTATAGACCATACCATTTTATATGATTGAGTCATTTTTAATTTATTATTAAATTAAATTAAATCCCCTTGTTTCACCTCTCAACTGATTATATAAGGGTCTACCTTCCTAGTGTTTTTATTTATGCAAACCCTATAAACCAATCATTTTGTTCTTCTAACTTACATGTGAGTAAAATATTATATAATTATTGGATCTCCCTAGTGAGTGGAGATCATTCATATTTGGATTTGAGGAGAAACCAAGCTAAGAGATACATAAAAGGATAAGTGTAAAGCGGTAACAAGATTAAAGTCATGTTTCAAGGTGTTTCCCCCCTAGGTCAATGGTTAGTTAATCATCTTCTAAATAAATTAAACATTAAAAAAATATTATGATCAAACCACTTTTATTTTTTTATATCTATTATTTTAATTTTTTATTTCATTATGTTTGTTTTTTCACAATCACAAAAAATTAATGAATTAATAATCATGCAATATAAAACTAAAATAAATCTCATTATGTGTAAACATTTTATAATACATGGTTAATCAATTAAGTAAATAAACTTAATATTAAAAACAATGTAATAAAGATAAAATGAGAAACCTACCCACAACTATAAAAAACATTATATTATATATATTATTTCTATATAACCTTACACTATTTATGTTAAAATTGACCCATAGTTCAATGTTTTTGACTGGATAAAGTTGGACTATTTTCATTTATTAGGGAATTTTAACAAGAGTTTTGGGTCAAATTAACTAATTTCACATCAAGGGTTTATTAACAAAGTTTGAATTAGTTTAAATGAGAGTAAATAATTTGGGAAATAAATATTAAGAATTTTACGATTTGGGAGTCTACTCAACAAATCAAGTAACTATTGGTTAATGAAATTGGAAAAATTAAGCCTACCTAAAATCCTTCAAATAACTTGTCAGTCCAAAGTATAGATTATGATAAGGGGAATAAGAGTTATTTCCACTAGAATATCCATAAAATGGGATATTACTAAATAAATGGTGAGGTATTTGGGGTAGGATAATATATTGGTAGATTAATAAATTTAATATTTACTATCTAATTTTTAAATGAGATAAAGTACGAAAATTTTGATCTTCTTAATTGTATAAATCAAAATACACTTGAATTCAACCATATCACTACGATCTATATTTTAT
Organism: Viscum album; assembly: GCA_963277665.1. Lineage (NCBI taxonomy): Eukaryota > Viridiplantae > Streptophyta > Magnoliopsida > Santalales > Viscaceae > Viscum > Viscum album. Next base: position 534,179,567 of record OY728129.1, read on the forward strand.
AAGTATTAAAATATCACTAGAACTAATTTATAATAATGTAAAAGTCTATTTAATGTTATTTTATACCTTGAATGTAAATTATATGTGCTGGAAAATTTCATTATTGATGTACCTGACCAAGAGGCTAGTAAAGAATGTGCATGGTATGCCTCAGGGCCTTCAGGTCAGGTATTTCAGGCCATGTTGAGACTTCTCCCTTAGGCCTAAGGGTCATATACGGGTTTGAATTTAACCCTTAAAAGGGGGATTATCTATAATAAAATAAAAAAGATGGCCTTCGGTCCATTCGGAGGACATATATGTTCATTGTTTCATTCTAACACCCATTTCTAATATAGTTATAAGAGAACATTAAGATATGTATTTTTATAATATTATATATCAACTCCATGATCTATATCAAGAGAAGGCGAGATAAGAGAGATAGAATATCTCTAATGCAATATTCACATGAAATCTTGGAGAGACGATGCCTACTAAGTCTCATGTAGTCAAGATTATTGGTTAAATAAAGCATCTAGATTTTTTGGAAATTAAATCCCATGATGAGATGTGTAAATATATCATAATTTACTCACTTTCAAAACTATTACAAAATTTCATTTATGAATTACAAGATTATAAATAGTAAGAAGATTATTTCAAAACTTTCTAATGTCATTCTCCAAGTTGAAAAGAACACGGGGTATGAAAAACACAAAATATCTATGGTGAATAAGAAAAGTATGAACAAGTAAAATTTATACAATATTTAAAATAATTATAATGACCATGATCACTATCCTTCCAAGAAGAAGAATATATAAAGGTAAGCGAAGTAAAACATGTGCTGTGTTTTTTCATGTGGTAAGTAAGGCCTATGGAATAAAAGATGTACACAAAAGAAAGTTGAAGCTAAAGGTGTGTTATTTATCAAGTGTAATATTTCAATATATATACATTAGGTATTAGATATTTCTTTTAGTTATCAAATAAGTATCCAAAATTAATAACCATATAGATTTCATAAGATTTATAAAGGAGAGGTAGATGTTTAAAAAGCCAATGAAGCACGACTCACTACCATGGATATAGGAGACTACTACCTTCTATTTACAATTGGAATGATTTTGTTTTCAAAATTTTAATTTTGATAAAAGTTTTACTAAGAACATCATATCTATTTCTTTCCATGATAAGGATGGATTTATTTTTATAATTTGGAAATATGGAATGCCATTTTTAGAAAGACAACATTTTATATGGTACGAAACAACTAAATAATTGTATTTATGTATTAATTTTTGAAAAAAATTGTAAATAGATAAAAAATCATCTTATAATGTATTTGGGGTGGTGGTCGAGTGGTTAACACAACCCATAATTCTTCATGAATCCCAAGATCAAATGACGATGGGGTAAATTTTTGAGTTACTATAGCTGTTACTATAGCAGACATTATAGTAGTTAATGTACCTATATAATTATTTATAAAACTTGGGCCTATAGTCTATGGATTTGGGTCTTCAGTTCATAGGGAATTTGCGTTACCATAGGCCTTTGGGATATTGGGCGTATAGAATGCATCAAGTCTTTGGGTTAATGGATTTTGGGTCATAGGGCCTTTGATCCATGAAGTAGTCAGGTGTAACCACATGAGAACAGACCCCAGAAGTGGACTAAAAAAAGTATTAGTCACAAAGTAGAGCTAACTAGATTGAAAAAAATTAGATGGTATGAGAGACACTATTAGAAAAAAGTACTGTACAACTCTGTATGGGGCAATGCTTTCCGACTAGCCATCCAAGGTTGAGAGCTAGAAACTGGCAATGAAACAGATGATGGGGAGGGGCAGTTATAGTGTAGTTGAGTATTTGGGATTTTGTTAAATATATTGGACTTGTGCCTATGGGAATACATGTCATGTATTGTTTCCCTCTCAACCATGTTAAAATGGTGATTATCCAAAAATTAAAAAATCTCAAAGGCCTTCAGGACAAGTTAAACACAACTAATCATGTTCACACGACTCATATAATGTCCATCCATGGAATCAATATCTATTTCAAGTGAACAAGACACATATGAAAAATCAATATCAAGATGTTTATTTAGACACTTTTTATCTAAGACCACTTGAATGATATAATGCTTATTTATAAGAAACAATGGCCAAACCACCGTTCAGTGGATAGGGTAAGAGGGCTATAGAGATTCTAGGATTGGTACACACTAATGTGTTTTGACCTTTTTTATTAGAATTTATATGTGGATATTTTTAATTCATAACATCTATTGATGAATTTAGTTGTTATGGATATGTATATCTGATAAGGTATAATTTCAAGACATTTGATAAATTCAAAGAGGTCATGAATGTAGAAAAGAATTATCATTGTAAGAATATAAATAACATTTAATATGATAAAGTATGTGAATATCTTAACAAAAATTTTATAAAATTTATATGGGAGTTTGGGATTATAACTCAAATCACTCCACCCTGTACACCACAGTTTAATGGAGTTATTGAAAGGAGGAACCAAACCTTACTAGAAATGGTGAGGTCAATGATGATTCATGTAGATATTAAAATATATTTGTGGGTATATACATTATAAACTATGGAACACACACTAAAATATGTACCAATTAAGGTGGAAAATTGAATTGTCTTGGAGTTATGGTGTGGAAGGAAACCTATTTTTTCACATACACATGTATGGGCATGTGAGGAGTTCGTTAAATCCACATTTGAAAAAAAACTAGCACCTTAGGGAAATATGTGTATATTTGTAGTATATACCAATTAAGAAAAAGGATATTATATTTATAATCCCTTGTAAAAGAAAGTGATTGTAACAAGACAACCCATTTTTCTTAAGAGGAATCATATCCTCGAGAATTCTATTGGGTGAGAGATTAACTTATATGAAGTTGAAGCTCAAGATAAAAAAGAGTTCTTTAAACCACATATTCCAGAAGTCACTATAGAAGAAGTTATTCTAGAAACACAAGTACTAAATAAGAGTACCAAATAGATAATAAAACATTAAATATATTGTTTTCCAATCACCGAAGATGGTGACACATTATAGATTGAAAATAACAAACCTATCTCTTACAAAGAGGTACTAGAGATCTCATCAGTAGAAAGATGTCAAGAATCCATGAATTTTGAAATAGATTCCATATATTAAAACCATTTTTGGGTTCTATTTGATCCTCCAATTGATGTAAAGTCTATTGAGTGTAAATGGGTATTCAAGAAAATTCAAGACATGGATGTTAGAGTAAATACCTATAAATAATGATTAGTGGATAAAGGGTTTGACCAGTGTCAAGGAATTGACCATGATAAAACCTTTTCTCTAGTTTACAAGTTTAAATATATCATAATTCTACTTGCTATAACATCTTACCATGACTATGGAATTTGTAAAATGGTTATCTTAATAGATTTAATTAATGGGATACTTTAGGAAGTATATATTAAACAACATGAAGGGTTTTTGACTCTATGTAATGAATAAAATTTATGCATGTTTCCAAGACCCATATTTGGATTAAAGTAAGCATCCATGTCATGGAAAATGTATTCTGAGGAATATATAAAGAAATTGAGTTTCATTAAGAAGATATATGAGCCTTGGGTTTTCATGTTTTCCAGTGAGAGTACAATCATTATCCAAGTAGTATATGCTGATGAAACATTACTTATTGAAAATGTAACTCCAGTCTTATAATCAGTTAAGGACTGGTTAAAAAAGTGCTTTTATATAAAGGACACAGGTGAAGAAGCTTATATTATAGGGATTGAGATATTCCATGATAGATCTAAGAGGTTTTATGAACTATTTCAAGGTATATACATTGACTAAATATTAAAGAGATTTAGTATGGAACAATCCAAGTGATGATTGGTTATAATGTCACATTGTATACATATTTCTAAGAAAATGTGTCTTTAGTGACAAAAAGAGAAATATAGAATGATTATAATCCCATATACCTCTACGATATTATCAATAATGTATTCCAAGTTATGTAATAGGCTTGATGTTGCCTATATCTTGAGAATAACAGGAAGATATCAACCTTATTCAAGTAAACAATATTGTTCTACTGTTAAGGATATCCTTAAGTGTCTGAGAATAAGCAATGATATGGTCATAATTTAGAGAGGAGATTAAGATATAGTGAATATGTGTTATACTGATTCTATCTTTCAAATATATTAGAATGACCTGAATTCATTGTCAGGATACATATTCAGTAATAATTAAGGAGTTATGAGTTGGAATATTTCAATGTAGCTAGTTTTCACTAATTCTACAGGGGAGTGCAAGTATATAGAGGCTTCTAATGCAGCCAAATAAGTTGTTTATATGTGAATATTTTTTCATGATACTAATGTTTTTCCTAGACGTAAAGACCTTATATCATTATATTGTGATAATACTACAGTACTATCTCTCATAAAGAACCCAAGGTTACAAAAATGGATAAATCACATACTACGAAGGTATCACCTCTTGAGGGATTTTTCTTAGAGGGGTGATGTTATGGTTTCTATATTTTTCATGGAGTAAAACATGTTGGAGCCCTTGACTAAAGATTTATCTCATCAGAATCATGTATATCATGAGAGATCTAGTAGACAAAATGTTTTTAGTAGTTGGATCTAGTGAAGGTGGGAGTATTTTAGAGTTGGTTACCTAGAAAAAACTTCTATGTAATTTATTATTAAATTTATTTATTAATTTAAACATTAATAAAATTATTATCACATCATGATTATTATTTTTTATGACATAGTATGTGATAATGGGATAAATGTAACTCTTTCACTAATAGGTCATAACAGTTCCCCACTATGTTGATAACCTAGAAATGTCCTGATTGTATTCTTAAATCTACTAATTATACTAAACATGGGTAATCCTCATTACACTTGTCTCCACCTAATGAAACTATTTCCCTCCAAAATCGTCAAAATACCAACTCTCATCCCTACTCGACCTACCATTAATGTGTCTCCCTAATCTCTTGAGATCTATGATAGGTTCATTGTAATTTATATCTCTATATCTCTAATCATATCTTCTTCCACATATCATGCTCCTCACAATTATTATTCCACTGTTTTCCTTTAATTCTTTTCAACTCTTGGACTTTACCCCTCCCTTAGTGAATCGTGGATCTATCCTTTAAAAATTGACCTCATTATATGATTATTCATTTGTTCCATCCTACCCCTTTCTAATATATATACATTTGTTTCTCCCTCTATAAATTGTGTTTCTCTCCCCTGTAGAGCTGGATCAATATATGCACATCTCTCCAATGAATAACCCTCTTCCAGTGTCATCCTCCTCTAAACTTTATAATCAATATCCTATTTTCCTTTAAATATTTCTATGACTTTAGGTTGGATTTTGGTATTATCTATCACAAATAGGACTCTGTATTGAATCTCCATAAGCCCACCCTTTTTGTCCATTTAGGTAATAATGATCTTAAAATCATTGAATATGGTATGTGTTCCACTTTTCTTCCCTTGAAAATGAAAAGAAAAACTTTGGAATTTCTAACCTTGTTTTTTTTCAAATTTATTTTATTTACGAAAGTTAAAAAATATTTTTGTTAAATATTTGATGTGATTCCATTTTCCTTTTCAAACTAACATGAATATTTTCCCTTAATTCAATTTCATCACAATCGGTTATGCTTTTAATTTTTTTGTAACCCTTTATTTATTAATATTTTTACATTCATTATTCTCTGTCATTTTATTTTTCAATTATTCCTTATTGGTAAAATTTATCATCGCTTCTATATTTTGGGTACTACACTACTAGTTTCTACATATTAATTACAGTCAAATTATTTTATGAATTTCTTTCCTTTCGTTACTATCATTTTATAAATATTAGAAAATGTTATATCTTTCTGAATACATTCTATATGTATTTACTATATCATATTTTTAGATTGTATTTTGTCTTTTACTACCATATATTTTAATAAATATGAATGTAATGATTGTATAGAACTAATAAACCTCACTATAATCTATATATACAAAATTAATACTTGATTTTACAATTGGTAGCCTACACTATCAAGGTGTAAGAGTTAGTGTGGTAAATAAATGTGATATTTTAAATGAAAAAAATAACTGCCCATATTATAATAAATTTTAGACTTTATTTTTAAAATACCATATGTGAAATTTTAATGCATAAACTATACATAATCCGTTTTTTTAATATTTTTCATTAGTATTTTATGATGGATGCCACAAATTATATTAATTTCATATCCCTATTACTTCTTAAAACATTAATGAGTCAAATGATATCCTTAATTCTAAATAATAATTTGAGAAAATTTCCTTTGTTTTTTAACCCATGTTACATATGATACAATTAATGAATTTCCATGTACCTTTGTAAAAGCATTATATATTTAATGTTCAACTGATTATTTAATTTTATTTTATCATTACATCTATAATATTTTTCTTTTATGTAAGTTTTTGTTTTTATGAATGTTTTCCTGGAAAATTAGAAATTTTGTGTTGGTTATTAGTGTGTTTTAGTCATGTTATTGATGAATTTCAATCTAAAAGTTGGGGAAAGAACTATTGTTTAGTGATAAATCTTAAAAAGAATCTGGATTTATGATCCTAACACATACCAAATTCTCTATCCCATTATAGGGAGACATTGTTGAAGTGGCTCCTTGGAACCCATTAATTTAATTATGTTTGGATAATTAAAAAATATCATATTATGATTAATTAAAAGTTTCAAAATTTTTTACATATTAATTTTAGGTTTTTATATCATTTATTAAATATATAATTCTTATATTTTGTTATATTTTAGTATTATTTACTCAAAATTATTTTGATATATCATGTACTAATTGTTTATAACATGTTATACATGCTTCATGAAGAGATCCTTGGATAATTATTTCATTTAAACTTTAAATATATTTTATTCATGTTTTATTGAGTTAAAAAAAGGTAACCTTATGTTTATATAGATTATTTAAGGGTAAGTTCTATTTCATAGTGTTTTGTAAAGGTAACCTTAGGTTTCAAAAAGTTACGTAACGGTATAAGAGATTTTTATGGACTTGTATAAAGGTAACATTGGGTTTACAAATGTTTTGTAAGGGTAACCATAAGTGTATGTAAGTTACATAATGGAAAGAATAACTTTATATGAGTTACATAAAGTTAAGTACCACTTTCCATTATGTAAAATTTATCATTAATTTACATCAGTTATGAAAATGTAACAGGCACACTTCCATAGTTTCATAAAGGTAACTTGTAAATTATATTAGTTGCGTAAAGGTAACTTGAAAATTATATTAGTTGAATAAAGATAGTTATGTAGTTGGGTAAAGGTAACTAGTGTATTCCAATAAGGTAATTGAAACTTTTGTAAAGGTTATCTATTAATTATATTACTCATGTAAGGGTAATATGAACCTACATAAGGGCACTACTTGTCGCACATAAAGTTAACCAAGCTTGCACAAAGTTAATTAAATCTCATGAATAGGTAAAGGATTTTAGGATTAAATTGAGTAAGGGTACCAATATACTTATATAAGGGTAATGATATTTATATATGACCTACATAAGCGTACAAATGTACTTGTGTATTAGGAGTATCACTTTTTCAAATCCCATATATGGGTAACCTGATGCTCATGTAAGGGTAATCCATACCTAGGTAAGTGCACCAAAGATTTTCTATTACTTATGTATGGGTATTATAACATTTTAAAAACTTTCATAAGTGTAACCTAAGTATCAAGTAAAGGTAATACATGTTCTCCATTACTTATGTAAGGTAAGTGAGCCATGTAAGGGTAAAAATTAGTTACCCATAAACAACTTATGGGTTTCACATAATTGTAGTTATAAATTTACCTATGATTCTACAGAATATTCTAAACATTGAAATATACTATATTTTTTTTATCATATTTCATATTTATACACATTTTATGTTTTTCATGAATATAATTTGTGATTTATTTTTTCTAAAATTACTTATTAAATATTTATATTCTATGAAAACATATTTTAATATGTTTTATAATAAATTATAAGAGATATTGATGTTATTTTCAAATATTTTTATTCACCCAGAAAATTTTGGAAATTGAAATATCAAAATTCATATTTTATGAAATATAGAATAAATATTGAATATTATCAATGAGTTTTCCAAAGATATTAATACTTATTATTTACTATTGTGTTAATTATTCTAATGATTTCCTCTGTATATGTTGTTTTTTTGTTTGACGGAATATCAATAAAGACTCAAATGGATATTAATTTTTCTTCATAAATTATTTATACATGGAATATTTTATTAGAAATTTATAATAAAAAATATGAATTGTTTCATTATTAAAATAATTATACAAAAGATTTAAAATTTAATAGATCTTGTGCATAATTTAACTCTATATTTAGAGATGAAATAATTAGTAAAATTAGAGGATATGAGGTTAAATAGTTTTTTAAGTTGTACAAGTTCAATGATAAATATTTGAGGTTAAGGATTTTGTGAAGTTTTATAAGTGCTGTATTATTTTTTGATCAATTAATGCTCACATATAAAATAAAATCATTTGATCCTTATTTATTGAATAATTTTTTCTTCCTCAACACTAAAATTATGAAGAATTAATATGATTTTATGGGATTACTTCTTCCTATTATTTCCTGTGTGTGTAACTATAGAGGGTTATACTACACATTAAATGGTAGTATTGTGGTTTGGGTCTCCAAAACATAAGTTAATCATTGGTTTATTCCTCCTGTTGGGAAAAGGAATACTATTAGGGATACACCTTTAGTTAGAAAAAGGTAGCTCCATTATGTGTTTATATTTCTAGGTGGAAAAGGATTTATAACTAGGTTGTGACTCCAGCTGTGAAAAAATCATTGTATGATTCTATTATTTTGGTTATGGTGTGTGTAATATATCTCAATTAATTAGAGGGATAAAGATTGTATTTGGTTAAATTAGGTTCAAACCTCTATAAAAATGCTCTATATTATTTTCTTTTTTATTTCTTTTGTATTTATATTTAAAATAAGATATAAAATTAAATTTAAACATATTTTATAAAGAAAAATTAACCCCTCTTACATATCTTCCATCTTAATTTTGGGAAAAAAATTAGAATCATAGATTGACCCTAAGCTCGATATATATGTTATTTATTTGTGAATAATAATTCCTAACCAAACCACCAAGTGGATAAGACCTTTTTAAGATGGTAGGAAGATGTATACATCAAATAACAACTAATTTTGATGGTAAAAATTATTGATATTGGAAATCATGGATAAAAATATTCTTAAAGAAACATAGTATTAATTATTGGACAATCAAGGAGAAACATTGAAACTTCTAGAAGGTGGACTTGAATAATTAATTATAATTGATGTGGTAAAGTATGTGTGGAATTATAAGGTGATAAACATTTTATAGTGTGAAATAAATAGAAATGTGTATTCTCATGTATCTATATGTAAATATACACATGAAATCTAAGAAATTTGATGTAATTAATGATTTAATAATTTACTATATACTCCCTTTACTAATTTTATATGAAATGTTCATAATTTATATGAAATATTAATGTTTAAATATTAAATATAATTTTTGAGCACTATTTGAATTCATCCCGATTCAAGTTTATTTAATGTTTTAATAATAAATATCACCATACTGATCCAAATTGTGTGTTCCTTGTTTTTTAGGATTCCCTTATTCAATTTAAAACATATCATTATAAGGCATCAGTGTCTAATTATTTCATTTTAAGGGTCATATGATTCTCACAAGAAGGCCCAAAGAATCTATGAAGAAACTGGACCATCTATGAAGATTGAATTAATAGGTTCAATGCAGAGAAATACATTCAAGATAAGATTGTTTAGTGTAAAAAATGAGCTATTAGAAGACCAATTTTTTGAATAATATGTTTGGATTTGAGGGAATCTTCTAGTTCAAAAAACGATTCACATTATGTACTTCAAAAAAGTGTTAATAAAGATGGACATGTGAAAAATATTTATTAAAATGGCCATATCTTTGGCCCCAAAAATCCAATATCCTCCAAATTATGTGGGATCAAAGTAAAAATAAAATTCTATAACTTGAAAGAAGATAATATCTCATGATTTAGCTATCTATATGAAAACATTAGCAAGCCAAATGGAAGAGAAGATTTGGAATGCAAACAACCCACAAAATTGGGTTATAAAAACATCTCTATCCCATCCTTGTAAGAGGGTGGAAATTAAGAATATATGATCAGACATTGTAATGATCAAATATTTGAAAAAGGCTTGGGAGGACCTTCCATACTCAAATTTTTACTTGAGAGACCCTTCCTCCTCTCTTTATTTTCATTTAATTTTATCTTCTTCTTTGTTATAATCCGGTAAGTCTTCGTTTTGTAATTCTTTTTTAATAAAAGTACATTTCACATTAAATATTATTATCATATAACCTATGTTTTGAAATATTATTGTTCTATAAATTTATTAAATAATTTTAAAAATTAATCTCTTATTTTTCTTTCTCATTCAATCAAAAGTCTGTGTTTAATTCTCTTCGTTTCTCATATGTGTGTTCGGTGCACCACTTTTTTCTTATCAATTTCTTTTTATTCTATTATTAATTCATAATTATAAAATTAATAAACTATATGAATAAAAATTTTATTCGTTAAGTAAATATTTCATTCAGGTGAGTAAAAATTTAGAGATGTTAAGTGATTGTGATCTTTTGCTTGATGAGTATTCTTTAATTTAACACTGTGTATGTTGGACATAACCTGTCATGGAATAATGAAATATTTTGTCTAATGTATAGATTACATGGATTATTTGAACCATAAATACACTACCATAATATAGTACTAATTTATATTAGAATCCTAGTTGAGTTAATACTGGTATTAAGGCCTCAAAACTTAGGAATTCCGATCAAACTCATCTTGTGAAGTGGGTGTTAATTTAATGTAATATAAAGAAAAGTTCAAGGATATCGCAAGAATAACTCTATAATAATGAACTCACCCAAATATTTATAAATTTTTTAAACCAAAAACCAACCATTAATAACTTCATTTAATATCTTAAAACAAACCCCCAATCAACCAAAAATCAACTAAAAATAATCGACTATTAAAAAGTATCATTACCAAGGATTCAACCTAAGTGCTGCTATACAAATTAGCAGAGCACTGGAACCTTGAACGGTCGATAGGATACAATCATTCGCGATTTAAAAATTCTAAAAATTACACATCCCGTATCATATAATATTATTATAACTAAATTAGGTATTTTACGAGATGAATATAAAGAGTTTAAAATGGGTGAAGAAGAAACTATAAATCAAATGTTTAATAGATTTACTAGTATTTTAAATGGTATAAGTTCTTTAAGAGATACTCTAGAAAATCCTGTTCTTATTCAAAGAGTAATTGTAACACTTCCTAAGAAGTTAAAGTCTAAAAAGGGTTATATATATGAAAGTAAGAACTTTACAAAATATACACTTGATCTTCTTATTGGATAATTATTACAATATGAGTTAGAGCTTAAAAATATTATTGAAGAAGATAATTCAAATATGAATGGAATTTCTGTTCTGTCAAATGTTTTTACTTACTCTTCTAATTCTGAGTTTTATAGAAATTATAAGAATAATGTTTTATATGTTACAAAGGGTGGATATAGAAGAAAGATGAGTTATTCATGGAGATCTCAAAAAATTCCATCCTAAAGATTATTTAAAGGAGAAGAAGAAATGAAATTTTAATTATAATAATACTCAAGATATAATTATTTATATGTATATAAAAATGGGGAACATAATACCTGATTTTCCAAGATTAAAGAATAAAAAATATGTGGAAGAAAAATAATAATGAAAAATGGAAATGGAAAATGGGTGGAGTTTTACTGATGATTCAACTACTAAAAAAGAATTTGGTTCATAATTAGATGTAGAGAATTTGTGCATACTGGGTTCATAAAATCAATAAATGATTCAACTTATAACCCATATTCCAAATCTAATTCTAAAAGATACAATATGGAATAATTGATTGAATAAGTTGATATATTTGATCATAATGTTAGAAAGATCACTGGTTTATACAAGAATATAAAGATTCAATATAAGGTAGTTCTAAAGGAAAATTGAAATATGAAGAAATATATCTAGGATAATAAAAATTATTCTCATTCAGATATGAATTTTTCTTACGAAAAAAATTTTCTTTCTCTAAAAATTCAAAATTCAAAAAAGAATTTTATTTCATGTGTATATATCCTGAATTTGAAAAATGTAATTTTTAAAATGTTATTAAATAGATCGAACACATAAAAAATATAATTGAAATTTTGAATTCAAATCTGTCAATTTTTATTTAAGGTAGAGAAAACATTGATAAAATGATGAGTTTAAAAAAAAAACAATAAATTTGGTATTGGTTAAAATAATAATTTTCCAAAAAACTATAAACCATTGTTTATAAACATAATTATTGGAATTACATACACTACCATATGTTTTATGTTTCAAATGAATTTTCATTATGTAAATGAGTGATCCTTAATATTTCTAAAATTTATTAGACATACTATAGACTTTATTTCAAAATATTTATATTCTATATTACATGTAAACAAGTGTTTGAAATATTTTTTGATTCTGAAGAATTTATATGCTAATCCCATCAGACCCAAATTTGTAGGAGTACCAAAACTCTCTTAAATATATATTTTTGAAAAAATTTATTACGAGAATCAAAAAGGATGTTTGGAACATGGATAATAGATGATCAAGACATATTAATGGTGATATATCAAACTTTATATTATTCAATAAATGAAATTGAGGTAATGATACAATCTTTGATAATTATAGATGAATGTTAAAAGGTTTTGGTGAGGTTGTATTTTCAAATTCTTTTATTATTTATAATATTTTATATGTGGAAGGATTGAATAATAATTGAATAATAATTTAATAACTATGTGATGATTGAATGATTTTAAAATTTTAAAATGATAAATGCATTATATTTATATACAAATCCATTTTGTTTATTGAAAATACAAGAGATGGTATTTATTCAGTTAATTTTTCAGAATTAACTAATTATGAGGTAAAATGATTAATTTCATTACAACATGATACAATTATTTGGTATAGAAGGATGTGAAATTCTAATTTAAAGCAGATTAATAAGATTTCAAAAAAAAAATAGTTCTATAGTTACGTGAACTTAAAGAGGACAACACCCCTGTTTGTGGATCATTCTTGAAAGGTAAACAAAATAGAAGGAGTTTCAAGTCAATTTATTAATTAAAAAATGTAAGGCCCTTGATATTATTCATTTATATTTATATTTTCCAATCAAACCTACTAGTTTTGGTGGTAAGAGATTTTGTTTTGTAATTATTATTGATTTTACTAGATACACATGGTTTTATTCCCTTACACTTAAATCTAAAACTTTATCTAAATTTACTACTTTTTTAAAAAAAATGGATAAAAAATGAGATAGGAAAATTAGTTAAATAAATTAAAAGTGATCATAATAGTGAATTATAAAATATATAATTTATCTATTTTTGTGAAGAAATGAGTATTTTCACAATTTTTCTTCCCCAAAGACACTACAACAAAATGGTGTAATTGAAATGATGAATAAATATCTTTATAAAACTTCTAGGACCATGTCAAATGAGTTTAATCTACAAATCTTTTTTTTGGCAAGAAGAAGTGAACACATAATTTTATGTTAATAATAAAATTATTTTAGGACCCTTTTTAAAAAATATACATTACGAGTTTTTAAAGGGGAGAAAACGTAAAATTGGATATTTTATATTCTTTATATGTATTGTTTTTATTCTCTATACAATGTATTCTTAAAATGAAATTGATGAAAAATATTATGATGTTTTAGTTTTAGGAAATTAAAATAGTAGTAAGTTATATAAAGTTTATAATATAATAACCATGGTGGTTTAAGAATCAATTCATGTTAATTTTGATGAAAAATAAGTGAATTAAAGAGAATATTATATTTATTAACTTGAATATAAGTATAGAGATTTTAATTTTGAAGAGGAAGAACCTAATGATAACGAAGTATATATTTAGGGGGAGAATGTTTCTTCTGAATATGATCCAATTATTTAATGATAATATAAAAATAATAGAGTTTAACCTATAGATAATTTGTTTTTTTATTGAATGAAATTTTCAAACTAGAAAATATTTTTTGAAAATTTATTCTTATAATGATTTAATTTCTAATTTTGTTCTGAATAATATAGATGAATTTTTAAATGATTATAATTGTATATTCTCTATAAAATATGAGTTCAATAAATTTACTTGAAATAATATGTGGACTTTAGATATTTCACAAATATATTACCATGTGATTGGAATAAAATTGATTTTTATAAAAAAATTGATGAAATATGAAAATATAGTTAAAAATAAATCTATATTTATTTCTCAAAGATATTTTTAATAATATGGTATTGATTTTTAGGAATTATTTTCACCCATTTCATGGTTAAAATAAATTATAATATTATTATCTTATACAAATTTTAATAAATTTTTTTTATTTTAAATGGATTTTAAAAATGATTTTCTAAATTGATGTATTTCTAAAGAAGTATATGTAACAACAATACTTGATTTTTGAAATTAAAAGCTTCGTAGTTTTGTTTTTAATCTATCTAAATATTTATATAGTTTGAAAAAAGATCCTAAAGTATAGTTTGAAAGGTTTACTAGTTTTCTTTTGAAAATAATATTGAAATGGAAAATTTTGATCATATTTTGTTTATTATATAAATTTATAATGATATATTGATTTTGAATTTTTTTATTGATGAAATTATTTTCGGATATTCATGTGAAAACCTTTGTAATGAATTTCTAAAATTGATGACTTATGAATTTTATATGAGTATGATGGGGGAATTGAAATTCTTCCTTAGTTTACAAATACGTCAAATAAATGAAGGAATTATTATAAATTAATCCAATGATGATAAAAATTTAGTTAATATATTTGGTTTAGATTCTTATTAAAGTGAAAATAATCTCCTATGTACTACTTGAAAATTATATTTAGTTAAATCTAGAAAATCTACAGAAATTAAAACTTATAGAGGAATGAATGGATGTTTGTTACGCTTAACTACTTCTAGGCCCGATTTAATGTTTTCATTTCTAATGTGTTCTATATTTCAAAGTGACCCTTCGTGAAGTCACATTATATATGTTAAGATTATTTTTAGATATATTAAAGGATCTTTGAAACTTGGTTTATTTTACACTGCTAAAACTACCTTTGATTGGATAAGATTATCTAATTATTATTTTTCTAGATACAAGATAAATAGAAAAATAATTTCAAGTATGTGTTATTTACTAGGAAAATATTTAGTTTCTTGGTTTTCAAAGAAAAAAAAATTTCTTGCCCTTTTAACTACTGAATATGAATAAATAGTTACTGCACCTTGTTGTACCAAATCATTATGGATAAAGAAGAAACTTTTTGATTTTGATTTTGGTTTTTATAAGATTCCACTTTTCTATGAAAATAATTCTTCTCTTTCAATTAATAAAAATCTATCACAACATTCTTTAACTAAGAACATTAATGTTATATATAAGTTTTATAGATACTATGTTCAAAAAGGAAATATAATTCTTGAATTTATTTACATAGAAAACAGTCATGATAATATCTTTACAAAACACCCAAACATAAATAAGTTATATAAAATAAAGGTTGAACTTGGTATTATGCAAAATTAAATTTCAATTTATCTAAAATTAATTTAGGGGTGGGGGGGGGGTGTTTGAATGTTTTAATATGAAGAAGTTTTCATATTTATATGAAATATATAAAATCATGATTTTTTGAGCCTATTATTGGTTAATTTCTATAAATATTTATTTATTATTTTTATATTTAAAATTTTCTCAGAAATACTATATGAATAGAACTTACTATTTATACTTTTAGTTTTTATTAAAGGATGTTTTATGAAGGGATTCTCAATATATTATCAGAAAATTCTTTTAAAAATTCCACTCACTATATACTATTCAATTTGTAATGTTGGAAGGTTTTAAAGTGGATCTTTGACATATGTTATGAAATAAGAATGTGGAATAATGTTATGAAATTTAATGTAGAAAATTTTTATATGCATTTTTTATAAAATGCTATATGTGCTTAACACTATGAAGAAGAAGCCTTATCACTTTATAAAAGTAAGTTTTCTATTTATTCTCCCCATTTTTGTCAACTTGCAGAAGGGTGAGAGTTTTTGGAATTAATTTTGTTTGTAATTATAAAAAGGCGGTGAATGTTAAAATGGGTCCTTGGATTACATTAATTTAATTATGTATGGATTTTTAAAAAATATCATATTTTGATTAATTATAAATATCTCAATTTTGTTAAGTATTAATTTTATTTTTTTATTTCATGTGATTATTAAATTATTCTTATATGTTTTTTATATTTTAGTATTCTGTGCTTAAATTATTATTATATCTAATGTATTAATTGTTTATAACACATTATACATGTTTCGTGAAGACATTATAGGATAATTATATTAGTTAAACCTTTATATATCTTTATACCTATTTTTATTGATTTATATATAGGTAACCTTATGTTTATGTTGGTAATATAAGGGTAAGTGACATTTGATAGTGTTCTATATAGGTAAAATTAAGTTTCTAGTGGTTATGTAATTGTATAAGTTTTTTATGGACTTTCATAAAGGCAACATTGACTTTCCATATATTATTTATGAGTAACCATATGTTTTCAAGGGTTATGTAAAGGTAATAATAACTTTCTACAAGTTTCATAAAGTTAATTATCACTATCCATCGGTTATGTAAAGTTAAATATTACTTTAAAATAGTTATGTAAATAAAACCAACAAATTTATCTATTTTTGTAAAGATAAATTTCTAATTATATTAGTTACTAAATGTAGTTTTGTAGTTTTGTAAATCTAACTAGAAAATTACAATAAGGTAATTGACCCTTGCATATGGGTAACTTATAAATTCTATTTCTTATATAAGGGTAGCATGAACATGAGTAATAGTATTAATTTTATTTCTTAACGGTAACTAAGCTTGCATAAAGGTAATTTAATCTATTGTAATGGTAAAATATTTTAGTATTGACTTACGTATAGGTACCAGTATAATTGCATAAATTTGATAGTGGTTTTCTATAACCTGCATAAAGTCACTAGTATACTTTCTTAAGAGTAGTATAAAATTTTAAATTCCCAAATAAGTGTAACATGGGTCTCACATAAGGGAAAAAATACCTTTATAAGGGTTCTAGATAGTTTCTTTTACTTTCATACAGATGTTAGAACTTTTTCAAAACTTATATAAGGGTTACATAAGTCTCATGTAAATGTAATACAATTTCTCTAATACTTACCTAAGGGTAATAAGACATATAAGGGTAAAAATATGTTACCCCTAAATAGCATGTGTGTTTCACAATACCGTATCTATTAATTTATATATGGGTCTATAAGGTGTTCAAAACTTTCAAATATTCTCACTTTTTTATAATATTTCATATTTACACTTACTATAAGATTTTTATGAATATAATTAGTGTTATATTTATTATAAATTTTCTTATTAAATATTTATAATTCATGTGAATATGTTTTAATTATTTTTATGATTAATTAAATGATATTTTCTTGAGATTTACATATATTGATGTTCACAATGTTTTTTTTGAAATTGAAGTATCAAGATTCAAATCTTCTAAAACATAAACAGTTAATCTTGAATATTATCATGGGTTTTTACGAGGATATTAATACTTAATATTTATTACTATATTTACTATTCTAATTAGTCCAATCATACAAGCTATTATTTGTTTTAAAAAATACCAATAAAGACTCACATAAATATTATTTTGCTTTTTAAAATATTTACATGGGAGATATTATCTAGGAAATGAACATGGAAAACATTGAATTAGTACCTTTTATAAAGAAAGATATAATGGATATAAAATTTTACATATGATGTGCATAAATTAAATCTATATTTTGAGTTGAAAAAACTCGTGCAATATGAGGATACAAGGATGATGATTTTCATAAACTGTACAAGTGAATTGATAGAGATACAATTTTGAGTATTTTATTTATCTATACAAGTGATCTATTATTTTGTGGTTAATTTTTAAACCCAACCAAACAAAAATAATTTGATTCTTTACTACTATAGAATTTCTTACTACCCCAACACCCAGTCTATGAAGCATTCATCTGGTTCTGTGAATTTACTTCTTTCTAATCTTATATGTTTGTGTAATTTTTAAGGGTTATACTACCCATTAAAATGTAGGATTGTGGGTTTATACTCACAAAAAATAAGGAATTGTTTGTGCCTCTATGAGGGAGAAATGTATACCATTCGGGTTTTGTGTCCAAGTAGAAAAATGATGGTCTGTTTTAGGTTTTAGCCTCTATGGGGAAAAATGATTTATAATTGTGTTGTGACACAAGGTGTGGAAAAGTCATGGTAAGATTCAATCGCAGTTGTTATAGTGGGTTCTATCTATCTCATTTCTTGAGATGGGTGAGTAGACTAAGATCATTTAGATTCAAACCACTATAAAAATCTCATGTGTTCTTTTTTTTATTTCCACTTATTTAAAATTTAAAATATGATATAATCTTAAACTTAAATTCATATTATAAATGAAAATTCACCCCCTATACGATATTTTACATCCTACCTTTGCGACTGATATACATGGTATTATAAAGAGGTTTTGGATTTTTTGGATTTAAAATATACATAAACCGGGAATATCATCCATGAAAATGTTGGTAATTTGTTATTCAGTATAAGATATTGTTATATATTTATATTATAAATAAAAAATGACCTCTATAGAAAATAGTTCATAATTTTTGGTGAATTAAAAATTTAGAATACAATAATTTGAATCAATATACAATTAATGTTCATAATTTTTAATCAACTAGACTATAGCCTAGTGATCAACCTTGGGGTTTTTTTATTGAAATTGTTGAGCATAAGGGTTGGAGAATAAAAAAATACCCCTTACTGAATCTTTTAGGATCTAATAAGAATTTACTATAGATGTCACACATGAAGTTAGACTACTAAATAATATCTAAGAAAGTAAGATTAATAAGGATATTATCACTATTTGAAATATGTTCATCTAGTTATAATGTATTTTAGACATTTTCTTTAAAATAGTGTCAATAGATATGATTTTTTACATAATATATTTATGTTTCATATTTAAAATCCATGAATTTATCTTTTACATTTTTGGAATTGTTATTGGTTCAAGTTCCTCACCTTCAAAAAAAAATTCCAATCAAAATAGAATTGGGTATTGTTTCACATATTTCCATGAGTATTGAAATATATTATTACTTATCATTATAAATTTTAATAACAAGGTTTATTTAGTTTTCTTTGTTTATTAATTTTTCTCTACAATTTTTTTGGTATTTATTATTAGTTAATTATTAACTAATCATAGTTTTCTATGTTTATTGTCTTACTTCTATACAAAATAATGTTACAAAATAATACCAAAGAATTATATTAAAATTCAACCCTTTGGACTACATTTATAAGGCTCTGTTTGATATTATTGAGATCATTTACTATAGTAAATAATTTTTTTATTTAGATTTTATAAAATCAAGTTAATTGAAACCTATTGAATATAGAAATATTTGATCTTAATTTCTATGATATATGTTATATTATTGGTAAATATATATTTCAAAAAATCACTCATCAAATAGAAAAATGTTATTAGTTGTATTGTTTTATTTTCATTATTCACATTCATATGACTATATTTCCACAAAAGATATATTTTTTAAATATGTTAATAGTAACATATAAATATAAAAACAATATTTATAATTAATTATTTACCTCTATTTGAGAAGCATTCATATAATTTTAATAGACATGTTCAATTTAGTGACTTATAATTTACTAATGTTATAGAGCAGCGACACATTGGCATGTTCACTATATTCAATTGAACTCATCTATTGATATATGATTGTAAATTCTTCATTTGTATTTTTGGATTTGAATACCACACCTATATGACATTGGGAGTTTATTTTAGCTTGATAAATTGAAGAACTATTGATGTTACCGTGCATTATTAAGGATCTATTGGACCTCATTTACTATAACTTCTCATAGCACTTAAATTTGAATTCTTGCTTCATGAAAAATAAAATTTTCTCAAATTAGACTTTTTATTAATGTTTCCCACTATTTTTATATTCCATTTTTCATCTAATATATACTATGCAGAAATTTAGATTTTACTATAGGAGATTTTTTATTCAAATAGGATGCGAAAATGGGAGATGTGCACCACCACCTGAAGGCTAGTTTTGATTTATTTTCTTTTTTTAATACAATGAATCCATTAGAGTTTTTATTTTTTTAAACTATTTATTAATGTTTCCATTAATATTTTTATTTTACTAATTTAGTTACAAATATATTTTTTCATAATATGAATGCACGCACATATTTATCTAAAGGAAAATCAACTTTTAACCTTGGAAAATATTTTAGGTTACAACATCCAAAATTTAATTATATTCAAGTTTCACAAATTATAATTTTTTTATTATGGAGACCTATCATCATTTTTTAATTCATGTGATTTATTTCCATTATTTTTAAAAAAAACATATAATAATAATTATTGTCAATGTTAGTTAGTTATTTGTTTTTAGTTTATCTTATCCTGTTCCATAAATTTCTATTTGAAATAAATATTCATTTTATTTATTTTCTATATAGGATAATAATCAGTTTGGATTTAATCTAGAGTTAAGTATCTTTATATTGAAAATGGTTCTATTATATACTGAAATAAAAAATTACGACATCGAGGATCATCACCATTATAGTAAAAAAAACTTATAAAGTTCTCTTCATCTCAGATAATGAAATTTACAAAAAAAATTATGATAAAAAATTTGATCAAAACCAGTACTATATTTTTAAGCATCTTGAATATGTGATATTTAAGAAAATAGAAACATACACATTATAATATATTTTTTTGTATCCAAAATTTCTAAGAGCATGGAAGGAGTAGATCTTTATCATGAAATAACTCTGACGTTGAATTTCAAAATTCAATAATGCATATTTAATGAAATCAGGTATAATTATGAACACTTAAATTTTTTATTAAAAAATTTCAATTAACAAATAATAATTATAATTTTCCAAAAATTCATGCAATATAGTACTTTTAGTTTTTATATTTATCTTAAAAACATAGTGGTCAACCCATTTCACCCATGGAAACATTTCTACATGAAACAACCCTATATATATGCTATATTTCTGAATAGTAGGTATTTGTTTGAGTTGACTAATAATAATTTTTCCCACTACTGGGAGATTTAGGAGATTAATGTCATATAATCTTCCTGATCTTTGACTTCTATATTTAATTTCATGAAACCAAACATAAATAACTCATCCAACCCATTCCAATACTACTATTTTACAATCATTTTTTTTTTCATTTTACTAAATATTAAAAGAAACTAAAATAGACTAGGTATAAATATAGTGTGAAAGACCTTGAACTGATGATGTAGTGATTAAAAATAGTTGATAATTTCATCATTCATTAACTATTTCTCATTATCATTTTATTTTACAACCAAAAATAATTATTACTTTAAAATAAAAATAAAAATTTTCATACTCCATATTTGTTTAACATAATTTATTACACCATGGAAAAAGATTCCAAAGCAACTGTATCCTATCACTGATCCTTTCTCTTCGTACACATGAGATATTTATCTTTAATATTTAAGAATATATCTACCATATATGAATTAATATAATATTTAAAAGGTTCCCTTTTAGTATGGTTAAGACATTTGGTATCTTTACATCCATTTTACCTCACATAAACAAAATCCTTTGTAGAATAATCATCTTTTAATGAACTATCCATGTATTTGGTTACCATATATATTTCAGGATAAGAAGGATTCATCATGGAAAGAGAAAACAAGTCCCAGTAATTGGTCAGGCAATGGAAGTTTTTTTAGGACAAAAAACCAAGGAAAGTGCCACTTGTCTTACCATAATCAACTAGGAGGAGGTCCTAGAAAGACAACTTTACCATGATTCTTGACCATTATTATCCAAGATATGATAATGTTGTTACATGGAACAACTAGCATTCAAATTATCAATAATTTTCCCAGTAAAATAAATCATAAAATATTTAGAGAAAGAGTAAGGATGATATCATTACAATATATCCCCAATGAAGAATAATTAAAATAAATTGTGGTCATCATTGATGAATAGAAATACTATAAAAATATCATCAAAACATTCTTGATGAAAATACCCATTTCAATTTGAAAATTTCTTTTGAAAAGTAATAAGTTATAAAATATTAGTAAAAAAATGTTTCTATTAAAAGAAATTGGAATAATTATAAAATATTTTTAAAAATTTGAGTGGTGATGATGGTGAAAAATTCTATTTATTCCATAACTGTTAAAATAAATATTTTCATCACACATTTGGTAAAAAGTACCTTGTTCATATAATGAAAGAAATATTATATATATATTTTTGTAAAATATTGAAAAATGTAAAAATGAATTTGAAAAATAATAATGTATGAATATATAAAATATTAATAAAATCATTTTATAAAAAATAAATATCATAGAAAAATCATTTATGATCGATAGAGGGGAATTAATGTCAGCTTTTCTTAAAAACATTTTTTGAACCATTGTGAGCTCCAAAATGAGAAAAATGGTATTTAAAACATAAAATTCAAAAAATATCCATAGGATAGGAAATATTAAGTGGTTTTATAAGATATTTATTATATAATTCCTCAAAAGATATTTAAGCAAAAAAAATCCCGATTAAAATGGGATTGAAACCTAAGCCAATTATAACTTTGGAAACTTTTGAATCATAAGACCTATTAATGAATACTATAAAATAAAACATTAAATATATTTAAAATAATGAGATTTTGGATATAACTTGTAAATGGATGAATATTTACACATCATAAAAGAAGATAGGTTCATTACATAAATCTATTTCCAAAGAAATAATACTTTAGATGAATATCACTTATAAAGATCATATAATAGAATTGAGAATCAACCAATGGAGTGATTATGTGTAACAATTTTAAATCTATAAAAAATATAATATAAATCAATCAAAGGTAATTTTCCACATAATCGTTGCATAATATAATAAATTAAGTACAATTATAACTTAATTAAAGAAATGGAATTGAGAAACCCTTACATTTCTATTTGTATGGACTCCCTGTGGCTGCTCTTAATGAATTTGTAAGAGATTTTTGTAATCACCCAAGTGGTAGGGGAATGTGAGAATGAATGTTTGTATAGTTATTTGGGATGAATTTTTATAGGAAAACAAATTTTGAATTTTATGAAAAATGTTGATGTGACACCCATTTTATAAGAGAAAATCAATTCCGATTTCACAAATTTTCAATCTTGAAGGTGTGTTAAGGTAATTATAAAAATAAACGGTGGAATACATAAGAAAAAATGGTGTTATATAAAACAATTTTATATCTATATAATTTATGATATCAATTTTTACAAGTTTATAATGATTTAAATATATTTTTTTAACATTAAATTTTATTTAAGGTCTTCTTCACCATTATTCGTAATACATGGATTTAAAAATACCATTAAAACTAAGAAATTATAATATAATCCCTTATATAATCAATTATATTTCCAAAATATATATAAAAATTTTAGTATCCCAAAAATTATTAGAATATTATCATTTTCCATATTTTCAAAATTATTTATTTAATTTTGTTATTATTTTTATATACATCGTGCCATCATATCATAAGTGATTTATAAAATTATGATAATTTTAAAAATTAGAAATAAATTACTTAAATATTTTTTTAGATAGAACTTTTACCATTTATATTAATTAATAAGGAATATATATTATTATTCATATCACGATGACATATTTAATATGTTATTTTATCTTTTCACACCTTACAAAAGTATTACACTTGAATTTGGATATTATTCCTATCATATAAATTAATTTTTTTAAAAAATAAAAATTTATACATTAAAATGGATAACCAAGTCAAGTTTCTTTTATTTTAAATTATTATCCTTAGAAGACAAAATTTTAATTTTTCAATGCTGCACAAGTACTGTGTCATCACTGAAAATGATTTTCATATTTATCCTGAAATAAATTATAATTTATATATTTTGAATCAGGATTCAATGATATTTGTCTTACAATACATTAAATGAGACTTTAAATAAGTTGAATAAATTTATATATCATATTTATTTTATGATAATATCTGTAAATATACTCTATCTGATAAAAAACTATATTTATTTTTGATTCTTCATCCAAAATTGACATTCTGGATAATGTAATTATATGACCAAAAATTAAAGCGTCCTTATATTTTTTTTGAAAATGAGGATTTCAAATTTTTAATCCATTTTATCATATTAATTTTTTATAGATTTTATAAATTACTTTTAGTAAAAGAACAAAAATGCTTGGAAAATAATTATTAGGAAAATACCTGTTTTAATAGTAAAAATAAATTAACCTTGAAATAATTTAATTAATTTTTTTTCATTAATTTTTTTATTTAAATAAAAAAATTATATTATAATTTTATATAAATAAAAAAACAAATGAAATATTCAAACCATAAAATTAAATGAAAGGACCCTAAAATAGGTTTTAATTTGAATAAAATATTACTTATCTTTATAAAAGTCATACCTTGGGTTACCAAATTTAAAATATTGCTGAAAAATTTATTATTCATCTCCAAAATAATTTTTTTAATAATACCACTCATATAATAGGGTAGATGAAATTATTATGGTTGTTTTATGGTTTTAACCCAGAGTTTTAATCTTGTTTACCCCATTTTTCGCTTTACCAGTGTTGTAAATTTTACCATTGTTACTGTTCATAATGTTTAAAAATAAAAGGGATATATTAATAAATTTGGACCTATTGATTAAAGATATTTATTAAATTTTTCATGATTAAATTTATATAATTTACAAAAAATAATTTAATATTTAAACACAAAACGTAAAGAAAAAAATAGAAATACTGGCTTGGATGAAATGGGTTGACCATTCTATTTTAACGAGTTTCATATTTTGATTTTATAAAATATGGATAATTTAAAACTATTGAATATTGAAATATTTGAAATTTATTTAATTGAGATATTTTACATTAATTATGAATATATATATTTCAGAAAGATGATCATCAAATAGAAAAAATGTTATTAGTTGTATTGTTTCCATTTTTTAATTCATTATCATATGAATATATTTTAAAAAAGATAAATTTTATAAATATGTTGATAGTAACATATAAATATCATTATATAATTATATTTAATTATTTTTCAATGTTGGATAAGGATTCATAGATTTTTAATGGACAATTTTAATTTAGGGACTCCAAATTTACTAATGTTGTAGAGTAGCAAAACATTGACATGTTGTTCACAATATTCACTTCAACTCATCTGTTGTTATACGATTGTGAATTTTTTATTTATTTTTTGAATATTTTAATCCTCTAACTCTATGAAATATGGTTTTTATTTTAGCTTGATCAATTAATGAACTATTGATGTTACTGTTCATTACTAAGGATCTATTTATCATAATTTACTATAAATGATCATATCGCTTAATTTTGAATTTTGGATTCCAAAAAACGAAATTTCCAAAAATTATACTTTTTATTAATGTCACCAACTATTTTACTATTTCATTTTTCATCTAATATATATTAACCAGTATTATATATTTTACAATAAGAGATTTCTTATTTAAAAAGGCTATGAAAATGGTTCAAGTGTACCACCACATGAAGGTTACTTTTTATTTATTTTCATTTTTTAATAATAATAAAATCATTAGATTTTTTTATTTTGGAAATTTATTTATTCTTATTTCCATTAATATTTTTATTTCACTAATTTATTTATAAATATATTGTTTTATATTATGCATGCACAAACATATTTATCTAAAGGAAAAACACTTTTAATATTGGAAACCCTTTTTTGTTAAAACATCCAAAATTTAATTATCTTCATGTTTTACCAATTATAATTTTTTATTGTTGAGTCCTATCATAAATGTTTAATTTATGGGTTTCATTTCCATTATTTTACACCAAACATATAATACTTATTATTTTCACAATTATTTGTCAGTTATTTTTTTTATTTCTATCACATCCCATTTCATAAAATTATATTTGAAATAAAGATTCATTTTTTTTCTTTTCTATATAAGATAATGATGAGTATGGATTTACTCTAGATTTAAATATTTTCATTTTGAAAATGATTATATTATCCATTGAAATAAAATATTTCACCATTCAAGAGTGTCATGATTCATGTGAAAAAAACATATAAAGTTCTCTTTATCTCTAATAATTAAATTTACATAAAAAATTATGAAAAAACATTTGAAAAAAGATATTATATTTTTAAACATCTTTAATCAATGATATTTAAAAAAAATAAATACTTACACATTAAAATATTTTTTTTGGTATCCAAAATTTCTAGGAGCATTGGAGTGGTGGATCTTTATGATGCAGTTGCTCTGATATTGAATTTCAAAATTCCATAATATAGATTTAATCAAATTAGGTATAATTATAAACTATTAATATTTTTATTAAAACATTTCAATTGAAAAATAAAAACTATAATTTTCTAAAAATGTATGCAATATAGTAAATAATATCAGTTTTTCTATTTATGTTAGAAAAAACTCTAAAAAATCCATATTCAATTGAAGTATAGTGGTCAAACTATTTCACCCATGTCAGTATTTCTACATGAGACAACCCTACATATATATTATATATTATTTAATATTAGGTATTTGTGTGAGTTGACTAATAATCATTCTCCCACTATTGGGGGAGTTTGGATATTAAAGTCATATAATCATCAAAATCATTTATTTCAATATTTACTTTTGTGAAACCAAACATTAATGACTTATCCAGCTATTTTCAATCCTATTATTTTCCAAACATTATTTTTTTCATTTTTGTAAAGATTAATAGACACTAATATAGACTATGTATAAGTATAGTGTGAAAAAACTTGAATTTATGATGTAGTCATTAACCATAGTTGGTAATTTCATTATGCATTAATGATTTTTCATTAACCTTTCATTTTACAACAAATTATTTTTAGTAGTTTGAAATTTAAACAGAAATATTCTAACCCCATATTTTTTTATCTTAAATTATTCCACCTTAGAACAAGAATATAAAGAAACTCCTTCCTATAATTGATCCTTTCTATTCTTACCCATGAGATATTTATCTTTAATATTTAGGAATAGATCTACCCAGTATAAATTAATGTTCAATTTAAAAGGTACATTTTTTGTAATTTTATGAGTACTAGTATCTTGAAATACCTTTTCCCACACTTGAACTTAATCCTCAGTAGAATAATATACTTTCAAAGAACTATCCTTGTATTCAATTATCATATTCTTTTTAGGATAATAAGGATTTGTAATGGTAAAGAAAAGGTTGTCCTTGGAGTAGGCCAGACAATGGAAGTATTTGTAGGATAAAATAACTAAGTAATGTGCCACATAGATTACCATAATCAACCAAGAGGAGGTTCTGGAATGATATATTTACCCAAAGTCTTGACCATCATTATCCAAGCTATGATGATGAAGTTCTATGGAACAACTAGAATAGAAAATATCAATAATTTCCCAAGTAAAATTTATCATAAAATATCTATAGAAAAAATAGGGATGTTATCATTGTAGCATATCCCCAATAGAGAAAAATTAAAATAAAGTTTTGTTGCCATTGATTTATAGAAATACTATAAAACGATAATCAACAAATTCTTGAGGAAAATACACTTTTCACATTGAAAATTAACTTTTAAAAGAAAAAAATTATAAAATATTAGTGAAATGGGTTTCTTTGAAAAGTATTAGGAATACTTGTAAAGAATATTAAAATCATTGAATGGTGATGATGGTATATAATTACATCTATTCCATAATTGTTAAAATAAATATTTTGTCCACACATTTGGTAAAAAGTTCCCTATTTAGAAAATGACTGTAATATTATATTTAAAACTTTTTGAAAAACATCAAAAATGGTAAAAATGAATTTTTTAAAAATAATTTTTGAATATATAAAAAAATAATAAAATTATTTTAAAAAACATGAATATTATAGAAAAAGGTTTTATGACTCAAAGAAGAGAAATAATGTTGGATTTTCTTAAAAATATTTTTGAACCATTTTGAGAACCAAAGTAAGAAAAATGGTATTTAAACATAAAAATTTAAAAAATATAAAAAGGATAATTTTTAATTAAACTGTTTTATCAAATAATTACTATATAATATCCTCAAAGTATATTAGATCATAAAAAATCCCGATAAAAATAAGATTCTAACATAAACCACTTACCACTTTGTAAAATTTGGATTCATAAGCCATATTAATTAATACCATAAAATGAAACTTTAAATATCATTAAAATAATGATATTAATGATATAACATATCAATGGGTAATTATTTAAACCTGATAAAAGAATATTGGTGCATAACATTAATTTATTTCCTAAAGAAATAATATTTTAGATGAATAACCCTTAACAAGATCATATCACTAAATTGATAATCAATTAATGAAGTGATTATGTGTAACAATTTTAAATCAATAAATAAAGTTTAAAAATAAATAAATAAATCAAAGGTAATTTTACACATAATCATGGGATAATATAATCAATAAATTATATGTATAACCCAATGAATGAAATTTAGTTAAGAAACCCTTACATTTCCATTTGTATAAACTCCCTTCAATTGATCTTAATGAATTTTTAGGGGAGGTTTTTGATCACCCTACAAGATAGGGAATGTAAGAATGAATGTTTATAGCATTATATGTTTATATTTTTTGAATCAAAAACCAATTTTGAGTTTTATGAAAAATGTTTAAGTGAGTCGCTTTTTTTTAGGAAAAAACCAATTGCATTTTCACAATTTGAAAATGTTAAAGTCGATTAAGGTAATTGTAAAAATGAAAAGTGGAATATATATGGAAAAATGATTTTATATAAAATAATTTCCTATCTATAAAATTTATGATATCATTTTTTACAATTTTATAATTATTTAGAAATATCTTTTAAACATTAAATACCATTAAATATCATTTTCACCATTATTTAGAATGATTTACTTTTAAAACATCATGAAAACAACCAATTTCAAATATCATACCATAGATAATAAAATTATAAATCCCAAATATCTATAAAAATTTTGGGATCTCAAAACTCATCTTAATATTTTCATTTTTAATATTTTTAAAATTTTATATTTAATTATTTTATTGTTTTCATATACATCGTTCCATCATAGCGTATGTGTTTTATAAAATTCTGATAATTTTAAATATTAAAAAAAATTATTTACATATTTTTTTCTTATAAATTATTTGTATAATTTATATTCATTTTTAAGGAATATCTATTCTTGTAACGTCCCGGGCCTGGGTGCCACACCATGGGTGCCCCGAACCCAGTTGGTCACATGACCTCAAACACATTTCCCCAAACGCGAGAGGCTTCCAACTAGCAGTGAGGGCCCAGGTTTGATAGTGGGGAAACTACGCCCTCATTTTTCAAAGTGTAGTGTAGCAGAATAAAATATAGAACATACAACAACAACAAAAGCAATAAACCATACTCAGTTAAAATAACCAACTACAGTAAAAGATGACTAACAATTATATAGATAATAATGCAATATGCCTCAAGTTCTAGGAAAATAGCCAAAACATGTTATACAACATTATAGTACAATACATTATAGAGTATAGAAAAAAAAAACAAAATAGTCCGTAGCATCGTGAGCCTAAGCCCGGTCCCATGCTCCCCTACTCCTCAGCAGCAATCAAGTACCTGTATAGGGACCCTTGCCCTTATCCACACCTGCAGAAATGTAATATGTTTGGGCCGAAGATATGAACCAAACAAGGTGTGAGAAATAAATCCCAGTTGGCACCCACCAAAGGCCCGTGCCCAACTGTGTGAAAAAATACAACAACAGTGTGCAATAGTAAAATGAAATAAACTAAGCAGTACTCAAAAATTACTAAATTTACTAGTTATATTGCCATTTTATTATTCATTTAATCGTTCATTATAAGGAAACCACCATAGTGAATTTCTATGTGAAGAGTCAGTGTCTTCAGACACACAAACCCTTACCCTGAGGTAATAAAAAACGTAACCCACAGGTAATTTACGACTAACATAACAGATATTTCCCTCAGGCGTACAAAGTTTCGCCCTCGGGCACAAAGTCTATTGCCCACAGACACAAAAGAAGTTACCCTCAGGTCGAATAACCACAGCCATCAAGCTAAAGGTAACACTGAACTCAGGCTAAACAAGTAACTTGGACATGCCCAACATATAAACAAGAAATTCCCATACAATTCCTCTTGAGGAAAAATTAATGCGAAAAAAACATGGCATACCCTCAGGTATCCTGGAAAAATGGCTAAACTGAAGAATGCACCCTGGGGTGGTCCTGGATCAAAGAAATGATCTCAAACAACAGTTATAATCAATTTTAATTACCTATACAATTCTAGGTATTTAAAATAGTTAAAGCCTTAGCAACACAACACCCCAACATGGGTTCATAGCTCAGCGATACACAAAAACACACAAAAGTTGGAATTTAAACTTTAAGTCACCTACCTTAAATGCCCCTAAACAATATACGTGAACAAAGATCCTATAATCATCCAAGAACAACATAGATTTTAGGTGAATTAAAACCTCATTCAAACTCAAATAACTTTCCCTCATAAAATAATTGGTAAGAACTACGCCAGGAGGAGGAAGAACTCACCTGTGCGGTTCTAGGGAGATCAACAGTGCAAAAAACGGATTCTTGGTACTCGATCTGGAGCTCCTCAAAGGTCTGACCCTCTCTCCCGAATCCTTCCTCCAGTTCTAAGCCTTCCCTATGAACAGGGGAGGCTACTGCCCATTTTAAGAAAAAAAACAAACTACATGGCTTGTACTATTGACTACACAACGTGTACTTTTCTCATTTAACTATTCCTATGATGGCACCGCCACATTGTTCAACCGTCGACATGAGTACAAGGCATGTATTTCTGATTACACGATGTATACTGCCGCTCCCCTGGCGGCTGCTTCCACCACCTTACTATTTTCCGGCCGACTGACTACACGACGTGTAAATAAACTACACGGTGTGTAGTCGGTTTTTACACCCTTCGTCGCTGACATGGCTACACACCCTATGTACTCATCCCACACGGCCAAAGTACACGACGTGTGGAATAGTACATGGCATGTAGTCCTGAAATTTAGTATTTTTCCCCATTTTCCTTATTTTCTCAAAAACACTTAAGGAAAAGAGAAAAGAAGAAACCCGTACCTCAAAAATAAGAACCGAGTTCTTACAAACTCCCCCCCTTAAATCAATTCATCCCCGAATTTCCCTTCTAAGGGTGACTAAGATAAAACTCAGAACAACTCTGGCCACTGAGCACGTATGTCGGTCTCCCGCTCCCAGGTTTCATCCTGTACTTGGCCATGCTACCATAACACCCATACGAGAAGAACTGACTAACCTCTGAGAACCTTCATGCTTCTATCCATGATACGAATCATATGCTCCTCAAAGGACACATCGATCTGGAGCTCAACCTCCTCGGGCTGAAAGATGTGAGATGGGTCTGAATGATAGCGATGCAACTGAGATACAAGGAAGACGTCGTGCATGGCTCTGTACCTCTGTGGTAACTGTAACCGATAGGAAACCATCCCGAATCTCTCAAAAATCTCAAATGGCCCCACATACCTTGGTGAAAGTTTACCCTATGTCCCAACCTCTGCGAAACACACAAGAAAACCTAATCCCCGACCACAAACTCCAAGGGTCGTCTATGGTGACCAGCATAAGATTTCTGACGAGATTGTGTGGTAGCCATCCACTTCTGAATCAATTGGACCTGCTCAGAAGTCTCCTGCATGAGATGTGGTCCCAATAAAGCTTCCTCACCTGCCTCTAACCAGCACAAGGGTGATCGGCATGTCCTACCATATAAAGCCTCATACGGTGCCATCTCAATAGTTGCCTGAAACTGTTATTATAGGCAAACTCGACCAGGCGTATGTGCTTCTCCCAAGAGTCCCCAAAGTCTTGGATTCATGAACACAACATGTCATCAAGAACCTGTATTGTAAACTCTGAATGACCATCAGTCTAAGGGTGGTAAGCTGTGCACATAAGCACCTGTGTACCCAGTTCCCTCTGAAAGTCTTCACAGAAACGAGACGTAAAGTGGGTGTCCCTATCCGAAACGATAGAACGAGGAACCACATTAATATGTACAACCTCTTGGATATACAACTTTCCAAGCTTGTCAACACTGATGGTCTCCTTGATCTACAAAAAGTGAGCTACCTTCATGAGTCTGTACACAACAACCCACATGACATCATTGCCTCGAGGTGACCTCGTCAACCCAGTCACGAAGTCCATTGAGACATCATCCCATTTACACTCTGGAATTGGTAACTACTGTAATAGTCCAGCTAGCCTCTGATGTTCTTCCTTCACCTGGTGAAAAGTGGAACTTCTTATTACAATACCAGCTACTTCTCTCTTCAGACTCGACCACCAGTACTGACGTCTCAAGTCATAGTACATCTTGGTAACTCCGAGATGAACTGCCCAAGATAAAGCATGAAACTCTCGCATCAGCTCCTCGCGTATATCCCCCGAAACCCACACTAGTCCATGGAAACACTGTACCTCATCATCTCCTATCTTCCACCCAGGAGGAGGGTCCTCACTGGACACCGACTCCTGTAGAACTAGGCATTCTGAATCAGATAGCTGTCTCATTCTCACTCTATCCAGGAGGGTAGAAGTCACATCTAAAGATAAAAGATAGGTCTGCCCCTGACTGTTGTGCACCTCCAAATGCATCTCAGAGAACCAATCTATAAGCTGACACTCACCACTGGCCTCATGAACTTCCTGTGTCAGAGTCTTCCTACTCAGTGCATCAATAACTGCATTACCCTGACCAGGTGTATAGGCAAGATCAATATCAAAGGACTGAAGGTATTCAACCCACCTTCGCTACCTCAAATTCAAGTGACGCTGTGTAAAGATATACTTGAGACTTTTGTGGTTGGTGAAAACCAAAAATTGCTTTCCCAAGAGATAAGGTCTCCAACAACGTAACACATGAACAACTGCAGCCAACTCGAGATCATGCGTCGGGTAATTCCTCTCATGTGGCATCAACTGCTGAGACCCGTACGCAACAAATCGATCTACCTATATAAACACAGCTCCCATCCCAATACCTGATGCATCACTGTAAACTATATAGCTTTTTCCCTGCTCTGGGAGTATCAGTATTGGTGCTGATGTCAACATTCCCTTCAACTCCTGGAAGGCTGTCTCGCAAGCTTCTGACCAAACGAACTTCACACCCTTTTTAGTCAAACCCGTCAACAATGCTGCTAAGAAGGAGAAGTCCTGGATAAAATGTCTATAGTAACTAGCCAACCCCAAGAAACTCCATATCTCAAACAAATTCTTAGTATGCTCCTAGGAAACTACTGCTCTCATCTTCTTTGGGTCTACTGCAACTCCTGCCTCTGAGATTATATGACATAGGAAGTGAATCCGGTCCATCCAAAAGTGGCACTTTGAGAGCATAGCATATAGCTGATGCTCTATTAGTGTACTCAATACGATATAAATATGGTTGGCATGGTTGTGTAGAGTGAGAGAGTACACTAAGATGACATCCACAAATACTACCACAAAAGAATCCAGATAAGGATGGAAGACACGATTCATCAGAGCCAAGAAAACTGCTGGTGCGTTCGTGATTCCGAATAGCATAACCAAGTACTCATATAGACCATACCTACTCCTGAATGCTGTGATAGGCATATCAGATGGTCTCACAGCTGATGATATCCGGATCCCAGTTCAATCTTCAAGAACACTCGTGCACCTCAAAGTTGATCAAAAACATCATCAATCCTTGGTAAGGGATATCGGTTCTTGACCATCAACTAGTTCAGCTTCCAATAATCCACACATAGTCTTAGGGTACCATCCACATTCTTCACAAAAAGGATTGGATAACCCCAAGGAGAAGTACTAGGTCAGATAATACCCTTTGACTGTAACTCCTATATCTGTCTCTTGAGATCCTACAACTCTGGTGTAGCCATCCTATAAGGAGGAATAGACATTGGTGCTACTCATGGCACTAGCTCAATAGAGAAATCCACCTCACGTTCTAGAGGTAGACCCGAAAATTCATCTGGGAAGACATCCCCGAAACGATAAACCACTGGAGGGAAATCCTTCTGAAAAGTCCCCTAATCATCCAGATATAAACTCTCACTTTAGGTTGTGACTCCACCTCGCCCATGTTGCTCTTGTCCAGCTCGACTATCCTGAACATCCCATTCACCCTTGTATAGAAACTCTCCGCCCTCTGTTGATGTGAAACTCACACTATGATGATAACAATCTACAAATCCTTGAAAGGGAACCAACTAGTCCATTCCATGAATGAAATCATAGCTCGTCATCTCCAAGACATAGAGGTCCCATAGAAAGTGACACCCTCCAACCTCAAGGGGTACTCCTTGCACTGACGCACACCAGCCTTTCTAGTTCCCAACGGAGTTTCTAGTGTCATAACAGTAGAAGAAGAAGAAACACAGAGCCTAAGGCTCTCCAGAATAGGTATCGATATAAATCTATGTGTAGCATCCGTATCAAAAAGTACTGAAGATAAGATAGAAGCTAGTAGAATAGTACCTCTAACAGTACAAGGTCTGGGATCCTGCTCCTATTGGGTCTGTTGCACTACATATGCCTACCCAGTGCCGTGGCCTTGCGACACAGCCTGACTACCCTGAGCTATCCCGCCCTGCTGGATCTGAGATCCTAGTGTCTGGCTACCACGACCACAACCACCATATCTACCTTCACGCACTGACGTATTCCAGTTTCCTGACTGGTAAGAAGCTACTGGTCCTTCTCCCGCATATGGAGTCTACACAGAACCCCTATCACTAGCCACTGGTGGAAACACCCTTCAAAAGCACTACAGATTCCCCATCTTGCTGCAAGATCATCACTCCACTAGGTCTCATGGGAGCTGCAATCTCTTGTTCCCCTCTTTACCACATTGGTATCACATGACCTGGACACCTGAAACATTCTTCTGGTTGGTACTACCACTATGAGAGAAGTCTATCTATCTCTTCCTATTACCAGTAGAAATAGTACCAGAAACTAGTGCTGAACCGCCCTGACCCACACCACTTGCTTCCCGCAGGTTCCTCTCTGTAATCCATGCCTTGTTCACAATAGCATGTACTGAAGGCAACCTGAAAACATTCACCAGTGATCAGATGTCATATCAAAGACCATCCTCAAAGTGTCTGGATCTCAACATCTCATCACCCACTAGAACAGGTGAAAAATGCTGAAGCTCAGTTAAACGAGCAGCATAATCCATCACCGACATAGCGCCCTACTGCAGATTTATGAACTCTCGAGCTCTATCTTCCCTCAGCGTCTCTGGAAAGAAGAAGTCATAGAAGACTGTCTGAAAAACATCCGACGCCATGTCTCTGTGATGCTCTGACTAGGTGGTAACATCCCACCACCTCTTGGAGGAATCATGCAACATATAAGTATGGAGATTGACCCTCTACCTTGGAGGCGTCTCAAGATGATCGAAAATAGTCTACATAGACCCCAACCAAGACTCCACATCCTATGGTCCGCCATCCCCTGAGAACATTGATGGATGCTGCTACTAGAATATAAGAGTCATCTCATCCATATATGTGGCAGCCGATAGTGCTCCCTGAAAGGTCTGCATGAATTGCATAAAGCCTTCACGGAATTGCGCCTCTGCTCCTGTGTCTGGTATAATGGCTGGTATCACATCTGGCTCTGCTAGAGGATTCAGTGGTATCCCATTTCCCACCATCTCTATAGTATAATCTTTTCCTCTCTCTTAGCGAACAATGCGTGGTCATCTCTGTAGCATGAATCTACAAGGTCAAACGCACACCTTAGATCAAGATTATCAAGACTAGAAACAAAGGGACCAAAAGGGGAACATGATAAATAAGGCATTCACGATTTGAAAAACAAGACTACATGGCATTTATACTGACTACACAGCTTGTACCTGACTTGTCTTCCCTTGCCCGAGCCCTTCTAAATGGCTATGACACATGACTCCCATTGAACAAAACTACATGGCGTGTTTATAATCTACACGGTGTGTATGTTGTAATTTTATAACTGGCCGTGTCGTTTGTGACACGGCCGACTACTCGGCCAACACTATACGGCGTGTTACACCCACACACGGCATGTACACCACCCCGTTTCCCCAGCCACATGGCTAATTCCACACGGTTTATCCTCAGACATGACTACACAGTGTGTCCCTCAGGCACACGACGTGTACTAGACAAGCTCCAGTGACCCATGTTCTTAGTTACATGGATGGATACACGGCTCACACTACACGGTGTGTTTCATAGTTGACACGGCGTGTATGTCTTAAGGTATCCTCCATCTGTGTATGTTAGTTACACGGGTGGACTCTGGTTTAACACTACATGATGTGTACATCCGGTACACAACTTGTTTTTACCCAAGAATTTCCCTTCCCCGTGTCCCTGCCCACACAGTCTATGACACGGAAATAGAATACACGGCGTAAACTGAGGGTACATGTCATGTACTTAAAAAGTTTTCTTTTCTTTCCGAATAGAAGATCACACAGCGTGTGTCCAAGGAACTACACGGCGTGTATCCCGGGTTTTCCGGACAGTAAACCTCAAATACTCCTCCGGAACATAGAAAATACTGAAAAACAACACCTAATTTCCAAATTCCAATCCATGAGGGCCCATACTCCCCGCGAATCAAAGTTTGACATCTTATACATGTTATTAACAAGTGGAAAAGTCAATGATTCAGAAAATTCCGGTTATTGAGGGCCCATACTCCCCAAAAACAAAATTTTGGCGTCCATTCTATCAATAGGATCACACAAAAATACCCAATCACATAGCAGGTATTTATCAAAGCAGCTATCACAATAGCATGCTTCTCTAACACAACAAATATAACAACAACATGTAATTTATAATGCACCTACATGTCATGGAACTATGCATGGCTTGTGATTTCTAGCATGTGCCTAAATGTTGCATGAGATGGCACTACCTAATCTCATCAGGTTGCAACTAAATAGAACCCATGGATAAAATATAAACCGCACAATCACAAGTTCATCAACCAACGATGAAATAAAATCAACAGTAAAATTTGGGAAAATTAAAATAATTTCAATAACCGAGGTAGACTGGATTTTCCCTATACACGGGTTAGCTAATCTCGGGCACAACTTATTACCAACTATCGTTTTCCTCCTATCCCTGACTAAGGCTCCAAATATTAAGTCAAAGAAAATAACCCCTCTGATACCACTTTGTAACATCCTTGGCCTGGGTGCCACTCCACGAGTGCCCCGAACCTGGTTGGTCACATAACCACAAGCACATTTCCCCATACGCCAGAGGTTGTCGACTAGTAGAGAGGGCCCAGGTCTGATAGTGGGGAAAGTATGCCCTCATTTGTCAAAGTGTAGTGAAACACAATAAAATATACAATATACAACAGTAGCAGAAGCAATAAACCATACTCAGTTAAAATAACAAACTGTAGTGAAAGATAACCAACCGTTTATAGATAATGATGCAACATGCCTTAAGTTCTAAGAAAACAAATAGAACATGTTATACATCATTATAGTACAATACATTACAGTGTACAACAAAACAAAAAAAAACAGCCGGTAGCATCACGAGTCTAAGCTCAGTCCCATGCTCCCCTACTCCTCAACAATAATCAAGTACCTGTATAAGGACCCTTTCCCTTATCCACACCAACAGAAATGAAATCTGTTTGGGCCGAAGACATGACCCAAACAGGGTGTGAGAAATAAATCCCAGTAGGCACCCACCAAAGGCCCGTGCCCAACTATGTGAAAATATGCAACAATAATGTGCAGTAGTAAAATGAAATAAACTAAGTAGTACTCAAAAGTAACTAAATTTACCAGTTATATTGAAATTTTATTATTTATTTAATCGTTCATTATAAAGAAACCACCATAGTGAATTTCTATGTGAACAGTCAGTGTCCTCAGACTCACAAACCCTTACCCTCAGGTAATCAGAAACATAACCCAAAGGTATTTTCCCAAAGTAATAATAGATATTTCCCTTAGGAGTATAAAGTGTCACCCTCAGGCACAGAGTCTTTTACCCACAGGAACGAAAGAAGTTTCCCTCAGGCTGAATAACCACTGCCCTCAAGCTAAAGGTAACTCTACCCTCAGGTTAACAAGTAACCGGGCCATGCCCAACATATAAACTAGAAATTCACATACAATTCCTCTCAAGGAAAAAGTAACGTGCAAAAAAAACATGGCATTCCCTCGGGTATCCTGTCCAAATGGATAAACAGAGGAACACACCCCCAGGGTGGTCCGGGATCTAAGAAATGATTCCAAACAACATTTATTATCACATTTAATTACCTATAAAATTCTAGGTATTTAAAATAGTTAAGGAATCAACCACACGACACCCAAACAAGGGTTCGTAGCTCAATGATACAAAAAAACGCACATCAGTTGAAATTTAAACACTAAGCCACCTACCTTAAATGCCCATGAACTGTATACACAAACGACGATCCTCGAATCATCCAAGAACGACTTAGATCTGAGGTGAAAGAAAACCTCATTCAAACTCATATAACATTCCCTTGGGAAATAATTGGTAAGAATTACACCAGGAGGAGGAAGAACTCACCCGTGCAGTTCCAGGGTGATCGACGATGCAGAAAACAGATTCCCGGTACTCGATCCGGAGCTCCTCGAAGGTCCTGCCCTCTCTCTCGACTCCTTCCTCCAGTTCTAAGCCTTCCCTATGAACATGGGATGCTACTACTCATTTTAAGTGAAAAAACAAACTACACGGCATGTACTATTGACTACACAGTGTGTATTTTTCTCATTTAACTATTCCTCTGGCGGTACCGCCGCACTGTTCAACCGTCGACATGAGTACAAGGAGTGTATTTTTTATTACACTGCGTGTACTGCTGCTCTGCTGCAGGCTACTTCCACCACCTTTCTATTTTCCTACTTACTGACTACAAGACGTGTAAATATCCACTACACGGTGTGTAGTCGGTTTTTACACCCTTCGTCACCGACCAAGCTACACACCCTGTGTACCTATCCCACACGACCAAAGTACACAGCGTGTGGAATAGTACACGGTGTGTAGTCCTGAAATTTAGGATTTTCCACATTTTCCTTATTTTCTCAAAAACACTTAAGAAAAATAGAAAATAAGAAACCCGTACCTCAAAAATAAGAACCGCGTTCTAACAATTCTTATTCAAATCATGATGACATATTTAATATGATATTTTATCTTTTCACACCTTGCACAAGAATTGCACATGCATTTAGATTCTATCCTTGTTATATAAATTGAAATTTAGAGAAAATAAATAAAAATAATAATTTATAAATTAAATTGGACAACCAAGTCATGAATATAATCTTTTATTTTCAATTATTATCATTAGAAGATAAAATTTTACTTTTGCAATACTGCTCAAGCATTGTGTCGTCATTGAAAATGATTTTCATATTTATCTTGAAAAATTATAGTTTATATATTTTGAATACATTTTCTATGATATTTGGTTTATAATATCATATATGAGTTGTGACATAAGTTTTATAAATTTATATAGAATATTTATTTTATGATAATATCATAAAATATTCTATAGCTCATAAAAAACATTATTTTTTCACTATTCATCAATATTTGTCTTTTCTCATTACTTATTTATATGAACAACTATTAAAGGGTAATTATAAATTTTTTTGGAAATGATTATTTCAAATTTGTTATCCATTTTATCATATTTAATTTCAATATATGTTAAAAATTAATTTTTTTATAAGAACAAAGATGCTTGAAAAATGTTTTTTAAGAAAATACCTGATTTAATAGTAAAAATAATTTTTCCTTTAAATAATGTAATTAATTGGTTTACATTAATTTTTTGGTTAAATAAAAATAATGTTATTATAATTTTTTTATCAATAAAAAAAAAATTAAATCTTCCAACCGTGCCATTTAATGAAAAAAACCCAAAAATAGGTTTTAATTAGAATAAAATATAACCTATCTTTATAAAATTCATAGCTTGTGTTACCAATTTCCAAATAATTCTTGGAAATATGTAATTAAAATCCAAAATAATAACTTTTTCCTAATACCACTAATAAAATAGGTTAAAGTAAATTATTTGAGATATTTTAGAGTTTTACCCTAGAGTTTTAATCTTATTTACCCCATTTTAACCTTTACTTATGTGGTAAATTTTACCATAATTACTATTCCCAGTGAAAAAAAATAAAAGGGATATATTAAAAAAATTTAGAACTCTTGATTAAAAATTTGTATTTATTTTCTCATGATTAAATTTATATAAGTGAAAAATATTAAATTAAGATTAAAATGAAAAATTCTAAGATTTGTTTTCTTCAAAAAATACATTTTTAAGCCTAAATAAGAACTTATGCCAAAATAATCTATAATAATGATTAAAATGTAATTAAATAAATTATATATAATTAAATAATATTTATATTACTTTGATAAATAATTCAAGATATAATTTTTCTTATTAATGAAACGAAATAAAAGTTTTATAAAAGTTAATGTTTTCACTATTCACTAAAAATTCAAATATTTCATAAAAATACCACAATTTCACTCTGACGTAATTTTGATATTCTAAATTATTATACCCTTTTTATAAAATATAATTTCTAAAGGTAGATTAAATTTATTATATTATTTATGTATTCAAATAAACAAAAATAATTTTTGAGGAAAATGTATTTCTGAATCATAAAATGAAATTAATGAAAATTGATTAATTTTTTATTATAAATTAATCCATAGACATTTATTATATGAAATCTCTATAAATATTTTTCATAATATGGTTATTATTATTCATACCCACTAATTCAATGGCTATATTAATACTATAACATTTATATAATGATATTTCATGCTTTGTTTAATATCCACGTTGCATGTTGTATAAGCTATCAAAAATAGTTTAAATTTTAAAAAACTAGGTTGTTATATTTACCCATTTAATAAATTTAATCATCACTATTTTATCTTAATATCTAAAATCAAGGGTTTAAAATTTTAAAATAACAATTTCAAAAATGTACAGTGTAAAAAGTGTTAATAAAAATTCCTATTGAAAAGAGGGAAATGGAATATGAAGGTCATCCAGAATAACACATAACAAGGTTTCTAAATATGAGAAAATTAGTGGGTGATTAAAATATGGACATATAGGAAAATGTACAGAAAAAATGATGGAAATTAATAGTTAATTATGTCATAGGAAATTTAATGACCACAAAATTATAAATCAGAAGGGGATAAAGAAAACACATACTAAACCTAAGGCTTTTATTTCCAGAAATATCTCCTAAAATATCATTATCCACATTAAAATACCATCACTTAAATCCTAAAACGGGGTTTTTAAGAATTTGAACTTATGATTAACCTTAAACTTATAGAAAAATGATCGTATCAATAACTCTTTAAATAACCTCACATAAAATCATTCTATTCTCCAAAGCTATCTAAAACTTTTCCTTAATACCATATATAACTGCCCTAAACCCACCCTCCTGGATTCAGTGCTAAAAAACATCTTTATATTTCAGTCTTGATACAAATAAACTTGATCTAATTTTTGCCATAAAAAATTTGCAATATCAAATGTAAGTACTGGATCCATAATATACCAAAAGACCTTTTTCATATAGTTGACTATTATTTATGCTGTATATAAAAATTTTATTCACAACCTGAAGAAATGGAAATAATAATAAGAGAAAGCTCAAGCCCTTAGTATGGTTTACATATAGTGGAACCTATCATGAGTAAATAAGGAATAATAATCATGAAGAATAATATGGAAGGAATAAATATAGATCAAATAATACAATATAAATAATCATGTGAGTTTGAAACTTATCCATGGATATCATAAATATTCAAATAATCACATGTACATCAATTACTGATTTCATAAGGATACAATGAATAATGTCCAACATGTAAATATTACAATCAAGGGATCATGCTAAGACATCTAAAAAATATAGTAAAGGCCTTGTTCTATGACATCTTATATAAATGGGTAAGGAATTTTCCAAATACCCACATTGTATTCTCTTACGATACATTCCGAAACATAAAGGGGCTTTGTTTTTCAGGGACCCACATTCAACTTAATATTTATATTTCACTCATCATATGAATAGGCAATACAACTTAATCAATATGCCTTAATAATAAATTTTTTTATGGATATGATGAAATAACATAAAGAATGTCAATACTTCCAACAGTCTTCATTTACCTTACCTATCCCTAATAACAATGATTTTTTAAATGTTGCATGAGTATAAAAATCTTTGTAAAGGAAATATAAATCAATATATAAATCCTTAGTCCATAGATTCATATAAAAAAATTTCCTTCTTCAAAATAAAACTTCGACTCTAAATAAGAATTTTCTTACCCAAGAAATCACCTTCTCTTCCCAAGTATTTTCATAATAAATTTAATAATAAATATTATTGGAAAAATAAAACTCAAAAGGTTTACATGAAGTAATTTTAAAACATAATAATTTCTTTTCAAAAAGTTATACATTTTAACCTTATGAAGTATAAAATAATTTCCTTTACCTTTTGAAATACAAATATTTCAATAAAAACCAATATCAATTATAGATAAATCATATAGGTAACTTGAGGCATCATTTTAATATCACTATAAATTACACATGGAATAAAAAATCATGTATATACTTCGAGAAAATATCCGAGTTACACTAGAAATAACCATCATGGTTATATGTGGAATATCCATCATAAAATATTCCTATAATATTTTAGTAGAATCCTAATATGTTAACACTATCCCTTTACTAAATGCACTAGAGATATACAAAGAGATAACCTATGATCATTTTATAATTTAACCACCCATAATAATGTACAATTACTAAGAACCATAAAATAATAATAACACATAAAATATTGTTGTTTCAAAATAATATTTTCACCCATAAGAAAGCATTTTTAGATATTGATATATCCCTTTCCTTTAAAAACCACTTTCAAAACTAAAATTCACAGAAAAAAGGGATGGAGGGATTTTAT
The DNA here is from genome assembly GCA_963277665.1 of Viscum album. NCBI lineage: Eukaryota > Viridiplantae > Streptophyta > Magnoliopsida > Santalales > Viscaceae > Viscum > Viscum album. The sequence continues at coordinate 534,223,381 of OY728129.1, forward strand.
TTGATGAAAACATGGATTATTAATAATTAATTAACAATTCAAATATTGGTTACATTGATGGGAAAAGTTTTTCTCACCGTATATAATAAAATAAGACATTCCTTTTGTCTTTCTATTAAGAACATTAAAACATTACTTAAAAAGAATCCTTATGATTTTTATTGAAAGAAATAAAAATGAAACATATTTTTTTATAATTTACTAATATATATATATATATATAAATTCATAAAATAATTTTTAAAATATGGATATGCAAGGAAGATATAACTTTAAGGGAAACTTTAAAAGAGAGTTTTTAAAAGAAAGTCTCTTAACTTTAGTCTAACTCATCACGTATGTTCTTTAAATTCCTTAATAATTTACATAGGTTAATTATTTAATTTTATCATAACATTTTTCATGTTTATTATTCCTTTTATCTCTTACCATGCTATATTTTATTATCAAATTAAATAAATTCACATTGAATCTTTTGACGATATTCATTTCTGTATTGTGTAAATATTTTAGGTATTTATTTATTTACTAAAAATTAAAAATAAATTACCACAAGAAATATTAATCATTTAGATTTAAAAATAATATTTACAATAGAAAACATCCTATATTTTACCCTATGTTAAAAATAATATAGATATTAAAAATTAGAGTGTGACATTTCTTACCTTTCTTTAAATGAAATATTATAAATGTTATGACCACATCTAAATGAAAATTTTTTAAATAAACAAATTTTTGATGATTATGGATGAAATTGAATCAATGAATAAAATTAAGTAAAGTTTTAGGGTAATTTTATAATCCTTATCATATTATTTATAATACTTAATTACCTGATTTACCTTTTATCGTGATAGAAAAAATTACTAAAGTTACTATTTATATTTACCAAACTTAAAAGGAAAATATTCTCTAAATTTGGACACACTGATTCCAAATATGGATTTATTTTTTACTAATTCAAAATATAAAATTGTAATAGTTTAATTTAAAATTAAATAGATAAAACACTGTGAAAAACATTTTTTTTCAAAAAAAACCTTTTTAAAATATTAATTGTTTTATACTAAATTTAAGTAAAAATAAATCTCAAACCAAAATATGGATTATTTTAAATAAAAAAGATTAAATTTTAAACTAATAAAAATTTAATTTTACTTTGTAAATAATTTAAAATAAAAGAAGTTTTCAATAAAAATCAATATGTTTCATTATTCAGTGAAGAATCAAACTTTTCATAAAAATTTCAAAATTTCACCATAATATAATTTGGAAATGATGATTTAGAAAATTATTTTGATTTTATAAAATATGATTTCTAAATTTTATATAAATTAAATATATCATTTATCCAAAAAATTAGTAAAAATCCATTTTTGAAGAAAACATTTATTTGAAGAATAAAATTGCTTTACTAGTAAATGAGTATTTATTTTATAAGAATTAATAAATTTATTTTTATTGATTAGAAAATTTATATATTTATATTTTAAAAATTTCTTAATACTTTTTATACCATCTATTATAATGGATAGGTTATAATAGTCACATTTAAATAATAACATTTCTTGGTTAATTTACACATGGTGTTACATATTTTATAAGTTATCGAACATAGTCTTATTAAAAAAATATCAAATATTTTTTTCTTCCATTAAGAGATTACATCCTAAAAATTTGAACACAAGATGTAAAAATAAGGGGCAAAAATTTTCAAAATACCTTTATTGAAATCTCATTTCTGAAAAAGGTTTGATAAAACTTACACATAAAAAGAGTGAGAAGGGAAGTAAGAAGGTTATATAGAATGAAACATAACCAGGTTTCCATATAGGAAAACAGTTTTGGAAAGTGAAAATATAAACATGGAAAAAAATAATTCCCAAAGACAAAAATGAGTGATAAAGAACATGTTCTGGAGAAAGTTCACCCTAAAAAATTTTAAATCTATGATGGGTTAAAAAGAAATTGGTTTATTTGTAAGAAAGGTGAACATATAATGTTTTTGTTTCAATATCCTTTTTATAGATTTTAGGAATTAATTTATCATATATACTAAATTTATAAGTAAATATACTAACTTGAGATGTTTAATTCAATACTTTGATCAATTTCTACCAAAATTTAATTTCTTATTACAAATAATAATTGTTAAATATTACTATTTTATGCCTGAAGCAATATAGTCAACTTATAATCGATCAAATAGTTCTATAAAATGATATCAAGTTATTCCTACTATCAATGATGGTTATCCAAAACCAAAATAGTTAGATCAATGTAATGTAATTCCCAAACTGAATAAACCTTCATATGGAGAAGTAAAAGATTATTCATGAGAGGCTCAAGAAAAATAACCAAATATTAACATAGATTATTAAATAAATTACCAACTTCAAAATTCATCAATATTTTACAAACTAGTACTGAAAACCAAAGATTAAAAAGATTTTAAAAAACATTCCTTCTTGATAAATTTAGAATTTATCTCCAAATAACATCACCCACTCTTAATGTCTCATAAAAAATTATATACCCTAATCATATAATCTCCAATATATGATAACATTTTCCATAAATAACCTAAATCACTATAAATCCACATTTATATCATATATTATTCCAAAATATAATTTCATCTTAACTCCTAAAATAAAATTCTAGAATACAACATAATGTTCTTCAAAATTAAAATAGTCTTCCTTTGAAATCACTTAATAACCTAATCAATTTTCAATCCCATGGTTGCAAGAAAAAATATGTTTCAAAATACAATTTAATCATTATCTATCAAATTGTTTATGTAAAAAAATGAGGTCATACTAACTAGGACCCCACATAGGTACCTGGTAGGTGATACACCCTTACCACACTTTGGTTGTGGGTTCATTCCCCATGACCTTTCCATAAGTGATAGCTCATCACTCAGTTTATGGGTTTCCCTTTTGATAATAATATATTTATATAATTCCTTTAAAATTCCCAAAAAATATGACAACATCATAAAAAATAACCTTAATTATCAAAGATAATATAAATCCTAAAGTCTAACAGAACCATTAATATTATATCCATAAAATGTAAAGAGAATTTTAAATTAAATAAAATGTTCACATGTCAAAATTTAGGGTTACATTTACCTCAAACATCATCAAAATTCAACAAATTTCTCCCAAATTATTACAATTACATAAAACTCAAAATCTATGTGTAATCCTTTGAACTTACGAAAACCACTATATCATAACTCTTGAATCCGTATGTGTAGAAATATTTATAAAAAAAACTCTCTATTAACCATGAATTTCCATCTTAATTCTTAATATTTTATTCCAAAAAATATGAATCATTTTCTAAGATTCATCAATTTCAAAACAAAACCGAAGATATAATCCTTTATTTTAATATATCTTTCACAATTCCTTTATATTCAATAATAATGGAATTGGGCATTAGTAAAAATTTATTATTATGGTCTTGTTGATCTTATTCTTAAACTTTTCTCATAATAATTTTTTTTATAGTGCCCATTCTCACTAAATTTAACGCATTCAATGGATTCTTTAGATAGTAATTGATTCATACTTATGCTGTTAACTAAATGATGGCGTTTTTCCTTAGAATATTATTGCTTCATTACCACCTTTACCCTATACGAAGCATCTTCCCATTCATTTAATACTTTTTACAGGGTGATTCATCCCACATTCATGACACACAAGTCATTGATTATTTTCACCTTAATGATATTTATCACCTAAACATCAATGGATATTCACTTCTCTCTTATTTTTTTAGTTGGGAAACTCACATAGGTTCATGTTTTTAATCATAACTTGTGATATATGATTAAGAATAAACATAATAGGTTTAACGATAGATTCCATTTCATTCAATTTCTCATTTAAAGAACCACCAAATATTCCTTTGCATACATTATTACTTTGGTTACAACCAGATCAATTTATTTAATAAACCAATGTGTTTAGCATGATAATATCAATAAAATCAAAATAAACCATCTTATGAGGATGAAAAATAATAATAGTTCCTTAATCATGGTATCTTAAAATTATTTCTATTTATTCAAAATAAATATAATTCAACAAAACCTACTATATTTTATAATTATAGAGTAATTTTAACTTAACTTCAAATAATATTATAACCTCTAAATTTATCAAAACATTGTCGTAATACCCACTATAAGAATCTGACCTTAAACAAGACGTAATCTAGTGTCTTTAGAGTAGATTTAATTTTAATTCATTCTGAAATATATTTTATGTTTAGAGTTTTATATATTTATGTTGTAAATCTTACATAATAGTACAATAAATTACAAATGGGATAATTCTACCTATAATTTTTTGTTCACATTATAAATCTTTTAAAGTAAAATATTATATCTTTTAATGAAAAATCTTCATAGCATTAACATTGAATTCTTAATTTCCTTTACCAATCCTTAATCCATGTGAAAAACATTTTAAAATTTGGTATGAGAAGAAAAATCACATTAAGGGTCATAAAAAAATAAAAAAGAAATTATTATTTTGTAAATAATTATATATATTTTTTCCAAATAAACTTTGGGCTCTAAATAAACATTTCATTACCCATGAAATCAACTTCTATGCCCATAAAATTTCAGAATTGTTTTTATAAGAAATATTAATGGAAAAATAAAACTCATAAAGTTTCTTTGAAATCATAAAAACATCATAATTATTTTTTCCCAAAGTTATTCCTTTCAAACTTACGAAGTAGCATATACTTTCCTTTACCTCTGGAAATCATACAATTTACATAAAAACACCTAAAAGGAATAGATAAATCATTTAGGTAACTTGTGGAATAATTTTCTTATTTCTCCTACTTACACAAGGAATATACACTACAATTATACTTGGAGTAACCATGTTAGTTACACTTGAAATAACCGTCATGGTTATACATGGAATAACCATCGCAATATATTCCCATAATCTCTTAATAGAAACTAATTATTCAACCCTATCCCTTTTCCCAATTAATTAGAGAGATGTAACATTATCACTTACAATTAGATTAAAACAGAACCGCATATCATCAAAATAATTTATCAAGAACCATAATATAATTATAACACTAAAAAGATTACAGTTTTTAAAATAACATTTTCACCAATAAAAAAACATTTTAAGATATTAATATATCACTTTCCTTTAAAACCCATTTTAAAAACTAAAATCCCAATAAAAAGGGAAGAATATATTTTATTTGAAGAAAACATACAATCTTATAAAGTTATCCAAAATTAAAAAAATATTATGGGGGTGGAAATATTTATTGGTTCCTTATACATTGAAAGAGAACATTAATTTTTTTTTATTTTTCTAAACCATGTTAAATCATTCCACAAAAATAATCCTTTTGATTTTTTTTGAAAGAAATTCAAAATAAACATAATTTTTCCTTTATCATTCACTTATATCTATTTAAAAAAAATTAATAAAATAATTTTAAATATATGGATGTGGATGAAAAAGAGAGTTCGTAAGGGAAACTTTAGAAGATGTTTTTTTAAAGAAAGTCCCTTACCTTGAGTCTAACTCATCATGTAAATTATTTATATTGATGATCTATAAACATAGGTTAATTATTTACTTTCAAAATAAAATTTTTACAAATTATTTTTCCTTTTATTTTATCTCTTATAATTTAATATTTAATTAATTAAATTTACGTCATATGTTTTGACAATATTCATTTCATAAGTCCAAAATGGATTCGGTAAGTCAACTACGGTCAAAGTGGTAATTATTATATCATATTAAGAATAATAATCATGAAATAATTATCATTTTTATATGTTAATTAAAATTTTAAAAACAATCACTAAATATTTTTATGAAAAATTAACTATATTTCTATCATAGAGATGGTAGGTCATACATATGCATGAGTAATGGTTACATTTTTCATAGATCATTATGGAAAAAAGGTATGTATCATTTTATATTTAAATAATGGTGATAATATAATAAATATCATATTATTTCTTTAATTACAAACACACACACACAAATATCATTAACATGTTTTGATGTTGAAAAATGAATCAGATCGCTTCATGGAGGTTGTTGTCCACATGTACGCACAGACGACGTTATCATTTTTCATTGAATATAATGGTAAGAAAGTAAATGATCAATTATATTTTAATAATTATAAATATTTCATTACTATCATATAAGTCCGTTAAATCCATCATTATAAATAGTATTGAGAAATGGTGATGAAAAACAAATTACATCAGTTCTCAAGGCGGTAGTCCACCATAAACACAAAAAATGGTATAATTTTCCATTTGATTGAAGTGGATATGAATATTGGTTATTATATTTAACTATAACATTTTTTTATATGTAATATACTATTTTTATTATATAATAATTGTAAAATATCTTTTTATGGAGATTCAAGAAGAAATAAAACTAAAATATGCGGTTAAAAACTATGCTTCTTCTTTGAAAGCCTACATCGATTAACTCATTAATCCCTCTAGGTTTTGTATGATGGTTAAAAACATAACTATATAATTAAGGGAGGGTTTCTTTTAATGTATTTGGGTAGTTATTGGCTGAACAAAAATGGTTTTTATGTGTGATGTAAAGGGAAGAAGAGATTACTTTTCATATGAGAGGGGAGAAGAACTCTGCGAATTTCTCAAAATATTAAATTATTTAAATTAAAATTCATTTCAAAATGAATAAAAACCAATTTATTTAGAATTTAGGACTATTATGGGTCAAAATAATCCCATATAATAAAAAGTAGACATAATTTTCTCCCATTTGTACCCTTATATTTTTTAACCCCTCATTAACCCCTTTCACACTTACCATAACAACAGATATTTTTATTTTATAAGGGACAATATAGTTACTATAAATGGATAAACAACCTATAAATGGAACATGATTGATATTATCAACCTTATCTTAATCACTGTCCTAGATATCATATTTTTATGATTTTATATCATTTAATAATAGATTATTTATTATAATATACCATTAATTTCAATTTTTAGAACTATTCAATACTTAGATTTTAATATCATAAATAAATCAACTAAATTTTGAAAAAAAGATTTTAATATATCCCTAAAAAGTCATTTTCATCTATAATTTTCTTTTATAACATTAATTATCTCAAATTATATTACTTTTAAAATTTATAATATCATTTATTTGATTTTTATTGAATAATTACCATGCCAGCATTTTGTAAATATTTAAGGTCATTACATTTTAGTGTTAATATGAGAACTTGGTAGAATATAGGGATCCTTTATTAGAAAAAAAACAACCAAGTAAAAACCTGTTAAAAAAAAGAAAATTATATTTGTCTCTTTGAAAATCCAAAGGAATATGATCAGACCATGAGAGATTCTTTCCATCCACACCTTTGTTGGAAATAATATCTTCCAAAGCATCGACCTCTCTAAAAACACGAGTGATTATGTAGTCAATAGATAATATAAAATCCAAATAATTAATCCATATATTAGAAATCCTCTAAAGAACATGAATATATCTAGTTCTAAAATCCTGAAAAAAATTCTAGAATCACATTCCAACTCGAGATTATTCCAAAACTTATGTTTGGACTGCTCAATTACAATGAAAAAACCAATAACCTTAACATCCAGGGAGAATAAAACATGAATAGTACCATGGAAACATCATAAAACACCTCTTGAATGTTCTTGAAAATTGCCCCATAGCCCGACAGACCTCGATTACATCTTGATGATCCATCCGTGTGGATTTTAATCTAACCAACAAAAGGGGGTTGCCGAAAAACATCCACTCTTCCTAGAAGATGATGGAAGTTACCTTTAATGTTGATATACATGAGAATATACAAGTCATGAATAGAATTATGAAAATATGATTTTCAAGAAACATTTATATTTCTGATAATGGTTAGGATATTGGGTAATGTGGCCAATGGATTTTATGAAACCCCGTCATGTAAGTGCCTATTCCTTGACAAAGAATGATGATAAGTTCTACTGTAGTGGCCCGAAAAAGCAAACAAATATGTAGAGAGATAAAAATACACAACCATCCTTCCATTATGTCTTAAATAGAAGAGATGCAAGTCATTTTGACATCAAATATATCAATGAAAACATTATACATGGTGGAATCTATTATGTATCTCAGAAATTAGAGATATAGATCTTCCAAATGTTTGTGATATAGAAGACAAAATAATAATAAAAAGATAACAGAAACCTATAAATTATTATTAGTAAGGATCTTGCGATCAGCCATCCTCCAAAATAGACAAAACTTAGAGGGATAAATGACATTCCTGTTCAACTTTCCAAGCCACTATAAACCCAGAATAGAAATAATGGCACAACAATAAAATATTTTGATGTCATAATTCCATTTGAAACATGCTTCCAAATCTTGAAGTCTCCAAGTTTAGAGAAATAATAATCTTGAACAATATGACTGATCTGTTCTGGTACAAATTCAAAGTCATTGAATTGATCCTTTAATGTAAGATCAAAATCAATGTGAAGATTATCCTCGGTGTGATAATCTTGAAAATGATCCCTATTCTAGTTATTCGTTCCAAACTTAAGAGTGGATTATTTTTAAATTAACCACATTTCATGAGAATTAATAAGAGAGAAAGTGGGCTTAAAGTAAAGGCAAACCGAGGGGTCAAAGGGAATAATGTTTCTTTATTTTATCTTACTTAAGAATCTAGAATAAAAAAATTAAAAATCTCATAATTTACATTAAAAAACATCCATGTAAAATAATATTATAAGTATTGATTAAATAATCCCATATTTTTTATTCGAAGACCCCTCCTCAATGGGTTTACAAAATGAATTCCAAGGAATAGGGGCCAAAATTTTTTCCAAGATTCTTCCACTCCAACTGATGTTCTTTATATCCACATTAATGCATTTTGATGTGGTACATAGACCATTTATATACTATAAAATAGTAAAAAAAACTTATAAATGATGACAACCTTAACCAAGTAAACACAACCTGCCATGGAGAGGGATTTTCCTTTCCCAGAGGATTATTGTCTTCTAATATGACCAATAATTCATGAGAAGTGACAAGATTTTGGGGGACCCCAAAACATAGGAACATGAAGATATAAAAAAAATGAAAATTCCCTCTCTAATACCAAATTCACTTATAATGTTAATTTTACTAACAAGAGTAAGGTTTCTTACAAAATAAATTTTTTTTTGTTCCAACTAACCTTCTGACCTGAGACATTCACGTTGAGAAAAAAATCATTGTGGATATTCTTGATTTTTCTCTTATATCCTTGTGTGTAGAGAATGATATCATTAGTATAGAGAAGGTAAGTAGGTGCATATGTTTCTATACCAGCACCTATTACCTTTAGCTTTCCATTACTATCCTTGAAGGAAACAACCAACTTAGATAATCCTCAAAAATATTGAAAATGATAGCAGATAGTGGGTCACCATATCTATACCATATACAAAAAGAGAATTACCCCTCTAGATAACCATTGAAAAGCAGATAAACATGAGTAGATCTAAAAATATTCTTTATTCAACAAATAAAATCCTCATAAGATCCAAACATGATAATAATATTATAATTAAAATCCCAATATATCATGTTAAAAGCCTTTTTAATATCAGTATTTAGTGTAATTTTCCCTCCAATAACAATATTTTTAATAAGGTTGACACCATTTGATGTAATGATAAGACAATATTGAATGGACTGCCCTTTAATGAATCAAAATTGATTAAAAGAGACAATTTTACTAGAAATGGGAGCCAATCTGTTGGAAATATTCTTTATAATGACCTTGTAAATGGTATTGATCACAAAAAATTTCATAGACAAGGGAATGTTATTGGAATTATCCACCTTAGGTATAAGATGAAGAAATTGGACATTCTATACTTGATGAAGGGATCCACCTTTAAAGGAGTGTAGAAAAAGTCTATATACATCATCATAAATGTTCTCATAATAAGTTTGAAAAAAAAAGTTGCTGAAGAAATCAGGTTCATGGGAACTATCAAGCTTGAGACTAAAGACAACTACCTTTATCTCAGGTTCCAAACAGATAGATATAACCCTTGAATTATCCTATTAATTAACAAGATTTGGAATAATAACCTAAATAGGATCAAAATTAGATGAAGTACCATTAAAGAGATCCATATAGTATGAGATAATGTGACATGAGAGATCCTATATATTATCCATTATTTGATCCCCGTTTTGAGTAAATCAAAGGGATGTGATATTTTTATATCTTTTTTAATTGAATTAAAAACCTAGAGTTCCAATCAACATACTTGATCCAATTGTACTTGAAGTCAGATTTGTTAGCACAAAATACTTTAAATTGATAAGGTTATTGAGTTTTAGATTCAACTCAGCTTCCTTCAAAGTACCATCAACAAAAATTCTCACAAGTTCAATGATCAAGAATGCATCATAAGGAGGCATCAAGAGTGGATATTTACTACTCAATATAATTGAATCTATATTTACTCCATAACTAGCGATTACCTTTGAGAATATTTAGTTTTATAATACAATAAAAAATATTATTCTTACAATCCATCGATCCATAGACCTTACAAACAAGATTTCCACATTCCAGATGTGTCACCCATGATTTTTTAAATCTATTAGGAAAGGGAGGCTTAGAGTATTTTACCATAAGATCAACCATGATGGGATGATGAATAGAATTTATCATTGATAAGGTCATGAAAGAGATATATTGCCATGTATTAAAAACTAGTTCATTAACAATGTCCCAGTGAATATTTTCTATAACCATGATAATGATCTTCTCTAAAAAGTGAACTTTGCAACAATATGATTGAACTAAATCAAATAATTTTTTTCAATACATACATTGAAACCCCTAGAATAAATTGTATTAGTCACCAAACCCATTGTTTCATCAGGATTAAGAATAGAGTTGAAGTCCCCAAGGATGATCCACGGTCAATCAATAGTACTCTTGATGGAGTTCATATCTGAACAAAGGATTCTGTAGTCTTGATATCTGTTATTGGCATAAATGAAAGAGAAAAAGTTCTTTATTCCCATAATAATAAATGAACAAGTAACATGTTAACTATTTGAACCAAATAGAATAGGAACAATTAAATAGAAATATTCCATAACCCATAAATTGATTACCTTTGATAAACTAATGTTAATGCCTAGAGGATAAAAAACCAAATTTTTCGGCTAGAAACTCTAGTAGAGAAAATTATTTTGGGTTTGGATAAACCAATAAAATCTAGTCTATGATTCTGAATATAGATTCCAAGTGACCTGAAAGTGGATTCATTATCCAGAACTTGGATATTCAAGAAGCTCATTCTCATTTAGAACTTGATTTGGGGTTTTTTACACTCTTATTTTTATCTCCCACAGTCTTTTTAATAACTTTAAGAGGTCTTCCTACTTTTTTCTGGGAACTAAAGTTGTTTTAAGAAACCTGTTAATGTCCACAACTTTATTGCTCTTATTTTCTTAATCCTAATGAAGGGTTTTGTTTCTTTATTCATATTGAAATCAATAAGAGTGTCATCCCTATCATATCCCTTATAGTTAAAGATAAGAGGATATATACCCTCATTTCTAGAGTTCTTAAGATGTGTTTCAGAACAATTCATCCTTTTTTGGTGTTCTTTACCCTCAGTAACTATTCCCATAACATCAAAGTGAAAAATATCAGTAGAAAAAATATCATTGGGGTCTGTAAATTCCTCCATTATGAGGAAATCAACCACGGTGTATTCCTTGATAGATTTTAAAACATCTTCATTCACATTTCATAAAGTTAGATTGACTTTAGAGAAATTATACTCCAGATGGGTCCCCATATTGATGCTCATATGATATGTTCCAACAGACCCAACCTCATGACTCCTAGAGGTAGAGGTGTTTATAGGAGCAATATTTTGTGATATAGAAGGAAAAGTAGTGATATATAAAGTATGAAACATCATACCATCATCATCCGTTAAATTTGAGAGATCAATAACCTTCTGTTAAAAAATTAACACATTAGTGATGTCCTATGAAAAATATATTTTTATATTTTCAATAATTTAAAACAAAAATAGTTTTAAACAAAAATTAGTATTTATTACTATTTAGTGAAAAGTAAATCTTTTCAGAAATTTTTTAAAATTTCACTATTAGATAATTTTGTTATCCTGATTTCAAAAATGATATATATTTTATCAAATATTATTTATAAAGTTTATAGAAATTAATTATAACATTTTATCACAAAATATAAAAAAAAATCCATTTTGAATAAAATATTTCTTTGATGAATAATATGGATTTACTAAAAATTGAGTATTAATTTTTTATAATTAATCAATATAGTTGTATCTATTTGGATATTTATATGTATATATTTCCAAAATTAGTTGATCCTATTCATACCCTTCAATTCAATACATTAGTTATAACAATCAAATTTAAATAAAAATATTACATGTTTGTTTTATGCTTGGTGTTGCATATTTTGTACTCAATTAAACATAGTATTCTTTAAAAAAATATAAGGATATTATAGAAAATTACTACCATAAAAAAAATTCTGGAATATTCTTAAAAAAAAATTCATTGAAAATAACTATAGAAACTTATAAGGAAACTTAAAATCATTAAGTGGTCATAATGATTAGAAACCCTATTCATGTTGTAAGTGTTAAGACAAATATTTTGTTTACACCTTTGGTACAAAGTACCTTATTTAGAAAAAAAGTTCTTTTTAAAAAATGATGTGAAATTTTAAAGATGATAATAATTAATTTTAAATAATAATTTATTAATTTATAAAAACTTCCATAATTTTTTAGAAAACACAGAAATGGGAGAAAAAGTATTTTTGACCAAAAGAGGATATATAATATAAGGTTTTATTAAAAATATTTTTTGAGCCATTTGAGTACCAAAGAGTGAAAAATGACAGTTAAGCATAAGAATTCAAAAAATATATAGATTAGAATAAAAATGAAATGGGTTAATCAAATAAGTATTATGTAATTTATTCAATGGGAATTAATGAAAAAAATTTCGATTAAAATGGGATAGAAATATAAACCGCTTACCACTTTGGTAACCTTTGAACCATAAGACCTATTAAAAAATAAATTGAAATGAAATATTAAATATCATGAGCATAAGAGGATTAAATATATAAATTTTTAATTGGTAAATATATACACTTCATATTATAAGATAAGTGCATAACATAAATTCATGTCCTAAATAAAGAATATTTGAGATGAATAACCCTTACCAAGATCATATCATTGAACTGAGAATTAATCAACAGAGTGATTATGTGTAAAAAATTAATATCTATAAAAAAGTGTAAAAAAATATAAATCAATAAAAGGTAATTTAACATATTATTATTGCATAATATAATTAATGAAGTAGATATATAACCCAATGAAATAAATTGCGTTATAAAACCCTTATTTTACCTTTTGTGTTGCCTCCATTCGATTGATCTTAAGGTATTTATTGGGGAGGTTATGATCATTCCAATGGATGGGAAATGTGGGAATGGATGTTTAGAGAGGTATTTGGGTAGTTGTTTGGGATAAAAATAAAATTTATTTGTATGAAAAATATTGAAGTGAGTCCCTTTTATCAGTAAATATCAACAATGTTTTCACAATTTTTCAGTCATTATGGGTCATACAGGTAATTTTAAAAATAAAAGTGAAACACACTAGGACCAAGGATGATACTGTTGAAAATTTCATATATAGATAAAAAATGATTGGTTATTTTTTTATTTTTCGAGTGATTTAATTTTTTTAAACATTAAATACTATTTATGGTCGTTTTGTCACTATTTACAATATATGACATTGAAAACATCATGAATATTTTTTAATTTCAAATTTAATCAATTATATCATAAATAATACTTCCTAAACATGTAAATAAAATTTGGGAACTCAAAACTCAAATATCTTCATTTTTAATATTTTTAAAATTATTTTTTTAATTGTTTTAGTCTTTTCATACACATCGTTCCATCATAGAGTAAGTGTTTTAGACAATAATGATCTGTTTAAATATTAATAATAAGATATTAATATAAAAATAGTTGATTATACATCATTTTCATTATTTATATTCATTAATAAGTATTATCTATTCTTATTCATATCATGAAAACATATTAATATGTTTTTTTTGACATTTCACACCTTCTGTAAGTATTGCCCAAACATTTTTATACAACTATTGTTATATGACTCCATATTTTGAAAAAATATATAAAAAATTATCATTTATAAACAATAATGACTAACCAAGACCTGAATATACTTTTTTACTTCTTAATTTTTATTAACAATATATCAAATTTGTCTTTTTAATACTCTGTAAGCAATGAATTGGAACTGGAAATTATATTCATATATATCATGAAATAAATTATAATTTATATGGTTTAAATTATTTTTATGGTATTTTTTTTGTATAATATCGTAAATGAGTCATTCCATGGGTTTCATAAATTTATATATCATATTTATGTTTTGATAGTTTCATAAAATATATTGTATCTTTTAAAACAATTGTATTTTATTACTATTCATCAAAATTTTACTATCATGGTAATTTAATTTTATGAAAAAAATAATGGGTTCCTTATAATTTTTTTTTGGAAATGATGATTCAAAATTTTTAATACACAATATCATATTTAATTTCTATAGGTGTTATAAATTATTTTTATATAATAACACAAAAAATCATGAAATATTGTTTTTAGGAAAATACCCTTTTTAAAAGAACAAATCTGTTTACATTGAAATAAATTATTAAAATGGTTTTGCTGAATTATTTATTTATTATAAAAATGAATGTTTTAATGAATTTTTATAATCAAAAACTCAATTAATTCATCCAACTATTCCATTAAATAGAAAGATCGAAAACATAGTTTTTAATTTCAATAAAATATAACTTATTTTTATAAAAGCCAAGCTTGGGTTAAAAAATAAAAAAAATGTTTTAAAATAAATTATTCAACCCCTTATGAATAAATATTTTTAAGCACAACTCATCCAATATGATAAAGGAAACTATTAGGGTTACTTTGATGTTTTTCCTAGATTTTCTAATTTTGTTTACCCCATTTTAACCTTTAATGATATGATAAATTTTACCATAGTTACTATTCATTATTATTAAAAATAAATGGGGAATGTTTAAAAAATTTGGATATCCTGATTCAAAATATGGACTCAAATTTTCATGGTCCAATTTATATAATTGATAGAAATTAATTGAATATTAATACGCAATATATAACAAAAAATAATTTTTATAAAAATGAGTCTTCAGCATTGAAAAGAAATTTTACTAAAAGCTAGTATAACAGTGATTAAAATTTAATTAATTATATTTTATCTAATTAAATAACACTAATGTTAATTTGATACCAAATTCAAAAATATCCCAGAATTTCATACTATTATAATTTTCATATGATAATTTCAAAAATGACATCCTTTTTATAAAATACCATTTCTAAAAGTGTCTGAATTTAATTATATTATCAGTGTACAAAAATAAAAAAATAAAAAAATCAATTATTTAAAAAATTTATATTTAAAGCATAAAATTATTTTACTGAAAATTAATTAATTATTTATTTTAAATTAATCAATATATTGGGATTATATAAAACCTATATACATATTTTTCATAATTTGGTTATTACTATTCATATCTACCAATTCAATGGCTATGATATAATTATAACATTTAAATAATAATATTTCATGGTTTTTTAGGCTTGGGGATGTATGTTGTATAGACTATAGAAAATAGTGTTATTTTTGAAATCTCAGGGTGTTACATGAAAATTTTAGATTCTGAGATTTATTTTGGATTAATTTTTACTATGAACTTTAAATATGATTATATTTGTAGAAAAATATTTTTAATTATTTTAATGATAAAGGTTCACTAAAAAATGAAATTATTATGGGTTCATATTTTATGAATTCATGTGACTCTCTCAATGAACTACAATCATCTTCCAAGAAAATCATCAAAATTATGTATTAAAAAAATAACCGCTATGTTATTATCCTTTTATAATTTCCCATTTTATCTGTTTTCTTAATAATTATTAGATCCAGTTACCCATATTTTTATTTAATTAGTTTTATATTTTGTATAAAAAGATTATTTTTCTAGGTAAATTTGATTTTTTTGATGTTATTCATCAAAATGTAAAACAAAACATACTAGTCAACATACTAGTGGTTTCTCATGGATAATATACTAGTATATTTTCTATAATTATATGATATCATTTGAATAGACATAAATGATATAGGATATTTGGGGTGGAGACTTATAGGACTCTGGGGCAATTTATCATAGTGTACACTCTTTCTAATTTCTAGTGTAGAAGATTATTAGACCACCGGCCACCAATAAGAAATCTACATTTATATGCATCCTGAAATATTCCTATCTATGGATGTGTGTGTTGATACTTAACACATCAGATTATTATTAATGGATATTATTATTTATATACTTTAATGTATTGATAAAAACCATGGCGATATATGATCATTGCGAAGTAGTATATATTGGGTACATTATGAGTAATATTCCATTACTGAATATTGTGATAACAGATTTTTCCATTCTATTCTCCAATATAAGTTTATATCTCAGAACCATTGTTGGGAATAAAACAACCAAAATAAATCAATATTCATAGAGTCCTATGGGAAGGTTAATTTCTGTAATGTCTAGGAATGAGTCATCAAGAACATAGGTTGATGTTACTACCATGCAACCTGTTTGATTAGAGATATCATGATAAATGATTTAAGTTACATAGAAAATGTTTATATGAGGTTTCATGTCATTGTGACACTATCTTTATTCTGTATGGGCACATAGGTGTGTTGTTAGAAACTAACCTTTGATTTTTGGTGGCATCATCTAATTCCATTGAGAAAGAGGATTAGAGGGTCACACACTAAGGGCATCCAAAACCATAGTTAAATATTAAATATTAGTTATCATTCAACATGTTGAGTATATATTATTCCCATACATGGTTTAATAGTTATTTATGTTTATTTGATCTCATGTATTCAGTCACCAATTATTAGAGTGAATATTTTGGAGAAAACTATTTAATAAATATTTAATTTATTTTTAGTGAATATTATGTTTATTTATTTATTCTTTAGTGAATAATGATGTGTTATTTATTTACTAAAAAAATAGTCATTATGCAGGGCATCTTAAATATTATGGATTAAATACAGACTAAGATTAAATGTGTGGTGATGTTTAATATTTATGAAATATTATTTAAATAAATTTTAAAATATTTATTCAAGAAATACTATTTTATTATTTATCTCATTTTACACATTTCATAAAATAATAATTATATTAATGGGGTTCCATAGGAATTAAGGAAATATTAATAGATTATGTTTAATTATTATCTTCCAACCCTATCACTATTTAAACCCAATAATAGTTTTCCAACTCTAATGCTAGCCATTGGTTTTTGGATATACATAATGACCCTAAAGAATAATCTCAATCCCTACAGAGCTTATCTCCAAGAATTCTCTCAAGAATATAGAAAAATACTCCCCACAACCCCTCTCAATTCTAGAGAGATCAAGGGGAGTCCTTCGAATTGATTCTTATTGTGATCATAGACAAATGATGAAAGCATTATGATCATCTACAATAGGACTCAGATATTCATATGGTTTCTATCAATAGTTTGTTTGGCACTTTTGGATTACCTTTATATGGAATATTCACTTTAATCATATAATTCAATGATGTTATGATGTATAGACATTATCATATTCATTAATGAATAAATATCTTATCCTATAGAAATTATTTATCTATTTAAATTAATTAAAATAATTATGTGATGATTCTATATTTGGTTCCATAATTCTCATGTCAATTAGTCATTAATTCAATTCCATTAGTCATGAAATTATTCATCATTTATATCTTATATTAATCATAAATTAAGAAAAAAATCCAAGTTGGGTATGCCCTACTAAAACTTCTGATGTGCCTACAACCTTTATGTTAAACCTAGGATAAACTTGACCTTCAGGTGGATACTAGGACTGATAGTTAAACATGGTGCAAAAACAGACCCCTGGTAGATGTTGGGACCTCGTGGACTGGTATATTACCTCTGAGTGTTGGATTTGTATCTGGGGATGGGTGTATTACCCTCAGCGAGAAATGGTTTTTTCATATTTATCAAGATGTACTCAGAGACACCTCAACACTAGATGAGGTTGGTATATACCCTTCCTGGGGTGAAACTAGATTCAATGTTGGATTTTGTTATTTAAATTAATTTTTTTACAAATTTTAATGGTAACTGATTAGATTAAGAATTTATTCATCCACTAGATTATCTTACTATTTAAATTAAGATATGTAATTGGAATTGTCCTAGTTGGTTTTACTCACACCCTTCTCTAGAATCCATGAAACTTGAGTATGTGAGTATAAACTGTCATTATTCATAGGTAAAGGTATTGGGAAGGGCCCAAAGTTGATGATTGTTGATTGAATTCCTAGGTTTTATTTGGGTGATGGGACCATACATGTCTCATGACCAAATGTAGATGGGATGTTTTCCTGAGTATTATTCTTATTTATTTTGGCACCCCTTAAGTATGATCCACCCACAGGGGACCTATATGGCATGTATGGAACATTCAATGATAAAAAAATGTGATATTGGGTTTATTTATCAGTTCTTTTTGGGAAGATTATTTAGATGTGTACCTTATTTTTTTTATATTTTATTTCACACTCTAATAATGAGAGTGTAGTATTCATATAGTAACCTATTGTTCCCTTACCACTAGTCAAAAGCCTCTGGTGTATAGACAGGAATACCAAAGATATGTGGTGACCACTGGTCCAAATGATGGTCAGAGGTCCATGGTGGTGGGACATCAACAAGTGGCATCAAATTTATATTTTATTTTATCTTATTAGTTTTGCATGGTATATAAGATACTGGGATGGTGTTGTGGCTTGGTAAAGAGCTCATGCATGGGTGCTACAGCCCCACGTGTAGGTGCAAAAAAACAATTTCTAGGGTTGGGAACTATTTTTCATACTTTTTGAATTTATAGTTGAATGATTTCCTTATCTAGTAGGAAAATTGAGTGTGATGTAATTATTTTATGGGATTTCTACTCTTGTATGGTATAAAAAGTGGGTGTGTGTATTCAGTGATCATTCTTAGCACACAAAATTTATATTTCTTCTATATATTTCTCGTGATTAATAACTACCTAATATTCACATGTTTTGGTGATTTATTTATTATCTATGGATTATGTCTTATGGTAATTTATATCTAATGATGATTTTGATTTATTTATTGGGGTTTGTATTTAGAGTTTCCACATCCATTTATATGGATAACATAATTTCTCATTCTTTTCTTACATTGATATTACATCTAAATAGATGAATATTCATTACATAACATAACAAAACCACACTAAGACCATTATATCTAGGGGTAATTGAACATAGGAAAATTATTATTTGAGATTATGAGTAAGGGTAAACAAGGGAGATATTAATCTTAACATAAGTATAAAAGAATAATAACATGAAAATAACATTTAAAAATTATACCATGTGTATCATAAATCATAATATTGATTCATGGTATAAATCATAGAAGTTCATAAGACACGAATCATAAAATAATTTAAGAACATAATCCATAAGAGTGTAATATTAACATGAAACATGGAATTGTGGTATAAACATAAACTTATAAAATTTTGACCCTTTGTAAGTAGAATAAATTTAACTCATTAATTTAAGGAAATGAAAATAGTCCCTTGAATAAACTTATGGATGTGAAACTAGGTCTATGCATAATATTATAGATATGTAATCATGGTGCACACAAAGAATTGTGAACATGAAATTAGGTTTAGAGATAACATATTTACCTCATAGGTTATCCGTATTTAACCAATAAATTTGTGGAAGATATAGACCCCACACATTACATAATGAAAACCATACATATGTGTCCTATAATAACATAAATCATATAATATCCCATGGAAAAAATTTAGGTTTCATAAACATTTCATCATAATATAATCCATGGAAAAGAAATAGTGCTAATAAATATCATTACATTATAAATATAAATGAAATATAAAAATAATAAGGATATTATACTTAAATTATTTCCCCAGTAAAACATAAGTAACATCAAATAATGTTATCTTATATGGATAATATTTTTAATGATCACATGAAATAATTATTGAAAGAAATTACATTTCCCATTTTTAAAACATTTCTTTTTAAAGATTCGTGCAATAATAAAGGATGAAATTTTTTATTTGAAAATAAATTTGGAATATTATAAAGGAAAAATTAAATATTTAAGGCATCATTATGGATATAAAATATACTCATTCCATATAAGTTAAAAAATATTCCTTTTGCATTTATTTCAAAAAAGTCATAAAGAACCTCATTTAAAAAATGAAATAAGAATTCATTCAAACAGTTTTGTAAAAATTCAAACATGAGAAAAAATGACTTCAAAAAAATATTAAGAGAATACTGAAATCATTTTTGGAAACAATTTTAGAAAACATATACATTAAATAAAAATATATTTTAAAGTAAAATTTGAAAAAATATATTTTTCAAAATAATTTCCCTTATAAATTTTATATAAATAAAGTAATCATCAATAAAATGAAATGATTATGTATATCCACTATAAATCCATATAAAAAATGGAGGTAAAACATAAGGTAATACAAACTTATCCTAAACATAATCATATAATTACATAATCAATGAATTAGAAGGTCAACCCAAAGAATGTAAATTTAGTAAAGCATTTCCTTAACACTTTGTAATTAGACAAATCATATGCCCCATAAAAGTAATAATTATAAATTTAATCATTGAATAACATTTAGATAATGGGATTAATGATATTATATATTAAAGGAAATTATATAAACCCCACATAATAAATAAGGGTTTAATAGGTCATATATATAATATAAGTAAAAGTGAGACAATAAACCCTTAACTCTTGGTTCCCTTTAGTTATTATTACTTTAACCTCCCATAAATATCACATCCTTGAAGGATCCATTAAAGACCTTGTAATTGGAAGTTTTTTTTGATACTAATAGCACTTGGAAGTTGGGATAGTGAATAGGATAGGTTTTTATAGAGATCTAAAGAGATTATAGTCCTATGAGGAGAATATGGGTGGTGGGGAGTTGTATTTATACTTGAGTAGGGGTGGTTTTAATTGATTAAATAATGATTATTTTATATTTAAATCCAACCAAATTTGGGCAGAATTAATTAAAAATAATTGGATTGAGAATTAATTTTTTAAAGGATGGTTATGGTCTAGAAACACATCAAACACACATTTAAAGTTTTATTTTTATTTATTTTAATATTTTCCCTTTTAACTTTAAACCACTTCATTATTATACCAAGATTATGGTAAATATTTTTTTTACCATGTAAACTTTTTATGAATAAAAATTAAAATGTACTTAAAAAATAATTCATAACTTTTTATTTCAAATATGGATTCCATTTTTACTAACCAAATTCATAGAATATAATAAATTATATTTAAATCAAATACTCCATACATAATGAAAAATTGGGTTTTCAAGAAGTGTATTTTTCAAGAAAAAGATTATTTTATATTAAACACATGATTAATAATTATCATTTCATGAAACTAAATTAAAAATTAAGGATATATTGTATATGAATTTCTTTTAAAACATTCAGTATTTATTATTATTTTAATTAATGAAAAAGAAGAATCATTAATTACTTTAAAAAAGTTTTAAGAAAAACTCCGCTTTGAATCCAAAATATAAACTTATTCTTTAATAAAATATAGATTTGATTAAAAAGAATTAAAGTGGATGAAATATATATAAATAATACTTATGTAACTTGAAATAATATTCATAAAACAATAGGACTTTTAAATTTCTTAATATATTGAAAAAATGACATTTTTACAATATTCAGTATTTTTTCATTATTCAATGAAAATTAATATTTTTAGATGATTCTCAAAAAACCATCCTAAGATATTTTTTCCATGATGAATCCAAAAATTATGTTCATATTATCAAATTAAATATCTATATGTTTCAAAATCAATTATATTTATTTTGTTATAGAAATAAATAAAAAACTTTTATTGAAGAAGGCCTTTATTTTAAGAACAAGATAACTTTACTAAAAATTATGTGTTTATTTAATATTAATAAATGAATATATTAAAAATGATATTATTAATTATATATTTCATAATGTGGATAAAAATATTTATTACCACCAATTTAATTTATAGGTTAAAATTATCGTGTTAAAATAATAATATTTTGCTCTTCGTATAAGCTCGATGTTCAATGTAATATAAGTTATCGAAGATATTGCATTTATTTTTTAAAAAGAGAAATGATTTAAAATCTTTGGGTGTTACAATATACCCCCCTTAAAATAAATTTCACTTTGATAATTCATTACTCTAATATAAATAGATGATGATACCTACGCCTCATCACATCTTTAGGTTCGCACATACCTTCCTCAAATTGGTGGTTTCAATATTAAAACTTAACTAGGTGGGTGGTATTTTTTAGTATAAATTTATCGATAAGATATAGAATATCTACCGATTGTTCTATATATGAACTATCATTCTCTATTTTTAAAAACTATAAGTTTAGTACATGAAAAGAATTATGTATGTACTTACTATGGAGATATGAATAGAAAACATCATGAATTTGAGAGAGATCGGTTGAGGTACCCATCGATAATCTACTATCCCGATATGATAAAAATTTTAAAAAATAATTTATCCTCACAATTCTAAATTTCACTTCAAATATCAAAGGTGGTATTTAAAAATTCATTTGTTAGATGCCCACATTGTAAAAAGTGAAAATAAAACATCCTCTTAGAAAGAGGGAAAGTAAAAAAAGAAGATCACTATAAAACTAGGACTTTGATTTGAATAAAATTAGTGGAAAGTTTAAATATGGACATGGAAGATGTTGATGCTGGTTAACAACATGTGTTGGGTATTTATAGTGAGTATTTGTAAAATGGTATTGGAATTAAGATTTTTATTGTAATTTGGAAATAGTGTTTTGGATGTTGGATTTTTAATGGTAAGAATTACCTTGGTTTTATAAATAGTTAGAATTTTCTAGATAATTAAAATTGGATTGTTCCTAAATAGAAATGGTAACTATTTTGTTATTCCTCAATTTTTTTATTATGGTATTTTGTAATATTGTTATTTTTTTGTTTTTATTTTATAGTATATGGGTTGTTTGAAATGAGAGTTAAAATTTGGATGAACACATCCGTCAGGCTATCTCTTATTTAATGGTTAAACCCAAGGTGAACAAGACCCCTGGTGGATGGTTGTTTATAATGGTTTATCTTAGGTTAAAAATGATTCCCAGGTGGATGCCGAGACATATGGTTAAACTCATGGTGAACATGTCCCCCCAGGTGAACCATGGGGCCCTGAGGTGTGAATATTACACTTGGTTTTGTGATGTTTGGATATGTAGGGTTATATTACCTCTAAAAATAGATGGGTTTGAATGATCATCTTGACATGCTCAAATACACCTAGACACTGGGTAAAGTCGGTATATACCATTCCCAAGGTGAAATCGTCCCTTGGGGTCAACATTTGATTTATGTATTTAAGTTAAAATGTTTTACTCATTATAATTGTAACAGTTTTTCTTGAGTACTTATATATTCACTTGATTATCATACTATTTATATTTAGTCATGCCATTTGTAGTGGACTATTGAGTTATATTCACACCATACTTGGTCCTTCATGGAACATGGGTACTTGAGAATAAATCATCAATGTTTTTATGTACATTTTATTAGCATTGGATGATGTTGATGCTGGTGAATTAGCTTTATAGGTTGGAGTTGTACGATGGGATCGAGTAGGGCTTGGTACTTGTTGGATATATGCTATAACCTTAGTTTTATTTTTATTACTTTTCAACTACTAGTGTATGATCTACCCATGTGGATTCGTTTTTTATGTATGAATAATTCATTAATATTTTATATAATTTTTGGTTTATTTATTTTTTTCCTTATTTTTTATGAATATCTATATATTTACTATATTTATTATACTTGTATTGCATTCAACTCTCCAATAATGCGGGAAGAATCTACCCATAATAACTCAATGGGACCTCACCACTAGTCGGTAACTACTGGTGAATAAGGAGGCAAATTTTAAGTATGTGGTGACCATCGGTCCTAGTAAAGGTTAGTGGACTTTGGTGGTGGGACATCACATATGTTAATGTAACTTTTTAACAAATATAGTGTCTAAAGAATGTGGTTTTAGCACCAGATCCCAATGTTTGGGTCCAGGCCAACTCACCCTTGGGTGTGACACTTGGGAGATCCACCATGGTTCCCATAATCAGGCTCACCTCCTTATTTCACCACTTGGGTGCATGACCTTGGTGCCCACACTAGGTTGCATAACCTTAATTCCTCAACATGGGTGAAAAACCTTAGCACATTTAGTTGAGTTTATCACCTTGATGCACAAACTCATTACACCACTTGAGAACTCTATTTGGGTGGGCCACCGTTACCAAGCTTCATAGTTAGGTGCCCATACTAGGGAGAAATAATTTTCCCAGGCCTCATACACCGGAACCCATATTTGGAATAATCCTCATGAAATACCTCACTAAATAAAACCTATTTGTTTTTGTGTCATATCTAGGTTCCCATTTAACTAGGATCTATAGTTGAGAACCCAATCCTACCAAAAGAACATTGATTTGAGATTATATACTTAGTATTTAATGCAAGTTGAGTCAATACACTCTTCTTATTTTACTTACATACTTCGAGTAAAGGTACTCCAATTGGTTTTCATCATTATCCTTGAGTTGAGATAACTCCTCTTGGTTTTCATTATATAGATTAAGTCAAGGACCTCATAATAGTTCCCTGAAACACATGTTTTCACTAATTTACTAATAAAATGTATATCTAGGGGAAAAATATATAAACAACCCCCATACAATCACCTTGAGTCAGGATACTCCTCTTAGTTCCATTATACACCATGAATTGGGATCATCCTCAAAGTATACCAAAACAAAATTCACCTAGATCACCTAACATAGTGATCCTAGAAAGGGCATTACAAATGAATAAAATCTAAATAACCACCTTGAGTTGTGATACTTCCCTAGAAATCACACTCGAGTATCCTACTAGATGTAAGTCCCAATCCGTCTTTCCTTCACTGGAGTCACTTACTAGGATAGACATCATTGGGAAGAACCAATTTATAAGACCCTCTAAATCTCACATTGTAACCCCTTTAAAGACACACAAATCCCATGATGGTAGAAAACATGCCTAAACCCCACACGGTCACCTTTAGTTGAGATGATCATCTTGGTTATCATTCATGGGAATGATATAAGGTTTTTAACCAATCTTTATTGACTTCCCTAGAGTCACATACTCGGCTATACGTCACTGAGTAACACCAATATATAAGATACACTCAGTATTTTATGGTCTCTCTTTTTATGAAAAATAAATTACACCAGGATTGCTTATCCACAATCCACATCCATTCCTCTATTGTACACTCTAATATTACACAAATAATCTTTTCAAATATTATTTATCACACCTATAATAACTCACTTAGGTTAGATGTTTAGTTGATAATGCTGTTAGAATAGTTTATATACAAATTCCTATTCACATTCATTGTCTTATCTACATGACTATAAACTTTATAGCATACATCCCCATAGAACAATGCTAAACTACACCGAATGGAACTCACAAACGACATTAAACTACCAAAATCATACTACATGTGTTTTTATTTTAGTCTTTGTAGGATATGTGGGATACCTATTTGAGTTTTAATCCCAGTTAAAAAATAACTAACACTTCTATGGATGGAGTTCAATAATAAATTACCTAATTAAATGGATTTAAATAAAAGAATCACCAATTAATTAGTGAAATATGGATAATAAAAAATTATTATATATGTTCACATATCTACATGGTTTCGATCAGATTATTGGAACATGGGTAAAAAGTGTCACATTAGGATTTTGGAAGGATTCATTTAAATATATTAAATCTAAAAAATAATCCATGAGTAGAAAATAATTCCTATAAAAAGTTGGTATGAACATGACCGCTCACCCTATCACTAATTTATGTTTTTAATCATTGATTAATATAAACCCAAGTGACTTCCTACCTTTTTAATTAAGGACCACCAAGATACTCTTGGTAAATCATCCTAGACTGGGAAGCATTCACATAGTTTCTTCCATAAACCGAACAGTGTACCTAACATTAATACATTAACTATGAAAGTGTTTGACCAAAATTGAAATCTGATTATTGATACTAAATAGATAGTTTTTTTCCTATATAGGAACTTAATGATTCCTTAAAATACACGTATAATCTCCCAACTCACCAATTAATCCCAACATTATTTGAAAAGATGGTAATACCTTTAGGATAATTCAATCCTCTACACACAAGTAACTAACTCGACACACATACGCCTCACCTACAATGAAGAACATGGTCTCGAGGCCCCAAAGTAAACTATAATTGAACTATGAAATACAATTTTAGGTAATGAAAACATAGTAATAAGACTATTATCTCAATGTATCCATCCCAAATTTAGAGGTACTGCATGAAAAGATTTAGAGGATGAATACCCATAGGAAGTCCTATCAATTACTGGTTATGGAGATGAAAATAGACTTTGTTTCTAAATATAAATACTTCAGGATCATGTCCATGGAGCATTATGAAACATACCTTAATTATCCTGTAGAGATAATAGAGGAAACCATCCATATAATTTAAACTATGCATGATCTTTCTAGGAGGGATCTTATTCATCTTGGTCATCATCACCGACATGCAGCCCCAATTTCAAAAAACTATATAGATAATGTTGGTTATGTAAATGTCATAAAAA
Source organism: Viscum album (assembly GCA_963277665.1). Lineage (NCBI taxonomy): Eukaryota > Viridiplantae > Streptophyta > Magnoliopsida > Santalales > Viscaceae > Viscum > Viscum album. Next base: position 534,250,633 of record OY728129.1, read on the forward strand.
CTAGGGAATAAAAAAGTGGAGTTTAATAGGGGAATAAATCCACTATATCTCTTGATCAAACCAATTTCTCTACTACTTCCAACACCCTTTAATCCCATCGACATATCTAGATAGTAGATTGGGGTAAATTCTAGATCACTAATAGTAAAATTTTTTTACATAATCATAGAAACCATTTGTAATGGAATAATCCTAATGATAACCCTAGCCCATAGGTCTGGGGAAACTTTCATCATTTTTAACTTGGTACCCATCTTTAGTATCATTTAGTGAGCAATATTATAACTATATTTCAAATATTCCTCCTACAAATGATTTTTTGTTTCTTACTACAAGTTTCACATCAATAAATTTAATAAATGTTTTCCTGAATGATGATGTTGAATATAATGAAATTGAATAATAATAGGTTTGTAAATATTCACTACTAACCTGCCACCTAATAATAATGAAATTATATCAGCAAAAGAGACAATTATTTTGTTCAAATAAAAATATAATATAACTTGAGTAGATCACTGATGAGCTTCATTGGGGAAATAAAATAACTAAGTATGGTCTATAGAATAAAGTGTCATTGAATTTTTCATTTGTTCCTTCTTTAATGAGGAGAGGTCTCTTAAACCACACGAGAAAAATTGAGCTACCCCATAAACTTTAGATTATATAACTTTTCTCACTTGATTATAATGCCAATTGATTTTCAAGAGTTCTACTACTCGGGTAACAAAAACATCCAATTTAGGAAAGTCACCCAAGGATATAATTTTAAGTGTTTTCCATGGTATTATTAATTCATATCACCTATTTAATTAACTCTCATTAAGTATGATGTGCATTGGTACATTCAGATAGGAAGTCATACCCTGAATGGGTGGATTTGACTCCTGCTCCACCCATCTTTGAAAACAAAATCTTTAAAAAATTTTATGGATTGGTGGATATAGATCTCTATTTCATAAATTTTTCATCCCATCATATCCCATTATATGAAAAAATATTATTTTAACACCTTATTATTTTATTTTCAGGCCTTGGAAAAAAATTTGAAGCATTTAATAACTTTCTTTATACTCAATACTGAGTCTAAATGAACTGATATATATTATAACCTTGATAACCTAAATGTTGGAATGATAGATATGAATATTCTTAACCACATTATGATATAAATTATGAAATCTGATTATTAAATAAAATGTATTTATTAATTACTAAGAAATAATAATTAAATTTAAAAAAACCATTTCAATATTAAAAGAACTATTTTTTGATGAAGTTTATTTTACTTTTGTTATGAATTTTTTTTTAAAAATATTTTGATCACTATTAAAAAAATAATTTTTAAAAATTTATTATTAATGTGTGAATAGTAATTTACCCCTTTTTTTATCTAGGGATTATTAATTAATATAAAATCATTCAATGATGAAAACAGTTTTTCTCTTCTTCTGAAAATTGATTTTATATACATAATGAGTTTTTTATCTTAATAAATTAATTAAATCACTATTGATTAATGATGATATTGAAATTTATATGTTATATATTTTAAAAAATACTTTAAAATACATCTAATAGTGTTTACAAGGAATGGAATTAATGGAATTTATTTTTAATCCTAAAAATCTATTTTTCAAAAAACTAGTTTTATGGTGTTTTTCGTGAGTATTTAAAAATAATTTACGATTCTTATAGAAATTGTATTTAAAAAAATGATTTAAATATTTGGAATCATAATTTAATTTTTTTAATTGAGTTTATTTTAATTTATTTCCATAATGATAATAAAAGAAGTAAAAATTTATTTCCAATGTAGGGGTTGAAATAGGGTTTACCCCGGGGGGTGGGGGGTTAAAATAAGAGATAACGGTAAAAATTCCATATAAAAATTTGTAAATATTATTGGTTGAATTTAATTTGAACCTATATTATCTTAAAATCATTTTAATTATTTTACAACCTTCATATGATAGTTACTTGATATCATTTAAATCATTTATGTAATTTCATGTGTGCCCTTCCCCTCACTTATAAAAGGGTACATATTATAATACCTAATTCACACAATTTATTCACTCTAGATTAAAAAATACTTTGCCAAAAACCATAATATATTTCTTCCCTTAATTATCAAACATTATTTATTACCCTTATACCATCCTAAGAAGGTTTAACATGTATGATAAAGGAGGCATCTCAAAGAAGAGGTAAAAACCTTTATCAAATATTTCAATGTTTATTTATTAATTTACACCATCTAAATATATTGTATCCATACTAACATAATGAATCAAGTATAAAAAATATAATTACATGTTATTATTATTATGGGACATCCATTTCCACCTCCTTTCAAAACAAATAGAAAATGAAAATATCACTCATGAATATGTGTTGACCACCTCCCACATAGTGATATGATTAATTTTACATAAAAATATTTCATGGTTTATTATTATTATTTATTTAATTTTTATATACTATATTTATGATAGAACTATACCTATTTAAGTATAATATATTATCTGTCTTCTTACATTCAAATCTTTTAGAAAACAATAATGTCGCTCGTGTGTATGTGTGGACTACCACCTCTATGAAGTGATGTGATTTGATTTTAATTTCAGAATTATGTGGACGATAAGAAGGATATAGTTAATAAATAGATTTTATTTTTTTAAACTTTTAAATTATTATATTCCTCTATTTTTTTGTTCTATTTAAAATTATAAACAACACTTGTGTGTACATACAAACTACCCTCTCCATGAAGTGATGTCATTCAATTTTCCGCACTAATTTATATAAATGGTTTTAAAAGTGTATATAATGATTAAATATAAAAATCATGAAATTATTAATATTATAAAGAATATGGAACCATGATAAAAGTGAAAATACCATAACTTATGAACTAAAACATAAATGAAAAATGATGTACTTAAAACCTAAAATGATGGTGATAATGAAAGATTATTAATGAACATGTATTATAATATTATATGTAAACCTTCTATTTTATTATAATTAATAATATTGTTATTTTTATTATCATATAATAAATTTAATGTTATTTTATTTGAGGTTATAAAACTTACATATCACGACATACTTGAGATAAGATTTTCTCATCTGACATTTGTTTCTATGAGACATATTCCATATTCATCATATGTTTCTATCATTTAAGGTATATAATTTCCCTTTGATATGTTATATCATTAATATTTTTAAAATTATTATTTTTTAATTTTTCATTTGATTTTATTTTTTTCATGGGGGTTATGAGTCAAAATTTATAAAAATGGTAAGGGTTATATATTACAATCCCCCTTTTTACGAGAATTATTTATGATTAAATTTATGGTGATAAAATAATATGGTGTATCTCTAAAAAATATTATTTATTTTATTCTACTATATATATTTATATTAAACATAAGTTACACTTTCATTTTAGTCTCTCTAAGTACTCAAAACTTGGAAAAACAATTTTTTCAAAAATAATCTTTGTTTTTTTATTAGGTGTATAATATTTTTCTTCCATGTTAACATCTTATTAAAAATGTTTTCCAAAATGTTTTTAATACTACATAATTATTTAGTAAATACATTTTAACCCATTTTTTATTTTCTATAAAAATTATTAAAATAAATATTCTTTTCATTTTTCAAATGAGGTATTTTTTTCCAATGTTGTGAACATAATAATTATTTTAATATTTAATGCATAAAGAAATTTACTAAGAATATTGAATACTATTATTTTTGTACACTACTTTAAAGCCTTCCATGTTTATTTTCAAAGACATTTTTTCCTAATATTCTAGAAATTTTTTATCTTTAAAAAAGTTTTTTTCTAAATAAAAAGGATATATTCGTCAAAAGATTTTCCAGTGATATTTTAAATGTATTTTATCCTTTGAAAATATCCATTGTTGTTACCTATGATTAATTAGGGATACGATCTAATGATAATATCTGAATTATTTACCTAGATGGTTATTTATTATGATGATTAAATTTTGATGAAACTAATTTTATTTTCCACAAGTTAATTTATGATGAAATGATAAATGTTTTTACAGTATCTTGGAAACAATATGAAAGGATTTTGAATATTTAATGGGTGTGTATATTATATCCTTAAAATTAATTGGTTATGTTTTAATGTTTATAAAATCAAATAGTACATCAGAGGTTATCCCATGCCAGAAAGAGAGTATATGTGAGGTTATACAAAGACCAAAAGAGGGAATATGAGAGGTTATCTTAATCCAAAAGAGGGTACATGGGTGTTATCCCCAAGACTAACATGTGATTAATTTCTTGGTAAATATCCTTTAAAAAATATTTCTATCATTATAATTATGCTACAAATTATAAAAATCTCTTATTAAATGTTCTTTTTCCAATTTTTTTTCTCATAGATCATGACATTTTTCTCTATTATGGTTCATGTCTTCTTAATTGGAAAATTATTATGTTAGGATTTTGGATTATGACCTATGAATTATTGGGAATAATTTTATGATTTTAATTTCATGCCTTCAAAACCTTATCTTATCTTATTATCTATTATTGTTGTAAAATTTCACCTCCCACATTAACCCATATTGGGCATCCAATAACACACTTTATCATGTTTCCTTTACTTAGGTTTTGATAAAAGGTTCTAAGTAGGGAAAATCTAGGAAGTTTATTATATTATAAGAACATTATGGGACATTTTTAAGATATTTAATGATATTAGGTGATTATGTATGTAGTTTATAATACAATAATACTTTATGGTTATAAAATGTGTTTTATTATGAAATGAATTAAATATTCATCTAAATGATGAAATAATTTTTAAGTAATGTTTGGGTCACCTAAGTTAGTATCATATGGAATTTTAGTTATTTTTGGTGATTAGTATTAGAAATATTTAGTGAAAACCCATAGGATAACCATAATTATAGGATAAAATCCCAAGTTATGGTTATGAAAGGAGTGTAATTTTCCTAGAAAATACATCAATTTGGAGATACGTTCAAGTAGATGAAAGTACGAAAGAGTTGAAACCAATTGGTAACAAGTTTGAAAGTGGTGGATTGGGTATTAAATAAATCATAACTTGTCCATGATGAGTGGAACTCAGACTAAACACCTAGATAAACACTCTTGAGTGATATTTATGAGTTAATTCACATTTTCTTTGATAACTATTATGAAGGATTTTAATGGATGGTAATTATGCTTGACCAAGGTTAAAACTGATGTTTCATATATTGAAAATAATTCTTCAGGATTTATATATCCTATGAATTATATTTCATGACTTTATGATTTTTTAATGAGATTAACTAGGAATTATTCACGGGATAACTATTTTGGTTTTAGTATAGGATTGATGATAGAACAATGATGTTTAGGTGGTGATAGCTTCACTTAAATATTTATGCATATTGTTTAGATTAATTATATTAATTATTTTATATAAAGATAGGTATCTAGGAATGTTAATTCATATTATCAATTATCTTGTATTGAATTAGTTGAAAAAACTCCAAATAGTACAATGATTTAATATGAAGTATATGATTATTCTCTAATTTAACTTTGTTTGGATGTTCTTAATATAAATTTTGTTATTATACTTCTAGTTGAATTCTATTTTATTTTTATCATGGATTCGATCTATTTATATTGATATCATATTAATTTATAAGAAAGGGTAGTCAAATTTTATATTCATAAAGAACCTGTGATCCTTTATTATATCAAAGAAGAATGCAATATTCCAATTGAAATTTTATGGGTCTTGATTCCTATTCATGATGGGTATTTATCTATGATGGGTGGGTATAAACCGAACATTAAATATATGTGTATTATATGAGTTTTTGTTGAGGTCTCTTTGGAAGAGCTACCTAGTGTTCCTTTAAACAAAAAGTTAAGTTTTCAATATAACTAATACATGGAACTACACCTATTTCAAAGAATCCATATAGTCTATCCCTGAATGCGTTTCTAGAAATGGAGAAAAAGATCTATAAAAATCTAGATAAGGTATTCATTCATCTAGGTACATCACCATAGGGTTTAAATGTTCATTTTTAAGACAAAATATATGTCAATGAAACTATATATTGATCATCCCGAACTTAACTTGATCAGGATAAAAAATAATTATATTTTAATTCATATTAATGATTTTTTTGTCTAAATACAAGGAGATAAATAATTTTCCATGATTACCCTTAATTTTTGATATAATCAACTGAGGATCAAAAGCTAAGACATACCTAAGGAAACCTTTTATATTAGTTTTGAAAACTATGAATTTTTATTGATTCTATTTGGACTTAGTAACACTCCTTATATATTCATCGATTTAATAAATAGAGACTTAAGATATTACCTCATTCAATTTATGGTAATATTTATTGATGATATTATTATAGTAACACCCCAAGCTTCCACGGTACATTTCCCTTCGAATAATGCAATAGCGTGTGTTGTACGCAACCTCGAGCTCTAACACACACCACAACTAATTAAACTAGCCATTGTGAATAGTAATACCTAATTTTTGAAATTTTATAAATTTTATTTATCAAAATGGACTTCATTTTTGGATTCGGAATATCGAAATTAGCCTATGTTGAATTTTTGGTATTTTTCTGAGAACTTCTATTTTTTTATGAATAGTGAAAAATACTTAAAAACAACTTTTTTAATCAAAACAATTTATAGTGATAAATTATACTATTTAGTGGTTTTAGAGTATAATTAGAATATATTTTTACCATTTTATCCAATGGTGGTCATTAGAATTAATTTAACATTGAAAATGGACATAAACAATTGCCAATCTTTTGATATAAATTGTTTCTTAAAAACACGCTATTTGTTGTGACAGCGGGAATTAATTATAAAATTAATTAATGCAACTTATATTTTTGTAATTTTGTAAAATAGACATCATTTTTGAATTCGGAATATCAATTATAGCTCAGGGTGAAATTTTGGCATTGTTCTGAAAAACTTCAATTTTTGATGAATAGTGAAACCACTAAGTGGTAGTTAAATAACTGATTTTTCGTTTAAATGAAATATTACCACTTTTGTGATTTGATTTTCAAAAATCCGACATATATGGTTGTCATTAAGAAGTAAAATGTGGTTCAATGAGATTAAAATAATTTTTGGTGAATAGTAACTTTTAAGTTCTTAATCGCGATTAGAGGTAATTAGGGTAGTTTAATGTAAAAATAATGTTTTAATAATATGAGATGAGCTTGAAACATGTCCTACCCTAATTGTATGTGCCATGGCCTACCAAGACAATCCATGGGTCAACTTGGGGACCCCATGGAGCCACTTTAGTTGGAAAATGACATAAATACCTTTTATTTAATGTTAAAGTAAAAAAATGACACAAACATGAAATGTTTTACTAAAACAATTTTTATATGGGGTTATACAAGTCATATTTTTGACTATAAATAGTCATTGGAAATATAAAAATATTTCCTACATCATAGTAGTTTTTTTATAATTTTTAGACATTAAATAAATTAAATTATTTATGACATCATGATGATGCAGCGATGACCTCATTATTTAACGATTTAAATAAAATGAGAAGATAATGCACAATCCAAGGCTTACACTTGTCCAAAGCCTATTGGATGAGGAGATTTCGAACCCTTATCACCTTATCCACGAATATTATAAGTGTGGGACCTTTAGAATCCGAAAATCATTGTATAATAATGTAACATTTCAATCTTTCCAAAAGAGACCCTCCTATCCTCTTATAAAAGGCCCCCACCTCTACCACCTTATTAACACTTTCAAGACTTTTGGTTTGGCCAACCTCTGCCAAAGTACTCTCCCAACTTCTCTCCCTTCATCCTAGAAGCTTTACTTTAGTCAGAAAGCCATCCTAAGGAGTCCTTTTGATCAAATCAAAAGGAAGAACGCGAAGAAGAGGTATCATTTTCATCACCCTCTTTCATGTTTCTTTCTTCTTCCACTCCCTCTTTGTTTATTATTTCAATTCTAAAATTATAACTCCAGTATCTTCTATATACTGTGATGTTATTATAAATATGGAACAACCATATTCAGTATTCTACCCATCATTTGAATGAAATGTCACCATACGTGCGTACGTACGGCTTACCGTCTCCACGTCGTGGTGTAATTGTTATTCAATATATTATTATTTAGATGGGTATAATAATGATATGTAATTCATTTATATAACAAATATAACATGTTAATGATTCTGTATATATGATATACTATCCAATTATATATTATTTTAATATCAAAATAATGATATTGTCGCTCGTGCGTACGTACGGACTACCGTCTCCACGAACGCGATGAGATTCATTCTCCGTATTATCCATTCTAGTATAATTATCATTTGATGATTTAAAAATATTGTTTAAGGACATGATATCATTCTGGATATGAATAAGATACAACCTATCCATGAAAAACACGACTTACGTAACAAAACATATAAAAGAAAACGAGTAAGTTAACACCCGAAACAACGATAAATCTAAGATATTGTTAACAAAGCAATGTTAAAAGATCATATATGATATCATATGAATGTATATGATTATTGTATAATTTAATAACAATTATTTCACCATTATACAGGAGGTTAACCTACCCCATCCAAGTAAAAGTACAAGGTAAGGGTTTACTTCACAACCTCTTCATCATCCAAGGTTGTTTATACATAATTATCTACTGGGACCTCATTATCATCCACATCCATGTTTCTTAAAAATGTCTTTCAAAAAATTTTTACTATTAAATGAAAAATGGGTTAAAGTCATTTATACCCTTATACGTTTTTGAAAGGAATCTTACCTTCGTTTTCCAAACAATGTACTTTTTGACCTCTTTGAAAAATTTAAGGTAAGAATGTTTTTTTTAAACTTATACGGCGGGTGCGGCTATTTTCCGCCATTATAACTTCGTCGAAGCTTCCCTAACAAGATTATAAGAATATCTTTAAAGTAAATGTATTATTTTATAATTATGGGACTTTTAAATGATTTCAAGAAGGAGAGATATTTCTCTCAAATAGCTTTGATTTCATCCATGTCAACATCCTTTGATGGGTTTTAAGTTTAATTGAAATTGATTTATGATACAAAACTTCCATTGAACATTTTGTGAAATATTTGACTGTGGATGTGTTATTTTTATACCATCCATAGTTTATGGAGAAATTGATGACATTTCGTATGCTAGTTTTAATACGAATATTTATGTTATGTTTAAGCCTATTCATATGAGGAATGTATTGGACTTAATATGTGACGGGTGGAGCCCGCTATAGCTCCTCGATGCATCGGTAGGTCTCATGAGACAACTAGACGTGGAATTGGCCGAGGCCCTTTCCCAATTTGATTTATGGTTTTGGCCGAGGCCTTAATCATTTTAGACGTCTTGGCCGAGGCCTTGACAAAATGTTTCAGAATGTCTGGCATTATAAATTGCCTCATTATGAAAGTGGTTATTGATATTTCACGTGATTATTCGTCTAGTAGAATATCCATGTGAGTAAGTAATGGCATTATTTTATTTTACTTTTGCCATATTATGCTGAAGTTCAAGTTCAATAAGGATTTTGTTTTAGTTATACATTGCCTTAAATGCTTATGTTTTCTTATGAAAGTTTCCGCTATATTGTTATCCTTACGGAGCATTTGAGCTCACCCCTTTCAATGTTTTATTTTTCCCAGGATGTGAAGAAGTGTATTATGAATGACTTGCAAGAATAGTCATTGAGGATATGAGTGTGGACTAGGGAGACCATGTTATTTTAGTTTTCATTTTTATGATGTAATGTAATGTTTATGAATGTATCTAGTGTTTCCAAGGCTACTAAACTAATCAGTCTTTCGAGACTTGATATTTTGTGATCATGACAATGTTATGAAGTAATGCACCGACTCTGGGTAGCTGGGGTCGGGGCGCTACAGTTGGTATCAGAGGCAGTTTAGTACTAACCTTGGAAGCTAGATTTAGATAAACTCTGATTAGAGCACATAGCCCAAAGATAGACTTTGAGGATTAGTATAGAAGAACTTCCTAGAATTTTGGTATTGTAGAGATGTTGTGAGTTTTCCGAGCAATACATCCCTGTCTGGATACGAGCAGGTAGAGGCGACTCTGGCACAGATGTACCTAGGGGTAAAACCCGAAAACACCGCTTTGATCTAGACTCGAACGGGAACTGGTGCACGACAACGGGCCTTGCTACACTCTTGGTTACGACACTCCTGGGGGATATGCTTAGGATAATTCCCATTTTCTTTACAAACCACTATAAAGGGTTACGAGTATATACTTCCTCAATGAAAACATTTTTATAATTATGGATTATATCCATAATTAGTTCAATTTATGTTAAGTCTTTTAAAAGTATGGAATTATGTATTTTGATTCATGAACTAATCTCGTTTATGCCATTATTTAGAAATGGCGCCTAGTGGATGGAATGGAAACCGTATCAATTCACGCACTCCGTGTAGGGATTGCCCTCATGATCAAGATAATTATGGTGGAGCTAGTGATACCATTGGTGCTGATCAGCTTCTCACCGTACTGGGACAACTCACGCAGGTTATGAATAACAACCTTACTCGTATGGAGCACCCTGATCCGCAACGTGGAGGATCAATGCTAGACCGTTTCATGAGGCAACAACCACCAACCTTCAATGGGAGTACGAATCCTATAGTAGCTGAGCAATGGATAAATTCCTTAGAGAAAATATTCCATGCCTTGGGGAGTAGTGAAAGGGAGAATGTTGTCATGGCAGTTTACCGCATCACTGGAGATTCCGATCAATGGTGGTCACTAATTCAAAACACAAAGGAAGATGATGAATTAACAAACATGTAATGGCAGGAGTTCAAAGAGCTGTTCTTAGAAAAATACTTTCCTCGAGACCATCGAGCAGATATGGAAAGGAAATTTCTTAGTCTGAGGCAGAAGGAGGATGAGAATGTCGCAAAGTATGAGGCTAACTTTACAAGGTTAGCAAGGTATCCTGAAAATTACATACGTAACCCAACAAGTAAGAATGATCGTTTCTTTGATGGGTTGAAACCATTTCTCCGTCGAGCTTTAGTATCACAAACCTTCTCTTCATACGAAGGTATTGTCTCGTGCGCTATCAAGACGGAAAAGGAATTCTCTAAGTCTTATGACTTTAAATAAAAGCAAGATAAGAAGAGATCCGCTGAAAACTCTGGGAAAGGAAATAAGGAAACATGGAAGAAGGGTAGAAATGAATTTCCACCCTGTGATAATTGTGGTAGGAAGCACCCTAGTGCCTGTCTAAAAGGAAAAGGAGTATGTTACAAGTGTGGGGAAAAAGGCCACCAAGCTCATGAATGCAAGGGAAAGAAAGCGGCTGTCAACGTGGAATGCTATAATTGTAGAGAGAAGGGACATTATGCAAATGAATGTCCTAAGCGTCAGGGGAACTTACCTCAGAAGAGGCCAAGGGATCAGGGCCAGGCTTATGCTATCACTACTGCTGAGGTGGAAGCTCCGAAAGACGTGGTGGAAGGTAATTTAATGGGTTCCTCAAGTTTAGCAAATGCATTATTTGATTCTGGATCATCGCATTGTTTCATATCTTCCTAGTTTGCTAAGAAAATTAGATATTTAAAATTTGATTTAAGAAGGGAGTTGTCGGTCAAAACCCCGTAAGGGAAGTATTGTTGCAACAAAGTTTTTTCGATTAGTTCCCATTAGAGAACCTAAATGTTCTTTACCTGCTGATCTCATCTTCATACCCATGATTGAATTTGATATAATCCTCGGTACGGATTGGATTTCGGACCATGATGCAAAAATTTATTGTAAGAGGAAAGAGGTTACGATTCTTGATGATGATGATAAGGAACACCTTATCTTTAGAGCAGAATCATCGCCACATAATTCTTATCTAGATCCACCCCCAGTAGCTCAACTAAATTCAATTATTGGGGAGGAAGAGAAAGAAATTACTGAGGGTGAGGAAAGGAATATTCAAATAGAGGATGTACCTATTGTGAGAGAATATGTTGATGTGTTTCCAGAAGATTTACCTGGACATCCTCCAGAACGAGAAGTTGAGTTTTCCATTGACTTAATTCTTGGATCAAGGCCCATATCGAAGACCCCTTATAGAATGTCCACTGTGGAATTAGTTGAACTAAATAAACAACTAGAGGAATTGAGTAATAAGGGATTTATTCGCCCTAGTGTTTCTCCTTGGGGAGCCCCTGTTCTTTTTGTTAAGAAGAAAGATGGATCTATGAGGTTGTGCATTGACTATAGGGAGATCAATGCTATAACAATAAAGAACAAGTATCCCCTACCTCGCATTGATGATTTGTTTGACCAACTGCATGGAGCTCAATACTTTTCAAATATTGACCTTCGGTCTGGATACCATCAGTTGTGTGTGAAGAAGGAAGACGTTCCAAAGACAGCATTTCGAACAAGGTACGGGCATTATGAGTTTACAGTAATGCCTTTTGGATTGACTAATGCACCCTCTGTTTTCATGGATTTAATGAATAGAGATTTCATGGAATATCTTGATGACTTTGTAGTGGTATTTATTGATGATATCTTGGTATACTCCAAATTCCACGAAGATCATGAAAATCACTTACGTATTATCCTGAAGACTCTTAGAAGATATGAATTATATGGGAAATTTAGCAAGTGTGAATTCTGGCTTCAGGAGATTTCTTTTCTTGGCCATATTGTCTCTAAGGATGGAATTTCCGTTGATCCTTCTAAAACCAAGGCAATCCAAGAATGGCCAGCACCGACAAGTATAACTGAGGTACGCAGTTTTATTGGTTTAGCAGGTTATTATCGACGTTACGTCCATAATTTTTCCAGATTGGCTAACCCATTGAAAAATCTCACATGTAAAGGGATTAAATTTTTCTGGACAAAAGAGTGTGAAGAATGTTTTGAAGAACTGAAGAGAAGATTAGTCAATGCCCCTGTGTTGACTCTACCATCGGGGAATGATGGGTTTGTTATTTATAGTGATGCATCGAATAAAGGACTTGGTTGTGTCCTTATGCAGAATGATAAGGTTATTGCCTATGCATCATGACAACTAAAAATTCATGAGCAAAACAATCCTACTCATGATCTTGAGTTAGTAGCTGTGATCTTTGCTTTAAAGATATGGATACATTACCTCTACGGTGAAAAATGTGAGATTTATACTGATCACAAGAGTTTGAAGTATATTTTCTCACAGAAAGAACTCAACATGAGGCAAAGGCGATGGCTTGAACTACTCAAGGATTATGATTGCACGATACATTACCACCCAGGGAAGGCAAACAAGGTGGCAGATGCTTTGAGTAGAAAAGACCATGGAGTTTTGAATGTGATGAGAATTGAAAGGGATCCAATTTTCATGGATCTAGTGAAGATGGACATGGGAATAACTAGGGAAGGTGAAACATCAATGCTTTTTCAAATGGTTGCGAAACCATCATTACTAGAAAGGATTAAGAGTTCTCAGACCAATGATGAAGAATTTCAGAAGAAGATTAAAGATGTGAATGATGGAAGATTGAGGGACTTTGTGTATAAGGATGGAATTTTGAAATTCAAGAAGAGACTTTGTGTTCCCGATATACCTGATCTAAAAAGGGAATTGCTGGACGATGCTCATAGTTCCAATTTCTCTATACACCCTGGGATCACCAAAATGTATAGATATTTGAAGGAACATTTTTGGTGGGACAATATGAAGAGGGAGATTGCTGATTTTGTGTCGAGGTGTATGGTTTGTCAACAAGTGAAAGCTGGAAGGCAACATCCTGGTGGAGTATTGCAACCTCTTCCCATACCTGAGTGGAAATGGGATAATATTACGATGGACTTTGTCATGGGACTACCAAAGACTCCTAGAAGGAATGATTCAATATGGGTCATTGTTGATCATCTTACTAAGTCAGCACATTTTCTGGCTATACGAGAGGATCTACCACTTGAACGTCTAGCAAGATTATATATTAATGAAGTTGTAAGACTTCATGGAGTACCCCTATCGATTGTTTCTGATCGTGATCCTCGTTTTACTTCAAGATTTTGGAAAAGTCTTCAAAAGGCCTTGGATACTGAACTTCGTTTGAGTACTGCCTATCACCCTCAAATAGATGGACAATCAGAACGGACTATTAAAACCTTAGAAGACATGTTGAGATCATGCTCTCTTGACTTTCAGGGTATGTGGGATCAATATTTACCACTGGTAGAATTTTCCTATAACAATAGCTTCCATTCAAGCATTCAGATGGCACCTTATGAAGCGTTATACGGAAAGAGATGTCGTACACCAACCTGTTGGGATGACGTTGGTGAAAGAAAACTTGTGGGACTAAAACTGGTGGAAGAAACAATGGAAAAGGTGAAGGTAATCCAAAACCACATCAAATCAGCTCAAAGTAGGCAGAAGAGCTATGCCGATAACAGAAGAAAGGTTTTGGAATTTCAGGTGGGAGATCATGTTTTCCTAAAGGTATCTCCATAGAAGGGAGTTATACGTTTTGGTAAGAAGGGTATGTTGAGTCCCAGGTACATCGGACCTTTCGAAATTCTGGATCGTATCGGGGCTGTAGCTTATTGTTTGGCGATGCCGCCAAATCTCTCCAAAGTTCACGATGTTTTCCACATATCGCTATTGAGAAAATATATGCCCGACCCAACACATGTACTTACCTATGAGGAATTAGAACTGGAACCCGATCTATCTTATTGCGAAGAGACCATCAGAATTCTTGATGTGAGGGAGCAGGTGCTGAGAAACCGGACGACTCGTCTGGTAAAGGTTTTGTGGAGAAATAATAAAATGGAAGAGGCAACGTGGGAACCTGAGGAACTTATGATGAAGAACCACCCGAGTATTTTTATGTAGTAATACCCTAGAAATTGCGAGGGCGCAATTATTTGAAGGAGGGGAGAATGTAACACCCCAAGCTTCCATGGTACGTTTCCCTTCGAATAATGCAATAGCGTGTGTTGTACGCAACCTCGAGCTCTAACACACACCACAACTAATTAAACTAGCCGTTGTGAATAGTAATACCTACTTTTTGAAATTTTATAAATTTTATTTATCAAAATGGACTTCATTTTTGGATTCGGAATATCGAAATTAGCCTATGTTGATTTTTTGGTATTTTTCTGAGAACTTCTAATTTTTTATGAATAGTGAAAAATACTTAAAAACAACTTTTTTAATCAAAATAATTTATAGTGATAAATTATACTATTTAGTGGTTTTAAAGTATAATTAGAATATATTTTTACCATTTTATCCAATGGTGGTCATTAGAATTAATTTAACATTGAAAATGGACATAAACAATTGCCAATCTTTTGATATAAATTGTTTCTTAAAAACACGCTATTTGTTGTGACAGCGGGAATTAATTATAAAATTAATTAATGCAACTTATATGTTTGGAATTTTTTAAAATAGACATCATTTTTGAATTCGGAATATCAATTATATCTTAGGGTGAAATTTTGGCATTGTTCTGAAAAACTTCAATTTTTGATGAATAGTGAAACCACTAAGTGGTAGTTAAATAACTGATTTTTCTTTTAAATGAAATATTACCACTTCTGTGATTTGATTTTCAAAAATATGACATACATGGTTGTCATTAAGAAGTAAAATGTGGTTCAATGAGATTAAAATAATTTTTGGTGAATAGTAACTTTTAAGTTCTTAATCGCGCATAGAGGTAATTAGGGTAGTTTAAGGTAAGCATAATGTTTTAATAATATGAGATGAGCTTGACACATGTCCTACCCTCATTGGATGTGCCATGGGCTACCAAGAAAATCCATGGGTCAACTTGGGGACCCCATGGAGCCACTTTAGTTGGAAAATGACATAAATACCTTTTATTTAATGTTAAAGTAAAAAAATGACACAAACATGAAATGTTTTACTAAAACAATTTTTATATGGGGTTATACAAGTCATATTTTTTTACTATAAATAGTAATTGGAAATATAAAAAGATTTCCTACATCATAGTAGTTTTTTTTAGAATTTTTAGACATTAAATAAATTAAATTATTTATGACATCATGATGATGCAACGATGACCTCATTATTTAACGATTTAAATAAAATGAGAATATAATGAAAAATCCAAGGCTTACACTTGTCCAAAGCCTGTTGGATGAGGATATTTCGAACCCTTATCACCTTATCCAGGAATTTTATAAGTGTGGGACCTTTAGAATCCGAAAATCATTGTATAATAATGTAACATTTCAATCTTTCCAAAAGAGCCCCTCCTGTCCTCTTATAAAGGGCCCCCACCTCTACCACCTTATTCACACTTTCAAGCCTTTTGGTTCGGCCAAAATATGACCAAATACTCTCCCAACTTCTCTACCTTCATCCTAGAAGCTTTACTTTAGTCAGAAAGCTCTCCTACGGAGTCCTTTTGATCAAATCAAAAGTAAGAACCCGAAGAAGAGGTAACATTTTCATCACCCTCTTTCATGTTTCTTTCTTCTTCCACTCCCTCTTTGTTTATTATTTCAATTCTAAAATTATAACTCCAGTATATTCTATATACTGTGATGTTATTATAAATATGGAACAACCATATTCAGTATTCTACCTATCATTTGAATGACATGTCACCATACGTGCGTACGTACGGCTTACCGTCTCCACGTCGTGGTGTAATTGTTATTCAATATATTATTATTTAGATGGGTATAATAATGATATGTAATTCATGTAAATAATAAATATAACATGATAATTATTCTGTATATATGATATACTATCCAATTATATATTATTTTAATATCAAAATAATGATATTGTCGCTCGTGCGTACGTACGGACTACCGTCTCCACGAACGCGATGAGATTCATTCTCCGTTGTATCCATTCAAGTATAATTATCATTTTATGATTTAAAAATAATGTTTAAGGACATGATATAATTCTGGATATGAATAAGATACAACCTATCCATGAAAAACAAGACTTACGTAACAAAACATATAAAAGAAAACGAGTAAGTTAACACCCGAAACAACGATAAATCTAAGATTTTGTTAACAATGCAATGTTAAAAGATCATATATGATATCATATGAATGTATATGATTATTGTATAATTTAATAACAATTATTTCACCATTATACAAGAGGTTAACCTACCCCATCCAAGGAAAATTACAAGGTAAGGGTTTACTTCACAACCTCTTCATTATCCAAGGTTGTTTATACATAATTATCTACTGGGACCTCGTTATCATCCACATCCATGTTTCTTAAAAATGTATTTCAAAACATTTTTACTATTAAATGAAAAATGGGTTAAAGTCATTTATACCCTTATACGTTTTTGAAAGGAATCTTACCGTCGTTTTCCAAACAATGTACTTTTTGACCTCTTTGACAAATTTAAGGTAAGAATGTTTTTTTAAACTTATACAGCGGGTGCGGCTATTTTCCGCCATTATAACTTCGTCGAAGCTTCCCTAACAAGCTTATAAGAATATCTTCAAAGTAAATGTATTATTTTATAATTATGGGACTTTTAAATGATTTCAAAAAGGAGAGATATTTCTCTCAAATAGCTTTGATTTCATCCATGTCAACATCCTTTGATGGGTTTTAAGTTTAATTGAAATTGATTTATGATAAAAAAATTCCATTGAACATTTGGTGAAATATTTGACTATGGATGTGTTATTTTTATACCATCCATAGTTTTTGGACAAATTGTTGACATTTCGTATGCTAGTTTTAATACGAATATTTATGTTATGTTTAAGCCTATTCATATGAGGAATGTATTGGACTTAATATGTGACGTGTGGAGCCCGCTATAGCTCCTCGATGCATCGGTAGGTCTCATGAGAAAACTAGACGTGGAATTGGCCGAGGCCCTTTCCCAATTTGATTTATGGTTTTGGGCGAGGCCTTAATCATTTTAGACGTCTTGGTCGAGGCCTTGACAAAATGTTTCAGAATGTCTGGAATTATACATTCCCTCATTATGAAAGTGGTTATTGATATTTCACGTGATTATTCGTCTAGTAGAATATCCATGTGAGTAAGTAATGGCATTATTTTATTTTACTTTTGCCATATTATGCTGAAGTTCAAGTTCAATAAGGCTTTTGTTTTAGTTATACATTTCCTTAAATGCTTATGTTTTCTTATGAAAGTTTCCGCTATATTGTTATCCTTACAGAGCATTTGAGCTCACCCCTTTCAATGTTTTATTTTTCCCAGGATGTGAAGAAGTGTATTATGACTGACTTGCAAGAATAGTCAGTGAGGATATGAGTGTGGACTAGGGAGACCATGCTATTGTAGTTTTCATTTTTATGATGTAATTTAATGTTTATAAATGTATATAGTGTTTCCATGGCTACTAAACTAATCGGTATTTCAAGACGTGATCTTTTGTGATCATGCCAATGTTATGAAGTAATTCACCGACTCTGGGTAGCTGGGGTCGGGGCGCTACAATTATATACTCTAAAAGAAAGTAAGATTATAGATATTAATTGAGAATTGATCTAAAAACCCTAAATAAGGAGAAACTATATTAAAAATTCATAATTTTTTAATTATGGTTACATAATGTATTATTCATAGGAAAAGTGATCATAAGAGTGGGTATATCAGTTGATCCTTCTTAAATAAAATTCAATAAACATTTACCCATACCAACAACTATGACTAAGATCTATTAATTTCTTGAATTGTATGGATATTATAAATTATTTTTAGAGAATTAATTGTGGATATATAGTCCAAAAACCATGCTAACATATAAGGGATTCATGTTTCTTTGGATTGATTAGCATAAACGAAAATTTCATGAAGATGAAAAGAGGGATGGTTAATACACCTGGACTCACATTAACCTATAGTGTAAAAGCGTTTTTTATTTTTTATGATGCATTAAAGAATAGAATAAGATGTTTTATTCTACTTAATTATATAGTGTTAGCTTATAACTCTTTTAAAATAAAGGATCATGGGGAAAATTACCCAACACATGGAATAGAGTTAGTAGTGGAAATTTTTTAATTCAAGATATGTAGGTATTAGCATTACGAAGAAATGTGTGGCATATATATTAATTATAAAAGTTTAAATTATATATTACATTATAAAGAGATGAACATGTTCTAGAGAATATGGTTGGATATGATTAATTATTATTATTTATTAATACATTATAAAATAGAGAAAGTTAAGAAGGTGGCTAATGATTTGAGTAAAAAAGATTATGTTAGGTTATATATGATGAGGATAAAAAACTATCCAAAATTTATGGATTTTAAAAGTATGTACATTGAAATATTGATGTTAGGGGATAAATATTATACTTTTCAAATGACTATTCAAAAATATATCCACGAAAAGATTAAATAGTTCTAAAAAATATGGTGAGTTGTAATAGGAAGTGAGAAATGTTACTTAGTTCAACCTTGATTATGATGAAATGGTAAGGTTCAAGAATAATGTTTGTGTCCTTATTATACTATAATTGAAGAAGAAGTTGTTTGATGATGTTCATAACTCATCATTCTCAATTCATCCTAGATGTAAGAAGTTTTATCGAGCCCATAAGGATAATTTTTTGTGGGATAATAATGAGAGATATTATTGAGTATGTATCTGAGCGCTTGGTATGATGATAAGTTGATGTTGAGTAGTAAATTTACAAATGGATGTTATAACCATTAGCCAAAACTATATGGAAATAGGAAAAATTCACCATGGATTTCATCATAGGACTCCCCAAGATATCTAAAAGTAATATTTCTCTTTATTTTATAGTAGATCATCATATGAAGTCCACACATTTCATTGATATATGAGTAGACTCCTCTCTAGATCAACTGTAAAGACCCTGAGCCCTGTATCTCGAAGACAATGCCTTACTATATTACATTAGAATATATACAAGTGTAGAATCCCAAATGACTGATCAGTTTATAAATTTTTGAAAATAGAGTACATATATGATCCTTAAATTATAATTCAAAATATAAACAAAGACATAAATAGTTGTTTTAACACGATTATTCTCATAGATTTACCTTGAATATCAATTATAAATAAACATCTTCATATCCTGGGAAAATAAAATGTAAGAAAGGCGTGAACTCAGATGCTTAATATGGGTAAATAATACAGCTCAAGATATCTTAATTAACCATAAACTTTTAAGGCAATGCGTATTAATGAGATAAAATCCATTACATTATAATATTGAGAATATTATGATATGAATAAACCAAATAATTCAATTAAAAATTCACATTTATATTATACCAGTCTAATAATCACATGTAATATCTATAACTAATCTCATAATGAGGGAACACATAATATCATACATCTGAAACATACAATCGAGTCTTCATCCAAGATATCTGAAAATAAATAGTTAAGGCCTTGACCAAAACAATACTAAAAAATAAATGGTAATGGCCTTATCCAATTCCAGAACTAATTTTTCCATGAGACCTAACTATGCATTGAGAGGATATAATGGGTCCTATTTATCACTTACTAAGTCTAATTCATTACTCATATGAAAATGGTGAAACATATACAATTTAAACATTCATATTGAGAAACTAGAATATGAAATGTGAATACTTCAACCATAAACAATGAATAGTATCAAAATAGAACATCCATAGTCAAATTTCTCATAAACCCTTCAATGAAATACAGTAAATGGTATCATAAGAAATCGACCTCTATTAGGCATAAAATCTAACAAAGGATGTTGAAATTGACGAATATAATCTAATAAAATCATTAAAAATTTCTTAAGAAAAATACATTTTTTTCCTTTGAAATAATTTATTCAAAAGTCATACATTTATAAAAGAGGACCTTTAAAATAATTATTTTTTAATCGAAGTGTCCCATACCTCATTGAAACATTTTAGAGAAATTCACAAATTAACATTTTAAAATATTCATTTCCTTATAAATAAATCCATGAAGATCATTATGAAAACATAAAATTGATAGAGAAAGTTTAATAAGAATAAATATTAGAAAAATTTAAAATCATTTTTTAGTTAAAGAGTCCCTTATATAAAAACTTAAAAATATTCATTTTGAATTTTTTTAAGAAATATTGACATGGATGTTAAATATGACTGAGTAAATAATTACGTATAAAAAATATGGGATAATAATGAGATTGCAAAACTAACCCTTACATTAAACATTATTTTAGGTTAGGGAGTGTTAACCTCTCGTATAATGGTAAATGTATGTTATTAAATTATACCCGAACTATATCCATATTTATGATATTGTATATGATCATCGTACACTACAAAAAATATAAAAGATTATAGACAACTTTTTAGATGGGGTTTTTTACTATCCCCTCAAAACACATTTTAGTGGCGGTCATACACCACCCCCTCTAATAATTGAACATAGAGGGGGCTCCCAACCCCTATTGTTTTTTGGCACTGTTTTCTTAATATTTGGTAAGATTTTAGAGGAAGTTTTGTCAAAAACACCACTAATTTAAAAATAATAGAACTATATGTTTGGTTTAATTATATATATTTATATATATATATATTCATTTGTATATTATATGGGGTTTTTAAGCTCCTATAATGTATAACAGTATAGGGGGTTGTGGATCCCTAATGATATAAAAAATTATTGGGGTTCACGAACCACCGTTGATCCCTTAGATTAGAGTGGGTTTTGAATCCCTTATAATTTAAAAATTTAGAGGGGGGTTGTGGATCCCCTCTAATTTATTTCATTAGAGGGGGTTTGGAACCCCTTATAATATATGAGATTTGAGGGGGTTCAGAACCCCCTCTAATCTATGTGATTAGTAGGGGTTTCATACCCACTCTAATATAATAATTCACCGCGGGTTAGGAATTCCCTATAATCTATGATATTAGAGAAGTTGTTACCCCCCTCTTATTCAAGAAATTAGGGGGGGGGGTTCATGAACTGATTCTAATCCATTTGATTAGAGGGGGTTTTAACCCAACTTAATTTTAATATATTTTTTAAAATAAATATCATATAAATCCAAATTTTATAATATATGTGTGTCCGCGTGCATATATATATATATATATATATATCTTACATAAGCACATTTTATAAATTTATTTAAAAGAATTATAAACATATATATAAAGACATTATATAAATTCTTTAAATAAATTCTTATATATACAAACAAAAATGTTTTGGATATATAATATTGGTATACATAATATATATGTAATTCTAAATATATGTATTCAAATATATAAATCTTATATATGGTTTTATAAATAAAATACATTTCTGATATGATTTATATTATACATGTATTATATTAAATACATTACTATTTTATATTTATGTTTAAATATATTTATATTATATTATGTATACAAATATATATAATATAGAAAAAATTAAATATAAACATGAAGATATATATTATATATATTATTTAATAAATATTTTCTTGTATATAAATTTATATATATTATATAATTTTTTATGTATTTTAGAATACCATATAAATTATTAATTGATTTAGTATTTATATATATTATTTAATTATATTATATATTTACAATTATATGAATTTATTTAATTTTGTGTGTATATATATGTGTATACATTATATAATATCAATTTATATAATTACATAAACAAATATATAATATAAATGCATTTAATATAATATATGTATAATATAAATTAAAAAATATATAAATTTATAATATTTATAAAACCAATATATAATTGTTATTATTTAAAAATTATATGTAATAATAATAATAATTAATAATATTATTATTACACACACACATACACACACTTTTATAACTATATAAAAATAATTATATAAATATATATAAGTATATATAAATAATTATATATATATATATATTAGAAATATATTATATCTATAAATATCATATAAATACATAAATATACACACACTCAGACAAATATAAATGTATAAATATATATTATAGATGTAAATATAATGATTTTTATATATTATATATAAATATTGTACGCAAATATATTATATTTTTTATATTTATATACACATATATATATATATATATATATATAATATTTTCATATGTAATAAAATATAACTTAATATATGTCAATAAATATAAGACATGGTATGTAATAAAATATAACGCGATCGACCAGGTTGGTTAAGCCACTACAGCTCTATAAAGACAGTCCTACCTTCGAATCCGAGTGAGGACTATATTTTCCACCGGGACATGGATTTATATAGGGGAGCAGGAGCACATGCGGTTTTTAGGTTAGGGGGTTACATGGGCGTCGAGTCCTGGCGTTTGTCAGGAGTTATCAGTGGGGTGTCAGGGGGTGGGCTTGGGTGTTGGGGGGGGGGGGGCATGGGATGGGTAGGCCTTTCACGATGGTGTGTCCATGGGGAATCATGGGGACCTCTTAGGGGGTGTCCTTGGGTAGTAAGGGGCATGTTAGAGGGTGTATCGGGTGTCCATGGGGGTGTCATTCGTGTGTCGGGGGGCTGAGCGGGATTGTTAGGGTGTGTGTGGGATGGGATGTGTGGTGTCCATGGTGGAATCATCGGGGTGTCGGGGGGGGGGGGGATTTGTAGGCCATTCATGGTGGTGTTTCCATGAGGAATCATGGGGGCCTATTAGTGGATGCCCTTGGGTCATAGGGGGCATGTCAGCGGGTGTATTGGTTGTCATGGGGATGTCATTCATGTGTTGAGGGGCTGAGCAGGCGTGTTAGGGTGTGTTTGGGATGTGGTGTTAGGTGTCTATGTGGACTTTATTAGGGTGTCGGGGGGGGGGGTGATCGGGCTTGTCAAGGGGTAAATCAATATAGGTTATATTAGGGGAGGTTATATAACAGACCATAAATATATCATCCCACCTTTTTATCACATAAACTTTCATTACATTTTACAAAACCTAGGATCTTTACGGTTTAGTGTCTTGGAAACCAGGAACTTAAAACATGAAAACATAAAACATTCTTCTTAAACAATTGAAAGGAATCTCCTCATTTTCATCCTAGGTTCATTACTGAATCTCATATCCTGGGGACATACATCAAAATAAATGGTGAGCAGAAGGCTCAGTAAGGGAAACAAGAGAAACATTTAACATGTGAACTTGAGATACATCAACTATGTCATGAAAAAGAACTTTAAGGCATGAGAAAGAATAATGTGGAATATCATAATAAAAACAAAATTTTTTATAACTTGAGGTTGTGTCTACAACATTTAATATTGAAAATCATTTCGTTTCACCAAGGTCTATCCCCAAGGTGTCATTAAAAATTACCAAGGTTATTCACCAAGGTATGAGTCTAAAAAGTCATCTCTTGAGATTAAGTCTTTACCCAATGCATTGGAGCGCTATATGGGCGCACCCTTGACATTCCTTTATTATAATGTGAGCCACATATATTATCATCAATAATTTCATAAACAACCCATATAGCATAAAATAAATTGGTTTCATATCATAATCATAATGTTTTAAAAACTACTTTAAAGACATGATATTTATGTCACTTTAAACCCACAAAAAGGGAAAGAGGGTTTCATGTATGTAAATCCCAGAATTTAAAATATAACATTTTGGTATATATGTGAATACCCATATATAAGAGAGATCTTTTAGTATTCACTTAAAAATAAAATAACTTTAGAAAAAGGGAGAGACATTTTGAGACGAAAATTCTGCAGCATAACGACTGTGTTACAGGGTTTTAGAAAAATTTAAAAGAGAGGGGACATGGGTCAAACATTCATAAATGACCCATAAAACAGTATAGGGACAGAATATAAGGGATTTAAGAACATGGTAATGAAATTTGAAAATATACCATATGAAATGAAGAACAGAAAAGGAAGAAAAAATAAGATTTCTCTTATGAAAATTCTGCAGCCTAACGGCGTCACATAAACATCAACCAAAAATGAATTGATTAGATCAAATAGGGTCTCTCATAATATGAAAATAAATGATAAGTATGATAGATATAGAGATCATACCCCAACATAATGTAACTTGAAATACTTGACAAGAAAATAGAACTTGAAAATGAGAAGGGTGAAAGAATCTCTTAAAAATTCGGCAGCCTAATGGCGTCACTTAAACATCAAAAAAAATGAATCAACGAGATCAAAAAGGGTCTCTAATAATATGAACATAAAGGATAAGTATGATAGATATAGATATCATACACAAACATAAAGTAACTTGAAAGACTTGATAAGAAAATAGAACTTGAAAATGAGAAGGGTGAAAGAATCCCTTAAACATTCAGCAGCCTAACAACGCCAATTAAAACATCAAAATACTGAATTGAAGAGATCAAATAGGGTCTCTCATCATATGAACATAAAAGATCAGTATTATATATTTAGTGATCAATCCCCAAAATAATAAAAAGTAACATGAAAGACTTGACATGGAAATAGATCTTGAAAAATGAGAAGGGAGAAAGAATCCATTATAAAAATTTCGGCAGCCTAACGGCGCCACTTAAAACTTCATAAAACGAAATAATGAGAGTAATAAGGGATATATAATTATATGAACATGAAAAGGGATGTAAGAGGAGTATAAAAGAACATCCTTTAACATAAGAACATGGAGAATAAAAGAAATGACATAAAAGAGATTACTTGAAAAGAAAGAGAGAGGTCAGATCCCTTACCTTAAAATGTAACTCCTAAAACTAAAAGGTTGTGACCTTGAGGGCTTGGGGGAACCTTGGGAGGACTACTTGGCAGGTAATGAGACCATAACTTCGTTGGGGGAGAGTGGGGAGTCGAATGGATGAGAATATGGCTTGGTATTTATAGGGAAAGTGAGGGGACAAGGCATTAATGGCCAAGGGACACCTCATTAGTGGTTTTGGCAAAACCATGGGCTTGCCCATGGTATTTTCCCATGGTATTGGCCACTTGGGACACCTAATACCTTATATTACTATTCATAAGTAGACCATATTGATTACATAATTAATACATCATTTAATGATGTCATTAAACAGCCATAACTTAAAAACTCTATTTTCACTATTCATCAAAAATTCAACTTTTTCAGAATAATCACAAAATTTCACCTTAACCAAAAATAAATTCTCTGATTTCAAAAATGAAATCCATTTTATAAAACTAATTTTCTAAATATTTTTAATTAAATATTTAATTAAAAAACACTATTCACCGAAAATTCATTTTTTTCAGAAAAATCCCCAAAAATTACCTTAACATAATATCGATGCTCTGAGTTCAACAATGAAGTCCATTTTATAAAAATAATTTTCTAAATATTTTTAATTAAAATTTTAATTAAAAAACACTATTCAACCGAAAAAACTAATACTTGAATAATAATTTAGGAAACCGTTATTTAACAATTTTATTGAATCACACTACTTAATCAAAGTGCCTAGCTTATTTTAATACTTTCTTTAAGTGAGATTACTAATCCATTTGGTCACATTACTAATCCTAAGCATAAAATCACTATTCATAATTTTCTATTCATCCAATATTATGTTAATCTTATTAGACTCTAAATTTCGTACTGAACATAATTGTAGAAGATCATTTTTTGAAAATCATTACACATTTTTAATTATTTATGGGTTTACCTAAACATTTTCAAAATATCATTTTTCTAAAATTCATCAAAATTATTCATACTATATTTATCCGGACATTTGAAAATTCATAAAAATCATCATAAGAAGAAAACAAAATTTTTATTTAAAACAATGGATTACACAAGGCAGTTACGGTCTCCTTACATAGCCCCTTATCACACCAGCATAGGACCAAAGTGTAAGGTGTGCTAAGGTGAGAGAATCCGTGGGAGGCTCGGCCAACATTGCACGAGTAGTAATTTCTATCAGGTTGAACTTATCGCGAAGGTGATTCCGTTATAGCTTCACACGATGAAGTTCGGCTTGGGTTTGGTCGAGAGAAAAGCCCAGTGGTGCTACCTCCTTCCCAAGTTCTGTTAGATGGGCTTCGATCGGTCCAAGACTACTGGGTGAGGCCATCAAATCTTATTTTTATAATAATTAATGAATATTACTTGTATTTAGAGAAAATAATTGAAACGTTTAGTTTACAACGGTCATATTGACCAATGGTCATATAATAGTCAAAACCCAACAGCCTCACATTAATTATACTCATGTTATCAAATGAAACATTTTTTGTTGAGTATAAAAATAAAATAAAATAAAACAACAAAAAAAATTAGTAAAAAAGATTTATTCAAAATTTCGGTTCGTTAAAATCTTCCCCCCTTAAGAAATTGCGTCCTCGCAATTTTTAAAATTGGGTTTTGAAATTTTATTGAAAGCCCCACATCGGAAAAGGAGTCAGTAAAACTATTACTTTAAAAGAACGAAAGGGAAGTACAAAGGTCACCCGAGTTAACCCATACTAGGATCCCATGTAGGAAAACATGGACGTGGAGGAAAAAATCAAGGGTCACGTTCTAAGGGAGAGTGATAGAAAACATGACTAGGAGAAAGTTAACCATAAGAAAATCCCAAACTTATGATGTGTGTAAACAGTCTTTGATTACATAGTAGGAAACGTAAACCAACAACGTTTTTGTTTTACGTTCCTTTTCATAATTTTGAGGAATTCATTTACTACATAGAACAATGACATAACAAAATATACCTACCTTCAAGTAGAGTTTCATCCTTTAATAAGTCCCTACAAACACTAATCTTTTCTCCAAATGATGATAATTCAAAAACACTTGGTCTCATAAAAAGCACAAGAATTATCTTCTAGAGAATCACATAATCCACAAAACATTAACTATTTATTTCTTCTATCTTTAAACATTATCCCAAAAACAGAAAGGTTAAGGTAAAACAACTCTTCAAAAAGAAAGAATCCCATAGGAATGGAAACTAATTTTAAATCTTCAAAGCTCCATGGTACTACCCAAAGTTCATCATAGACCATTACATAAATAACGGTCCTTAAAATTCCTCAAAATAAACCAAACTAAGATTGAAACCCAAATACAAGAAGGATTTGATAACATAGTCTTCCAAAATAAAATTCATTGTTCATCTCCAAACAACATCAACCACTCCTAACATCTTATAAAAAAAGTAGATAACCAAAACATATTTTACTCAAGATAGGTTAATCATTCCCATAAGTAACCTAAATTACTATAAGTCCACCTTAAATTCATTGAATCTTCCAAACATAAGTCAACCTTACTCCTCAATGAAAATACCATAGTAATCTATTTACCTCGATCATATAGGGTCCCCAAAATAGTGAACGTCTTCCAAAATAATAATCATCTTTTAATCCCCTAATCATCCCTATCATATTAATACAGCAATCATCGCATTTATTATCACATTGGTTGTTGGGACATGTTCTTCCATTTCCCACCATTAACTAAGAAGAGAAATCAAAATTAGGGGCTTAATTACTTGGCCAATAATCATGAAAAGGAACTGAAAGCATATAAGGACAACTTGTAGAAGAAAATTATACCCTAACTTGTGATCCCCTAGGTTCCCATCTAGGTTATACATGATCATATATTATTATGTGAATCTTTATTTAATTTCATCTTTGTTCCTTTAATAATGGTTCATACTAAGCTTATGAATTTACCAATGCATATCCCCTGGGAGTGTCGTAACCAAGAGTGCAGCAAGGCCCGTTGTCGTGTACTAGTCCTCGTTCGAGTCTAGCTCAAAGCGGTATTTTCGGGTTTTACCCCTATGTACATCTGTGCCAGAGCCACCTCTACCTGCTCGTATCCAGACAAGGATGTATTTGCTTGGCAACCCCTTACTCAATACTCACCAAAATACCAGGAAGATTTCCTATATTTAAACTATTCTATAGGGTTATTCCTAGAGTTTTCATATCCTAATTTCCACAAATAACTAAACCAACCTTTGATACCAACTATAGTATCCCACCTTTTTATCACATAAACATTCATTACATTTTACAAAACCGAGGATCTTTAAGGTTTAGTGTCTTGGAAACCAGGAACTTAAAACATGAAAACATAAAACATCCTTCTTAAACACTTTAAAGGCTTCAACTCATGTTCATCCTAGGTTCATTACTGCATCTCATATCCTGGGGACATACATCAAAAGAAAGGGTGATCAGAAGGCCCAGTAAGGGAAACAAGAGAAACATTTAACATGTGAACTTGAGATACATCAACTATGTCATGAAAAAGAACTTTAAGGCATGAGAAAGAATCATGTGGAATATCATAATAAAAATAAAATTTTTTATAACTTGAAGATGTGGATACAAAATTTAATATTGATAATCATCTTGTTTCACCACGGTCTATCCACAATGTTTCATTAAAAATTACCATGGTTATTCACCAAGGTATCAGTCTAAAAAGTCATCTCTAGAGATTAAGTCTTTACCCAATGCATGGAGCGCTATATGGGAGCACCCTTGAAATGTATTTATTATCATGTGATCCACATATATCATCATCAATCATTTCATAAACAACCCATATAGCATAAAAGAAATGGGTTTCATTTCATAATCATAAAGTTTTAAAAACTGCTTTAAAGACATGATCTTTACGTCACTTTAAACCCACGAAAAGGGAAAGCGGGTTTCATGTATGTAAATCCCAGAATTTAAAATAGAAAATTTTGGTATATATGTGAATACCCATATAGAAGAAAGAGCTTTGAGTATTCACTAATAAATAAAATAACTTTAGAAAAAGGGAGAGACATTTTGAGACGGAAATTCTGCAGCATAACAGCTATGTTACAAGGTTTTAGAAAACATTGAAAAGAGAGGGAACATGGGTCAAACATTCATAAATGACCCATAAAACAGTATAGGGACATAATATAAGGGATTTAAGTGCATGGTAATGAAATTTGAAAATATACCATATGAAATGAAGAACAGGAAAGGAAGACAAAATAAGATTTCTCTTATGAAAATTCTGCAGGCTAACGGTGTCACATAAACTTCAACAAAAAATGAATTGATGAGATCAAATAGGGTCTCTCATAATATGAAAATAAGTTATCAGTATGATAGATATAGAGATAATACCACAACATAATGTAATTTTAAATACTTTAAAAGAAAATAGAACTTGAAAATGAGAAGGGTGAAAGAATCCCTTAAAAATTCGGCAGCCTAACGACGTCACTTAAACTTCAACAAAAATGAATTGACGAGATAAAAAAGGGTCTCTCATCATATGAACATAAAGGATCAGTATGATATATATATATATATATATCATACACCAACATAAAGTAAATTGAAAGAATTGACAAGAAAGTAGAACTTGAAAATGAGAAGGGTGAAAGAATCCCTTAAAAATTCGGTAGCCTAACGGCGCCACTTAAAATGTTAAAATACTGAATTGAAGAGATAAAATAGGGTCTCTCATAATATGAACATAAAATATCAGTATGATAGATTTAGAGATCATAAACCAAAATAATAAAAAGGAATATGAAAGACTTGACATGGAAATAGATCTTGAAAAATGAGAATGGAGAAAGAATCCGTTACAAAACATTCGACAGCCTAACGGCGCCACATAAAACTTCATAACATGAAATAATGAGAGTAAGAGGGGATCTATCATTATATGAAAATTAAAAGGGAAGTAATAGGAGTATAAAAGAACATACTTTAACATAAGAACATGGAGCATAAAAGAAATGACATAAAAGATATTACTTGAAAAGAAAGAGAGAGGTCGGATCCCATACCTTAAAACGTAACTCTTAAAACTAAAAGGTTGGGACCTTGAGGGCTTGTGGGCACCTTGGGAGGACTCCTTGGGAGGTAATGAGACCATAAATTCGTTTGGGTAGAGTGGAGAGTCGAATGGATGAGAGGATGGCTTGGTATTTATAGGGAAAGTGAGGGGACACGACATTAATGGCCAAGGGACAGCTCATTAGTGGTTTTGGAAAAACCATGGGCTTGCCCATGGTATATTCCCATGGTATTGGACACTTGGGACACCTCATACCTTATATTACTATTCATAAGTCGACCATATTTATTACATACTTAATACAACATTTAATGATGTCATTAAACACCCATAACTTAAAAACTGTATTTTCACTATTCATCGAAAATTCAACTTTCTCAGAATAATCCCAAAATTTCACCTTCACCAAAAATCAATGCTCTGATTTCAAAAATGAAATCCATTTTATAAAAATAATTTTTCTAAATATTTTTAATTAAATTTTTAATTAAAAAACAGTATTCACCGAAAATTCATTTTTTTCAGAAAAATCCCCAAAAATTACCTTAACATAATATCGATGCTCTGAGTTCAAAAATGAAGTCCATTTTATAAAAATAATTTTCTAAATATTTCTAATTAAATTTTTAATTTAAAATCACTATTCAACCAAAATAACTAATACTTGAATAATAATTTATGAAACCATTATTTAACCATTTTATTGAATCACACAACTTAATCAAAGTGCGTAGCTTATTTTAATACTTTCTTTAAGTGAGTTTACTAATCAATTTGGTCACATTACTAATCCTAAGCATAAAATCACTATTCATAATTTACTATTCATCAAAAATTATGTTGATCTTATTAGACTCTAAATTTCGTACTGAACATTATTGTAAAAGATCATTTTTTGAAAATCTTTACTCAATTTTAATTATTTAAGGTTTACCTAAACATTTTCAAAATATCCTTTTCTAAAATTCATCAAAATTATGCATACTATATTTATCCGGACATTTGAAAATTCATAAACTTCATTATAAGAAGAAAACAAAATTTTTATTTAAAACAAAGGTTTACACAAGGAAGTTACGGTCTCCTTACATTTCCCCTTATCACACCAGCATAGAACCTAAGTGTAAGGTGTGCTAAGGTGAGAGAATCCGAGGGAGGCTCGGCCAACATCGCACGAGTAGTAATTTATATCAGGCTGAACTTCTCGTGAAGGTGGTTCCATTATAGCTTCACACGATGAAGTTCGGCTTGGGTTTGGTCCAGAGCAAAGCCCAGTGGTGCTACCTCCTTCCCAAGTTCTGTTAGATGGGCTTCGATCGGTCTAAGACTACTGGGTGAGGCCATCGAATCTTCTTTTTATAATAATTAATGAAGATTACTTGTATTTAGAGAAAATAATCAAAAAGTTTAGTTTACAACGGTCATATTGACCAATGGTCATATAACAGTCAAAACCCAACGGTCTCATTTTAATTATACTCATGTTATCAAATGAAACATTTTTTGTTGAGTATAAAAATAAAATAAAATAAAATAAAATAAAACAACAAACAAAATTAGGAAATAAGATTTATTCAAAATTTCGGGTCGTTACAATAAATTTCTAGTTTGAGATTAAATTAGACGCGGTTTTAACTTCCCCTAATTTATTCATTGAACCGCCTCTAATCCTTGAAATTAGAGGGGTTTAAAAACACTTCTAATCTTACCATCGCTAAACACATTACCATTTTTCCACTGAATACCCAGAACCACCTCTAATCCGAGTAGGTGAAAAATTTAGTGGTGATTTTTGGTAACCACTGCTAAAGAATTTAGAAGGGGTTACAACCCCTTATTAATGCAAAAAACACTTTTAATAACCTAGTTTTTTAGTGTTATATCATTTTGATAATAATATTTCATTATTACCATTATTTCGTTTGTTAACTTATTTATTTTATTATGTTTGTTTTGTCATGTTAGTCCTATTTATTATGAAAAAAATTTATTTTACTCATATCCATAATTACTTTAATTCCATAAATGTTATATTAAATCTTCATATGCATTTTTATAATCATGTTTGAATGGTTAACGTAGAGAATGATTCTCATCGTATAGTGGCGGTGATAGGTCGTACGTATGTAAGAGTAACGATATCATTCCCTTAATGATAAAGTGGTAAGGAATTTGATGGTATATTAACTATAAAGAATCAATATCTTGTAATATTTATTATTTATATCCATTCTATTCATCATTATGACCATCTAAATAAACTGGGGATGAAAAAAATTATACCATAGTGTGGAGAGGGTAAGTCGTACGTACGCACGCTTGGCGGTGTTGTTTTTCATAAGATGAATAAAAGAATCAATATATTTGTCCCATAATAATAATAAAATCTAAACATATATATAATACTGGTGTAAATTTATAATAGAAACAATGTGTAAATAAGAAGGAGAAGAAGAAATAATTTTGAAGGAGTCAGTAAAGATGATTACCTCTTCTATAGAAAACTTCCTTTGAATCTCTTCTTAGGGACACTAGGGATGATATTTTGAGAAGAAATGAACCTATAAGATGTGTCTAGGGAAGTTTATAGTGTAAATGGTCATGTTTTGGTAAATAAAGAAAGATCAATATAGTGTGAGGAAGTGAGGGAAGAGGTGCGTTTTTATAAGAGAGGTGAGGGTCACTTTTGGAAACTCTCAAAATATTAAGATAATATAAATTAATTTATAATTAAAAATGGATCAAAAGTGAGTAATTTAAATGATTATATAATTATGGATTGGAATAATCTCAATAAATTATTTTTGGACAAGTTTAGGTCACATACTTACTCTTATCAGTTTGCTTTAACCCTTTTTTAATCTTTTTAACTGTTACCATGAAACGTGCATTTTTACTACTTAAGGGTTAATATAGATACAATAATATTCCAAAAGAAACAAAAAAGGATAAATGGTGAAATATTTAACCTTATTATAGTTATTTGGATTAATTTTAGGTTTTTATTAATATTAAATCTTTAAATTAATTATAATTTATTTTAAGGTATCATAAATGTCAATTTTAATACTATTCATTATTTTACTTTTTAAAAATACCACAAAAACATGATAAATTCAAACCTAAACTTCTAATATATATCTAAAATGTCTAAGATATATATAAAAATCTTTTATGTCATTAATTAAGTAAAAGTATATTTTTTAATATCATATATTTGATATTTCCATTAATTAAAAAATTATTTCATCATTATTATTTAATCCTTTAATTAAATTATTTATCATCCAAAAAAGAAAAATAAAATTTTATGATTAAGATAAATTTTTCATATTTCAAATGAAAACTTATAGTAAAATTTATCTTATGTAAAACCCAATATTAAAAATGGTATTGTTATTAAAATTCGAGTATGACATCTTTAACTCTTCTTTAAATAAAATATTATAAATGTCATAATCTAAAAAAAGTTTCCTAAAATAGGTTATATTTTCATTCTAAGGTTTATTTTGGTTGAAACGCACTTAAATAATGAAATTAGGACAATTTTTAGTATAATTTTATAATATTATAATATTATTTTCACCATTAATTACTCGATTTTCCCTTAACTGTGGTAAATAAAAATTTACTAAAGTTACTATTCATATGCCCAAAAATAAAATAAAAGTATTTATATAATTTTTACCCATTGAATAAAAATATGGAATCAATTTTTTGGAATTAAAAACATAGATGTTTTAGTAATTAATTTAAAATTAATCCTATCGACGCGGTGGGAAAATGGGTTATTAATGTTTAAACATGCAAAAGATTGAAATGTTCTTATATCTAAATTAATTGTAAAATAAATTCAAGTGAGCTATAATTTATTTAATGATAATAAAATAACATAATTATATTTTAAAACCATAAAAAATTTAATTTAACTCTATAATATATCTTGATGAAAAAGTTGTTTTTAATTAAAATTTAGTATTTTTAACTATTTATCAAAACATGAACCATCTCAGAAAAATACCAAAAATTTAACCAAAGTAAATTTTCATATTCCTATTTGAAATTAGAAAATTGTTTCATATATAATATCTAAAAGTGTTGAAAATTTTATTTAATATAGTTTCTCCATTAATGGGTGGTGAAAATGCATTTATAAAAATATTAATTTTTATTTGTAATATTAGGTTTGTTCCTATATTATGTCTATAAAATATATTAGATGAATTTAAAAAATATTTTTTTGAATATATAATATATATATTTCATTAATATCAATATATAATAGTAATTAATTTAAATATATAGGGCAAAATGAATTTCTTAGTATAAAAAATTTCTCTATCAAAAAATTTCCGATATATTATGATGGTTTCTATATTGATTTATAATTAATTTGTAACCAAATAATTAAACCATATATTTTCATAATTTATTTAATACCATAATCTCTAACTTAATGACTAAGTTATATCTTATTATATTAAATAATAATATTTTAATAACATACTGTTGCTTTGTAAAACTTGTTCTTGCATATAACACAAGCCATTGAAGAAACTTGATCTTCCATGTAAAACAATGCAACTCATTGTTGCATGAAATAAAAGTTATATAATATATTAAATTTATTTAGAAAAAAATATTTTAAATTTTTGGGATGTTAAATTTTCTCTACCTTAATTAAATTGCATCCTCACAATTTATACTTGATCTCTGTAATCAAGAGTTTGATATTTGAAAATACTATTTTTGAATAACCCACATCACAAATAGGGTTAATAACACATATTATTTATAATTAGGAATAGGGAAATCTGAATATTACCACAAAAAATAGGCTTTCGAAAAGGAGAAAATTAGTGGCAAGTAAAGATATGTACTTGGAGGAAAAGCCTAAATACTTGTAGGTTTTGATTAAGGTAATCAATCAAAAACATGGGAATGATCAATGGAAAATTGAGGTCCTAAAATCTGTAAATCTATGGTGATTTAAAATACCACGAGTTCAAAAAAATTTATATTTTTTTAGATTCTATTCCCAAGGTTGAGTAATTCATTCACATTATAATAATTTAAGGAAATATAATTACTTGTTACGTTTGTAAAAACCAAATATTATCATTTAGTTGTGACTTGAACAACTTATACTTAATTTCAAAGAAAAAGTTGAATCATATGGTGAATTAATTCATTAAACTCTAAATTTTTTTCCAAATATAAACATAAACCATTTCATAAATGGTTAGAATTTACAAAGTAAACTTATCATTAGTCTTTTAGAAACATAAAGGGGATTTTATTTTCCATAATCAAAACATGTGAATACCTTCATAATGTATACCATTGGAACATAGAAATGACCTTAATTACAACAAAAATATATTAAAACTTGCATGCTTACTTATTCTTTACATAGAACATAGGTTATTGGATATAATCCTAAAATCTAAAAAAAATTTCAAACTCCATAAATGATGGTATAAAACAAATTTTCAGCAAATCATTTATCTGTTCCAAGATAGTTAATACTAGCCAAATTACTTTATCCAAAGAAATAATCTCTTTACTCCAAATTCATTATCTCAATACTAATAATATTTGAAGGGTTATATTTCCCTTAACCATATGATTTAAAAAAATGTTTAACTTTCTACAAAGTATATTTTTCTAGTCATTGGTACCATT
This sequence comes from Viscum album, assembly GCA_963277665.1. NCBI lineage: Eukaryota > Viridiplantae > Streptophyta > Magnoliopsida > Santalales > Viscaceae > Viscum > Viscum album. The sequence continues at coordinate 534,287,242 of OY728129.1, forward strand.
CAACATACAATCTCAAATCCTTAATAAAACTGCACTACATTAAAATCCGTATATATCTCATAATTCATATAACCAGTACATCATTGATAAAATAATAAAATTACATAGATCTTTCATTGTAAAATAATAACATTAATCATTCCTCTTCATCCCTGGTAGTAGCATAATCATGACCATGATCCATTAGCCTCTTTTAGGGTTTCCTTTTTGATGTGAAAGATATTGATTTCTATACCAAACAAAAGATGTTTTTTGATTATCATAAAAGAAACATAAAGGAACAATGTAATACATGAAACAAGGGAGAAGTCATGGGGGCCTAAAGTAATGGAGTCCGAGAGCATCCCCAATGACAAGATCCATGCTCCCAGGTGGAAGGGATCCTAGATTATAGTAAAATGTGAGCTCTTCACTGGGGCCTGCCATAGAGGCTAGACAATCTGTGACTCTATTGCCCTCCCACCATTTTTGAGGAAGACATTGATTTTTATAGTGTCTCATATCCTTGTAGTTAAACCATTGTACATTATAAACATTTTTCTCATCCTTAATATCCCTAGATTAGTGTCCTTTCTCTCCACACTTATCAGAAACAACCACCACTTTTAAGAAAATACGAATGTGATTATTTCTAAATTTGTTATATGTGGGAAAATACTTATTTCCTTTCTCCACTTTATCAATATTTCCCCCCATCTATCCTCTTATTCTCATGATTCCCTCTAGATCCATAAAAACTAGAGTAATCTTTACCTATCTAGTTATCAGATGATATAATGTTCTCATATGATGAGAATGCTTGGGAGACTAGTTCCATTTGAAATATTATCTTAAGGACATGAAAGATACAATCCTTCTTACTCTTTGGATTGGGAACATTGGAAAGGTTTATGTTATTTCATCTAGGAACCATCTCTCAATGATATTATACACTAAATTAGGTTATGAATCATAGTGTGTAATTTCATACTAGTGAAACACTTAACATAGATTGAAAAATTTATGTATAGGTAATATCATAATCATAAAATTTATTTCATTGGGGACATATTCACATTTAAATTATCCATAATGGTTTTATAGAAAATTTCAATTATCCAAATCATATCCCATGGGAGTGTCAAACGAGGCATATAGTAAGGATCGTTGTCATTTACTGGGTTACGTCGAGTGAGGCCTGTCAAACCTTGTCGCAGTTGTTACTCTAAGGTATATATATGAAAAAACCAAGTTCACTTGATGTTTCTAGACATTGATTTTTTTCTAGGAAGACCCACATAATATCTACCTTACCAAACCTCTATTATGTTCTTATGAACTTATCCTCAATGACTATCTTTTGGATTTGTTACCTAATCGCTGTTTTATAAATTTAATTTCCAAGGTTATTTCTAAAATTTCTCTGATACCAACTATAATTACCATGACCCCAGTAGCTCAAATTTAGTGACTTACTATATTAATTTTGCATACAAACAAGTGTTTAATCCCAAATGACTAATCAATTTAACAGTTTTGGAAAATAGATTATATACACAATCCTTACTTTACAATTAAAAATATGAACTATAATATAGAGAATTATTTGAACACCATGATTCTTCTAGCTTAACCTTGAATATCAGTATTAATAAACATATTCACATCCTGAGAAAATAAATATAAGAAATAGGTTAGCTCAGATGCTCTGTAAGTGTAAATAATACTGGGGATGCTATCATAAAAAAGCAAAAACTTTTAAGGCAAGGTGTATAACTGAAACAAAAGACTTTTAAACATAATATTGAGTATATTAATGCAATAATAAATCCAATAATTTCTTATAAAAATGAACATGGATATTTAACCAATCAAACAATAACATTTAATATAAATAACTAACCTTATAATTATGGAATGCATACTGATAGACCTCTGAAACATACCACTAAGTCTTTGGAAAAAACATTTGAAAATAAATGGTTAAGGCCTCAACCAAAAACCTATCTGAAAAAATAAGAAATAATTCTACTAAGTATATATCTCATTTGAATCATGATACCTACTAATACATTATGGGGCTATAGTAGACCCCAACCATTACATACTATTTATAATGAATTCCTCAAATGAAAAGGATGAAACATAAACAATACAAACATTCGTATTGAGAAACTAGCTGAAAAAATGTGAATAAATCAACCATACACCATGAATGGTATAGAAATAGAACATCCATAGTAAAAATAATCATAAAATCACCAATTAAATATAGTAAATGGAATAAAAATAAATAAACCTAAATTAAGCATAAAATCCAACAAATTATGTTGACATAAATGAAAATAATCTATAAATTAATTAAGAATATCTTTGGAAAATACTCTCTTTACATTGAAACAATTTATTAAAAACTCACACATTTATAAAATAAGTCATTAAAAAATATTTTTGAATAATATATTACCATACCACTTTAAAAAAATTTAGATAATTTTGAACGTTAAAAGTTTAAAATATTCAAGTCTATAAATAAATCCATAAAACCCATTTTGAAAACATGGACATGAATGAGAAATATTTAGAAGAAAAAATATTAAAAACATTTAAAATGATGGATTAGTTAAATAGTACCTTATATAAAAGCCTAAAAATATTTGTTTTGAATTTTTTATGAAACATCGATAATCTCAGATAATAATGTGATTGGAAAATTAACCTTTACCTTGTACTTTCCTTTAGTTGAGGGTATTTTAACCTAATGCATAATGGTTAAAGTATTTTATTAAATTATAACAGAACTATATCCATCTTCATGACATCATATATGATCCTAATATATCATTTGTTTAATAATATTTCATTATTACCATTTTTCAGGTGTTAATTGCTTTATTTTATTATGATTATTTTGTCGTGTAAGTCCTGTTTTTAATGAATAGGATATGTTTTATTCATATGCAGATTGAATTTAAGTTTATTGATATTATATTTACTCATCATATACATTTTTATAATCATTCTTGAATGGTTATCTTGGATAATGAATCTCATCATGTTGTGGAGACGGTAGGCCGTACATACACACGAGCGACCATATCATCCCCCTAATGGAACAGTGATATAGAATTTGATGGTATATTAATTATAAATGATAAATATATTTTTATATTTAATATTTATATCCATTATATTCATCATTATACTAATTAAAATAAAGTGGTTATGAAATACAAATCACACCACAACGTGGGGACGGTAAGCCGTACATACGCACACATAGTGATATAGTTTTTCATTGGGTGGATTAAAGGAGGAATATGAATGTACCATAGTCATAATAACATATCATAATATATATGATAATTGTTTTATTTTATAATGGAAACAATGTATGAAGAGTAAATATATGAAAAAATAATTTTGAAGGAGTTGGTAAAGACAATTACCTATTATTTTGAGAGCCTCCTTGGGATATCCCCTTAGGGACACTAAGGATGGCCTTTTAGAAGAAATAAACCTCTTGAATATAGATAAAGAGGTTTATAAGTGATATTTTAAAGGTTTTTTCAAGAATTAAGGCTAAATGTGGTGTGAGGAAGTGAGGGAGGAGTTTCTTTTTTATATGTGAGGTGAGGGTCACTTTTGAAAACTCTCAAAATATTAAATTAATAATAATTAGTTTCAAATTAAAAGTGGATAAAAGTGAGTTATTTATAATATTATATGATTATGGGGGGAAATAATCACAACCAATAATTTTTGGATAAGTTTTGATAACATACTTACCCTTATCTGTTTTCTTTAACCGTTTTTTAATCTCTTTAAATCTTACCGTGAAACATGTTTTTTTACAACTTATGGGTTAGTATAGTTAATATATTAATCCAAAAGAACCCCAAATGTATAATTGATGAAATATTTAACCTTATTATAATTATTTGTATTAATTTTAATTTTTATTAATATTAAATCATCTAATGAAATATTATTTATTTTAAAATATAATTTATGTCAATTTTAATACAAACCATTATTTGTCATTTTAAAAAAATAATAAAAACATGATAACATAGAACCAAAACCTATAATATATCACTAACATATAGAATTTATTTATAAATTTTTGGGATGTCAATAATTATGTAAAATATATTTATTTTAATATTTTTATTATCATTTATTTAGTATTTCTTGAAATTCAACAATTAATGCATTATTATTATTCAAGCCTTTAATTAAACTATTTATTCTCTAAAATTTTAAAATAAGTTATTATAATGAATATAAATTTATTATATATCAGATTAATATTTATAGTGGAATTTATCTTATGTAATGACCTATATTAAAAATGGTATAGTTATTAAAATTTTAGTTTGTCATCTTCAACTCTTCTTTAAATAAAATATAATAAATGTCATAATATAACACAAGTGGATTAAAAAGTGTTATAATTCCTCCATATGGTTTATTTTGGTAGATACCCACTTATTTAGTAAATTTATGATAATTTTTAGAATAATTTTATAATTCTACAATATTATTTTTACCGTTAATTACCAAATTTACCTTCAACCTTGGTAAATAAAAATATACTTATGTTACTATTCATATGCCAAAAAATAAAATAAAACTATTTAAATAATTTTGAATCACTAATTCCAAATATTTAATCCATTTTCCAAAATTCAAAATACTTATGTTTCAGTAATTAATTTAAAATTAACCCCATTAATGGGGTGAGAAAACAAGATATTAATGTTTAAACACGAAAATGATTGAAACACTTTTATATCTAAATTTAATGTAAAATTGATCCCAATTACCTTTATATGATTAAATGATAAAAAATAATCTGATTATTATTTAAAACTATTCAATAATATATTTTAACACTCTAAATTATTTTGATGCAAAAAGTTGTTTTCAATTAAAATTTAGTGTTTTCACCATTAATAAAAACAAGATAATTATTATAATAAAAAAATTTAATGAAAGCAATTTTTTTATTCAAATTTAAAATAAGAAGTTTATTTTTTCAAATATAATATATAAAAGTGTCCAAAATTGGATTCAGTATAGGTTATCCATTAAAAGGCGATAAAACTGCTTTTATAAAAATATAGGTTCTTATGGGAAATATTGGGTTAGTTCTTATATTATATCTATCAAATAAAATAGATGAACATAAAAAAGATTCATATTGAATATTTATCATATAGATTTCATTTATATCATTCTTTAATATTAATTAATTTAATTTTTTTAGGATAAAATTACTGTGTGAGCATAATAATAGTTCTTTATAAAAACATTTCCTATATATTCTATTTTTTCCTATACTCATTTATAATTAATTTTAACAAATTAATTCAACAATATATTTAAATAAGTTAGATAATTACATAACCACCAACATGTAATCTAGTTTATATATTATTATATTAAGTAATAACATTTTAATAATATATTGTTGTTTGGTAAAACTCAATCTTGCGTAGAACCTAAGATATCGAAGAAATTTCCTCTTGTGTGTAACAAAAGATAACCCATTTTTGCATGAATTATGAGCTGTAGAATATATTAAAATTTTTTAAAACAAAAAATATTGTAAATTATTGTGGTGTTACATCAGATTCCCCAAATATTCATTAAGGAATAAGGAAGGTTGTATAGAGTACTAAATTCTTTTAAATCTTATCAAGATTAATATTTTACATTAATGTTATGGAGAATTACTCCCCAAGGTTTAGATATAGAGTTGTGTATCAGTACCAGATTTCATCATTAAAAATATGAGGTGAGTCTAATAGAACTATTCAAACCATAGAGTATATTTTAAGATTTGTTTATCTAGATCTCAAAGGAGGTTGGGATCAACACCTTCCTCTTGTAGAACATTCTTAGAACAATTGATTTCACTTAATCATTTATAAGTATATTTATAAATAAATATACTTAAATAAATATATAACTATGAAATGTAAGGATTTATTTGGATAATGAAAGCTAATGGGAAACGATATAGATAATGGAATGATAGAAAATGTTAGATCAATTCAATAACACATCAAGGAAGATGGTATCTTATTAGGATTATTTATCAAGTGAGGATGGTATGTTATCTCTTTATTCTTCCAATAAACCACTATAAAGTTCATTATTTGTTTCATTTATCTCTTTTTAGGATGTGTATACCTAATCCTTCACTTTTATTGAACTAATATGTTTCACTGAAGAAGCCTGATCTTTCTTATAATGAAAAATTAGTATAACTTTTGGATTGAAGAGATTATGTTCTTTGAAATAAGACCACTCGCCCAGTTAAATTTATTTATAGGAATAAAAAATTTGAGAATGATGCATCAGTGAAATATTTTTATGAATTGTTTCTCTTTAAATAGGTGTGTTTCTTCGATAGCGTTTTTTATATGCAACAACGTGTTTAGATGAACCCCATAACATTATTAAAATCTTATATGTCCATTATCGCCTAACCATGGGATTATTTGGTATGAATAATTATAACTAAATTATTAAAATTATATAGTATACTCATTTATAAAATTAATTCATTAGTTATCAAATTATTTTAATTGAAAACACTAATTATATAAAAATAAAAGTTATATTTTTTTTCTAATTTTTCTTTGTGCTCAATGTATTTTTATTTTTATAAATTTAATTAATCACTATAGGTGAATGATTTTAATTATATGTATTTATTATATACTTGATAAAACTTTTAAAACATAAAAAATATATTATTTAATGTATAATATATGAATAAAAATAGTTTTATGCTTAATAATGTACTTTTTTTTTTCTCAAAATAGAAGTTTTTATTGAATTTTAAAGAATTAATGAATTTTTTCCATTTAGAAATATTGAATTAGACAAAATTAATTAAATATTTATTATTTGGAGGTTAAAATTTATTAAATAGGCCCCTATTTTTTTGATCAACATGAATAGTGACCGTTTTAAAATCTATCACCTCGATAAAGTGTAAATCATGTAAATTTGTATTAAAAACAAGTTATAAGGCCATATGTATTCATTATAAAAATTATCAGATGAAGGAAATTTGAGACATAAAAAGTTAGGCTTTAAATTTCATAGTTTAAATGATACTTTTAGATGAAAATTGTATATATATTATTTAAATCAAAGAATGTTACCCGATAACACTCTATTAGTTTTAAATATCCTTTTTGTGTTGATGTAGGATAAAAAACAGTTAAGAATAATTCTTAATATTAATTTTTTATATAGTAAAATTTTATTCATGATGGTAAATTATTTCTAATTTTTAGGTATTATATAATTTCCTTGAATTCATACAAAATGTGAAAAAAATATTTATTCAATTAATTGAAATTTAAAATATGCGATTTTAAAATTAATAAAAGTTATGTAAATTGAGTAATTTTTTTTGAAAATTTTTATAGGTTTAAAATTACAAATTATTGTTGTTTTCAAATTTTACATTTTAATTAAATCATTTTATTTTTAACTTTTTAGTAAAATTGAATGAATAGTGTCAAAATTAACAATAATGATATTTTATAAAAGTAATATTTAATTAAATTATTTGAAAATATTAAAAATTATGAAATAAGATAAGTTAAATATGATATGGTAGAAAATTTCATAAAATGGTCATTTATGGGGAATTTTCACCTTATAAGTAAAAAATACCATCCTTTAATATTGAAAACATGTTTCCGTAGTTAAAATTAAAATTGGTTAACTAAGGGTTAATCAAAATTATAAGGTTTAAAATGAAACAGAACTTGTATAATTTTTTTTATGATATTAAAAAAATATAATACCTTAACATAAAATACCAGGCTATTTGGATGCATATTCCTAGAGAATTAATTTATTATAATTTAATATTTTAATAAATTCAAATAGTTTCCCTAACCACAATTATCAAAGGGAACCTACACCCTCACTTCTTCATTCATCTTTGAACCTATAGGTAAACCTATATGTGTTAATTTGTCTTCTAAACTCCTATAGACACATTATATTGTTTTTTATCATCCCCAAATACCATACCTAGAGCCACGTAGAGGAGATCTAAAGGAATCATTTCAGAGAAGATGTTATCTACATAACTGATCACTTTGTTTTCTACTCTTCTTTACCACATCCGAATCAATGGTATTTATCCTTAATTAATAAATCAATTATAAATATTTTTATTAAATGTGATTATTATTATTAAAACACCATTATACACCCACTTTATTATCAAACGAGAAGTGAAAGTATCGCTCATGTGTACATACAACTTCCATCACCACGTAGCGATATAATTCATTATTTATAATAGTATTTTAAGGATAATAATTATAATGGATTTAATGTATATATATATTTTTTATGTAATAATTATAATTCATTAATTATAACATCATTTCTACCTTCTTACCAAAAAATCCATTGAGAAACAATAAACTCGCTCGTGTGCATATGTGGACTACCACCTTCACAAAGCGATGTGATTCATTTTTCATTTATATTTTACTTGGATGATAATGAGAATGAATTCAAGGAATATATATAATATATTTGATACAATAATTATCTTTAAAATGTACATTTTTATTTAAATACATTTTTCCCATTCATCTAAAAATGAAAACAATGTTCAAGCATATGTACGACCTACCTTCTCCATGAACAATGTAATTCATTTATATATATATAACTTTTATGGATGAATATAAATATGTATATAATGAAAATATATGATAATTATATAATGATCAATATTATATAGGTTATTCAGCCAAGATACATTTATAAGGATCAAAACTACTAAACTGAAATACTCGTGATAAACAAAATAGTTAACACATAGAAATAACGATTTTAATAAGGAATTATTGATAATAGGGGGGGGGGGGTTGAAATGTAATAAATGGATCATATATGTTATTTTAACTATTAAAATGACTATTATATATAATTATAATAAATTTAAAATTGTTATAAATTTTTTTAGAGTTATTACAAAGCAAGAAGAACTCGAAGTAAGGGTTTATGTTATAATCTTATTGTTTATTGAGATTATTTATGATTAAGAATACAATAATATAATATTATGACATAACTCTCAAGAAACTATTAAAATTTCTTATCCATAGTTATTTGTTTAAAATACATGTTTTCATTTCATTTTTCACACATTATGTAATCATGAAACTGGAAATATATTTTTAAAGAAAATTGACTTCATTTCTCTCTTTGGTCAAAAAACATTTTCTTCTATATCCATGTTCTCTAAAAATGTTTTATAGAGAAATTTTACTATTAAACTATGATTTTTAATGTGATTTTTACCCATGTTTTAATTTTTACACAATTTTTTGAATGGAATCTTCCTTTTGTTTTCCAAAGGAGGTACTTTGTGACTTTTGTGACAAAATTATAGAAGGAATGTTTTTAACTTGTAAAGAGTGAATGATTTTTCCTAAAACCATGAATTAATTTTTCATTTAATAATCATTTAAAAGTTTACATGGTTATTTTAAAATAAAATTTTTCCCTTATATTTTCATAATTTTTTTAATCAGTGACTTCGAAATGGAAGAGTTATTTTCCTCAAGAATGTATTATTAATAATTTATTTGTGTGCAGTTCCATTAGAGACCACCAATAAATAAGGTATCTTTTAAAGTTTATTAGCCTAATGTAAACATGAGAGGTTATCCCAATCCTAAAATAGGGTATACAAGAGGTTATATAAAGCTCTAATAAAGTACAGTGGTGGTTATCCCAAGCTTAACATGTTATGATTTTTTTGGATACCCTTAACAAATGATTTCTAGGAATAAGATTATGCAACAGTTAATACCAGTCTATTATGAGATGTTTTTTTGTGAATTTTATATCATCATTGATCATGATATTTGATTATCTTATGGTTCACATCTTATTAACTTTATAATATTTATGCCATGATTCATGATTATGATATGAGAACTATTAGGTATGATTTTTTATTTTTTAGTTCATTATCTCATACCCCAAATACTATCTTGTTACCACTTATGGTTATCAACTATTATCTTCCATGTTTACCCTTATAATGATTCTCACCTCAAATTGTTTAATATTTCATTTCTCTAGGTCATGAATAAATGTTCTATATAGGGTATGTGTAAAAGGTGTATTGTATGAAAGAACATTGGGGGTGATTTTGAATATTTTCACAATATAAGATGATTATTTATGTAGTATCTAAATACACAAAACCTTTACATTTCTCAAACACTTGTTATTAAAAAATGTTTTGAATATTCATCATAATTATGAAATATTTATATATTTAATGCTTGGGTCACCTCAAATATATCAAGAGTCTGTCAACATTAGATGATTTATACAGACCTTAAGATGTCAAACATTTTCTTGGTTTAATAACCATGAAACCATATCTATTGAACGTTAGAATGATCTCCATTATAAATTATTCTTAAAATTTCACTCTATAGTTAGGAAAATGAGAATCCTTATCCTTTACATGTTCAAGTAGTAGTATAATAAATGATTCATGGATTTCATTGAAAGGTGGGAGGGTATGATGTATTCCCTTGGAATGATGATTCCTCAGAAACAATTAATGATGACCTTCATAGAAATCATATAGAAAGAGTAAACATCTAAAATATTCCCCTTGAATCATCCTGGTATATTTCAAGAGCTTTCAGCTACAACATAATGTATATAGGATGTTACCTAAATAATTAATTAATGATCTTGTCAAACACCACCATCATTGATAAAAAACTAGGAGAAATAAGAAAAAAAATATTGTCACTCTAATTTCAAAACTTTTAATATGGCATGACCTTTATAGTATGAAGAATAAAATTTATATCCTCTATAATGATCAGGTTCTAGGGAACTCCATATCTTCCTTTGATAATAACTTAATAAAAATTATATAATTAAATATGCTAGATAATGAAATGAAAAATGATCACTTGAATAACCTTCCTTACCATTATATGATGGGTTTCATGATCATGGACTGATTAATATATAATTATTTACAATTTTTTATTGATTTTGGTGAAATGAAATTGGAAATCCTAAGGATCCTTTTTAATAAGAATAATAACGGGCGCCAACCCACCATGAGAGTATGAGAACAATCCTACCAAATAGGATCCTCTTCTGATGAGGAGTACTATTTTTCTCTATAAATGTTATAAAAGTTATAGAAATTCACATTGGAAAATATTAGTCTTAAAAAGTAGGTACCCATGTTCCCATAAACATGGTATCAACCGGTTCTGATGAATTTTGAAAAAGTTATGATGAGTTCCCTCTTGATAGAGATTCGTGTGCACCTATAAAATTAGATGATGTGAATCATGTTCTAGCATTATATACCCATAAAATTAATGAATAACATCCTGGTGACACCCCACTATCCAATAATGAATCTTTATTCAACCTTATTAGTTCCTCTTATCACCCATCACCATATACCCTTTTTTATTTGGGAAATGAAAGGGTGACAAAAATTACTCTACCTGTTAGACCCTTAAGGATAACAAGGCCATATCTCTGGAAGAATTAATAACTCAAATAGAGTAGGAAAATGAGGATCTATTAAAATTAATTATGTTCATATGTTAAGGATATTTTACATATGGTGAAGCATAAACCATTAATTTGTAGAGTCCCTCCTCAAAGTGAAGTACTAATGCCAATAGTGCTTTGGGAATTTTCATATTTTTACCCCCCTCATAAGGTAAATTTTTGACATATTTATACCACACCCCATCCAACAGGGCTGGGTGTATGACTATATTTTCCACCTCCCCATCTAGTGAATCCATAGTCATGAGTAGCTGAAAAGCCTTCCCCCTAATTTATTGATACTGAGTAACCACCTCCCAAATAAAAAATTCAAACATGCACCTATACTGATGAAGGCATACATGGGATACATGGGAAGTAAAATTCCCATCCATCTCTTAATGATAGGATAAGCATGGTATATTCCTTCCAAAATCACCAGGTTTATGGACACTGATCCTTGGATATGGAGAATAATTTGGGTGAGTTCATGAGGATCCTGAGAAGGATACAAAAAGAGTAATATTTGAGAGACCTTCACACATATTTACCCAACCATTCAATATTAATGAACAAAATTTATGTTTTATTTATCTTCAAAAATTGGATTCATAAAAATATAAATGAGGGGATGATGGATCATGTGACTCCCAAGCCTCCACATGAATCATGTGGAAACCCTAATTAGAGTACCAAAAGTTAACCAAAATGTCAAGATCAACCATCTCTTAGTGATAGTGCCAGAAAGGTTTATTCTTTCATTATTGAGAATGTGGATGCATATTTCATGTGTTCATTTAGGAATAACCTAATTATTCTCATGATGATCATTAGACCCAAAAATTTGACCATGAATTATCATCCTAATTATTACCCTACCACTGAATTTTGGGATATATGATTATAGGATGATTTATCTATATGTACTGTCTAATAAATAAAATAGATTAATACCTAATAGAGTTTTAGAAACACAAGAAATAGAAACCATATATTCAATTAATACTTATTCACTTGGTTAAACATCATTACCAAATATTCATTTGAGGACCACATCCTTAACAGATGACATTAAACTTCAAGTACATTTCATAGTTGCATAAAATTAAATTTCATTACATAAGTCCAAGACACATGACTCTAAACTATTAAACAAACCATCCTAGTATCAAAAAACTAAACTAATTCATACATGGTCAACCATATAATATTTTAAACTTCTTAAAGTGTCCTACCCATTATGGACTGATTTCTTTATGGATGACACACCAGTGCATGAAATCTAATCCATGATTCCATGGATGAATTTTAAACAACACCCTTATTATGTATGATCTAGATATATTTAGGATCCTTCCAAGTATTTTTGACTATGAACCTAAAACTTAAAATTCCCCCATCATAGTATTTGTGTCTTCCTATTTCACATTAGGTCTTTCTTGTTTTCCTCCTACACTAGGACCTTTGTAAACCTATATATGGATTTATTCCCATACATAGAGATACATTGTCATGATCATAATTATTCTTCCAGTTCCAACAAAAAACCCTTTTGATTTTACTTCTTATACATATGATCTTAATAAATCTACATGGGGTTCACAATAACGTATTATATATGAATTTAGAATAATTATAATACATGCTCACTATAAGAGATTGAACTGTAAAATCGTGGTCTTCTTTTAATAAATATAAATTGCATGAAATGTCAACATGAGAAAGTTATTACATAATTTTTCACCAGTTTACAAAATAATTGTCTCATAACGATAGAATTTATGAGATTATAGTCCTAGCTCCATGACACTAAACTATACAATAGTCTGTCTTATCTATATGATTTTAAACTAAACAACACAAGTCCACCCCACATGAATTTAAAATTATAGGATTTCATTCCATGTAAAATAAATTTAAATTGAATAACATATTGAAATTTTACCTAAACCACCCTCAATTTTACATATGAGAATGATCTATGTTGAAATTGTCCATTATATAGCTTCACTATCTCAAGTTATGTTTTCTTTAATAACTCTACCATATGAAAAAGTTATCTCACATCATCTAGGCACTGAGAATTAATCCAAATTTGGTTTCCTTCATTATCAATCAGGGACACTTATCAATTTCATTTTCAAATCACTACACTTGTGATATATGTAAAAATAAAATAAAATTGACTCATTCCTATGTTATATTTAGATATACACAGGGACTATGTTACAAGAACTATATATGGATAGTTTTTTATCCTAATAGGATATGCATTGATGTCTATAATAATTACAGAAGCCTGACCAAAATTTCAATTTCATCCTAATGCTATGATTCAATATAGAATCATATATCTCTATCATCATTTTTATCATTTATCAAAATAATAAAATTCCGTCTCCCCTCATAAAAGATTAATCTACATGGATACATTTTTTCCAAAAACATGCATGTAGTTATTCGTATATTAACAGGATATGTAACAATTCCTCGAATTCCTAAACTAGTTTTAGCTACAAAAATCAAAATTAACCCACCTTTTCCTGTTTCTTTCTACTTTACTCATTTGTACTAGGTCCCTTCTTTACTAACCAATAGGAAGAGTTTCATACACTTTATGTGTGAATCAAATCCATAAAAACCCAATCATAATTCCCATAAAAATGAATATATATTGTGAAATGGTTCACACTCACTCTATGATGTTAAAATTTATGGTTAACATGAATTCCTATTTATACACTTTCATGGTACAAATTGTTTTCCAATCATACCACATTTCTCCCACCAAGAAATATTCACAAGATATCAGGGATTTTGGTTAGTCACTTCAATTCACATGCAAAATATGTATCATCACCAAATTTAGTGATGAAAAAGTCCTTTCAACATTAATATAAACTACAAAACATGAATTCTATGTCACATGAAGTTAAAATATACGATATGACATACTTGTAGCATGAATTTAAATTGAATGATGTTTTATCCACATGGCACAATGATAATCTACAAAACTTGAATATTCCATCCCATAAGACCATAAATTGATTAGAGTAGATATCCTTTCAAATAATATATTCCTTTAATAAAAGCTAGATCCAGGTAAGGTTGCTTTGAACACATGAGTCTCACCTGTAATCCCATGTAATATTGTGACAATTCCTTTTCATTTTGAATTCCTCATTCATTTTGGGGTCCACCTTTCTTGAATTGGTGCTAGGAAAAATCCATTTTAACCCTCCCATGTATATGTCCAATTTGTATGGGGAACTTTTAACCATGATATAATTATCTATGGACTTTTCACTCGAAAAACAATTCTATCTACAAGAATATACTCTTATCTATTAGGTCATCACATTCACTATGCATCATTAGATAGTAGACTCTTCATTATGGGTTATGTATGAAAGTGAACCATCATACTTTGTTCCATTATAGAGATTGGGTTTTCTATCATCCATGTTGGGACACTTTATAACCCTGTATAGAAGTGAGGCCACTACTTATATTACGTGTAATCCCGAAATGCACAAATAACTTCACATATGGGTCCTAGTTATATGAACTTTAATTTCATAGTATCTCTGACCTTATCTCATGAAATTAAACTATTCAAAATGATTTCATAGTTGTAAGACCAAAAAATCATGATATGAGGTACTTACTATATAACATTAAATTATGTAGCACACATCCCCACCATATGACATTAAACTACATAGAAATGGTTATAGATTTATATCCACAAACTACATGAGACCTCGGTCCATCTTGTAAAACGTAAAAATATATAGAGTGGATCACATTATTGAGAATAATCATCATCTTACACGAGTGATATAACCACATGATAATTCTCAGTGCATGATCATTTTTACCTATTCCCATGTATTTAAATATGAAAAATATATCTTTTTTCCATAAATTGGATTTCAATCTATACAGGGATTCTATTTTTAGAACTATATGTGGATTTAGTCCTACTCAACAATGATATGTAGTGTTATTTGGATCCCCTAACCTAGTCCAAACCACAAAATTTCATGTCCTTATGACATGAAATAAATCTGTACACTACTTGGTCCCCATAAAATAACATTAAATAATAGTATGACTAGTTGCATGCCACATGATGATACAATTCATGTAATTATGTCTACACATTGATTATATCATCACTTTAAGTGATTATATAATCAAGATTTTAGGTTTTATAGTTTTTACTCAAGAATGAGTTCAATACATACCATTAGGGTGCTATCATACTTATTGAATATCTCTATTCTATATGAAAAAATATTATTTTTTTGATGTCCGATTCAACACCAAACTACATTCTCTATGTCTAAATACTCATATTTTTATCCCAAAACCTTGAGTCATTCCTCTCAGTTTCTCCATTCATAGTAACATTGGTAATAAAGATTGATTTATCCAAAATGACCCCTATGTTAAACAATGGTGAACAACATAGTTTCTTTTGATCTACTAAGTGACCTCTAGGGTGTGTTTTGGTCCTCAAAGAAAGGTCTCCCTCAAAACCATGAGATATTTTCTAGTGGGATGATACTAGTTTTCTACATTATTAATGATCAACAAACTCCCACCAATCTTTATTTCCCATTGATTCATAAATTCTTCGGTTATGGTTTTCCTCTTTCATAACCCACATATTAAAGTGGATTCAAATACCCTTGATGTAACAAATTCTTTTACCATATCCAATTTAATAAAAGATTATAACATCTTATTCTTATGTATCGTCACATTTAGGTGTTATTATCTTGTGAAGACACTACTTCATTAAACTATAGAAAATAATCTTGTAAATCTAAATTCCTTGAATTGAGAAACTCCTCTTAGACAATAATTATTCGGTATATGTTCCTCATCACTTAATCTTAAACTCCATGGGAATATGGTATGATATTCCTGACCATTACCTAAATTTCCCTTTCCATTATAGTCTATATTAGAAATAGTTCCTTCATTCATATTTTGGTTTTCTTAATTTTTATTCATATAATATCCAATATATTATGGTTAAATATATTAAAACTTAAGCTAAATTAATATTTGTCTAATGCTTTATAAAGATAAAATTCTAGCCACCATCAGTTTGAGCACTATTAACCTAAATTGTATGCATTATTCCCTAAGTATTTCTTCATTCATGACCTCATGATCTTAATTCACATTTGGTTTGATTCTTCAATATCTCCATGATGACTACCTAAAATCATGTTCAAATTTTAATGAACATAAACTCTAGTAATATTAGTTTACTCTGCATGACCATAAAATACCAATGTAAAGAGATACAACACTCCCTAGTTTAAAAAATAAAAAGGGAATACTAGAAATA
This sequence comes from Viscum album, assembly GCA_963277665.1. Lineage (NCBI taxonomy): Eukaryota > Viridiplantae > Streptophyta > Magnoliopsida > Santalales > Viscaceae > Viscum > Viscum album. The sequence continues at coordinate 534,304,202 of OY728129.1, forward strand.
ATTTGGGACTATATTCACTATGCATGAACCTCGTATATCTTAGAAAAAATATAGAAAATATAAAATAAAAAACACATAAAGCTTATCTAGTTAAAAAACCTGAAAGGCAATCCAAAGAAAACTAAATGTTCCTAAACACTAATACCCTCTATTGATGGCTTATGAAAATGTTATGGAAAAAATAAAAAGGACATAAAGCTCATAGAGATAATATTTTGACCGTATAAAAAATTGATCTATTCTCAGTATGGAGACCAACCAAGGAAAATTAAGAGCACCCTTCTATCTAAAGGTATGAACTCATTGTCACATTACTATTCATCATTATCATCATCATCATTTATTTATTTGATAATAAAAATGAAGGATAAAAGTAATAAAATCACCCCAAGGGGTGAAGCCAAGCAAGCCCAAGCCTAAGGAGGCCAAACGTAATGTAACCCAAGGGAATTCCCATGATTAGATCCACCCCCTCATGCTTCAAAAGGTCCACATTTGAGATGTTGTGAATATTGGAGATTTTCTCATCTAAATAGGAAAGGTTTTTTCCCAATTTATTCCCTTCATTCTACACATGAAGAACTTTTTTGTTGTTGTGGATGAGCATACCCCTACACTTTCTAAAGGTTTAAGATATTGACCATATTCATGGTCCTATAATAGTATTAAATTTACCCTTTTTCTGGTGTGAGGTACCTATCTATGCCATATATTCTTCAATGTCCCCCTAATAAGAATGGACCATTTATTCCCCAATTAACATGAGAAAGATATTTATAAGGAATACTTTAAGTACTTCATTTTGATTGAGTCCTATTCTAATTGGATTTATAAAGACTTCCAGATCTCATATATTGGATCCAACATAAAATCCAATTTCTTTCCATTCCACCTTAATATCCTATAATTGGGCCATTTAGAAGTTTAGGATATTAGGCCCTTGAGTTAAGATAATATTCCTGGATATTGAAAGTCCTATTTTATTTATTCCACTTTTTGAGATGAAATCATTTAGAAGATATTACCCCATTACTAACAAAATACCTCGATTTGTGATCATCATTTTGGAAATCATTCTCTCACTAGTGCTCCAGCTCCATAAGCCCACCAAATATACATGTAAATTGGAATAAAACCCTATATTACCTTATAATATTATTATTTTTATTATGAAATAATCTAATTCTAATGAGGGAAATTGAATTTTTTTTAGAATCCAAAAATTCATTCCAGGAACATTTCCACGAAATCTATGATGTGATCACCACTCAAACAACAGAAGTCTTGTTTGTGTAGAGAAGTATCTCCATCCCAAAAAATAAAAATGTGATATTTCTATATTCCACACGAGTACTCTCATATTTAGGGATGGATATTTATAAAAATATTTCCCCAATCCAATAATGTGGGGTTGAGAACATCCCTCTATGATTTGGTAGTGGGTTTTACACATTGTTAACAAAAAGGGTTTCAAAGAAGAAAAAACCATTTTGACAGGCTTTTTGGAAATTTAATGTCTCGTAAATTTTCCATATATGGTGTATAAAGAAAATAAATATACTTATTTCACTTAATGAGATTCAATTTGACTATTCTCAAAGCTAAAACAGACTTATGGACCAAAATTTAAAAACATTCAAAGATGTGAAGAAACCAAGCAGCATTCTGCTGGCTCGTTATCCCAAGCGGCGTGCCCAAATTCATAGTGCACAACACTTCCCATTAAAAGTTCCAATTCACCCAAGTAATTTATAATGTCTATAAATATACCCCCACCTATAATTTTTGACACAAAAACACACTCATATGAATGAACGAGAGAGTAAGGAGCTCCCACATAACCACCTAACCATATCACTTTCCCCCTCACTTGGGTGCCCCACTTGAGTGAAAAACATAGTAAAACCACCTTGTACCCCTTACCTAGGATCCCAACCATGGAGGAACACATGGGTTTATAAAAAAAACACCCACACTTTGGAACACCACCTTATCATCCATACTTGGGTTCACACATTGACACCCCACTTGGGAATGCGACTAGTGTGTGCAACCTGGGTGCATTACCATTCCAAGGTCTCATAAATGGGATGCCATATAAAGAGAAATAATTTTTTGATTTCCTTCACGGAGGACCCCATATTAGGGAAAATAAATTTTCCCAAGGCCTATACATGGTCACACATACAAGGTAAAAACCTCATTCAAGACCTCACTAGGGTGAACATCATTTTACAGACATCATACATGGATACTGATTTGATAAGGATATATTCTTCAGAACACAACCCTAGCATACATAACTTGAGCTGGGATTATACTCTATACCTCCGATAAATCTTGATTTTAGATACTCCTTTGGGGTTCCTCATGCATCTTGAGTTGATATACTACTCTAGGGATTCATCAAACTTCTTGAGTTGAGATTTATCCTCTTGGTTTTCATCACACACCTAGAATCAAGATCCTTCTCATAGATCCATAAAACAAACCTCTACTAAAAAATACTTGTCTATTTATATAAGGGAATCATATATGTGTAATCCCTATATAATAACCTCATGTTGAGGTACCCATCTTGGTTTAATTTTACACCATGAGTTGATATCCTCCTCATGGTTTCCTAAAAATACATTCATATGGATGATTCACCAATGTGAACTTATAATTAAAAGAATATATGTGTATGTACTATATAATCACCTTGAGTTGAGATACTTATCTTTGTTACAATACATAGGCCTTTAACTAGGTGTAATCTCCAATCCTTATTTCCGTCACTTGAGTAACTTACCAGGACAGACATCACTAAGAATTACTAATGTGTTATCCCCCCTAATGTAGCATACATTCATATTACCATAAAAATAACCTTTAATTGATATAATAATCCAAGTTATCATTCATGGTCCCCCCACTAGGTATATAAACTAATATTTATTTTTTTTCACCCAAGTCACATACCAGGAAAGGTATCAATGGGTAACACCAATGGGTAAGCACTAATTTACCTCTTTCTGTCTCCCCTGTCATGAAAAAATAATTCCACCAAGGTATCATATGCATAATATTGGATCAATTTTATTTTTAACTAGAAATATTCTTCCAAATATCTTATTTTTAATACATTGGAACATTTAATTGTTTATTTTGTGTGATAAATAAATTTATACAGACCAATATACTTAAATTATATTAATAATCATAAATAGTATATGAAGATATTGAATGTTTATGTTAAGAATCATCATTTATGAGAGGCAAATATTTTTAAAATTTATATTTTTGTAGAGGTGGTAAAGTTCTCTATGGACTTATTATCTAAATTAAAGTATGTTAGTTTTCATATTTCTCATCATGAGGGATTAAATATTGTGGGAGACAAGACCCATTGTATAAAAGTAAAGTAATTTAAACATAAAAATTTAAAAATAACACATTTATACATCTAGAATAACACATATGAGGTTTAATAATGTATAAAATCACTTATTAATGCATTAAAAAAATGTTATCTAATAAAAAACCATTTTGGTTAGTGAATGAACATAAAAAACATCTATTTCATAGTTTAGAGGAAATATGACCAATGATTAAACTTTTTTAGAAATACTGAAGTTGAGAGTGTTATACACTTTTTAAAATTTGGTAACATGTAATGTTTATGGAATTAATGGTTATACATTTTATAAAAAAGAATAAAAAAATTAAAATTATTTTTAAAATATCAGGGTAATTGTTTTATTTATCAAAATGAATTTTCATGGGAAAAATAAAAAAACAAATACTCTACATCATCTATATATAATGGTGTTATTTAAGATATAGTGATACTGTTTACAAGAAATTTTGAGTGCTTATGTTCAAGGGTAAATGGGATGATGATAAAAATATTGTTAAAAATGATAAATTTATATATATATATATAGTATATCTATATAAATTAGGATAAATAGATAATCATTTTATCCAGAAAATACTTGAAAATAATATTATATATATTTTTCATTAATAAAATTACCAGTGTTCTATTGTTTAATAGGGAAATTGAAGTATTTATTTTGATGATAATGTTTTCGGTATTGAAGAATTATTTAATATCCCCAAATGCATGACAAGATTAAAAATAAATACAGATGAAAATGATATAGACATGGTTTGTGAGATACATAATGATCATGAAAATGGAATTTAGGAGAAAATACTTCAATAAAAATTTAGCGGTGTATGAACTATCTAACTATTTTAGATATTACTTTTCCAATTATGAAAAATAGAACGTATAATGTTTCTATTTGTATTATAAATTTAGTTAAATATTTTAATAAAGATTCAAAATTATTTTATAAATACTTTAAATTTCATTACATTTAAATATTGTTTTAATTTCTATATTTATATTATTTTTAACATCATTTATGTTTATATTTATTAGATTTATAAAATTTCAATTTTCATAAATACTTTAAAAATTTCTATTATTATATAAGTGAACTATTTTAAGAACTATTCTACACAAACATGATTATATAATACTTGAAATATCATTACATATAATGATTAATTTTGTTTAAGTATTCTATATAAATTTTTATATCACTTTTAGTGGACATTTTTTTCCTATAACATTTTATATGTTGTAAATATTTTTATAAAATTATATGTTAATAATATGTAAAAATTTATTTTTATACCCACTTTATTTTTAGTTATTATAATTTTAATGTTATTTCTTTATATTGTATGTTTAAAGTTTAATAAAAATTCATTTAATGATATTTTATAATTATTTTTTATTAATTTTATAGGAACATGTTTGGTGCAACTATTATGCCATGTTGACCATATAGATTGACACCACTACATTATTCTACAATGGAATCACCTTATTCATCTATATATAAACCTCTATCTTCTATTATAAAAGAGAACAATTATAGTGTTGTTAAACATGGCCTTAATAATTTACCTATATTATTAGTATATCATGTAAAGAAACATATAAAACTTATGTATTTTGATGATAATAAAAATCCTACTGATCTAATTTCTAAACAGTTTATGAGTTTTGTGCCTTTATAAGCTCGAGAAAAAATTTTGCATTTTAATTTTTGATTAGAGGAATGGAAGTGAGATGAAAAGAGATTATAAATGGAAAAATAGAATGGAAAATTTATTTATTTATATATATTTATTAACATATATCAAACAATTTATATATTCAATTTTATTTTCTATCACTTTAAAATAAAATTTGATTTACATGATTCATAAGAATTATTGAAACAATGATTATCTTTTACTATAAAGAGGCAGAGGGATTTTCTGTTGAAATTAATTTCTTATTTCATTTTCTAGGAAAGGAATGAATAAAATCGCTACTAAATTTATATATTTTTTGATAATAATACATGGAAGAGGTTTGTGGAAAGTAGACATCATGAATCATTTTTGGTAAGTATAATATTAACAATGTAAAGTGACTTTTTTATAAATATTAAAAAGGATTATTAAGGATTTATATATTCTTAAATGATTTGGAACTAAAGAGATCTCATTTGGGGTTTCAATTAGAGAACATATACTCTCAAAATTTATATTTGAGAGTGTATGTGTTTCAAAAAGAACTATTTTTGAATGTTTTTTTAAATTAATAGGTGATTCATCAAGTTCTGAAAAGATTATATCACTCCATAAATTTTAAATTTATTTTTATATTATTATATCTTGGATCTGGGTTCTCTTGTCGAGACTCGTGTTGAACACAAGGATAAAAGTTTTTACGTTTGATAATTTTGGTGGGTTTCATACTAGTAGAAAGGCACCACAAGGTAAGTGGTAACCTTGTGGTCACCCCATGTGTTTTTTTGGGTTCCCAAGTGGTCTCGGTAACCATACGATGATCATGGAGTTACCCAATTTTCAAAATAAATAATACGGTTTCATGGAAAATAAAATGAAATGAAAAATAAAATAAAATACAATGATAATAAGATAAACAAAATGACATAAAAATATAAAAAGAATGTTTGATAATTATAATTATATCATGATGTGGTTGTTATTATTATTTTTATTATTAATTTTATTATCATTATTGATATTTTAAAGATAATAATAATAATAATAATAATAATAATAATAATAATAATGATAATAAAATTAAATAAAAAAGGGGAAAACCTAGTGCTACCCGCACCCCCACCCCCGGTCCGTATAGTAGTGCCCCTCCTTGTCTACCGACCTCTCTTTCTCCTCCACTCTGACTAACAGTTGTGTCCCCTCCCCGGATCCTTCCTGGAACACCGAGATACCTCTGGCCTCATCCCTTTATGCTCCGTCTAGCCGTCAACCCTCCGTGCTCTGGCGTCCCCAGCCTCCATCCGGCCTGGTCCAGCAGTAGTGGTCACCCTGATCCATCTCCCACTCCAACCAACCACAACCTTCCCTGACCAGCCACAATCTATCCAGCAAACCAAAACTCCCCTGTCTAGTGGTCTTTTAGTGCGAACACGAACCCCCTTTGTAGCACGTTCTTGTCCCCTTCGGCACACATACTTCCCACTTCTAGTGTGTTCTACCTCAAAGATTTTGTTTTTCCTCCATATTTGGATTAACCTTAATGTCTATGGTGTAATTTGTAATTTTTTCTAGTTTTAGAGGACATTCAGTTGGTCTGCAAGGTCTCGATCTTGCTCTCCTTGATGTTTTGTCGCTTTCATTCTTGATTTAAGTTAGGAAAATTTGGTTATCCTTTCTGATGCATTCTTTTGACACTTGAATTCTTCAAATTATTTTTTTTGTTTTATTCGTAGCTTTATATTATGCTTAATTGGCCTGGTATAGTGTTTTAAAAAATTTAGGAGTTATTAAGAAAATTGTTTTTTTGTGCTTCCTTGAATATGACTACCTGCACCAATGAGAAAGAAGTTTGATTAATGATAAATGCTGTTTCAATCAAATTTTATATGTGGTTTTCAATTTTATGATGCTTGTGGTTGGAATTTTTATTTAATATTTGGTGTTTATGCACCCCAAATGTTTAATAAAATGTCTCTATTTATGTAAAGAGAAACTAGGGGTTTTATGAATAGTTTATCTTTAATTATGTTTTGACTATAATTTCTTGTTTGGGAACATTGTTTGGTTTGTTTCTTTTGACAACGTTTTAACTTGGAAATTGTGTTAAAAATGATTTTAAAAGGGGTTTTATGGATTTAAGGGAATTGTTTTGTGCTCTATTAATGATGTTAATTGTTGGTCTTGATTTCAAAGCAATTGGAGTCCTTGTGGAAATGGGTTTGATATGTCACAATAGTTGTTGTTGTCCCATTAGATGTTGGAACATCCATGGGTGCACTAGGTGCACACATGAATGTGACCTCAAATGAGAACTAAACCTTTAAAATTGTATTTTCTTAAAAAAATTTGTTTAATAAATTGGATATTTCGGTTCTAAAGGATGTGGATGCTTTTCTATGTTTTCAATTAAATGGTATAAAGTGAAATCCATGAGAAGATACCCATTTTTATTTTGGTTTATGTTTTGTTGAATGCGTGTCTTATGGGACCGTTTGGTTGTTTTAAAAAAATTTACACCTCTATTATGTGTTTAAAGACTTTTATAGCCATGCATTGGAAATTGAAAACATAAGGGCCCTTTTGGAACTTCCAACTTGAAAGTGGTGTTTAGTATTAAACATGGAAAGGTTTGTGTTTGTTAAATGTGTGTTCCTGATTAGAAACCCAGTGATATTTTATAAATTGTTTGAATGTTATTCCATATAGAGGCATGGTTGGCACATTGTTTCATGAAATTTATGTATATAAATATGGGGCACCTCTATAGTAGGTATAACCCTTTATGGGATATCGTATAGAGTGTCTGTGTTTGGGGTAGGCAAGTGATGTTGTGACAGGTAATATGGGTCACACATGCAAGGGCCTCCTACTAAGATAGTGTTAGTAGAACCATGAGTTCCTGAGCATCTTTTAGATTAATGAGCGATGGTTTATGATCTACCTTGATTAGATATGTTGGTACCCCTAGATTTTTTGTTAGGCCATGTGGGCTTTACCACAGGATTTGGTTTGTTTTAGGTTGGCCAGTTGGTTATAGACTTAGGAGCTCCACTATATGCCGACAGGTGGTTCCAAACCAAATACGTACATGGGAGTTTAAGGGATGGTTAAGACCACCCATAGTTAATTAATTATTTATATTTCTTGTTTAATTTTTGTTTCACTAGTTTATTTCCATCTCTCACTATTTACCTATTTCATTTTAGAACAACTTTGGAATCACCTGTTTTGGTTTTTGTTTTCAAATAGATGTTGGTTTTGAAAATGATTTATATTTGTGTTGGATTTTAAAATGGGGAAATGATTTTTGTTTTATTAAAATGTGAAAACCATGTTTTGTTTCTATATCTCAAATTGGTGACTATGGACTACTTCTAGAAAGGAAAATTTTAGATTCTGTGGTTTTTCTTTTGGAATCCCTCCTAAGCATGTTAGTGTTCAAGCCTATCCAACCTTTTCCGATTTAGGTTCTCCTAGTTTTGGGATCGCTCTTGGAGCGAGTGTGGTTTTGTGGTTGGTGGTGACCCACAAGCTCATTTGAAGGTATTTTTACCTATAATGTTTTATTCATTTTTTGCTATTAGATTTTAGTTTTATTTTTCTGTTTATTATTTATTATTTTTTATTCTTTTATGGTACAGATCATTCCCACTTATTTTTTTTGAATCTTCACACTAGTTTCTATCCTAAAGAGGGGGGGGGGGGGGAGGATCGAGAACAACCCTTAGGACATGACACATATCGGATCAAGTGATGTGTTTAGGGTTGAAATGGGTTAGTTCATGACAAAATGGTATGAGAGGGGGCCCATTCTATTTGGTGTGTTTGGTATATGGAGATTAGGATTATCAGGGCTCGGGAGGATGGTGTAGGAAGAGCATTGCAAACTCTTGATCACACTGATCCTCGAGTCACCAGGCGTAGTTAGGGATTTTTGAGTATTTTGTATTTGGTTGTTTTGGATTGAGGGAAAACAATATAGGTGAATCTGGTCATGTTGTGGCCTCACATGGGGTGGTGACCCTTATGGGGTCCAAGTGTCCGGTTTGAGGTACTCTTATTGTTATGCCTAACGTGGGGAATGGCTCACCACCATGTCACCAGGTTAGGCATTTGAACTATTCCTCCATTCTGGTGGCTTATTGGTTTTGTTTGTTTTGATTTTTGTTAATGTGAGTGTTTATTGAAAGTGAAGCAGGATTTTGAAATGGAAATAGATTGTCAAATTGAAATTGTAATTTTTAAATGAAAGTGGGTTTTAAATGGAAAATGGTTTCTTTCAAATTGCTTTTAAATGAAAAAATGGGGTTTGAAAGAGGATGTGTTTCAATTTGGAATGTTTGGTATGTTTTTTGGATTTGATAAGGAAAATAGATGTTTGAAACCTGGCACTCCTTATGGAGGATCACATGTGCGTGGGTATGTACAGAGAGTGTGTGGGTACACTTTTCCATGGAATATGTAAGTGTGATTGGATGAATGCACATATGATGGTTCGTTAGATGCCATATGCGAGTTTTAAAAATTAAAAGAACTAGATGTTTTTGTAAAAGTAATTATTTATTGTGTTTTTATATGTTTGTCTTGTGAACCTGTTTTCCTTGCCTTGGGTAGTTTCTTTGATTGAGTTTTGAAAAGATGCCTGCTTCTATTTGTGTTCTTCATGTTGTTTAGGATGTGCCACCCAGAAAGGTCCCTAATGTTTCTATTGAGTCAAGAAAAGTTATAGTTATTTTCAAGTGTCACCTGTTCTTCAAAGTGATAGTGGATCATTTGAGTTAGTGAAGTGGTTTGAAGGAAGCAGAGCGTGTCTTTGGGTTGTTGGGAACTCCCGAGGTGTTTAAATTTATCACCGTATTGGGTTTGTTTGAGGTTCAAATTTTGGACCTATGGAGGATGGATGTATCATCATCATTGGAATTTTGAGTGACATGGAAAATGTACAAGGCCATCTTCCTACAAGGTTAATACCTAACGAGGTGAAGTTGAAGAAGGGGGTAGAGTTGAGGGATGTTCAGTAGGGACAACAGTCAATAAAAGTACATATTAACCACTTTGAAGAGCTATTTACTCTTTTTGTTTTGAGTTCTCAGCCATAGATTATGGGAAAGGTGATCCTGTCTGGTGAAACCTATTTTGATAGGTTAGTGGATGGGAATTTTTAGTAGGGTTGGTTTTTGGGGTCTAGTTAATGGTGGTATAATTTCGTGAGGGTTCCTCATATGGAAAAGAGTTAATACCATAGGAACCTATTTATAAGAATATATCCTTGTTGGTTTTGAAATCTCATTTGTCAGAACACTTTCTGGTGTTCTATCGATATTACCAGTTTAGACATTCCACGTTGTATTTTCACATCCCTTTGAGGTCTTTCTATCATGATGGTCGTTTGGTTATCTGGGAGGAATTCTGTAGGATGTTTCGTTTGAGGAAGGGGTTCTAATAGAGGGATTCCAGTGTCTAACTATGAGGTGGTAGATACTTTACCCATCAGGTCTCTAGCCCAGGTATTGGGGTAAAGCTCACGCATAGTTAGGAGTTTGCCGATGGGGTGTGGAACATCGGTCTCGATCAGGTTTTCAGATTTGAGATGGAAATATCAAAAGTTTCCTAGTTTTATTCCCATCACCGTCGTAAACTCATCCTTGCTATGGTGGTGTGATGAGCCCATTTTACCTCAATCCATGTGACCATATCTGATCCTGGTGTGGATTTCAAGACATTAATTATCCATGAAGGGTTCTGGGACCATGAATAAATGGACCCATTTAGATTTTGAGTTTGGTCTTAGTTTTGATCATTAATGGAATTTTTGGTTTCTTGAAATAAAGGGGTGGTGTTTTTGTGACCTTAAATAGTTTGGGTGTCTCTCCTGGTGTTTTAATCTAATGTGTTTAGGTTTTGTAGGGGATTCTTTAACCCAGTGTCCTGGTGTGCCAGTTTTCTCCGCAATGGTTTTAATCCTAGTGGTGGTGTTCTTCTTTTCGCATTGAGAAAGTGAGTTGAGTTTGGGCTTGGAATTCCCCAATCTACTCTTATGGTGAGGATTTTATTTTGTCAGTGTGGGAGGCATTGAGTTAATTTCCCATCCACTAGTAGTTGGGATGTTACTTAGAAATATTCTCATCTAAGTCTCTGGGGTTTTGTTCAGTCCATGTGGAAAAAATTGAATGAGTTTAGTTAGGGAGTTCCCGTATTGGCCCCTCGGGGGTGGTGTATTCAGTTTTTAAGGCTTTTGTATTAGTGAATTCTCATGTTGGGGAGAACACTCCCTTATCATCACCTCAATCTTAGGCTGTGGTCCACCATGAATCAGTTGGGTGTGATGTGTGTTGATAATGGTCACCCTAAGGATTTCAGTTTTTATCAGTTTCTTGGGGGATGTACTTAGGCATTTGTTAACTATCAGCTTGGTGACTATTTGGGACATAAAGTGTCTGTGGTTGGGAGAATTGTCACCCCAAAAATTATAAATTTATTTATATTTTCTTATTTCTTGGCTCCGTGTTCTCTTGTCAAGGCTCAGGTTAATCATGAGGTTAAATTTTTTTATGTTTGATAATTTTGGTGGGTTTCAGACCGGTGCACATGGAGCACATGGTTTGTGGTAATAGTGAGGTCACCCCAGGTGCTTTTGAAGTTTCCCAAATGGTCTGGGTTGAGGTGTATAACTTCTTTGTGGTTTATTAAGCTATGAGATGAATGTACAATTACCCTGTTTTTGAAATAAGTAACTCAATTTCATGGAAAATAAAATGATATAAAAAGTGAAATAAAATAAAATTAGAATAAGATAAATAAAATGGCATAAAAATTTAAAAACAATATTTGATAATAATAATAAAAATATGTTATTATTATTATTATTAAGAATATTTTTATTATTATTGATATTATTATTATTATTATAAAATTAATGAAAAAAGGGTAAAACCTTGTGATACATGCACCCCCATCCACTGCGTGCAAGGAAGCACCCCCTCTAGGTTGGTCAGCCCCCCTTGCCCCTCCACTTCGACCAGCAGCTGCGTACGCTCCTTGGCTCTTTCTCGGAACACCAGGACGCCACTGATCTCTCCCCTCTGTGCTCTGACCTCACCCCATCACAATCCAGATAGACCTCGCCCCTCCACACTTCGACGTCCCCAACCTCTGTCTGACCTGCTTGAGTGGCAACGATCCCCCATACTACCTCTCCCACTCCGACTAGTCGCAACCTTCTTCATCCAACCACAACCTTTCTGGAAAACCCAAATCCCTCTGGTATGATAGTATTCCAGTGCGAATGTAAAACCCTTCATAGTGCCTCCTCCTCCCCTCCATCATGAAGACTCATCCCTTCTGGTGTTTTCTTCCTCTAAAAAGTTTCCCCCCATATTTGGTTGATTTTTTTTCTGCATAGTGTCCCAATTGGAACCTTTTTTTCAGAAATGTATGTATATAAATATGGGGAACCAATATATGATGGATATCCCTTTATGGAATATTGTATGAAGTTTCTGTGTTTGGGGTAGGCAAGTATGGTGGCAGCAGATATGATGAGTCAGGCATGCGAGGGCCTCCTACTTACATAGAGTTACTACCACCAAGGGTTCTTGGGCATATTTTATATTATCGAGTGATGGTTACTAATCAACCTTTATTAGATGGGTTGGTACGAGTTGGATTATCTGTTAGGATAGATAGTATTTTCCACTATATTTGGTTAGTTTTAGGGTGACTATTTGGTTATAGACTCAGGAGCTTCACCAAATGCCGATAGGTGGTTCTGAACCGAGTACGTCTAGGGGTCTTATAGGGATGTTTAAAACCATTCATTGTTACTAAATTATTTAAATTTATTGTTTAATTTCCATTGCACTATATTATTTCTAGCTCCCACTATTCACCAGTTTTATTTTAGAACAACTTTGGTATCACCTATTTTGGTTTTTGTTTTCAAATGGTAGTTGGTTCTAGAAAAAGATTTATCATTATGTTGGAATTTAAAATGGGTAAATGTTTTTTGTTTTATTAAAATGGGAAAAATCATATTTTATAGTTATATTTCAAACTGGTGTCTTTGGACTGCTTTGGGAAAGGGAACTTTTGGATTCGATGGTTTATCTTTTGTCATCCCTACTGACATCTCGGTGCTTATGCCTATACTAAATTTTCTGTTTTAGGTGTCCCCGTTTTAGGATCACTCTGGGAGAAAGTGTGGTTATGTGGTTGGTGGTGACCGATGAGATCATCGAGGTATGTTTAGCTATTAAGTTTTATTATTTTTCTACTAAAAGATTTTAGTTTAATTATTTTGTTTTTTCTTAATTTTTTTATTTTTGTTTCAAACTATTCCCACTTGTTTAGTCATGATTCTCGATAATAGTTTCCAGCCCAGGTTTATTGGGAATGCTCATTGGGAATTTCCATAGATCGGCTCAATTGACTAGTTTAGGGTCAACCTGAGTTGATTCATGACATATTAACCCCCTTATCCCCTATTTTCTATGAAAAATTTCATGGATTGTGAAAAATATAAAATATCTTACTAAATTTTATATTTCTTTAGTTGATAATATTGAAAAAAGTATTTTTCATTTTTATTGACGCTTTAATTTTTCTAACTCTAATATAATTTCCAAATATTCATTATATTTTTTCCTTTCATGAGAAGTTCACAAGAGGGACCTTCATATCAGAGGTTAGGAAGGACATACAGGTGGAAATTTTATGATATAAAGGATAGATGGGTCTCATAAGAGGATACATGGATATTTTATCTTTTACAAATTTGTTTTTTCATACTAGTAATTAATTAATATCAGAGGCATAAAATGGTGAAACAATAATTTTAAAAACACAATTTTAAGTTTCATGTTAGTCGTTAGAGGATAGTTTTAGATCATTGGTGTGTATATATTTACTAAACTATAAAAAAATTCTCAACTACCTTATAAAAATCCTCCACCACCCCTACAGTTGACCATATACTAAGATTTCTATGTGAAATATCATTTGTATCATATTATAGAAAATAAGAACATACAATATATTTGGGATTACATATATCAATAAAATATGGAGCCAGATCAGCTAAGGGTGATGGTATATGATATTATAGATACATTTACTAGAGTTTTGTTTCTTAAAAAAGAGTTGGAAAATATGGGAAAGTGTTTCAAAAATTTCTAATATTGGTTTTCTTGAAATGTATGTTAAATGACCACTACAGAACTCATAGATTTATTTTTAATTTAATATTATATTTTTATATTTATTATGAAATATTTATATATATATATGTATAGGAATAACAAAATATGTAATGAATCAATGATTTATAGAAGAAAAAAATACGCTATAGCCCCTTAAAATTACATCTCATGTACCTGATGGTATTTCTAAGATATCAGGGTATGTATTTATATTGTAGGAGTACTATTAACTTTTTAGGAGATATAAAATTTCTAAATGTGATTATATATAATCTTTTAAAGAAGTAATTCATGAAGAATTTCATTGTAAATATGTTAAACATTTGAGTAATGCAATTATTTTACATGTAAGTTGATTGTTATATTTCTTTCAATTATATTGGTCTAATGTAAGTTACAATTTGTAATTGTTCTTCATTTAGTAGGAATCTTTATTCAATTTAAATTCAAAATGAAAAACATCTATGTATTTATTCGTGGACCAAAAATCGATTTCATCAAGAAAAAGGACAATGATTTATGAGATATAAACCAAATATTTTTCAAAAAAAATTCAGAATAAATAAATAAATTATTGTACTATTCCATACCATGAATAGTATGAAACCATATTTCATTACAATATCAAATTTCATGACACATAAAATTATATTATCAATCATATTAGGCTTTTTTATATCAATACACATTTATTGTATTTTTATTTTCTATCCAAAAGTTAACATTGCTTAATGGATATACTCCATAAATATGTCTATGTTATAAAACATTAACTATGTATTATAGTGGTAAATTATTTTATTTAATTCTAATATGTCGTCATAACATACTATTTTATTTCATAATTTTTATCTTATTTTAAATGTTCAAGGAATTAAAACTAAAAGTTATCAAAATTAAGGGATTGAAAAATAAAATATGCTTGTTTATGAATACCTTTAATTTTATGATTACTTTTTCATAGTAGTTACTTATAATTTTAATTTTAATTTTAAACTTGTTTTGGAACCACAGTTCCATTTTCAATATATAAATATTAATTCGGTGTATCCTGTATTAATATTTTCATATGAAATAGTTATAACAATTAAAATTACATCTTTTGAAAACGTTAGTTTTTATTAACCAGTTTCCTTTTAAAAATCATATCTTCATTGATATAAAATGTCTTATAGTGTCTTTGTATTATGAATATTTTCTTAATAACAAAGACTCATATATTCCCAATGAGAAAATCATTTAGTGGAGTATGGGAAGGTTATTTTATATGTTTAATTAAATTTAGTTATTTTTTATGTTTGGTAAATATTTAGTGTTGTAGCATTGAAATGTTAATGTTGTTATTCTTATAAAAAAGTTCTAATATCAATTTTTAATGGTGAATTGTAATAAAAAAATTTATAGTTTTTATGATAAGCTTTTTACTAGCTTTTGTACTATTTATTTCATATAGGTTTGGGCATAATATTTTTTAAAACAAATTCTAAGAAAAATTGAAATTTTTTCATTGACATTGAAAAAGACTAATGTCAAAAATAAAATTTATTGTAAAATTTTATTACAAACCAATCATTAAGATAATATAGCACAAAAATTCTTGAAATAATGAAACAGAATAAAAAAACTTATTAATAAAATAATATTTAATGTTAGTTATGTATAAAAACAATATTGAAAAGAAAATAAACTGTCTTTTTTCTCATTGAATTTTTTCATCATAAAGATTAAAATATCTGATCGGAATATATATGTTACATTTGATTTTAAAAAACGAACAGTTAATATATAATTTATAATAAATGATTTAATTTTTTAAAATACATTGCATGCAATGATGGTTCTTTATAAGTGACATTAAAAATATAAATTTTGACATGAAATATCCCTTTATTCACTATTGTGTTAATATTTTTAATGTTGTGGTTATTCATTGTTTAAATCTAATTTCTATAAACAATTACTATATAAGTCTGAAATCAATAATGTGGAAATACATAATTTATGATGTATTTCTTTATATTAATAAAACCAATAAATGTTTTATAAAATCAAACTATTTTTATAATGACTTATTTAAATCATAATTTAATTTTATAAACTATGAAATTATTTTAAAAAAAATTATAAAAAACAATACACTTTTTATAACCTTGGGAATGGATGAAAAAATTCCAAACCATTTTAATTTTTCATATTCATCTAATCGATTGTTAATCAAAACATTCTTTTATACCACTGAAGGGTTTTTTGGATATATTTAAGACCAAATAAAATAAAAAAACAAAACCAATCGTTAATATTCACTAGACAAGGAATCAATAAAATGAAATAAATAACATAAAAAATGTATATCTCACTGTCAATACTAAATACTTTTCAATAATAATTTTAATTGTGGCCCATCAGTAGTATCCATTGTGTTCTAACCTTAAAAGGTATCCACTAGACACTGGAATCACTTAATAATTCAGTATGACCCTGTCTCCTTTAATGGTGTTATAACACCACATCCTCAAAACAATGAAGATAAAATCATGAGAGAGCTTTGACTTTGAGAAAAATATCTATTGTATTGTGTTCTTCAAACTAATTCTGTCCATTGTCTCATTATATAGTACAACTTCTTCTAAATAAAATGTCTTTTTAAATTTTAAATGTTTCAAATTTTATTAAATTAATAATTTTTTTTATTTTGTTCTATCATTTAAAATGGTTCCCCATTTATGAATGTGATTATTTACCAAATTAAACAATAAATAATCCTATTATACATCATCATAAGTTCTATAAAAAGTTAAAAAACTTGATAAATATTAAATTAGAAATGGAAAATATATATCCCATGTAATTCAATAAGTACACTAGGATATAGTTTTAAGAACCATTATATAACACAAAATATTATGTTTCATCATTTTGCACATCATGGTTTATGATTTAGTGTATGTTTTCAAAACCATAACCTTGGTTTAAATTCTGGATTCAACCAAAGGTTTATTGGGATAAAAATTAAATTATAAAATTGAAATTAATCCTTAAAATTAACTATACAATGTTCTAAAAAACATATTTAAATATTTTATTAAATTGAATAACTATTTTTTTGTACCAATATTATATTTTAATTATACCCACACATTTTTTGGTGAAAATTTGGTATAGTACCCTATTAGATTGATGATAACATGGTAGAATACCTTAGTGTTCTAGTGATAATTAGGGAGAAAATTTCACTACCCAATGTATTTACTCTAATTGGTTTCTATTATTTATAAAAACCCCTTATTATAGACACCCTAATGGTGTGGGTGAATTAGAGTAAATAATTTTTAAAAAACTAAACACTTTTTATACTCTCACATTAAGTTATATTTACCCACATTAAGTGGAGACACTATATTAACACCCTTGTGATTCCCTTACATCATTTTGGTACTTACCTCTAAGTCACTGACACTAGAGAATATTGAAATTTTGGACGAGGAATGTAATTTACTTGGTTTACCATATTATCCTGAAAATCTAATGAACATGTATAAATCATATAATCAAAATAAAAAATATAATAAAACACTACCAATGATGATTTTTAGGGTTCTCACTTTAACTAAAACTCATCACTTATTCACAAAATCAAGTTATTAACACTTAGTGGTTCACTAAATTATTAGGTTCACTGCCCATAAAAAATATCAATTAAGATAAACAATATTAATTTCACATTCCCTATTAGGCGTATTAATTTTTATCCTTAACTTTATTTATACCGGAGATGTGTATAAATGCATTCATTTCATCAATATAATTCATAAATTTACTATATTATCCTAAGACCCTCCTTAAACTACTATATTGTGGAAATTACTAGTAGATAAAAAAGAAATTCAATATATATCTACATTAACTTTTTGTTATATTTACAACAAATAACAAAAACCATCCCTTATAAGACCCATTTATAGGTTACTGAAGAGAATGAGAGTATCTCCCTAAGACTTCATTCAATAAGTCTAAGGATATTGGCTAGAATCGATAGTTTTTGTAATTATTTATCCCTTATAACCCAAAGAGTACCTCAGATGGCTATTACATGAGATCTCAGGCCTACCTCCTCATATGTTAGAGGCTAACAACAAATGGTGAGTGCCTATAATTAACATGGGGAGATATAATCTTAGCATCATAGTATATAAAAACTAGTAAATAATTAAATAATGGGATGGAATATCAGAGTGATGCATATAATTATATCATAGTGAAACCAATATATTGAATAATAACAATATGATATAGTAATAATTTACACATACCTATTATAACATCAAATGACAGAGATCATTCCCTATGTTGATCATAACAAAGTAAACTAAAAATAGAAAACACTATAGATATAAACACATATTTAGGTCCCTACTTAGACTTATCTCCCAAATGGTATCCAATTAGTATATCCAAACCCCCTTGAAATATGTCATCTAAAAACATAGACATAAGTTCTTCATGAATTCTGGGATTCTTGTGTAGGATGTGAGCATAATACTCAGTAGGGATCTACAAAAACATGCAATCCTACTTGATTCAACTATTTACAATAATCAAATACATCATAGTCATATTCACATTAATCCCATATGGGAAAGACATCACATAGCCCATCCTAGGAATGTTAAAAACCCATTCGTGGAGGGAAATTACCTAGACAATCCTAGGTATATTTGAAACGCACTAGGGGAAAAGAATAAATTTTTAAGTTTCATTCATATAAAAAACTAATCAAGGGAAATGTACTACATATCTAGTCCCAAGAATATTGTAAAATAATTAGGGTAAATGTGTAAAATAGGTAGTCCCGTGGATAAAGAGTAACTAGTGAACCAATCTCAGTGATCATTGGGAAAATAAAAATATGGGGACTCTCTCTTAGTGGTCCCGAAGAACATCTAAAATAGGGATACTCTATTTGTACTCCATAAGAAAATATAATCTGAGGACCCTCTCTTGGTGGCATGTCAACATATATCATGAAATAACTTACCACTCATGGTGAGGTAGAATCATTGGTAAACCACATGGTTAGAGAAAAAAACATGGAGAATGCATGACATTCAAAGCCTATATCCTAGACCTCAATTAATTATACACCCATATCCCAATATATATCTATTAGAGGGTATCCCATGTTGTGTTTCTCCTTGATCCACTCTATTTATTTTTTTTAAAATTAAAAATACCACATTATTTTCCTAATTATATTTTCCAATTGAATGTTTAAATTATTTTTTGTTCCCTATAACATGGTTTTTATAATGGTATTTATTTTTTAATGTTTCATTTTTTTGTAGAAGAGAATAATATTTTTGAATTTATAGTTAATTTATTAAAATTAATATTCATGGTGAATTAAATGATAAAATTTTAATTTAAAAATCACTTTAGATTAATTGTTAAATTATTTATTTAATGTTTGATTATTATTCATATTATTTATTATTAATATTTATTCTTCTTATAAAATGTTTTTAATTTTTTTTAATATTTTTATATGGTTTATTTTTATCTTTACATAGGTCAAATTCCTTTACCATTATGTGAGCTTTTACTACACATTGTTTAAAGTGTCCACTTACATTTATATATGATTATCTTTACATAATACATATAAAATGTATCTCACCATTTACTAAGATATATAAATTACTCTAAATAATTACACAACTCATACTTTTTACCTTCACATAGAATAGAAAATTTACCATTTTTCAATCCCAAAATACTTACCACTATATATATTTCCCCTTATATGTATTTATAATTACCTTTATATACATACGAAAATTAAATTTAGAATATTATCTATTTTAATAGATGGTTTTGGTGGTTTAATTCAAATATGGAATGGTTTTAAATAAGGATAAAAGTTTTGATATTTATGGGAAATATGTTTATTAGATAAATAAAATTAAATGTATTATTTATTAATGTTCATATTTATATTTTAACATTTTAAACATGCTATATTTTCCATATTATTTTTTAACTTCATTTACAACATTGGTTTTTATTATTTTATTTTTTTATTAATTCTCATTAATCATGTAGATGTCATGTGATGATTTTTTAAAGTGTTTTAAGTAGTAATAAATAATGATTATATGGGTCTATTTTTGTTCAACATTATTGATGAATAATTTATATTTATTCTTGATAAATATTGTTTTCTTTAGTTATTACACTTGGGTGAATAGAATACAAGTCACACATTATAGGAATAGATGTGGTACATCTAAATGTCACGGAATTAAGCAATAATCCATGGAATTAAGTGTTTTTAGCATGACGCTTTAGTCATATTTTGGGAAAACACTATAATTGTTACTAGAGTTTAACATGTCATAGTGGAATTTGTTTTGGACAAGTAATTTACCTTTGTGAGATGAATAAATTTAAACCCTTATAGTATAATCTGTTATGATATTTAAAGGAGTCTTTGATAATGTATTAAATCCCCATTAAAAATGACCAGTTAATGTTAACCTCACCATATAATCTGTGACTATGGATATCAATATATTTCTGAATGATTCATTGGGAATATTTCATCATTGTGATATTCACAGAGTTGGGTGAGAAAAAGATTCTAGAAAAAGATTATGAAATGCAGCATAATAGAAATCAACATGTCATTTAACAAGGTGTTTTCATCATACAATGAACTTTATATAGATCAAGAAGTCTAAAGGGAGTGTGATTGAATAATTCTCACCATATAGATCGAGACTATATCATTTGATTCAAAAATTAAAACATAAATTGTGTGGAATATAAAGGATTTCATGACCATGATTATTGGGAATCACCCATGGAGGATTAATGATGTTTTTTAATTTTTAATTTTTTATATTTAATCTATAGAGTATCAAGAATATATTATTATTTTATTTATGATTTTGGATCAGGTATTTTTAATTGGAGAACATATTTGTTTCTACTTACTTTATTAAAGGATTCCAAAGAATTTGACATAGATTATTTGATTGATGCATGATAATTTGAGACATTCCTTTGAAAACTACACTAGAAAGTATTAAACTAATATCTTGATAAATCATTTCTTTTTATCATTAAAAAATATTATTCTACTTCAAACATCTCCATTGTCGTCATGAAAGGCCTCATACAACTATTTGAATGACAACAATTTATTTCAACTAGATCGAGTAGGTTTTGACTTCATGTGTGGGGTTTTCATGGGTAGATTTGTTATATTTTTTATAGGTTAATATTTATCCTTAAAATTATAGGTCAATGTCTAAACCCATAAAAAATTATTTTTTATTCACCCTTAAAATAGTGGGATCCACCTAGCAAAGAAAATAACATATAATTTGAATTCTCCTTTAAAGATTCTAGGTTGTTTATTCTCATGTAAAATTCTATATTTTTATTGAATATGAAAAATACAGGGGGTTTTGAGTTGTGAATCAGTATGTAAAAAGAATATCTATAAAGGGTAATGATTCCCCATAAAAAGTAATTATGCATATAGTGGGTTCCAGTTCTCTCTACATTTGTGATGATTGAAGAGTATACATAGTATCAGATTTTTATAAAGAACTATAAAAATATTTGTGATCATCATTAACCTTCTTGTATTATATTTTCTTATATTTCTCACACATACTAGGGTGGAATTAAATATTTCCTTGACTGATCACCTTCAACATCTAAAGTCTAAATTATGATTATTTTTTAAGAAGTATAATTCCTCTCTCTTTTCCACTACCATCATCATTTTTAGACTTAACAATTAGTGTGAGATCATAGATACTTAAAAGATTATTGTACTTATTTCTCATGTTATTATGATTATAATATTTTTGAGATATCTTGTAAATACTAAACTAAACTGTCTAAGGACAATATTTTTTAATGTTGTCTTACATGTGTAACATAAAGGTATTGATTGTTTACTCCCCCATACTCCAATGGTAGTAAATATGATCAATAAAAGAACAGTATGTAAATTTATCTAAATAGAATTGATATTTTATATTGGATAATTTTGATAAATCCATATTATTCATAAAAAATTGACCATATAAAAATGATTGGTTTAGATGGTCATAAATTTTAGATTCATTTTCATATTTTGAATTTTCTTTATTCCTAACTTGATGTAAATATTTTTTACAAGATATGTAGGTATTTCACTACTTATAACATTTGGAAACATCTTGAAACATTTTCTTTTATTTAAAATAAATCCAATAGGATATGATTTTTGGTTTTAAAAAATTTATACATACTTAAATAGAATGCATATACTTAAAAATGTGCAAGAAGAAAAAAATAAAGAAGAATAAAGTTAAAAAATAATTCAATTACAAGAAATTCTATTCTGAAGATAATTTAGATTCTTCAAATATAAATTTTTATAAATTAAAGAAGAAAGTACACATTAAAAAGAAATTTACAGTGCTTATAAATCAAATAAAGGTCCAAAAGTAGGAAAAGAATATTCTGAATATGGGGAGAAATTTTAAAAGCTCAAGAAAGTACACTGAAATTTTGAAATAAATTGATAATGTAGCATCAATAAAAATATTTTATAGGGTAACACATTTTGATCCTCATTCTATTTCTGTATGTGACCTTGATTTATAATCTTGAATAATAATGAATATCTACTTAAGGGGAAGCATTAATAATAGTAATGATTTTTATTCTCCTCTAATTTCTGAAAATTAAATCATTAAATATTTAGAATAAATTCATAACTTTTATGATAATTAATTGAAATAACTGACTTATATATATGTATCTACCAATAGAATAATTTTTTAATGTTAAAAAAAAGAAAAAAAAATTATCTCATAATGTCAAATGGTTGAAAAATGTTTATTCTCAAAATGTTGATTACTAGCAAGTAAAACTATAAAATAAAAGTTAAAAATGAAATACCGATTTGAAAAATAAACATGTTATTTGATGATATATTTAAATTTGAAAAGGAATAAAAGATATTAATTAAATAATTATAAATACTAAAATAATGGGTTTTAATACAATTTAAAAATATTTTATTATTTTGAGTTAGTCTGAAAGAACAATTCAATTCTTAGATATGATATTGAATGGTTGGAAAACATTTATATAAAATAATAAATCAAAATAATGATCTTGATTATAATATATCCTTAGTAAATCACACTGTAAAAGGAAGTTTAACTAATGTATATTCTATTTACTATTATAAATATGGGGATTATAATCATTATACATCTGATTATAATTCAAATTATAATAATAAGATTCTATATAAAAAAATATTTTTGTGTAAATACACTTTAAAAGCTAAAATTTCTAGGCCCTCTTTAGTTTTGGTTTCTAGAGGTACTTATTATAATCCCATCAGGCAAAAATTGTTCTGGATTCCAAAGTAAAATGATTTATTTTTTATATTCTTAGTGTGCATTTAACTATAGTTTTTTTAATATTAGAATGATATTTTAAAATTTATTTTAGTATTTCATTATGGAAATCTAAAATTTATTTTATTATTTGAAATGATATCATATGCTTATTTATTGTGTTTATTTTATGGTTTACTGAACTGAACTAAAATTTATCTTAATTTGGAAAATAATCATGAAAAATATGTTCAATTTTTTTTAATGAATTGTATCAAAAATTTGATAAAATTTTAATAAATTAAATTCCATGAATATAATATAACATTTATTTTGGATACTTAAGCTTTAAAAGTGTGGATTTAGGGAGAGTTTCCAATATTGGGATCTATAATCTATTTTTATTAGTTTTTTAATGTTCCAAAAAGAAAAATGTTGATATTAAAGGAAATATTTACTATTATAAGTTTCTAATTTTGTTCATATTAGTTATATATATATATATTGAATGTATCATTTGAGGTGAATAAAAATTCTTTGAAGTATGAATTTTTTACTTTAAAACTATTTCAAGCTTTCCCGAAGTCATATTTATATTCTTAATTCATACACTTTTCAATTCTCAAATGTTTCAATAAAAGTATAATCTTATACAAAATTTAGGTGCATAATTTTAAATATTTAGCTCAAATAATTGTAGTTTTTTGAAATCAAATTTGAAAAGTCAAGTACATATAATTTTTATAAAATATGTTACAAAAATATCAATATAAAACATTTTATAATTTGAAAACATTTAATCAATTTTATATACTAATTTTTTTGATTTTACTTTTGAAAACATAAAATATATTTGTGATAATTTTAGATTTTTTTTTCAAGAATGACGATTTCATTTAACTTAAGGGGACTTTATTATTTAATTATTAAAATAATGGGGAGTTAATATGTTTGAAATATGTTAAAATTATAGAGTAAAAAATAGTTTATTGAATGTTTTAAAACTATTTGGGATTCCAAAATCATTGTTCTTAATGTTTTATATGACTTCAATTATGCTATTTTTATGTGGATCCATTCAGTAAATGTTATAGTACTTGTGTTATAATATATTTAAAGAATTCTACTATATTTTTTACAAAATATGAATGATGAAATTAGAGATATTTTTTGATGACCGTATATTATCCCTTTTACACCAAAAATCATTTAATTTTTTTACATTATAAAAATTCTTTAAATCCTGGACTATTGATTTTTTTTTATCATTATTAGTTATTTTACTCTTGAATATTATTTTTATGGGGGATATATATTTTAAAAAACTATTAAATTGTGCTCATTATAATTTATCTCTTGTAAAATTCCTTTGAACTTAACATCAATTTTTTAAAATAATGATCCATTTTAAATCAATTTGAGTGTTCTAAATCTATTTAGTATTGTTAAAATATGATTTAATGGTTAAAATTTTGTTAAATATCCTTTATGTTTGTGATTTTAGAATTGTAATAGTTAATTTACTTTATGGTTAAAAAAATATACCTTTGATGTTAAATTTTGAACAGTTAGGTTTTTTCCTAGTACTAATTGTTGAACTCCTGGGGAGTTTTTACATAATATTTTTTTTAAATTTCATTCAATATTGTTTTTAATGTAAAATATTATTAAACTGGTTAAGTTTTTTTTGAGTAATCCATTTATGGTGACATGTTTTATATATGTTATCTTCTTTTAAAATATATGTAATATTTTTCATACAGGGAGATAAGTGTTTAAGGAATCGTGTTTTAAATTATTTATATTTTTGATTAATTTTAAATGTAGGTGATGTTTTTGTATTTTCATTGGGTCATTTAATTATCAAAAAGGGTGATATTATTGAGCGTCTCCTTTATCCACTTTATTTATTAATGTTTTCAAAATTCAAAACACTTTATTATTTTCATAATTCGAATTTCTACCAACATTATTAAATGATTTATTTATAACCTGTAATAAGAGTATTACAAAGGAATTTCTTTTCTAATGGTTCCATTGATTGTATAAGAAAATAATAATATCGAATTTATTTTTAATTTATTATATCTAATGTTCATGTTGAATTAAAAATTTATTTATTAACTTAAAAAACATTTTTATTTATGTATTAAAATTTTTATTCAATGGTTCTTATTTTATTATTTTTAATATTAATCATCATTATTATTTTTTATAATTATATTATTTTTGAACAAGTTATTTAATTTTTTTATATGGTTTATTTTTACCATTAAATAAGTCAAATTCTTTTACCTATTTGTTAGTGGTTTACAATGAAATTATTAAATTTCCTAATTACATATATGTTTTTCATATAAAATCAATCTTACCTTTACATAGGTTATAAAAATACAACTACAACCTTATGCATCTCACAGTTATTACCTTCATGCTGAATAAAATATTTATATTTTTGCAAAACCAATGTCCTTAACTCTTTATAGAATTACTGTTACGTGGATTTATACTTTCTCATATACATATAAAAAACTAAAATTTAGAATATCATTTATTTTACTTTATATTCTTTAAGTTTTTTTAATCTAATTTGTATTGAATTTAAATTGGGATTAAATGTTCATGATTTTTTGGGTATATTTTCATGATTCTGAGGTAATTATATGCAATATTTATTAATGATTATATTGATTTTAAAATGTTCAAAGCATACTGTGTTTTCCACTTTATTTGTTATATCCATTAACTTCATATTCCTA
Organism: Viscum album; assembly: GCA_963277665.1. NCBI lineage: Eukaryota > Viridiplantae > Streptophyta > Magnoliopsida > Santalales > Viscaceae > Viscum > Viscum album. The sequence goes on from OY728129.1 coordinate 534,330,650, forward strand.
ATAAATATTTTGATTATTTTATTTGTTTTATCAATTCTCATCAATCATGTTGATGTCATGAAAATATGTTTTAATGTGTTTTATGTAGCAATAAAAAAGATTATATGGGTACATTCTAGTTTGATATTATTTGTCAATTCATAGTATTTATTCTTGATAAAACATGTTTTATTTATTTATTACACTAAGGTGAAGAGAATAGTACCCCTACACCATAGAAATAGTTGGGGGACTTCAAAAAAGGCCTTAAGCAACATGCCATGACACTTGGTGTTTTGAGTATAAAGAATTATTTTAATTTATAGAAAACTCTAAAATGACTTACATGAGTTAAAAAAATATAGTGGATGGTATTTATAATTTTCAATTTAACTATGGGGTAAGACTAAAATAAAAATTCTAAAAGCATAATATGTTTTAATATTTTATTTATTTTTGGATGATATATTGAATAAATACTCAAATAAACCATGCAATGTTCACCATTCAGTATTGGTGGTGATCATGGATATTGTTTTGCCTCGATTCACATCATACAAGGGAGAACAAAATGGTTCGATGGATAATAGCTAATTTCTTACTATAATAGAGTTTCATATCGGTTTGACCATTTCATTTTGACATGATTCACATCATGACCTTTTTAGGTGGGTGAGATGGTCGCACTAGGATAGGGAAATGTGTTTTTTATATTGAGAAAGAGGTTCCGTAATTTAATGGTCATGGAGGATGATTATAGGGGGTTGAGTGTTCGTGAAATCAGACCTTGTGTGGTATGATATCCTTAGATGGTCCTTAATGGGTTTATTTTCATATCAAGAAACACCCAAAGACCCTTTATCTAATATTCATAGACCCAATTTCCAAAAGTAGGAACTTGTTAGATTATTTGGACAACAACACTTAAGGACTCCATTTATTGATAGGATGGAAGTTCATGCTCATCACACCCTTTTGGGGGTAATTATTGCCTACTTTAGGAATTTATTATAGATTTAATTTATTTTCATATGTTCGTGAATCATTGGTTCATTCCCAAGCATATGTTTGTAGTGTACCCCTCGAATAGCATGATCAATTTGAGTATACATGGATCTGGAACTTATCGGGACAATGTTGGATGAAGCCACATGATGAGGAATTTTAGAGTTTACCATCATCTAGGATGGATAAAAGCTATTTTGATTTCGGGGTCGAACCCATGAGATTGGATTCTTATGTATCCTCATGAGACTAATCAAGGCCCATGTAGTTCGATTAGAGTTGGGACCTACACCTTCTTAGAGGAGTTTTTGTGGAGGCATGATTGGGGCTTACAGATGGGAGCTGCCCATTTGAGAGAAATAAGATAGGGATTACTTCTGAAGAGGATACCCTAATGAGATTAGTGGAATTTTATTGGGACTCACTTGTAAGGGGAATTTCCCTTGAGCTCGACCATAGTCTAGTGTCCTACGTTTCCAGGTCAGAGTAAGAATCATAGTTCCTATTGTTCATTGCATGGGGGTTACGCGTGGAAGATTCCCATTTTTCTAGAAGCATGAGGAGGATCTCGACCCAGGTTGATTTTAAGGTTTGGTTGGGGCTTACACCTAGGATGATTCCCTTATTTTTGGGGTATGTGGATATCATGATCACTAACAACCTCTAAAACCACATGAGTCATGCACGGTGTGAGAAACAAGAGGATGCAGCAGATCTGAAGATCACATGTACCACATCATCTATTGATAGATAGAACTACAGTCTAAAGAGAGAGAGAGAGGGGATTTGAATGTACCAATTTCCTCCCCAATCACTAGTGCATAAAATGTTATTTACTTCACCATTTTTTACGTTGGTTATATATAACTGATGTGATAATCTGTGAAACGTGGTTTTTTAAGTTGGTTATTTTATAACTGACGTAAAAAATGCGGTGAGTAAATTTTTAACATCAGTTATTTTAATAACCGACATTACAAATCGCGTACGTTCGTTTTTTTACGTCGGTTATAAATTAACCGACTTAAAAAACCAAAGCACGGTGGTTTTTACGTCTGTTATTTGATAACCAACGTAAAAAATGTGATATCTACGAATTTTTTACATCGGTTATAAAATAACCGATGTAAAAAAAGCGTCTTTTGAGGCCTTTTGACATCGGTTATTTGATAACCGATGTAAAAAAACAACCCGCAAATTTTTTTACGTTGGTTATAAAATAATCTCCATAAAAAACTGTGATTTCTGATGTATATTTTACGTCTATTATTCTATAACCGACATAAAAAACCGACACGTGGATTTTATTACGTCGGTTATAAAATAACCCACGTAAAAAAATCCATATCTGATACATTTATAACGTCGGTTATTATAATAACCAACGTTATAAATGTAAAAAAACCATTTATAACGTCGGTTATTAAATAACCTACGTTATAAATCATTTAAAAAATTAACAAGCCCGGTGGATTGTCATTTATGATTTTTCGATCGACAGTCCGACGACTCGTCTCTCTCGTGCGGTAAACCCTAATCGACTCGTCGATCTTGTTGCATTAAACTCGTTTTTCCATAATTGTTTATCATCTTTACTCTCCTCGGATCTATAATCTCAACTCGCAACAGTCAAGTAAGCCTTCCATGAATTTATTTCGTTTGTTTTGTTCCAGGATAGTCTATATTTATGTTTTGTGGTTTTTTTGTTTAAACTAGGTAAGATTCTTCGATTTCGAACCCTCTTACCTCTTTTTTCCATCTTCATCTAATTTATCATCCCCAAATCTATTAGATCGACTAGAAATATTCACGCAAGCCTCAACTACTTCTATTTATTTTGTTTTTGTTTCATGAATGCCCGACATTGATGGTAATTTTTGTTGTCATTGATAAATAATGATCTCATTCACCTATATTACTACATAGAATGGTTATTGATTAAATGTATGAATTCAGAAATGATATTTCATGTGTTGTTGCTGCTTATGTTTATTCTCTTTTATATGGGAATCTATTAGACATATTATGTAATGGCTCTTGACCTCTATGGCCCTTCTATGCATCGCTATGTCTGATGATTCCAAATAAAATTGGGTTCTTCTGAGGGCATACCCTAGTATTTTTTGAGGCATTGTCCAAGGCCATGAATATGTTTATGATTTCTAGAATTATCCATTACCTCATTATGATATTAGTTATTGAGAAAACTTGCGATCATTTGACTGGTTGAATATCAATGGTTATTTTTCATTATCATATGATTATTTAAGTAGCCATATTTAATAATATTTAATTCCATCTATTTGATGCTGAAGTATATATTAAATGCATGTGTTTTCAGTTGTTCAACATGCGTAGTTTTTATATGTAAACCATTGTTTGGGGGGTTGTTCGGGGGTGGGGGGCTATCCAGTGGGTTGGGGGGTGTCTAGGGGGTGTCCAAGGGGGTGGAGGCCTATATAGAGGGTTTTGGGGATTGTCCGAGGGGTGGGGGTTGTCCAGATTATTGAAGGGTGTCTAGGGGGGTGTCTAGGGGGGTTGGGGTTGGGGGTGGTGTCCAGGAGGGGTGGGGGGTGCTGTTCGGAGGGGCAGGGAGCTGTCCAGGGGGGGGGGTGTCCAAAGGGTTGGGGGGGGGGGTCCAGGGGGTGTCCAAGGGGGTAGGGGTTGGGGGTGGTGTCCAAGAGGGGTGGGGGGTGCTTTCTAGAGGGATGGGGGATGTCTAGGGGTGGGGGCGGGGGATGTCCAGAGGGTTGGGGTTGTCCAGGGGGTGTCCAAGGGTTTGGGTGGGTGTGGGGGGCTGTCCAAGGGGGTGGGGCCTGTCCAAGGGGTTTTGGGGGTTGTCTGGGGGGTGGGGGGGCTTTCCAGAGGGTTGGGAGGTGTCCAGGGGGTTTCCAAGGGGGTAGGGGGTGGGGGGTGGTGTCCAGACGGGGTGGGGGTGCTATCTAGAGGGGTGTGGGGGGGGGGGGGGAGTCCAGTGGGTGGTGGGGATATCCAGAGGGTTGGGGTGTGTCCAAGGGGGTGTCCAAGGGGGTGGGTGGGTGTGGGGGGATGGACAAGGGGGTGGGGGCTTGTCCAGAGGGTTTTGGGTGTTGTCTAGGGGTTTGGTGGGGGGGGGGGGCTGTCCAAAGGGTTGGGGGGTGTCCAAGGGGGTGGGGGTGGGGGGGGGGGTGGTGTCCAGGAGGGGTGGGGGTGCTTTCTAGAGGGGTGAGGGGATTTCCAGGGGGTGGGGGAAGTTCAGAGGGATGGGGGGTGTTTAGGGGGGTGTCCAAGGGGGTGGGTGGGTGTGGGGGGCTGTCCAAGGGGGTGGGGGCCTGCCCAAAGGGTTTTGGGGGTTGTCCGGGGGGGGGGGGGGGGTGGGTGGGGTGGGGGGATGTCTAGAGGGTTGGGGGGGGGGGGTGTCTAAGGGGATAAGGGGTGGGGGTGGTGTCCAAGAGGGGTGAGGGTGCTGTCTAGAGGGGTGTGGGGCTGTCCAGGGGGTGGGGGGTGGGGGGGGGCTCTCCAGAGGGTTGGGGGGTGTCCGGGGGGGGGGGGGGGTGTCCAAGGGGGTGGGTGGGTGTGGGTGGCTGTCAACGGGGGTGGGGGCCTATCCAGAGGGTTTTGGGAGTTGCCTGGGGGGTGGGGGGCTGTCTAGAGTGTTGGGGGGTGTCCAGGGGGATTGACTACTGCATCGTGGTTTCTGAGATTATGACATGATGATTGTGCTATGGTGATTGGCTTTCCATTGTGATTTTCTCCATCTGAATTTTTATTTTAAATATGATTTGATCCTCATGTTTACTCTATTTTCTCCTATTTTCTATCAACCACTGTAGGCCCTATGGTTTTCTATGAATCAATGGAATTTAAAACTGTTATATCTAACTATATTTTGTTTTAACAATAATATTCAAGCATATTTTTTTAAATACGCATAGATTTGTTTTATATTTCAAAATATTTTTACATTCAAATTAGGATTTTTTTGATATAAACATATATTTATCTTATCATAAAAAAATATATTTTTGATATTTGTTATAGTTAATAATGAGTCGAATTTGGATTACGGCACATCAAATGAGCAATGAATATGAAAAAGGTTTTGATGCCTTTTTGGAATTTGCTAAACGAAATGTTCCAAGTAGTGACATTTTTTTCTTTCGATGCCTGAAATGATTGAATATGAAGAAGTTGAAAGGTAGAGAGATAATAGATCATTTGATTTTTCATGGTTTTAATCCGAGTTACAACCCTTGGATTTGGCATGGTGAAACTGGACGGAATGTCACTGATGTTGATGATTCACAAGATGGTAACTCCAATGGAATTAAAGAAATGATTCACGATATTGTAGCAGAACAAATTGAGATAGAACCGACTGTTGCACATCTATATGGTGATTCTGAAAAACCATTATATCTTGGTTGTACAGATTTTACGGTTTTGTCGGTGGTGTTAAAAATTATTAACCTGAAGGTGAAAAATGGATGGAGTGACAGAGGTTTTACAGAGCTGCTGCAATTGATGAAAGAAATTCTTCCAAAAGATAACGATCTTCCAAATTCACATTACAAGTCCAAGAAAATATTATGCCTGATGGGATTGAGATACAAGAAAATACATGCATGTCTGAATGAATTCATTATATATAGGAAGGAATATTAATTTCTGTCAGAGTATCCTAAATGTGGAACATCACGGTATAAGGTGAAAGAAAAATCATAGGCTGATGTAGATATTACAAAGCTCCCTTCAAAGGTATTTTGGTATCTTCCTATAATTCATCGTTCTAAACATTTATTTGCTAATTCACATGATGAAAAAAGGTTAAGATGGCATGCTGATGAGCGGGAATGTGATGGAAAAATACGTCATCTAGCTGATTGTCTACAATGGAATAAAATTGATGCGCAATATTCTACATTTGGAAATGAAATTAGAAATCTCAGACTAGGGTTGTGTACAGATGGAATGAATTCATACCGAACCCTCAGTATAACACATAGTTCATGGCCTATTTTATTGGTAATTTACTACCTCTCTCCTGAAGTTTGGACGAAGCACAAATATGTCATGTTGAGTATAATGATCTCTGGTCCAAAGCAACCTGACAATGATATTGATGTTAACTTTTCACCGTTGATTGATGATTTGAAACTGTTATGGGCTGATGGTATTAGAGTGTATGATTCTTATAAAATGGAATATTTTCAACTACATGCAGTGCTTCTTTTCACTATAAATGACTTCCCAACATATGGAAATCTGTCAGGATACAATGTTAAAGGGCATAAAGCATGTCCAATTTGCGAACAACAAACGTCATATTGTCAATTGCATCATGGGAGGAAAACAGTGTACATTGGTCATCAAAAGTTTTTGCCTGTGGATCACCCTTATAGAAGACTAAAAAAGGCATTCAATGGCTCACAAGAATTTGATATTGCTCCAAAACCATTGTCCCCTAATCTGTATTTTGATAGGGTGAAAAACCTTGATGTGACATTGGGAAAGACATAGAAATCTGGTAATGATAGACATATTTGGATGAAAAGGTCAATATTTTTTGAGCTACCATATTGGAGGTATCACGAGGTTAAATATAATATTGATGTCGTGCACGTGGAGAAGAATATCTGTGATTGTTTGACTGGAACATTGTTAGATATTAAAGGAAAGGCAAAATATGGGTTGAATTAAAGATTAGAATTACTATAAATGGGAATACGTTTTGAGTTAGCTCCCACTCCAAAAGGAAAATGAACATTTCTTCCCCTGGATTGTCATACATTATCGAAGAGGGAGAAAATTTTCTTTTTTCAGTGTCTTCATGATATAAAATTACCTCAAGGATAGTCTTAAGATGCAAATTTTGTTGTCTCATTGAAGGAATTGATGTTGATAGGTATGAAATCACATGATTGTCATGTTATGATGCAACAAATTCTACCAGTTGCATTGCGTGCAATATTTCCCATTCGTGTCAGAAAGACTATAATGAAGTTGTGTTATTTTTTTAATTCAATTTTTAACAAGGCTATTTATGTGAATACTTTGAACATTTTTGAAAAGGATGCAATTTTTATACTTTGTCAATTGGAAATGTATTTTCCTCCAACTTTTTTTGATATAATGGTGCATTTAATGATTCATCTGGTTCGAGAAATAAAGCTTTGTTGACCTGTATATCTTAGTTGGATGTATCCTTTTGAAAGGTATATGAAAATATTAAAGGGGTATGTTAAAAATTCTTATTGACATGAATCCTCCATTATTGAAAAGTATATTTTGGAGGAGGTATCAGAGTTTTGTACGAGCTACTTGGCTGCGGTGCAACACATAGGTTTGCCTCTATCTCTCCATAAAAAAGTTAATAATGAGGGAAAGGGGATTCATGTCTTGAAAGTCAAATCATTGTCAGCTGAACAGATGAATAAGGTAGAATCATACATCTTGAATAACATAGTTGATGCTCAACCGTATATCACATTGCATATTAATGAGTTGAAACAATGTCATCCAAAGAAAAAAGAAATGTAGATTTTGAATGAGCACAACAAAATTTTTTGTCATGGATTAAAAAGACCTTGCATGGTAGATCATATGTATCAGAGACATTAAAATGGATAGTGGGTGGTCTATGTTTAAATGTGATAACATGGTCCGATTATGACATTAAGGACTATACATTTCATATGAAAGCTCAAGACAACAGAAGTGCAGTTAAGAATAGTGGTGTATTGGTGTTTAAAGAAGCAATGCATTTTTCGAGTGCTATGGATAAAAACCCAATTTTTACATCAAGTGCATATTATGGAGTGATTGAAGACATATGGGAGGTTGATTACATTAAAATTAAAGTACATGTTTTTAATTGTAAATGGTTTATCGGTAACAACAGTGTCAGAAACGATGAATTTGGAATGACACATGTTAATCTGAATAGATTGGAAGACACATCTGATTCTTTTATAATGGAAACACATGAAAAAAATATTTTCTATGTAGTAGATCAATCAGATATGTAGTGGACTATTATTTTATAAGGGAAAAAACAATATGTTGGTGAGGATGAACTTGAGGAAGATGCTGATTTATGTGAGATCCCTACTTCCATAGAAAGACTAATAGAACATAATGACGAGCATGTTGAAGACATCGTTTGTGCCATAAGGAACGATTAGGATGAAGGAATTTGGGAAAACAATCCATTTGTACATTCCTAAAATTATAGGTAACATATTTTTATTTCTTGTTTACATTTATTTTTTTTCATAAAATGTTAGATATTGTATGTTTTTTATTTATTAAAACACGTATTAAAACAAAATAAGTATAAGTTTTTGTTTTTTTTAAGTTTTTTTAGTTTACTTTATCATGTTTACCATTACATGAATTATATATCTATTATTTTTGTTCAGTGACAATTACATTACCATGTTTACCAGGTTTACCATGTTTACCATGTTTACCATGTTTACCATCTTGAACATCTTGACCATCTTGACAATTATTTAACATGCTTACCATATTTGCAATGTTTACAATTACATAACATAGTACACTTTTCTATTTTTTGATTACAGTAGTATTAAAATATTTGAATTTGTATATTTGTGAACTAACATTTGTTTTTTTGATTTGAATGATAATGACATATCATTCTCTTGATCAACCACACGATTCTAGAGATGATCATATTGGTCATACCTCTGGGGAGGAACATTCACATGCTCCTATTACGACAAAGAGTTCAGAGGTTGGTAAACGTGGGTGCACACGTTTACCAAAATTAGAACTTTCCCATATGCAGGATCAGACGATACTTGTTGAGTTTGATGATGATGATATTCCTAGAGGTCCAAATGAAAAATATTTTAAGAGTTTTGTAGCAACTTAGACTAAGAGCAATGTAAGCATTCTATATGATGACTGGAGAAGTGTGGATAAAGCGATAATCTTTCAGTTGTGGGAGATGATTTTGGTATGTTCATTTGCTATTGTTTGACTATTCATTAAATGTTTCTAGTATATATAATATGTTTAACCTCTTATTTATCAGATGACATTTGATATTCCTGACACTGGAGGAGTCAGGAAGAAATTCTTATCATTGGCTGCTAGGGGATGGTGGGATTTCAAATCAACCCTCTCATCTGATTTCATTTATGGTCATAGGAGTCATGAAAATCCATGTCGCATATATCCTTTTATAGATGAAGACACATGGAGATGGTTTTTTGAAAGTATAAGAAAAGAGTCATTTTTGGTAAGGGAAATGTAAACGTTTATAAGATTTCAAATATAAATGATCTTATTAATGTTTTTTAATGATTTATTATTCTTAATTTACAAAAAATAAGAAAATATCATCCGAATATCCAATCTAAAAATGTATACCCTCATATTTTATCTCTGGGAGGGTATGCATTTTTGGAAGAACAAGTGATGGCGGAAAAATTTTAATAACTAAGAGCTGAGTCTTCAAGCTCCAGAGAGGTGGCCCCTCCATCCCCTCCATCTAGACATGAAAAATGGAAGAGATCTCAGAAGGGAAAAAAGGGAAATATGTTTTCAAAGAATCAAGAATCATAGTTGAGAGAATTGTAAGATATCTATTTTATTTATTTAAGTTAACTATTTTATTCATATAATTTCAATCAATATAGAGATGTTCAATTAATTAATACAGGACTCTCTTGGGGAGATGAGTTTACAAGGGACTTTTACAGCTATTGGGAGGGAAGATATTTTATCTGTAGCATTGGGAAAGCCCGAACATCCTAGTCGTGTAAGAGGATATCCGGCAGGTGTATCGGTAAGAAAAATGTTTCCACGTTCTTCAACTTCTAACGTTGAGGGGGGTTTATAAAAAAATAGAATCCTTGGAGGCTGAAGTTCATAATATTAATGCGACGATGGAGGAAAATATTAGAGCATCAGTGCAGTCTATGTTAGAAGACTTGCAAAGAAAATTTTAGACTGCAGCTCCCACTCCTCCACCTCCCCCTGAAGACCCCATTATTTATCATCCACCTCTGCTAGTAGCTCCCACTCCCCCAGCTCAGCCTGCGGACCCCGTTTTTTATCCTACTCCTACGCCGCAACTTCCTACTTATTGCGAGTTGTATGTTGATGATCCTCAACCTCATATAGTAGCATATGGGTTGGTAAATTGTATTGGAGATATAATTCATCATCAATAATTAGAGTTAGAGAATCAGAGGGTCATTGTACTTGATATTATAGATAGATCAGCTCGGTTACCATTACCTACATATGAGGTGGCGACAGTTGGACATAGTTTCGGCCACTTATTAATTTGGCCATCCAGACTTCTTCAACTCATTACCATAGAGTTATGAATGTTATATATTTTATTTTATTTATTTATTAATGTATTTTTATCATTTGAAAACTAATAAATTTTTCAATTTATTTTTACAGGAATACGTTAAAGGTAATGAAATACTATATAGACAACAAAAAAGACAAATGACCAAGACATCGGATTCAGATTCTAGTAGTCTTGATAGATTGTCAAGATATTCAAATTTTTTGGTGGGTCATTATGAGTTTCCAATGGAAGATCAAGTTTGTGGACATGAAATAAGTGTGGGGATTATGAAAACTGATATCATAGAGATTGTTACTGGAGATAAGTTGGGCATCAATGTGGTGCAAATATTTTCCATATAAGTCTTAACACTTTTTCCCTGCATTATATTTATTAAAAATGTATACTTATGTCTATTTTTCATTAGGTATCTATATAAAATTTGTGAGAGGAATGAGCTAACAGATGTATATGGATTCATGGACCTGCAATTGATTTCCCCTGAAGCAGGTGCATTGGATGAGGAGCAAAGAATGCTTTATATTGCTGAAAGACTTGAAAAGAATATAGATACACAATGTTGTATGATTCCTTTTTGTGAGAGGTATGAAACAAATCTCTCTCAAAGATTTAACTATCTTTTAACATAAAAAACCACTAACATTAAATTTCCCTTTTATCAGTGATCATTGGATGTTAGGGGTTTTTTTTCCCAAGGGAGAAAGCACTTTATTGGATATGCTCTATCCACAATGATGTGCGGGAAAGTTTTAAGAATATATTGGAAAAGTATGTTTCAATTTCTAAATAGTTTTATATATTATAATGAATTTTAAATTCACCCCATTTGTATTTTTTTCTTATAGTGCATGGGCCTACATTCGAAAAAACACAAAGAAAAGGAGTGCAAAGATCAAATATGTAAATGAAAAGGTAAATATCCATTTATAATTTGTACTTTTTGATTTATTATGTAAAAATAATATATTGAATTTACACACATTCAAACAGAATTTTCATGAACAACTGGGCGTCATATAATGCAGATATTATATGTCAGGATTTATGTATGAAATAATAACAACTGGGACAGTTGTGAATTTTGACCTGGTAAGATTTCCTCGTAAACTTTGCCATAATATTTCAATTTGATTTATTCATTATACACATTAACTACTATCCTTTTAATTTGTATCTTTTTTATGACCCTCAAACCTATACTTCTAAAGACATCAAACACTTACAAGTGGAGTGGTCAAATTATTTTAAAGGTTTGATTGAATTTTAGTTTTTTGTAATGTAAAATGTAATTTTGAACATTGTCATTGTAATTGTGTATTTGGTAGTCGTTTAGGTTGGATTTAGTTTTTTTTGAAGTTGACAGTGTATGTTTTGAATGTTATATATGTGAATTTTTAATTTTTCTCTACTTCTTGTTTTGGTCTACTAATGATGGTTTTTCAAGTATGGATTCTGGTCTGGGGGGATAGGATCCAATGGTGTGTGTGTGTGGGGGGGGGGTGTTCAGTGGGGTTGGGGGGTGTCCAGGGGTCTGGAAGGGCTGTTCGGTGGGGTGGGGGGTAGTCCAGGGGGGTGAGAGGGCTGTCCGTGGGTGTGGGAGGGCTGTCCAGGGGTGTGGGAGGGCTGTCCAGGGGTGTGTAAGTGCTGTCCCAGGGGTGGGGGGTATACATGAGGGTGTGGGGGTTGTCTAGGGGTGTTTGAGGCTGTCCAGGGGGTTGGGTGGAAGTCCAGGGGTGGGGTGGGGGAGGGCTGTCCAGGGTGTGGGGGGGGGGGTATAAATGATGGTGGCAGGGGGGGGGGGGTTGTCCCGAGGTGTTTGGAGCTGTCCAGGGGTCGAGGGGTAGTCCAGGGGTGTGGTGGGGGGATGTCGAGTGGGGGTGAGGGGATGAGGGGGTGTTGTTCAGGAGGGTGGGGGGTTGTCCCATGGTTTTTGGGGATATCTAGGGGGTCGGGGGCAGTCGAGGGGTGTGGTGGGGGCTCTAATGGGGTGGGGGCTGTCAAGTGGGGTGAGGGGGGTGCTGTTCAAGAGGGTGGGGGGGGGGGGGGGGGGTTGTCCAGGGGTGTTAGGGGATATCCAGGGGGTCGGGGGGCAGTCCAGGGGTGTGATGGGGGCTCCAATGGGATGGAGGAAGACTGTCCAGGGTGTGGGGGGTATACATGGGGGTGGGGGGGTGGGGGGTTGTCCCAGGGATATTGGGGATGTCTAGGGGTATACATGAGGGTGGGGGCTATCAAGTGGGGTGAGTGGTGAGGGGGTGTTGTTCAGGTGGGTGGGTGGGCGGGGGGGGGGGGGTGGGGTTGTCCCGGGTGTTTGGGGATGTCCAGGGGATCGGAGGACAGTCCAAGGGTGTGGTTGGGATCCAATGTGGTGGGGGAGGGATGTCCAGTGTGTGGGGGGTATACATGAGGATGGGGGGAGGGGGGGGGGGGTTGTCCTAGGGTGTTTGGGGCTGTCCAGGGGGTATACATGAGGGTGGGGGCTGTCAAGTTGGGTGAGGGGGTGCTGTTCAGGAGGGTGGGTGGGGGGGGGGGGGGTTGTCCCGGGGTGTTTGGGGATGTCCATGGGGTCGAGGGGGGGGGGCAGTCCATGTGTGTGGTGGGGTATCCAATGGGGTGGGGGATGTCAAGTGGGTGAGGGGGTGCTGTTCAGGAGGGGGGGGAGGTTGTCCAGGGTTGTTTGGGGCTGTCTAGGGGGTCAGGGGGGGTGTCCAGGGGTGTGGTGGGGGCTTCAATGGGGTGGGGGAGGGATGTATAGGGGGGGGGGGGGGGTTATAGATGAGGGTGGGGGCTGTCAAGTGGGGTGAGGGGGTGAGGGGTGCTGTTCAGGAGGGGGGGGGGGGGGGGGGGTTTGTCCAGGGGGTGTTTGGGGCTATCCAGGGGGGTCGGGGGGCAGTCCAGGGGGTGTGGTGGGGGCTCTAATGAGGTGGGGGAAGGCTGTCCAGGGTGTGTGTGGGGGGGGGGGGGGTATACATGATGGTGGGGGGTTGTCCCGGGTTGTTTGGGGCTGTCAAGGGGGGTATACATGAGGGTGGGGGGTTGTCAAGTGGGTGAGGGGGTTCTATTCAGGAGGGTGGGGGAGGGGTTGTCCCAGGGTGTTTGGGGATGTCCAGGTGGTCAGGGGTGTGGTGGGGGATCCAATGGGGTGGGGCTGAGCTGTCCAGGGTGTGTGTGTGTGGGGGGGGGGGGGGGTTGTCTCGGGGTGTTTGGGGCTGTCCAGGGGGTATACATGAGGGTGGGGGCTGTCAAGTGGGGTGAGGGGTGTTGGGGTGCTGTTCATGAGGGTGGGGGGGGGGGGGTTGTCCCGGGGTGTTTTGGGGATGTCTAGGGGGTTGGGGGGGAGTCTTGGGGTGTGGTGGGGGCTCCAATGGGGGTGGGGGCTGTCAAGTGGGGTGAGGGGGCGAGGGGGGTGCTGTTCAGGAGGGTGGGGGGGGGGGGTTTCCAGTTGTGTTTGGGGCTATCCAGGGGGGTCGGTGGGCAGTCCAGGGGTGTGGTGGGGGATCCAATGGGGTGGGGTAGGGCTTTCTAGGGTGTGGGAAGGTATACATGAGGGTGGGGGCTGTCATGTGGGGTGAGGGGGTGCTGTTCTGGAGGGTGGGGGGGGGGGGGTTGTCCTGGGGTTTTTCGGTATGTCCAAGGTGTCGGGGGTCAGTCCAGGGTTGTGGTGGGGGATCTAATGGGGTGGGGGCTGTCAAGTGTGGTGAGGGGGTGCTGTTCAGGATGATGGGGGGTTGTTCAGGGGTGTTTGGGGATGTCCTGGGGTTGGGGGGGTGGGGGGGTAGTCCAAGGGTGTGGTGGGGGCTCTAATTGCAATGCCCCGACCCTAGTTACCCAGAGTCGGTGCATTATTACATAACATTGGCATGATCATGAGAAAGATCAAGTCTCGAAAGACCGATTAGTTTAGTAGCCTTGGAATAACTAGATACATCCATAAATTTTTACATTACATCATAAAAAAACATCTTGTCTTCATATCCCCTCATACTATCCCTGCAGGTCATTCATAAATTACTTCTTCATAATCCTGGGAAAATAAAACATTGAAAGGGGTGAGCTCGGATGCTCAGTAAGGATAACATTATAGCAGAAGCTTTCATAAATAAGCATAAACACTTAAGGCAATTTATAACTAAAACAAAAGCCTTTTAAACTTGAACTTCAGCATAAAATGGCAAAGGTAAAATGAAATAATGCCATTTACTTACTCACATGGATATTCTACTAGTCGAATGATCACATGCAATATCAATAACCACTTTCATAATGATGGAATGCATAATGCCAGACTATCATAACCACATAGCCAAGGCCTCGTGCCAAGACTACAAATAAGATTTTGCCAAGGCCTTGTGCCAAGACACTAGTTTGTCTCATGAGACCTACCGATGCATCGAGGAGCTATAGCGGGCTCCACCCGTCACTTATTAAGTCAAATGCATTCCTCATATGAATAGGTTTAAGCATAAAATAAACATTTGTATTAAAACTAGCATACGAAATGTCAATACTTTAACCACAAACCATGAATGGTATAAAAATAGAACATCCACAGTCAAACATAACTCATTTGATACAATATAGAAGATTGTATTGTATCACATTAACCTCAATCATGAATAATAAAGGATGTTGACATAAATGAAAGTAATCATCAAAACTATTTGAGAGAAATATCCTCCTTTTCTTGAAAACATTTAAAAGTCACACTATTTGTCAAGAAGCCATTTAAAGTAGATTTTTGAATCAAAGTGTCCCATACCACTTTGAAACTTTTTAAAAGGAGTTTTAATTTGTAAACTTTAATGTCCATATAAATAAATCCTTAAAACCATTTTTAAAAACATGGACATTAATGAGAAAGATTTAGATGAATAAGTCTTTAAATCATTTTAAAAATGGTATTTTAGTTAGAGATTCCAACCAAAAGAGAAACTTGAATACAAATAATTGTGGTAATCAAAACTTTGTAATATCATGAGAATAAAGGGATTCATGATATACTATGTCAAAGTACGTTATATACACCACATAAAAGTGATTTGGTGTATATCAACAAAGAAGTCTCAATGGAATGTAAATTGAGATGAAATCTCTTGTAAAGGTTGTATCCTTAGGTTAAGGATAAATCAATGACATAATTATGTGTGACAAATATAAATACACTAAATATGATTGGATATTCAGTGTAAAACAATCAAAGGACATTCACACATATTCTTGTAAAAACAATACCAATGAATTGGATGTTTAACTCAACAAATAGAGAATGAGTTAAAATTACTCTTATCAAATTCATATCAATGACTTGAAAATTACCAATGGAGTGATTATGTGCATCAAAATTATATCCACAGGAAGGGGAGTGGAAATTATGACATAATCAAATGAATAGTGATTCCACACATAATCATGGGGTAATATAATCAATGAAATATGTGTAAAGCCAAATGAGTGGAAATTGAAATCTCAAATTCCATTATCGATTAGGTAACTTTCGAAACATACACCCATGAAAGAAGTATCATACCATGATGATGTAAATACCCATAAATTAAAGTATATTACACAATGAATACAATCATGGGCAGTACACATACACCACATGCAATAATTAAGTGGTGAACAATAGAATTCTCACGAAATTAAAAGTGAGATTAGAAAATCCCTTACCACGTTAATCAACTGAGTCGTATGGCCAAAAGTTAATAACCACCAAATTATTTACAGAATAACATGAATATAAAGACAATCATGATAATATATATATCAAATGGCAGTACACAATACACCACTTTCAATAATTTAGTGGCGAATAATGGAAATCTCACGGAATTGAAAGTGAGATAAGAGAATCCCTTACATTGTACTTTTTCCTTGGTCGATGGTAGGTTTACCTCCTGTATAATGGTGAAATAATTGTTATTGAATAATAAAAGAATCATTTACTTTAATATTATATCATATATGATCTTTTATCATTGATTTGTTAATAATATCTTAGAATTATCGTCATTTCGGGTGTTAACGGGTTCATTTTACTTTATATTCTTTGTTATGTGAGCCATATTCGTTATTAATGGGATGTATATTATTCATATCCAGAATGGTATCAAGTTCTTAAACATCATTTTTAAATCATCAAATGATAATTATACTTGAATGGATACGATGGAGAATGAATCTCATCGCGTTCGTGGAGATGGTAGTCCGTACGTACGCACGAACGCTACTTCCATTTAATTTTTATTTTAAAAGAATCGAATCCAAATGATACATAGGTATATTACTATTCCAGTATAATATAATATTTTATATATGTTACTTAAGTTCATTAACACCATCCTTTATACGTTCCATGTGTGGTATGAACGAGTCATATCATTTTAAGGGGGCGGTTGTCCGCACTTCCTCAAATGAAATTATCGTATGTATATACAACATGAAACGAATAATTGTATGAATTAAAATGGAATTACAGAAGTTTATATGTAAAATATATATCATTAATATCATATTTAATTACAGTGCCATCCTAATGGCCACCATGAGAGGCGGTAAGATGTATTTGAACAATCATCGTTTCGTGAGGTGTTAGTTTGCCATCCACAGAAACATTATGTTCATCATCCATTAGATGGAGTTTTGTGAATGTGTAGTTTGAATCCTTCTTATAACAACATCCTAGTATATTGTGGATACTGTTGTTGTTACAAAATAAAGGAAATAAAAAGAGTTTGGGGGTTGGAGAAGCAAAATAATTGAAAATAATTTAAGAGAAAATGTTACCTTTAATTTAGGTAACTCACTTTGGTTGGAACCAAAGGACTTCTTGAAATGATTTCTGCCTAAGGGGAAGCTTCAAGGAGGAGGAGAGGGATGTGGGGAGATTAGTTGGGCAGAGTTTGGACGAGCCAAGTGGCTTGAGAGGTGTGAAGAAATGAGAAGGAGGAGTGCCCTTTTATAAGAGGGGTGAGGGGCACCTTTGGAAAAGCTAGAAATATTAATTTATAATAAATTCATATTCGGTTTCCAATGGCTCCAAAGTTGATTATTCAAAGGCTAAGGTGGGGATAGGTCGAAAACCACTCAACCAATAGAATTTAGACAGGTTTGGGTACTTATATTAACCTTATCTTTAATTATTAACTCTAAGTTAATTAGTTTCACTTTTACAATGTCTCTTTGTATTTTTATATAATATGGTTAATAAACTTACTATATAAATCCAAGCGACCCACTAGTTGTCCATTAATGATGAACCTATCCTGATATAAGTCTTTTGGCCGAACCTTAGATTTTTAGGAATTTAATATCAATTAATAATATAATATTTGTTTTAAGAACTCTTTTATGTCAATTTTGACACTATTCAATAGTTGATTTTTGTGAAACTCATAAAAGATTGATTACTTCGACAAAAGTCACTTAAATCAATACTAATATATCATAGTATCCTAGAAAATTAGTTTAATTCATTAAAAGTTTCATATTATATTTTTTTGGGTATTTATAATATCAATTATTTTAATTTTTCACTATTATAGTAATTACTGCATCATCATTGTGTCATAAATAAAATAAATTATTTAATGTCTAAAAATTATAAATAAAATATAATCATGTAGGAAATATTTTTAGCTTTCTAATGAATATTTATAATCGAAAATCCAACATGTATAACCCTATGTAAAAATTGTTCTTCTAAAAGATGTAAGCTTATGCCATTTTTGTATTCATTTTAACTTAATTAAAATAAAGTGTCATTATCACTTACAAGTGGATCAATGGGGTCCCAAAATTGACCCAAAGATGCCAATGGTCGACCATGTATCAACCAATAGGGTTACGACACGTTTTAGGGTAATTTATTATTATTATAATATTATTTTTTAACCCTTATTTACCGGATTTACCCTTAACCATGGTAAATAAAATATTTACCGCAGTAATTATTCAAAATGTCTAAAAATAAAAGTTACCTATTTACACAATTTGAACATCCTGATTCCAAATATGGAATCCATTTTTCTAAATTCAAAACACAGAAGTGGCAGAAATTAATTTAAAATTAATTCCCGCTGTCAAAACAAAAAGCGTGTTTTTAAGAGATAATAACTATCAAAAGATTGACATTTGTTTATGTTCGGTTTTATTGTAAAATTATGTCCAATGACCAAAATTATATTAAATGGTAAAAATATATTCTAAATATAATTTAATACCACTCAAATTCATAATTTATCACTATTAATTATTTTTATTAAAAAAGTTGTTTTTAATTAAAATTTAGTAATTTTTACTATTCATCAAAATATGAAAGTTATCCGAAAAGTACCAAAATTTCACCTTAGGATAAATTTGATATTCTGAATCCAAAAATGAAGTCCATTTTGAAATATAAAATATATATAATTTCAAAAAATTAAGTATTACTATTCATAACGGCTAGTTTGTTCGGTTGTGGTGTGTATTAAAACTCGAAGTTGCGTACAACACACGCTACTGTTTTATTCAAAGGAAAGCGTACCGTGGAAGCTTGGGATGTTTTATTTTAAATTTTTTGATGTCCCCATTTAGTCAAAAAGTTTAAAATATTTTTCTATTAAAAGTTGGTAAAACTACAATACTGAAGATGAATTTGTTCTTACATTATGTCTAAGAAACTCATAATATGGATTCTAAAATTATAAGTATTATATAAAGTTTAAAATTTAGTTAATACTATTCATAACCTTTTTTGAACGGATTGTTTGGTAAGTCATGGTGCGCTTGAACTCGGTGTTGCGTGTAGTGCAAGTTATTGAATTATTTTGAAGAAATAACACACTATGAAATCTTGGGGTGTTACATTCTCCCCTCCTTCAATAAATTGCGTCCTCGCAATTTGAAATTGTTCTTCGAAAATAAAAGGTTGAAAATAGAAAATATATTTGTGGGAAAACCCACATCGGAAATTGGTTTACTAAAATTTAGTCTTAATATAAGGAAAAGAGAAATGAAAGGGTCACCACCAAATTATGATCTCGATTAGGAGAACATTGGTGGCAATTAGAGACATATAATTGGGGGAAAAACGTAAATATTTATAGGTAGTGGTTGAGGTCATCAATCACAAACAAGTATAAAATTGAGGTCCTTAAACTCATCAATCTATGATGATTTGAAGTACCATCGGTTCAACAAAATATAGGGTATTGGGATCACACATTTTTGACATTTCAAAATATCTTAGTTGAAATCCCACATCGAAAAATGAATTAATGAGGCCTCTATTTAAAATAAAGAGTGGAAAGTATGAAGATTACCGAAAATAACACATACTAGGGTTCCATGTAGGAAAATATGGATATGGAGGAGAAATCTAACCATCAATTATCTAATGGAGAGTGGTAGAGAACATGGCTATGAAAAGGCCAACAATCCCAAAGCCATAAATTAGTGATGATTTAAGGTACCATCTAGGACAACATTTTTTTTAAAGTTACATTACATAAGGAAGAGGAATTCATTTATGATATTGACTAAGAACATTATGAGATATACTTAAATTTTAAGTAGATTTTCATTCTTTAATAAATTTCCACCACTAACTCAATTTTTTTTTAAACGATGAGTATTCAAGAAGACTTGGTCACACTGGAAGAGCTAGAATAAACTTCTATAGAATCACATGATCCATGCAGGATAAACCATATATTTACATTGTCTTTGAAGATTAATCAAAACCAAAATGGTTAGTGAATGATCTAATGATCCCCCAAAAGGATATTCATTGAGATAAACATGCACTAATCTTAATTTCTAAAATTAAACCAACAATACCCCAAAGTTAAATAGATACCATTCAATAACCAATTGTCCTTAAAATCCTTTAATATAATCCAAACTAATATTGAAACCCAAAACATAGAAGAATTTGATTATGTAGTCTCCCATGTTACATTGTATCTCCAAATGACATCAAATACTCTTAAAGTCACATACTTAAAAGTAATTAACATCATCACATATTCTCTATTATAGGTTAATCATTTCCATAAATAACCCAAGTCACTATAAATCAACAATAAAAATGTAGATAAAAATCCACCATTACTCTACAAATGAAACCTCATTGTATTCTATTTTCCTTGGGCATATAGTGTTCCTAACAAAACGAACATCTTCCAAAATAACATTTATCACTTAATCACCAAATCATTTTCCTATACCAAGGGTATTCATTTGATAAGACATAAGAACCCAAATCATCTTATTATTGATCAATAAAATCATTTAACAAAAAAATAGTCATACTAACCAGGGACTTCACGTAGTCCAGTGGTAGGCGATAAATCCCAATCGCACTTTGGTTGTGGGTTCGATTCCCACAGCTTTGTCCGACGCGACGGGTTGTCACACGGTCTACGTGTTGTCCTTTTTCAAAAACTATATTCTATAATATTACCAAAATGAGATAAATTTTTCAAAATAATTTAACCACAAATGTTATATCATACTTTGCATTTTCATCCCAAATTATAATAACTTATCATTTTCTCAAACCCCAATGATCATATAAAACCAAATGGTTATTTATACCTATATCCACAAGAGAAGAGACAATTATTCCTCAAATATCATTCTCACATGGCAAACTGAGGGGTTACAAATACAAGAGAAAATTATTCCAAAGTAAACCCATCAACAAGGAGTGCTAATACTTTTTAAATTTTTCTCCAACCATTTATTTCCGCATAGCTTCTTCTTTGAGCAAGAAAATATCCTATAAAATAGGACATTCACTCGGGTAATGGCCAGGTCCCCTACATTTACGGCAAATGACTGTAAATGGACTCTTGGGACCATTTTTATCTTCTTCCATAGTACTCTTCATTTTTCTTCGGAAATTATTCACTTTATGTCCTTCCTTCCCGCACATAAAACATTTCGTTGTCCCATTGAGACACTTTCCTGGGTGTCTCTTTCCACAATTCCTGCATGATGAAAATTGGGGTTTCTTTTCTCCATGGTCTCCATTGCTGGAGATCTTATCATTTATCACCTTTCTCCTCCTTGTTGAGTCTGGGAGTTGGTTAATATATATGTTGTTGATCATATTTTTTGAAAACTGATTTGGCATAAAGACGATATCTTTTACGCCTATCAACATTCCATTTTGTTTCTCATTTCCACCACCGTTCCCACCTTGTACATCATTCTCAAAGTCACTATGACTTCCTTGGAATCCAGCCATTGACTAAAACCAGAAAGCATTGTGTGAGTAATAGTAGTCGTAAAATCATTTAGAGATTAAAATGTCACAATATTCTCAATTTGAAACATATTAGGATTAACCAAGGTCATTTACTCTCATCTTATGTATATATTACTTAAATCGGTTTGTAAAGAAAATGTAAATTATCCTAAGCATATCCCCCGGGAGTGTCGTAACCAAGAGTGCAGCAAGGCCCGTTGTCGTGCACCAGTTCCCGTTCGAGTCTAGCTCAAAGCGGTGTTTTCGGGTTTTACCCCTAGGTACATCTGTGCCAGAGCCGCCTCTACCTGCTCGTATCCAGACAGGGATGTATTGCTCGGAAAACTCACAAAATCTCTACAATACCAAAATTCTAGGAAGTTCTTTTATACTAATCCTCAAAGTTCATCTTAGGTCTACGTGCTCTAATCAGAGTTTATCTAAATCTAGCTACCAAGGTTTGTACTAAACTTCCTCTGATACCAACTGCAACGCCCCGACCCTAGTTACCCAGAGTCGGTGCATTATTACATAACATTGGCATGATCATGAGAAAGATCAAGTCTCGAAAGACCGATTAGTTTAGTAGCCTTGGAATAACTAGATACATCCATAAATTTTTACATTACATCATAAAAAAAACATCTTGTCTTCATATCCCCTCATACTATCCCTGCAGGTCATTCATAAATTACTTCTTCATAATCCTGGGAAAATAAAACATTGAAAGGGGTGAGCTCAGATGCTCAGTAAGGATAACATTATAGCAGAAGCTTTCATAAATAAGCATAAACACTTAAGGCAATTTATAACTAAAACAAAAGCCTTTTAAACTTGAACTTCAGCATAAAATGGCAAAGGTAAAATGAAATAATGCCATTTACTTACTCACATGGATATTCTACTAGTCGAATGATCACATGAAATATCAATAACCACTTTCATAATGATGGAATGCATAATGCCAGACTATCATAACCACATAGCCAAGGCCTCGTGCCAAGACTACAAATAAGATTTTGCCAAGGCCTTGTGCCAAGACACTAGTTTGTCTCATGAGACCTACCGATGCATCGAGGAGCTATAGCGGGCTCCACCCGTCACTTATTAAGTCCAATGCATTCCTCATATGAATAGGTTTAAGCATAAAATAAACATTCGTATTAAAACTAGCATACGAAATGTCAATACTTTAACCACAAACCATGAATGGTATAAAAATAGAACATCCACAGTCAAACATAACTCATTTGATACAATATGGAAGATTGTATTGTATCACATTAACCTCAATCATGAATAATGAAGGATGTTGACATAAATGAAAGTAATCATCAAAACTATTTGAGAGAAATATCCTCCTTTTCTTGAAAACATTTAAAAGTCACACTATTTGTCAAGAAGCCATTTAAAAGTAGATTTTTGAATCAAAGTTTCCCATACCACTTTGAAACTTTTTAAAAGGAGTTTTAATTTGTAAACTTTAATGTCCATATAAATAAATCCTTAAAACCATTTTTAAAAACATGGACATTAATGAGAAAGATTTAGATGAATAAGTCTTTAAATCATTTTAAAAATGGTATTTTAGTTAGAGATTCCAACCAAAAAGACACTTGAATACAAATAATTGTGGTAATCAAAACTTTGTAATATCATGAGAATAAAGGGATTCATGATATACTATGTCAAAGTACGTTATATACACCACATAAAAGTGATTTGGTGTATATCAACAAAGAAGTCTCAATGGAATGTAAATTGAGATGAAATCTCTTGTAAAGGTTGTATCCTTAGGTTAAGGATAAATCAATGACATAATTATGTGTGACAAATATAAATACACTAAATATGATTGGATATTCAGTGTAAAACAATCAAAGGACATTCACACATATTCTTGTAAAAACAATACCAACGAATTGGATGTTTAACTCAACAAATAGAGAATGAGTTAAAATTACTCTTATCAAATTCATATCAATGACTTGAGAATTACCAATGGAGTGATTATGTGAATCAAACTTATATCCACAGGAAGGGGAGTGGAAATTATGACATAATCAAATGAATAGTGATTCCACACATAATCATGGGGTAATATAATCAATGAAATATGTGTAAAGCCAAATGAGTGGAAATTGAAATCTCAAATTCCCTTATCGATTAGGTAACTTTCGAAACATACACCCATGAAAGAAGTATCATACCATGATGATGTAAATACCCATAAATTAAAGTATATTACACAATGAATACAATCATGGGCAGTACACATACACCACATGCAATAATTAAGTGGTGAACAATAGAATTCTCACGAAATTAAAAGTGAGATTAGAAAATCCCTTACCACGTTAATCAACTGAGTCGTATGGCCAAAAGTTAATAACCACCAAATTATTTACAGAATAACATGAATATAAAGACAGTCATGATAATATATATATCAAATGGCAGTACACAATACACCACTTTAAATAATTTAGTGGCGAACAATGGAAATCTCACGGAATTGAAAGTGAGATAAGAGAATCCCTTACATTGTACTTTTTCCTTGGTCGATGGTAGGTTTACCTCCTGTATAATGGTGAAATAATTGTTATTGAATAATAAAAGAATCATTTAATTTAATATTATATAATATATGATCTTTTATCATTGATTTGTTAATAATATCTTAGAATTATCGTCATTTCGGGTGTTAACGGGTTCATTTTACTTTATATTCTTTGTTATGTGAGCCATATTCGTTATTAATGGGATGTATATTATTCATATCCATAATGGTATCAAGTTCTTAAACATCATTTTTAAATCATCAAATGATAATTATACTTGAATGGATACGATGGAGAATGAATCTCATCGCGTTCGTGGAGACGGTAGTCCGTACGTACGCACGAACGCTACTTCCATTTAATTTTTATTTTAAAAGAATCGAATCCAAATGATACATAGGTATATTACTATTCCAGTATAATATAATATTTTATATATGTTACTTAAGTTCATTAACACCATCCTTTATACGTTCCATGTGTGGTATGAACTAGTCATATCATTTTAAGGGGGCGGTAGTCCGCACTTCCTCAAATGAAATTATCGTATGTATATACAACATGAAACGAATTATTGTATGAAATAAAATGTAATTACAGAAGCTTATATATAAAATATATATCATTAATATCATATTTAATTACAGTGCCATCCTAATGGCCACCATGAGAGGCGGTAAGATGTATTTTAACAATCATCGTTTCGTGAGGCGTTAGTTTGCCATCCACAGAAACATTATGTTCATCATCCATTAGATGGAGTTTTGTGAATGTGTAGTTTGAATCCTTCTTATAACAACATCCTAGTATATTGTGGATACTGTTGTTGTTACAAAATAAAGGAAATAAAAAGAGTTTGGGGGTTGGAGAAGCAAAATAATTGAAAATAATTTAAGAGAAAATGTTACCTTTAATTTAGGTAACTCACTTTGGTTGGAACCAAAGGACTTCTTGAAATGCTTTCTGCCTAAGGGGAAGCTTCAAGGAGGAGGATAGGGATGTGGGGAGATTAGTTGGGCAGAGTTTGGACGAGCCAAGTGGCTTGAGAGGTGTGAAGAAATGAGAAGGAGGAGTGCCCTTTTATAAGAGGGGTGAGGGGCACCTTTGGAAAATCTAGAAATATTAATTTATAATAAATTCATATTCGGTTTCCAATGGCTCCAAAGTTGATTATTCAAAGGCTAAGGTGGGGATAGGTCGAAAACCACTCAACCAATAGAATTTAGACAGGTTTGGGTACTTATATTAACCTTATCTTTAAGTATTAACTCTAAGTTAATTAGTTTCACTTTTACAATGTCTCTTTGTATTTTTATATAATATGGTTAATAAACTTACTATATACATCCAAGCGACCCACTAGTTGTCCATTAATGATGAACCTATCCTGATATAAGTCTTTTGGCCGAACCTTAGATTTTTAGGAATTTAATATCAATTAATAATATAATATTTGTTTTAAGAACTCTTTTATGTCAATTTTGACACTATTCAATAGTTGATTTTTGTGAAACTCATAACAGATTGATTACTTCGAACAAAGTCACTTAAATCAATCCTAATATATCATATTATCCTAGAAAATTAGTTTAATTCATTAAAAGTTTCATATTATATTTTTTTTGGTATTTATAATATCAATTATTTTAATTTTTCACTATTATAGTAATTACTGCATCATCATTGTGTCATAAATAAAATAAATTATTTAATGTCTAAAAATTATAAATAAAATATCATCATGTAGGAAATATTTTTCGCTTTCTAATGAATATTTATAATCGAAAATCCAACATGTATAACCCTATGTAAAAATTGTTCTTCTAAAAGATGTAAGCTTATGCCATTTTTGTATTCATTTTAACTTAATTAAAATAAAGTGTCATTATCACTTACAAGTGGATCAATGGGGTCCCAAAATTGACCCAAAGATGCCCATGGTCGACCATGTATCAACCAATAGGGTTAAGACACGTTTTAGGGTAATTTATTATTATTATAATATTATTTTTTAACCCTTATTTACCGGATTTACCCTTAACCATGGTAAATAAAATATTTACCGCAGTAATTATTCAAAATGTCTAAAAATAAAAGTTACCTATTTACACAATTTGAACATCCTGATTCCAAATATGGAATCCATTTTTCTAAATTCAAAACACAGAAGTGGCAGAAATTAATTTAAAATTAATTACCGCTGTCAAAACAAAAAGCGTGTTTTTAAGAGATAATAACTATCAAAAGATTGACATTTGTTTATGTTCGGTTTAATTGTAAAATTATGTCCAATGACCAAAATTATATTAAATGGTAAAAATATATTCTAAATATAATTTAATACCACTCAAATTCATAATTTATCACTATTAATTATTTTTATTAAAAAAGTTGTTTTTAATTAAAATTTAGTAATTTTTACTATTCATCAAAATATGAAAGTTATCCGAAAAGTACCAAAATTTCACCTTAGGATAAATTTGATATTCTGAATCCAAAAATGAAGTCCATTTTGAAATATAAAATATATATAATTTCAAAAAATTAAGTATTACTATTCATAACGGCTAGTTTGATCGGTTGTGGTGTGTATTAAAACTCGAAGTTGCGTACAACACACGCTACTGTTTTATTCAAAGGAAAGCGTACCGTGGAAGCTTGGGATGTTTTATTTTAAATTTTTTGATGTCCCCATTTAGTCAAAAAGTTTAAAATATTTTACTATTAAAAGTTGGTAAAACTACAATACTGAAGATGAATTTGTTCTTACATTATGTCTAAGAAACTCATAATATGGATTCTAAAATTATAAGTATTATATAAAGTTTAAAATTTAGTTAATACTATTCATAACCTTTTTTGAACGGCTTGTTTGGTAAGTCATGGTGCGCTTGAACTCGGTGTTGCGTGTAGTGCAAGTTATTGAATTATTTTGAAGAAATAACACACTATGAAATCTTGGGGTGTTACATTCTCCCCTCCTTCAATAAATTGAGTCCTCGCAATTTGAAATTGTTCTTCGAAAATAAAAGGTTGAAAATAGAAAATATATTTGTGGGAAAACCCACATCAGAAATTGGTTTACTAAAATTTAGTCTTAATATAAGGAAAAGAGAAATAAAAGGGTCACCACCAAATTATGATCTCGATTAGGAGAACATTGGTGGCAATTAGAGACATATAATTGGGGGAAAAACGTAAATATTTATAGGTAGTGGTTGAGGTCATCAATCACAAACAAGTATAAAATTGAGGTCCTTAAACTCATCAATCTATGATGATTTGAAGTACCATCGGTTCAACAAAATATAGGGTATTGGGATCACACATTTTTGACATTTCAAAATATCTTAGTTGAAATCCCACATCGAAAAATGAATTAATGAGGTCTCTATTTAAAATAAAGAGTGGAAAGTATGAAGATTACCGAAAATAACACATACTAGGGTTCCATGTAGGAAAATATGGATATGGAGGAGAAATCTAACCATCAATTATCTGATGGAGAGTGGTAGAGAACATGGCTATGAAAAGGCCAACAATCCCAAAGCCATAAATTAGTGATGATTTAAGGTACCATCTAGGACAACATTTTTTTTTTAAAGTTACATTACATAAGGAAGAGGAATTCATTTATGATATTGACTAAGAACATTATGAGATATACTTAAATTTTAAGTAGATTTTCATTCTTTAATAAATTTCCACCACTAACTCAATTTTTTTTTAAACGATGAGTATTCAAGAAGACTTGGTCACACTGGAAGAGCTAGAATAAACTTCTATAGAATCACATGATCCATGCAGGATAAACCATATATTTACATTGTCTTTGAAGATTAATCAAAACCAAAATGGTTAGTGAATGATCTAATGATCCCCCAAAAGGATATTCATTGAGATAAATATGCACTAATCTTAATTTCTAAAATTAAACCAACAATACCCCAAAGTTAAATAGATACCATTCAATAACCAATTGTCCTTAAAATCCTTTAATATAATCCAAACTAATATTGAAACCCAAAACATAGAAGAATTTGATTATGTAGTCTCCCATGTTACATTGTATCTCCAAATGACATCAAATACTCTTAAAGTCACATACTTAAAAGTAATTAACATCATCACATATTCTCTTTTATAGGTTAATCATTTCCATAAATAACCCAAATCACTATAAATCAACAATAAAAATGTAGATAAAAATCCACCATTACTCTACAAATGAAACCTCATTGTATTCTATTTTCCTTGGGCATATAGTGTTCCTAACAAAACGAACATCTTCCAAAATAACATTTATCACTTAATCACCAAATCATTTTCCTATACCAAGGGTATTCATTTGATAAGACATAAGAACCCAAATCATCTTATTATTGATCAATAAAATCATTTAACAAAAAAATAGTCATACTAACCAGGGACTTCACGTAGTCCAGTGGTAGGCGATAAATCCCAATCGCACTTTGGTTGTGGGTTCGATTCCCACAGCTTTGTCCGACGCGACGGGTTGTCACACGGTCTACGTGTTGTCCTTTTTCAAAAACTATATTCTATAATATTACCAAAATGAGATAAATTTTTCAAAATAATTTAACCACAAATGTTATATCATACTTTGCATTTTCATCCCAAATTATAATAACTTATCATTTTCTCAAACCCCAATGATCATATAAAACCAAATGGTTATTTATACCTATATCCACAAGAGAAGAGACAATTATTCCTCAAATATCATTCTCACATGGCAAACTGAGGGGTTACAAATACAAGAGAAAATTATTCCAAAGTAAACCCATCAACAAGGAGTGCTAATACTTTTTAAATTTTTCTCCAACCATTTATTTCCGCATAGCTTCTTCTTTGAGCAAGAAAATATCCTATAAAATAGGACATTCACTCGGGTAATGGCCAGGTCCCCTACATTTACGGCAAATGACTGTAAATGGACTCTTGGGACCATTTTTATCTTCTTCCATAGTACTCTTCATTTTTCTTCGGCAATTCTTCACTTTATGTCCTTCCTTCCCGCACATAAAACATTTCGTTGTCCCATTGAGACACTTTCCTGGGTGTCTCTTTCCACAATTCCTGCATGATGAAAATTGGGGTTTCTTTTCTCCATGGTCTCCATTGCTGGAGATCTTATCATTTATCACCTTTCTCTTCCTTGTTGAGTCTGGGAGTTTGTTAATATATATGTTGTTGATCATATTTTTGGAAAACTGATTTGGCATAAAGACAATATCTTTTACGCCTATCAACATTCCATTTTGTTTCTCATTTCCACCACCGTTCCCACCTTGTACATCATTCTCAAAGTCACTATGACTTCCTTGGAATCCAGCCATTGACTAAAACCAGAAAGCATTGTGTGAGTAATAGTAGTCGTAAAATCATTTAGAGATTAAAATGTCACAATATTCTCAATTTGAAACATATTAGGATTAACCAAGGTCATTTACTCTCATCTTATGTATATATTACTTAAATCGGTTTGTAAAGAAAATGTAAATTATCCTAAGCATATCCCCCGGGAGTGTCGTAACCAAGAGTGCAGCAAGGCCCGTTGTCGTGCACCAGTTCCCGTTCGAGTCTAGCTCAAAGCGGTGTTTTCGGGTTTTACCTCTAGGTACATCTGTGCCAGAGCCGCCTCTACCTGCTCGTATCCAGACAGGGATGTATTGCTCGGAAAACTCACAAAATCTCTACAATACCAAAATTCTATAAAGTTCTTTTATACTAATCCTCAAAGTTCATCTTAGGTCTACGTGCTCTAATCAGAGTTTATCTAAATCTAGCTACCAAGGTTTGTACTAAACTTCCTCTGATACCAACTGCAACGCCCCGACCCTAGTTACCCAGAGTCGGTGCATTATTACATAACATTGGCATGATCATGAGAAAGATCAAGTCTCGAAAGACCGATTAGTTTAGTAGCCTTGGAATAACTAGATACATCCATAAATTTTTACATTACATCATAAAAAAAACATCTTGTCTTCATATCCCCTCATACTATCCCTGCAGGTCATTCATAAATTACTTCTTCATAATCCTGGGAAAATAAAACATTGAAAGGGGTGAGCTCGGATGCTCAGTAAGGATAACATTATAGCAGAAGCTTTCATAAATAAGCATAAACACTTAAGGCAATTTATAACTAAAACAAAAGCCTTTTAAACTTGAACTTCAGCATAAAATGGCAAAGGTAAAATGAAATAATGCCATTTACTTACTCACATGGATATTCTACTAGTCGAATGATCACATGCAATATCAATAACCACTTTCATAATGATGGAATGCATAATGCCAGACTATCATAACCACATAGCCAAGGCCTCGTGCCAAGACTACAAATAAGATTTTGCCAAGGCCTTGTGCCAAGACACTAGTTTGTCTCATGAGACCTACCGATGCATCGAGGAGCTATAGCGGGATCCACCCGTCACTTATTAAGTCCAATGCATTCCTCATATGAATAGGTTTAAGCATAAAATAAACATTCGTATTAAAACTAGCATACGAAATGTCAATACTTTAACCACAAACCATGAATGGTATAAAAATAGAACATCCACAGTCAAACATAACTCATTTGATACAATATGGAAGATTGTATTGTATCACATTAACCTCAATCATGAATAATGAAGGATGTTGACATAAATGAAAGTAATCATCAAAACTATTTGAGAGAAATATCCTCCTTTTCTTGAAAACATTTAAAAGTCACACTATTTGTCAAGAAGCCATTTAAAAGTAGATTTTTGAATCAAAGTTTCCCATACCACTTTGAAACTTTTTAAAAGGAGTTTTAATTTGTAAACTTTAATGTCCATATAAATAAATCCTTAAAACCATTTTTAAAAACATGGACATTAATGAGAAAGATTTAGATGAATAAGTCTTTAAATCATTTTAAAAATGGTATTTTAGTTAGAGATTCCAACCAAAAGAGACACTTGAATACAAATAATTGTGGTAATCAAAACTTTGTAATATCATGAGAATAAAGGGATTCATGATATACTATGTCAAAGTACGTTATATACACCACATAAAAGTGATTTGGTGTATATCAACAAAGAAGTCTCAATGGAATGTAAATTGAGATGAAATCTCTTGTAAAGGTTGTATCCTTAGGTTAAGGATAAATCAATGAGATAATTATGTGTGACAAATATAAATACACTAAATATGATTGGATATTCAGTGTAAAACAATCAAAGGACATTCACACATATTCTTGTAAAAACAATACCAACGAATTGGATGTTTAACTCAACAAATAGAGAATGAGTTAAAATTACTCTTATCAAATTCATATCAATGACTTGAGAATTACCAATGGAGTGATTATGTGCATCAAACTTATATCCACAGGAAGGGGAGTGGAAATTATGACATAATCAAATGAATAGTGATTCCACACATAATCATGGGGTAATATAATCAATGAAATATGTGTAAAGCCAAATGAGTGGAAATTGAAATCTCAAATTCCCTTATCGATTAGGTAACTTTCGAAACATACACCCATGAAAGAAGTATCATACCATGATGTTGTAAATACCCATAAATTAAAGTATATTACACAATGAATACAATCATGGGCAGTACACATACACCACATGCAATAATTAAGTGGTGAACAATAGAATTCTCACGAAATTAAAAGTGAGATTAGAAAATCCCTTACCACGTTAATCAACTGAGTCGTATGGCCAAATGTTAATAACCACCAAATTATTTACAGAATAACATGAATATAAAGACAATCATGATAATATATATATCAAATGGCAGTACACAATACACCACTTTCAATAATTTAGTGGCGAACAATGGAAATCTCACGGAATTGAAAGTGAGATAAGAGAATCCCTTACATTGTACTTTTTCCTTGGTCGATGGTAGGTTTACCTCCTATATAATGGTGAAATAATTGTTATTGAATAATAAAAGAATCATTTACTTTAATATTATATCATATATGATCTTTTATCATTGATTTGTTAATAATATCTTAGAATTATCGTCATTTCGGGTGTTAACGGGTTCATTTTACTTTATATTCTTTGTTATGTGAGCCATATTCGTTATTAATGGGATGTATATTATTCATATCCAGAATGGTATCAAGTTCTTAAACATCATTTTTAAATCATCAAATGATAATTATACTTGAATGGATACGATGGAGAATGAATCTCATCGCGTTCGTGGAGACGGTAGTCCGTACGTACGCACGAACGCTACTTCCATTTAATTTTCATTTTAAAAGAATCGAATCCAGATGATACATAGGTATATTACTATTCCAGTATAATATAATATTTTATATATGTTACTTATGTTCATTAACACCATCCTTTATACGTTCCATGTGTGGTATGAACGAGTCATATCATTTTAAGGGGGCGGTAGTCCGCACTTCCTCAAATGAAATTATCGTATGTATATACAACATGAAACGAATAATTGTATGAAATAAAATGGAATTACAGAAGCTTATATATAAAATATATATCATTAATATCATATTTAATTACAGTGCCATCCTAATGGCCACCATGAGAGGCGGTAAGATGTATTTGAACAATCATCGTTTCGTGAGGCGTTAGTTTGCCATCCACAGAAACATTATGTTCATCATCCATTAGATGGAGTTTTGTGAATGTGTAGTTTGAATCCTTCTTATAACAACATCCTAGTATATTGTGGATACTGTTGTTGTTACAAAAGAAAGGAAATAAAAAGAGTTTGGGGGTTGGAGAAGCAAAATAATTGAAAATAATTTAAGAGAAAATGTTACCTTTAATTTAGGTAACTCACTTTGGTTGGAACCAAAGGACTTCTTGAAATGCTTTCTGCCTAAGGGGAAGCTTCAAGGAGGAGGAGAGGGATGTGGGGAGATTAGTTGGGCAGAGTTTGGACGAGCCAAGTGGCTTGAGAGGTGTGAAGAAACGAGAAGGAGGAGTGCCCTTTTATAAGAGGGGTGAGGGGCACCTTTGGAAAAGCTAGAAATATTAATTTATAATAAATTCATATTCGGTTTCCAATGGCTCCAAAGTTTATTATTCAAAGGATAAGGTGGGGATAGGTCGAAAAACACTCAACCAATAGAATTTAGACAGGTTTGGGTACTTATATTAACCTTATCTTTAAGTATTAACTCTAAGTTAATTAGTTTCACTTTTACAATGTCTCTTTGTATTTTTATATAATATGGTTAATAAACTTACTATATACATCCAATCGACCCACTAGTTGTCCATTAATGATGAACCTATCCTGATATAAGTCTTTTGGCCGAACCTTAGATTTTTAGGAATTTAATATCAATTAATAATATAATATTTGTTTTAAGAACTCTTTTATGTCAATTTTGACACTATTCAATAGTTGATTTTTGTGAAACTCATAACAGATTGATTACTTCGAACAAAGTCACTTAAATCAATCCTAATATATCATATTATCCTAGAAAATTAGTTTAATTCATTAAAAGTTTCATATTATTTTTTTTTTGGTATTTATAATATCAATTATTTTAATTTTTCACTATTATAGTAATTACTGCATCATCATTGTGTCATAAATAAAATAAATTATTTAATGTCTAAAAATTATAAATAAAATATAATCATGTAGGAAATATTTTTAGCTTTCTAATGAATATTTATAATCGAAAATCCAACATGTATAACCCTATGTAAAAATTGTTCTTCTAAAAGATGTAAGCTTTTGCCATTTTTGTATTCATTTTAACTTAATTAAAATAAAGTGTCATTATCACTTACAAGTGGATCAATGGGGTCCCAAAATTGACCCAAAGATGCCCATGTTCGACCATGTATCAACCAATAGGGTTAAGACACGTTTTAGGGTAATTTATTATTATTATAATATTATTTTTTAACCCTTATTTACCGGATTTACCCTTAACCATGGTAAATAAAATATTTACCGCAGTAATTATTCAAAATGTCTAAAAATAAAAGTTACCTATTTACACAATTTGAACATCCTGATTCCAAATATGGAATCCATTTTTCTAAATTCAAAACACAGAAGTGGCAGAAATTAATTTAAAATTAATTCCCGCTGTCAAAACAAAAAGCGTGTTTTTAAGAGATAATAACTATCAAAAGATTGACATTTGTTTATGTTCGGTTTAATTGTAAAATTATGTCCAATGACCAAAATTATATTAAATGGTAAAAATATATTCTAAATATAATTTAATACCACTCAAATTCATAATTTATCACTATTAATTATTTTTATTAAAAAAGTTGTTTTTAATTAAAATTTAGTAATTTTTACTATTCATCAAAATATGAAAGTTATCCGAAAAGTACCAAAATTTCACCTTAGGATAAATTTGATATTCTGAATCCAAAAATGAAGTCCATTTTGAAATATAAAATATATATAATTTCAAAAAATTAAGTATTACTATTCATAACGGCTAGTTTGATCGGTTGTGGTGTGTATTAAAACTCGAAGTTGCGTACAACACACGCTACTGTTTTATTCAAAGGAAAGCGTACCGTGGAAGCTTGGGATGTTTTATTTTAAATTTTTTTATGTCCCCATTTAGTCAAAAAGTTTAAAATATTTTACTATTAAAAGTTGGTAAAACTACAATACTGAAGATGAATTTGTTCTTACATTATGTCTAAGAAACTCATAATATGGATTCTAAAATTATAAGGATTATATAAAGTTTAAAATTTAGTTAATACTATTCATAACCTTTTTTGAACGGTTTGTTTGGTAAGTCATGGTGCGCTTGAACTCGGTGTTGCGTGTAGTGCAAGTTATTGAATTATTTTGAAGAAATAACACACTATGAAATCTTGGGGTGTTACACTAATGGGGTGGGAGAGGGTTGTCCAGTGGGGGCGGGAGGGGTATACATGATTGTGTGTGTGTGTGTGTGGGGGGGGTGTCCCTGGTGTTTGGGGCTGTCCAGGGGGTATACCTGAGGGTGGGGGCTGTTAACTGGTGTGAGGGGGTGTTGTCAGGAGGGGGGGGGGGGTGGGGCGGTTGTCCCGGGGTGTTTGGGGATGTCCAGGGGGTCGGGGGTAGTCTAGGGGTGTGGTGGTGGCTCCAATGGGGTGGGGGAGGGCTGTCCAGGGTGTGGGGGGTATACATAAGGGTGGGTTGTCCCGGGGTGTTTGGGCTGTCAAGGGGGTATACATGAGGGTAGGGGATGTCAAGTGGGGTAAGTTTTCTATGTTATCAAAGTAAATGCTTAAATTTTCTTTAGTTATTGTTTTTATCTCCTTCTGTTTTTGTGGTATGAATTCTTGATTTGGTTTCTGGTTGTTCCTGGGGGAGAGGAGAGGACTGCATTCAATTTTTTTTTTTAAAAAATTATCTTCCGTGTTGGTTATTTTATAACCGAGACGTGATAAATAAATCAGGAAGGGTTTATCACGTCAGGTTTTTTAATAACTGACGTGATAAACACCTGTGGAATGGTTTATCACGTTGGTTATTTAATAACCGATGTGATAAAAGGCCCGGGAAATGGTTTATCACATTGGTTATTATATAACCGATGTGATAAACCCCCTGGACTAGTTTAGTACTTCGGTTATTATATAACCGACGTGATAAACCATTTCCCAGGGGTTTATCACAGAGGTTATAGATTAATCGATGTGATAAACTCCCCCACACATGTTTTTGACGTCGGTTATTATATAACTGACATGATAAACCCCCCCCCCCCATTTTTTTCATGTCGGTTATTAACTAACCGAAGTGGTAAACACCACGATGTTATGTTTTTTATGTCGGTTTTTAAATAACCGACGTAAAAAATGTTATTTATAACGTCGTCCGTATTAATGTCGGCTAAAACCCGACGTAAAAAATGAAAAATAACTGACATAAATAACACTTTCTGTACTAGTGAATGTTGATATCTAGTGTAATAATTTTTTTAAATCTATCATGACATGTTTCAAGCTAGGCCAAAGAGGAGAAAGGGATCCACCAGTTGTGAAAAGGTTAGGGACTTACATCAAGGAGCATTCCATGGAATGAGTTCTAGGAAAGGGGAGAAGAATTTCTCCTCATCAAGGGGAAAATTAGGATGACCCATTTAACATTTTACTGTCCCTAATTGAATGGAAAATCTAGTGTTTACCCTTGATCCCTATAACGGGGAGGTACATGTGAGCATCCCAAGGTTGGACCCTGGGATACCACTAGAATGTAGACTTAGAAACATTCTAGGTGGTCCATACCATTGGGGGGAATTCTCACATGTCTCCACTTAACACATGTATATAGACTCAAAAGGGCACACTAGTGCACCTGATGGTCCCATCAAATTGGCCCTGAGTCTTTGGAAGAGGCTTTTTCCTGATGTCGGTGCACTGGTTAGTAGGGTGGCTATGATGGATATGATAGAAACAGAAGGAGATGATTGAAACCAGAAAGTGAAACATCCAAGGGAACCCCATTCAGTGAACTATTTCTTCATGCGGGATGGGGTCCTCCCCTACGTAGTGGGGTACTACACAGATGAAGGGACTGCCTATATACTGAATTGGTACAGAAACCTGAATGTGTTCTACTTACCATGATGGTACACAACCCCAAGTTCTAGCCGCGTAGCATGGTGCCACAAGACACTCAGTTCCTTCCGCATAGACAGTTGCTACGCATCATAGGTATCCTCCTACACATCCTTTTTCTACATGGGGAACCAGAGTAAAGAGGGAACATTAGTTCTGTAATTTCTGAAAATCTTATCCTCCACATGAATATGGTTCATGATTCTCCAAATTTGGTTCACAGTCATCCCATTTCGGTTAGGTTTTTTATGGTATATAGCAATATTGTACATATGGGAATTCATCTAATGTGGTTCAGGACTCCTCAATCAATCCCTTAGGGAATCTGTCACTGTGATTCCATCTGATGCTCTTTCAAATCCCCCCTTCTTAGCTCCCCTCGGGATCCTTTTAAAGATTTCCAATGAAGCTACATCAATGGGTCACATGATAACTTTTGTGAAAGCCTATGGAGAAATTTACTAGCCTACTAATGACTCGATCAATTGATATTTTTGAGGATCTGGTTCATGGTAGCGGCAATCTCTGCCTTGATCCCATGAATGAAACTGTTCATCATACACTTCCAGATTCAACTCATTTGTGATCTGAGTTTGTGGGGATGGTGTGCAGGGGCATACATCTCCATTATGGTTCTCCAATGACATGGTTAGATGGGCCATAGTTCACATGTGGAATTTCTCCGACTAAATTCTTCCAATCAACGTAATTTGTGCAGGGGGATTTATTCTACGAACTTCCAGGTTAGCTGGCCAATGCCTCACAGTCCAGAATTTCTTGAGATGTCTGTATATCATTTGGTTCACGGGAAATACCAACTACATACCATTCCAAAAAATCAGTACTTAAACTACTATGGCCCTTTTCTAAATTCAATTTCTTCAATATTCATCTCAAATTTTCAATCAAACCTACATCTTATTCCTTTATCAAATATGTGTGAGTATTTACCTTCTATTTGATGAGTTTTCAGGACACTAAGAATCCCCCCCATTGGAATGAGGCCTGATCAAAATGGTGAGGAGACTATTCCGATATAGAAAGCTATCCTGAAATGAATTGATTTCTAGTGGAAATGTGGACCTGATGGGGGACCATGTATATATAAGGGGGGCCTTAGGTCATTTGTCATTTATCAAATTTCTCAGTGAAAAGTGCTCCAAAATTTTTATCAGATTTCCTTGCTACTGTGTACTGTCTCCTTCATAGACACTTCAATCGCAAACCACGCTTCGCCTTCTATGAACCAAAAAATATTCATGATATCCTTCATCCATGAAATAAACTATTAAATTCTCTAATTAAACATTAATTTTCAAATATAGACTTTTAATTATTTACTTCAAAAGAACATGGGGGCTCACCTAGTTTGAAAACTATTCCGAGTGTTGGTCGTTGCTTCATGAACCCGCATATTGCGAAGCATTTTGTGAACCATTGGTTTATAGTGAATGAATTTGAGAACCATTTATGGTGTTCAGTATGCATATAATTTCTATACAGACTTCATGTATTACTTTGTAAATTATTTGGTCTTTTTCCCAATCATTTTCGTGCGAGACCCTTTTGTTTGCTATTTTTAATGCTAGATAATGGATCTTCCTCTTATCTCAATAGAAGTGACAAGGAAGAGGGTAGCTATGGTTGAAAATTCGGAAGAAATCCTTCAACACAACATCAGTCCTCAATAGGGTATTCTCAATATCTTTCTTTTTCTAGAGCTCATGGCCTATATGATATTTTTCTAGCTTTCGCTTTACAACTTCAGCCTCTTATATGGTGTTACCCTACCATTAGTCAATCATAGTACTCCTATTACTCGTCTCAAGGCATGTTGAGGGTGTGATTGGGAAAATATTCTTTCAATAGAAGAACACATAATTGATTTTTATTTAGGGAATGTGTTCACACTGATAGAATCTATGTGGAATCATAGAAAGTGTTGTCATCGTAACACCTCTTTGAGGTTTGTCAACCAAGAGTACCCATCCATTATCAATCTTTGTCGAGATAATCCTAATAGTGGTTGGAGCTCCAAATGAGACTTAAAATCTGGTGGATGATTTTCCACTGACTAGGACTATACATTCTGGGTGAATCAAATTTATTTGGGGTCCCTTGGCTAGTTGAAATCATTAAACATTTATCAGGTAGCATGGGTTTTATAATTTCTGATCTATTCACAACATAAGATGTTTCCCGAACTACTTAGTCATTATTGTTCAAGAAACAATACTTTCCACCTATTTCATGGTTAGGTGGGGATTGGTTTATTGGAAATCTATCAACTAAGAGGGATTTCCATTTTAGGCAACAACTACGATGAGTTTTTTCCAGTAACAATTCCTAGAGGAATTTTAAATAAGAATCTCTAATGGAAAGGAATTTATTGTTCATGGTAGAGGGATTACTCAATCAAACCCTCCATGATCATTATATTATTTTATTTAAAGATATGTTCAGGCTATTCTTATTGGTGAACGGTCCTAGGTTGAGGGTTCTACGAAGCTGGAATCACTCAACTCAATAATCATGGAAAATCAAGGGCTCATACTGCGCCACCCTCGAGGTATGTCGATACACCACTTGGGGGTAAGTAATTCGATCAAACGTTCCTCTCAAGCTCAGATTGGATGGTTTCTTTGGAATGTTTTTGGGTGTATGGCTCTTCCTATCACATGAAGTATATACCAGTGTTTGGGATTGAACTCTGAATATAGAAGCCACATTGGAAGAGGGACAACAAATTACCTTGTCTATTCCCACCCTTTCCCAAATCAATGAACTATTAGGGAATTTATAAGAAGGGAACTCCTGCATCATCTTAGTGGTACATTTTCATTTTTTTATGGTTGGATATCAGAGAATTTACCCTATTATGAGTATTAGCATACTATGAGGGTTCCTCATTATGAATTTCTCCCATATCTTCTAAACAATTATGTCATTCCCCCACAACCATTAAGTATTAATGATGCAATCAAATTAGTTATTTATGATTCTCAATTTTCTTTCACACCATAGATTGCACCCCATGGATCTATGATGGATAATAGACGGGGATATTTAGAAGAGAATTCTTATATCATTGTGGTATAGGATGGAGTTTTATCTTCTTATATAGACAGGGTAACCATCTGTGAAACCTATTCTCTTTATAGGCTTGGAAGGAATTTTAGATTCTTTTTAAAGGTCACACCTCTCTCTGCAATTCTGGTTAAGTGGGGGTCTAATCCTGGAATTCTTCTCCAATTGTGGCTGGTCATGAAGTGGGAGGATTCTAATGTGTATTTCCTAATTCCACTCAATGTAGCATCAAATTGCCTTTCATTAGAGTATACCTAATTATAGGTATCTTTCTACCCCGAAAGGGTGTTGGGAAGGCCAGTTTGATGGGTTCAGAGACCGTTGGTTGTTTCCGATCTTGTCACAACCATGACAGTTGAACTATATGTTACCCTCCCTATAGTGAGAAGGATTTATACCTGACATAACTTTCATTTAGAATTTTATTTATCCACACAACCCATCTCCATGGAAGGTGACTCAGATCCTATATCTTTGGATGGTATGATTCATCTTCCTACTGAACCTAGTCTGAGTGGGACATCCCCATGTGTTATTGAAGTTACTTCCAGCCCCTGTAATTTAGTCCTAGAGACTAAACCATATATTGGGAGGTAAATTTCCTGTACTTGGGCGACTTAGCTCAGGGTTCTTCCATCTGTTGTAGTGATGATTCCTGATTACATACCTACCTCATTGGAGGAGGACCAGGATTCCGTCACCATTATGTAGCATCAAGCTGTACGAAAACAGGCTTGGAGTCAAATCCATACTATTTCAATAGAAACTCTCCCAAATAAATTTCCAATGGGTAGGATAACATTTAATGAATAATTTTCAATCTGGGTTAGATCAGATTTGAATACCAACGTCTCCATCTTTTTGTGCACCAAATTGTGATAGCTTGAGAGGATCTAGATGCTTAAAAAGGTGACCTCACTCAATTCAATGATTCTCACAATAAAGATCAGAATTTATGTGATATAACTAATGAGCTTCATCATATAAAGGCCAAGGAATCCTATTCTCATGACTAGGTAGTTTCTAGGATGGAGGAACTTCATGAGTTCTAGGCTTGCATTTCAAGACTAAATGCACAAATGGAATCCTCAAGTGCTAATTATGATGCCGTAAAATAGAAAGTGAAAGATACTATAAATATTTTTAATAAAGTATGGCCAATGGTTGAATATGATTTTGAATTCCTGACTATTTTTGAACAAGCCCTTAATGGCCCTCGTCGGGCAGTTATCGACCTACTAGAAAGAGAAAGTCAGGATTCGTTGTAAGCCATTAGGTTTCCCTGAACCCTCTTTGTTTTGACATCGGGGAGAGACTCTGGATTGTGGATGTCCCACCCACCCTAACATATTTATATATAAATGGAAACATTTTTCGTTCAAGTGATCCTCTTTTAAATTTTCTTGCAATATCAATCATTTTTGATCAACTGCATTTTAATCCACAATCTCAATCAGATATTGGGTTGAATCATAATCCCGGAGAAGTAAATAATTAAGTCATTAGATAATTTTTTCTTGAACTAATGGGAATATAATTTCTATTTTTAATGATTATAGGGTGACATGAAACACCCAACAAACTTTGTGTCTCTTTTGTTAATACCCTAATTTTTCCTAAACTCGATTTGGTGGGGGCTTAGCAGGCCTAACATGAATTTTTCTTAGGCCTCCCTTTAGGAGTCTCTATGCTAATAAGATTTGTGTCTATTTCCTTCTTTTTCTTCTTTTTGTTTCTCAATATTATACCTTAGCTGTACGATTTTTAGGATTAGCGAGCAGAAACTTAAATTTTATCCAGGGTTCCCTTTGCGGGGTTTTCATCCTAGTGAGTGTTGTGTCTCTTTTCATAGATAGTTTAATGTCTTATAAACTAGAATATAATTAATGATGATTAGGTCGAACAACTTTGACCATGATTTGTAGGAAAATGGCCCCAATTTTGGTTTCATTCACCGAAAAATGTCCCCACTACTTTCAGACATGGACAAGGGATACTTCTTGACCCTAATTTTTTTTCTCAACATGGAACATGATATGGGGAATGTAAGCCAATGGGAATACGGTAGTACGAAAGTTCTCTCCTAAGAAAGAATTCCACTTTGGTTGATAGAACAATTTTTTTGGAAACATATACAGATCCACTAGGGAATTGTATGCATATTCAAACAAAGGTTTCCATAGGACCCAAACCTTCCATTTCTGGTGGATAGGTAATTTCATGGAAATTTGGATTTTTTTATTTGTTGAAGACCAACATGGGTGGCTGATTGAGGGGGAAATGTTCAAATGTTATAGAGGAATTTGCATCATCTTTAGTTGAGAAACTTCCCCATAAAAAGTTTCCTTATGTACAAGGGGGCTAGAGCATGATGCAGTTTAACATTTTTCAACCAATTTATTTTGGATTTATGAATTAGAGTCTTTTTACAATAACTACGGGATAAACAATATACCCTTCTCGTGGTGGTCTAACCTACAATGATTTATCATTTTCCGGTATAAAGGGGGAGAAAAAGATGTAAAAAATAATCAATGGTATTTCAGAAACCAGGGACTGAGGTGGGACATAAATTTCATTCGGGTGTAAAAATATAGGAAAATCATATCCTTAGGATTACTTTTCCTTTTTTCTAATAGGCCATTTTTGTTGGAAATGTATGAAGATCTTCCTTGTCATCATGTTCATAGTCAAGAAAAGGTGTCTGGAGGACACTGACCATCCATTTCCAATAGCATGGATGATAATGGGGATTTTTACATTTCTGTACAAAGAGTATGGTGTCTGAAGAGGGGTTCCTAATCGTGAAAAGGGGGAATTCCAGGTTGAAATTTACACGGAATACTAAGAATTAGTGGAGGAATTTTTATCCACCCCATGTGAGTAGTTTCCATACGTTGGTCTGACCATTGCAAAGGAAGGGATTAGATAATGTTGTTTCATGGTTGAACCCA
This sequence comes from Viscum album, assembly GCA_963277665.1. Lineage (NCBI taxonomy): Eukaryota > Viridiplantae > Streptophyta > Magnoliopsida > Santalales > Viscaceae > Viscum > Viscum album. Next base: position 534,373,423 of record OY728129.1, read on the forward strand.
AAATATGAGGCTTAGGTGTCATTATGTATACTATGAGGATATTAATCAAGCCAAATGTATTTTTTAAGAATTATCCATATACAGATCTGGTTTACACACATGAATAGGCCACCGTTTTTTTTCATAGGTTCACCAATGAAGTGGGACTTGGGTTGGGCTTCCTGTGAATATTTATTTCATGCACATGAACATGGGGGAAGAAATTCATTAGCATGTTAGGACACTAGAATAAACAGTTATTGTTTTGCATCATGCATTTTAAATTTCATGCAATTAAGACATTGATGTAGAAGCTATGATTAACTAGAGGATGATCAGACTAAGGTGTTCCAACATGTCCAAGATGTAGATAGGAATGAAAGTGTAAGTCATGGTTTCAAGGGACCTCAGATCAAGAAAGATGATATGAGTCTTGTAAGCCATTAAATGTATGCGTAGTCGTGCAATAGTGTCTGCAGGATATTGGGTTCCATTTATGATAGCCTTCGATGTTTATGAAGATCCAAAATCACTCATTGTGTGGAGTTTGATAGGTAGAAAATAATTTTCTGTACATGTTAGAAACTTTTAGGCCATAATCATCCATATAGTTGGGGACCCTCCTACATGGATTTAGCTCGCACATAGGGTGAGACATTTTGATTCCCCTACTAGAGCGAGGTCTGATTTTGAAGATTAGGGTGCCCTAAAATTAGGCTCCTAGCATAGATCATAACTGTATGTAGATATTGGGGAATATTAGCCACATTTTGGGTACCTTTTAGTTTAACTTCATACGGCTATGTCTTTGTTTAACCATATAGAAGAGAAAACCTTAACATGTTTTTTTAAAGTCATGGAAATAGGACCAACAGATTGATTTTCCCTAGTTTCATGGGGGAACCCCCTGTCAAAATTCCTAAACCCATTTGAGATATGCTCAATGTGATAAACAAGGGATCTAAATGGGTTTAATTGACCACATAGGGATAGAAATATCAAATAAAGGGGTATTGTATACTCAGGATGGTGCTGCATAGTTTAATGTCATACAATCAGGACATCTTATTATGCAGTTTAATGTCATACGATTAGGACGATTTCTAAGATGTTTATCATCGTGTGGTGAAGACATGATAAAGGGGAAATATTTTATAATTAAGTCTATGTGTAGGATAATGAGAATTTATATGCATATTACATCATAGTTTGGTTCATAGGACATCAACATCACTACGTATCTCCCGATTCAGGGATCAAACCATACTTTATCTTTTATAAGCCACTACTCATATGTAGGTATATCCCAAACACAGAGGGGGAAGGAGGAATTTTTTCCTTTTGGGGTGGATGGACCAGGGTGAAAATCCCAATAACCCTACTCATCCTATGAGGGAAGGAATTATGCCAATTGAATGATGCTTGAGGGAAATGTCTTCTTAGATGAGAACATCATTGGGTCATGATGTTTAATTTCATGTGGCAAGGATATTGAAAAAATAATTTAATGTATTTTTATGGGGATGAAATATTATAGGAATCATTCATAAATATGGTCTAATGAGGCTGGGAGATTCTCGTATGCCCTAGACATGAGCGGGGGAAGTAAGTGTAAACCCTGATTTTAGGAGCCTTCAAACTAGGAGAGATGATATGAGGCTTGGAAGCCAATGGGAGTATAGAAGAAAGAAAAAACCTCCCCTAAGGACAAATTTGGCTTTGGTTGACATGCCATTTTTGTGGGAAATGTATCCAGAGCCATTGGGGCATTGTGTGTGTAATCAAACAAAGGTGTTCATAAGACACTGGCCTTCCATTTTTGATAGACATGGGTGATTATGGTGATCCATGATTTCTCAGGGCATGGAGTTTGATGAATGAAAAGGGGGATATATGGTTATAGAGGAAATATTTATACAATTATTATTTATGCGGTATAGAATCCTCTACAAAGATCAGACTCTCATGTAAAGGGAAGAATAGTCTTTCAACATTTTCTAAATGTATGTGTCCAATTTTGAAATCCTATGCATCTATTTTCCATTCACGTGTAGGGGATTGGGGGCATTTTTTCCTTGACTTTGGACCTTGGAAAACCCATGTATACCTACGTATCTCATCATGCGAAGAATCAATCCACGTGTAGTTATCAAGCTACCAAGCAATTTAACATTGTGTGGTTAGGACTTATGAACTTATCTATGAAAGTATGAACTATTCGTAGATGAATGCATCTTTTCATGGTGGCTGGACTAGGATATGGTATCTGGTTGCACTATGTATCATATGAGTATATGAATAAATCCATATATAGTTCTTTAAATGGAAATTCCCTTCATAGGCCTGATTCATACACATGGAAGGGGGAATTGGAATCATGTTGTGGAAGGATTATGACTTAGGGTCAAGGTGTCTCTACGTATCCTGCGAGGGTATGAATCAAGCCACACATTGTTCTTAAATGGAAAATTCCTTGTATAAGTCTAATATGTACATAGAGAAAATGGGAATTTGAACCATTCATTTGAGTTGGAGGGATTGTCATAAACCTTTGTACTTTTTTAGTGTGGGGAAACCCACAACACTATTCCTAATATAATGATATATATGCTTGGTGTGAGAATCAAGGAATATTAGGGGTTAATCTCATGGTCCAAGGACTACCGAAGGCATGAAAAAGGTGCTTTAAATCCTGAAGTGGTCGGACTAGGATATAAAATTAGGGCATCACTACGTATCCTGGGAGAGTGGGAATCAAGTCATACGTAGTTCTGTGAACCTCCCCCTATAAGTTTGGACCATACAAAAGGAGGGGGGACTTTGTTTATGGTGGTTGAACTAGGATATGGGATCTGAGTGTCACTACATATCCTGTGGGGGAAGGAATAAATCTATATGTAGTTTTAAAAACCTATTCCCTATATCAGACTGAACCGTGTACAGTTAAGGGAAAATTTTATTTTTGATGGACGGTTGGGGCTAGATACAGGGTCTGGGCATCACTATGTATCATTAGAGGGTAGAAATCAAGCTATACATAGTTATAAAAGGGAAATTATCATGGGGACCTATTTCTCATGGAGATAGGGGAATTTTTATCTCTTTTTATGTAGATATGAATCATGTCAACAAACCATGGATTGAAGAATGATGCACCACATATAGTTTAACATTAAGTGATTAGGATTTTTTCCCATCAAATGTTACATCATGTAATCAGGATGGAGGTTATAAAAAATTAATGTCGTGCAGATAGGACAAATATCACAATATGTGGATGGAAATGGAACTTGCATGATATAGATTAACATATTACAATTATGACCTTTGGCCATGCGGTTTAACATCGTACGGAAAAGGAAATTTGGCCATTTGGTTTAATATCATGTAGGTAGGATGATTATGTCTATGCAGTCTAACATCATGTAGTTAAAAAGACGATGCTAAGTAGTTTAAGATTATACAACATGGACTCAGGTGGTTCTATATAGTTTAATGTCATGCAACTAAGAATATTTGGCCTTAAAATTTATGGTCATTCGGTTAGATTGAATTCGATTACTTTGTATATTATTTCTTCATAAACCTTACATTGGTGGGGTTCTTTGATGAGTTTTTCATCAATTGATATCAAGGTATACACTCTACTAGAGTATACATTGTGGATGGCATATGGTCCTTCCAGGTTTGGGTCTAATTTTGGTGGATTCTTCCTGTGTATCATTAGGGTTCTATAGACCAACACCATTTCTCGTTCAAGGAATGATTGGAGGCAAATATTTTTTTTGAAGTCTCACATGATCCGTTTCTGGTTGAATTCCTATCGGTGAAAAGATGAAATCTTTTTTCATCTAATCACTTTATCTCATCGTGTCATTTTTGATACTGCTCATTTATTGAAAATTGATCGCAAATGGATATGTGAAGTGAAGACAATTTAACTTGAATGGGTAGAACTACCTCTATCCCATATATTAATGAGCTTGGGATCACTTGTATGGCGGTGTGGGTTGTGGTCTAGTAAGCCCATAGAGCATGTAGAAGCTTGTCCGACTATTATTTCTTATCCTTGTCTACCATCTTTTGGAGTATATTGTATATGATCTTGTTGAAGGACTCTATCTGAACATTTGAAGTTGCATGGTTGCAGGATGAATGGTTAGATTTTATTCCATAATCCTAATATAGCTTGTCTAATTCATAAGAGTAGAAATTAGTGCATTTTCCGCCAGTATTGTTTGAGGGACCCCAAATCTGAGGATGATGTTGTCTTTCACAAAGCTGACAATGTTTCTTGCCCCAACTTCTTTGAGGGGTGCAACATCTTCCCATTTGGAAAAGAAGTTAGTTTCTATGAGAATATATTTGAATTTTCTAGTCATTGCAGGTGGATATTGTCCCACGATGTTCATTACCCATATGGAAAATGGCTAGGCATACTTGGCTATGTGAAGTAGCTCTAGGGGTTGATGGATGAAATTAGAATGAACATGACAAGGACATGATTTTTTACTAAATTTAGTGCAATACTATGTCATAATAGTCCAATAGTATCCAAGACACTGAATTCGATGAGAGATGTTGGATGTTGACATATGTGCTCTAAAAATTCAAACAGGCATGTAATATAGGACAACAATGGTCTCTTCCCCATCGATGCACCTGAGGAGGATCCAGGAAAGGTCTCACTTACAAAGGGCACTCTGATGGTTTGTGCCATTGTAGATTATGATGTTGATTTCCCATCTCTATGTTTGTTCCCATCCAGTCCTATCTATTGGGATTTATCCCATTTGAAGGTAATTTAAAATTGGTGTCATAAAACTGGAGGTGGGACTGCAAGGCATAGTGATGAGACTAACCTTGTTGATTTCCTCTACCTTAGTCTGAATGAATAGTTGAACTATCTGGCTATGTGCAATGCTGATAATTGTTTCATCCTGGTTTGAATCAAAAAATGTTGTGGATGCATTTTCTAAAGCAATAGAATTCACATTTTGTGATTGGTGGACATGGGTTAATTTTTGTTCTGATGGAAATTATTCCATTAGTTTTTAGGCATGGATTGTTATAGGGATTAGATCCTCTTCCTTGATGGAATAGTCACCATTTACTCTATTTATGACTTGTTCTATGTCACCTTTTACCCTCAGATGCTTGGTTTGTGCTTGAAGGTCTTGTTCTCGACCTGCAATGAGAACATGGTACTCTGCTTCATTGTTTGTGCACCCTTCCAATAGTAGGAAGGGGTAAGACATGAATTCCTTTTTTGGAGATATGGGTATGAATCCCATCCCTACTTTATTGAATTTGGGGTCCTACATTCTTTTTCTTATCAAGATTCTGGACTCACCATAGAAATACATCTCCCACATCTGGGAACCCTCTTGAATAGTGAAAACCTCCTCATAGAATAGTTCAACATCTAATGAAGTCAAGTCGATTGGGGGATTCTCTACTAGAAAATATGATACCACTTATCCTTTGATGGATTTCTGAGGTAGGTACTATTGTAGAACTATTATAGGATAACTTCCCACCATGACAAGAGTCCAGTTAACATTTGGAGGCTAAGAATATACTTTAGTGGGTTGCTACGTGAGACTAAATGGACTTCATGGTGCTAGAGGTAATGCCTCAACTTCTAGACCATGAAGATTATGGCTAGGTAGCTATTATTGATATTTTAATAATGAGTTTCAGCATCAATAATTGTTTTGATGAGATAATAGAGTATATTCTCATTGACGTTGTCATTCTTTTATGTGAGGAAGACAGCTAACGACAACTCTAAGGCAGTCACATACAGGATGAGTGGTCTTCCTTGAATAGGTGGCCTCAATAATGATGTGATCATAAGATATTATTTGAGGTTGTTGAATGCTTCATGATAGTCTTTCATCCATTAATATGCTACCCCTTTTTTCATTAACCTAGTGAATGTAAAACACATTCCTTTAAGGTCGGATATGAAGCATTGAATTTATGCTTGGGGTTTTTGAGGTCCTCTAAATTCTATGAGGTTGCGAGGATGTGGCATGAAAAGGATGGATTTTATTCTTCTCACGGTAGACTATGATGCCATGATGGAATATGAAGAAGCTCATTAATTTCCCTAAGGTAACACCAAAAGAACATTTTTTGGGGGTTCATCTTCAGACTGTGCTATAATAGTTTATTGAAGATGGTTTCAAGATCTACTAGATGATCTGGGTGTAGTAAAAAAGTAACCAACAAATTATCCTCATAGCATTCAATGAACATTCCCAAGAAGTGTTTGAAAATGAGATTCATGGCGTGTTGCTATCAACATTGTTCAAACATAAATGCATTACTTTATAGAAAAACAACCCACGAGATCCCTAAAGGTAGGGACTTCTTCATCTTCTCTAGCCATCCAGATTTTTTTATAACTTGAATAACCGTACATAAAATAGGGAGCCTGAAACCCAACAATTGCATCGATCAGTAATTTTGTTAGCAGGATTGGGATATCATCTTTTCGGAAATGCTGATTGAGATACCTAAAATTGATGTAGACTTTGATCTGCCCATTTTTTTGTAGGACAATATATTCTATCTAGACGGAATCTTCAACTTCACAAATGAATTTGGATATGAGGATCTTTTTGACTTCAGCATCTATTTTTGTCATTATGGGTTAGGTGTGTCCTTCTAGAAGTTATCTTCTAGCCATAATGATCTTTCTAGAGGCCCATGTGGTGATTGGAGACCTCTAGGTTGATGCCAATAATTTCTGTATCATTTCAAGTGAAAAAATTTGATTTCGCTTCAGGAAAGAGGTATATACCTCTTTCTCTTCAGAAGGCATGACCACACTTATCAGAGTAGGTTGTGGGTCTTTGTCTGTACCCTTGTTTATTTTATTGAGTTCTTAAATGGAGGTTGAGATTCCTTCCTCAAATGCTGGAGGTGAATCCCTTAGGTCTTCTTCTTTTTCCTCATATTATTTGAGTGATGAGATACTTATTCCTTACTTAGTGGGTGAGGTAGGTATTTCTTGGGGTTTTGATAATGGTTCAGGGGTATTTTTATCTGAAACATCCCTATTATCTTGGGATTCAATGATATTATCAACATTATCAAGCTCAGAGGCCTCGACTAAAATCTTGAGGACCGCTGAATATGAATTCAAATTTGGGATAGTGCAATCAATATGATTGACAAACAGTACATATTGTTCCCAGAGCTACTTGAGGGGATCAGTGGGGTCTATTTACAAACATTTTTGGGTGGTTATCCAATCATTTATAACAATTGAGGTTTGTTTCCACTTTATCTCATAGAAACATGCATCAATATAGTGTGACTCATAGGACTCGGATGAGACCCTATTAGCATGTAGTATCCCACTTTTTCTGTTAATTCTATATTTGAGGCATTGATGGTAAGAGGAGGGGATTGATACATATTGATGTAGCCAAGGACTTCCAAGAAGGGTGTTAAAGGCTGTATTATTACGGACCACCAAAAATTCTGGGTGAGCTATGAGGTCATAGAATTGGGTTTTATGCTTAATTTTTCCTAAATGATTTTTCTCTTTTTTTCAAATCCCAACAGAGTTATGGTGTAGGGAATCAGATCATCCTCATTACAACCCAACCGATGATTTGTTCTATGTGAGAGAGGATTAACTCCATATCCATTATCAATGAATACCTTCCAGAGGTCTATACTATTTATCCTACTAGACACATATATGGGTTTGACGTGTCCTTGTATGGTGGAATATTCATATTGATCCATGATGGAGATAACTTTATGGAATTCCATTAGATTGGTATTTGTTTGTAGACTTCAGTGGCAGATAACTTAGCTTAAAACTCCTTGGGACTTAATAAATATTAGATGAGTGCTTCCTTGAGAACTGCAAATAGATTCAGTATATCCATGATTGACAGCTTCACTGGTACCAAAGCAGGATTCTTCAGAATATCATATTCATACTCTAAATTCTGGTGCTTCCCATCATATGAATGATCTTTCATAGGCGCTTTAGGGGATTGAACAATTGATGACAATGGGTCAGCCCTTGGGATCAATGCTGAAGGAGCTTCCGTACTTTGTAGATAGTGCCGGGTGGGTTTTCTCTCTTTCCAAGTGAAATTAGTCATCTGTTCTTCCTCTAATAGATAATCTAGAAGGATTGGACCAAGATAGATTACTGTAGGGGTAGGATAATTTTCATGTTCTTATTGGAACCATTGGGGGGACATTCCATGAGTTTCTGTAATAATTACGATTTGAGTGGGAGTGCAACCATAAGTTTGATTTATACTATGGCCGTATCACCCTTGATATCCTTATATCTTGCGGCATCATCCTCTAGCTCCCTGATTGGGTGTGGGGATTTTGTTTGATAAACATATTCATAATCCGAGAAAGGGTCCATTAAGTTGATGACATTAAATGAACACAAAATAATCTCCTCTTATGATGATGACTCTGCCTCATCATCTAACTTTGGTGGCATTGTTTGGCGGGGCAGTGCCTGTTGTTCCATTTGGTAGGGAAGTTCCGATAATGACTCTTGGCGGGGTAGGGCCCATATCATTAGATCTATTGGCATAAAATCTATGAGATTCAAATGCAACTTCAGTTCTAGTTCATGTTCATCTTATGATACATTCTTTTTTCCCTTCAGATTGGACTAATTTTTGGGAAGTCGACCTTCGGAGGATTGTGAGGCCAAGGATGTTGATTGTGTTTTATGAATAAATGTTGGTGCCATAGTGGGTTGCTTTAACTATGCTTGTAGGATACCATTGGCTCAGTTTTTTGTTTTCTGAGTCATCCTACTATCACAATTTTGATCCTTTTTGTAAAAAACGTTTTTGCACTCCCATTTTTCAACCAGATCCGTGGTGGAAACATATGCCCCATGTGCTAGTGGTGGTCCCATCTTGACATGTCTAGAATATATAATCTTTTATAAGAGGTACTTTATGAAATATAAATCCTATATTTTGTGTCCCAATATCTTATGAAATATATTGTAGTCTGGGAAGTCATTAAGACCCACTTCATCAGCCCTCTTTGGCTTCGGAATTCAGAGAAGGTTGCAATTCATGGTGGTTATGAAGTAGCCATGAACTTGGTCATCTCAGAACAAATGAAACTTGTTCCTTTATTTCTTAAAATGATTCCTCTTGGATCCCCTTTTTACATCTTTCTGAGGAGGGAGCCGTTTTTGGCATCCTAGTTCCCCACATAGTTTGGTGCGGGCCTGGGAGTTGGAGCTATTGCAGGGGGTTACTTAAGCGTGACAAAAGCTCCATCTGTTCTTCCCAATATTTTTTTTCTAGGGATGATGGGGCATCCTAGGACTAGATATTATTCCACTATAAGGAATATTCTATCATTTGAGTGATGGAAGAGAAGACCCAAAACCCACATGTGTACTTCACTGGAATGAGTTGTGTTCTTATCTCATCATGAAGATTATCGATGCACCAAGAAATTTTCTCATGTTGGGGGAGAGTCCGATTTAAGGAGTAAGTCTGACCTTTCCTTCTGGAAATTAAGTTTGAGACTCTCTCATTCTATTACAGTTTTTAGTTCATAATGTCACTAACTATTGTATTTGGAAACATCAAGCTGAACTGGAATAGGATCTGGCATCAAAGATCCTCCAATCCAGTTATTAAGTTAGTTGGAAAACTAGTTTATGACCCAGAAGATGAACCTTGAAGAGTTTGAATGAGTAATATATGTTTCACTAATTCTTGTGCTTTGGGGTTCCTATCCTAAAGTCATAGTATGATGATTAGTGCATAAAATTTCTCTTTAGGCCCCCTGATCCATTAAACACTGGGAATATGGGGTTCCTATAATATAGCTACGACATAACATTGCTCACCCAATTGGGGCAAGTCTTCAGTTATGGTTCTATTGGGGCACACCATCCATCTATTTCATCCATTCAAACCATTAATAACTTGATTGTATTTAGGAGCCCTTGGTACATGTCCTTTTGAACCTGAGCATGAGTTGGTGTAGCAGGGGAAAATTTCGCAGTACCACTGCCGCTAGTACTTGAGACAGATACCTAGTTGGGGGCATCATTTGTGGATTTTCCTGAATCGTTTTTGGTTGCTTACCTAATAGAGGGAAATATTTATATCCTCCAAAGACTTGGTTCAGGTTGACTGATAGTCCCGATGCTACCTTGAACAAGCTTTATAACCTTTCTTCATTTACCAGGTTGGGCCCATGGGGTAGAGGCACTTCTGCTGGATGTGTTTGTTGACACTCCACCTCAGGAATGTACCTAGTAGGATGAACTTCTTAAAGAAACTGTGATTTTATTCTCGTTAGCTCTTTAGTTTCTTCCTCCTATCGAGAAAATATCTCCTCAATCATTTGGGACGTAGATTCATTTGGAGGAGGAGGTGGGTTGTATAAAACCTTTTTCCAATTTATCTCCTTATTGGAGAGTCTCAAGGGAAGCAACATGGGATTAGCTAAGGGGGTGACCAAATTTAAGGCCTCTCTTTGGTTTTGGGTATGCACACCTTCACGCTCGGTGTAGACCACCTCTAGGAGGGAACCATATTCCTTTGAATCCTATTTACTTAGATTATCTTTAGTAAGTCCTGTTGGATTTACATCTACAACATTCACTGATGCATACCGCATTGCATGTGGCATACCAGGTTCTGAATTGTAGGATATCTTTTTCTGTCCTTGGTTGGATTCCCTCCTTCTATTCTGTTGTACCCTTCAGGTTTCTTAAAGAAGAGTGACTAAAAGGGCGATATGACCTGATCATGAAATATGCCTCTAACCCTGGGGATATGAATCATCAGACAAGGTAGAATGGGTGACCACTATCTTTGTCATTCTCACCATATGAGAGAAGTCATAAATCTACTAAGATGGAATTTGAGGTAAAAATGCCCCCATCCCTACGGGCAGAGGTGGAGCATGTTTTTTTTTATTTTTATGCCATATCTTGGATTTTTCAGTACTATGGTGGAAAGTTTTGTAAAAAATTCCCCATCCATACATGCTAGGGATTATTCCATACCGTAGCGATAACTACTGCAATTGCTTCTCTCTTGATCTTATGCATTTCAATAAGGGTGTGAGATATATATGGTTCTATATCTTCATGTGAATTGTTTTCTTCCAAGGACACGAGAATTTCTCTTTGATTGGAATTCCTTATGAAATAACCCTCTGGGATTTTCTCATTTTTTGGAATAATGAGCTTTTTGATAGTCTTCTCTTGTCGAACCTGAGGCTTTTGAGACTTACTCCGGAACAATTCTTTCCAAGAATGCTATCTTTACTGAACTGGTACTTCATTTGGATTCTGTCTTAGGATAATGACATTGTAGTATTCAATTTCCAAAGGGTTCTACTGGAAAGGATGTAGGGTGAATTATAGAGCACCATGTTCTCCCCATCCACAAATATAAACACCAGACAATGCATCACTAATGATGCAACACAATTTGTGCAGCATGTAGAGGCATGCCAATTCAATAATTTTCATTTTCTTCTATGATTCTATTAATAGTGTAGATGCAAAAGATTTTATGTTGATTAGATAAAGAAGTTCCCCAAAATAAATTGATGTGGTCAGATTACCCTTTGTAGGGTAGAAATTTTTCCTTTAGCGGGTAGGGAGTTGTCACGATATTGAGGCGAATGTAGTGCACACAATATTCCAACATCTATTTTGGAATGATGAAATAAGAACTTTTCATGGGACAATACATCACTGGTATATCATCCCTATATATTTGTCTTCTCAAAGCAACAAATCCAATTTTCATTCTTCTAGGATCTACTCTACTCATTATGTGGAACATCAATGTTTTTTTGATGATTTCATCCTTAGTGGTAGGGCTATTAGATTTTTCATTGATGCATGAACGATACTGGGGTGGCTCATAGGATAAGAGTGGCCCCAGGCCTTCTCATGGCTGAGAAAGGATATCAATTTTCATTGATAGGGTTTCCATAATATCCGACTTTGTCCTTACAAGATCCTCATAATATGATGGATTAAATTTATTTTGACTGGTTAGGGGAGTACATTCTCACTAGTGTGAATTTTCACTATGGGCAGGGCCTTCTCAATATGTGTCGTGATGGAGAGAACTATAATCATTGCTTGGTGTCTGACCACTTATAGAATTTATGTTGTGTATACCCTGGGGAGGACCTTTAGGGAAGAACTTATTAAGGATAAGACCTTCTTGCTGCCTGATTTCATTGAGGGGAGGGCCTTCATAATGACTGCGACTAGTGAGGACTACAATCATAACCTGATGTATGGCTACAGGTAGAATATATACAGGGTGTATCCTAGGGAGGTCCTATAGGATGAGATGAAATGGGGGGGGGGGGGTAACCTCATCATTTCATGATGCCACTACAGGGGGGCATTCATAGTGACTTCCATCATGAGGAGGACTACCATGAAAGCTTGATGTTCGACTACATGGAGAAACATATCTCCAGTGTATACCATATGGAAGACAATCAAGGTGGACAACATCAAGGGTATGACCTTCTTCCTATTTTATCTTCTAGTCAATGGGAGGGATATCATGAGACTCATCAGAAGAGAGGCTCCCTTGATTGATCTTGTCTGGCCCACAGAGTAAGCCCAAGTGGGTTTTCTTGGGTGAACCTTCCGATCTACTGGTAGAAACATTTCAGGGAGGAACTTCACAACATCTACTGTCTCTTCCATAATTTGGAAATGGATTGAAAGGATATTGATTCTCTATTTATCGATGTTTCATGGAGTTAATAAATCCAGCTTACAGTAGAGAAGAATCGTGAATGATCTCTTCATTTTATAGTTACCTTTTCCAAATATCATTTTTGGGTGCTCTCTTGCGGGAAACTGGGGACACCTACTGTTGGTAAAAACCTTCATATACAATTCCTTGTCTAATTGGTTCCCATGATGTAATAGGGATACTCTGATGAAAATATTGAGTTTTGTCATGGATATATTCCTACCCAAGAGTGGCAACCAACTTGGACTGACGTCCCCTAGATAAAACAAGTATTTGTTTCTGATCTGATTGTCCTTGTATCATGGAATATGGTCGTCGACCCTCCTAGACTAGAGAAAGGATGCTAGTCTACTCTAGATTGATTATCTAATTTAGGGGATGATTCACCCTGCCGAGAGAGATCAGGTTGTGGACCCAAATCCTCTACATTTTCGCTGACACAATGATGTCTTGACAGTTCTGGAGGATATGTTTTGGAATAGATGTTTAATCCTCCATCATCACCATGATGTTCTGTGATATGTATTTGGATGTAACAAGTATATATTCTCATTATGATGTTAGAGAAGGAGTTTGTGTCTGATCCAGTCTTCCATGAGTCACCAGTGGGTACTGGAATTTCTTCTGGTTCAGGGAAGAGGAACGTGTCTGTGCCTAACTAGCTGGGCTAATCCAGCTATTTTCTTCTATTTCTACCATATTAGATTAGTTGGATTCATATTTTTCACACACGTTTTTTTTCTTTTTGTATTGATCTGGTCCATTGGAAATCCCGATCCTTTTCATGGTTATTTGGTGAGAATAATCCTGATTTTTGAAGTTTCATATATTTATAAACACCCTAATTTGGGATCCCCATTTTTTTAGTAGTTTTTGAAGAATGGGTGGTTACTTCATGATTTGGGCCAACCGTGAGCCCATTCCCAGTTTTAAAAACCGAATTTGTTTCTTTTATAACTATTTTTTTCATCCTTTTTCACCCATTCAACTTCCCACTTGTCCTATACGGATATATTAAAACTTATTTATCCTTTTGGACCCATTAGAAATTCATAAGCTGGGTGAATTTGGGTTACTCATTTAGGTATTGGGCCAGCCCATGGGCCCATTTCCTGTTTTAAAAAAATAAATAGTTTCATTTATATATTTTTCTTTTTTTAACATGTTTCGGTGATTCCACCTCCCCCTAGAAGACAATAACCCTATCCTAACCCTCATAATTTATTTTACCTCTTTTGAGCTCATATGGTTCGCGGATTAGGGCGAAAATTCTTAGGAAACCTCAAATCGTGCATAATTGAAAAGGTAACATTTATCAATAATAAATCAATCAATTAGTACACTTTTGGACACCAATCTTCATTTCCTGGTTCTTCGAGACCTTAGGAGTGTATCCAAGACGTTTAAAGCCATTCCAGTCTCTATAGGGTTTCAGATCTAATGGAAGACGAAGAGTTTTCTAGGGTGAAAGGTGAGATTCCTTCTCCTTTCTCCTTCCTCTTCCCCCTCCATTCATTATTTCGTGGATTTATTTTGTCCCCTAGTATTGATAGACCTGTGGTTTTGTTATACCATGTTTTTTGATGGGGTTTTTGTTTGTTTAGGTTTGGTCTTTATAGTTTTATTGTTTATAAACCCGCAGCGGGTGATTTTGGGTGTGCGTTTCAATTACGCCAAATATTTGTGGTAAGATATCCCCTGTACATGCCTTTATCATTCATGTTTCATCATTTTAATATTCTTAATAACTGATATAAATGTTTATTATTTTTTTTAACCCTTCGGATAATTTTATTGGTGTGAAAAGTGGTTGTTTAATAATTGTTTTGTGGAAGGTGGTGTTGTTTTGTCATGAAAGTGCTCAACAAGTCTTTGCTTAAATGTTCCGTTATCTTTTGAAAATATTTTGTCTGGTTTGTAATCTGGTTTATGGTATTTTTAACATGTTACAGTATCTTGAATGAAAATATGGCATTCAATTGGTGTTTTATTCCTTTTCATATACTTAAAATAAATTGTTTTGTTTAAAAAGGGCATGTCATGTGTTCGGTAAATTGCCCGGTTGGCTTTTATGTGTGATGTGTGATTTGAAAGTTATTTGTTTGGATTTATAAAGGAATTGGAATAATTATAAATGGTATTTTTTTGGTAATTATATGGATTTCCTATTTGGATTTGTTTTTACAAACAAGTGGGTTTTGATTTACAACATATTTTGGCCCGAGTTGCCCAAAAATGGACTATTTCACATCTATATGAAACTCGTTGTGTTTTGAATATGTAACCTGAGTATTATAAGAGATTTATGAATTTTTTTTGCTTCTTTAAATGGTGTTTATACAGATACTTAATAAAATTAAAATGCATACCTTCGTTAAAGGTTAGTTTTGAGAAAATGTTTAAAGGCCCGTTTGGCATTTCCTATAAATGAAGGAGTGTCTCACTTGTATATAACAAGTTGTGCAATTGGGATTGTTTTATGGTCCATTAAATGATTTTATGAAATGTTTATTGGGCTTCAAATTATTATTTGGTTTGGTTTTTATGTGTGTTTATAATTGAAAGAGTGTTTTTGAAAGAGTTTTATGTGCAAAGCCTCAATACACTTCATGAAATTGTTTTACCAAAATATTTAGCAGTTTGTTGATTAGTGTAAGAAATGTGAAGAAAGATTATGGGATGTTTATGTTTTTATGGTTTTTAATGGAATGTGGATGTGAAATGTGTATTTGATAATATGTGTAACTTGATTGAGCACTAAAGGGAATCCTGGGTATCTAGGTAGGCGGACGTGTACTAGTATGCTAGTGATTCTGTGGGGGTTGGCCTCTGTCTCACGTAGCAAGTTTGACGATGACAAAACTAACTAATCTATGATGATGATGATGATTGGGGACTGCTAGGTTATGGGTATGTTCCCTACTAGTGGATCGTGCACAAGAACATATATTTATTATGGTTACTTTCACCGAGATACGAGGTACCTGGGGCTCACAACTAACTAGTGCCTAGGGGTATTCCCGTGACTAGTGCTCATTGGATATTTTGTACTCACCGTCAGCATAAAGTGTGTTTGGTTGGTAAATTTAGTATTATGTGTTATTTATTTAAAAGTTAAAATTCTTTAAAGCATCCCTCTTGAAAACTATTTTCATTTTGATGTTGCACATCTTTGAAAAAAAAATTGTCACTTGCATTTTTGTTTATTAAAAATTCATGTTTTTGTCTGATAATTATTATAGCATGGATCCTCATTTGAAAACCATACTTTCAAATATTTAATTTAAAACTATAAATTGATGTTTATTTTATTTTAAAGGAATGTGCATTGGGAATAGAATATCGGGCTAACCTACAGAGTTTTAATACTCACGCCTATAGTCTTCTTCTTTTTTTATCCCTTGTGCAGGTTTCATCTTTAGTTCGATCACCTTGGGCGACATTTTATCATTGGGTTGTAGAGTGACCAGAAGTGTCACATGGAGTTAGTTGTCCATCGGGATTGTTCAGTTGAGTTTTTGGTTTTGTTCTAATTTTAGTTTCTTGTACAAATAATATTTAGTTCAATTTTTATATAAATTCATTTTGGGATGTCCATTTATTTCTGCTGTTTTGTTTGATTGTTTATATATTTGATAAATCGTTCCCTTGTGTACTCTATTGATTCCCTTGGTGCTTGTCACCATCCCAGGAGGATCGAGAATGCCTATCAGTACTTGTCGCGGGCTAGACTGGGTGACCGGTTCAGGGTCGATTCGAAATGGTTTGTGACAATATTTATGGGTAGTAATTTATGTCTGCTCATTTTCCATTGTATTTATCTCACGGGATTGATTACCATCCACAAGAATTTGAATCTAGTCATATTTTCTTGCCACCATATTTGGCTGGTGGGCTTCATTGTGGTAGGAAATAATTTGTAGCTACTTATTGATCGCCACCGTATCTTACTGGAGGGATTCAGAGGCACCAGTAGTGTAGTGTGAATACCCACAAATTTTCTCCATATTTAGATAGCGGGCATGCAGTGCATCAGTTAGAATTTGGACCTACTTGTATCTGGTTTCTACCTTATTTGGATGAAATTCTTTTTATAAATTGGCATATATTTTCACCTACCTATAATTTAACACCCTATCTACACAGCAGGACCAGTGATCACTGGAAAGAATTTTCAGCAGCTCGTATTGTGCCATTGTATATCTGTGGCAAGCTTCATAAGAGTGAGTGAGAATTTATGTCTGATTGTAGATTTTAATGGAATTTATGTGGTAGGCTTAGAAAGGGAAGGAATAGTTTTATGTCTGTGCACGGTGTTCCACCACTTTCATATGAAGAATATCCTCCTCAAGAACTAGGGTAATGACCTTATCTTGATCATGCATTTTCCGCCCTCAGTGGGTAGCTCGAGGGGCCAATGTCCTTTAGATTTTTAGTAGGTTCCCTAGGTATGATATCCTCTTTAGAGTTAGGATATTTGGTCGCACGACATTGGCAGTGATGTTATCTAACATGGATCCATGAGTAAGACCCCTATGCGTTTGGGATTTAGTCATCAACATCGACTTCATATTCCTCCTTGAGGTAGGGGAGGTATTCATTATCACGCTATGGGGAAAGGATCCCAAAGAGGTTGGAGATAGCCAGAGGAGCCTCACTATGCTGGGTTTCTAGTCACAGCTAAAGAAGTGACTGAAGAGACTTCACAGACCGGAGGGCCTATCTAGAAACCTCCACAATGGGGAGAGTACTGTTTTGGTGGTAATATTTGATCAGTGAGTTCAAAACACATCATTGAAATTAATGGTTAGGCGGTGGGGTCATGTTCTTCATCGGGGACCCAACCACATGTGTGATTATTGAGGTGTGTCAATGGGCCAGTGGTCAATATTCCATTTGTATTGAGGGTTTCTATTTAAACCTAAAATATATATGAAATGTTCCAAAAAACCCCCCCATAATGTAGCTTCCCATGATCACATGATTAATTGATGATTTGTCTTGGCACTATTATTTTTATGTTACTTAAGGGGCTTGAGGTGGTATAATATTACCACCAGGGTTAAGGATAAAAATCTCGTTCACTATTTTTATTCCATCCCAATTCACCATGTAAGAGTATGTGGGAAAAAGAAATTATCTGACGTATAATATCCTATTGTCTATTATCTTTAGGGTAAAACCACCACTTTGGTTAAGGATTCACATCACCATGACTATTTTTGTTAATTCCTGATTCTTATCATAGACATATCGGGGAAAAAAATGGTCTTACGTGTAATATTTTCTTGTCTTTTATATTTGGGGTAAAACTACCACCTTAGATAAGGATTTAAATCAGGTTCAATATTTTTGTTTTGTCTTGTTTCGTGTGTTCATAATATAAGGGAAAAATGGTTTGACATGAAATATCCACTCGTCTATTATCATTGGGGTAAAACAGGCCTCTTTGATTAGGATTCACATTGGGTTCAACATTTTTGTTTTGTACTGATTTTCATTGTACTGGGGAAAACAAAATGGTTTGACTGATAATAGCTCATTTCTTACTATTATAGAGTTTCACATCAGTTTTACCATTTCATTTTGACCTGATTTGTGTTGAGACCCTTTTTGGTGGGCTGGATGGTTGTACTTGTACTGGTCAATGTGTCCTTTTTATATTGCGAAGGATGTTCTACTATTGAATTGACATGGAATGCGATTGTGGGGGGTTGAGTGTTTGAACAATCATCCCTTATCGAGTACAAAAACTTCAGATGGTCTCTAAAGGGTTTATTTGTGGAGCCAGAAGCACCCAATGACCCTTTTATCCAATATTTAACAAAACTAATATCCAAAGGAAGGTTCTTGTTGGATTATTTGGCCAACAACACTTAAGGACTTCATTGTTTGAGAGGACGGGGGCTCGGGCTCATCACACCCTTTTGGGGGGAATTATTTCCTACTCCAAGACTCTCTAATAGATTTAATAAATGATCATTTTTTCATGAATCCTTAGTTAATTCCCAATAATGTGTCCTTAGTGTACCCCTAGAATAGAATTATCAATCTGAGTATGTACAGATATAGAAATTTTCGAGATAATGTTGGATTAAGACATATTATGAGTGACTCTAAAGTTTAACATAATCTAGGGGGATGATGGCTATTTTGATGTCAGGGTTGAACCCATGAGATAGTCTTCCTATGTTCCTTGTGAGATGAATCAGAGCCCACATGGTTCGGTTGGAGTTGTGACTGACACCTTATAGGTGGAATTTTTGTGGGGGAATTATTGGGGATTACGCATGGGAGCTTCCCATATGAGAGAAATAATCTGAGGCTTACATCTGAAGAGGCTACCCTTACTTGTTTAGGGAAATTTTATTTGGAATAAATTATTAGGGTAATTTAAATTGATCTAAATCCTTAGGTAGGTGTCCTACATATCCTGGTTAGATCAAGAATCAGAGTTCTCATAGTTCATTGCATGGGGATTTAGAGTGGAAGGTGTACATTTTTCCAGAACCATGAGGAGGATCTCAACCCATGATGTTTTGGAGGATTGGTTGGGGTAACAGCTAGGAGGATTCACAGGTTTTTGGGATATTTTGATATCTTGATCACTACTAAACTCTAATCCCACATGATTCATGATCAATGTGAGAAATAAGAGAGAGTGCCCTAGAATGAGATGAGTAAGGGAACCACCTCCCATGGAAAGGCTAGGGACACACTTCAGAGAGAGTGCCCTAGAATGAGATCTGGGAAAGGGGAGAAGCATTGAACCTTATCACAGAGAAAAGTTGTATGATATATTTAACTTTTTACTATCCTTGATTGAATGGAAAATCCATTTATTACCCTTGATACCTAGAACAGGGAGGTATATGTGAGCACCCCATAGTTGGACCCTCTATTACCATGTTAATGTAGACTTAGGAACATTTGAGGCGGTCCGTACTGTTGTAGGGAATGCCCACTTGTCTCAACTTACCATAAGTATGTAGACTTAGAAGGGAGTACTGATGCACCTGATGGTCTCATCAAATAGGTCTAGTGGATTTGGAAGAGGCTTTGGCCTATACAAGTAATTTGGTTTGTGGAGTATCCATGGAAGATATGATGGAAACAGAAGGAGATGATCAAAACTGGAAAGTGGAACATCCAAGGGCACCCCATTTTGTACATTGTTTCTTCATACGGGTTGAGGAACTACCCACATAGCATGCTACTACACGGGTAGAGGTATTGTCCACATACCAAAGTGGTACTCATACCTGGATGTGGTCTGCATATCCTGATGGTATTCGGCCCCAGGTTCCAGCTGCGTAGCATGGAGTGACACAATGCTAAGTTCTATCTGTGTAGCTGGTTGCAACATGGTGCAGGGTTCCTCTCCCATAGCCTTGGGATATGCAGGGTAGTAGAGAGAAGTGGTAAAATTAGTTCTACAATTCAGGGAATGTTTATCCGCCACAAGAAAATGGTTCTTGGTTAACTAGTTTTGGTTCGCATTATACCCATTTTTATTATGTGTTCTTCTTTTTATGGTTCATGGTGAGTTTTTACCAGTGGGGATTAGTCTAAAGTGTTTCACAACTCATCAATCAATACTTATGAGAATCCATTAGTGAGAGTTTGTTCAATGCACTTTCCAATCCCCCATTTTGGGCTCCCCTTGGGGTCCTTTTATATAGTGCCGAGGAAGTAGTATGTATGGTTCACACGACACCTTTTGTAGAATTCAATGAATAAATTTCCTAGCCTGTGGACATCTTGGTCAAAAACGATTTTTGGGGATGCAATTTTCTATGGCAGAAATCACCTCCTCAACCCTGCGAACAACACCATTAATGGGATGAACTGAAGTCACCTTGTCTTTGACTTAATTTTACAGTGTTGGTGTGTGGGGGTGTACCTCCCCGTATCATTTTTTCCAATGATACAGTTCATAGGACTGTGGTTCGTGGGTGGAATTTCTCCACCTCCATTCTGCCAAAAGATATAGTCTGTAGAGGGGGGGGGGGAGTCATTTATTCTATGAAATTTCTAGTAAACTGGCCAATGCCTCACATTCCATCATTTATCAGGTGGTCCATGTATCATTGTATTCACGGAAAATACCATCCATGTACCATTCCTATAAATTAGTATGTGGACCACTTTGTTGCTTTTCCAATTTTTTTCATCAATCTTCTTCTAAAAGTTTCAATCGAACCGGCGTCTTATTCCTTCATTATTCTTTTGGGTGTATTTTCCTTCCCTTTTCAGAGTTTTTAGGACCCCACAGATATAAAGAGGTTCTAGAATGTTCCATGGGGATTATTTTGGTGTTTTATAAGCCATGATGTTTGGTACAAAAAATATATTTGAAATTTCATGCGCAAAATGGATTATTGGAATTCACCATGTAATTTCACTAAATATTTTCATCTCAAGATTATTTTTATAAATATCAAGAATTCCAAAGAGAGTGGGATGGAGTAAATTTTACCATAGATATTTAAATTTCATAGTTATATCCAAAAATTCAAATTTGAAATATGTGTAATATAAAGGATCTCATGCACCTGATTATTAGTATTCACCTAGGGAGTATTTCTAAAATAATTACTATTTTTTAAAATTAATAATTGGAATTTTCTAATATTTGTTTTATATAGTATGGAGGAAAATAATATCAACTACAAAAGTTGATGTTATCAATGTATTTAAGTTTGTGGATCATGGATTTTAATCTAGAAAATTGGCCATTGTTTCTTGAACTATTTGAAGAGGCTAAACTATGTAATGGAGAGGATTTTATTAATGTATGATATATAAGATAATTCATCTACATACTAAAATAATTTTTTTTACTATGATCCCCAAGGATTTAATGTGTTTTCTCTTGAAAAATGATAGTTTTCCTTAGAGGATTTCTACCCTTGTCAATAAAGGCCTAGAGAAACTTTTTTAATTCCATCGATTAATCCAATAGTTTTCGGTAGTTTTTATAATATTATATTTGGTTTTAATTGTTAATTTTTTTTATTTTTCAGAGGTTAGGACTCATAATTAAAAATCTAGGTCCAGGACCAATCCATTAACTGAATGGTTTTTCCATATCCATAAAAAATATGCTTCCACTAAACTTGGAAAATAGAAGAGGTTATGAATTATCCTTTAAAGAGTCTAGGTTGTGTTATCTCTTTTAAAAGTTTTGGTTATTTAAACTTGAATATTATAATCAGTTTGGTTTGTGACACCTTGTGTAAGAAGTTTGGGTATAAATACTAGTAACTCCCAACCAAAAACACTATTCTTATAGTAGGTTCAATTCCACTATGAATTTGAGAGGTTTGAAGAGTAGATGCAGGATCACGTTGATCTGAGCTGTGTTAAAAATAATTGAATCTATAATTTACTTTTTTTTTCATTTAATTTATATCTATTTTTCATAGTATTTATCATTCAATTTTATATTTCTACGACTCATCACCTTCCACATATAATAATTAAACAATTATTTATTTATGAAATAAAATTCATCCCCTATTATCCATTTCCATCACACTTTTGAGACCTAATATCATGTATAACTCAAAATCACCCACCTTGACCAGTCTCACCACAAAGGTCCATCTAAATATAATATGTATCAATATCATACCCTCAATGATCCTATACCTTTAATCCATACTTAATTAACTAATCCGACCCTTATTTTATACCTAAACACCGCAACCACTATACATGTTTTCCATTTTATACCCCAAAGGGATTCAAGGAACACCTTCCATAATATATTCTCATCATTAACACACCAATAGGCCCTAAAAATCCTAATATGTGTAATTAAATGCACAAACTCCATCCCAATGATTCTGATAAACTTATTATTAATGAAGAAAAAAATGAAACTTAACATAGATCTATTCATAAGAATATTCATATTAACCATATCTAGTCCTCACAATGATTCCCATCATATAGAAAAAATAATCTCAAGTTCATATCTAAATCCCTATGGATCTCCATAGTCATTGAATCCCAAACCCCAATCATATCATTTATAAGTCCTATAAGCACACTCAATGGAATGGATTATCACCCCTACCATGAAATAACACTATTATTTGAAGCCCAAATGACTTACCTTACTTCAATAGTATCATTCCAAACATCCTATTCATCTCATTCAAGGAGTTTCCAAGTTATATGTCTATTCCTATAGCCCCCCATAAAATTTTCCAAGATTAAACACTAAATGATCCACTCTTTGGAGGATAACCACTAGGAATCCTACAACACACTCACTTAGATCATTCTAGAAAATTATTAATTCATACCATGATAGAAGGAACATTTTAGATTCTTTAAGAAATTATAGAAATAATATTACTTGATAGTATGGCCACCGGGCATCTCTCAAAACTCTAACCCAGACATGGTATACTCAAAAGTCAATAAGGGCTCATATTAAGACTATCCAACCATTCTGAAGTCAACTAAACCCCTTGACAGAGTTCCTAGACATAACCGAAGTCACACACATTCTAGAACACACACAGACACACGGTTAGGTATTAAAAGGACCACCTACCTAACAATAATGTTACACACTAGAATAATATCTTATGCTATACTTTTCCAATCCCACACCAATCATTACAACACTCATATTCCCCTATTACAAAGCAAAAATCACAAAAAAACAACAACTATATTCTATTATAATTAGTTAAATAATTCAATATAATGAGGAATAATCAATAAGAACTTACAAAGTAGAGTCCAATGCATGAAACCTGGATAAATGACATTCCAACAATACAAGGAATGAATAAGACACTTATGTAACAAATAATTCCTTGAAATATCACCCATAAGATTTTATTCTCCAATAAAATTTGATAATAACCTTAATAAAATCTTTTAAGTGATATAATTCTATCGAAATGATGAAGAACATGAAGTATTAATTCTCTTTTTTAATCCTTATGTCACCACACAATGAAGAACCAACATATTATTTGGATTTCCCCATCCCTTATTGAAATATATCATAAAAACATTTCCAATGGAAACTGATAATCAAAGAATATAGTAAGGAATAAAAAGAAGAAGAAGGGATTGATTTTGTCTATTCGGAATGGTGAATCATGCCCAGATCATCCCACACCCATTTGGGAAATGGAATAAGAATTATAGGGGAATAGGGAGTACATCCTAATGTTCCTCATCGTCCACAAAGTATAAGTACATTGATTGGATGGTGGGGAATCCAGGGGATTTGTACACCCATACAAGTCATAGTGTACTTGCTGGAAATAATACTTACTTACATAAATAGGGCCATATGACCCTATTATGATCAATTAGTCAAACAATAAAATCATCTAACATGCTAAAAACACCACTTAGGGGTTCCCATAGCCTAAGAAGTATGATCTAAAACCAAATTCCTAAAATAGACCTTCTATAGAAATAAATTTTAAATGTTTTTCTGGAATATAACAAACCATAATAATATAGGTTGTTAAAAACTCCACACAACTGGGCTTATCATATTAAAGAAGCATAAATTATGGTCCATTGACAGTGGATTCAGCCATCAAAATCTGATGTTAGTAATAGATCTCTATTCTGACTTGTTATTGAACTACTATATGAATGTTAGATCAAACTCGTCTATATTTTTATCATAAACACCTTTTCAAAACACACAAACACATCAATCATATCCAAAATAATGCATCTGATGCTAATACCACTCTCTAATACATAATTATGTGAAATAATTGAATATTCTTTCTCAAGTGGATTAAATTAGACAAAAAGGGACACCATGCCACTTCAATTTCAACTTTTAATCCACTATATAATGTCTTCTGAATGGCATCATGAGACCACACAACCTCCAACATTCTCAGTCTATAGAACACATCCCCTATAATTAATTGAATGTAATGATGATAACCACCATCATAGATTAATATCCAAGTTAAATATAGATTTGGAACCAAATATGATTCATCAGATTTCCTAACATTTAAAAATATTTACACGGATCATTTCTTGCATGACACAAGGGCCACACACTAAGGTTTGGTGGGATTCTGCCAAATATTTCATTCTCCATAAAACAATCCCCTCAAAACCATCTATCCTAAAAACCCACAATTAACAACAACCATAACACATAATCCCCACTCAATGAAAACTACAGAACTTGACCCTAAATACATACATTTAGGTTCTACAGTGAAAAATAGACCCAAATAGCCCTCTCATAATCTTCTTGATACTCAGTAATCAATTCCAATTTATGACATGTTCTAGTCCTCAAGGGAACAATAAATTTACATTGGGGTCAATCCAAATTCATCATAACGGTCCTCTACCATTGTCTCAAATTTTATAAAGAACACCCAATTTTTTATAACATCTCTCGCATGAAGAGACTAAAAATAAATTCATTGGTATTAATTGACTTTGGTTGAGACCAAACTTTATCTATTTCAAACCCACCAAAATTAGCGACACTCTACACATGGATACCTCAAAATACCTTTCCAAAGAACACTCTTTTCCACCTTATCCCTAAAAGAAAAATATTCCCCATTATATATTTTTTATAACCATTTTGGTGCATCTACATCCATTTAAGGACCAGGTTGGATTTTAATGGGAAACCAAAGTTATATGGATATATCTCTCTCATTTGGATGCTATGAAAGAGAGTTTTAAAGAGTTATAATGAACCTCTAACCAAGGTAAATTCACTAAGATAATACTCACCCAAGATGTTTTTCAAACTTATTTGATGTTTTAACAGACTCTCCCTATCTAGTACTACTCATCAACCCCAATATATATAAACAATGTTCACAGAAGAGTGACCCATATACTCCTCAATAAAAAATAAATTATCCAGGATCCAATGTTCCTTAAACAAATGCATCCAAAATCCATCCACCTTCTAAAACATGAAATCCCAAACAAGTAACAAATTCTCACTGATTAACCCACTAAGTATCACATGGATTTAAAAAACCTGATATATAATGGAACGATTTAACCATATATAAAACTCAAATTATTTTTCTAAACTTAAACCACTAGAAAAATAAAATCTACCCTATTTTTCAAGGATGAACTACACCTCATAAATCACTGAAATTTATTTTTCCCCAAAATAGAATTCAAAACACCAATAGAAAACCAAAAACTTAAAACCAAATCCATTGAATTGTAATCAAACACCCAAATAATCAACCCATTCTACTCTAAACTATTGACACATCCCCCTATGATTCTAGAATAATATGAAAAACCTACACATTCATCCCTCAAGAGAACGAGGATCAACCATCCCACACTAGTTGACTATTACTAATCACTTAACAGGAACAACCACCATAATTAGCATGGTAATAGCTGAGATCACCATATCCTGATTCATATATTACCATATCAAGGAAATAACACTCAATATTACAATATCCACATCATAATATAAACATATAAAAAATATATACTTCTAATAAATAAATTTACTACAAATATTTTTTTTAAAACACATAAAAAGCTATTTTTGATTATATATTTAATTAAATTATCCTTCCTACAACATTTTATAAAATAAAAAAACATTTTAACAAATTTTCAAAAACATATAACCAATTTTTAAAACCATTTCTCATCTATATGCATTCATTAACATGTTTATGTATTCCTACATGCCTAAGGATGATAAAAAATACACACCTCTCTCAACACCCTGGTCTAATTGTTAAACAACAAATAATAAACTCACCTAAAACATTATCCCTGAATCAACAACTCAATCATAATAATAACAATAAAATGAATAAGAACCCAATGAACAATAGCTTGAAATTTCCCTATAAATGGGTTAAATATGCCCAATCATAATTTCCTTCCCATTATATGACAAAATATTACCAAAAACTTCCATATATAAATATTATGTGAATAAAAAATGACATAATACAATTTTGTAACTCCTCAACTTGTATTGCTCAAATATTACACGAGTCAGTTGGTCTAGAAGACCTTAGTAATGCCACCCCACAAGTTATTGGTTGTAAAAAGTGGAGAGAGTATATAAACAATGTAGGGAGACTATACTCTTGGTACCATAACATAAATCAATATGTAAATAAAGAAATCATAATTTGACATATTAAAGTTATTAAAAAACATAAACCTAATGAAAAACCAAAAATAATAAATAATCACAATTTTTTGTAACAGTAATGTACCCATGTTGATCATATAGTCATATGATAAGGATCAACTATAGGGATGATAAAAAATAAAATAAATTGAAAATAAAACACAATATAAATATAATGACAACCTTATGTCCCTCCCTAGACCTATCTCTCAAAATTCATCTTGCTACGTCATCCAGACCCCCATGAAACCTATCCTCTAACATCAATACAAAAGGTTTTCACACACACTGAGGGATCCTCTGCAGGGCATGTGTATAGGAAATAAAATGGATTAACCAATTTTTACCTTATATAAGATATTAGATTAATTTATGCATGTATGAGAACATAAATGATGTCTAATAAAATACATGAAAACAACAATAAAAAATCATTTTGTGATAACTAGGCTACCATGGCACCAGATCTTACCTACTTATCCATTTCTGGTAATCACGTCCATCATAATCACATGTAATCAAAATTCCAAGAAGAAAATATATAACATATATAGTTTAAGGAACATCAAAAATAAATTAGTTGAAATAAATAACTCAAAAAACCCATGTAAAATACAAAACCAATCTGTGTAAAGGAATATAATATCCAATCCGAGGAATATCTTTACCCATTAGCTGATAAAGAATATGAAGGAGTGGGGAAGGGGGGTACCCCCCCTTGATTATGGTCATCCCAAAGAGAATAACCATGAAGGGTGTATTGAAAAGGGTAGTGATAAATGACTATTCAATCCTACTTTTAGAAACATTTGACCTAAATATGCCTGGTACCCAATGAATCCATAACAGGTTACCAGGGTCTCACTGGACACCTAGTACAAGTCCACTGGTTGACTGGTTTTCCAGCCAGGGCTATTGAACCACTAGGGTTGTTAATTTGTACATGGTGGATACTTTCATCTTATATTAATATTTTTTCCAGTCAACTTTGCTCTAATGCATTGATCACACACAAACCCCCAATTTTTTTAAAAACATTTTTTGAGGTTTCTTGATCCTAAAAATTATTTTCTAAATAAAATTTGATAATAATATCCTTCTCATGAACTCAAAATTCAAATATCATTTAAAAATAGTAACTTATAATGTTGGGGGTCATTAAAAACTCCCCACAGAAGTTATTGTCAACTACTAGAAACAATCAATATGTTCTACCAATAATTGATCCGGCCATCAAAATATGACATCCTCTCACATTATTGATTAAAATTAGTTATAAATCAACTATAATGATACCTAATACAACCCAACTATATTTTCATATAAATATATTCATTTAATACCCCACACACATCATTTATTACACAAAAGATGCATCTGATTTCAAAAAATCTCTTCGATACTAATTTATTTTCATAATTTACATGTGGTCTTTCCATTACCATAAACTACTAAATACGGGAAACCATCCTACCTCAATTAAATCTTTGTATCCTCAACATAATGTGTCTTTCATATGACATCAAAAGACCACATAAGATCTACCAATCCCAATAACCAAGGCACCTCCCCCAACTTAAACAAAACCCAATTTTGAGAGCCACCACTATAGATGAATCATAAAAACTTATATATTTTCAGAAAAAATATGATTTAATGAATTTCATGACATTTAAAAAACCAAATGTCAATCAAATCATAATATACATGTTGTTAATAGATCAAAAATAATTGGGATACTCCACACCATAGTATTCTCGGTATCAATATCCCATAGATACCATATCTCATGGATGATGATATTTCATAAAAACTAATGCACACTATCCCCTCTTATTGATACCCATAGATGTCAACTTGCAATGCTTGATTTTGGGTTCTACAATAATCAATTACCCAGAACATGACTTGCCTAATGAAATATGTCCTTATTCATAATTTCCAATCATATACATGTTTTAATCCCATAGGGTATACCAAAAATACCCTTGGGGTCATCCTAACTCATATCAATAGACCTTTACCACTACCTCATAATTTACTATGTACACCCAACATAATACCACATTTCACCCTTCATGATCCTAGAAAGATCTTATATGTTCCTAACCCACTCTAGATTTGAAAAAACATTATCTATTCCAAAACTATAAAATATAGTAACATTACTTACATGGGTGCCTCAACCTCCATTTATAAGAAAGACTCATTCCCACCACATTCCAAATAAAACAATATCCCTCATATTAGAATTTATAATAATATCAAGGTGATTCAATAATCCTCTAATGAAAAGGTAGCACTGGTATGAAAGCCCCAATATACTTGAAATTAATTATCTCATCACTACCCCATGAAAAATATTTCTAAATATTCACAACATTCCATCCTATAGAGTAGTTTCACTAGGTAACCACTCATTAAAGAATATTCCATACCAAACATGACATATTAAGAGCCAGTGGTAATTGGGAGTCACTTATCAAAGTCAAGATACCAATCTGAATATTATATCTTAATTACCTATATCTGACTCCGAAAAAAATCAACTATCCAAGATCCCATGGTTCCTTAAACCCTTGCATCCAAAATCCAATGGAATTTCAAAACATCCCTTTCTAGTAATTTCACATATTCTTTCTACTCTAACCACAAGTACTACTTGAATTTCATAAAACTGAGCCATACTAAATGAATTCAACATACTATGATGTTTGAATCATTTTTATAAACTAAAGGAATTATATTATCATAACCAAACCAATTTATTTAACCCACATTCCTTTCATGAATAACTAATAATGATTCTGTCCAAAATATAAAATTATAAATTCTAAGGCATAGCCAATAACTCAATACCACATAAAACTAGAATTTATCCAATTCCAAAAGTAACTGACAATTCTATTTTAAATCTATGACAGATTCTACCACAAGAATAAAAAATATAAAATACACATGAAATCATTATTCAGGAGAATGAGGATAAAACACCCCATTATAGTTGATCATAACCATTGACCAAATAGGATCAACCACCAACATTACCTATGTAGTAGCCCAACTATTGTCATTAAGATTCCCATAAAATTGTCTAAAGGAAATAAAACCCACTATATTGAACTTCTAAGGGGTATATATCTAACCAAACATCTCATATAATCACCATACTATACTGTGGGAACTAATATGTTAATAAAAAAAAGGTATTTAACACCAAAATCTATTTTTTATAGGGATTTTTTTCTACAATGAGTATTACCATAGTGAAATCACAATAGAATAAAATGTGTGGTAAAAATTAATTAAGCCAAAAATAAGATTTTATTTAGGAAAATAATTAATGAGTTATTTTTGATTTTTGATATAATTTAATTATATCCTACGATATTTTCTCAAAACCCTTCTTTCTTATTTTAATATATATTTTTAAAAATCCTCACACATGAAAAAATGTCACATCTTGAAAAAGTAATATACATGTTTGGGTAAACATATAAGACTAATAATATTGTGAAAACACACAACTTTATTACAAACTAATTTAAAGAATAAATAAATGAATAATAAATTTACATATAACTTTGTCCGTGGATCAACACCTCAATGATAACAACAAAAAAAGGAAGAGAATAATATATCAGTTGCTTGAATGTTTTTTTATACATGGGTAAGTTTGGCCAAATCATAAGTTCTATGCTATGAAATAACAACATCTTACCAACAATTATATTACCAAAATAGTATTTAACCCAAAATTAATTATTTGATACCACTTTTTAATGCTTCAACTTATATAACCAAATAATATTTGGATTTTTCTTCCAAAAGACCTCAGTCATACCTCCTCATACTATAGATGATTATAAATATATTTAAGAGTATATATCCAATATTGGAATACTATACTGTTGGTTACATGATATACAATAACAATTGAAAAATGAAAACATCATATAACATAGAGGGAAAATTATGATGGGGTTTAAATGGATGCCTTCTATGGCGACTCCCCCCTTATCACTCATGGATCTGTGTAGGGTTTCCTCCCAAACCCTCTAATGAGGGGTAAAAGGTGTGACTAACCACAATTTCCCTCCATTTCTCACCTTATTTAACCTCTTATAGACTTCTTCCTCTTCTCAATCATCATGTCTATGCATCTCTTTAGGCATAACACTCTTAAGAGGGTTTATTGGTCCAAAAAAGGTGTTTCTATGGAGGATTCAACCACTTCTAACTGGTTATAGCCTCATGTTCCACTAGGTATATCTAGGTTAGAGCTAGAGTGATGGTATCACTATGGTTTTGGGATATGGTTTGGTGGTCAAGGGTTTTTTAGACACCCCTAGGTTGTTATGCTCTGGTTTTCGGATTGGGTTTTTTGTCTCTGTGTTACTGTTATCCAAATCCATTGAACATTTTATCCTGAAACTAACCGCATGTTCTTCTTCTATTTTATGATTTTGATTTGAAGTGGTGGTTCCAAATATGTTTTGGAGGTGGGTCTGGTGGCCAATGGTGCTCCTTGTGCATCCTGGATCATTTCAATTATTTTTTTCTTTATCATTTCAAATCTCTTCTTCATATTGTCAACAAAGGTCTGTTTCTTCTTCTATAGTGGGGGTTATGTTTTCTTAGTGGATAATATGACCTCCAAAGGTCTGTTTAAGGTTCAGAAGGTGACACCGATGGTGGTTCCTAGATTGTGATGTCGACTATGGTTTTTTCTTGTGAAGATGGTTTCTCTCATTTTAGGATTCAAGATTTGGTGATTTTCTGGTGTGGTGATGGATGCTAGTGTCAATGACTATGGTGAAGTGACAATGGAATAGTTTTTTTTTGTGATGGGAACTTTTTTGGGATGATATAGAGAGGGGATGGATGATGATGATTCTCTATTTTTCTATTGATGATGGTGATTGTATGATGTTGTGACTAGCTGACGTAAGTGTCTCGTTGTTTGTGGCCACCTCGGGGTTGGTGTTAGTTTTTGGAATTTTCAAATATCATTTTCTGGTTTTTGGTCTTGGATCTCACTTGATTTATTTGGTTACCATGTACCCTTAAATTGGTTTTCAGGAAATTAAATAAAAATATAAATTTCAGTCAGTCATATAACACATTAGAGTGGCACAAAAAATTAAATCTAAAGCAGAATAAAGAATAATAAATAAAAATAATTTCTATAAACAATACTTTACCCAAGATAATCATATATTCATTCAATAAGGATATCCCACAAATATGACCATAAAAAATAAATAGATCTTATAATTAACTATAGAAATTAGAAAAACCATGTGTCGTTGTTTGGAACAATCTACCACATTCCATCCAACTACCGAAACTAAATTCTCCCATGAGACTTATCACCTAACATTTAGAGAAAATTTCTTCACAATCACCAAGGTTATCATGTAATTTTTTAGTATAAAACATTATTTAGTTCACCAAATCATCCTTTATATTTTTTATCATATTAAATGTTTCCATGTACATGAAATTAAATCAAGAAAAAATATAATACATGTATTAATATTTTTTGTTCATTTTCTAATGACTAAGATAAAATGAAACTTGAACCTAGAATATTTGTATAATTTCAATAACCACCTATATCATAGTCACATTTCATTAGAATCCAATCAAGTAAAGGCATAAAAATATCACATCTCGGGAGCATTGGAATCCCATTGGGGAAAATTCATAACATAACCAGTCTTATGAATATACAAAATTAATCAGCAGAATAAGGTAATATAGACAGTCTAAAGAATATTAAAAACCCATATGGGGAAATAAATTACATATTCTGTCTCAACAATATCAAAAAACTATCAAAGGAAAGGAATAACATACCTAGTCTAGAGAATATTAAGGAAATGAGGATCTTATCTAAATGATCTCCAAGAATGAAAAAACTCCGGACCCTATCTCGGTGTTCCATTTATATATGTAAAAAGGGGACCCTCTCTCAGTGTTCCCATGTTCATAACTTTTGGGGTCCCTCACTCAGGATCCCATGGGAACATATAATACAACACCTTATGTATGGTTTCGACATTAATCATTACATATTATAGTGAATTTGGACCAAAATTATTTTTATTATATTCTTGAGAATCGCTTTTTAGAGTTTTAGATAATTGGAAAAAAATATCACATAGTAAACCCATGAATTAAAAGTGGAAACCCATACTCAGTATATTATTTTCTAATCATAAAAAACTTTTTGAAATGAAACATGGTTTATTTCCTTAATAATTCTTCACAATTGTTTACGTTGAACTCATCCTTTTCCCCAATATTCCTGAAAACATATTAAAAACATTACAAAAATGTGGGATGAGAACAAAAATCTTAGTAATTTAAATAAATTATGAACTCTATTAGTCTAGTGAAAATATGAAAACCCATTAAAAACTTTTTCATAAAAACATATATTTTCTTCCAAAGAAAGAATCATTTTACTTAAAAAGAATAATTATATTTCCTTTTAATGTGAAATGATTTCAATGATAACTCATTAGAAAGCATATAATAGTCATGTATATTAATATGAAAATCATAATCATAAAAACCTTGTAGAACCCTAACAAACTTGAATAACCGTATGAAAAACTTTTATTATAATCCTCCAGAGACCAAAATCATTACTCAACACATTAGCGTGAAATTTGGGTGCACCCAAAAATATAACAGAATAAAAAAAAAGAGATATAATTCGTATCAACCATTCATAAATAATGTAAAATTACCATATCATGACTAAAAACCTTTAAAACTATTTTAAACTCATGTGAAAAACACTTTTCGATATCTAAATACACCTTTTTCTTAAAAATCATTTTTAAAACCTAAAAAATGTGAACATCATAAAGAATCCATTTTATTGAGAAATGTTTATGAAAACTTTTTAATGAATATAAAATTATTAAACAATCATTAATGTGTTAGAAGACATTGATTCTGTACAATTTTAAAATATAAATTCTTTTTGACTATTGTAAAAATAGTTGAAAGATGAGCTATAAAATAGTATTTTTACAAGAATGTCTCTTACCTTGAGTCCGAATCATCACATACATTATTTATATTCTTGAATTATAAAAATAGGTTAGTTTTATAATTTACTAATAATTTTTTTTAAAATTAATCATTATCTTTATATAATTTATTACAATGTTTTATAAAATTACTTAATCATTTAAGTTCACATGAGACGTTTTGATGATATTCAGTACTTAAGTCCCAAATGACTTTTGTATGTTGACTACGGTCAAATTGTTCATTATTTAATCATATAAATAAAAATATTAATCACATAAATTTAAATTTTTCTAATATATTATACTTTAAATTACTTCTATTAAATATGGTTATGAAAATTGAACTACGTTACAATCATGGATATCCTAGGCTGTATATACGCACGAGTAACTTTTTCATTTTTCAATGACCATTATAGAAAGAAGGTAACTATTTTCTCATTAAATAATGATAATAATATAATTTATAACATATTAATCAATTAAATTTACTTATATATATAGTCTATGTTATGTGGTGATGAAAAATGAACCACATCGCTTCATGAAGGTGTCAATTCACACGTACGCACGAACGTTGCTATAATTTTTTTGCATAGATAGATAAGAAATTAAATGATATATAATATTTTAATAATGATAAATATGTCATTAGTATCATATATAATCCTTAACTACATAATTAAAACTCATATTTAGAGATGGTTATTGAAGAAAAGTTACATTAGTTCGTGAGGCGGTAGTCTGCCGTACACATGAATGATGAATTATTTTTCTATTTGAAGAAATTGGAGATGGAGATATTTCATTAAACTGAAATAAAAAAATATTAGTATATTTATGAGAAATTATTTATTATTTCATCATGGTTAAAGATGTTTTGAGGTATTTTTATAAATAAACAAAACAGAAACGCTCAATTAAAAATGACTCATCTCCTTTAGACAAACTCTTTTACTTAACAGGTTAAGATGATTATGTTTTGTGTTATACCTAAAAAAATATATATAGAATTTATATCAGTATTATAGTAAGTGATTTGGGTTGTTATTGGATGAACCAAATGGGTTACGAAGTGTGAAGGATTTTAAAGAAGAGGTTCCTTTTTATAAGAGAGGGGAGGGGAACTCTTGGAATATCTGAAAATTAATGAAATTTAATAAGACAATTCTAAATAAAAATTCTTCTAAATGGATTATAAATGAATAAATAATGTAATTTTAGGCCATATATTACCTATATTTTTCTTATTTAATATTTTTATGATTGTTATAAATTTAATAAAATATTAATTATATAAAATACCATTATTGTGAATTTTGTTATTATTCATTACATTGACTTTAAAAACATCAAAAAAATAAGTAACATTAAATCCAAATATTTTATTATATCATAAAAATTCATGTTCATATATATAATTATTGTATCACCTTAAATATGTATCCTCCTTGAACCAGAATCCGCTAAATTGGTGCTCCATACTAGGTGGTTACATGACCTTAAGCGTGCCTCCCCATGCACCAAAGGTTGCTGACTAGTAGTGGGGATTAAAATAGTCAATTGGGGAGACTATATCCCCTTTTTTAAGAGTAATTAACAACCTAATATAATCAAAATAGCCGAATAACAACCAATAATACGAGAGCATGCACAACCACTCCCAAAAATGGGTACAACCATGTCAAAAAGTAAATATGCCATGTCATGCTACAAGTGAAAATGTGAACAAAACCCAAAATGAAGACAAACTGGAAAATCCCCAAAATGGTCCTGAAACCAAGTCCGGTTCCTCCATGCACACATGTGCCAACCCAATTGCCTAGTCATTCGTTTTTCCCTTCTCTTGACCTGTAAACCTGAAGTCTTCTTAGGTACCCAACGGCAGCCCGAGTAGGGTGTGAGTACAACTTCATAGGCCACCACCAATAGTGTCTAAAAAATATATATTATAACCAATTTTGTGTGAAAACGGGAAATGAATAATAAATGAAAAGAAAATATTAAGTTCCCTTAACCAGTTTAGATCCATTACCAACATTTATTTCCATTTTTATCGTAACAATTAATCCCATTTCCCATTACTTACCATTTTCAACGCAATTATCATGCATTCATCACACACAAAAATATACAAAAAATAATGTACACAATCAAATACAAGAGTAAAAACACACCGTTGTCTTATCTCACTAGGGTTGGCTTTCTCATATCAACCATATCCTCACCTAAAAGCCTCAGTCCGGGTGGATGAAACCAATAGGGAAATAGAGCATCAGTCCTCTTCCCTAACACATGCATTAGGGGTGGAGTTTAGAGACTCAGTCTAACTCGACCCGTGGGGTGTATAACCTCAGTCAATACCCTACGCTACTAAGATATGTCCACATTATATACATATATGTATGCCTTAACCGTTCAAACCACATCCCAACCATTGCCCAAGGAAAACATAAAACATTACAATAACATGATAGTTAACACCATGTCTTATCCCGTTAAAATTTTTTCCACACTTCACATTATTTATCCATTTATCCCAATTGCCTTTTATTATTCTTATCTCACTAAGCATTCATTCATTGTGCCAATCTCACTAGGATTCATTATAATTCTCATAATCCATTCCATTATGGACTTTAATCATTTCCACATATTATCCCAATATCCCAATGATTATTATCAATACTAGGTGTATCACCTAGCTTCTATCCCCACACAATTAGTCACCTCAACATGTTTATCAAGGTATCTACATATTTACACAATTATATCACTTGTTCTTCATATATCCTTAGGTATGGGGAAGCTGGCACACCCCATGGGTGGACCTTGAATAGTCTCATCACCCTCGATGCATCCCATGGTTATCTTAAGGGTCTCCATTTACCTTTTTAATAACCATTTTACCCAAACATGACCAGGATGATCAAAACATACCAAGATACACCCAAGAAAAAAACCACACATTAAAAAATAAACAAATAAACCATAAGATATAAATTTTGGACTACCTACCTCAATTACATGGGTGAACTCACTCTTAATACATCCCTTAGATTCTACTTCAATCAACCCTTGAAGCATCAACCTATATCTCATCCAAAGAGTAGGGTTTTAGATCTTCAGACGGAGAGGAGAAGAACATACAAACCCAAAATAGAAAAGAGAAGAAAGGATGGGATTAGCCTTACCCATAGCTTCGATCCACAACCAACAACACCAAAAACTCTTTAGAAATGAGGGATATTGATCTCTTCGAGGTCTTGGTAGATTTGGTTAGTCCTTAGGGAGAAAATGGGTGGATGGGGTGGAAATCCCAAGATGGGGTTAAAAATTATTGAGTGGAAAAATTATAAATTTTTAAAAGATTTCTGGCCGCATGGTTTACCTGCATGGTTTTCCAAAACATGCACAAACTGTGCGAAGGACTCTATCCAAAATCCCACCTCTGAAACAGTTTCTAAAGAATCCCTACACGGTCATCACTAACTATGCACAGACCGTGCAACCTACACAGAAAACCCATTTTCTCTATTTTTCATGTCCCTAACCCTTAGAACACCCTCGTGCCTCCACAAAGACTTAGGTATGAACTTAGTTAACAAAAACAAGGGATTAAAACCAAAATTAAAATGAGTAAATACATTTCTAGGATTGGAAATCTTACAACCTCCCCACCATATACCAGAACATCCCAGAGCCAAGCTCCCAAGCTTTATTGCACTTCCAAGGGAAAGAGAACGAACCACTGAGCCCATATATCTAATTCCCACTCTAATGTTTATTCCTGATCATTACCATTCTTACAGAGTACTCACACAAATGGGACAAACTTTCCCTGCAAGAATTTTTCACCATGATCCATGACACGAACTCGATGATCCTCAAAGGACACATCATCCTTAAGCACAACATCCTCAACACCCACCATGTGAGTTAGGTCAGGTTGATACCACCGAAGATGCGACACATGAAAAACATCATGTATCCCATTATACTCTTTCTAGAAGAGACAATAATTATGCCATCATCCAGATCCTCTCTACAATCTCAAAAAACCCCACATAACTGGGTGAGAAATTTCCCTACTTATGAATCCATCATTGACCCAACCTTGGAGACCCCTGAAAGAACACACAACCACCCACCCTAAACTCAAGGGGTCTATGCCTTGGATCTGCATATGACTTCTGCCTAATATGAGCTGTTTTAATCCACTTCTGAATCAACTCATATTTCTCTAAAGTCTCATTCATGAGACTCGGTCCTAGTTGTTTTGATTCACTAACCTCCAACAAACACAAAAACAGATCTACAGAGCCTCCCATAGAGAGCCTCAAATGGTTCCATCTGAACTATATCCTGAAAATAGTTGTCGTCGGAAAATTCAACATGATAAAGGTGCTTCTCCCAAGAACCATTGAAATCAAACACACATCCCCTCAAAATTTCTTCTAACACTTTGATTGTATGCTCTGACTGCCTGTCCGTATGTGGGCGGAAATCCATAATCAAAACCACATGTGTACCAAGCTCCTTCTGCAACCCTTTCCAGAAGAACAATTTGAAACAAGGATCATAATCTAAAACTATAATCCATGGTACACCATGAAACCGTACAATTTCCCAAACATACAAGTCACCCAACTGCTCAACTGTGTAAGTCTCCTGAATCGGTAAAAAATGAGCCACTGTCATCATCTAATCCACAACCACCCAGATTGTATCATTATTTTGAGGAATCCTTGAAAGTCCCAATACAAAATCCATCTTCACTTCATCCCAATTTCATTTGGAAATAGGAAATGGAGATAAAAAACCACCTGGGCATTGATGCTCGACCATCACCTGCTGATAGGTAAGGCACTGTGCCAAAAAGCTCTCAACTTCCATTTTCATTCTCGGCCACCAAAACAATGTATGAAGATCACAATATATCTTGGTCAAACCAGGATGCACTACCCATTTCGATGCATGGAACTCATGCATCATCTCTTCTCACATGAATACCGACACAACCACAAGATCATGCACACAAAAAACCCAGTCCATACTGATGGCCCAATGAGAATGTGGATGCCCAACTATAAGTCTTTCCATGATGAACAAACATTCATGATATTCGAGCTGAATATCCCTAAATTGACTAAAAAGAGTTGACTCAACCTTCAGAGAAGCTAGAGTCACCTGAACACTTTCCTCTCGCACCTCTAGGTGCATCTTAGCAAACGAATCCATCACCTTACACTTAGCATTGGATCCCTGA
Organism: Viscum album; assembly: GCA_963277665.1. Classification (NCBI taxonomy): domain Eukaryota; kingdom Viridiplantae; phylum Streptophyta; class Magnoliopsida; order Santalales; family Viscaceae; genus Viscum; species Viscum album. The sequence goes on from OY728129.1 coordinate 534,412,675, forward strand.
ACCACCTAGTTATGAGCCTTCCTACTCAATGCATCGACAAAAATATTCCCCTTTCCGAGCATATATACCATCTCAAAGACAAAATAATGAAGATACCCAACCCTTCTTTGCTGCTGAAGATTCAAGTCGTGCTTTGAAAAGATATTCTTTAGACTCTTGTGATCGGTATACATCGTGAACCATTTCTACAACAAGTAGTGCCTCCAGAACTTTATGTCACACACTACTGCAACCAACACAAGTTCATGAGTGGGATAATTCTGCTAATGGGGTCTCAATTACCTTGACTCATAATCCACCTCCTGCTCATCTTGCATCAACACAACCCCATGCCTGATACCAGACACATCAAAAAATATGACATACTTTCTACATGGCTCAAGTAATATCATGATCAGTGGAGTCTTTAATTGATTTTTCAACTCTTGAAAGGCATTATCAAAAGCCTCAAACTACTAAAACTTGATTCCCTTCTTAGTCAATCCCGAAAGTGGTGCTGCTAAGAGAGATAAATTTTGGATGAACCTCCCATAATACCAAAAAAATCCTAGAAAAATATGAATGTCTTAGGCACTCTAGGGAAGCTCCCAAGACAAAATAGTATGGAATTTCTTTGGATCCACCGAAACACCTACGTCAGAGATTATGTGACTCAGAAAATGCACTTATCCAATCCAGAATGAACAATTTGAGAGATTGGAATAAAGATAATGCTCTATTACTGTAATCAAGACGATCTCAAGATGTTGGGAATGATCATCTTGAGTTTTCAGTTAAACCAAGATGTCTTCCAAAAATACAACAAATAACTGGTCTAGATATCGGGGAATGATTCAGTTCATCAAATCCATGAACACAGCCAGTGCGTTGGTCAAGCTGAAAGGCATCACCACAAACTCAAACAAATCATACCGACTCCGAAAAGATGTCAACAATATGTCGGATGGCCTCACCCTCAAATGTTGATAACCCAATCTCAGACCAATCATAGAAAACACCGATGAACCCCTAAACTGTTCAAACAAGTCATCAATTCTTGGAAGAGGATCCCGATTTTCACTATCTTATGATTTAACTTCTGATTATTAACACACATCCTTAACGAACCGTCAGCCTTGTTTTCAAAAAGAACAAGAGATCCCCAAGGAGACATACTAAAGAACTATGAACCCCTTATGATCCAACTCCACATGCTGAACCTTTAACTCATGGGGTTATGCTAGTGCCATTTGGTATAGTGGATTAAAAAGTGGCTTCACTCCCAGAAGAAATAGAATCGTGAACTCAACATCCCCCTTAGGTGGTAACCTTGAGGAATCCTTTGGAAACACATCTTGAAATGATCCACTACATTAAGAAAGACAGAATGTTCCCCTCTTTCATCATCAAGATCAAGACATGATAATTGAGTCATGAGCCTACAAAAATACTGAAAAAATGTTCTTGCATGACCAGTTTGAATATCCCACTCATTGCGATGAAGATAAGCATTACCATCGAGTGACCTGAATGATAACCTGCGATGGAAACAATCTATGTACACCTGATATAACACCAACCACTCTATACCCAAAATCAGGTCAAATCCTAAAATCTCGCGATTGAACAAGTACCATAGGAAATTATAACCACCGAATTCTAGATCACATCACTTACATTTCCCGATATCTTCCTTTTTCACCCCCAACAGAGTGTCAATCGACATAACTCCACAGACACTCTCCATGAGAAGACCCAACACTACCACAAGATGAGCATAAATAAAAGAGTGTGCAGCACCAATGTTAAAAAATGCACTAAAAAGCATAGATTCTACAAGGATTATACCTTGAACAGTTGATGGCCCAACCTCGCCATTACAAGGTGCAGACTAAACTACATGAAGTTGACCTGCCCCTCTACCATGGGCTCCAACCAACATTCCTTGCACTAAACTACCCTACTGACATGAACGATCCTTCCCCAAAGTTCCAATTCCACCACCCCTTCCATTATGGAACGTGGAGCTCCAACTGCCTACCTGAGATGGTTCAATTGATCCTGTGGCATAGTTTGGAATCTGTCTACCACCAATATTTAAACTCTCCTGCTGAGGGTTCTTGCAGAACCTCTGCATGTGTCCCAATCTACTGCACGATCGAATCTCAACTGGAGGTTAGGAAAACTGGCCACACATGTTCCCCAGTATGAAAATTTGATAGAAAAACACCTGGTCACCACCTAGAGAGGCTGACCCTCTATCCTGACCACCTTGCACATTTTTTACCCACTGAAAACTTCCAAAACGAGGCTTCTGGGCCTCGGAAGCCGTGCCAATTGTCTGCCTAGCTGGGACGACAAACCACAACCTAAATGTCATTTTAAGTTCCCTTCTGAAACCAAATCTTGGTCCACTACCTCTGTAAACCTCTTGTAGAGAAAGTTATTCACCTGAGACCTAATCTCGTGTCTCAGACCATCCTCAAAACTCCTAGTAACTACTGCCTCATCCTCTTTCAACACCAAAACAATGGTTCATAAGTTAGTGAATAGGCCAACATACTCTATCACTGATATCAATACCTGATTCAAGCTCATGAACTCTGCAGCCCACTCTTGCCTCAAAGTCTCTGGGTAAAAATACTATAGAAACTTTTCCTTGAAATATTTTCACAACATCCCCCCAGCCTGCTCAATCTGAGGCATGATGTCCCACCAATGCTTTTCCTAGACCCACAAAATATAAGCTTCCAACTTGACTTTCTTCCCATCAAGAGTCTCCAGGGGATCATGTATCATTTATACAGACTCTATGTATAACTCTACTTCCTCTGGCCCACCCTCTCTGGTAATGGTTGGAGGGTCCTGCAACATAATCGCTCTGGACTTCTTAAACATACTCGGTGCGACCCACCTTGGGTCCCAATTAATCATATGAATTAAAGGATAGATTTTCTATCGGAACTTCAGATCCCCACTTTTCTGGATCACCACTTTCCCTTTCTCCTCTAATGGGGGAGTGTTCTCAGCAACATCCTCCGGTTTCCCATGTAGCACTCAATGTCATGGGGGAATTTCTCTACATTGCCAAACACGAGGTCTAGAACACATACCATAAAACATTAATAACTTCCAAAATATAAGGCTCTTCAATAAAAACAATAATCCACTATACATGAACCATCCTAATAAAACTTAACATTACGAAATCATCACCCCGACTATCCCTACCGTGGGCCATGGTCCACATGGGGTAAAAAACCATACACCGCCACAAGGCTTAGACAATATGTTTCAAAAAACATTTTTAGTTCATTAAAAAAATTAATTACACATATTTTTTTAATTATCATTTATCATTATTTTACCTTCACCAACTTTCATTGTTTCATTCATGATATTTCCCCGTTTTAACTATCAGGATGAAAGGTGAATTCTATCTTTCCTTCCTCAAAAACCCAACCCTTATGTGCATACCGTGATGCACACAACCTATCTATCTAGGTTCCTACCATGATGAATGAATGGAAAACCTCATTCCATTGAGGCCATGGGCCAAATATAAAAAACTATAACATCACACAACATGTGCATCACACAATGGTGAAATATTATCAACTATAACATCGCACAATCAAGAACAACAATTCCCTCCTTGGGTGACATGGGTTTTCCCTCATACCTGGGTTAGATACTCCCAAGCATGAGCTCTTTACCAAGAACAAAAAATCCTAACTCTTGCCTACCATCCCAAATAAAAAGATTCTAGAGAAGGAGAAGACAAACCTGCTCTGATACCACTTTGTAACATCCCCGACCCAGAATCCACTAAACCTGTGCTCTGAGCTGGGTGGTTACATGACCTTAAGCACACCTCCCCATATGAAAATAGTTACTGAATAGAAGTAGGGAACCAAATAATAAATTGGTGAGACTATACCCCCTTTTATTAGAGTAATCCACAAAAAAAAACAAAATAATAAAATAACAACCAATAATACGAGAGAATTTAGAAACTACCGTTCCCCAATGGGTACAAACATGTACAACAGTAAATATTCCATGTCATGCTACAATTGAATAAGTGAACAAAACCCAAAATTAAGACAAACTACAAAATCTCCAAATTGGTCCTAACACCAAGTCAGGTTCCTCCTCCATGAACGCCCGTATCAACTCAACTGCGTAGCAGGGGCCTTTTCCCTTCTCATGATTTGCAAACATGAAGTCTGCTCAGGTACGTAATGAAAGCTTGAACAGGGTGTGGGTAAAACTCAGTAGGCCACCACCAACAATGTCTAAAAGATATTTTGTATAACCAATTGTGCGTGAAAAAGGAAATGAATAATAAATGACAGGAGAATATTAAGTTCCTCTAACCAGTTTAGTTCCATTTCCAACAGTTTTTTCCATTTTCTTATCTTACCAATTAGAACCATTTCCAATTACTTACCATTTTTAATTCAATTACCTTGGGTTCATCACACACAACAAGATACACGACTTAAAGTACACAATCACATAAATTAGTAAAAATACACAGTTGTCCTATCTCACTAGGGCCAACTTCCTCATGTCAACCATATCCTCATCTCGAAGCCTCAGTCTGAGTGGATGAAACCGATAGGGAAATAGAGCATCATCCTTCTTCCCAAACATGTTCATTACGGGTAGAGTTTAGATACTTAGTCCAACTCGACCCGTGGGTGGAAAACCTCACTCAATACCCCACACTACCAAGCTATGTGAACATGTTATACATATATGTATCCATTATCCATTCACACAACATCACAACCATTTCCCAAGGAAACATAAACCATAAAAATAACATGAGAGTAAACACCATTCCTTAACCCATTAACACATTTACCACATTTCACATTATTTAGACATTTATCCCAATTCCCTTTTATTACGCTTATCTAACTAATCATTCATTCATTGTGCCTATCTCACTAGGCTTCGTTACCATGATCATAATCCATTCCATTATGGTCTTTAATCATTTCAAAATATTATCCCAATATCCCTTATATTCTTATCAAGACTAGGCGAATCACCGATCTTATATCCCAACACAATTTGTCTCATAAACATCTTTATCAAGGGTTCTACATAGTTACACGACAATCTCACTTGTTCTTCATAAATTCCTAGGTTTGGGGAAGTCGGCACACCCCATGGGTGGACCTAGATTAGTCTCATCTCCCTAAATGCATCCCATGAGGATCTTGAGGGTCTCCATTTAACTTTTAATAACCATTTTACATAAACATGCCAAGGGTGATCAAAATATACCAAGAGATACCCAAGAAAAAAACCACAAAAGCACAAATCCACAAATAAACCATGGGATATAACTTATAGTCCAACTACCCCAGTTTTGTGGGTGAATGCACTCTTAATAGAGTCATTAGATTCCTCTTGAACCAACCCTTTATGATTCATTCTAGATCCCACCCAATGAGTAGGGTTTTAGAGCTTCAGAAGAAGAGGAGAAGAACATACAAACCCTTATCACAAAAAAAAAGAAAGGATGGGATTATCCTTACCTGGAGATTTGATCTACAACCAACAACACCAAAATTGGCATAGAAGTGACGAAAATTGATCTATTGGAGCTCTCAGGTGATTTGGTTAGTCCCTAGGGTGGAGAGTGGTGAATGGGGAGGAAACCTGAGTTGGGGTTAAAAATCCCAATGTGTTAAAATTGTAATTTTTTAAAAGATTATTGGCCGCATGGTTTACCCGCATAGTTTTACAAACTGTGTGAAAACCTTATAGAGGCCACTATCCAAAATCTCACCTACTGCATGGTTTCTTGGGATGCCCACATGGTTTTCATTATTTGTGCATAGACCATTCGGCCTAATCAAAAAACCCATTTTCTCTATTTGGCGTATCCTAAACCCTTGGAACACCCTCGAGCCTCCACAAGGACAAGGGTGAGTACTTAATTAAGTAAAAAGGGATTCAAACCAAAACTTAAATGAGAAAATAACAATAAAAATATAGGATCTTACAAAATATCTCAAATTATATTTATTTTAATATTATTATTTTCATTTATTTGATTTTTTCATTAATTTAATAATTACATTATTAGTGTTGTAAAAGCATTTAAGGTAGTTATTATTCCCTATAAATTAAAAATTAATTACCATGATAAATATAATTATATTATATTTCAAAATATATTTTATAATAGATAAATTATCTAGATTACACCATATTAAAAATATTACATTTACTAAAATAAGACTATGACATGTTTGAATGTTCTTTAATTAAAACACTATAAGGGTCAAAATCTCATCCATGTTGCCCTAAAAATTCATAAATAAATCTATATCAGGAAAATAAGTTTATTATGGTAATAATATACATTTATATTAAATAAATATTTATTTTACTCGCATATATATCATGAAAATATTTTAATGTATTTTTTTGACTTCTCTGGCCTTACACAAGCATTTCAAAAGCATTTGGATAAGACACTTGTTATATTCATATAAAATTCACGTATAACCATAAAAATATTAAATAATATATTATATTGAATACAAATAATCTATAAATGATTTATCTCACCCCTATTATTATTTTTAGAATAACAAATTAGACTTTTCCAATACTGTGTTGGTTCGACGTCTCCACAAAAAATGATTTTCTTATTTGTTATAGAATAAATTATAATGTCTATGTTTAAAATTATCATTGAATGATATAGATATTATATTGTAATATTTTATTCATCCCATAGGTTTCATACATTCTTATATAATATCTATGTCTTTGTTATATCTTAAAAGATATTGTATTTTATAAAAATAATATTTTTTACTATTCACTAGAAATTGAACTTCATCAGAATTTTTTTTAAAACATCATACTAGGATAAATTTGGATTTTTAATAAAAAATTAAAATAAATTTATATAAATATTCTAAATAAATTTTATTTTAGTTTCACAAAACCCAATGAAAATCGGTTTTAAAAAAATGATATCGTTTTTCTTAAAATGCATATTTATGTTTTAAAAAAGATTTTATACCAAATTGAAATATAAAACTAATTATAATGAAAATAATTTAATTATTTATAATATAAGAGAAATATTTTTTTTCTTTTAAACCATTTTAAAATAAAATATAACTTTCGAAATGGTTGAAACCAAAATTCGGTTTTTAATAAAAAATAGTATTTTTCACTATTCATTGAAAAATATATATTTTAGAAGTATATGAAAATTTCTCCCCAATATAATTTTTGTATGATGATTTAAAAAATTACTGTTTTTTTTAAAATAAAATTTATAGAGGTTTCAAAAATTAATTTTAATATTCACTCCAAAAAAGAAAGAAACCTAAATTTTCAAGAAAAAGTATTTCTGAAGTACAAAATTACTAAAAATTGAGTACATATTTCATAAGAATTAATCAATGAATTTATATTGTGTATGTTCATTATGTAGATATATATTTCATAAATTGGTTAATACTATTCATACACTCTAATTTAATGGACAGGTTATAACTGTCATATTTAAATAATAATATTTTGTTGTTCGTTTAATCTCTTTGTGGTTTATCTTATACACTATTAAATATAGAGTTTTCATTCCAAAATAATGGGGTGTTAAACCATTTCTACTTGGGAGAGGTGTCATCACTATTTAACCACATGGTCAATGCATAAATATATGTAAAATATACGTAATATATTGCCTATACCCTAGCCTTTATCTTTATATGCACTAATCCACACATAAATCTTTTCTAAAGGGTGATACATATATATCAAAATCACCCAAAATGACATGTCTCAACACACATAGTAATATCAATATAATATATAGATATATAACATCACTGATGATCCCATACCATTATTCCAAACTTAATTGACTGACTTGACCGTTTGGTTATACTTTACCACACCAACTACTATTCCCCTCGGGCTATGCTCTTCCCCATAGAGCCTAAAGGAATAAATTCCACCAGCTATTCATGTCATTATCAACCTAATAGGACTCAAGAAAATCATAACATGTCTAATTAGATACATTTATGCCACCCAAACACTTCTCATTCACTATGTTCCTAGCCATACTGACCAAAAACTTCAGTACTGTATATCTATAAGAGTATCACTATAAATAATATATAATGATCACAAGTATTTCCATAATTTATCCACACTCATATCACATTCCTATCCTTACTCCCAGGGGTTCCACGATCAATAAATTCAAAGAACAAACCATTCTATCCCAATTATCTACTAGGAACAATATGGAATGATTTAGCATCCATAACATCTAATCAAAAAAACATTCCGGTCTAAAGGCTCACCTAGAGTTTCTAATCACATTCCCAAAATCCAAATCCTCTCACTTGATATGTATTCACGTTTCATGGATATCCGTATATCCTATAACACATTATTCCATAATACTAAACAATAAAAAATACACTCCCTCATGGATAATCACTTGGAATACCATAATATACTCATTAGGTAACATTTTAGGCCATTACTAGTCTATATTATGAGCTATGATTACTTCATGGCCCTTTAATAAATTCTAGAAATCATTACCCATAGTTATATATACATCAATAATCAAACAAAAAATAATCCATTTTGTGGATACTCAAAGCATTTAATGGATTGACCAAATCCTACCCCACAATTCAGGTCAAAATATATCGTCCTCATAGAGTTCCCAGACTTATCCTAAGGATTAGATATGGAGTCAGTTGTATATAAATGTATAGTTATATATTTAATAGATCACCTACATAAAAACAGAGTTACCCTAATTATTACAGTCTATTACACCCAACATATCCACGCTCTGAATCCCTTATATCACACTAGAAGGTTCCAAAAAATTATTATAAAAATTTATAATTAATTAACTACTTTAATAAAATGACTTATAACCCCTTAGAACATACCAAGTGGACCCCATTGTCAAATACTCAATAAATTACCTGAATACTACCTAAAGAACACCCCACAAAACATGTACAACCAAAACACACTTGAACTATCACTCATAAGATAACCCATTCCAAGATAATTTGGAGAAAAACCTTGTAAAATCTATCAGGTCACATACGTCTATCGAAACCATGAGTATTATGTGACATTAATCGTTTTTCGGCCTCCTTGAGTTTCTAAAATATTAAGATTCAACATATAAATCATATTTCACTATGCCTTAGTGAAATAAAATGTGAATTCTTTCTCAAAGAAAATTAAAATTAGAGATTATGATAGTTAAGAACAACTAATGGATAATGAGATATTTTTACCTCTATTTTTCATGAAAAAATCATGGATCACCCAAAAACCCATAGGTTAATAGGAAAAATAATTATAGGGTAAAAAATAGATCTTAAAATTAATGAGATTATCTAATAGAGAAGAACCAAAATACTGTTTTTAAAAAAGGGAGGGAAGAATAACCATTCGTACCTCTTAAAAAATGGTTTCCCTATGAGTTACCATGTAAACCTATATGAGGTACTTCAGACCTCACATTTCACCTAGTTTTAGCAAACTAAATAGAATGTGTTCTATCTAAGGCTGTGTATGACTTGGGTAGTAACTGGGTACCTGGTTGTTACCCGAAATTTCATTAAGTAATTGGAACTATAAACCTAAACTGATCAAAAAAATATATTCAGAACCCTTGAACCTGCATAAATACACATATAAAGGTGTCTTGAATCTCAGAATTTAAATCCAAATCAAAATTTGAAAAATTACTTACCTGTGAAATCCAAAATTTATATTTTATAATAAATTAATAACCTATAATGATGTAGTCCATTATAGTTTTCAATACTCAAATTGAAGGAGTTACACTCTTGAGAAGACCATGGATGTATATATAAGAAATACACCCCCCCACCATGAGTAATAGATAATATTTGAACAAAGGATATCCTAAATATTATATAATACATGAAGGACATATAAAATGAAAAATCCATTAAAACTATCTATGTGAATATTTACCCAAACCAAAAACATGAACAAATACTAGAGAAAACTAGTATACCTTAGTGGTATATGAATAAATCCCTAATCATAATTATCACACAGTCAACTTTGATAATTGATTTAACAATTCCCAATAACCCCGCCAACATGATCATATAAAATTGTATAGATAAGTTGGGGTTTTTATATCTAGATACACTATATTCCACCCCTAAATTATTTAAAACTATGTGTGTAATGTATATTCATAATTATTTAAGACGTATAATCATAATAAATTAATGTTAAATCACCTCCAAATACCAATTTGAGTAATCTATGTATTATATTTATTATTGAAATATCTAATCTTAAATTTCTTAGAGTTTCTACAAATGAGTCTCGATCATTCCATAAATCATTCAGTTATTATTTATAAGTTCAACTAATCAAAATATTATATTCTCAAGATAATAATATATATCTATTCCAAATAACATGGTGTTATATATAAAGTAATTTTTTTATCAAATATAATATTGGTCCACTATAAAAAAACTCCTATAAGATAGTACCCACACCCATAATAGATAACATCCATTCAACAACTCATTATCCAAACCACACCAAATACATACCAATATCTCAAAATGTTACTCAATACATCTAATCTAAATAAATTTATACATACTAGTTAAATGATGTATGGAATACTAATATTTCCATTGAATTGACCAACTAACTGAATTAAAGTTGGTTTGTGTTAAATCCATTATTTCCAATTATTATTTCTATTTTTTTAGAATTTGAATGGAAATGATAAATAAATATTTTTCTTTATAAAATAATTATTTATACCAATATTTATCAATTAAAGAGTTTCCATTAAACAAATTACATATTTATTTTTCAATGTATAATTGTATTTTATTTAATAAATTTTTCTTTAGATAAAAAAGGATAACCTTTTGGTCGGGTGGAAACCCATCTTATCTTAAAAGGCCACGGGGCTCAAACCCACGACCGGGGTGCAACAAGGGTGCAACGCCTATCCCTAGCCTATTTGTTTTTCTCCCTATTTTTACATACTTTATATATATATCATCATAATTTATATCATATAATAAAATTGTAAACTCATTTTCCATTTTAAATTATTATTATTTTACTTCAAGAATTAAATTATGTTATATGTAATTGTTAAATATATTTCCGTGATATGATATATATTTTGATCTATTAAACAAATTATGTAATTATTTGATATTACATTAGTCTGTATTTATTTCAATTTTATATATTAATACTAAGTTGTTTTATAAATAATTTTATCGAGGTATAACACAAGATTATGGTTTTAAATTCATAAAGAAAATAGTAATTATTTTAACTAAATTATTTTTCCATGTATTATATTATTTTATTTAAATTTTTTATTTCTAAATTTTATAATTTGAATTTGAGAAATTTAATTTCATTTTTTATATCACTAGGTATATTATAGCATATAATTATTTTTTGATAATTTTATGAAAATTTGGATTTTTATGTGAATAGTTGAAAATACTGATTTTTATTAAAAACTGTCATTTTGTTTCAAGCATTTAATTTTTTATTATTTTATCAAATATGGATAAAAGTAAAAATATTTCATTTATAATATAATTAATGAAATTAAAATCATTATAACTTATTTTATTCTAGTTTTTTATATAATTTTTTTATACTTAAGAAGATATTTTTTCTTGGACAACCACTTTTTTACACAATATGATGTTTTAATTTTAAATTTAATTATGCCAGTTTCTTGAATAGAATTTAATTATATATATTAATAATTTGTAATCAAAATATTTTTTATAATTTAATAGGTTCAACTTAATTTTTTTCCATTATGAATAATAACTATAGTAAATTGTTTCACCTCAATAAAAGAGGTAGAATTGGGTTAAACCATTAGGTAAAGCTATCAGAGAAATATAAAAATTTATATTATCCTATTGTATGATTTTTTTTCAAAAAAATATATGTTTAAAAAGTCAAATAATATATGCTGAAACATTAATTTGAATATGTTATCCAAATATTGACCTTTTAAGTTGTGTTATATTTTATTCAAATTTATAAGAAATTTCGGGTCATTACATTTAATGGAATGATTGGAAGATTAAATTTTGGTTTAGACTGATCCAAAAGTTTAAAAACCTTCATTTATTTATTTTCAAAGCAAAAAATCGTGAAAACTAATTTATTACTTGATTTTATGTAAAATAATTTTTATATTTAACTTGGGTATTTTCTTAAAATCAGTTTTCATGCATTTTGTGTTCTTATGAGAAATGTAATTTATTAAACCAATACAAATAAAACCAGATAAAATGGGTTAAAAATTTTTAATCCTTATGTATGAATTTTCTTAGAATAATCAATTTATTTTTGGTCACATAATTATGTTATAATTGTAAAAAGATAAGTTATCACAGTTGTAGTTAAATTGTGTTTAAGTTTGTTTAACTTGAAGATAAGGATTAAAATATATCTAACACTTGTCTAAATGTGATTGGTTGAGTTTATTTTGACCCTATAAAACCTTATATTTTAATATGGAGTTCCTTTTTTCCACTTTTCATGATTATATATATATATATAAATATAATATTTTAATAAATTCAATGATTTTTCTCTCCCCACTGATAAAAAACACCCACCACTCTCTTTTTCTCATTTCAAGAGCCTTTTATTTAAGGAAATAACTATTCAAAAATATTCTTAAATTCCTTTCTCATAACATAGAGTTCTTATTTGCTAAATAATAGAAAACATAGAGGGATTACTGTGTAAGGGAAAAAATTTGTTTGAAGACGTGATAAAATTCCTTACTGAGAATTTCATTTTATTTCTTCTTATAAGTCTTTCAAATCTTCTTAAATCAAGATAGAATAATAAAATAAAAATATTATATATACTGAGATATTATTATATTGATGGAATAAACTATATCAATCTCCTCTTACCTCAAATGAGAAATGAAATTGTCATTCATGTGTGCAGTGGACTACTAACTCACGAACCGATGTAATTTGTTTTCAGTCACCACATATCATGATAGGTTATAATGAATGATTTAATGTATATATATATATATATAAGATATTTATGCTATAATTATTAATCTTTAAATTTAATACTTTTAGATATTTTCTTAACTTTCCATCTATTGAAAATTGATAACGCCATTTGTGCGTTCCTATGGATTACCACCTCCACAAAGCGATGTGATTTGTTTATCATAAACTCATTACATTGGTATTTATATATAAGTGTATTTAAATATTTACTTTTATATTTAATACAAAATCATAATTATAGACATAAAAAATAATACTTACCTTCTTTCTCTCTTGTTCGTTAAAAATGAAAATGTTACTAATGCGTATGTATGTCCTACATTTCCATGATTGTATCATAATTCATTTTTCATAACAATATTACAATATTAGTTTTAAAAGTATGATTAACTTATAAAAATTCTAATTATTATATGATTATTGTTATGTATAAGATGGAATATTGAACTCATTTACCTTGGTCAATATACTAAATTCATTTTGAAATTATGAACCAAATGTCCTCAAAATACCCAAAATGAAATTAATCGATTAAGTAATTAAAAATGTCATTGAAATAAATGAAATAATTTTTTTAAAAATAATAAATTTTATATCTAAAATGTTATGTAGGTATTAAATAATTGATCAAATTTTATTATATCTGTTGTAAATAACATACATTACAAGTTGGAGTCTGGGTTAGGGACACTTATCATTAAACACAACGTTTTAATTATTATAAATATTTATTTTCTAAATATTTTTCTTATATATACATATTTTTAGAATCATTTTTGGAATTTATTTACTTATAGTTATTTAATTATAAAAGATAGTTTAGGTCTCATTTTTTACTTTCGTCAAAATAAAGCATTTCACATATTTTATATGGAACTTTTTTATTTTATTTACATAAGTAAAATGAAATGTTCAATTTTGAAATATTTATAGTCAATGTATTTTACCTCCATGAGATCCATTATTTTATTCATGCATTAATTTATAATATTCTATATTTTAATCAAATAAAAAAATCATTCATTTTTTCAATATATTTTAGTTTGGAAAATTGGGGTTTAAAAAAAAATTATATATAAATATCGAAAAATGTTTTAATTATGGGTTTCAAAAGGATTTTTTTGAGTTTGCTGATGAAAATTCATGATTTTATATGTTTAGTGCATGTTTTGGTATTTTGAAATTTTTTATGATTGGGTGATCCCATTATAGATCTCCAATAGATTGGATATGATTATGTTCTCTATAAAATTATATTGGATGTTTACTATTATGTTATTGAATTTGTAAGAGTTACTGTAAGAGTGATACGATGTTGATGTGGAAAGATACCTACACAAATTTTAAATTATTTAAAATATGTTTTCATTGAAATATTTAGATTTTAAAAGTTAATATATTTTGATGTAAAAAATATTATTACCTTTAATGTCAAAAATTAATATTTTTAAGAAATTTTTTATTAGGTTCTCATGAATTCTAATAAACCAGGATAATTATGATTTTGAAATTATGTTGTATTTTTAAAGTGTTTATGAAAAATATTGGTTTGTTAAGATGATTTCTTGTGTAAGTAAATGTTTAATTGAGATCAATGTTTATTATATTAATGGAAATCCCTTTTTTATGATATCATTGTTTTGAAATAAACTAATGATATTCTTTTGTAACATCTTTAATTTTTACAAAGGTAAGAAACATTTAATTTTTTCCAGTTCAAATTCATTAAAACAACCCTAATATCAATTTCTTACCTTTAAAGGGAGGTCTCATATGAGTTTAGATCTCTTTTGAAGTTTGTAAAACAAAAAAATGGGGGAGGAACACTGGGACGTACGGTAAGAGGAAACTATGCATCCCATCCCACACATTTTCCTAAAGTCATGAGGTAGTAGGTAGTGGCATTATCAATGTCGCACAGTTAGTCCAAAACATGCGGTGCCAGACACATGACCATGTGACCATTTAAAGAACTGGGGAAGTGAGATATCACAAACTTAGTGCATGGTTAGTATAACCTTACAGTCAACCAAGATCTACGCCCTAGTAGAGTAGAACCTACTACACAGTTGACACATTTTTTGGACAACCATGCAACCAAACTGTGTGATGCCTATTATGTGGATAATTTTAATGAAATGTTTTATACCAATTTTTATCCCCTACCACCTATACTCATGGGTTTACTACTTCCAGAAATACAATCATCCCATGTTCTACTCTTGGGGGGGGGGGGTTGATTGATCTCCATCTATAGTGATCCATTTTCTGTTGCATCAGAAGATAATGAATTCTCTCCGTATGATATCTCATCTAGAAGCCTTGATTTCTTGGTTTCTCCAACACAATCTATGCTATCTTTGTGAAATGAATTTTGGCATATTTTTGTGGTTTTCCTAAATATATTGATTTTTTCTATTTTTGGTTGAATAAAGTCTCACTACCCTACGTTTTTAGTACTATGACATTGATGTACGGAATCTACTCATTTCCCCATAATTTTATTAACTTTTGGAGTTTCACCATTGTGCCACCCCTTCAAAAAATTCTGACGAGGCTCATTATCGCATATTAAGTTGAGTGGCATGTTTTTCCATGTCCATTGGGAATATACATTATAGAGAAACCCATGTTTAGGGTGTTTTCCTTAGATGTAACCACCCATTTGTGTGGGCCAACGAAAACAGACTAAGATTCCATTTTTTAAAAATTTGGATAATTTTCATTCCTTTATGTGGATACTATATAATTCCATAATTTTATTAATGAAATTAGAATTTGAAATAAACCAAGAATGGGGTCCCTCTTGATAATTACTAAGATTTAACATAATTTTTTGGCCTATGTGTAGTTCCTTAAACCATTGACACACTTGATCTATCTTTGAACCACATGAAATGTTTGATAAATTTTTTTGATTGTGCTATTGAAATTTCATGTATTGACATGCACTTTTAAGGATTATTTTATGTATCTTATGCCTCATACCTTTCTTAATTTTATTAAATGATAACTTTCTTAATATATGAAATGTTCAATTGTTGTTTGTATTGAATTTAATATCTTGGTTAATGTAACCCTGTGGTATTGAAATGATTATTGTTTGTTAGAAATCATAAATCCATTTCTTTTTATGTATACCTTATTTGATATAGAACTTGACATGGTTCAGGAGAGAACATGGGTTCCATATTAAAGACCCATGGAAGGAATTATTATTCTCGATTGGTTACAAACCGATACAGCAGGGGGTGATGGATTTGCTATCCATTAAAGGTAATACCAATAGATTTATTATACTCCTGAGTGATATCGGTTCCCAAGTAGATCAACCATGCCAGGACCTTTTGGAATGATCGCTATGCCATGACTTGGGTGATACTTGGTCCTCTTTCCAGATATATAGGCCAGAATTAGTGGTTACTATACCAATTAGAAATACATGGGACACCATTAGTGTCCCCTTAGATAGGCTCAGTGGTATTGACTTATATCATAGGTTCCTATTTCAATACTTGGGATTCTTTTAGATCGCCTTGGATGACCATGAGACTCCACCTCATGTTTCAGGGGAATATTTTGTTTTCGTTATATATTTGATTGTGGAATCATATGATATGTATCCTTTGTGTTTATATGGTCATGATTATACATATGTGATACTTCTAGTTTACCTTCCATCATACCTATGTGATGGCATGGGATTGAGACCCCAAGCCAGAGCACAACCTTGGCATATGATTTTTTTATTTCCTTGTTTACCTTGGTACATGTTATATATTTTGTACCCAAAAAAGTTTTATTATTTCAACTTCCAACATTTTCTATAGTAGGTGATATGGGGTAGGTTTCCACTCAAGAATCCAAACCAAGTTTCAGTTGCTGGTTATATACTACCCTATTATTTATTATATATGGAACACTATTTCTTGTTTTTAGAAAAAACATGGGAAGGTCTAGACACCATGGGTACTGAACTACTGAGATTATTATCTCACAACCTACTCAGGGACCATTTGGTAGCTAAGTAGACTTTATTTGTATAGGTACAGATAAAGGGAAGCATGCTGCTTCTGATTCCTATTTTTCCAACTTTGGATAGAGTTAGATGTAGAATACTGAGCCTATACTAAAGATGTTGTTGTGGAATTTTTTTCTTATTTTGTAAATTTTTAGCATGTTTTTATGTTTATACCCAGTTCCCCATCATTTATAATTTAGTATTGACTCATGACATGACATCAATGTTATATCTATTAGGAGTATTCATCTTCCGTGAGTTGTTTACTTATATCGCATGGATTATTACATTACTTCTGAAGATTTATGATTATTATTATGCTACAAATAATTATATTTATTGATAGCATTATGTATTCTATGATATATGAGGGAATATACTTCCCACAGACACACCCTAGGCTCTTTATACTAGTCGGAAATCTCTGGAATTTGTGGAGATGCTATTGAGACTGACGTCGGGGAACAATTCACTGTCATCTGGGACCAGAACACTATGAAGTGGTATCATAGTCTATTTTTCCCTTTATCTTGATGGTTGGGATTAAATTGGAGACTAGGATAGTGGGAATTGGACTTGATTTTGTTGATCATAAATTTTTGAATGATAAATTTTTCCACAAAATGTATGTTATATTATTTTTGTACTCAACAAAACTATATCTCTTTAATAATGAAGTAAGTATATTTTAATGTTACATTCTCGTTTTGACAATTATATGACCATTTATCAATAACGATTGTTTTTAAATATCCCCATTATTCAACCTGACCATTGGAAACTATACTATTGACATTTATATTATTGTTTAAAAATAGAATTGATAGTGGTTAATTTATGCAGAAAAAAGAGTCGATAGCCTCATCTAGTAGAATCGTGTCATATGAAGCCCATTTTTTGAGGCATGTTAATGAGGTATAATCACTAAGATTCACTCTAGACCAATCCTAAGAGGATCTTCAATATGTTAACCCTAAATTAAATCTCCTACGAGAGAAGTTCAGGTTAGTGGATATTACCACTCAGCTGATGTTAGGTCATCGGCCCCAAGAGTCTATCACTATCTAACACCTCACCCTTAAGTCGTATGTGGATTTTATAAGGGGCTATTTGTTGAGGCACTAGTTAATTAAAATTAAATTCATTTTTAAAATAATATCTTTATTTCATCATTTCTGTTTTAATAATATTTTTATATAAAAGTTGAGATGGAATTTGATAAATTTATTTTTTGGCTAAAATTTTACTTTTACGAGAGATATAAATTATTATATTAAACTAAGGTTTAATTAAATATTATTATACTAAAATATAATCATCAAAACACTCTTATTTAATAGAAAATGATAAAATAACTTTACTTTTTTCAAGTGTTGAAAATTCATCTATTCAATTTACTATGTATTTTCTGTACGCTACTATTTATAATAAATAAGTATTTTCATAGTTAAAATTAAAATTTATCATATTTATAGAATTAATATGGTAAAATAAATTTCATTTTTTAATTCATAATTTATATTTTAATTTACAGTTAATTTATGATAATTTTATAAAATACAATAGTTTTTCATGAATAGTAAAAATAGAGTGACTTTTTTTCGTATGTTTAATGAAATTATAGCAATGTAATAATGGTGTAATAGTTTATTTAATAGGATGGTCAAATCTTATGTGTTAAATTAACTCAATAGGCTTCCTATGTGATCAATATCATGGGAAAATATCAAGGGATAGACCATGGGTTTTCAGATAACACCAACAAGGTGACCAAGGAAGTTAATAAAAAACTCCCTGATTTTTTCTATAAATACCCACACATTACTGAATTTATTTTCATTAAAAAATACTCCTAAATGTATAATTGAAAGATTTAACTCCCACTTAGTCCTCCCAAGGTTTTCTCAATCCCCAATGGTCCCAATCCTCATGTTTAAGGAACCCTATTCAAGTAAAGGGAATCCACTACATCCTCTTTTAATCAAGCACTCCTTTTTATGTTAGGCGCTTTAATTTACATTTTATTATGTTGGGATATGTTATTACATATACCCCTTACTTTTTTGTATTATTTTCAAATTATGATATACCTTTTTATTCTTATCAACACATTTTATGAATTTTTAAGTGATGTTGTTAGGCTTCTGAAATTTCAATAGGGCAATCTCAACTTCTCTTTTCCTTTAATGATTCATTTTCTTGTGGCATACCTTTAAAATTTTCATAATATATTATTCTATAAATTTAATTCAATCTATTTAATATATTAATATTATTATATGGGTGGGATAACCTTGTCCCCTCCCTTTTTAATGTTTTCTAAAACCATGTTTTATAGTCGTTATACTGTCGATTTCACATCTCAAAATATCTCTATTTTCTCTAGAAATTATTTTATTTTCTTCTATCAATACCCAAACCACATTCTTATCCAAGGTTATTAAAATATATTTCAAGATGATCTATTTAAATTTTTTTATTGACATACATTAAACCCACCTTTCTTTTTTATGGGTTAAAAATGACAAAAGTATCTTGTTTTTTAGAACTTTCTAAAACACTAATATTTTGATCTACGACCTATTTCTTTTACTACACATACATTATTTATGAGATATTTTATTATGATCTATGTGTCTCAAATTAATTAATATATATGAAGGGTGTGACCCAATAGAGATCCAATTCATTGGGTAATGAATTTAATCTCTAGAGATGAAATTTTTTACAAAACCTTGGTGAATAACCATTGTAATTTTTATAATACCTCATTATAATCATTTGTGGTACCCTTATGAATGAATAGAATAAATATTTTAGAAAAATTTACAACTCATGATTTATGTTCTTATTATTATCATATGCCTCTTTCAAATGCCTTTATATATTTCATAAAGTTCTTACTAATATTCCCCAAGATCACAAGCAAATTGTTTCCCTTGTTTACCCTTACTGGACCTTATGCTCACCCTTTCATTTAATGTATATACCTAGGTTATGAGATAAAATAATTTGACATGGTATGAACTTATGATGAATCCATTAAATTGGTTTAAAATAATTTTTTATGTTTTCATGTATTATGTACCTTATTTACAAGACACTAAACCTTAAAAGATCCTCTGTTTGTAAAATTTAATGAAACGTTATGTAAATAAAGGTGGGATTCCATAGTTTGTATCAAAAGATAATTTAGTTATATATGGAAATAGGGATTTGACAAAATTATGATGAACTGTAGATAAATAATTAAAAATTTTGGGAATCAGGATTTGAAAATATTAAGAACCTTAGAGAAAATTTTATTTACAGGAAAACATCCTTGTGTTTTGTTGAAATATAAAGTGAGTGGATTCCAAAAAAGGAAATATTGGTCTAGATATGATCGTGTGTATGTGGTTCTGACCTTGATGTATCTAGGGGTAAAACCCAAAAACACATATTTGAGATAGACTTAAACCTGAACTGGTGCACGACAATAGGCCTTGTTGCACTCTTGGTTTGACACCCCCAGGGGGATATGTTTAGTTAATCATAAGCTATTTATGAACTATTATGAAATATTTATAGAAAATTTAATTTTTGTTAATGAATAAAAAATTTAAGTATGATGTTTTATGATCTAAACTAATTTTAGATTTATAATATTATTAAAATAAATATATTTATCACTAAGTTACTCTTTTAGAAAATGGAAAGAAATAGGGGGAACTGTATAAATGGTGAGTGCAATAGACCATGTGCTGATGACCATTCGATGGAAGTAAAAATGGAAACCTTCATTAGAATGATGAATCAACTAACTCAAGTTATGGGTAAAAACATAAATCAAGATGAGAGACTGGTTTCACCATGAAGGGAACAAATTTCTATTGAGTCCTTTATGCATAAACGACCAAAAATACCTAGTGGATCTACTGACCCATTGAACGCAAAGTAGTGGATAATCATTATAGAAATGATACTTTATGTACTTCATTGTCCATAATAAGATAAAGTCACTATGGATATGTAATTTTCATAGGGGTATGTTGATCATTGTTGGGAGATGATTAAAAACATGAGTCCAAGAGGGTAGATTGAAACTATAGAGTAGGAAGTGTTTAGGGGAATCTTATTTAATAAGTGTTTCCCTCATTTGATGAGAACTGAAATGGAGAAGGAATTACAAAAACTAATGAATAAGGAGAATGAATCTACCGTAATCAATGAGATGAACATGACAAGAAATTCTTATTATACCTCTAGGAATGTCACAGATCCAAATGGGAAGGTTGATATATTCTTTAGTTTACTAAGACATTATATATTGAATAATTTATCCAGTGAAGACTATGAAGACTATGATGAAATCATAAGGAGTGATATGAAGGTTGAACTGGAGTTTAATGTGATGGAATGGTCTCAAGAATAGAATGAGAATAATATATCACTAGAGAAAAAATTTGGGAGGAAATTTGAACAAGGGAGAGGTGAAAGAAAGTTAAACTTTCAAAATATAAAAAGTGTGTCAAGAATCATTTAAGTAATTTTCTACTTAGGAGTGGAAAATGATAAAAGTGTGGAAGAGATGGCCAAATTTCTCAAAACTGCCATAGTGAGGTGAACCCTCAACTTCTCAATAGTAAAGACAATGGGAAGACGGTTCAGGCCCTACCAGATATCCAATGCGTCAAGTGTAGATAGCTTGGAAACTACTCCAACTAGTGTCAAAATATGATGGAAGTGTAGGGGAATCACTATCAAACAATAAATAGGACATGGGAGAATGGTCGTTCATTTTCAATCAAGATGGATGAAGATGAAGCTCCAAATGATGTGGTGGAAGGTACTATCATTTTTCTCTTAAGTTTAGAAATTACATTATTTGATTATGGTTCGACGCATTCCTTTATTTTATCCATGTATGAAAATAATATAGAATCAATCCATGAACTGATAGAAGCAGGACTATCAATTAAGACTCCTAGAGGGATTATCCAAGCATCAAAACTGTATAGAAACTATATTATTTACTTTGGTGATCATAATCTTATCACAAATATAGTAGTCATTCGCATGATGGAATTCAATATTATACTAGGTATGGACTGTATCTCAAAGTATAATACTTAGATAAACTATAGAAATAAGGAAATTCTGTAGTCTTTAATGGAGAACTGATAGATATTTTCAAAAGAGAGATATCGTGACATGAGATTTCTCTAAAACCACTAAATATATCCTTCTTTTTTTAATTGATTAGTGAAGATGATGAAGGAAATGGAAGTATATGACTATATAATGTCCCCATCGTTCTGGAATACATTGATGTATTTCCTGAGGAGTTACATGGACTTCTCCAAGAAATAGAGGTAGTTATCCATTGAACTTATGCCTAAATCCATGATGATTTCAAAGATCCCTTATAGAATGGAAAATTTGGAGCAAGAGGAATTCAAGAAACAAATGAAATATCTTTTTGAGAAGGGGTTTATCTCACCAATTGTATCTCCTTGGGGAGCATTGATTCTCTTTTTGGAGAAGAAGGATGGATCAATTCACTTATTAAATGATTATCAAGAACTTAATGAGATCACAGTGAAGAACAAGCACCCATTTCCAAGAATAGATGATTTATTTGACGAGTTTCATAGGGATCAATTCATCTCTAAGATTGATCTTCAATATGGTTATGATCAATTGAGGGTGAAGAAAGAAGATATTACAAAGACCAAATTCTGATAAAGATATGGGAATTATGATTTTCTTGTCATGCCCTTCAGATTGACTAATGCTCCGACAATTTTTATAGATATTTTGAAAAGATTATTTAAGGACTACCATGATAACTTTATTCTAGTTTTTATTTATAATATTTTGATATATTCCAAAAGTGGTGAGGAGAATGAAGATCATCAAAGGTGATACTAAAAAATCATTTGAAGGAGAGGTTATTTGGAATATTTAGAAATTTAGAGTTTTGGTTACAACTTGTTTATTTCTTATAGTACATTGTAACCGGTGAAGGAATCTCAGTTGAACTTACAAAGACAATAACTGTAGAGGAGTTACCTTATCCCACAAAAGTAAAAAATATTTTATAGTTTCATTTGTTTAGTAGGATATTATATGAGTTTTTTGAAAAACATTTCATGACTTTATAATCCACTAACCATGTTAACTCGAAAAGGGGTTATGTTCATCTAGAAAAATGAGTTTCATGAATGTTTCCAAGAGATGAATAAGAGATTTTTTATTGAACCCATTTTAAATATACATTCTATTTGGGAAGGATTCATTGCTTTTAGAAATTATCCTAAAAATGGGATTGGGTGAGTCCTCATGAAAAATTAAAAGGGGATTTATTATACATCCCAACAATATAGTGCTCATGAGTAGAATTATCCTATGTGTGATCTAGTTCTACTTAAAGTTTTGTTTACTTTGAAGATATGGATGTACAATCTTTATGGGGTGGAATATGATTTATACACCGACCACTAATGATTGAATTATATTTTCATGGAAAAATAATTAAACATGAGATAGAAGTTATGGTCGGAACTTCTTAATGACTATGATTGTTCAATTCTTTATCATCAAAGAAGAGTAAACAAAGTGTTTGATACATTAATTAGGATTTACCTTGTTGTTCTTTAAATGATGTGGATTCAAGGTGATGATCTGATAAAAGACCTAGTAAAAATGGACATGGAAATTTTAAGGGATGGGACATCATTAACCCTATCCAAAATAATTTATTAACCATCATTATAAGAGAATATCAAGAAATCTCAAAGAGATGATCCTTTTTTTGCAGAAGATGTGTGAGGCTATGTTGGATGGAATGTTTATTGAGTTCAATATTGATTAAGAAGGTTTAATAAAATTTAATACAAGGATATGTGTTCCACCTATTTCAGAAATAAATAAGAATATTATGGATGAATCTCATAGACCTACATTCTCTATACGTCCTAGAATCACTAAAATGAATAGGGTCCTTCATGATCATAATTTGTGGGATAATATGAAAAAAGGAGATTGCTAACTACACTACAAGGTGCCTTGTGTGTCAAAAAGTAAAGGCAAAGTGACAACTTCCAAAAGTGGTATTACAACCACTACCCATACCAACTTGGAAGTGGGAAAACATCACTATGGATTTTGTCACTGGTCTCCCAAGAACATATTAAGGAAATAATGCGATATTAGTTATAATCGATCTTCTAACCAAAAAACCCCAATTTATCACTATTTGGGGAGATGTATCTCTTGAAAAACATACCAAGATTTACATAAAGGAAGTGGTGAGGATGTATGAAGTACCAATTTCTATTGTTTGTGATCGTGATCTAAGGTTTAGATCAAAAGCATGGATAAGTATTCAACAAGATCTGAGTATCAAATTTAATTTCGTTCTGGCATATAACCCCCAAACGGATGGACACTCTAAATGTACAATTCAAAAAATCAAGGAATCTTTTCTAACATGCTCTATGGAATTTAATGGTTGATTGAATAAAAACTTCTCATTAGTTGAGTTTTCATACAATAATATCTTCCATTGGAGTATTCAAATGGCTCTCTATAAAGATATATAAGGGAAGTGATGTAGAACACCCTCTTTTTGGGTGATGGTGGTGAGAGAAAGTTTCTAGGGCCTGATATTGTGCAATAGATGAAAAAAAAGGTTCGTGAAATCCAAAAAAACATTAAGGCTGCTCAAAGTCAGAAAAAGATCTATATTGACAACCACTGAAGGGACATTGAGTTTGATGTTGGAGAAAAAGTCTTCCTTCAAATTTCACCATGGAAGAGAGTCATTCAATTTGGGAAGAAAGGGAAGCTGAGCCCCATGTACATTTGTCCACATGAAATCCTTGATCGCATATGAAAAGTTGAATATCAGTAAGAATGTCCACCAAATCTATCTCATATTCATGATGTTTTCCACATATCTCTTTTTAGGAAGTACAAACCTAACCCTTCACATGTACTGAATCCTGAGGTGGTAGTACATGAACATAATATCTCTTATGAGGAGTATCCAGGGAAGATCATGGACTATAGGGATAGGGTTCTACCTAATAAGAATACCCACTTCATCAACGTCTTATGAAGGAAGCAAAAATATATAGAATCCATGTGGGAACTAGATAATATAATGAGGTATAAGTACCAACACATTTTCCCTTATGAGTGCAAAAGTTTAAATTTAGGAGAAGAAATTTCTTATGGAGGGAAGAATGCAAGAACCCAAATTTTTTGAATGATAATTGTTTCATCAAAATGTGTGTTATATTATTTTTTGTACTCAATTAAACTATACCTGTTTAATAATGAAGTAAGTATATTTTAATGTAACCATCTGGTTTCAACCATTATATGGACATTGGTAAATTATGATCATTGGTCAATATGACCATTATCAATATGACCGTTGGTCAATATGATTGTTGGTCAATATGACCATTTGTCAATATGACTATCTGAAACTATACTTTTAATATTAAGAGTATTGTTCATAAATAATTATGATAATGGTTAGATAATGTAGAGATTGGAGTCGATGGCCTCATCCATTAGTATTATTCTATACGAAGCCCATTTTTCAAAGCTTGGGAAAGATTTATCATCACTAGTCTTCACTCTAGACTAGGGAAAAGCTTAGGTTAGATATGTTAAGCTTGAAAATAATTGCATATGATAGAATTTCATGTTAGGGTAGATTACCATTAGGGCGATGTTTTCCGAACCGTCCAATGGGTCTATCACTATCGTACACCTCACCCTTAGGTCATATGCGTGTGTTATAAGGCATTATGTGTCAAGTACCTATTTACTTAAAATGAAATCCCACTGTTTTAATAAAATTTATATTTCATCATTTCTATTTTAAGATTATGTTTACTTAAAAATTAAGTTGAAATATGATTAATTGATTTTTTGGTAAAAAGTTTACTTTTCAGAAAGATATAAATTATTATATAAAACTAAGGTTTTATTAATGTCTTTTATTATGAAATAATATTATCAAAACACTCTTATTTAATTACAAATGATTAAATAATTTTATTTTTTTCAGGTGTAGAAAGTTTTACTTTGCATTTTCTATCTGCTATTTTTTTCAAGGAATATGTATTTTCATAGTTAAAAGTGATATTTACAATATTTATGGAATTATTATGATATAATGAATTTCATTTTTGAATTAATAATTTCAATTTTAGGGTAGAGTGAATTTATGATAAATTTAGGATATACACTAGTGTTTTGTGAATAGTAAAAATACAGATTCAATGATTCGGTAAGTTTAATGACACCATAGCTATGTCATAATGATGTAATGATTAATTGAACATGATGGAATACTATTATTTGTTAAAGTAACTCAATAGGTTTCTCAAGTGGCCAATACCACGGGAAAATACCATGGGAAAGCCCATGGTTTTTGAAATACCACTTACGAGGTGTTCTAGGGAATTAATAAAAAACTCCCTCACTTTTTCTATAAATACTCACCCATTCATTCATTTCATTTCATTCCAAAATGTTCATTGAATATGATATTATAGTTTTACCTCCCATGGTGTCCTTTCAAGGAGTCCTCAATCCCCCAAGGTACCAATCATTATTATTTATGAACACTCTTCAAGGTAAGGCAATCCACCACTCTCATCTTTTAATAAAGAACTAATTTTAAGTTATGCCTTTTAATTTACATTTTATTATATTTGGATATGTTATTAAATATAAATATTACTGTACATAACATTTAAAAAGGATTATATACCCTTTTTTTCTCATTAACATATTTTATAATTTTTAAGTAACGTCGTTAGGCTGTAAGAATTTCTTAAGGGGATCTCAACTTATCTATTCCATTCATGTTTCTTTTTTATGTGGTATATCTTAAAATTTACACACAATGTTTTTATAATTTTTTTAAATCCTTTTACTATATTAATAGTCTTTTATGATTGGGAAAACCTTATCCTCTCCCTTTTTAATATTTCTTAAAACCATGTTTTATAGCCCTTATGCTGCCAATTTTACGTCTCAAAATTTATCTATTTTATCATGAATTTATTTTATTTTCTATTGTGAGTACCCACACCACATTCTTTTCTAGGTTTCTTCAAATTGATTTCAAAATTACATATTTAATTCGGGGATTTACAGACTTGAAAATGGCCTTCCCTTTTCATGTGTTTAAAATTGAAAAAGGATCTTGTTTTTTAGAACTTTCTAAACAGCAGGAATTTTAAATGAATTGCTTTTCTTTTATTATCCATGGGTTATTTATGAGATGTTTTTCTATGATCAATGTGGATAAAATTAATTAATATATATGAATGGTTCACTCAGATAGTGATCCCATGCATCAAGTAAATAATTTAATCTCTAGAGATGAGAATTTTTTTTGATACCTTGGTGAATAAACATAGTAATTTTTATGAAACCTCAATGATAAACCTTAGTGATATTCTAATGAATGAATCGATTAAATATTTTAGCCACATTTCCAAGTTATTATTTCTGTTCTTATTATTATTATATGCCTCTTTGTAATTCCTTTTTGTATTTGATCATGCTCTTAATAATATTCCTCAATATCACAAGTGAATTGTTTCTATTGTTTACCCTTAATAGGCCTTATTATCACTTTTTCCTTTGATGTATGACTCCAAGTTATGAGATGCAGTAATTGAACTTAGGATAAACCAAATATGAATCCATTAATGTGTTTTAAAAGAATGTTTTATATTTTCATGTATTATTTACCATATTTATAAGACACTAAACATTAAAAGACACTCTATTTTTAAAATTTAATGAAACTTTGTGTAAATAAATGGAAGGATAACATATTGAACTTGTGCGTGGATGTAGCTAAATCATGTACTGGGGAAACCCAATTTTCTTGGGTTGGAAATTGTAGTTATTGTTTATTCTATTGATGGTTGATACGAATTCACATTTGGGTGACACACATGTTTTATGATGTTATTGATATTAGTGTGATTGAGATAATGATTTATATTACTTTAGACTAATGAAATGAGGGTGTTGAATTACATGAATCATACTTGGAAAAATAGGAATTTGAATGACATGCATTATTCCATGCCATATTTATTTTTAGCAATCATTTTCCTATTTTCCTGTGATTGATATTTTGCCTAGTTGTTATTTCCTATAGTTCCTATTTTGTTATAATAATAGATGTGTGCTAGTTTTTGTTTTATGTAAAAGTTGTGGTTTGAGTTAAGTGGATGCCACTTTAAAATCATGAGCAGTATGATCCCTCATGGATTGGAATGGTGATCTACCTTACTCTGCCAAATAAAAGGGAAACTAAATGCTTAAATTTTAAAATGGAAACCACATGTTAAAACTAAATTTCCACCCCATATGGAAATGTGTGACCTTAACCTTACCTTGGAATAGGATGTAGGAAAAACTCCTTATGAACCTTTTAAGAGATTTACATATTATCTAGATATAGCACTAAGAGTAGGTTGTCAGTTTTCTTATGCACAGTGGAAGAATTTCGTCTTATACTATTATCGGTTTCTGTATCTATGGTTCCATGTTCAAGGATGCCTTGTACCTACACTTATTCATATTCTTTACCTAACTAATTGTGATATCTGTTATAAATATTTTTTGAGGTGCGATATTGTCAGTTTTAGAGAAATACCACCACAAACTCCTCATCTTAGACACCAAGTAAGTGGAAATGAACACACTTCAGTGGTGGTGGTCCATGAGCCACCCATTGTACCACCTATAGTGTCTCCTGAGGAACATCTTGTTGTTCTTACACTGGGTACTGATGCATGGTTTTGTGATTGTTTTTTGAGGTTTGTAGAGAATGTTCAGGGTGCTCCCTGGCCTACCCTGAATATGGAAGAGCTTATATAGGACATTCAACAGTAGTAGCCTCCCACTTTATTGGGGAATGGAAGTCCTCATATGTAAAATTCATTGATAGAATACATGATATATTTATTTTACCATATTGATATTCCTGCATAGAAGAGGGTTAATCTTTCTACCAACATGTTTTTCAACTCCTCCATGCATTGGTGGGACATCGTATTTTATTTAGAATATTACTGAGACATTAGTTGGGATGACTTCTTGATAGTTTTCTTTGATCACTTATTCCCACAGACTTCAAGAGTGGACCATGATAGGGAGTTATTACATCTTCAGAATAGATCCATGACAGTGCTTGAGTATTCTACTCTTTTAACCAAGCATCAATGTTTTTCTCTATATTTGATTGAAAATGAAGAGAATACTACAAGGTGTTTTGAGGATGAGCTTGGATATGTTGTCTGCTCATAGTTGAACATCTTTAAATTGAATATCATTACGGAGATGGTGAACCAAAACTTGATCACATAGAAGAATATTAGGAAGATGGTCTTTTGAACTAGGTTAGTATTGTCCTGCGTCAGGGAGACAGTTCTACAGGTAATTAAAATTTCCATTTTGAGGGTGCACTCGGGGATGTTCTAGAAAGAAGACACATGCTAAGAATTCTATAACTTGTAACCAATATTGTAGGATAATCCATAAGAAGCCTCATTTCACAAGTAATACAATTGAATGATGAGTATGTGCTAGGACGGGTCATCTATATCAGTTCAACCATTCGTTTCCTCCAGAATCTAGTGGCAGGGAATCGTTTCAAGAATCTCCATCATGTTTGGGATATGTGACACCACATCAGGTTGGGAGTTGTTCTTCTACTGGATGATCCTACTGAGGTAGTTATGTTCATTTTTTAGGATTTTATTTTTCATATCATCAGTGATAATAAATTTGATCTGCTCATGCTAGTCCTGTTGTATCTCAGGGATATAGTTTAGGAAATATGTATGTAGTGCCACCAGCGTTTGAGGAGTAGAATCCAGGGCCATCTATAGTTTGATGTACTATTATGGGAGCCTCTAAATTAGTTTATTCCATTTTAGATATAGGTGCATCAGTAACATTCATATTTGCTACGTGTGTTGAAATACCTGGTCTTGATTTAGAGTAAATATGTGGATTTATGTCTCTTGACTCTCTAAAAGGGGTTAGAATAGAGGGATATATCTATATCAGGAGTGTCCCCTAAAGGTATGTGGGTACTGTTTCTTCTGGAATTTCGTTGTCCACTAGATGACTGGATTCAACATCATCCTTTGTATGGACTGACTCATGCTTTATCATGCCCAATTTGACATATATTACTGCCAAGTGTTATTTACATTGCCTGATGGAAATAAATATATACCCAAGGTCGAGTGGGATATATAGACCGTTTGGGATGGACCCATGTGAGTTTCACTTGTAAGAGTGACCGCTCATTTATCGAGTCTCTTAATGAGTTATTAGGCAATGAAACTCATGGAATTACCTCCAATTGGGGATAGTTTTAGTGATGTTTTCACTAAAAATTTCTATGGATTACCTCATGAGAGAGAGGTGGAGTTTAAAATTGAGCTAGTGCTAGGTGTAGCACCCATGTGCATTCTTCCTTATATGATGGAAACGACAAAGCTCCCAGAAATCAAGAAGAAGATTGAATATCTTGAGGATAAGGGTTTTATTAGACCCAATCAGACCGAACTAACCTGACACGGCTCGGCCCAGGGTCCACCAAACTATCCTAGGTCCATTGACCTGACCCGGACTTGGCCCGACCTGGGTCTTGCATGTTGGGTCATGGGGCAGACCCAATGGGCAGCTGAGTCTTCCAGGGGAAGAATGGTTATCTGCCCAGTCGGTACTTGGTAGTCTGCTGACTCCATCTCCCCTTTCCCCGTGGGTCGTATGCGTGGCCAACTCCCCAGCCGCGGTAAGTTGACAGCAGCATCACCGTGTCCACGGTGCACCGTTACATCTGGGTGGCTGCGTCCACCCATCACCAGCCGACGTCCCAGCCAGTGGCCCTTACTGCATTGTTGTGGTCATTGACCGAAACTCTCTTACAGTGCGCCATCTTGGTGCGCTACCACCTGCCCACAGACACTAATGCCGACCACTACCTGCGATCACCGATGCCGCTACCGGCGTGCCAGTGGGTCTTTCAGAAGACCCCTGAGTCTGCACAGATGGTCTGTTCATCGCACCTAATGTGTCTCAATCCACTATGTGGTATCTCCTTCCCTGTGACACCTTGAATTCCCCTTGTCACCACTTTGAAAACATGGTCATGAAAAATGCACAAGTGGAGGGGATTAAGCCTTATTAGTGTCGGCCCATGCCCACTACTTTTAAGTTTTAAAAGTGTGGGAGGTTTGGGGATGATGTTCTATTAACAATAATTCAATTCCAATTAAAACAAATTCATGAAACATCACCCTCTTATAAGAACAAATGGTCTATTGATCAACCTTTTTGTGGGTTAGTCTGTGTTCATAATTTAGAATAAAAATGTGTAAAACATAAAATAAATATACCCCTACCTTGATCAACGTTCTTCGTTGAATCAATACACCCTTAAGGATTGAAGCCCCATTGGTGATCGTTGCTTCTCGGTACAATTATTCCTAACGCATTGATGTTTCTAGAAATCAACCGACATTCTCCATTTTTCATTAGAGGGAATCCTTGGCATAGGTTATTTAGATAATTTCCATGGTTTAATTATTTTTCCCCATATGTGTTATCTTATTAAAACAAAACACGTTATAAAATTTCTGTTATGCTATGACATCATGTCGTTATGTTGTTTTATTTATGAAACAGTATATCTATTATGCCAAAATTAAACGAGCGATTTAGGTGCTTCCTTTAATGAACCTCATCACCAAACTGCAGCATCATTTTCCTCCACTCAATGGTTAAAAAGAAAATAAATAAATTTTTACGTTATTTTATTATTTTCTGAATAATCAGAAAATTAACTTTTCCATCCATCCCTTTCTATTCGAAGTTATGTCCTTTATAGTTGAATCCCATCATTCCAAGTTCTACAGTGCCCTTAGATTTTTGATCTATGAACCAGTTCAAAAGTTATAAAAACCTTCTCACAAGTTTAATTTAGTAAACTTAAAAAAAGTTAAAATTTTATTTTTCAGCTCACCAGGCCTCAGAATCTTGTTTTTTCAAAGCATGTGGTCTCAAAATAACTCCATACAATTTTAAAAAAAATATACATAAATTTAGGGACATTAAAACATTCCCACCTTTGGCCTTTACATCCCTAAAAACAAAAAAAAAGGTCTAATAAAAAAATTGGTGTACTAAGAATGAATCTGAGCCTCCTAATATCTCATGCTCTCTTAGAGGTTCCCATGAAACCACCGAACACATACTAGAAGAATATACCATCCATGAAGGACCCACTATATTTGATCCTATACCTCCTCTAAGAACACGAAAAACATCTCCCCATCCTCAATTTCCAACTTTCCCTAATCGATGACGTGCGGTGGATCATGCATGTACATCCTCAGCTGAGGCACGTGGAAACAATCAGGAACCTGATGCATCTGTGGGGGAAGATCTAGGAGGTACACCACCTCTCCAAATCTAATCAGAATATGGAAAGGTCCGATGAACCTCGAAGTTAAATTTCCGCCTCAGCCAAATTTCCACACTCCCCGTTGGGATGAGACCAGAAAGAACACATGGACTCCCTCCTTAAACTCAATGGGTCTCCATCTCCTGTATGCATATGATTTTTACCTACTATGTGAAGTCCTAATCCTCTCTTGGATGATCTTCACCTTCTTAGTGGTAGTCCGTAACAACTCTCGACCCATGAGTGATGCCACCCTTGGGTCTATCCAGCATTGAGGTGATCTGCATGGACACCCATATAAGGCCTAAAAATGTTTCATGCCAATGGTGGAGCGATAGATGTTTTTATATTAAAACTCTACTTGTGTTAGTTTGTCCTCCCAAATACAAACAAAATCAAGGATACAAGCATGTTGCATGTCCTCCCAGGTATGTATGGTCTACTCCATCTAACCCTTTGTCTAGGGGTGAAAAGCTATGCTCAAGCGTAGTTGAGTCCTGAAAACCTCATACAACCCCTTCCAAAACTTTTATGTAATGAATTACTCACATTACGAGATAATAATCAATGTTACCCTATGTAGATGCACTATATGATGGATTTAGAGGTGTCCTAAGCCCCCTATCGATCCCTACTCCCAAATGGGTTGGAAGTGAGGTGACTTGGGGAGTCAGTCAGCGATAACCAAGATAGAATTATGGACCCTGGACATGTGCTGTAAAACCGTCATGAAGTCCATGGAGATACCATCCCACTTACATTAAGGTACCTCATGTGGATGTGGCAAGCCTGTTGGGACCTAATGCTCGACCTTTAGTTGCTGAATAGTGAGGCATCGTGAAATGAACTCTGCCACCACTTTCTTCATCCTTTGCCACCAGTACTGTTGTTTGAGGTCCCGGTACATCTTCACCACACAAGGATGTATGACCAAAGGGGATTTATGGAAATCCCTTATCACCTACTCTCGTAATGTCGCTGGTACTATGGTGCATCCTCTGAAAAGTATGACATGATTCCCACATATAGAAAAACCATTTAGAGATTGTCTAGGGGATAACTAAGAAAGTCGATCTACATATTCAAAATACACAAGAAGTGCCTCCCTAACTCACTATAAGAGTGGAGGAGTGAAAGTCATTGAATGAAGGAAAGTTGATCCATCATCATCTATGAAGGATATCTTTGTCGTGGCTAGCTGCACCATCACCTCACTCAGTAGCTGTAAACTAGACTTTCTGCTGAGATCTTCTTCCACTACATAACCCTTACCAGGAGTAGAGAATATCTCAAATTCATAGTTCTGGAGGAACTCAAAACATCACCACAATCTCATGTTCATGTCCTTCTATGAGAAGACATACTTGATACTCTTTTTGTCAGGTTAGATGATAAACTGTTCACCCATCAAGTAGTGTCTCTACATCTTCAAGGAAACAAACACTACTACTTACTCTAGGACACGGGTCATGTATTTAGAATCATGCTACATCAAATTATCTGAGACATATGGGATCATATCTCACTCCTACATCAGGACACAACCCATTCTGGTTCCTGATTCATTGTAGAAAACTACATACCCAACACCCTCTTTAGGCAGTCTCAGGATGGGGGTACCTGCCAGCCACCACCTCAGCTCCTGGAAACTGTGATAACACTTCTTCATCCACATGATTGGTCATCCCATCATTGTCATAACTGAAAAGGGTGTAACTACTCTTGAAATATTGGGTAAAAACCCCTACTAGTATCCATCGAAACCTAAGAAACTCTGCACCTAAGTCACGCTCTTTGGTGGCTCCCAAGAAAGCACTGTATCTATCATCACAAGATCCCCTATAACTCCATCCTCTATGATGACGTGTCCCCAAATGTGGACCTCCCGAATCCAAAACTAGAAATTCAAGAGCTTAATGTAAATCTGGTGCTGTCAGAGTGTATCCAGGACTATTCGCAGGTGTGTAATGTGATACTCCTTTGACACTGAGTACACCAAGAAGTAATCAATGAAGACCAAAATGAAACAATTTAGGTAAGGCTGGAAGATCCTATTCATGAGTCCCATGAACACTACTGGGGAATTGGTTATGCCCAAGGGAATCCCCAGGAACTCGTAGTGGCCATAACATAATCTAAAGGATGTATTCAGTACGTCCTAATGTCATACACATAGAAGATGATAGCCTGATTTGAGGTCAATATTCAAGAACCACCTTTCTCCCTTAAACCGATCGAAGAGGTAATCAATCCTTGGTAGTGGATAGTTTTTCTTCATGGTTTCCTAGTTCAGGCACTGGAAGTCCACTGACAACCTCAAGATCCTATCTACCTTCTTGGAAAAAAACATTGGGGCTACCCATGGTGAAATTCCGTGCCTTATGAATCCCTTCCCCTACAAGCCTCCCAACTATACCCTCAATTCATGTATCTCCATGAGATCCATCCAATATTATGATATGGATACCGGTGACATCCCATGGTATAGATCGATGTATAATTCTACCACCCTACCGGGAGGTAGTCCCAGAATATCCTCAGGAAAGACATCCTCATACTCGTCCACCACTACAGGAAAGGTTAGACTCCTCTCATCCACTACAAAAAGGGTGAGGCTATCCAATTGGTGAGTGATCAGCTACACCATCATCCATGAAAGTCCATACTATGGTACAAAAGTTCCCTTCTCACTGGTGAAGGAATAACTAGTCTCATCCTCACAGACACACCAGCCATTGCGTCTAAAACAATCGATCTAAGAATGGAATGTGGATAACCATTCTATACCCAAGATGACGTAGTAAGGCCTTAATTCCAAAACATGAATATCCCAGCTAAAGCTCTCGCCTCCAAGAGTAAGATCACACTACTGGTACAAAAGTGTAATTGGAAAATCCCCTCCCATATAAGTATCTAATCATATGAATAGACCCAATGACTCCACCGGAATCTATGAGCCTCAAACAGGGTCAGTGGTAGGGAAAGAGTGACTAGCACTTGTGTTTATAATAAATATAGCTATGTTGGAGAAGACACATATTATACAACTAATAATATTTGGAGTGGCATGTTCATAGGCCTCCATCACCAGTAGCTGGCCTCACCCCTATCTGCTGGCTTACTATGCTCGAGGTGGATGACCTGGGGGTGGTGGTGGTAGCAACTCAATCTGTCATCCACCACCAACCCCTCAGCCTGCACCCCAGCCACATCCTCCATTTTTCAAACCGCCTTATTCATACATCTACCTTTCCTCGGTGGTCCTTCATCCACTATTTGGTTGTTTGCGCAACGGGTCGGACAGTCATTAGAAATGTGCCCCTGCCCACCTCATGTAAAGTACAACTTGCTTCCCTAAGAACTACATCTGCTCTGGGAGCACCGTTCTTACGATCTTGAGTCTTGGGGTCACCCACTAAAAGAACTAGCCGACTCTGGCCCCCATGTCTACTTCCCCCTAAAAACTACTAAAGACTCTACCACCTTATGTCTACTAGTGGCTCGGGATTTCGATGCCTAATCCACCAGAAATCTCTCTACAAATCACCCCAACCTGAGTAGGGATGCTAAGAGACACCATAGATGCCCCAATCTCCCATATCAGTCACTTCTCAAAGGTACGACCACTGATGAATGGGCTCTTCACCATGTATTTGGAGTAGCGAAAGCGGTCTACAAAACTTGCAAAGTACTCATCCACCAACAGGCTTCCCTACTTCAGGTGAAGCAGCCCCTGGATGTGCACAAAATGCATGGTCGCAGGGAAATAATAATCCCCTAAAAGCCTCTTGATGTTTTTCTTGGCCAGGGTCACCTAATCATGTGTCTGGATGGTCAAGCTCCACCTTATCACATCGATTCCTAGAAGAAGGCTCCTAGCCAGGATTACAATTTGGCCAAGTGGTTTCCTCACTAATCCAAAGACCCGCATCACTACCTCCATTCAATCCTTATCATCATGAGGATTTATCTCTCCCCTAAACTGGGTAGGTCTTTGTATCTATAAGTCATGCAATGTACTGAGCCTACAAACATCCTCTACCAGTATGTTTGACAGTAATTGATGATCAATGCGTGGTGGAAACAACAGTGCAACACCCGATTGGGCCATCTCTAGGACTGGTCCCTGAACCAACGCCTCATCGCAAGGAGGGTTGTCTATAGGTTAAATTATCAGAATCTTAGTTGGCTGTCTGCATGGAGGCATCTTAAATTAAATTACGATGTACCACAATCAGAATACTATACATTATTAGATGACTATTACTCAAAAAGATCATAATGAGACACTTATATTATAACGACCAATACTTTACATACATTATTAATACTTCAAAATTGAAGCACACTTATTACAACATATGACAAAACCACAAAGTACCGTATAGGTATAGTGTCTTTAGAAACTGGGAAACATAAACAACTGGTTCATAAATCTTCTACAGTGTCTCCCATTTATTTCATCATATCTAGGGTCCCTTTTAGCATATTCTACTTAATATCCATCTTCCTGACCTGGGGAAAAGAAAACATTAAAGGGTGAGCTCAAATGCTCAGCAAGGGAAAATAAAGGAAATAAAAATCATATCATATCTTTTTGAAAATCATAACCTGCAAAAGAGATCATAATATCTTAA
This sequence comes from Viscum album, assembly GCA_963277665.1. Classification (NCBI taxonomy): domain Eukaryota; kingdom Viridiplantae; phylum Streptophyta; class Magnoliopsida; order Santalales; family Viscaceae; genus Viscum; species Viscum album. The sequence continues at coordinate 534,449,956 of OY728129.1, forward strand.
CATGGAATAAATCATAGAAGTGAAAATGAGATCCCCATAATCATAAAATAAAACTTGAATCTTTGTGGCATGCACACATAATCATGGAAAATCATTTATTGTTAGTCATGACTCATTGCCAAGACTATCTTAGTGGACAAAGTCCATTTCTGAACCGAGTTCACTCCTCGTTTCAGACCTGTATCACTGAACCGAAATAACCTTCCGTTCCAGCCATGTCTATCTCATGAGATATAAATCTTTACCCAATGCATTGGAGGGAGATATAGGTCCCACCCATCTTATAATGAATCCTTTCTTATGTGTGCCACATAATCATAAATCTTACATCATCGCATAACACATGTAACAAAAATGGGATTCTTGAAACATCATGACATCATAAAACAAATCATATAAGGTAAATGACTTCATAAAAATAATTCCCTCACAACATAATCAAATCAATGTAATAATAGGGATAAAAACAGAACCCTTTATTATCTTTGATGGAAAATAATTTTGATAAAACACTTGAAGTCCATTCTTGAGGAAAATATCCTTTCTACTTCAAAAATACTTTTCCTTTTTTAACATGTCATACAATTCTAAACTAAAAGAAGTTGATTAAAAATAAACTTGAAAACATTTAAAGGAAGCTTCTTGGAAATAATGTTTTAAAAATCCATTCATGCCGTATAAGTTAAAAAAAATATTCTTCGTACTTTTGTCGGAAAAATTCAAAAAGTACCTCGTATGAAAAACGACAAAAGATTCCTTTCATATCTTTTACTAAAAACTCACCAAAGGGTAAAATAGGTTTTAAAAAATTTTATTTGGATGGAAATAATATTACATATTAAGGGAAAATAGATGTGGATGATAAAATACACCCCAGTAAATACCAACGTATAAGAAATCTCAGATAAAAATGAGATTCTGATATTTCCATTACCTTAGGTCCGACTTGCTTTGTAAGTGTCCGAACCTCCTGTATAATGATTTAAATAATGTTATTGACTTATTCCAGAATCATACTTATTTTTATGATATCATATATGGTCATATTCTTAGCTTCTTAGTAGTAATATTTCATTGCTACTTGTTATTCGGGTGTTTATAACTTTTTGTTCTTATGCGTGTTTTGTAGAATAAATTCTTATTCTTATCTTTAGGTTATAGATACCTCATTTCCAGAATGTTATTAGTGTAGTATATATCATATTCATTCATTAAATTCATTTATATAATCATTATGTAATGAAGATCATGTAGAACGAGTCGCATCACATCGTGGAGACGGTATTCCGTACGTACGCACGAGTGATGATATCGTTCCTATGATCGTGGAATTATATTGGAGTATATATATATTATTTCAGTATCAATATTACTTTATAATAATCATAAATAGTTACTCATTACACCATTATACCCATCCTTGTAAGGTGATGGTGGAAAATAGATTACACCACGGCGTGGAGACGGTATTCCGTACGTACGCACGCGCGGTGATTTCATTTTTCCATAGGATGGATAGAAGGTGAATTAGGGTTGTTTCATATTTATAATAAAATATTAGTATGTAAGTAATACTGATAATATTACTTTATCATGAAACAACTAAATAAGAAGAAGTTGAAGAAGAAAGAAATTGAAAAGATCGGTAATGGATATTACCTCTTCTTTGGAACGCCTCATTGAATCCTCCACTTAGGGAACTAATATTGGTATTTGAAGAAGACCAGAACCTCTAGGATTATTCTAGGGAAGTGGGGAAGGGATTTTGGCAGGTGTTGTCCGAGCTTGAGGGCTCAAATTGGTGTGAGGAGGAGGGGGAGGAGGTGCCCTTTTATAAGGGAGGAGAGGGGCACATTAGGAATATCTCAAAATATTATTTTATATTAAAGTCAAAATCGGTTTATAATGCTTCCAAAGGGTCTTATTTCGAAGCTAAAGTGGGGATGGGTCTAAATACTATCAAATAATAGGATTTATACACGTTTAGGTTATTATTTTAACCTTATCAATTAGATTTAACTCTAAGTTAAATAATTTAACTTTTACCGTGTCTTTTTGTTTTTCTTACACTATATGGTTAATACACTTACTATAACATGCCAAACGAACCCCAAATTGTTTATTATTAATATATATATCCTTATCTAAGTCATTTGGCCGAACCTTAGATTTTTAGGAATAATATAACAATTAATAATATAATATTTTATTTAAAAACTATTTTGTGTCAATTTTGACACTATTTGATATATGATTTTTGTGAAAGTCATAACAGAATTATATGTTCGATCCAAGTTGATTAAATCAACAATAATATAGCATAGTAACCTAGAAAATTAGTGGGATTCATAAAAAGTCTCAAATTACATTTATTTTGGTGATTATAACATCAATTATGTCAATATTTCATTAATAAGATAATTACTGCATCATCATTGTGTCATAAATAAATTAAATTATTTAATGTCTAAAAATTATAAATAAAATACCATTATGTAGGAACACATTTTAGCTTTCTAATGAATATTTATAGTCGAATTTATCTTATGTATAACCCCATATTAAAAATTATTTACTTATTAAACTTTGATTTTAACTATTTTAACCCTTCTTTAAATAAGTTAATAATAAATGTCCTAATCTAATCCAAGTGGGCCTAAATGGTCATATGTTATTCCTAAGTTCGTTTTTGGTCGAATTAAACTTATCCAATAGAATTAGGACATGTGTTAGGGTAATAGTAATATCATATTTACCCTTAGTTACCCTATTTACTATTAACCGCGGTAAAAAAAGTAAAAAGTTACTATTCACCAAAAAATTATTTTTATCTCATTGAACCACATTTTACTTACTGATATCAACCGTGTCTGTCGGATTTTCGAAATTCCATTCACAGAAGCGGTTAAATTATGTTTTATGCAAAATTCAGTTTTTAACCTACAACTTAGTGGTTTTACTATTCATCAAAAATTGAAAGTTTTCAAAAAAATACCAAAATTTCACCCTAGGCTAATTTCGGTATTCCGAATCCAAAAATGAAGTCCATTTTGAAAAATAAAATTTATAAAATTTCAAAAAGTGGTTATTACTATTCATAATGGATAGTTTTAATAATATTTTAATAGCATATCGTTGTTTAGTGAAACTCAGTATTGCGTACGACTCAAGCTATCGAGGAAGGTCGCGATTGCGTGTAAAGTAAGCCAAGCTAGTGTGTAGTGAAATATTCCTTTGATAACATAAAAACAAAATATTACTCATAAAAATCTCAGGTGTTACATTCTACCCCCCTTAAAATTAATTTCGCCCTCGAAATTCATCACTTTGTAACAAACAGATGAGGATACTTTTCCCTCATCATATCCTCAAGCTCCCATGTAGCTTTTTCAAGTTGGTGGTTCCTCCATAAAACTTTCACCAATCGAGTGGTCTTGTTTCGTAGGACTTTTTCGCTGTGATCCAGAATCTCTATCGGTTGTTCTTCATAAGAAAGATCTTGCTCCAGCGGTACATCCTCTGAGCTGAGTACATGTAAAGGATCAGGTATGTACATTCTTAGGAGAGATACATGGAACACATCGTGAACTTGAGAGAGATTCGGTGGAAGCGCCAATCGGAAAGCTACCTTTCCAACACGATCCAGTATTTCGAAAGGACCGATATATCAAGGGCTCAACTTCCCATTCTTTCCAAATCTCATAACCATCTTATAGGGTGATATTCGTAAGAACACTTTATCACCCACTTAAAACTCTAGGTCTTTTCTTCGGTTGTTGGCATAACTTTTCTGCCGACTCTGAGATTATCTTATGTGTTGTTGAATATATCTGACCTTTTCTGCCATTTCATCAACGAGATCAGGTCCTAATAGCTTTCTTTCCCCAACTTCATCCCAACAAGTTAGAGTCCTGCATTTATTTCTATAGAGATCTTCATAAGGAGCTATCTGAATACTGGAGTGAAAGATTTTATTATAAGAAAATACCACCAAAGGTAGGTGTTGATCCCAAACTCCTTTGGAATCCATAGAGCAAGATCTCAACATATCTTCTAGGGTTTGAATTGTTCTCTCAGACTGAACGTCTGTCTGGGGATGATAAGCAGTGCTGAAACTCAACTCTGTATCTAGAGTATGTTGAAGACTTCGCCAGAACTTTGAGGTAAACCTCGTATCCCGATCAGATATAATAGAAAGTGGTACTCCATGCAATCTTACCACTTCCTTTACATATATCCTGGCAAGCTGATCTAGAGTGAAATCCTCTCTAATAGCAATTAAGTGTGCAGACTTTGTAAGACGATCAACTATGACCCAGATAGCATTATTGCCTTTGGATGTTTTAGGATGTCCTGTGAAAACGTCCATAGTGATGTTTTCCCATTTCCATTCGGGTATGGGTAATGGTTGTAACATCCCCTTAGACTTCTGTCTCTCAGCTTTAACTTGTTGACAAACCAAGCATTGAGAGACATATTCATCAACATCTCTTTTCATGCCATCCCACCAGAAGTACTCTTTCAGGTCCCTATAAATCTTCGTGCTTCCAGGATGAATAGAGAATGAAGAACTATGAGCCTCATCCAGTAGCTCCTTCTTTATTTCGGAGATGGGAGGAACTCAAACCCGATTACTTAACTTTATTATCCTATCACAATCAAGGTTGAATTCAGGAAAATTTCTCACCTTCTTTTGTAACTCGACATCTTCTTTCTGTGCCTCTTTAATCTTCACATGTATAGATGGTTGAACATTCATTTGATAAAGATAAGATTTTCCCCCTTCAATTATAATTCCAAGATCCATCCTTTGTAAACCCATAAATATTGGATATTTTGTGATCCTCATCATGGATAAACTAGCATGGTCTTGTCGAATTAATGCATCTGCCACCTTTTTTTCTTTCCCAGGGTGGTAATGGATTGAGCAGTCATAATCCTTAATCAGCTCCAACCATCTTCTTTGACGCATATTCAGCTCCTTTTGTGTGAAAATATTCTTTAAACTTTTATGATCAGTATAAATATCACACCTTTCACCATAAAGGTAATGCCTCCAAATCTTTAATGCAAAGATTACCGCAGCCAACTCCAAATCATGTGTTGGGTAATTTTGCTCATGGATTTTCAACTGTCGTGAGGCATAAGCTATCACCATATCATTTTTCATAAGAACACAACCCAATCCCTTCTTGGATGCATCACTGTAGATCACAAGCCTTTCTCCACTACAAGGTAGTGTGAGCACAGGTGCACTGGATGACCTTCTTTTCTACTCCTTGAAATTCTCTTCACATTCCTCTGTCCAAACAAACTTAACTCCTTTCCGAGTCAACTTGGTGAGTGGATTAGATAATCGTGAAAAATCTTTTACAAAACGTTGATAATATCCAGCCAAACCAAGAAAACTTCGGATCTCAGTTACTGTTGTTGGTCTCGACCATCTTTTGATAACCTTTGTTTTTTCTGGATCCACAGATATCCCCTCTTTTGAGATTATGTGACCAAAAAATGCAACTTTTTGAAGCCAAAATTCACACTTGGTAAATTTGGCCTAAAGCTTCTCCTTTCTCAGGGTCTTCAATATAATTCTCAAGTGATCTTCATTCTCTTCCTTGCTCTTTGAGTATACAAGAATATCGTCTATAAAGACTACCACAAATTGATCAAGATAGTCTCTAAAGACTCTATTCATTAGATCCATGAAGATAGCAGGGGCATTAGTAAGACCAAATGGCATCACTATAAATTCATAGTGTCCATACCTTGTACAGAAAGCTGTCTTTGGTATATCCTCCCTTTTGACCCTTAATTGATGATACCCTGAACGAAGATCGATCTTGGAAAAGTATTGAGCTCCGCGTAGTTGTTCAAATAAGTCATCAATGCGTGGGAGAGGATATTTGTTCTTGATAGTGATCTTGTTAAGTTCTCGATAATCAGTGCAGAGTCTCATTGATCCGTATTTCTTCTTAACAAATAGAACAGGTGCTCCTCAAGGTGACGCACTAGGGAGTATGAATCCCTTATCAAGATTCTCTTGGAGTTTCTTCTTCAATTCCTGCAACTCAATTGGGGCCATTCTATAAGGTGTCTTTGAAATAGGCAAAGCACCCAGTACGAGTTCTATTGAAAACTCAACTTCACGATTTGTTGGAAGACCCGGTAATTCCTCCAGAAAGACATCATCAAACTCCCATACGATGGGAATATTCTTAATCGCAAGTTTCTCACCAACCATTTGAGATAAATAACCTTCATTTAGTGGAATCAATACCCATAAAATGGAAGAAATTTCCACTGGAAGGTTATGTTCATCCTTGCATTGATAGACAATCATAGATTGATCTGGAATATGAAACGTGACTTCCCTTCATTGGTAATTGATATGAGCTCCATATAAAGAAATCCAATCCATGCCAAGAATCACATCGAATTCCACTATAGGAAGGATCACCAGATTTGCAGGAAGCACTTTCCCACAAACTTCGATCAGAGAAGAATTATAAAATTTTGATGCGACTGTTGTGCCATTAGGTGTTGTCACAGATAACTCAACATCTAATTGTTGAGGTAATACGGTGATACCCTTAGAAAATTCTTTAGAAATAAAAGAGTGGGTGGATCTAGAATCAAATAAAACATTTGCTACTTTAGAGTGGATGGTAAGTGTACCTTTCACCACTTCGTTATCGTACTACACATCGCTTATAGAAATTGCATGTGACTTTCCTTTGTCTTTAGACTTATGATTTTGTTGACGTCGACCATCATCATCAACCCTTGGATTTGGGCATTGATTGGCATAATGCCCCATCTCCTTTCACTTGAAACATTGAAGTGTAGTAGGTTCATTCTGTGTATCCCTTCCTTTGTTTTCATCATTAGACATCTTCTTCCCATTATCGCGGCATTCAAATGCCCGATGACCTTCCTTTCCACATTTGAAACATTTACTTGTCCCTTTAAGACAACTCCCTCCCTGTTTCTTTCCACACTTCGAGCATAAGGGAAAGCTCATCTTCTTTTCAGTGTGCTCTTTATATTTTCCTTTGAATTCCATTTTCCTCTTCTTATCAAACCCATTCGACTGATGGGTTACTCCAATCTCCATCTCGACTTTGAGAGCACATCGAACGATTTCCTCATAGCTATTGAAGACCCTTATGGCTAACTCCCTTCAAAGACTTGGTTTTAAGCCACTAAAGAATCGACCGATCTTACTCTCAGGTTGGATAATAATACCAGAAGCGTACCTTGCAAGTCTTGTAAAATTTGCTTCATAGGTACCAACAGATTCATCATCCCTTTGCTTCAGTTCAAGAAACTCTTTCTCAATCTTTGTTCGGAGAATACGAGGGAAGTACTTATTGTAAAATAAGTTCTTGAAATCGTCCCATTCCATGGACTCAATTTCATCCCTTTGCCTCGTATTCTTAATAATATTCCACCATTGATCAGCATCTCCTTCCATACGATACACTGCTAGGATGACTTTATCATGTTCAGATCATTGAAGAACTGAAAATATCTTTTCAGTAGTACTAATCTGTTGTTCAGCAACTAATGGATCAGTAGAACCGCTGAAAGAAGGTGGACTCTTTCATGAAGGATTCAACAGAATGTTGCTCCTTCCTTTTCTCGTTTGGAAGTCCGGCATGATTCATATCTTGAGAAAGTTGTGTGAGCATGGCTACAAGATTTTGCATTCCAGCTCCCATATCGTTTGGTTGCTCAGGGGGACAATCATTGCATTTCCTATCGCATTACTCATTAACACGGTTCCTTCGGGTTCCAGCCATTGACTAAAACCAAGAAGAATAGTGTGATCAACAGTAATTATAATAGGAAAACAACATAATTCAAGAATAAAAGTTTCATGCTTAAGGTCTTATCCTAGGTTATTCATGGCCATTTCTAAAACACTAAGATTGTGTTCTATGCTTAGACTTTTCCTTAGGATTCTTACTAAGGCTTTCACATCCTAGTTTCCAAAGGTTGATTATAACCTCCCTCTGATACCAACTATAATGACCCATACATTACATACATTGTTAATACTTCAAAATTGAAGCACACTTATTACAACATATGACAAAACCACAAAGGACCGTATAGGTATAGTGTCTTTAGAAACTGGGAAACATAAACAACTGGTTCATAAATCTTCTACAGTGTCTCCCATTTATTTCATCATATCTAGGGTCCCTTTTAGCATATTCTACTTAATATCCATCTTCCTGACCTGGGCAAAAGAAAACATAAAAGGGTGAGCTCAAATGCTCCGCAAGGGAAAATAAAGGAAATAAAAATCATATCATATCTTTTTGAAAATCATAACCTGCAAAAGAGATCATAATATCTTAACATGGAATAAATCATAGAAGTGAAAATGAGATCCCCATAATCATAACATAAAACTTCAAACTTTTTGTCATGCACACATAATCATGGAAAATCATTTCTTGTTAGTCATGACTCATTGCCAAGACTATCTTAGCGGACAAAGTCCATTTCTGAACCGAGTTCACTCCTCATTTCAGACCTGTATCACTGAACCAAAATAACCTTCCGTTCCAGCAATGTCTATCTCATGAGATATAAATCTTTACCCAATGCATTGGAGGGAGATATTGGCCCCAACCATCTTATAATGAATCCTTTCTTATGTGTGCCACATAATCATAAATCATACATCATCACATAACACATGTAACAAAAATGGGATTCTTGAAACATCATGACATCATAAAACAAATCATATAAGGTAAATGACTTCATAAAAATAATTCCATCACATCATAATCAAATCAATGTAATAATAGGGATAAAAACAGAACCCTTTATTATCTTAGATGGAAAATAATTTTGATAAAACACTTGAACTCCACTCTTGAGGAAAATATCCTTTCTACTTCAAAAATACTTTTCCTTTTTTAACATGTCATAAAATTCTAAACTAAAAGAAGTTGATTAAAAATAAACTTGAAAACATGTAAAGGAAGCTTCTTGGAAATAATGTTTTAAAAATCCTTTCATGTCGTATAAGTTAAAAAAAACATTCTTCGTACTTTTTTCAGAAAAATTCAAAAAGTACCTCGTACGAAAAACGACAAAAGATTCCTTTCATATCTTTTACTAAAAACTAACCAAAGGGTAAAATAGGTTTTAAAAAATTATAGGTGGATGGAAAAAATATTACATATTAAGGAAAAATGGATGTGGATGATAAAATACACCCCAGTAAATACCAACGTATAAGCAATCTCAAATAAAAATGAGATTGTGATATTTCCCTTACCTTAGGTCCAACTTGCTTTGTAAGTGTCCGAACCTCTTGTATAATGATTTAAATAATGTTATTGACTTATTCCAGAATCATACTTATTTTTATGATATCATATATGGTCATATTCTTAGCTTCTTAGTAGTAATATTTCATTGCTACTTGTTATTCGGGTGTTTATAACTTTTTGTTGTTATGCGTGTTTTGTCGAATAAATTATTATTATTATCTTTAGGTTATAGATACCTCATTTACAGAATAGTATTAGTGTATTATATATCATATTCATTCATTCAATTGATTTATATAATCATTATGAAATGAAGATCATGTAGAACGATTCACATCACATCGTGGAGACGGTATTCCGTACGTACGCACGAGTGATGATATCGTTCCTATGATCGTGGAATTGTATTGGAGTATATATTTCAGTATCAATATTACTTTATAATAATCATAAATAGTTACTCATTACACCATTATACCCATCCTTGTAAGGTGATGGTGGAAAATAGATTACACCACGGCATGGAGACGGTATTCCGTACGTACACAGGCGCAGTGATTTCATTTTTCCATAGGATGGATAGAAGGTGAATTAGGGTTGTTTCATATTTATAATAACATACCAGTATGTAAGTAATACTGATGTTATTACTTTATCATGATACAACTAAATAAGAAGAAGTTTAAGAAGAAAGAAATTGAAAAGATCGGTAATGGATATTACCTCTTCTTTGGAACGCCTCTTTGAATCCTCCACTTAGGGAACTAATATTGGTCTTTGAAGAAGACCTGGACCTCTAGGATTATTCTAGGGAAGTGGAGAAGGTATTTTGGCAGGGGTTGGCCGAGATTGAGTGCTCAAATTGGTGTGAGGAGGAGGGGGAGGAGGTGCCCTTTTATAAGGGAGGAGAGGGGCACCTTAGGAATATCTCAAAATATTATTTTATATTAAAGTCAAAATCGGTTTATAATGGTTCAAAAGGGTCTTATTTAGAAGCTAAAGTGGGGAGGGGTCGAAAGCCTATGAAACAATAGGATTTAGACAAGTTTAGGTTATTATTTTAACCTTATCAATTAGATTTAACTCTATGTTAAATAATTTTACTTTTACCTTGTCTTTTTGTTTTTCTTACACTATATGGTTAATACACTTACTATAACATGCCAAACGAACCCAAAATTGTTTATTATTAATATATATATCCTTATCTAAGTCATTTGGCCGAACCTTAGATTTTTAGGAATAAAATAACAATTAATAATATAATATTTGATTTAAAAACTATTTTGTGTCAATTTTGACACTATTTGATATATGATTTTTGTGAAAGTCATAACAGAATTATATGTTCAAAACAAGTTGATTAAATCAACACTAATATATCATAGTAACCTATAAAATTAGTGGGATTCATAAAAAGTCTAAAATTACATTTATGTTGGTGTTTATAACATCAATTATGTCAATATTTCATTAATAAGATAATTACTGCATCATCATTGTGTCATAAATAAATTAAATTATTTAATGTATAAAAATTATAAATAAAATACTATTATGTAGGAAATATATTTTTCTTTCTAATGAATATTTATTGTCGAATTTATCTTATGTATAACCCCATATTAAAAATGATTTACTTATTAAACTTTGATTTTAACTATTTTAACCCTTCTTTAAATAAATTAATAATAAATGTCCTAATCTAATCCAAGTGGGCCTAAATGGTCATATTTTATTCCTAAGTTTATTTTTGGTCGAATTAAACTTATCCAATAGAATTAGGACATGTGTTAGGGTAATAGTAATATCATATTTACCCTTAGTTACCCTATTTACTATTAACCGCGGTAAAAAAAGTAAAAAGTTACTATTCACCAAAAAATTATTTTTATCTCATTGAACCACATTTTACTTACTGATATCAACCGTGTCTGTCGGATTTTCGAAATTCCATTCACAGAAGTGGTAAAATTAAGTTTTATGCAAAATTCAGTTTTTAACCTACCACTTAGTGGTTTCACTATTCATCAAAAATTGAAAGTTTTCAGAAAAATACCAAAATTTCACCCTAGGCTAATTTCGGTATTCCAAATCCAAAAAAGAAATCCATTTTGAAAATTAAAATTTATAAAATTTCAAAAAGTGGTTATTACTATTCATAACGGCTAGTTTTAATAATATTTTAATAGCATATCGTTGTTTAGTGAAACTCAGTATTGCGTATGACGCAAGCTATCGAGGAAGGTCGCGATTGCGTGTAAAGTAAGCCAAGCTAGTGTGTAGTGAAAGATTCCTTTGATAACATAAAAACAAAATATTACTCATAAAAATCTCAGGTGTTACATATATAACCAGTGTTTTTATGTATAGAGCTGAAAAGAAGAATTCAAGGTCCTTGTGTATGGATACGTCGGCTGTCGCACCAACACTAGACTCCTCGAATTTGAAAGTCAAACTTAAAACATTCAATACTATTTTCCTAAAAACAAAACAATAGACTCTAATTCATTGAGGTAGAAAAGAAGACCTTTGATACCACTTTTTCATGACCCATCCCATGGGGCCCATGCAATTACATACCCCAATCCCACCTCTTTAAGGATAGGGGTTGTTGACTAGCACCGAAGGCATCAACCTGGAAATGAAAGGCATTTTCTTGAGTACCTATACACATGCACACAAAACAGTGTCCCAGAGATGGAATATTAAACAAGCATGTGTCTGAAAAACCTCTAAGTACAAGTAAAACAGAAAGTCAAATGGTCTAGAATACAAACCCAACAAAAGAATGTCTGTAAAATATGAAATTACAAAAGAAACTCTGGAAGCCATCCACAAAAAACCCCACCAGATGGGTAAGTGTATAGTAGTTGTTGGAAGCTGTAGAAGTACAACCCACCTTCCTGGTCTCAATAGGCACCACTAGGTCATGGGCCTCCAAGTCCTCCATTAGGTCAGTGGTGGTCTACACCAGACCCAACATGTGCGGGCGAAGCCCGTGCATGGGTGAGTAACAATATACTCAGTAGGGACCCAAAAAATAACAAGGAAAGACTATTAAAAATAAAAAAACCATGAAGCATGATTTGGAAGCATGATCATGAAGAACGATATCTCACACCAGGAATATTCTATAGTAGGAAAGTAAGACAATCAGTCATAACGTCAAACACCAAGGGATTCTAGAGAAATCCTCTTCAATGTGTACAATGTGCCTACCAGGTCACATAAAATCCACTTCCCACTAACCATGGACTACTATGTTACTAATCCCTGATGAGTATCATGGGTATGTTGGGTAACACTAATGCAGCTACCCACCGTGGGATTTCCTGGTCACCCAGAATCCACTTCCTAACTATATCCAAACTTAGGTACTCCTCTAATCAGGTACTATGGGTCTTTTAGGTCACACAGAAGCAGATACCCACCGTGGTCCTACCGGGTAACATAGAAGCCGCTTCCTACTAAGCCATAGTATCCATTCCAGACAAGGTCTCATCATAGTAGTATTTAGGTCTCATCCAATGAAAATGATTCTACACAAATCACACTTAATCTTGAGACAACTGATCCCCAATCCATTCGTCTAATTTAAACTCCCATTAAATCCTCCATTGATTTTTCCGAAATATCACCCTCGTCACGAGGGTTAAAACACTACAAATGGTGTATCAATAAGATCTCTAGTTTTCAAGTTATTGACATTTTTCCCAAAGGGGCCGGTTGGGTCTAGGTCCGGTCCAACCCAGCCTAGGGTCCATCGACCCGACTAGGGTCCGCTGACCCGAACCGAAACCGGCTCAGCCTAGGTCTGGCCTGTTGGCCTACACGGTCGGCTAGAGGCAGACTGGTTCTCCACCGGGTTAGAACATGGCATGTGGCCATGTCCAACAACCCACTCCTTGTGGGTTGTCTACGGGGCGGACTCCTCTGCCGTAGGTGGTTGACCATGGATTTGCCGCATGGGATTCAATGTGGTGCCATGTACATGGTGTGCCAACATGGTAGGGTGACCACATCCACCTAATGCCAGCTATCAGCCCTTGCTGCACCGCCACTGTCGTTGAACGCGATGATTTTCTATCACGCAGTTGTTCCACATAGCCACCCTCTCACAACCGCCACTGCAGGCCCCTGCTAGCAACCGCGGGTGCCGAAACTGGCACTGATTCCCCAGAAGGGTATTTCTACAGACCATTAGGTATGAATTGGTGTTTTTTTCCTCACACTGACTATGCATTCAACCTCCATGGGGTATCAACTTCTATGTGAAGGCCTTGAAATCATCTGGTCACCAATTTGAAAACTCAGCCATGAATAACACACAAGAAGTGGGGCTCATCTTTTATTTATGCTGGCCTATGCCCTCCACATTGGAGTTTTAAAATTGGGGGATGTTTGGGGATATTTTTCAATGAATATTATTTCAATACCGAATAAAAAAATTCCAAGAAACATCACCCTCTCTCAATAATGGATGATCCACAGATCAACTTGTTCATGGATATATTTGTGTTAGTCTTTTAGAATAAGAATAGAAAAAACCATAAGCAAATAAATCCCTACCTCGATCAATGTTCGTAATTGAAGCACTCTGGCCTAAATTTTTGAAGCTCCACTGGCATTCGTCATTTAGTATAAGAATGGGGAAAACGTAAAACAAATAAACCCTTATGTAAAATGTTAGGACAACCAGCTCACACATTTACTTAAGTGAACTTAAAATAAAGTTTGAAATTTCATCCTGGGCTCACAAGGCCTCAAAATAATTTTTTTCAAAGCGTGTGGCCTCAAAATAACTCCAAACAGTTTTTAAAAATATTATATGGAAATTCTGGGACATTAAATACATGTTTCCTAGGTACATGATACCTTTACAGTCAAGACAATTCATAATATGGCTTAAGACATACTTTAAAAAACCCATCGGATTTGGCTAACTGATTCATCTCATGAGACTACCAATGTATTGAAGAAATTATTTTAACTAGTCCGTAACCAATTTCATAATAGTCTAAATAATTACTCATATGTTTAATAATATATTTATTCCATAAATAATTTGTCTTATCAAATATCCGTATTGAGTAAAGGATCCATATTTATCAATATTTCCCCAGTTAATCAAATAACATTCAGAGTAAACACCATACGCAAAAATTGTATAATATTTATGAAATAATAATTTAAATTATTTATAATTATGTCTATTTATGATATGTTTAATTTCGAATGAAAAATTATTATAAAAAATCTAATTTTTTAAGATAATGTTAAAAATCACAAAAGAAAGTGTGATTTCACAATAACTTTTACCACTTGGAAATTTTGAATTCAAATCCCCTTGGGAAAGATAATTGAAATAAAAAATTATAATACCATGAATAATATGGTTTTAATCTAATTATATTTAAAATTTGTAGTATATGCACCACATATAAGTGAATTTATGAATAATAGTAATTAAGTCTCAATGGAATGTAAATTGAGATTCAATCCCTTTCCTCATGTTTTCTTTTGGCTAAACATCCATTAAAATCAAGTATAGTGGTTTTAAACATGTTAATAAATTATATCAGAACCATATTAATATTTATAATACATATATGATTCTTTTTTAACATCTTATTACAAATTATTTAATAATATATTATAGTTTTAATTATATGACGTGTTCGTTTCCTTGTTTTCTCATGCATGTTTCACTAGGAAAGATCAAACTCATTCCCATATTATAAAGTTTAATCATATTAAAAATAATTATAATTACATAATTATAATATATATACATTAATTATACTTTGGAAACCAATCATTAATGATGGTTATAAAAAACTAAGTATGTTATGATCATGGAGATGGTATGCCATACATACGCCTGAGTGGCATTTCCATTTATCACTGATCGTTATCGAAAGGAGGTAAGAAATATTTTCAATTTAAATAAATGTCATAATATAGTTTATACTATATTATATTCTTATATATTTCATCCATGTGGTGTGGTTTTGAAAAGAAAGTCACATCACTTCATGAAGGGGGTAGTCTACATGTACACGAACAATGTTTTCATCTTTACTTGACTGATACAAAAAGAAAAAAATGAAATATATATTATTACTGAATTGTGATTAATATTTAATGAATATCACAATTATATAATTGATATCATATATAATTATTAAATTTATCATTATCATATTCCCTGTGAAGTGTTAGTGGAAGATAAATCACATAGCTTAATGAGGTGTTATTCTACTGTACACACGAGTAACATTATCATCGCACCTATGGAAGTGAAGGTAAAAATATAAATATGATATAGTAAATCAAGAGGTATAAATGTGTTATAAATATAATATTTATAATTTAGATCCATCATAATACCCATCCTTGAGAGGAGGAAATGGAAGAATGAATAACATTTGTTTGAGAGGCGGTAGTCCACCGTACACATGAATGATGTTTTCGTAACCCATTTTATGGAAGTGTGTGTGGTTGTAGGTAAAAAAATTCTCATAAAAAATATTATTATATTTAATATAATTATGTTATTATATCATAATGGTTTGAAAATAATTTAAGTGGGTGGATAAGGAAATAAAATAATGATGCGAATTAATGAACCTAAATTCTCTTTCGGGTATCCTCCTTAGGATTGAACTAATGCTTTCAAAGTATGGATTTACATCCATAATAAGGAATCTATGATGAGGGTATGGAATTTTTAAATTTATTTGTACAAGTATTTTTTGAACCAAATTTTAATGAAGGTGTGAAGGGGAGAGGATATGGTGAGTGGAAAACATGTATGTTTTTTGAAATAGTGAATTCAACCAAAGTTTTAATCATGTAACTTGGACCCAAAAATATACCATTATTAATATTATAATGTATAAGGTCTAAATAAGTACATCAAGTGGGTTTTGGAATTTTTTTGGCTCATTTTTACCCATTATACTGAAAGTTTAACCACTATGATAACTCATTTTACCTTAATCATTGTAATTAATATTAATTGATTTCACTAATATTTTTTGTAAAAAAAAGTTGAAATTGTTATATAAAATAAATTATTATGATTTTAAATATTTAATACATTTTGATAAATTTATCTCATATATGTGGCATAATTTATTTTAAAATGAATCCTACAAGCATGACGTTAGAAAAAAAATTTATACTGAAAATGGTCAAAAGGTTAAAAAGTTTTCATTTATAAATTCAATATGAAAATGATTAAAATGTCCTAAATTAGATTAATATATTTATATTTAAACATATTTTACTTTTAAAAACATTTAAATAAATTATCATTATAAATTATTTAAATGAAAATGAAGTTTTCTATTTAAAATCAAAATTTTTCAATATTCATCAAAAAATGACACATTTAAATAAAATATAAAAAATTACCCTAATACAATATTGTTATTATAATTTCAAAAATTATGTTTTATTTTCAAAAAAAATTCTGAATGTCTTAAAAATTAAATATTAACTAACTGTGCAATGCGTGACTAAAGAACATTTTGTTTAAACCCAGTGTTGCATGCATTGCAAGATAACAACAAAATTTAATTTATTTTTAACATAATATATTATGAAATCTTGGAGTATTAATATAATATTAATAAAAATAAAATTTTTATATAAATTTGTTAGTTAAAAGTATTGATTAGAGATAAATGTTAGGTTGAACTCAGACGAATAAGTGATCAAGTCCTTCAGATTTTGGGTTTTAATCTTGGCCAAGAATATTTTTAAGACTCTTATGGTTAGTTATTTATAGAATATTTAATTTTTAACTTTGGGTGTTATTTATAAGGATTTTATGATTAATATAATATTTAATTTTATTTGATATCATGTTACCTCGTGCTAATTTATTTTTTTAAAGTCTAAAGACAATAAAAACATCATATTATCATTTTATGGATCTTCGAACCATTTAGATGTTTCTTTTAGTTCATCAAGAATAAAAAATTTATTTTTTAATATTTATTTCCTGGGGTAAAATATGTGAAAATGGTGAAATTTGATTGAAACAAGAAAAAATGGGTTGAAATTCCATTTATGGATATCAATAAAATCAAGCAAGTATTCTTCTTTAGTTTCTTAGTCAAGATAGTAAATAAATTCCCCAACTATAGAAAATTGATATTGATGAACAATTTGTTTCCTATTACCTTAATTTCTGATGAATTAATTGTCTCTTTCAAAATACATTGTTTTATGGTTTTTGGTAACTAACTTTCTTTAAATCATTCATTTTATTCCGATCAATGTTTTCTGTCGTTCTCTATCATTATTCCTAAATCCATTTTTATTCCATGATCATATTTTAAATTTTCATAAATGATCTCCTATTTTGAAACATAGATTTGTGTCATTCCAGATGACCATTACATTTTACCCACCCTATTTTTAAAAGAAAAATGTTAACCTGTTTTTTGATGTGGATTTTCAATAAAGGTAATTTAAAATATTAAACCCTTAATTATAAAGATAGTTTTAAAACTGTGAGGTCAAAATTTAATAATGGGTATGTAACATCCCAATATTTATAATGGTTATTTTTATAAATTTTCTTTTTTAGAATTTGAATGATAATGATAAATTTATCACATTATTTATAAATTAAGTATTTATTCACATATTTTTCACATAAGTACTTTCCATTGTGTCATTTTATTCAAAAATATTTTTTAACTACATTGATATTTTATTTGTTAAAATTTTTATTTAAATATAAAAGGGTATCTTCTAGCTAGGTGACAACCTGTTGCGTCCAGCACATCCACAAGGTTCGAACCCACAACCAAAGGGCGATATGGGAACAACTCCTACCACTAGCCTATATGCTACCCAGATTCTATATTCCATCCTTTATATATATATATATAAATATCAATCCAAAAATTATATCATATAATAATATCATATACTATTTTAATATTTAAAATTATTATTATTTTACTTCATGACATAAAAAGTGTTCTATTTGATGGTTATATACATTCTATAGAAATGATTTATATTTTGATATATTTTATGAATTATATAATAAATGGAAGTTTTATAAGTCTAAATTTTGGTTATTAATATATATTTATACATATATTATGTTTTATAATTAATTTAATCAATGTATAAAACAAGATTTTTTTAAAATTAAAAAAATAGTTATTATTTTAACGAAATTTATATTTCAGTTATTATATGTATTTATTTAAAATTATAATTTCCAAATTTATAATTTTATGTTAAGCAAATTAATTTCTTTATAATAGAATTTAAAAATTATCTTGAATTTATTTTTTAGTAATTTGGGTCAATAGAAGAAAATTCTGTTTTATTGAAAACTATCTTTTCATTTCAAGGATTTAAAAATTAAAATTATATTTTAAAATGGTTTCAATGTAAAATTAATTCAATAATTTTATTAATAACACCATTAAGGTCACTTGAATTAATTTTATGCTTTATTTTTATATAAAAAAATTTATACATAAAAAGATATTTGTTTTTAAGAAAACATATTTTTGTCGCGTTTTTCTTGTTTAATATTAAATTTAAACCTAAAAATTATGTGGATTGAATTTGTGAAAATGGATTAAAAATTAGGAATAAAAATAATTAACATAATTTTATAGGGTTAACTTATTTTTTCAATATGAATAGTAAACATTGTAAATATTTTATCACCTCATCAAAAGAGGTAAAATTGGGTTAAAACCTTGCGGTAAAGCTGTAAAATAATGATAAGACTTTATATTATATAATTTTATGAGTTTTGAGACCAATTAATTTTTCATGGAGTTAAAATTTATTTTTAAAGGATTTTTTTTAATTTCTTACCTAGGATTTAATTTTTTGAAGATAATTTATATTTTATTCAAATAAAAAATTATTTTTGGGTATTTAAATTTAATGGCATGGTTGGAATACTCCATTCAATTTTTTACTGATCCAGAAGTATTAAAACCATTATTTTTTAATTATTTTCCAATAAAAATTTTGCAAACTAATTTATTACATTATTTCAAGGTAAGATAATATTTAAGCATCAATTAGGCTTCTTTAGAAATGGGAGTTTTTATTCCTTTTGTGTTCTTATATTAAAAGTACTCTATTCCACCTATATAAACTTGCCCAATTAAAATATATTCCAAATTTAAATCATACTTTAAAATTTTTTAGAAGAAACCATTTATTTTTTCATATAATTATGTTATCACCGTAAAAAAGTTATCTTATCATAGCTAAGGTTAAAATGAGTTTAAAGTTGTTTGACTAGGTGATAAAGCTTAAAATGTATCCATCACTTGTATAAATGTGATTCATTGAATTTAATTTTATCCTATAAAAATTTATATTTTAATATGGAGTTCATTGGTTCAACATGACATGATTATTTTTGATATATATATTAATTCTTTTGATAAATTCGAATTGTCCCCCTCCCCCACTTATAGAATAACACCACCACTCCACTGTTGTTAACACTTTGAGAATATTTTAATTAATCCAATAACATCCCAAATACATTCTTAAAATAACTCACGATGTCCTATAGGACATATTTTTAGAATATTATAGTTTTTCGAGGTCCTAAGGTGTGAAGAAAGCGTTGTCTGAATATGTGGTATATTTATTAACAATGAATTTTAATTTTTGTTATTATTTTACCTCCATAAAATCTTATTAAATGATGATAAAATTTTAAAATTCAGATATTCAATATAAAAATATTTTACTATAGGTTTTTAAAAACCTATATCCATATTCTATTCCATCAAATGGGATATGAATCCATCATTCATGTGTTTAGAAGAATACAACCTTGCGCACCGATGTAATTTATTTTCCAACACTGCATCTCACAGATGATTATAATGATCAATTTAATATATCTATATATGATATTCATGAAATAATTATAATTATTTAAATATATTTTGTTATCTACTCTCTTACATTTCAATCCATTGCAAAATAATAATGTCGTTCGTGCGTATATGTGGAATACCACATCTACGAAGAGATATAATTCATTTTTCATCACTACAGTACATGTAATGAATTTATAAGTATATTTAAAGAGATAATATGATATTATTTATATAATAATATTTTTTTAACTATAAAATTATACATATATTTTTTACCTCATGTTCATTGAAAAATTGAAATGTTACCCATGTGTGTGTTCGACCTTCTGTCTCCACGATTTTAACATATTTAATTTTTCATAACCGTATTTTATAGTGGGATTTAAAAGTTTAGTTAATTTATTAAAATGATAGTTTTTTCATGAATATTTTACTATATTTTATGGAATTTTTTCCTATTTTACCACATTCAACATACTGAATTAATTTTGAAATTATGAACTGAACGTCCTTTAGAATCCTGATGTGGACTTAAAAAATTATACAAATAAATATTTTATTGAAACAAATGAATTAAATGGTTTAAGGAAAATTTATTAAACCAAGAAAAGGTTATTAAAGAACTAAAAAATTTATAATTTTTGTATACATGATATAAAGAATGTACATGATAAGTCATAGTCAAGGTAAGTGATACATTAATTAAAAAACCATGATTTAAATGTTTTAAAAGATATTTTTATAATTCCTTTTTCTCCATTCCCATATTATTAAAAATATTTTATAAATTTATTTATTTGGACACAGAAGAACTATAAATTTCAATTTTTTATCTTTTTTACTTTCATTCAAATGTTTTCAAAAGTAATGTTTTTATATATTTCATAAGGATTTTTGTCTTTATTTACAAAAGGTAATTGGAATGGTCAATTTCAACATATACGATGTCATTGAAATTTCCCTCCCACAAAACCATTATTTTATATTTGGATTCCATTATAATATTCATTGTTTTCTTCATTGTAAAACCATCCTTACCTATGTACTTGGAATTCTAGTTTTGAAAATGGAGTTTTAATGAAAAGAGATGTATCAATATATAAAAATGCTTTACATATGGTATGAAAAATATATTTTTATGATTTTGATGATAGAAAGGAAAAACTTCATGTGTTTTTTATGTTTTATAGAACTTGAATATTATTTATGATTAGGTGAACCTTATAGAGATCTCTAATGAACTGGGTATGGATTACGTTCTCAGGAGTATTATAATTGATGTCGATAGCCAGGTTTTTCAATCTGTAAGTATGAATGTAATAGTGATATGAAAATGGTGTCCCAAGTTACATTAATGAATTTTATATACATTTTAATGAAATTTATTATAAATTTTTTTATTTCATATGGTAATATATTTTTTTAAAAGAAATATTTTGACCTTTAAGTGTAAAAATGTATGTTTTAAGATTTGTTTTGGGTTCTCATGTTTTCTAAGAAACCCTAAATATTATAGATTTTCCATTGTATTTTCCTTTAAAAGTGTTTGCTAAACACTTTGTATATGAATGATTATTTATTTTTTATGTAAATGAATATTTTATTTCAATGTTTATTATGTAAATGAAAAAAATCTCTTTTATGATAATAGGGTTTTGAAATGTAATAATGAGTTTATTCCTTCAATTTATATGACCCTTATTGAAATTTTGTATGCTCATACCATATATTATAAGGTTTTTCATAGGGTTTAAGTATGTGTTGGAACAATGATAAAGTCAATTTAGAATTTGTGATGATTTATCAAAAAAATAAAATGTATTTATTTTTAAAAGTTTTTTACTATGGGAAAAATAGATACAAATAAGAATTGGAGAAGTTGTACTTTTTTTGGTATTTTATATAACATTTTTAACCTAATTGGAAAAAATTTAAATCTAAAATGGTCCTCATAATTTAAAGAACATGAATTATTATTAAAAAAAATCAAATTATGAGTTTAATAAGGATTGGGTTTTTATAGTATGCATTTCATATGTCCACCCTCATATGTTTTTTTCATAGTGAATCTTTATCATTGGGAAAATGATAAGACAATATGTAATAACTAACATAATCCCATACCCATAATCATTTCACTATCTTAAAAAATTTCATATCATTCTCATTATCACCTTCATTATAACACTATTTTTATTGTCCTCATTAAAATCATACCATCAGTATCATCCTCATGTGTAAAATCATTCATATCACATGGTTAAGGTATTCATGAATATAGAGTATTAAAGACATATGACATTCCATCATTGTAAAAATATTTGTGGGTGTAACCATCTGCTTCAATCATCTACCACTATAAAATATACCCAATGACACATTCATCTGGTGCTAATTCCAAGTCAGTTTTCTTTTCATTATTATACAGAGAACATTTAGATAATATAACACATATAATATAACTAAACTACTCATATAATAACCTCATGTAGAATATAATATGCGAGATATGAATATCATAAGGTCCTCTATCTAACACACCACAACATTCAATGCATAGTTAACAATAAACATTATCACAAAATAATATCACATATTAAGTACCATAAGGTTATCTTAATTTCCATGTTAATTATAAATAATCATTATAAAAAATATAGAAACCACTATATCAACCTATATTTTTAATCACATTAACCATCTAAAATATTGATAATATCCAATTTTTATTTCATAATACTTTCCTAATGTTAATAACATCTTATCATAAAACATAATTATTTAAAATTTTTATATTATTCCCATTAACTAATCTACAAAATTAATTATTGCTATAATCATAATAATGGGTCCTATTAAAATCTCTTCTTGGATTATAATTATTGCAAATTGTTTAGAATTCTCATGAAAAAAATTGTGTCCCAACATTTATCTTGAAATTTCATCATATTATGAGCTCTATATGATATAATATAAGGAACTATTGTGTTATACTATTTTAAGTGAACAATTATATACTCTTGAAATTGATTCAAGATATTACACAACCTATTCCATTGCTTAATCATTAAAAAAATCCAGTAACTTCTTTTAAAAAATCCCCATTGTCTGTGAAAATATCAACATACCAATTTAATTGGAAAAAACAAGGATATATTTTTATTTACATATTGAGAATAGACACTATAATCAATAATTATATTTACTTTATATTTGGATTGCTTATGGGTAATCGTTTTAATAAATACCATGCACTGTTTAACTACAACACCTCACACATTTACCCAATACCTAAGGTATGTATATAAAACACCACAATTCTATTTGTATACATATAAATAAAATAACATTTCATATAACCAATGTATATAACATAGGTGTAACCTATCATATATATATATATATATATATATATATATAATAATATGTAATGGTTGGAGAAATGATGTGTTCTAAGACACATTCCCTCCCACCAACTTTCTTGGACACCCCCCTTTCCCAGGAGTTGTGATGCAAACTTACGCAAATCAATTAATCAAACCTTCATTGAACACACTAAACTACCTAGTTGGGTTCCCCTAATCACATTATAACCCTTAAGGGATGAAATTTTCCTTAACATCCACTACCATATGTCGGGATTTCCTTGAAAACCTATATGGGTTTTTTTCCAAAGCATCGACTTAATTCATATTCTTAATATATTTATTTTAGTATATATATATATCTATTCTTAATATGTAGTTATTCCCTTCCATTTTTATTTAGAATTAATACAGGAACATAAAAAAATGATACTCCACATCGCATGACACGAGCCTTGATTTGGATACTTTTCCCACCCATATGTCTAACCTTGATGACAAATAACATGAAATAATCTCTCACTAACTTAAAAATTTCATTGCATTTTGCCTCCAACCATTGATAATTCAACCCTAAAAAACTATTAATAAATTTAATCCATAACAAAACTTCAAATTGAAAAAAATATTGAGAACTCCAAATTAGTTATCACAATAATGATCTAAGTCCTCTATATGCATCCTTGATCACTACCACCTTGGTTTCATCCTTTTAACTAAGTCATCATAATATGGTTAGATTTGGTTGTAATATTTATTAATGGTTGTTCATGAAACACTGACCTTAAATATTAAAGGCTGGGAATGTGTTGTATCATAGTGGGGTTTAGTTGTGGCCTACACTGGATTGATTAAATGTAATGGTCCTCCAATCTCTAATCATTTATGAATTATTATAAAATAAAAGAAAAAAAACCACTATGAAATTGTAAGTATTTATAATATAATTAATTTAAAAAAAATAATTATTATAATTAAAATCATTCAATAAAAAATTTGTAATTGGGATTCATAATTGGGAAAAATACTACATTAGAGGGACCACCACATCCTCCTAAAAAATCCACTAGCTTTATTACATTGAAACACACTCAAATTATGGATTAAAGGAAAAATCATATATTTATTAAAAAATAGAATTATAATGGTCCCATAACTCAATAAAAGATTATGTCATCATTTACGGAATCATCATATTATAGGTTATCTAATTCCAATTGAACTTCAATTTTCTGTTTTTTTTTCATGTTATCCACATTTTCCATTTTAAATAAAAAAATTTATACTTATGTAATTAAATAAATTTACAAAATTATTTTTCCCTAAACCAATATCATTAAAATTAATCCCACTATTCACTTAAAGGTAATATTCACATCATGAACTCAATGCAACCTTTGCAAATTTTATCTGACATGTTTTTATAGAATAAAGTTTTTATTCTCCCACTAGGTGTAAAATTTTGAAAATTCACATTGAATTTCCTAAAATCTAGGACTATAATGTTTTTAGATACATATAATATAAACATCCTTTTATTTTTTAATTTCTAAAAATTAAAAAATCATTCCTAGAAGCTAAAGAACTTAGGGACATTAATTCTCAAAATTTCAATCTCTAATAGATGAAAATAAATAAATTTCTGAATCCATATTCTAAAGAAATATTCAGACCTTATAAAAATGATAATACAAAACCTATATTCTTATCATTAGTATATAAACACGTCCTCTCTATAAAAAAATATAATGAAATATTAATAAAGCATCTAAATTAGTGTAGAACACATTTATATGGGAATACCTATCCCAATTACTCTTCTCTAAAACACTATGCCCCAATCACAATTAATTCAAGAGATTAATACACCCCAATAGTACCTATAGTTCATGGACTCAAAACAAACCCCTACACTACATGTGATCTTAAACCATGATATTAAAAGATTCCAAAATTCGAATGTAAAATCACCATTCTTTACAAACCTTCTCTTAAACATGGGGATGGAAACATACATTATACCTAAAAATTACAATTAATAGATACATATACGTGATGAATATGTTTTCTTTATGAAGATATTTAATATATATATATATAAACTCATTAATAGTAAATGAATTTTAAATGTCCATATATGCATTAAAACGTATTCTTCTATTTGATTATAAAAAATAATTAGTTTAAATTTTAAAAAATCCTTGTTCAGGAATATAATCATATTAATTTGTATCTAGAGAATCACATGAAATACTCATCCTCTCATATATATTATACAACAAGGGAATTTATTTTATGTCTTATAGGATGTGACAACCCCAACTCCGAAAACCCTGAGATGGTGTTTGTTATAATACATTGGTGCAAGATACAAGTGCTCATATCTTATTGTATTGAATTGTTTATCTATCTTTAGTTACTAGATAATTACATGATCATGATACCAAATTCTAAATATAAACCACATCTAAATATTTTTTTTATTACATCATTGAATTCAATCAATGATCTTATAGAACATTAGGGAAAAGAATATATAATAAATGGGGAGATCAGATGCTCGGGAAGGGAAATCTTAAAAAAAAATCATTAATGAATTTGGTATAAATAACATGGAAGAGTGAATAATACATGCATATTAAATTTAATCAATAAAATTAGAATTGAATTCATCCAGTGATAATAACAATGATGTAATCACATAGATAAAAACAACCGATTTCCTAGTGATGAAATGAATAATTCTAGACTCTAAAATATTTTTATCAAGGGATCAACCAAGAATCTTTCAATAAAATTGTGGTAAATATAGTAAATACCCAAATAATACACAAGGAATTCCAAAATCATTGTCTTATGAGACTTACTGATGTATAAAGTGGCTATATAATTCTATTCCCCACTCATTACATACAAATTTACATTAAATTCATCATATATTGAATAAAAAATACTATTAAAAATCGATATACATTAACAATCAATGAATATATAAATTGAATCAAATATATATAATTTTACTATTTCCCCATTAAATGGAATTTTTTAGTAATACTCCTTCAATTAATACTTTATGTAAAAATGGTTTACAATTAAGACAATATTAACATGATAAATATATTTGTGATACTAAAGAATAATTACATGAAAGAAAAAATTAACGAAAAGAGTGGGATAAAGAGTGATATAAAAAATTTATTGAAATACATTATATTAAAATCCATGATTATGGTTCATAAATCAGAATGTGGCATATCCAAAACATATCCCTTAGTAGTGTCAAACTTGGTTGTTAGTTTGTCATACTAGTTGACCACCATGTGAAAATTGAGTTAATACCCAACCAATTTTTTTAGGGTTATTAACCCTATAAGAACTAATTATATATCCTCTATCCACTTATCTATATCTTGATAGGGTATCCAATTCCAAGAAACCACAACTCTTTACTTAATTATTTTTAGGATATTGAAATAATTCAATAACACCTAGAAAGACACATTAGGAAGTATATTAAAATAATAGAAATATATGTTTTTCTAATTCCTTTTATATCATAAAACATATATGAATTTGGGTAATATTATTTTATATGTTAAAAAACATATAAACTTTTAAATGAATATTGATAATGAATAATTGTACTAATGGTGGGAAAATGAAATCATTTCACAATCATTTAAAAAATCATTCTTCTCTCAATTTTATAAAAATTAAATTAAGAATCATACAAAAAAATGTTAGAAATATTAATTATAATTATTTATAATGAAATTAAAATATACTTTAAAATTACCATAATGAATCATTTTAGAAAATTTAATTAACATAGATATGGAGGGAAAATATTCCTGACTTAAAATAAGAAATAATGTATGTTTTTATTGAAAACATGTTTTTTATATTTTTTAGTACTAAAGAGAGAGATAATAGAAATAATAGTTGAAAATTAAAGAAATGAACACATGTGGATAATATATATGGTTTTTAATTAAAAAAAATAATATAAAATCACCAATTTAAATTTAAACATAAGTAATCAAAAATTAAAATGTGATTATAAAATAAACCCTTAGACTTTGGTAAAATTCGAATCAAAATAATTTGAAGGATAAAACATGAAATGGAAAATTAAACAATATATATAAAAATATATTCCAGAAAAAATATTCCACATAGTATTTACATACATTATATACACAAATATATGTGTATAATACAAAACATGTCTCATAGAAGGAAATTATTGATAATAAACCCTTACCTCAGACATCCACTTAGTCAGAATTTCTCTAATAAAGTGTATTATTAATTCAAATTTAATATATTTTTCTTATAGAACTGGATTTTACTAATTGTAATTATCCATCCTCGATAATTTTTTCAATTATAGAGTTATACATTTCCTAATGTGCACCTACCTATATAATAGATTTTTCAGACTAACAGTGAGGGTCTAAGTACTATTAGTGGGGAGACTAGACCCTAAATATCAATAAATAAAATCATTAATAAAAAAAGATAAATAAAAAATAGTTTTGAAACATATGTCATGACATGTGTCTCAATTCATATATAAATTAAATCAAGGACCCTACAATGTGGCAGGTCAAATGGGAAACTATGCATGGCAGATAAGTAAATAAAACACCATGGAATCACATTGGAGTCCGTAATAGTACCACCTCATATGACCTTTATTCATCTCCTAGATCCCTGTCACTGGGGATTTCCCTTTCATGTGTCCTTGTTTAAGAAGTCTACATGTGCATTGAGATACCTATACAGGTTTAGTGTATAAACCTAGTATGACACAACCAGTGAGTTCTTAACATGAGTTCACAGGCATTTGAGTGTATTCTAGGATAATAGATAAACATGAAAGTAATAAAAAACATATAATGATATACCATGGGGTCTTGTGCTAAAAAAGACTCTACAAACCTTTAACTATTCATCCTTTAGCTGCATGCCGAATACCTAGGCATCCTATTGTCTGAAACATCCCCCTCTAATTAATTTTCAATTACATGCCAACCAAAATTCTGACACATCCCCATTTGGAGGGATATTACATATTGATAAATTTTGATGCTCAATTACAGAAGATAGATAATCAACAAATACAATACGTTAGTGATGGATGAAAGATCAAACATCACATCATGTCATGTAGAAGACATATCCATCATAAATCCATAAGTGATCAAACATCAAGCATAGGTATTATGGGATACACATGAACATACATTAGATCAAACAACAAACATGTTCTCATGTATTATTAATACACACAGATGTGATAAAAAATCATACATGGTCTCTAAAACTGTTCATTCACACACAACATTGTCTCATGGGATGAACACACAAACACACACATGATCAAATTTAGTCATGGTTATTATAAAATAACCATAAAACTAAACATCATTCCATGAATAATATATAATACCTATATATGGTAAGGAAATTTATAACTGTAGAACATAGATGTCAATATCATGGGTCACCAATATGGTAGTCACATTAATCAAGATCACACCTAAATAACCTATGAACCATAAAAAATGTGACAATATAATTAAAAAACTGAGATTCAACGATAGGATAAAAACAATATAATGAAAGAGACTCACTAAATAAGAGTCACTAAGGAAAAAACCACTAAGACTCCAAATATTACCAATGGCCCTCATTAAAGTCTATTATTACACCAATACTAGGAATAAACATGAAAGATTAAAAAATTCAACATAGTATATTCCACAATAGACTTATTCCATGACTGTTCAATAAGGATAAAATAATACATCTTGAACAAGAATATATCAATTAGTTTCTCCACTAAAACTCCCCAAACTAGAATCACCAACAATAGCTGATGGATGAAGCCGTTAGATCAACCAAAAGTGAGGAAATAAAGATCCAAAGAAGTAAGAACCTAGGGATTATATAAAGTTCATAAATAATAATCATCCTTCTATCAAAAAACATTCCCAAAATTCCAAATTCTAATAGGGAATGAGTGTTGAGTGGTTTAATAATAAGAGAACAAGTGAGGAAGGTATTAATAACCCCCTATTTATGAATCACACATTTCATGAATGAAATGAACTAGATCTAAGAATAAATACATTAATTGTAACCAATTAAAAACAATCAAACATTGCAATTTCCTCTACCATGGGTTACACTATGGCTCGAGGTTATTGAACTCTGAAGAAACAGCCATGAACCATAGGCCCTTGTCAAAATTAGGCCCATTTTACCACACCAGGGCCTCTAAAATGTGTGTGGTGAAGTCCCCCCAAGTCCTGTCCCATATGTCCAAAACTGGTTCTCAATGACCATATCTACACCCATTCTTGATTATCTCCCTTTCTAATTTTACACAAGGGACAACTATAGCATGTACCATGACTATGGTGTTACCCGTTTTTGCACAAAATATCTAAAAACCAGTTTTATTCTTCCAAAATCTTCTCAAATTTCCAAGTTCTTAATATTTTCATGGACTTACCAGGATACTCAGAAATAAAGGATGTGGAAAATGTGTTTATATACATGAAAATTATGATTCTCTAAAATCTTCCAATATAGGTATTATTATCCACAAGAGGCATTTATAGTGGTCATATTTGAACAAACCAAATCACTAATCTTGAACATTGGACTCCGACCTAAATATTACTTACTAGATCCATCAATTATGCTATAAGACATGAATAAGTGGCCCTATATTCCCTCATCACAACTTTTATCTCTATACAATGATATATACCAAGAGTTCTATAGAAGATTAATCAATTTATAACTCATCACCTTTCCACAAAATCCCTTTTTTAATCATTTTCAAATTCCACTTTTTGGGTTAGTGGGAACCTAAAAAAAACTGGATACAATTCAAATTACCCACATAAAGCATTATATAATGAACCTACCCGAAAAGCTAGATTTAAATTTCAGAATTCAAATTCATAAAAGAAACGCGGGTATCGAGCATCTTGAAAAACCCCATCGAGAACCGCCATCATCACCTTGCCATCCATTATCACACCACTGTCACCCGTGTCGTGTCATCACATCACCAGTGTCGTCCACACCAGCCTCTTCACCGAAGACGACCACTTGCTCACCGTCACTGCCATCTCATTGATCATTCATCGTCATGCCATCATCACTATTGTTAAATACCACACTAGACTATCGAATCCCCCTAACAACAATATTTCTTCATCCCCCATCACCAGAACACATACCAACAATTGATCACCTACAAACATAACCACTGAAAACCATCTTCGATCACCAAACAAGGACCAAAAAACATAGAATAGAAACAGATGACAGTGGACATCAACACGCCAACAGAAAACATCCAACGTAACCCCAATCCGTTTCTTACACTGAAAACCACCACTGTAAACCATCACTTGAACAAGAAATAAGAAAAAAGGACCAAACACAAAAAAGGGGATGGGATTGAAACCCTATGAGGAAGGACCACTCTAGAGCACTGGGAAAGCTTTACCTCACCAAGAAGCATGACCAAAACCTCGACAAATCCCTAGCTACCAAAACGACCGAGAGAAAAGCTTAGGAACACAAGATCAGAGCGCAGATAGGCGAATGTGATGAAAACTGGGACACTAACACAAATCAGGGAAGGCAATTGAGAGCGAATGAAAATTGTTGTTGGGAGAAAAAAGACAGTGGGACAAAACCGAAAATGCAGAGGGACTGAAACACTAGGAAGAAGGTCCAACCGCGGTAGCGCTTGGAACTCTGTTGTCCAACAATCCGCTCACCCAAAACCTTAGCATATCCGTGCATTAAATCTGACCTGGAGAGAAGCCGAGGAACATAAGATCAGAGCGCAGAGTGTCCGGTGAGGAGAATATAGGAGCACTAGCACATAGGGGGAAGAGGAGGGCGAGAGAGAAACAAAATATCGAGTGAGAACGCCACCCAAAGAGAGAGCCGCCGTAGGGAGAAGTCGAAACCCAAAGAGGGGGAGACCAGGCCGAGGGAATGGGAGCACCCTAGCAAGTGATTGAGAATGCCACCCAAAGAGAGAGATATGCCACTGGGAGAAGTCGAAACCCTAGGAGAGGGAGACCAGGCAGAGAGAATGGGATCACCCGGGTGAGTGAGGCGCCATCCTCCTGCTAACTCATCACCTTCATAGTGAATAACAAGTGCATGATCAGGAATTTACCTCTAATGATAAGAAAAGAAATATACATCTTGAAGGATTGATATCATGGAGGAATATATAGTTATTAAGACACTAATACAATATATATGGATATCTAAAATGGTTCCACATACCATGAAACCATCTTTCAATAATTATATAAATGAAAACTCCCTAACAGTGGGGACACTGAGCAGAAAACATAGTCTCCAACAACGAACTCCAATGGTCATGTCCTCTAGTAGGAATATTATAACTACATTATTTGAGTAGTATCAATCTTCTTCTTGATAAAAAATACTCTCTCTTGGGTATTCTATACTATACGTAGCCAAAAAACTGCTTCTTAATCTACCTCATTCCAAAACAACAGTGGGTGGAACAACCATCCATAGAGAGGATCAAAAGGTTCCATTTTAAAAGAGTCATAGAAACTATTTTTATAAGATAACTCCACCAACTATGGGTGATCATCCCATGATCTAATGAATCCAATGATGCATGACCGAAGCATACTATAAATGATCAATCATATCCTCTTCTACTTTCCATCGATCTACAAAAGGTATATTGTACTCAATTTATAATAATTCCTAATGCTTTTCTGAAATATTTTCCAAAACATTGACATATAATTTTCATCCCTCTCTAATATGAAACTAGAATTAACTCCATGATTTCATATAATCAATTGATTATATAACTTTCATAACTCATCTATACAGTGATTCTCTAAGATCAATAAGAAAATATCCCATTTTTCATAGAGATTCACTATCACCCAAATTGTATCATGACACCTTGATGTCACGTGTAACCCCATCATAAAGGTTGTCATAACATCATCCAAATCCCATAATTTCACCAAAAGTGGATAAATGAAACCACATGGACAATGTTTCTCGACATTTATCTTGTATCTAGTAAGGCAGCATGAAACAAAACTGGTGATGTCACTCATTATACTTGGCCACCAAAACTAATGTTAGATATCATGGTAAATCATTATCAACCATGGATGCATTGACCATTTTTAAGTGTGATATTCTATTATCAACTCTTAACATAATGAATATATAAAAACTAAACTCTCATGAGTTATAGATCAGATCTTAATCTTATATGGACTATCTTGGGATAGAATCATCCCATAATATTCTTTCCTACATCACCAAGAACTTGGGCTACAACTCTTGGATCAATTTCAAAATATATACCAAAGGTAATGAGATAACTATTGGAGAACACATCATAACTCAATGATCAAATGATGCATCCACAAGACACTATGATATCAAAATTAATATAAGTTATTCCTCCTATGAATACCATTCACTATGCTCCAACATCATCCATTTTTTAATGCTAAGAAAATATGGAATGAAATTTTCTTTCACCATATAATAGGATATCCCGAATTCAAGTTTCATAAAATAATCCAATCAAAGCCTCTACCTCATCTTTAGATCCTACCGAGGGAAGATAAATCATAGGTTCTTATGGTGTGTGTAAATGAAAATTCCCTTGAAGAAGAGATAATGTGTCACAACCCTCCTTCTTCAGGATGAAAGAATGGATGAAAAACTACCAGACCCTCCCTTCTTCAAGATGAAGGAGAGATAATGACCTCAGAGTCCTTCCTTTAATAGGCCACATAGTGGAAAATAGCACCAGTGGTATAGAATCTCACACATATGGAATGCATTACCCTTTTTATTGAAAAATATTGGGAGATAAGATGGTAAATCCCAGCAAAACCAAATACTAAAGTTAAAAGTAGACATAAGAATCCATTCCCACATGCATGTACCAAAAGAAAATAAAATAAGAAAAAACAACAACTATCCCGATGACTGGGTTTTTAAGGTCCATCACGGTCCTCAAAGACCTCCTAGAAACTTGAATATAGTTTTTTATATATGGGGTGAGAATACAAGTATACTGAGTATGGAAACTAAATCTACTCATGCACAAGTGATGGGACATACTAATACCCCTGTGAGAAAACAATAGAACCTGAAGAACCTAAAAAAGAATAATAACTATCCCAATCTCACCAGGGCACACAGACCTAATTAACTCAAGTCATGAAAAGTAATAATATAAGCACATTGACATTTGGGTACCCACACCACTTTCCCACTAGTTAACTGATCATTCCTAATGATGTAGCATCTTAAAGCTTCCATTCTTCCCACATGAAGTCCCACTTCCAAAACCATCCGGCACAAACATGGGCCTCAAGCTGCAAACAACCACGCCCACAGACACCTGGGCCTCAACAACCACACCACTCCCCTGAAGACACCTGAGCCTAATCCCGAAGATACTTAGGACAACAAAACCGGCCCATAAAAACCTAATCCTCTCACAAAAAAAAAACAATTTTCCAATGTTACTTGTACTATGGTAAGCCTCAATCCATTTTATCATTCTTGGATACACCTGAGTAGCAAGATTTAGTAGAGGGTGTGAGGAAGAATGTCATCACCTAGCAAGCCATCCTCCCACTAGGATGTTGGGAAAGGCACCCACCCCCATGATATGGGGGTGTTTGGAACATGGTGCTCAACAAGGGTGGGGTGTGTATAGAGGTCACAAGGAAATACATTCTTTATATATATAGATAATCAAACACTCATCCCATCCTATGGGTCCCAATTAAGCTGACAACCAAACAACCCACCACTACCACTTTTGTTGTTTCCCCTCTACGCCTAACAACACAGTTTCCACTAACAATGCATAAACCCAACCCTCTTCTTGTTCAGTTTCCATTTATTTATTTTAGGGAATTCACATTAAATTATTACAACACTACAAAAACAACTATCAACTATAACCATGCCAAGCAATAAAAAAAACCAAACTGCAATCCCACTACACAAAAACAGAGAACTAGACTTGCAGTCCCACTGCACATCCCCATTCAACTACTGCCAAAAATAATTATTCCAAATGATACCACCCATTCCGTCTATCACAACCCATTCCTGTTTACCTACTACCAGAACGAATCCCAGATGCAGTCCCGTAACATAAAAAATTCACAACCATCCCATAGTCCCACTTCCCAACATCACCCCATAGTCACAACACAACAAAGGAAGTTCTACTTCCTGTAATTCC
The DNA here is from genome assembly GCA_963277665.1 of Viscum album. NCBI lineage: Eukaryota > Viridiplantae > Streptophyta > Magnoliopsida > Santalales > Viscaceae > Viscum > Viscum album. The sequence continues at coordinate 534,484,847 of OY728129.1, forward strand.
ATCCATTCCACAATAAATCAAAATCTCGAAATGAGACACCTACACACAAATAATAGTTCCACTACCTACAATTTTATCTATTACAAAATTAATCAATCTCTCAAAATGAGACACCAACTCACCCCCTGTACCAACCCACAAACTAAGCCCACAGTACCCAGACCAGGACACACAACACATAACTGAAACCATAAAACCAAGTTTATTCATATTTAATCCAAAGGGGTTCATTAATATCCAATTTAATATAACTGGGGAGATCACAGAATAAGTTTTATCCTAGGTAATCCCTTTATTTAACTGATTGTATGTGATTAAATAGATTTCATGTTACATATGTACATCAAAACATCACAATGAAACAGAACACCCCTAGTGCATAAGAAAATAACACCAACAACCATGATTTTCAGGAGTCATACAACCAAAAAAACCATAATAGAGTCAATGTTAAAAAAATAAAACTGGAAATGAACATCTCACCACAACCTTCACATTATTTTATTTACTCATGTTATCTTTTGATCATACTAAATTCTTGTTTAATTCCCATTTTAGGATGTGTATCTAGCGGTTCCTTACAAGGAACCATACATATACCCACCCCGTATGATTAAAAATTAAAGAGAAGAAAAATAATTCCCTACATGGATTATAAAATATCGAGGTTCCTTCTAGCAACAAGAATTGGGGATGGCACGAGTTGTAGGAAGGAGTCCACGAAGGATGAGTGGGAAGGGACCCAACATGAGAGAATGAATCATATTAGGAAGAATTTTCAAGGAAAACCAAGAGAAACCAAGACGATGAAGTAAGATAGGACATCAGCTTAAGAAGAGGCCATATACTAATATTAATAAGACCATTTTGAAGTACTTGTATGTTGGATCATTGTTTGACCAAATGGCTTGGCAGTTTCACAAGTTGGAATTGATTGAGGTTTAATAACTCCCCTCATAAATTATTGAGATATACCAGTGGATGTATTTGAGTTTTTAGATTAACATTAAATGAATAAAAACACATAATAGGGGTGAAACAAGAAAAACATTGAAAACTGGGTGAGGGGGTGTCACACCGTTTGGCTAGACACAATAATAGTACCACCGTAAATCATATAAATGTGATAGTGAAAATATGATGGCTCTACCATAACTAGTTCCACCATAACTGGTGCCACCATAATGGTTCCACCATAACCAGTGCCACATTAATGGTTCCACTATAACCGGTTCCACCGTAACAGTGCCACTATAACGGATCGACCATAGTGGTGCCACCATTTGGGTGAAACTGTATGGTGATAATATTTTTTTGAAAAAATCTTGGGGTAATCCCATTTGATCCCTACAAACACTAAAACCACAGGATTTCAAAAAGGAAAGGGTTGGGGAAATCCGAGCCATTACATAAGATAAATTGTAAAACCTTGAGATTTTATGAAAAACATTCTTTTATTTTCATTGATGTCTTCTATACACCACACAAAGTTTATCTTGTACTATACACAACACTGTATTAGCTTGCTGTATACGCAACACTATTCTTGAATCGTGTTAGACACAATTTCAAGTTTGTTTTATAATAGTCATTCTACGCAACATTGAGTGTGTTTATATATATATATATATATTTATATATTCAATGTATAAAATATGGTTGGATTATGTTATACGATACAATGAAGGATTCTTGCCCAACACACAACCTTGACTTGGCTTGTATTTCACGCAACCGCGACCTTCCTCGATAGCTTGCGTCGTACGCAATACCGAGTTTCAATAAACAACGATATGCTATTAAAATATTATTAAAAATAGCCATTATGAATAGTATTAACTAAAATTTTAATTTAATAACATTATTATTAATCTTATTCATTTCCTAGAACGTGTTAAGAGAACAAAGTAAATTTTTCGGTTAAAATACGTATTTTTCAAAAAAATGCAGTTTTACCGCCTTTTGATGGTGCACCCCCATTAAATATAGTTTTGAAAAGATTATAAGTTAAATTTTTAAAAATAAAATTCTTCTTTATAATCAATATATAAAATTTTACTTTGGATAAAATTTTCATATTATTCTGATAACTTTCATATTTTAATGAATAGTAAAAACACGCTATATTTTAATTAAAAACAACTTTTTTCATCGTAATAAATTATGTGGTTAAATAATATTATTGAATGGTTTCAAAGTATAAATATAATATATTTTTACCATTTAATATAATGTATTTCATTATCCTTGATTTTACCTTGAATTCGTAGGTTAAATCAATTCAATCTTTTGAAATGTTTTAAACAAAAACCCGTTTTCTTTTGACAATGGGATTAATTTTAATTTAATTTCTGAAAATTTTGTGTATTGAATTTGGAAAAATGGATTCCATATTTTGAATCATAGGGTCCATATTATGTTAATAAGCTATTTTTTATTTTTGGGCATTATGAATAGTAACCACGGTAATTTTTATTTACTGCGGTTAAAGGTAAATAGGGTAATTCAAGGTTAAAATAATATTATAATAATTCAATATTACCTTGAAACTTGTCTTAACCTTATTGGATGAGTAGTGACTGACCATGGGCATACTGGGGCCGATTTTGGGACCCCAATGAGCCACTTGGTAGTGAAAATGTCAATTTGGATTAATTAATTTAATGTAAAGACAAAATTGACTTTAACAAAACTCTTTTAGTAATTAATTTTTATAAGGGGATATATATGTTATATTTTTGACAATAAATATTCTTTGAAAATAAAAAACGTTTCACTACATCATGGTATTTTGTTCATAATTTTTAGACATCAAATGAATTAAATTAATTATGACACAATAATGATGTAGTGTTTACCTCATTAATAAATTATTTAAATAAATATGATTAAAATGATTAAAATATCATCCAAAACCTGTCCAATTCATATTTTATGATTTTATTTAGAATATGAGTCATCATATCTTTTACATTAATGTGTCTTCGACCTCTTGAAACCGAGTATAAGGTTTTAATAAAATAATGTTTTCACACTTTCCTAAAGAGCCCCTCCACTCCCTTATAAAAGGAGACCACATATATGCAATTCCTCACACCTCTCAAGCCTTTTGGCTCATCCAAACTCTGCCCAAAAAATCTCCCTACATCTCTCTCCTTCCCCTTGAAGCCTTACATTAGGTAGAAGACTCTCCAAGAAGTCCTTTTGGTTCAAACCAAAGAAAGTTACCAAAATTAAAGGTAACAGTTTCTCTTAAGTTGTTTTCTTTTATTATACTTCTCCAACCTCTAAAATCTTTTTAATCCTTTATTTTATGACAAAACCAGTATATTGAAAATAATAGGATGTTTTTATGATAATTATTAGAACTACACTTACACACACCTCCATCTAATGGATGAAGAACATAATGTTTCTGTGATGGCAAACTAACGCCTCACGAAACGATGATTGTTCGATTTTCCCCTACCGCTTCTCATGGTGGCCATTATGATGGAAATGTATTTATATATAATATATATTATGTTTATTATTTCTTTATTCTTCTTTAACTCCCAATTATATCAATCCTTTATGTTTTCCATAGTCGGTAAATACGATAATCTCATTTGAGGAAGTGCGGACTACCGCCCCCTCAAAGGGATGTGATTCGTTAGTACCTTATGTGGGAGGTATAAAGGATATGGTTAATGATATTATATATGATATTATACTGGAATTATAATAAAAATATTTATCATTATGTTTTAATTCCAATAAAATAAGAAATAGAAATGAAAGAAGCGTTCATGCGTACGTACGGCTTACCGTCTCCATGAACGTTGCGTTTCATTTCTTACCTCTATATGTTATGTACTATTATAAATGATTGTATATGCTGGATATATAATGGATTTATATGATATATAAATCATGATTTATATTTTGGAGGTAAGTAAATCATGATATAAGTAATAATAACATCAAGAAAAACAAGTCCAAACACGTACGATAAATAAGATGATTTTACAAAAAACACTACTTTAACATTAATTTACATAAGAATGGGTAATATAAAGTCATAAGTGAACCATATATGATATCATAACAATGGATATGATTCTTTAATAAGTAAATGACATTATTTAAATAATTATAGAGGAGGTTCGGACTCTTACGAATCAAATTGGACCTAAGGTAAGGGAAAATATCACAATCTCATTTTTTTATCCAAGATTGTTTATACTTTTGAATTTACTGGGGTGTATTTTATCATCCAAATCCATGTTTACTAAATATGTAATATTATTTCCATCCATATAAAAAATTTTAAATCCAATTTTACCCTTCGGTGAGTTTTTATTAAAAGATATGAAAGGAATCTTTTGTCATTTTTTTTCACATGAGGTACTTTTTGACTTTTCCGACAAAAGTATGAGATGAGTGTTTTTTTAACTTATACGGCATGAATGGATTTTTAAAAAATTATTTCCAAGAATCTTCATTTTCATGTTTTCAAGTTTATTTTTAATCAACTTCATTTAGTTTATAATTGTATGACATATTAAGAAAGGAAAAGTGTTTTTGAAGTAAAAAGGATATTTTCCTCAAGAGTGGAGTTCAAGTGTTTTATCAAAATTATATTACATCTTGGATAATATAGGGTTCTGTTTATATCCCTATTATTACATTGATTTCATTATGTTGTGATGGGATTATTTTTATGAATTCATTTATCTTATATGAATTGTTTTATGATGTCACGATGTTTAAGAATCCCATTTTTATTACATGGGTTATGCTATGATGTATGGTTTATGATTTTCTGGAACACATAAGAATGGTATCATTATGAGATGGGTGGGACCTATATCTCCCTCCAATGCATTGGGTAAAGATTTTATATCTCATGAGATATACATGGCTGGAACGGCAGTTTAAACCGGTTCAGTGAAACAGGATTGAAACGAGGAATGAACTCGGTTCAGAAATGGACTTTGTCCACTAAGATAGTCTTGGAAATGAGTCTTGACTAATAAGAAATGATTTTCTATGATTATTTGTGTATGCCACAAAGCTTTATGTTTTAAGTTATTATTATTGTGATTACATTTCACTACCATGATTTATCCCATGTTATGAAATTTTGGTCTTTTTTGTAGGGTAAGATTTCCAAAATGTTATGTTCTTATGAATATGATGCGATTGATATTTATTTTGTTTACCCTTAATGATTATTTGAGCTCACCCCTTTTATGTTTTCTTTTCCCCAGGATATAAATAAATGTTTTAGGTAAGAAATAAAAGGAAGATCATTTTTGGGAGATGTTGAAGATCTTTCACCACGATTAGAAGATTACATTCCATGTTTTCAAAGACACTAAACTATTACGATCCTTGTGTGTCTATTTTTGTTATGTACTAATTATTCCGCAAAATTGATGTAATGTCCATGTACGTCAGGCTTCTGGTCTCTACAGTTGGTATCAGAGTAATGGTTTAGCCAACCTTTGGAAACTAGTATGCGAAAACGTTAGTGAAATACCTAGAGATATTTCTAAGGTATATCTAGGGATGTCCCTAAGGATAAGTATACATATATGATATAGTCCTAGAACTATGGTAATGATCTTAGAATTTAACCTAAGATGTTAGATATTGAAGGTACTCCCCCTTTATTGTGTTTTCCCGAGCATGATTTTTTCCTCTCACACTATTCATTTTGGGTTTTAGACAATGGCTAGAACCCGAAGGAACCGTGTTGATCAATGTAATGGACAATGCAATGATTGTCCTCCTGAACAAATAAATGTTACGGGAGATGGAGTGAAAAATCTTATTGCTATACTTACACAAGCAATGAATCATTCTGGACTTCCAAATGAGCAGAGAAGGGAACAATATTCTATTGAGTCCTTTATGAGTCAATGTCCACCTTTTTAGTGGGTATTTTGATCCACTTGTTGCTGAACAATGGATCAGTACCACTGAAAAGATATTTTCAGTTCTTCAATGTTATGAACATGATAAAGTCATCGTAGCAGTATATCATTTGGAAGGTGAAGCTGATCAATGCTGGAATCTTATCAAGAATACGAGGCCAAGAGATTAAATTGAGTCCATGAAATGGGACGAGTTCCAGAACTTATTTTTCAATAAGTACTTCACTCGTATTCTTCAAACAAAGATGGAGAAGAAGTTTCTTGAGCTAATGAAAAAGGATGATGAATCTGTTGGTATATACGAATCGAATTTTACAAGGCTTGCAAGGTATACATCTGGATTTATCATCCAACCTGAAAGTAAAGTTGATCGTTTTTTCAGTGGCTTAAAACCAAATCTTCGAAGGGCATTAGCTATAAGAGACTTCAGTAGCTATGAAGAATTTGTGCGTTGTGCTATCAAGGTAGAAATGGAAGTTGGTGTTACTTATCCATCTCATAGTTTTTGACAAGAAACGAAAGATGGAGTTCAAGGAGAAATCTCAGAATAATGGGGAAAAGAAGATGAATGTTTCCTTATGCTCAAAGTGTGGAATGAAGCATGGTGGAGATTGTCTTAAAGGGACAAGTAAATGTTTCAAATGTGGAAAGGAAGGTCATAGGGCATTTGAATGCTGCAATGATGGGAAGAAGATGTCTACTAATGCAAAAAAATGAAGCGATACACAGAATGAACCTACTACACTTCAATGCTTCAAGTGCAAGGAAATGGGGCATTATGCTAATAAATGCCCTAATCCAAGGGTTAGTGATGATCAACATGAGAAACCACTTAAGGAAAAGGAGAAGGGGAAGTCAAATTCGATCACCATTGGCGATGTTGAATATGACAACGATGTGGTGCAATGATTAAGTGTTTATGTAATGGTATTCCAAAATAATGTTGTATATAGAATCGTGGAATATTGGAATATTTATGTATTGGTCTATTGTGGTTTTCAATAATTTTATGGTACTTGTAACCATGGAAAGTGATTGAGATATTTTTGTAAAAAAGATGATATGTACATAATGAAGGGATAAGGAAAAAATGAAATGTTTGATATTATTCATGATCTCATGATTGATATAAGGACTAAGTGAAATCATGGTTTGAGTATATAGAATTTTGAGGATTTTGGTATGTGGAAAGTGTTAATTTTCAACTGCATTCATGTTTTCACTAAGGTTCAATGGGTATTCATTTTTCAATAGAATACATGATTAAGGCCTTCGAACATTTGTAATGTAACAAACATGGAATATCTTATGATATATGGGGATCAACGATGGTATTAACATTCTTCTTATATGAAATCTGTGGTAATCGTTTTAACTATAATAAGACAATGGACTGCAATATTTTAGATAATCTTAAAGATTGGAATGGATTATGTTATACATAAGTTATTATTGTTTAAGGGTAGAAATGTTTTTTAGATATTATTGATGGGATGTTATAATAATATAGCTTTAGAAAAAGGACAACCTGCAGGACGGGCAACAACCCATCGCGTCAGACAAGGCTGTGGGAATCGAACCCACAACTGAAGTGTGGAAGGACTTTATCACCTACCACTGGACTATAGGAAGTCCCTGGTTAGTGAAAAGTAGTTTTATTTTATTAAGTGGTATGATAAATAAAGTATAAGTCCATTTTTGGATCCATATACGATTAATCTCACCATAAGATGGACTTAAAACTTTTGCTAACCTTTTGTTTGAAACAGATGGAATGACCCATCATTCTATCACATGATCTGCTAATGCTTCACGAATAAAAAATTCAACTTCATTTCTTTATGATATGAAGTGTAAATTGTTCAATTCACGAACAACAGTGAAATTGTACCAAAATCATGTAAGTATTTCTTTTAAATCATCAACTTTAGGGAAATGATATTGAAAACCAAAAATATTGTCCTAGTGCTCTTATATCCGATGAACCAGATGGTACCCTTGATCATCACAAATTTATGGCTTTGGGATTGTTGGCTTTTTCATTGCCATGTTCTCTACCACTCTCTATCAGAACTTGATGGTTATATTTTTCTTCCATATTCATATTTTCACCTATGTTCTCCTACGTGGAAACCCAGTGATTAGTTAATTTGGGTAACTGTTACATTTCATACTTTAGTTTTTAAAGCCAAGTTTTGGTATTCCTTTTTATGATGTGGGTTTCTATTAACGAAATTTTCAAGTAGTAAACCATGTATAACCCCGACGAATTTCGAGGGCGAAATTCATTTTAAGGGGGGTAAAATGTAACACCTTGAGATTTTATGAAAAATATTCTTTTAATTTCATTGATGTCTTCTATACACCACACCATGTTTAGCTTGTACTATACGCAACACCGTATTAGCTTGCAGTATACGCAATGCTATTCTTGGATCGTGTTACACACAATTTCAAGTTCGTTTTATAATAGTCATTCTACGCAACATTGAGTGTGTTTATATATATATATATATATTCAATGTATAAAATATGGTTGGATTCTGATATACGAAACAACGAAGGATTTTTGCACAACACGCAACCCTGAATTGGCTTGCATTTCATGAAACCGCGGCCTTCCTCGATAGCTTGCGTCGTATGCAATACCGAGTTTCCCTAAACAACGATATGCTATTAAAATATTATTAAAACTAGCCGTTATGAATAGTATTAACTAAAATTTTAATTTTATAACATTATTATTCATCTTATACATTTCTTAGAACGTGTTAAGAGAACAAAATAAATTTTTCGGGTAAAATAAGTATTTTTAAAAAAAATGCAGTTTTACCACCTTTTGATGGCGCACACACATTAAATCTAGTTTTTGACAAGTTTATAAGTTAACTTTGTCAAAATAAAATTCTTATTTAGAGTCATGATATAAAAATTTACTTTAGATAAATTTTTCATGTTATTCTGATAACTTTTATATTTTAATGAATAATAAAAACACGCTATATTTTAATTAAAAACAACTTTTTTCATCATAATAAATTATGTGGTTAAATAATAATATTGAATGGTTTCAATGTATAAATAGAATATATTTTTACCATTTAATATAATGTATGTCATTAGCCTTGATTTTACCATGAATTCATAGGTTAAATCAATTCAATCTTTTGCAATGTTTTAAACAAACACCCGTTTTCTTTTGACAACGAGATTAATTTTAATTTAATTTCTGAAACTTTTGTATATTGAATATGGAAAAATGGATTCCATATTTGGAATCAGAGGGTCCAAATTATGTTAATAAGCTACTTTTTATTTTTGGGCATTATGAATAGTAACTACGGTAATTTTTATTTACTGCGGTTAAAGGTAAATAGGGTAATTCAAGGTTAAAATAATATTATAATAATTCAAAATTACCTTGAAACTTGTCCTAACATTATTGGATGAGTACTGGCCGACCATGGGCATCCTTGGGCCGATTTTGGGACCCCAATGAGCCACTTGGTAGTGCAAATGACAATTTGGATTAATTAATTTAATGTAAAGACAAAACTGACTATAACAAAACTCTTTTAGTAATTAATTTTTATAAGGGGATATATAAGTTATATTTTCGACTATAAATATTCTTTGAAAAGTTAAAATGATTCCCTACATCATGGTATCTTTTTCATAATTTTTAGACAACAAATGAATTAAATTAATTATGACACAATAATGATGTAGTGTTTACCTCATTAATAAATGATTTAAATAAATAAGATTAAAATGATTAAAATAACATCCAAAACCTGTCCAATTTCTATTGGATGATTTTATTTAGAATATGAGTCATCATATATTGGACTATAATGTGTTTTGGACCTCTTTAAATCTATGATAAGTTTATAATAAAATAATGTTTTCACACTTTCCTAAAGAGCCACTCCACTCCCTTATAAAAGGAGACCACTTCATTGCAATTCCTCACACCTCTCAAGCCATTTGGCTCGTCCAAACTCTACCCAAATAGGCTCCCTACATCTCTCTCCTTACCCATGAAGCCTTACATTAGGAAGAAGACTCTCCAAGAAGTCCTTTTAGTTCAAACCAAAGCAAGTTACCAAAATTAAAGGTAACAGTTTCTCTTAAGTTGTTTTCTTTTATTCTACTTCTACAACACCTAAAATCTTTTTAATCATTTATTTTGTTACAAAAACAGTATCTTGAAAATACTAGGATGTTGTTATGAGAAGGATTAGAACTACACTTACACACACCTCCATCTAATGGATGAAGAACATAATGTTTCTGTGATGGAAAACTAACGCCTCACGAAACGATGATTGTTCGATTTTCCCCTACCGCTTCTCATGGTGGCCATTATGATGGAACTGTATTTATATATAATGTATATTATGTTTATTATTTCTTTATTATTCTTTACTTCCCAGTTATATCAAGCCTTTACGGTTTCCATAGTCGGTAAATACAATAATCTCATTTGAGGAAGTGCGGACTACCGCCCCCTCAAAGTGATGTGATTCGTTAATACCATATGTGGGATGTATAAAGGATTTGGTTAATGATATTATATATGATATTATACTGGAATTATAATATAACACTGTGTAATTATGTTTTAATTCCATTAAAATAAGAAATAGAAATGAAAGTACCGTTCATGCGTACGTACGGCTTACCGTGTCCATGAACGGTGCGTTTCATTTCTTACCTCCATATGTTATGTACTATTATAAATGATTGTATATGCTTGATATATAATGAATTTATATGATATATAAATAAATATTTACAATTTTTAGGTAAGTAAATCATGATATAAGTAATAATAACATCAAGAACAACAAGTCCAAACACGTACGATAAATAAGATGATTTTACAGAAAACACTACATTAACATTAATTTACATAAGAATGGGTAATATAAAGTCATAAGTGAACCATATATGACATCATAACAATGAATATGATTCTTTAATAAGTCAATGACATTATTTAAATCATAATACAGGAGTTTTGGACTCTTACGAAGCAAATTGGACCTAAGGTAAGGGAAAATATCACAATCTCATTTTTTTATACAAGATTGTTTATACTTCGGAATTTACTGGGGTTTATTTTATCATCCACATCCATGTTTTCTCAATATGTAATATTATTTACATCCATATAAAATTGTTTAAATCCAATTTTACCCTTCGGTGAGTTTTTAGTAAAAGATATGAAAGGAATATTTTGTCATTTTTTTCACACGAGGCACTTTTTGACTTTTCCGAAAAAAGTACGAGAAGAGTGTTTTTTTAACTTATACGGATGAATGTATTTTTAAAACATTATTTCAAAGAAGCTTCCTTTTCATGTTTTCATGTTTATTTTTAATCAAATTCATTTAGTTTATAATTTTATGACATATTAAGAAAGGAAAAGTGTTTTTGAAGTAAAAAGGATATTTTCCTCAAGAATGGAGTTCAAGTGTTTTATCAAAATTATTTTACATCTAGGATAATATAGGGTTATATTTATATCCCTATTATTTAATTGATTTAATTATGTTTTGATGGGATTATTTTTATGAATTTCTTTATCTTATATGAATTGTTTTATGATGTCACGATGTTTAAGAATCCCATTTTTATTACATGGGTTATGCTATGATGTATGGTTTATGATTTTCTGGAACACATAAGAATGGTATCATTATGAGATGGGTGGGACCTATATCTCCCTCCAATGAATTTGGTAAAGATTTTATATCTCATGAGATATACATGGCTGGAATGGCAGTTTAAACCGGTTCAGTGAAACAGGACTGAAACGAGGAATGAACTCGGTTCAGAAATGGACTTTGTCCACTAAGATAGTCGTGGAAAAGAGTCTTGACTATTAAGAAATGATTTTCTATGATTATGTGTGTATGCCACAAAGATTCATGTCTTAAGTTATGATTATTGTGATTACATTTCACTACCATGATTTATCCCATGTTTTGAAATTTTGGTCTCTTTTGCAGGGTAAGATTTCCAAAATGTTATGTTCTTATGAATATGATGTGATTGATATTTCTTTTGTTTACCCTTAATGAGAATTTGATCTCACCCCTTATGTTTTCTTTTCCCCAGGATATAAATAAAGGTTTTAGGTAAGAAAAAAAGGAAGATCTTTATTGGGAGATGTTGAAGATCTTTCACCACGATTAGAAGATTACGTTCCAAATTTCCAAAGACACTAAACTATTACGATCCTTGTGTGTCTGTTTTTGTTATGTACTTAGTATTCCACAAAACTAATGTAATGTCCATGTACGTCAGGCTTTGGGTCTCTACAGTTGGTATCAGAGGAAAGGTTTAGCCAACCTTTGGAAACTAGGATGCGAAAACGTTAGTGAAATACCTAGAGATATTTCTAAGGTATGTCTTGGGATGTTCTTAAGGATAAGTATACGTATAGGATATAGTCCTTGAACTACGGTAATGATATCAGAATTTAACATAAGATGTTAGATATTGAAGGTACTCCCCCTTTATTGTGTTGTTTTCCCTAGCATGATTTTTTCCTCTCACACTATTCTTTTTGGGTTTTAGACGATGGCTGGAACCCGAAGGAACCATGTTGATCAATGTAATGGGAAATGAAATGATTTTACTCCTGAACAAACAAATGTTATGAGATATGGAGTGAAAAATCTTATTTCAATACTTACACAAGCTATGAATCATTCTAGACTTCCAAATGAGCAGATAAGGGAACAATATTCTATTGAGTCCTTCATGAGGCAACGTCCACCTTCTTTTAGTGGGTATTATGATCCACTTGTTGCTGAACAATGGATCAATACCACTGAAAAGATATTTTCAGTTCTTCAATGTTCTGAACATGATAAAGTCATCTTAGAAATATATCGTTTGGAAGGTGAAGCTGATCAATGGTGTAATCTTATCAAGAATACGAGGCCAAGAGATGAAATTGAGTCCATGGAATGGGACGAGTTCAAGAACTTATTTTTCAATAAGTACTTCCCTCGTATTCTTCGAACACAGATGGAGAAGGAGTTTCTTCAACTAAAGAAAAAGGATGATGAATCTGTTGGTATATACGAAGCGAATTTTACAGGGCTTGCAAGGTATGCATCTGGATTTATCATACAACCTGAAAGTAAAGTTGATCGATTTTTCAGTGGATTAAAACCAAATCTTCGATGGGAATTAGCTATAAGAGACTTCAGTAGCTATGAAGAATTTGTGCGTTGTACTATCTAGGTAGAAATGGACGTATTTTTTACTTATCCATCTCATAGTTTTGAAAATAAACGAAAGATGGAGTTCAAGGAGAAATCTCAGAATAATGGTGAAAAGAAGATGAATGTTTCCTTTTGCTCAAAGTGTGGAAAGAAGCATGGTGGAGATTGTCTTACAGGGACAATTAAATGTTTCAAATGTGTAAATGAAGGTCATCGATAATTTGAATGCCTCATTGATGGGAAGAAGATGTCTACTGATGCAAACAAAGGAAGCGATACACAGAATTAACCTACTACACTTCAATGCTTCAAGTGCAAGGAAATGGGGCATTATGCTAATAAATGCCCTAATCCAAGGGTTAGTGATGATCGACATGAGAAACCACTTAAAGAAAAGGACAAAGGAAAGTCACATTCGATCACCATTGGCAATGTTGAAAATGAGAATGATGTGGTGGAATGATTAAGTGTTTATGTAATGGGATTCCAAAATAATTTTGTATATAGTATCGTGGAATATTGGAATATTTATTTATTGGTATATTGTGGTTTTCAATAATTTTATGGTACCAGTAACCATGGAAAGTGATTGAGATATTATTGTAAAAAAGATAATATGTATATAATGAAGGGATAAGGAAAAAATGAAATGTTTGATAGTATTCATGAGCTCATGATTGATATAAGGACTAAGTGATATCATGGTTTGAGTATATAGAATTTTGAGGATTTTGGTATGTAGAAAGTGTTAACTTTTAACTGCATTCATGTTTTCACTAAGGTTCAATGGGTATTCATTTTTCAAGAGAATACATGATTAAGGACTTCAAACATTTGTAATGTGACCAACAAGACATATCTTATGATATATGGGGATCAACGATGGTATTAACATGCTTCTTATATGAAATCTTTGGTAATCGGTTTCACTATAATATGACAATGGACTACAATATTTTGATAAGCCTAATGATTGGAATGGATTATGTTAGACATAAGTTAGTATTTTTTAAGGGTAGAATTTTTTTTTTCATATTATTGATGGGATGTTATAGTAATATAGCTTTAGAAAAAAGAACAACCTTCAGAACGGGCGACAACCCATTGCGTCGGACAAGGCTGTGGGAATCGAACCCACAACTGAAGTGTGACAGGCCTTTATCACCTACCACTAGACTACAGGAAGTCCATGGTTAGTGGAAAGTAGTTTTATTTTATTAAGCGGTATGATAAATAATGTATAATTCCATTTTTGGAACCATATATGAATAATCTCACCATAAGATGGACTTATAAATTTTGTTAACCTTTTGTTTGAAATAGATGGAATGACCCATCATTCTATCACATGATCTGATAATGCTTCATGAATAACAAATTCAACTTCATTTCTTTATGATATGAAGTGTAAATTGTTCAATTCACGAACAACAGTGAGATTGTACCAAAATCATGTAAGTATTTCTTTTAATTCATCAACTTTAAGGAATGGATCTTGAAAACAAAAAATGTTGTCTTAGTGCTCTTATATCCGATGAACCAGATGGTACCCTAGATCATCACAAATTTATGGCTTTGTGATTGTTGGCTTTTTCATAGCCATGTTCTCTACCACTCTCCATCAGAACTTGATGGTTAGATTTTTCTTCAATATCCATATTTTCACCTATGTTCTCCTACGTGGAAACCCAGTGATTAGTTAATTTGGGTAACCATTACACTTCATACTTTAGTTTTTAAAGCCAAGTTTTGGTATTTCTTTTTACTATGTGGGTTTCTATTAAAGAAATTTTCAAGTAGTAAACCATGTATAACCCCGACGAATTTCGAGGGCGAAATTCATTTTAAGGGGGGTAGAATGTAACACCCCGAGATTTTATGAAAAATATTATTTTAATTTCATTGATGTATTCTATACACCACACCAAGTTTAGCTTGTACTATACGCAACATCGTATTAGCTTGCAGTATACGCAATGCTATTGTTGGATCGTGTTACACACAATTTCAAGTTCATTTTATAATAGTCATTCTACGCAACATTGAGTTTTTATATAAATATATATATATATTCAATGTATAAAATATGGTTGGATTATAATATATGAAACAACGAAGGATTCTTGCACAACACGCAACCCTGAATTGTCTTGCATTTCACGCAACCGCGGCCTTCCTCGATAGCTTGCATCGTACGCAATACCGAGTTTCACTAAACAACGATATGCTATTAAAATATTTTTAAAACTAGCCGTTATGAATAGTATTAACTAAAATTTGAATTTTATATCATTATTATTTATATTATACATTTCCTAGAACGTGTTATGTGAACAAAATAAATTTTTCGGGTAAAATAACTATTTTTCAAAAAAATGCAGTTTTACCGCCTTTTGATGGCGCACCCACATTAAATCTAGTTTCTGAAAAGATTATAAGTTAACTTTGTCAAACTAAAATTCTTATTTAGAATCAAGATATAAAAATTTACTTTGGATAAATTTTTCATTTTATTATGATAAATTTCATATTTTAATGAATAGTAAAAACACGCTATATTTTAATTAAAAACAACTTTTTTCATCATAATAAATTATGTGGTTAAATAATAATATTGAATGGTTTAAAAGTATAAATAGAATATATTTTTACCATTTAATATAATGTATGTCATTAGCCTTGAGTTTACCTTGAATTCGTAGGTTAAATTAATTTAATCTTTTGCAATGTTTTAAACAAAAACCCATTTTCTTTTGACAACATGATTAATTTTAATTTAATTTCTGCATCTTTTGTGTATTGAACTTGGAAAAATGGATTCCTTATTTGGAATCCGTGGGTCCAAATTATGTTAATAAGCTACTTTTTATTTTTGGGCATTATGAGTAGTAACTACGATAATTTTTATTTACTGCGGTTAAAGGGAAATAGGGTAATTCAAGGTTAAAATAATATTATAATAATTCAAAATTACCTTGAAACGTATCCTAACATAATTTTATGAATAGTGGCCGACCATGGGCATCCTTGGGCCGATTTTGGGACCCCAATGAGCCACTTGGTAGTGAAAATGACAATTTGGATTAATTAATTTAATGTAAAGACAAAATTGACTTTAACAAAACTCTTTTAGTAATTAATTTATATAAGGGGATATATAAGTTATATTTTCAACTATAAATATTATTTGAAAAGATAAAATGATTCCCTACATCATGGTATTTTTTTCATAATTTTTAGACATCAAATGAATTAAATTAAATATGACACAATAATGATGTAGTGTTTACCTCATTAATAAATCATTTAAATAAATCAGATTAAAATGATTAAAATATCATCCAAAACCTGTCAAATTCCTATTGGATGATTTTATTTTGAATATTAGTAATCTTATATTCGACATTAATGTGTTTTGGACCTCTTGAAACCGAAGATAAGTTTATAATAACATAATTTTTTCACACTTTCCTAAAGAGCCCCTCCTATCCCTTTTAAAAGGAGAACACTTCTATGCAATTCCTCACACCTCTCAAGCCTTTTGGCTCGTCAAAACTCTGCCCAAATAATCTCCCTACATCCCTCTACTTCCCCATGAAGCCTTAAATTATGCAGAAGACTCTCCAAGAAGTCCTTTTGGTTCAAACCAATGAAAGTTACCAAAATTAAAGGTAACAGTTTCTCTTAAGTTCTTTTCTTTTATTCTACTTTTCCAACCCCTAAAATATTTTTAATCCTTTATTTTGTGACAAAACCAGTATCTTGAAAATAGTAGGATGTTTTTATGAGAAGGATTATATCTAAAATTACACACATCTCCATCTAATGGATGAAGAACATAATGTTTCTGTGATGGCAAACTAACGCCTCATGAAACGATGATTGTCCAATTTTCCCCTACCGTTTCTCATGGTGGCCATTATGATGGAACTGTATTTATATATAATATATATTATGTTTATTATTTCTTTATGCTTATTTAATTCCCTATTATATCAAGCCTTTACGGTTTCCATAGTCGGTAAATACGATAATCTCATTTGAGGAAGTGCAGACTACCGCCCCTTCAAAGTGAGGTGATTTGTTAATACCTTATGTGGGATGTATAAAGGATGTGGTTAATGATATTATATATGATATTATTCTGGAATTATAATATAACTATGTATCATTATTATTTAATTCCATTAAAATAAGAAATAGAAATTAAAGTAGCGTTCATGCGTACGTACTGCTTACCGTCTCCATGAACGGTGCGTTTCATTTCTTACCTCCATATGTTATGTACTATTATAAATGATTGTATATGCTGGATATATAATGAAATTATATGATATATAAATCATGATTTATATTTTTGAGGTAAGTAAATCATTATATAAGTAATAATAATATCAAGAACAAAAAGTCTAAACACGTACGATAAATAAGATGATTTCACCCAAAACACTACTTTAACATTAATTTACATAAGAATGGGTAATATAAAGTCATAAGTGAACCATATATGATATCATAACAATAAATATGATTCTTTAATAAGTCAATGACATTATTTAAAACATTATAAAGGAGGTTCCGACTCTTACGAAGCAAATTGGATCTAAGGTAAGGGAAAATATCACAATCTCATTTTTTTATCCATGATTGTTTATACTTCGGAATTTACTTGGGTGTATTTTATCATCCACATCCATGTTTACTCAATATGTAATATTATTTCCATCCATCTACAATTGTTTAAATCCAATTTTACCCTTCGGTGAGTTTTTAGTAAAAGATATGAAAGGAATCTTTTGTCATTTTTTTCATACGAGGTACTTTTTGACTTTTCCGACAAAAGTACGAGAAGAGTGTTTTTTTAACTTATACGGCATGAATGGATTTTTAAAAAATTATTTCCAAGAAGCTTCATTTTCAAGTTTTCATGTTTATTTTTAAGAAACTTCATTTATTTTATAATTGTATGACATATTAAGAAAGGAAATGTGTTTTTGAAGTAAAAAGGATATTTTCCTCAAGAATGGAGTTCAAGTGTTTTATCAAAATTATTTTCCATCTAAGATAATATAGGGTTCTGTTTATATCCCTGTTATTACATTGATTTCATTATGTTTTGATGGGATTATTTTTCTTAATTCCTTTATCTTATATGAATTATTTTATGATGTCATGATGTTTAAGAATCCAATTTTTATTACATGGGTTATGCTATGATGTATGGTTTATGATTTTGTGGCACACATAAGAATAGTATCATTATGATATGGGTGGGACCTATTTCTCCCTCAACTTCATTGGGTAAATATTTTATATCTCATGAGATAGATATGGCTGGAATGACAGTTTAAACCGGTTTAGTGAAACAGGATTAAACGAGGAATGAACTCGGTTCAGAAATGGACTTTGTCTACTAAGATAGTCTTGGAAATGAGTCTTGACTAATAAGAAATGATTTTCTATGATTATGTGTGTATGACACAAAGTTTCATGTTTTAAGTTATGATTATTGTGATTACATTTCACTACCATGATTTATCCCATGTTATGAAATTCTGGTCTCTTTTGCAGGGTAAGATTTCAAAAATGTTATGTTCTTATGAATATTATGTGATTGATATTTCTTTTGTTTACCCTTATTGAGAATTTTAGCTCACCCACTTTATGTTTTCTTTTCCCTAGGATATAAATAAAGGTTTTAGGTAAGAAAGAAATAAAGATCTTTATTGGGAGATGTTGATGATCTTTCACCACGATTAGAAGATTACGTTCCAAGTTTCCAAAGACACTAAATTATTACGATCCTTGTGTGTCTGTTTTTGTTATGTACTAAGTATTCTGCAAAAGTAATGTAATGTCCATGTATGTCAGGCTTCGGGTCTCTACATAAATCTCAAAATCTTCTCATCCTGGAGAAATAAAAACCAAACCTGAAGAGAGATATTGTCCAAACAACCACCTTTTAAGATACCTATCATGGATAAACTACCCTGTATTGAAAACTGGATGGGAAACCATAGCATCCAGGAACACATATTTGAAATATATCTCCTAAACAACTAGGGAGACAATAAGGCTCCACTACCAAAAGCAAACACACAATCACCAATAGTCTCCATATCCAGACACAAGGTTTAGGGAGCTCCTTCCACCCTATCAATATATTATCCTCTTTGTGAAGAAATGACTAGTCCGCATGGTTTTAAACACATCCACGTTAGTGTGTATTGGTTTGGGATAATGTTATCCCTTCCAACACAATAAGACTTTGCACACACATTCAGAGAACAAGGGAAAAATCACATCTCATAGAAATCAAGATCATGAATCCATCACAAACAAGGCACAAAAGAAAAACATATGGTTATAACTAAAAACATCTCTAGTTATTGGGAACACATTTTTCCTTCTATGGAGAATAAAAACCGAGGGAATGGTCTACCCACACAAAACCTGCTTCTCATTGTCTTCAATTCTTATCAGTCGCTCCACAAACATCGCATCATCCCCAATATCCAACTCTCCCCAGTCTAGGACATGGGAGTCATCATGTAGATACCAACGAAGCTAAGATACAAGAAATATGTTGTAGATCCTCTCCCACTATGGTGGTAATGGCAGGTGATACACCACCTTTCCAACTTGTCCCATCACCTCAAATGGTCGGATGAACTAGGGAGAATGCTTGATCCCCCCAACTAAACCTTCACATTCAACACCTATGGGAGAAATTTAGGAAGAGATGTTCCCCAAAATCAAACTCCAATGTTCTCCTCCTATGATAAGCATATGAATTCTTCCAATCTCGAGCTTCCTTAATCCATTCATGCACAAGATGAACCTTCTCCATCATGCTCTGCACCATTTTTGGTCCAAGAAAACTTACCTACCCAACCTCTATGTAGCACATAGGTGAAGGACACATTCTCCCGTAAAATGCTTTGAACAGTTCCATGCTAATGGTAGAGTGATAGATATTATTGTAGGAAAACTCCACCAGGGGAAATTCTTGTACCCATGATCATCCAAAATTCAAGAGACACGCCCAAAACATGTCCTCCTACATCTGGATGGTTCTCTCTGTCTATCCATCCATCTGATGGTGGAAAGCAGTGCTGAGGTGTAACTGGGTTCTAAAATAATGTTGCAATCACTTTAATACTTGGTAATTAAATAATATATCCTGATCTTAAATGATGGACCTTATAACTCCATGCAGCCATACTACTTCACCCACGCACCTCTGTGTTATGGCATCCACTGAGCTCATCTCCTAAACTGCTAAGAAGTGAGGCGATTTCATCAATCGATCCACCACTTCCAAGATGGTATCACAAAATCCCTTAACCCTAGGTATTCATGTGACTAAATACATCAAGTAGTCATCCCATGTCCTCACAATAATGTCAAAGGGCCGCAATAGTCTTCCAAGAACACGATGCTTAGCCTTCACCTTCTTACACATGAGGCACCTTGCCAAAAACTCCGTCATTTCCCGCTTCAATCCAGGCCACTGAAAATGACCTCTCAATCCATAATACATCTTAGATTCTGTTGGATATACTGCCAGGGGTGAGTTAAGGAACACACAAAGAACTCTCTCATGCATCACCAACGAGACCAACAGCTTCCCATGGAACAACATTCAATTCTGACTATCCTCCAACCATCCCTCCAGAGCATCACCCGAGATAATGTGATCACACATCACCTATGCATCTGAGTCTCCCCAGTGAGACTCCACCACCCGTTTTACCAAGGATAACTTCACTTCCATCTGACATAGATCGCCACTACTATCCTCCACTATCAACCCCAGATGTAAAGAAGCGAACTCCCCCATTACATTCCAAGAATCTGTGGACTCTCAGACTACATCATTCTATGACTTCCTACTCAAGGAATAAACCACCACATTCCCCTTTTTTGAGTTTTAGGAGATATCAAAGTCCTAGTCCTAAAGAAACCCCATCCACCACTGCTATTGTAACATCATGTTTCACTAGGTGAAGACATACCTCAAGATCTTGTGGCCAGGGAAGACCCTGAATCATTCTATGATGAGGTAATGCCACATCATATTCATCGCAAACATGATCACTAAATGTTCTAGGTCATGGGTGCCATAGTTATATTCATGAGGACGTAACTTCCTAGACCCTTAAGAGATCACTCTATACTACTACATCAGCACACACCCCAATCTTAGACCAGAGGCATCACAAAACACCTGGAACATTACCTCTTCCTCTAGAAACCTGAATGCTGGGGCACTGAGTTTCTCCCCTTTATGAAAACTGAATACTACTTGGCACTGCACATTCCAAAAAAATTCCTGGTCTCTCTTGGTCAAAGATGTCAATGGAGCTGCAACTCGAGAGAAGTTGGGTAATAACCTCTGGTAATAACTTACCAGATTGAGGAAACTATGATCATCAACCACATTCTTGGGTGATTCCCAAGAAACAAACACTTTGGCCTTTGATGGGTCTACTTTTATTCCCTTTTAGGACACCACGTGTCTAAGCAAGTGCACCTCTCATGTAAAAAAACTTTCACTCTGACAAATTACCATAGAGATAGTGATGTCTGAGGACCTCCGAAACCATCCTTATATTCTCGGAGAGGTCCTGCGCTGATATTGAGTAGATCATAAATTCGTTGATGAAGGCAACCATGAACCAGTATAGATACTCATAGAAAATAGAGTTCATGAGTCCCATGAACACAACCATTGCATTCCTAATACCGAACGACATGACCACAAACTCAATGTGATCGTACCTATACCTAAAAGTAGTCTTTCGGATTTCACCCTCCTTCACCCACAACTCATGATATCTATACCACAGGTTGATCTTAGAGAACTGACATGATTCCTTTAGCTATTCAAAAAGTTCATTGATTCTTGGGAGGGGGTAAAAGTACTTGATCGTTACTTGATTCAGTATCAGGTAGTATATACACATCCTGAGACCAAAATCTTCCTTCTTCGTGAACAAGACTGGGGCAACATATGGTGATACACTTGGTCAGATAAAAACCTTATTCAATAGATCATATAACTGAATCTTCAATTTTCACAACTCAGAAGGCACCATCTGATAGGGAGCCATCGAAATCAGACAGACACTAGGTTGTAAGTCTATCGCTAACTCAACATCACCTTGAGGGGGTAGAGTTAAAACCTCTTCAGGGAAGATATATAGGAACTCCTTAAAAGTCCCTGGAACAACCACCATATTTGAGTTGTTTGATTCTACTGACAGCTCAAGTAACAAATCATGAAGGTCCCCCACTTACCGGCTGACCTCATAGAAATTCTGCATGCCAGCGAAAGCTACACGATGGCTGACCATATCATAGAACAAAAACCTCCTCTGAAAGATGTCGATAACAGTGTGTACAGAAGAAAACCTGTAACATAGAAGGATGATATCATAAAGTGGAATCTGTAGTAGAATAAGATCCCACTGGACTGATGTGGCCCCAAAATTAGTCTACATCCTCGACAAACATCAAACAGGCTGATGTAACATTCAACTGGAATACTCAACACTGGGGTCATGGAAAGTATCTCTATGTCTTGACCCATGGAATGAGCTAGAAAAGGGGAAATAAATGTTTGTGAATCTTCTTAATCAAACAAATAACATGCAAGATTACGAAATGGAATGATCATACCTCAAACAACTTCTTTCCCCACTATAAATGCTAACTCTGTGTCATGAAAATGACCACGCCTAGCTACTATACCTCTCTGCTATCAGATGCATCCCTAACCATGCCATCGTTGAGGTCCATGAGGATTGTACTAATGTTGGCCTCCTCTAACACTGTCCTCCCTCGGTGTAGTGGGAACTTACTTCCCCTACTGATGGAAAGTCATAGATGGAAACTACTATTACTGAGGTGGGCACTGAACTGTCCCAACCCCATTGTATTGAACTCGGACAAGGCAGTAATTTTAAAGATGACCATAATTTCCACAAACAAAGAACCTCCATACTTGGCCCATGGGGAAAGGGTGAGGATTGGGAGATCAGAATTGGAACCATTAAGGCCTAATCCTTTTTAGTCGAAACTAGGAAGGCCCGGACACCATAGAATTACTACTGATGGCCTTACCCTTTGACAAACTTAGCTGGCTCCCCTCTTGGGGAACACCTCCCAACATGTACATCCTCTCCACTACATCAACCATCTTGTAGACCTCTATGTATGTTGTTAGATTGAAGAGAGTAGCAACATATTGATGAGATGGTCAGAGTGCCTGTCTAAACGTCTTGCTTGGGACACCGCATCTGGGAATAGGTCCAGTAAAAAACTAAGGAGAATCTTGAACATAATACCTAGTTCCCTTACCCACATACTCCATTGATGGATGGATAGAAGCTTCGGCCTCTTGTCGTCCTTCATCAAGGAAGAAAGTAATTCTGCCCCGAACTATTTCTCATATTCAGCCAACGAAACCTCAGTTTCCTTCATCTCCCTAAGGTAAAATATCCAGTACTAATGTGGAAATCCTCAGATATGGCTCACTTATAGAGGAACCAGGTACTCTGTTGGAGCTCGAATAAATCTAAAGTACATCACCAGCTCTACAATCTATCTCCCCATCTCCATGTATGAGACACTACCCTCATTCATTCCCAGAGTCTATCACTGGAAGGTACGAAGCATCTTCTTCCACTGGTCATCCTCCTTCTATTTATCGGCCCTCTGATGATCCACCAGATCAACCTACAGGGCCTCGATTTCTCGTACCACTCTGGGATGACATCTATGTGCCATAGCTGAAAAAAATAAGAACTCATATTCCCAGGTAGTGTAGAATTTTTTTTTAAATTTTGATTGAACTATTTATTTATTTCAAATTCCCAAAATACCAAAGAAAATGAAGAACACAATTCATTTTGATGCATGTACCTTTCTTAGGGTCTCTACCCTAAAATTTTTGTAGCCTCACATAGTTGTTCAGTAGGTCTAGAGGCCTTACATCAGATCACAGGAGGCCATAAAATCCTATGTCCCAGCCTGTCTTCCCTGGCCTACTCCACACACCAAGATTTCCTAACACAGTTTCCCTACCATCCCATACAATCCTCACTATTACTAATCCAAAAACCTATCTTATCTTTTAACCATGACCTTTTAATACAATTATGTCATGACCCACCTTCTTCAGAATAATAGAAGGAATAACTAACTACCAGACCCACCCTTCTTCGAGATGAAGGATAGATAATTACCCCCGAGTCCCACCTTCAATAGAACTCAAAGTGGTGAGTAACACCAAGGGAATAGAATATAGAAAATTTGGAAGTCATTACCCTTTTTATAAAACAAGATTAAGAGATAATATGGTAAATCCCACCAACACCAAAGACTAAAGTTAAATGTAAATCCAAGAATCCATTCCCACATGCATGCTCAAAAGTAAAGCTAATACAAAGTATGAAAAAACTCCCAAATAATGAACCAAAAGAAAAGAAACTAAGTAGAAACAACAACTATTCTGAAACCCGATTTAGTAAGGTCTAGTACAATCTTTAAAGTCCTACTGGAAACCTAAAAACAATTTTATATACGTAGGGTGAGAACACAAGTATACTCAGTATGGAAACTAAAGCTACTCATGCACAAGTGAGGGGACATACTAATTCCCCTATGAGAAAAGACTATAACCTTAAGCACCTAAAAAGGAACACTAACTAGCCCAACCTCAAAAAGGCACACTCACTAATGTAACACAAGTCAAGTAAAGTAATAATATAAGCACATCAAACATGGGGTACCCTGCACCTCTTTCCCACTGGTTAACTGGTCATTCCAAATGATCTAACATCTTGATTCTACCACTCTTCCCACATGAAGACCCAATGCGAAAACCTGCCCACACGAACTTGGGCCTTAAACTGCACACACTCACACCCATAGTCACCTAGGCCACAACAACCATACAAATTTCTTGAGGACAACTAATCCTTATGTCGAAGATACTTGGGAAAACAATCCTAGCCTGAAAACTGGTAGGCCTCTCACCAAAAATAAATCCTTTCCCAAAGAATACCAAACTATGATAAGACTCAGAGCATTATATCCTAACAAGATATTCCCAACCGACAAGATCTGAATGATAGTGTGAGGAAGCAATCCAGCAACCAACCAACCATCCTCCGACTGGGAAGTTGGGTAATGCACCCGTCCCCATGAGATTTGGGTGTTCAACACATGGTTTTAAATAAGGGTGGGGTGTGTATAAAAATCACAAGGAACAATATTCTGTATATATACATGTAATCAAACACTCATCCCAACCTACATGTATCAATTAAGAAAACAACCAAATATCCCACAAGTACCACTTTCACTACTGTCCCTCTATGCACAACCACACAACATCCACTTCCAAAGCATGAAAACAACCCCCTTCATGTTCAGTTTCCATTTATTTATTTAATTGGACTCACATTAAATTATTCCAACAATACTAGGAAAATAGCAACCACAACCATGCCAAGAAATGAAAAAAACCAAACTAAAATCTCACTACAGAATAGAAAAAAACTATAATTGTAGTCCCGCTTCACATCACCATTCAACTACTTCCAACTATCATTATTCAAAGTGATACCACCATTTATTTCTCTCAAAACCCATCCCTAAAGCCCTACTGCCCAAACGAATCCCAAATGAAGTCCTACTGTAAAACATGTTCCTGACCATCCCATAGTCCCACTACCCAACATCGCCCCATGGTCACAACACAAAAAATTATGTTTAACTTCCTATAAGTCTATCCATTCCTCAATCAATAAAACACTCGGACTGAGACTCCTACACACAAAAGACAGGCCCACTACCTACAAGTTTATCCATTCCACAGTCAATCAATCTCTCAGACTAAGACACCAACTCATCCCATGTACCTCCTCTCATACCTAGCCCACATAACCCATACCAAAACACACATAACTTATAAGAAACCATAAATCCATGTGTATTCAGATTTAAACAATAAAGGTTCTTTAATTTCCAGTTTAAAATAACTAGGGTGATCAAATAATGGATTTGATGATGGGGAATCTAGTTATTTAAAAGAGTGTATGCGATTAATCATATTTCATGTTACAAATATACATCAACACATAACAATGAAATAGAAAACAAGTGCGCAAGGGAAGGCCACCAACAAAAATAATTTTTAGAAGGCATACAACCACTACAACCATAAAAGAATCAAAGGTAACAAAATAAATGAAGAAAATAACATCAAAACACACCCTTCCCATTATTTTATTTACACGTGTTATCTTTTTATCAGATTCAATTCTTGTTTATTTATTATTTCAAGAAGATTATCTAGCTGTTACTTACAAGGAACGATTAATATACCCACCCCGCATGATGGAGAAATAATGAGAAGCAATAACGTCCCTACATGGATGATCAATGATTTATGTTCCTTCTTATTCCATGAATAGGGGATGGAAATGTTTTTATGAAGGACTCCATGAAGGCTAAGAAGGAAATTCTCTACCATATGTGCTTGACTCATCTCGAGATGAAGTATCTAGGCAAACGAAGGCAAATGAAAAGGTAGAAGGAAGAGAGGATCTCAGCTTAAGAAGTGGCCATATCCTAAAGTCAGGGAGACCATATCAAAGTAATTGAAAGTCAAATCATGATTTAAATACATGAATTGCAGGTTCGACACATTGGAATTGATTTATATTTAACAATTCCCCTTGAAAACTCTATAGATAGACCAACATATAACTATTAGTTGATAGATTAATTTTAAACAGAGAAAAACATGTAACATTGGAGGAACTGGGAAAGATCAGAAAACTGGGTGAGGGGGTGTGACACCGTTTGGTGAGACACTGTAATGGTGCCACCGTAAATGGTACGACCATGACAGAGCCAATATAATAGTTCCACCATTTTGGTGAAACTATTTTGTGGAACTGAGTTTTTAGAAAACTCTCAGATCAAGCCGGTTTGATCCCTACGAACGCTGGATTTTCACAAAGGAATGGCCTGAGGAAATATGAATCATTAAATAATTTCACCATAAATTCATATCATGAAAAAAACTACCAAATCCAAGTCATTCATTAGTTATTTTCACTCATTGGGAGATAACTGATGTGACCTACATGAAATTAACTAATTTCTATTTATTAACACAACACCCAACCAGACTTCTAAGGCTTTAAAATAAACTTTATATCCTTTCCACGACTATAAAAAATTAATTCTTTATTTTTTCATTAATCATAACTTCAATATTTGGAATAAATATTCTCACTAATCTATCCAGTAAAATATCACTCCATTCTTGGTTATCCCTATCATATGCACCTCCAAATTGTTGATGTATTTTATGAAGCAATCTTATTAACCCGCTAAACCAATGATGTTTATAATATTAAACACATTACTGGGATGTTCCCAAGTCATCAACACCTCAACCTTCCCAATTTTCATTGAAATTACTATATCACAGTTCACATGAACAAGGACCCTCACATCTTGAATCCCAAAGTAAAAATTCAATAGTTTGGAATGAACGTATGTGCTCAAAGTGAACTCAAAACAATCTAAAAGGGCCCTGAGACCATTTTCGAGGTTTTGAGTATATGATGATATTTTCAACAAAAACCACAATGAAGGTGTTAAGAAATGAATAGAATGTACTGTTCATGTGAGCTATGAACACCATTGGTACATTCTTTATTCCAAAAAATCGGACAAGATACTCATAGAGTGTATATAAACTCCAGAATTCAGTCTTTGTAATATCCTTTTATCTTACTATAAGAAGATTGTAGGCTAACCATAAGTCAATATTTTTGAACCACTAAGATCCCTATAACCAGTTTTACAGCTCATCAATCCTCACAAATAGGTATTGACTATTTATGATCTCATGGTTCGAATTCCAATAGTCTACAAAAAACTGAAGAATAAAATATGTCTTCTTAATATACTAAATTTGAGACCCAAGGGAGATGTTTTGGGACTAATAAAACCATTATCCTCCAAATACTTATGTTTTACCTTGAGTTAAATTAACTCATCTAGTTTCATAATATAATGGAATCAATATAGGTTGAGTCCTTGGAATTAGTTAGATCTCAAATTCATGTCTTTTCTCAGGAGGGAGACTGGAAAATTAATCTGTAATGAAGTACTGATAAAGGTCCAAAACTAGAGGAATGTAAGTGGGGATACATACAAATATTCCAAAAGATCCATTATAGCTACCAATTCTCTAGCATATCTTACCAGAGTTAGGACTTCTCAAACGTTACCCACTCAGACATACCACTCACCAGTCAAACAACCTTCTCATCCTTGTGAAAAGTATGTAATATTCATCTCTTGTAGTAGTTTATGTATGATTGATAACCAATTATATAGTCTAAGACTATGATTATATTGGATCTATTCATCTAAAGGAATAGGAATTCCCATAGATGTCTATAGTAATAAACAACTGTGAGACACCTTGTAAATCTTAGAAGAAGATCTTCTCTCTTTCCCAAGGGTTTATTAAGAGATAGTAACTCGTAAGGAAACATTAACCATAAGGAATGTCTTGTAAAACCTTTCAAAAATATAAAAATGAAAATAAATACTATCAAAAAGTGGTATAAAGTGTATTGGTGTTCAAACCATACCTTAAATGGTTGATGGTCACAGTTCACTATCATTGAGAACCTAGTCCATTATATACCATCATATTGAATCTTTAAGACAACCTTATCCTTGATATACATGAATCAAACAAGTCATACTAATCTTATGGGAATGAACATTTTACTGAGGACATACACCCACACCATTTTCTGACCATACTTCTTCCATCCATGAAGAATTGGAATAATGTCACTTTAGATGATGAACCTTTCTATACCTAGGACATGTATCTATAGAAACATGAAAATGTAAAAGATAGCGTCCCTTCCACCCATGGTTATAGCACCTAGAAGTGTCATAAACAATAGAGGGGGAAAGAGAACCATAAATATTCTATGACTATCAACCACTTTCCTATCATCTAGCCGCTAATTTTATCTTCTAATTATCATAACAAGAAACTAGATCTGTGATAGAGAAAATGATATTCAATCCACTAGAAGTTTGAAGAAGACCTGAAACTATGTGTTCCTAAATTACCTTCCTTATCATTAGATAATTATAAAAAACTACATTATGGGTCATGAGATTAATGCTCCAGACCTAGAATTTCTACTCTAGATGAAACTTGATCACAAAATTTCTTATTTTCTATGCCTCCTTCCCAACTAGAATAGTGGAAAAGTAAAGAAAATCAGTGAACTTTTCTTAATTAGAAAAAACTAACATCATCCCATGATAATTATTCATACAACCCAATGTTTCCTCCGACATCAGTGTACCAGGGAAGAAATCCTCAATAAATATATCCTTATAGGTCACCCACATCACCGTTTCATGTGTAGTATCCTGAAGGATAAAATCCCACCACTATCCAACATATCATTTAATCATAATGGTTATAAGATGTACTTTTGGATCCTTAGGGTTAAAAACCTGGTCAACGATACTTTTGATGTTTCATAACTCTCCCTATATATCATGATATCATCCAATTCCCTATAAGGATATATGATAATGAAGGTGAAATTATCAAGCCTAGTAAACCATCATCTTGCGAACTCCACCACAATGAATTTACGTGATGTGGAAGAATCCTTGATAAGGTAGCACTTCTTACTATACAACTAGAGTGGATGAGACAGTGTTCCCCTATTTAATTGGTGGTAGAACTTGAGTGAACTCCCATTTTAGAATTTCCATGAATTATTATTTTGGTGGTCCCATAAGATTGTTTTTAGGTCAGATTATATATAAATTTATTGTATAATTTAAACACCTATATTAAATTTCTTGTATAAAAACCTAATTAATTCATTGGAACACAAAAGTGATCAATGAAAACCTATTTTACGAGGCTATCAGTAACAACAAAACATACCCCTCATTGTATTACTAAAGGCACAAGCAAAGTTCTCCATTTCTGCACATTAGTCATATTCATATATATATACCATCAAATTTGATCAAGTTCAAAAATCAATGTTTTAATGGATATTACAAATAATAAATAAAATAGATATATAATCAAACAAAAATAAAATGTAAATTCATTGAATTTAAGAAATTCATGCAACAATAATATTTCATATATATATAAATGAAATATGATCCTATGTGCCTAGTCATGATACATGAATGCCTCAATATCAATTAAAAATATAACAAAAAATAATAATTATGATCCATATGAAACTATTAAACTAGAAAAATAACATAAATCACATTATTGTTAACAAAAATTTCTATTACACATGTACTGGTCTCACACACATTCAACTCCCCTTCTCGAGTCCCACACTACCTAAATCCTTTCCACCTTGCCCCAAAACATAGTGATGAAGAAAGAAAGAGGGAATAAAACCTCTAATATCACTTCCAAAATCCCAGAACTAAATAACTGGGTCTGATATAGTGTTATATATAGCCTCATTCATCCCTCCCTATAAACAAGAGGTTACTGACTAACAATGAGGGTATGAGTTTTATTAGTGGGTAGCATATACCCTCAGTATCAACAACGTCAAGAATCGATAAATACATTATTATTATTATTTGAAGAAGCCTAGAAAAACAAAGAAAGAACCTCCCTTCAAGGAGGTCGAAAGTGGTGGAGTCCAAGGGAGTCTCCTTGCACCACAGTAAAGCACTCAAGGGGAAGGGAGTTCAAACTATCAAATATCAAAAGAGGCTCCTCCTATCTGCCCAAGTGGGCATGTGCATCTGCCGCAAAGTTAGACTCCCTCTAACTTTGGTGAATAACCTAACATTGATTAGTTTCTTTCTTGCACCTACGAATGAGATAAATCATGTCCCACGGAATGCAATGACCTCCCTATAGCATCCTCACTAGAGACTCAAAATCAGACTCCACCTCTGACACTTGCATCCCTCTCCGCCTGCATGCCAACAAGCCAGAAAGAAGTGCCCGGACCTCTGCACCCAATGAATAAAAGAGTTGAAATGAAATGTATGTCATGTCATATATGAAATAAATCAAGGGCTCTTAAAGATTCAAGTCGAACAAGAGAGATTGTAAGAAAGATAAATAAATAAAACACAAGAAAATCATGTCAGAGTTTATCTTGATATCATTTTTAATCACAATGCTCAATCGCCAAAATGCTTATCATTAATTCCTTTAACTTTTTTGTTTCCCTGACCCTGAAGTATACACATTCATTGGGATTTCCATTTAGGGTGTGAGTATATAACAAGTAGGACACCACTAATGAATCCTTAACATGATCTCTAATGAATAAGAGTGTATACCATGATAATAGATAAACATTATATTAAAGAAGAAAATAAAATCATTTACCAAGTGGTCATGAACTAACTAATCACCCAAAATACCTTAGTCATAATTTCTTTGGGAACATTTTAAAAACATAGTTTAACCACCATCTAACACATCCCCCTAAATGTGATAGTCCAAAAACATTTATGACATGTTCTCATTGAATAGATAAACTATATACATTAAAAAATAGCTTAAACATCCCCCTTGGGTAGGATAGTCCATATAAATCTTTTTGTAAAATCAAGTATATAAGATAGAGGAGTAATAATTGTAATACATGGGTATAGGATGAAAAATCAAATATCATTTCATTTCAAGAAAGTGTCACATCCAATTGAAATAAAAATGTGTTTAGACATTAAGCCTAGTTCTTATGAGATAAACACACAAACATGTGATCAAATAGAAAAGATGATATCATGGGATACACATCAAAATAAAGGTTAAAAAACATTAAACATGGCCTCAAAAACTATACATGAACACCCAAAATCGTCTCATGGGTTAAAAACACACATGAGATAATTAAAATTATGGTATAACAAACATAATCAGACATTGAAATATCATGATTATAATCATATAAATGTCCTCTACGTGGTTAAGAAATTACTACTTTAATACCATTGATGTCAATGTCACAGTTCATCAAAAAGGTAGTCACCTAAATCGAGATTACACCCAAATATCCTAAGAATCACCACAAATGTCACAAAAGAGTTCAAGAATAGACATTCAAATAGAGGAGTATCAAGGAAAGAGTGCCAAAGATTAATCAAATACATTTGTAAAATAGAATCACCATTAAGGCATCATATAATTCCAAATATCCTCGTGAAAGGCTGTTGTTACACCAATACTGGGAATTATCTCCTTATAATACAAAATTAACTTTTGTCTAATCCTTAATATCCATATTTAATGATTATTTAAGAAGGATAAATTAACTAATGAATTTCCAGAGTTCTCCACTGAATCCCCCCAAACCAAAAAGAATCTAAATTGAAATAGGGAATGACCCCTTAGATCAACCTAAGAAGAGGAAATATCGACCCAAATATGGAAGATACTAAGGATCAAATATAGTTTTCAACACCAGTTGGACTTCCACTTCTAAATTTTACAAAATAAAAATATCTGAGAAGGAAGGAGAACGGAGTGGTTTAATGAATGTAATTCAAGTGGGTAAGGAATTAATTATCCCATAATTTAGGAATCACACATTTACACTATTAAATGAATAAGATTCATGAATATTGTTTATGATTTTGGACATTTCAAAACTAAAAAACATTACCACTCAATCCACCATTGACCAAAACATGACTATGGGGTTCTATAACTTGAACAAAATATCATTCCACTATAGGCGTGAATTTTGTTTTACCCATTTTACCTCCCTATGAAATCAAACTGGGTGTGGTGTGGTCACCCAGGCCTCAACCCGCATGTAATGATATGGCACTCAGTGCCTACATCTATTCCCATTCCTGGATATGACCCAATAAATGGATTAGGAATACACCTATTATGACTATTTTGAAACTGTGGTTATATAATTTTCAAACCATGAGTATATCTTACAGTTATACCGATGGATAAACTCTCCATGGTTGAAAACAATTGGTATAGGTGGAAGCCCCTGGAAAAAGTTGTTTCTGTGGATTTTTTTTGTCCCACATTAATATTTGTTTTCTCAACTAAACACTAAAAATCTATACCCACATTATTGAAAAAACATGGGTATTGGAATAACCTGTACCCATTGTTTTTGGAGAACCACAGGTATAGGTCTTGAAAAAACATTATACCGAGGGTTTTTTTCAAAAACCATACGTACATGTCTTGAAAGAAACTCTATACCCATAGTTTTTCAAAAGATATGGGTTTAGGTGAAAATTTACAAACGATACCCATGGTTTTCTAAATCCATTGGTATAGGTTCCCATATAATCCCTATACCAATATTTTGTTTCTAAAACCATGGGTATATGGTCATTTTCCAGTAGTGAGTCTCACTAAGTATCACTAAATCATGGCTCAAACCAAATACTCTATATAAAATGCTAAAGACATGTTTTTTAAATTCATAAAACAAAAATTTGAGGATTTATAATTATCTTACTTGATATGATTTATTCATAACTTAATTTAACACATTTACTCATAATTCATTGTTAAAATCAATTATTTAGGTGTTTACTATTTTCTTTCTCAAGCACGTTTGGATTTGGAATTTCTAGTTCTTGTACTTTTCCCATGGTTTAATGAAATAAATAATCTGAATATTTTCATATATATATAGACACACACACACACAAACCATATTTATAATTTAATTTTTTTACAATGAACCTTGTGATTTAGTAATGAAAAATGAAATATTTCATTCACAGAGGCGGTAGTCAGAACGTATGCATGGAAAATGTTTTTAGTTTTAAACATATATGAGGGGAAAATTGAATAATAGATTTTTTTTTAAAAAATCATAATTATTTAATAATTATATTATATATTCATTAAATCCTTTTATATAACAATCTATGTTCGATGGTGATGAAAAAAATGAATACATTGGTTTGTAGAGACGATTGTCTATACATATGCATGATCGATTTTTTTTACATTAGATGGATAAGTGATAAAAATGGATATAAAATTAACATAAAAACATTTAATAATAGTATAAATAATATTTTAATTAAATTAGGATTGTTAAAAATGATCTAGAAGTGGTTTAAGAAGAATAGATCTGGAAAGATCTTGTAAAAATATATATATCTTCCTCAGATAATACCCTTTTAAAATCACCTTAGGAAATTTTTATGGGTATTATGGGATGCAAAAACATCTAGGTCGTGGATATGGGTGTTGGTATGGTATTTGGTTAGATATTTTTCATTATTGGATATCTAGTTGTGTGGATATGTGAGGAGATGATGTTCCATTTTATAAGAGAGGGGAGTGACGCCTATGAAAATATTGTAAACATTAAAATTATATAATAAAGTTTTCATTGTGAAGTTACAATTTTTTTTCAAATATAAGATGATATAAGTTCAAAATAAACTAAACCAGTTATGTTTAGATATGGTTTATTGACATTTTGACCCTTATCTCTTAGTTTGACCACCTTCTTAACCCTTTTAACCCTTATTGTGATGACAAATTTTACTATAATAACTATTAATTATGAAAATAATTGAAATGGAAAATATTAAATAGTTTTAGTATTTCTATTTCAAATATAAAATCCATTTTAAATGATTTAATTTATCTAGATGGATACATTTTATTTTAATATAACCACGTAAAATGCAATAATTATTTTTAGAAAAATGTATTATTTAATATTAAGAAATGAATTAACAAAAACTATTTTATATCATTTTTTATTATTAAATTTATTGGCTATAAATAAAAAAAAGAATAATTATGTGCCTTAAATAATAAAAAAATAATGTAACCTTCCAATTAATTGATTAAACAAAATGTTTAAAAATTATTCTTTTATTTGAATAATACATCACTTAAGTTCTAATGAGATAAACTTGAGTTTCTAAATTCAACATAATATTATTAAATGATTTATTTTACTTCATGAATATATATATTTTTATCAATAGGTTTTTAAAATCCTTTAAGGCATTTTTATAACATCATTATTTCAAAAAAGTGGTAGAATTTGTAAAAAAATTATTTTTCACTATTCATCTAAAAATCATGCATTCTAGAAAAATCCAAAAAAATTATCCTGAAATAATTTTTAAATGATAAATACTAAAAAAATTTGATTTTATAAAATTTTAGTTATAAAAATGTTTTTTTTGAAAAAAATTCCTTTTTTAATTTCTTTAGGATGTGGTGTTTACTTAATTTAATCAATGATTCTGTTCAATATTCTTCTCTCCTTTAAATATTTTTTTCTTAATATATTAAGATTATCATCTAATAAAAAAATATACATATTTACTTGTCATTACTTAATTATGTTCCCATATTTAATCGTATATCATATTATCTCTCCAATGTAACTTTACCAACTGACTGATCTAATTTCGAAAAACATTCTATCATGTGTCAAATATTTGGATAGGTTCTTCAAAATAAGAAAAATCTGGTTCCAAATTTACATCCTTAGTGGTGAGTGAGTATTTCGGGTCAAGAATATACTTTCTAAAAAAATTAATAAGGAACAATTCATTTACTTTAGAGAGATTGGTTGGTATTTGAATATGGTAATCCATGAATCTAATTTTTTCTAAAATCATAAATGGACCGATATATATAGGGATTATATTTCACTTCTTTAAAAACCTTTTAACCCCCTTCCATGTAGATAAATTATAAAAATAAGACCTGTAAATTTAAATTAAAAATACATTATCTTATTATCTATATATTTCTTCTGCCTACTATATAGTATCTTGATAATATTCTGAATAATTTTCACTTTCATCTTTGCCTTTTCAACAACTTTTGAGATTACAAGCGTCATATATCCAACCTCATCCTAAGAAGTTAGAGGATGATATGAATTCCCATGAAATTATTTTTAAATTTCAATTTGAATGATTTAATCAAATATGTGATGTAAATAAAATTTTATCAATGGTATGTGCTGGTCACACATACCTTGAAAGTAAAGTGAGAATAATCTTCTTTTTTTATATATTGTTTTTATAGTCCATTCATATTGTCCATATTTTTGAGAATGATCAGTGGTTCCAAAATATATATTAGTGTTTAGCTCCTTGTAAATACTCTTCTAGAATTTTTATTTGTATATTAGTGTAATATCAGAAACAGTTAAAATAGTTTATCCATAAATCCACACAACTTCATTGATATAACATCATGATAAGTTTTAATGGGGTAAATAATATCTTATAAAAGAAATGAAGTATAACTGATATGGGAATCCCAAATCATATTTATTATATCATACCTCCAAGAAGTATTTTAAATCCAAATAAAAATTCCATTGTAATACCATCACACATCCACATAGTAATTGGGAGAGGTCTAATGAATTCTTTACATAGTTCTCTCTCATCCATCCCCTATTTAAAATCTAATAATCTTGATACAAAAATCGTGATTTCATTATTTATATATTGAAATAAAAAATGGTATATTTGATTCATAACAATCTTGGTACCACTAGGTTGTATAGGGAAATCTAAGTTAGGGTATTCATCATGTAATTATTGCATTATCTTAGGTATTGATAAAACACATAACCACTTTTTAAATATCAATATACTATATTTAGAGAAAAATTATGCTGACATCCCATCATCCCCATCATTAATTTTAATTGGAAAACTCTTTTTATCAATATGGAATGTTTTTATAATCTATAATAAATATGGTCCAGAAATAATTTGGAAAATGATTGATATTTCTCCTTCCCTAATAATTACCACAACTAGATTTACTCTGTATATGAATATAAGGTGATTCTATATCCTCATATTGGTTATAAATCCTTGATATATTATTATAAATACATAAACATACTTTTTTTCTTTCCCAAGGAGGTATTTTGTAGCGAAATTATTATCCATTTGTAGTTCTATCTATCTACATTGCCTCGTGTTTATTTATTTCTAAGAGAAGATATATTTCAAACTCTGGTGATTGTTATATATTTTACATCTCTCACCATAGTTATAGTGTCTCTATATCATCATGAAAATTATTAAAAATACACATTTAGGATCATGGGTTTAATAATATGATTCATGGATCTTTATCAACCCTATTTCAAAATCAATAAATCTTTCATTACGCATAAGTACACATCCAAGTCCATTCTTTGAAAAAGCCCTAAAAATAAAAAATTAATCATTTCAAGAAGGTAATTTCAATATACACACATTGAACTATATACTCATTGAATCTATAAAAAATTCTACACATTCATTTGACTATAAAAATGTAAACCTATTTTCATGTTATCATGGTTAATGAGTTATCCTTTCAAGAATTTTTTTAAAAAAATCAATGATAGTAACCAATAAATCTATGAAAACTAGATATTCAATTATATTAATTTTCATAGGATATTACATTACTACCTTTTCCTTATAATTATTGATAAATATTCCATATTTATAGATAATATGGAATATAAAATATATTCCTAGAGCCAAAATAAAAAATTTATAATTTTCCAATATAACGCATTTTCTACGAGAGTCTAAAAAATGATTTTCAAGTGATCCTTATAATCCTCGTAGAGTTTAGAGTATACCGAGACACTCCTAATAAATACCAAAATTAATTTATCTATATGTTCCATGAATACTCCATTCATCAGGTCCATAAACATTGAGGTTTAATTTGTCAATAAAATGGTCATTACTATAAAATAATATTTTATATACCTCATAGGAATTTACATATTCAATTTATCATCCTTATTCACACTCAATTGATAATACAAACAATGAATATTGATATTTGAAAAATATTGATCTCCTTGATTTTGATCAAACAAATCATTATTGTGAGGAAGTTAATACTTTTTTTAGATGGTAATGGAATCGATCTCTATTTATGTAAGATCCTGAGTTTTCATATAAGGTATTTATCTTTATTTTGGTTTAAATGATTTTATATGGACAAATATGAGTACAAAATATGATTTTGGCTATATCAAGAGTTTTCAGGGCTTGTTCG
Source organism: Viscum album (assembly GCA_963277665.1). NCBI lineage: Eukaryota > Viridiplantae > Streptophyta > Magnoliopsida > Santalales > Viscaceae > Viscum > Viscum album. Next base: position 534,523,153 of record OY728129.1, read on the forward strand.
GAGACCAAACCTTGGATTTTTAGAAAAAATAGATGGCCATATAGTTAGAAGAAACTATGTGGGACATGCGGCAAAGGTCACATAGTCAATTGGAACCATGAATCCTCATGATCATTCCCATTTTAGGGGATCTGAAATTTTTTATAGAGGCTGAGACACAGTTTGAACACGATTATTCAAATCATGGATATAAACCATGAAAGGTTCCCCATATCATAGTGAGGGGTGCACGATTAGTGCACAGTTTGAAAAATTATATGTCCTGACGATGTGTCTTAGTATTTCTTGGGGGAATTACCATTTCTCACTTCAAATACCATAAAACCTAAACCAATTTTTTTAATAATGTATTGAATATAACCTCATGCATGGGAGCTTATTTGAAGGAAATTTCATAGCTTGTTCTCCTGATTCTTTGTCAAAACTCAGAATTGAACCCCATCGGAATGGTTGGATTTGAACAAGTTATTTATTCATTTATCTTGTTCTATTATTCATTTGACTACATATCAAAATAGTTATTTATGTGTAAGATAATATGCCATATTTTCTGGTTTTCATCAATTATTCAATTTTTTTCTCGATCTGGAATAAATTAATTCTCAATACAAGATACGTTTTCTACTACAGACCAATAATAGGTTGTATATAACATTACCTAAGGGTTTGGAGTTTTATAATAATATTCTATATTCTTCCATAGTGAATAAATTTTGGTGGTTCCACTAAATTTTATTGAATTATTGAATTAAATTAATTGTAACTTTTTAGGGATTGACAATAGTTCCTTGTTGGAGGTTTTTCCCCAAGATAGGCCACCCATGCGGTTTGACTTTTTATTTTCTATTTTTATACCACATGTGGGAAGAATGTGATATTTCCTAGTGATAGTAATACCTTTATAAATTATATAAAATTAATTGAATGATTATGAGAAGGTTTTACTTCTTTTCCATTTGATAACATGATGTTTGTCGATTTGATTTCTTAAATGGGTTTTAGTGATATTAGGAAAATGAGGAGGTAAAATCATGGAATGTAAATATTTATGAATTAGTTAATAAAATGAGATGATGAGTTGAAATGATAGTGGATGCATTGTTCGGTATACATTGGATCAAGATTCATTATATTCCATAGACATTTCTCCCATGGATTTTAAGTATGGTAGTGGATGACTATGACTTTTTTTCTCCATGGGTCTTGATTCCATAGGATACATTGGTCCCTTCTACCCTTATATACTTCTTGATTGGTTTTTCACTAGGCATGGTCTACTCACATGATCCTTAGACCCCACCCATGTCTTTTATGAGTTTTTATCGAGTTGATTCTCAGAGTTGATGTGGATTACTTGGTATTCTATACTTGGATTATACCCTTCATGGTATGATAATATTTATTACACAGTTGGGTCATTTTGGATGACTTATTTATATGGCATGCCAGTTGTAAATGATATATATTGGAGTATATAGTGAGGAAATGGTATATATTTTACACTTGATTACATGATGAGGATGACGTGTATATTATTTTTCATTACTTTATAGATATCCATGGTATAGGGTTTTGAACCTAGTGGGTAGATTAGATAATATCACCTATTTGTTTATATTTTACTATTTCCCTTATTATGGTGGCCTAGCCATTTTTTAGGGATACTTGACTTTCATGACTACATCACTTTACATGTATCACATTTTCCTTGAGAACTTATTTTATTTATGTTGTAACTGTGATATACATTGCACACTATTTATCTTTTATTTCACATCCTAGATTTGTTATAGACATCATTGGTGGTGGCCTACATAGTGTTATATCAAACCCTATTTTTGCCAATGTTTTGAAACCGGAAAGACTTATTCGATGAAGGTAGGGAATGGGGTTATTTCCCAAAGTATGATGCTTTATTTTCTTTTTTCCTAGGAGCAAGAAATCAAGGCATTGAGCTAGGATCTTTATGAAATATGATATAATACTTTTGATCTTTTTTCTATGTCAATACATGTATTATAATGGGTGTTTTCATACCTCTTTATATATTTTTATAGATATGACATGACACATCGTTTTGTACATGATATTAATTCTAGTATTGTTTATATATATATATCCCTTTATTAGCTATTTATCTTCTCTATGTATGATTTAAATTTTCTGTTATTGACTATTGGGATTACTACCACTATGCTACACACTGACAAGAGGGAATAATCTCTCCACATATATACCCTAAGCCCTCACTACTAGTCATCAGCCTCTGGCATATAGGGAGGCTCACATGAGGCCATGTGAACCACCTGCACAGGGAACCAGATAGTGGATTCTAGGTTGGGATGTTATAATGTGCAATCAGGGGATTTTTCTTTTCTTATTTACTATTTAGTAATAATAGACAATGAATTAGGATGGTTTGGAATTGGTTTGTGAGGTGTTACTGACTGTAGGTAGACCATATATAGAGAAATTTTAAATCTCTATGGTTGGAAATTGTTATTTTATTATTTTTGACTATTATTGTTGCATTGTTTCCACTGTTGGGTGATGCACATGAATTTTGATATTATCATTGATATTATTGAGTGTTTGTTTTATCATTGTATTATGAGATTAAGGTATGCATATTATGCATCATTTTTGGAACCTTATAGGATTCTAATTCCATGAATCGTGCCCTTCCATATAGGATGCATTTGTTGAATACATGACTTTGTGATATGATCCTTGCGTGACATAACTACTATTTGATAAATTATTTTTATAGGAAATTGAGAAACATGTTTGGTACTTAGAGTGTATATAATAAACTAAATAGTTTCTTCTTGAATAGGATAAAACAAACACCCTATGTATTCGACTATGGTACATTTACTCGTCAACCATTGGTCAAATGGGATGATATATGTTATGTTATTGATCAAGTAAATGTCATATTTTAGTTCATGAGGTGTATGATCTGTTATGGTTAAGTAGTGGTGAAATATTTGTTTATAAAATTTAAATATAATTTTAAAATATATATAAATTAAAATTTGAATGCAAATTAAAAAAAATAAATTTACCTTGACCCAGCTTTAGAGTGGGCATTATGTAGGGTCTCTACTGATGTTTATCTCTATTTCATTTTTTCCAATCCTAGATTTTGGAGTAGGGAGAGGAGTGTGACTTATTTACATGAATATTTTTAACTATCATATTCCTTTGGCTATGATATATTCCTTACTGATTGTTTCTAAGGCATGTGTTAGTCATTAGAGATACATGCCACAAATAATACATCCCATTGTATACTAGGAGGGTGGTTATTACCATTATATGGTGGTGGTGGTCCATGGGATACCAATATAACCTATATTAGTTCCAATTGAGTACATAGTAGACTTACCATATATAGGTGGTGAGGCACTGTTCCATGAGGGGTTATGGATCTATATGCAGACTTTTCATGGGGCATCACAACTCGCCTCGTTTATGGTAGAGTTGACATGTGTGTTCTGGTAGCAACATCCACCCATGTCTTTGGGGGATAGAGGTCTCTAGGGTGTGGATCTATGGCTAGAGAATACATTATAAATAATTTATGACATATAAACACATTCATTGATAATAATGTAGCCCAATAATATATGCTTCAGAGATCAGCAAGACACTAATGGGATGTTAAGAACTAGGATGACTAGCTATGAGATATGGTTTGGGGTGATTTCCAAATCAGGTTCTATGATTAATTATTCCTTGAAAATATAAAATAAGATAGGGATAGTGAGTTATTGTGTATAGAGGAGGGAAAGATGAAAATTAAATTATATTTAGCATTATTTACAGAACTATATAAATTTTCACTTATATACCTTGCTTATAAGAAATCAATGGAAAGAAAAGTCATGGAAGGTCAAAGAAAAGATATTTAATCACATGTCAATGGGTTCAGGTTGACGAAAATTACTGAAATAGTGAATCATGTGCTAATTAAAGAGTTGAACCTGGGGGAATATGGGGTGCAGAGATGAGAAGCTTAGGCTCTTGACCAAGTAGTTTAGCTTCTAGTGGAAGGAAACGATGTTTTGTGAATTTTTATGATGGGAATAGAAAACAAGTTATGAGTATTGGTAGCTCTATTTTCCATCATTAGTGGGGAAAATCGATTCATATGGGGAATTAGTGTCATCAAGACCCAAATAAGTGATAATCATGTGACATAATGGGCCTTATATAGTGTTTTTGTGCGACCTTCCCACCACCAGTTTGTGGAAGGAGATCGTCTCTGACTTCCAATTTGAGAGTGGGTTTCATATCTATTTGTAATCCTGGGATCCGGATTATTACTTATCATTGATGATGAGGAGCTAGTCATGTCTAAGGCAGTCAGAAACACGATATACCTAGAAAATAGATTTGTACTACTCCATGTAGTTAAGTTATTTCACTTGGTCAAGGTTCATGCAAGATATATTTTATATAGCCTACCTATAAGGAATAGTGCATCAGTCTATCAATAGTGATAGGTACAATATTAGTAGCCTATATGTTATTATATGTGCATTTCGATATAAGATCATTACATAGTTTTATATCTATACCTATGGTGTAGAGTATTGGCATTATTGTTTTGTTTTCAAAGGGTTTCAGGATACTCGACCCTTAGTTAGGGTTCTGATCGGAAGGTCTATGAATGTGTAGGGATCTCCCCCTTGATATTGGCACATTTCACTTTATTTGGGAACATTTTTTCCACAAGATGAAAGGGTTTAACATAATAATTATGATTTAATGGCTATTTTTTTATTGAGATCATGTTATTTTCTGTCCTCAAAGGGTGGAGTTATTATTCAAAAGGGTGAATCGGATGTTTATTATATCAGAGATGGATCCTAGCATCATCAGATGGGTGGTATGGCAACCCATATTTATAGTATATATCGGTATTATCAGGGATCATGCTAGGAATATTTCTATCCAGTTGTTGATTATTTTGTGGACATTTTCCAAGGAATTTTTTCTAGTTTACCTCATGAGATATAGGAGGATTTATCCCATGATATAGTTCTAATATATTCAATAGTATAAATTCATCCTTATAGGATAACTATTATAGATTTGAAGGATCTCAAGATGTAGCTAGAGGTCTTGGGGGAAATGGGGTTTATATATCCCATCACTTCTGTATGGGGTTCACTGATCCTTTTTACAATAAATTTAGATAGTAACCTCAAGATATGTGTGAATTATCATAAATTGAAAGAGTTAACTATTAGGAAATTATATCCCTTTTCAAATATTGAAGACCATTTTGATCATATCCTAGGTGCTCAATTATTATTGACAATTAATTTTTTACCGAGATATCACCAGGTGAGATTTCAACCTACAGACATTCCTCATATAATTTTTAATACTTGGTATAGTGAATGTGAGTATTTGGTTATGATTTTTGGTCTCATGATAGAACTAATATTTTTTGTGTTTCTAATGAGATGATTTTTTTATCCTTATCTCGATTCATTTATGGTGTTCATCATGAATGATATATTGGTGTATTATCATAATTGACATAACCATTCCAAACATCTTGAGATCATTTTTCATATACTATGAATGAATCAAATATTTGGTAAGATCACAATGTTCAACTTCTTGATGGATAATATTCACTTATTAGGTCATATTATCTTAGAGACAATAGTATCATTTGACCTAGAGACGGGAAGATCTGTATTTTCTTGGGAGCATCCAAAGAACATCATCGAAATAAAGATTTTCCTAGATCTAGCTGGATATTGAAGGTGTTTAATAGAGGAAATATAACACTTATAAGAACTGTTGAATGGTGGGACTAAGAATGTATTAATTTTTTTATGAAAAAATACCTGTGAAATAGCCTTTCAAAAGATAAAATGAAGTTTTACTTTAGCATCCATCTTGATTCTGCTAGATCCAGGAAGGAGTAACATTGTGTATTGTTACAAATATGGTATTGGGATAGTATTATTTCTAATATAGGTGTATAGATTCATGGTGTATGGGTCTCATCCATTGAGGTCATAAAAGGGTAATTACCCAACCCAAAATCTTGAGTTGGCTACAGTTTTTCATGCTTTATGTTGTTAGATACCTTACTTACATAGAAAGAATTTTGTGGTGTACATAGACCATAGAAGCGTCATGAATATATTTACACAACATAATCTTAATTTGAGGTAGTGACGATGGGTTGAGTACCTACACTCTTTTAACATATAGCTTTCTAATAAGTCTTGAAATAGAAATGTAGTGCGCGATGCACTAAGCATGAGGACTAAGATACATGAATTTCAGGAGGCCAGTTGTGAGTGGAAACTTATGGGTTTGTTTTCTGAGATGTACATTGAGTTGAAATATGTCTTGGGTAAGAATTTTATGTCATCCTTAGTTGTGACATATTCCCTTATTGATAGAGTAAATATGAGGAAATTTTCAGATTCAGAGGCCAAATCCTATGAATGAGTGTTTCAGGTGAGGACTCACTTCCTTATTGGAATGTGGGAGAGGATGGGATCCTACATATACATATTTTAATGTGAGATCTAGTGTAAATACATGGGTAACTGATATAAGAGTTTTATACAGTGGTCAAGGTAGTGTCTCCCAACATTACATGGATGTATCGTGATTCGTTTCCTTAGTATTAGTGGCCGACGATGAAACTTGAGGTAGCTGGTTTGGTGAAGAGGTTTTCCACATATTATTAAGTCATGGTGGAAAATTAGTGAGTAGCCATAATTTTACAATAGTTACCCATTGATGGAATGCTTTAAGCATGTGTTGTTGATTTTTGGGGCTCTTGGAGGAGACATATTCCCCAAGATTATTTTACCTATTTTAATTGTTATTAGGATATTTTATAGATAAAACCTTATGTGGATTTGTATGATAGGGCATGAAAATCACCCATGTGCTGTCTAGAAGTAGGTGAGGTGGCTTTATTTAGACCAAATAGTTTTCTGGAGACTTCCAATACTATCTACTTCATTCAGATTTGGATGGATACTACCTAATATCGACTAAAATATTATGAAAATCAATGTTGACAAACACTGCTGTTTGAGTTCAGGGATCAAGTCATTTTTTGCATATCACTGATAATGGGACACATATAGACTTGGAGATAGGGTATTATTTCAATATTATATATCAACCAATTTGATATTATGGAGAGACTCAAAATTATATCCTATCAGTTACAGATACCTCAGAGGTACTAGGCCATGCATGGTGTCTTCTATGTCTCTCAGTCGTGCCCGTATCTCTCAGAACCCATCTCACACTGTCCATCCAGATGAGGTGGATCTGCAGTTAGATACATCATTTTATGAGAATCCTATATGTTATTGATAAGAGAATTATTATTTTCTAAGGATGGTCAATTCCTCTAGTATGGTAGCTTTGGATGTGTGGCCATTTATAGGGTGAGACCTAGGAGTGGGAAGCCAACATATGTGCTCAGTGGAGGAGTTGATCTCAGTAAATTCTTAACCACCCCTGGGAGGGAAATTTGGGGAATAATTACTATAAGGTGGGAAGATTATAAGTTCCCAAATTTTCCTTTGAGGTACATTTTTTTTCAGTTTAACTACTTGTTTATGTAATAATATGAGCACAAAATGTGACCATGGGTGTATCATTGGTCTTTGAGGATTTTATGGAGTCTATAACAAGGATTTTGGAAACAATGATAGGCCCCACAGTTAGAGGAAACCACGTAAGACAGGTCGCATGATTACTCTTAAACATGAAGGGAATGACAGTGGGTTACAAGAGGTGTCATGTTAATACGAAACCATGAAACCTCATGTTCAAACCCATGTGAGGGTATCTAAAAATTTTGATAGAGGCTGAGACATTGTTTTAATATGGTTTATCAAACTGGTCACATGATCCATGTGAGGTTTCCATTTAAATAGTAAAGGGTACATAATTGGTGCATGGTTTGCCCAACCATGTAACCAAACTATATGGCATAATATTTATTAAGGAAATTACCATTTATCCAATAAAATTTTTAAAAACCTAAACCTATTTATTTTTCTCCTCAATGGGACAGAACCTCATGCTTGGGAGCTCCTTTGGAGGTTACTTCATAGTTTTTTATCCAGATTCTCCATTTAAACTCAGAATCTTACACCATTGGTCTCATTGGATTCCCATGGGTGATTTATTCATTCATATTGTTCCATTCTTCATTTTACATCATATCTATAGAGATATTTAAGATCATGATAATGTTATTTATTTTTATTATTTCTATACATCCTTTATTTTTCTCTCCATATGGACCAGATCAGAGCTTAATACTGGATGAGTATTCTACTACAAACCTATGATAAGAGGTATATACCTATCCCACATGGTATGGGGTTTTATAAGAATAATTGATAATGTGATGCAGACCATAATGTCTAATAGTTCCCATAAAATTAATTTAATTATTCAATTAAATGAATTTGAACCTATTAGGGATGGCCACTCATTCTGTGAAGATCGTTTTGAATTTCTCCCCAAACCAGGCCACCTTTGGGGTGTGACTTTGTATTGTCACATTTTCATACCACATGTGTGTTTCCGGTGTTATTTTTAGTTATAATAATCACTTTATAGTTGATTTTAAATTAATTTAATGTTTAGGATATAGTTTTCCTTTTTTTCCATGTGATAACATGATTTTCGTTGATTTAATTGTTTAAATAGATATTAGAGAAACTCTGGAAATGAGTGAGTAAACTAATGGAATGTTAGCTACTGTGAATTGATTATTGAAATGAGATGATTAATTCAAATAGTGGTGGAATAATTTTATGGTATACCTTGGATTTATATTCATTTATATTCCATGGATTTTCTCCCATGTATCATGAGTATAGTAGTGAATTCATTGGACTTTTTTTCCCTAGGGTATTGATTTTGTAGGATTCTACCAGCCTCTCTATACCCTTTTATTTGAATTTTAAAGTATCACATTAGGAAATGTCTCTTGATATGGTACTTGAATCCCACCCAAGTAATTATAATGTTTTCATCAATATGATCCTAGGACTCGATGTGGATGTCTTAGTATTCTATGCTTGGATCCAGCCTTTCCTGGTATGATAATTTTTATGATATGATTGGGCTGTTGTTGGTGTATTATTTATATTCTATGGACACCATAAATTATATATACTAAATCATATGGTGAGGACATGGTATAGGATGAAAAATTGATTACACGGTGAGTCCAATGTTAATATTGTTTTTATATTCATTGTAGATACTCCTCTTATGGGTATTTGACTCCAATGGGTAGATGTGACAACATAACCTATGTATTTATATTTTACCATCGACCTTGTTATGAGAGGATATCCATTGTTTTCCAAGGATCCTTGTTTGTATTTATGGTATCACATTACCTATATCACATATTCCATGTGCACTTGGTTCTTTTAAGTTATACCTATGATATACATTGCACATATTTTATCCTTTATTGCACTTCATAGATATTTTATAGACACCATTGGTGGTGGCCTACTGATTGTTATCTCATACCTTGTTTGGGCCAATGTTGGGTATATGGACATACTTCATGGATGCAGGTAGGGACTATGGAAAGTCCCCAATGTATGATTCTTTGTTTTCTTGTTCCTTAAGAGAAAGAGGGGACTAGATCGATCTAGGAGTGTGTTGCTATCCAAGATAGTCCTATTTGTCTTTTTTATATTTTGGTTCATGTATTTTTCTAGATTATTATATACACATTTTCCATCTTTGTAGAGAAATGATATGAATCATCATTTATTATATGTTATTACTTATGGTATTATTTATATATATCCATGTATTAGATGTTAATCTTCAATAAAGATGATTTATATCTTCCCTTATTTACTGTAGTGATTACTACCACAATGATACCCAATGAAAAGAGGTTATAATCTCCCTGTAGAAACACCCTAGTCCCTCACTACTAGTCATAATCCCATAGTGAACATGGATGCATTCTTGGAACCATGTAATCTACCACCTCAGGGAACTAGATAATGGATTTTGGGGTAGGGTGTCACAATTTAATCTATGTATAATCTCATAGACCAATAATTCTTCTTGACAAAAGGAATAGGGTCTATCTATGATGAAACACTAGGGGGATTTATTACATTATAAAAAAACTCTTTTATTTGTTTCTTAATCTCTATAAATTAAAATGGGTCAATTTTGTAGGAAGTATTAGATATATGGATTTGTTTAGGGTTTCTTTCAAAGGAAAAATCAACTTCACAATATAGTGGATGTCTATGTAATTAATCATGAAATATTTCACTATATTCTAAAAAATTAGGTACATAATATTTTCTTAGGCAGCCTTATCAATAAATTGTTTCTCATCTTCTTCTCTGTGAATTTACATAGGGTGAGTCATTAATGGAAGATATTGACATGGTTTCATTAATGAAGTCTCCCCACTATGGTTAATGAATTCCATACCTCCATTATGAACTAAAACTTCCGTATATTGATAATAATTTTATACACTATACTTTAAAAGACAATCCATACAGAAGATTATGTAACAGTCAACCATATCTATAATAACAAAGTTCATAAGTATTGTATTTTTGTAACCATATAAGAACTAACTATGGTATCCATGTTGAAATAAAATTTCCCTTGGGTGATTTTATTAATAACTCTATTCACATGGATTAAAGATATTTTTTAATGTTCAAATTAAATAAACATGTTATAAAAGAAATTAGAGGTACAAAAATAAATAATCTATGTATTATCTTTGGGTTTATGATCAATGTACCTACTCTCACAACTTTAGGATCATAAAAACCATTCATAGTAATTTAATAATCATTTCCCTACATATATGACATCTTCTTAGGTGTATTAACTTGATTCTTGGGCCATCTTCTTGAATAAATACCCATATTCATAATTTTAATATACTATATATTTAAAGCTTGATTATTTCACTTTCATTCAATAGACATATGAACATTATTCCTACACTTGTAGCATAATCCCCTTCCATTTAACATAGTCACAAGGTGTTTCTTTCTACAATAATCACATGTTAGAAGATCTACAAATTACTTTTTTTTCTTCACCATAATTTTTTATTAGTGCTCAACCATCCTTTAATTCTCCTAAATTTCTTTAAAAGTATATAATATAGTGAATTATGTATCATTATTAATGGATATTATCAATTTATCTTGATATGGTGGTTTTTTAGAGACTAGTGCCTTTTAGAGGTTCATATTAATCCCATGATAGAAACAATCTATCTTAATTTTCAATTTATTCTTGTAGTATATAGAATTTTTGGATAATACTGTAATGGTAACCTTAAACTTAGAAAACAATTCCTATTAATTTAACTTCAGGTTAATAAAATTATATTCCATTTCATCTCATTTCCCCAGAGGAAAATATTTCTCAAATAATATCATTATAAAATTACTTCATTCCTTTCTCTCTATTCTTCATATTCCGTAGTTTTTTTAATAAATATCCAATAATAATAAAATTATCCTTTTAATAAATATCCTACTAGAATGAACCGGTCCTCCTCATTCCATTCAAATTATATGAATATATTTTCAAGGTACGTGATCTATTTCTTAGATACCAATGTATTAGTAATTCCATTAAAGGATGTAAGCATTTTCCACATGCAGTAGTCCAAAATCATTGAACTATGTTGCCATGAAATAAGTTACTCTATACAGTAAAATGTTATTAGTTATATCTTATGAACACTACCCTAATATTTTCATAATATATTTATAAAAAACACTATATTTTTGGTCAACTATTGTAGAATCCCTAATTCAATTATCTACATGAATTGTGATTTTAGGACTGGTTCCACTGGCCTTAGGCGCACCCCCCATATGTTAGACTACTGACTAGTAGTGGGGGTGTAAAGAGGGAAATTTATGGAGTCTATACCATCATGGAACGATATAACTATGGTCTAAGTAACAATATAACATTTAGTAGAAGTAAATACTCATAATACTTAAATCATACATTCCAATGGTGGAAGAACAATCAATATCAACAATAATGGAAGCAATAATCAACAAAGAAGTGAATATAAATGAATAGCCAAACATTACACTCATAGCTACTAAAAAAACATGCATCCAACTTAAGAAATACAATGAAATATCAAAAAAGCGGTCACCAATGGAGGAAAATAGTAAAATATATATATTGGCATCCTGAAATAGGAAAAGGAAACTAAAACAAGCAACTCTAGAAGATTCCAGTACATCATGGTCCCCATACATCCATCCATGCCAACTCAAACTAGGATCCAACTCCATATCCTGAACCCCTAACAGAACGTAAAATCATAATGTCTACATGTGTCCCCAAGGGTCCTTGTAGGGTGTGAGAACATGTGACAGTAGGATACAACCCAAGTGTGAATACCCAACATACGTGTTTAAGTAGGTGTAAACTACAATTAATAAAATAATCACAGGCGTAAAATGAACATATACTTCGTTGGTGCTCAAAATCCACAAGGAAGACATCATGTGCCTTGACCAAAACAGAATCACTAAACATGGGAGGATCCTTGGACTATGGTGCAATGCATCCCATGAAGTATAATATCATAGGTGAACTCTTGGGTTCCACTTCAAATGAGGTACATATATCCACTTGCATCCTAACACCTCATGTCTAATCAAAGCACCAAAATCCCTATGGAAAACAAAAATGAAGGTAACCGGTATCTTGAACCCCATCTCGAATTCACTCGTCTTCTTAAAGGCCAACATCCAGAGGCACAAAAAAACCTATCATAAAATAGAATCACCATTGTCTCACATCATGATGTCCCTAGAAATAGAAATATATGCTATCCAATAATATCCTATCCCAAATTCCACAAGAATAATGATCATAATCCCTCAACTAATAGCCTAAATACTATCATCAAAAGGTTCCTCACCTTCGTGGTGGCTTTCAACGACAAGAAACCTTAATCCAAAATACTTAAATTTCACTATCATGGGACACTACCCACATGATTGGTCAATAACACCTCATCACCAAGACTTCCTGTATTTACACGACTCTAAACGGCACTTTGGTCATCAAGGGTGAGAGGAAATCACCAAAAAGCACATATGACACATCCATCTAACACCTTATTCCTCTAAAACCAGGTCACTTAAGCCCTATGAACATTCTATCTACATATCTAATGCCACGACCTCATCCTGACATCCTTTCCAGCTCTAACCGATGTCCCTAACGCCTAATCAATGATCACGTCATCCAAGTAATCCAGGACAAGACTAACTAGATGATGATGTCGACTTAATCCTGATGGCCATACCACCTCAATATCTCAGGGAATGCCCATCCTGATTACATGGATCCCAACACATGAAATTCAAGCATTTCATATATATATATATATTTACCAATTCAACATAAATATTAAATTCAAATGAAACATTCAATTAAATTTTATTTAAATAGAAAAACTCAATTTAAATATAAACCAGTAAATTTATATAAAAACACACATTGCTTAGTTACCAAAGTGGTTGATGACCTCTAACTCATCCTTTCACGTATGAATGTGGGTTGGGAATACCTAATATCATCCCATAAGTTCAAACGATCAATTATACATCAATGAATCAATTTATAAAGGGTCTTATTCAAATACATAATGGCGCACTAAACTTTTTACCCCCTAAATGGTTTCAAAAACATAAAGAAATGAATTAATGACCTATGTAGGACTCATAGAGGTATGCATGTCTAGTATTATCCACTAACTATAAAATGGTTGTAAGAAAAAAATTATTTCATAAAACACCTATAAGATAGTGTAAAACAACTCAATCATGTTTAGCGATTTATGAGTAAAGAGAATGGAAGAAGAGAAACATGGGTGAGGGGAGAATTACCGATAGGTTCCGACACACTTGAATACTTGAATAATGGATCATTGAAGAACGAGATGGATCTAAATGAAGAAGTGGAGGAAAATCGAGGAAACCTTTCTGCTTTGCACGAACCATGGGAGAAGAAGGGGAAAAAATAAGGAGAAATAAATAAATTGGAAGAAGGAGGATGCACATCTCTGAATTCCACACCACATCGGTGCCCACCTTGTTCCCATGTCTCACATGGCAACAACATGGCCCCACATCTCATTTGATGCTCAAATAAGTCCTAAAACCTCATACCTCACTAAAGTTCCATATCAAAATGATTTCTATATTTCTAGAACCTAATGTGACCTATATCTTCTTGATGATATGATTCCCTCACATCTCAATTAGCTAGCATCCAACGATTCTCAAATATAATATCTAGCGCCATGTACCTTATATATTTATTTATAACGCATCTAAGTTGTTTTTATCATACTAAAAAATATATTTTTAGTCCATACATATACCACATGGACCTCTTGAATCAAAAAAAGACACGCATCAACAGTCCATGCCAAAATAAAAAAAGTATGGACTCACCAATGATGTACCTATGACCCTTATTGGCTCACTAGCCTGATCAAAACCTGGAAGATCGAAGGCATTTATCTAGAATTACACTCGGATACCTGAAGTCGGTCCTCCCTATGGGGCCACACCCAAAACTGGCTATTGACCCCACTAATGGGATCCACTATCTCTTCCATGACCTCCTTGAGAAATTGAAGATCATAAAACCACAATTGTTACCACTATTGAACCGAACATAGAACCCTAAGTTTTACCTAGTCCCTGAATGTCAACTATCTGAGAAGGCTTCCAATTGAACCTCTCGATATGCCCATCTTTAAAAAATTATTGATACACCTTTAGAGTCTTCTCACACTGATTATAGACATTTCATGGATTCCCACACTGAAATCAAACCATATAAGATCTATTGTGAGGTGGTCCACTCAATTCATTTCCCTAACCGCCCTTCTAGAACTCAACCAGGCATTTCTTCTTACCCTATAAAGCATCACCTAGAAATTCACCAAAATCTATCTCTCTTCTCAAATAAAACTGGTCCATGAATTTACCCTTGTCTATGAGTGCCCAGTTCACTAACTTTGAGAATGAGGCCAACCAAAAGATGTTCAACTACACTTGAATTGCCTACTGTAATCCATCCTCAAAGTGATTCACCCTCGAGGTGGAATCACTCACCATAATGGGTGAAAAGATAGAGAATTTAGTGAACATCACTACACTATCTAGGACAGACATGTCACCCCAATTAAGGTACATAACTCCCAAGTAAGATACAACATCGAAGTCTCTTCTCCCAGATATCATCAATCGATCACCTTGATGACATGTACTAGTATCAATATAAGATGTTGGTCAAGACTTTACCCAAATGTTGTAATATATTCCTGTTGAAACACCTACACTAGGACATGTAGTTAAGCATGAGCCTGTACCTACTCTACCATACCATTAGGGGTCTCAACATGGTCATGCCCTAGTGGCACCCTATCTTCTCCTGCATGATGCTCCATCATATCCATAAAGGTGGAAAACCCACTGAATACCACTAACATGGCCATAGATTCAAAATATAACACACACACATATATATTTCATAGATTAGGAAAGTAGTAACAGACATCAAATACACACTACCCTTACCCGTTCATATCACAACCATGACTCATGGAATCCCAGCCTCACATCCTCTTTACCTACTATCAATAGATCCATGTATCAAATGTACCTGGGACTATGCTCATATTGATAACAAATGTTTCCTCAAAATGACAACCTCATATCCCAAACTATTGATCAACATCGCCCCATGTCATTACACCTTCCTACTTCTATATGATATGGTCCCATTTCACATATCAAAAGTAGTTCATTTCATTAGAACAAAATTATTTATTTATTAAGCATCTTATGATGTGCCTATCAAAATTATAACCAAGAATAGAAAAAACAAACACCCTTTCCATATCAGGAAAGGTTTCCAATATCTCATTCCTTTGTATACTAGTCCATGGTCAAATTGCACTATAGAGAATAAGTTACATCCAAGAATACCACTCAGGGTGGAAATCAAATAAAATGTCAAATGATAAAAATAGAACCATAATTCCCACCCATGGTAACTTGGTCTATCCCTAATACATGGGGACTTTGGCACCCATTCACATGTTATAAACCCAGTTATAACCACATCCTTATATTCAATCTACCATATTCCAAATTTCAACACCAATTGAAAAGAAATAAAATATTGAAATCATTAGTATCTAGTGGAAACTGTTTCTAAATACTCTTCATGAATTTTCTAATACCATTTGTAGTATCCCTGATCCGATTAGCCACCTGAACAGTTCTTCAAGGATAGTTTCCAATGTCCATTGGTGAACCTTTCCAAATTCCAAAGGATGGCGACTAGAAATGAGGGGTAAACGGGGAAATATGCGGATTATATATGCTCATGGAATGATATAATACTGGTCAAAGTAAAAAATATAACTTGAAATAAGAGGAAATGATTAGAATACTCAAACTAGACCCACCAATGGATGAATCCCAATCAACATCGACAATAGCATAAGATATAATTACGAAAGCAGAAGAAATACATAAATATCAAAATATTACACTTGTAGCTTCTAAAAAACAAGCATCCAACTCAGTTCATACAATGAAATATCCAAAAAGGGTTCTCTAATGGATAACCACAATACAACTAATATATAGGCATGCTGAAATTGTGAAAGGAAACTAAAACAGAAAACTACATCCGACACAAAAAACTCAAGTCCCCCTTCTATCCAAAAATTCCAACTCAAACATGGATCCAACACTAGTGCCCAAACCCTTACATGAATATGAAATAATAATGTTTACATTCATCTCAAAGGGCCCGTGTAGGGGGTGACAATGTGTCTTAGTAGGATACCAACTAAGTGTGGATATCCAATATAAATGTTTGACCACAAGTGAACTATAATAAATAAAATAGCACATACATAAAATAAACACATATGTACCTGGTGCTCAATAGACACCAGGAATCCAACTCCTACCTTTTTTAAATACAGATTACAAAAAATAATAGGATCCTTGGCCCATTGACCATGGAATCTACTAATGTTGAATATCCTAGGTGAAACATTAGGTTCCACCTCAAATAAAGTACCTAGAACCACCTAACATCTAACAACTCATGTCTCATCAAAGAGACGATTTCTTGAAGGCATACCCAAATGAAAGTTACTGGTCAGTCATACCCCTATTTGAATGAACTTGTTGGTTCAAAGACTGACATCCAGAGGCACAGATATTCCTACCCTCAAAAATAATAACCATCGGCTTAGAGAAAAATGTCCCGAGAAATAGTGATATCCATTCTACTAAATCATCCAGGCCCAAAGGCCTCAAGAAGGATGAGCCTCAGTGCCCAACCAATAGCCTCTACACTATCATCAGAAGCCTTCTCATATTCCATGTGCATTCCTATATCAAGAACCGCCAAAACAAATTACCTAATCTACACTACCAGGATCCTATACTGCTAAAGTGGCCAAAACACATAATTATTGAGTCCACCTATGCAGAAACCACACAAAGTGTTTCTTTGGACATCCTGAGTGAGCGATAATCACTAAAAAGTACCCAATCCACATCCAACCAACACCTCTCTCCCATGTGACCATGCCATTCAAGTTCAATGACCATGCCATTCAAAAATACTAGGACATTCCCTCAACCTGAAAACCTTTATAACTCTAACACACATCCATGATTCCCAAATGGTGATAACACCACCTACATAATCATGGCTAAGCCTAACTAGATGACCACATAGCCTCAATCATAATGACCATGCTACCCCAATCTCTTAGTCCATGCCCATCGCAATCCCGTAGATCATATCCCCAAAAATTAAATAATTTCATATATATATAATCCAATTCAACTAAAATAAGAAATTGAAATAAATATTTCAGTTCAATTTAATTTAATTGAGAAACCCATGTTAAATATAAACCAATTAATTTAACAAAACACACTCGGCATAGCTACCCAAGGTGTTTGACGACCTCTAACATAGCATCAAATGTATGAATGTGGTTTGGGCATGACTAATGACATACCATAAGGTCAAAAAATCAATTTAACATCATGTAATCAATTTAAAAAAGATATTACACAAATTACCAATGGAATACTAAAATATGAACCCCTCAAATGACTGCGAAAATTAAAAGAAAGGCACGAACCACTTACCTTGGACTCATAAGAAGTAGGAACTTCCAGTATGAGCCTGGAAATATATGTGGTTTGGAGGAAATAACTGATTATGTCAAAATCCATGAAAATAGGTCAAAATGAATCATAAATAATTAGTACTCCATAGTGACAGAGTGAGAAAGAAGAGAAGAATGGGTGAGGAGAGCGTTATTGATACAGTTCCAATTCACATGATTTCTTGAAGTACATATAACCAATGAAGGATATGGATCAAAATAAAGAGTAGGAGGAAAATGGGGGAACCCCTAATATCGTGCACAACCCACTTGATAAGGAGGAAAACAAGGATAAATAAAGAAATAGTTATAATGGAAAAAGAAAATTTTACACATTTAATGAGTTTATATGGATAGATCGTTTGTTTATCCAAACTATTTTGCAAACGTGCATGCTACAATGCATAAGTACATCCAGAGTGAAACTACCTGTCTGGACTACCTCACTATTTTCTCTAAGCATGCTCAAATCATGCAGTATCCCACTAAAAAAATTATAGATATTGCTACATACCTGTGCACCCCACATGAACTTCTTTCCACAAACTGTACTCAATGAAAAAAGGGGTTGCACGGTTAGCAGTAATAGGCCACACGATTTCCCTCAAACCATTCCCCCTAACATAAAACTTCCAAAATAGGACATAGCGACTTCGACACACCCTAAATCCAAACTAGAACATGATGTTTCATAAAAAGTTCTAAAAACATCCAAAATAATGATATTGGATTGAGAAAACTATCATAATTGAGCTCTAATGCCTGATAAATAATTTGTCATACCCACAAATTAAAAAATTCATAATGTGAGAGGTTTTCCACCCTCTTCAAATAATCCGGAAATTACAAATATGAATGTAAATCACAATATTGTTTATGGGAATGGATATAGTTCTCTATATTTATATTAGGATCTATCTTAAAATAATGGAATAAAATTAATTACCTCACAAAATCATAAATATTATTCTATATTATAACATTTCCTTTTTTGGAAATGTTCTTGAATATTCATAAGGAATTATAATAATTATTGTGAAGGATATTACCATCTAAAATATCATTCCCATGTTTCCTAATAAAATTTCTTTGATAGAAACAATAACAATACTAACTCCTATAACCAATAGGTGGTGTTTATTATATTACATTGGTACAAGATTCAAGAGGTCTCTTCCCATAATATTGAGAAGCTTATTAGTCTTAAGAGACTAGATTAATACCAAAATTTGAAATTTCAATTGAATCATAAATAAAAGAAGATAAAATTCATGAGAAAGTGCATATTTCAATCAGTACATACTTCAATTCATTCATATGTCTTTTCTTGTTACCCTAGTGATAGGATATTTTATTAAATGTTGAAATTAGATGCTAAAAAAAGTAATTTAGATAACAAAATCTGTGATGAGTACATAGGGTATACACAATATGGAGGAGTGAATAATCAATGAATAATCAACTCAGTTAATAACTTAAGAATGAAATTCATCCATGGGTAACAAAAATATATTAATCAATTTGAAAATAATAAAATATTTTTCAATGATGGAATAAAGAAATCAAGAAATTTAAATCTTATCATTAAGAGATATTCTAATACACCTTCAAAATTCAGTATGCAATACACTAAATTCCCAAATAATACATAGGTAATTAAAGAATGATTCTGTTATGAGAAATAAAAATTCTTCATGGGTTATATAATTCTATGACCTAACTATAAGTTATGAATTTCTATTTCATTACTCATATATTGAATGAATAAAAAATACGTCATCAATATGATTTAATAATTAATAAATATCCATAATAAATTAAATATTTTGAATGTAAAAATTTCCATAGTAAATGGAATAAATTTCGATGTAATATTCCTTATGGAAATACCTTACATATCAAATTCTTACATATAAGACAATGTTTACAAGATAAATATATCTATGATAGTAATGAATATTGACGTGATGGATAAAATGAATTTAAAGATATGGATGGTGAGTGATTGGGAAAATAAATTTAAAAAAAATATATTCCAATAAATAATTATTTTTTATAAAGAATCTTGAGAAATATAAAAATAATACATCCCTATAGTGAAATATAAGGTGTGAAATTTGGTCCATTATTTATGTATGGAGTGAAGATTGAGTTTATAACCAACCAATTGTTTTTAGGGTTATTACCCTTAGGTTCATATATTCAATAACCTCCATCCATTTTTTCTATCTAGTCAGGTACATCATTTATTTGAAACTATTTCTCTTTACTTTATCAAAATTTTATAAGGTCTACACAGATGAAAAAAATTATAAAAATCCATTAATAAGTATCTTTGAAAACAAGATGAAATATAATTTTTCAAAAACCAATAAAGAACAAAATATTTTAAAAAAAGTGGAATAAAGGTTTATTTGAATTATAAATAAAAACATATAAATAAATATTGATCATTATTAAAATTCATCATGGAGGGAAAATTGTGTTTGTTCCAAAGGGGCAGAAGACATTATTTGATTACTTCTATTAAAAGTCAAATGTGACCCTTACAAAGAATATAAAGACGATTCAATAAAAAATTTTATTATTAAAAGTAACAAATTTTTGTAAGTGAACGTAAATAATCACAAGGAACTATATAAAACATTATTTAATGTAATGATACATTATACACATGGGAGAATAAGAATGTCGACCCAAAAGAAGACATAATGCATGTTTTTATTAAAAAAAATTATATCATTATTTTTTCTATTACAAATTATGATAAAATAAAAAGGATACATTAAAATATATAAAATATCTTTAGGATAATAATATATATGGGGTTTTAGAAATAAAAAATATATAAATCTCCTAATAGAAACACAAAAAAAAACAATCTGGAATAAAAATGATATTGGAAAATAATCCCTTAAGAATTTTTTATCTTCTCAATAAAAAAAATTTGAAGGAAATAAAATGAAATGGAATATTAAACTCTATGAAAAAAATAATGATGAAATATTCCAAATAGGTAGTATATACACCTTATATTTAAAATTAGGCGTACAATAAGAAACATGTCTCAAAGAATGATATTTGAGATGATAATCTATTACCTCACACTTAAACTTGGTTGGAAAAACTCTAATATCATACATAATAGATTTTGACATATTATAATTCAATTTGAAAAAATTATTTTTTATTTTTCTAATCATTTATTCATAATTTAGTTTTATCCATTTGCTGATAATTTTCTAATATCAATTATGTAGGTGTTAACTATTTCATTTCTCATAAACATTTTGATTTGGATGTTATGATTATTCAACCTTAGTCATGATTTTATAACCTCTAAAATATTAATCATGTAATATATATCAAATTTATATCTTAAATACACTTTTAGAACCATTCATGTAACGTGGAAATGAAA
Source organism: Viscum album (assembly GCA_963277665.1). Lineage (NCBI taxonomy): Eukaryota > Viridiplantae > Streptophyta > Magnoliopsida > Santalales > Viscaceae > Viscum > Viscum album. The sequence goes on from OY728129.1 coordinate 534,544,884, forward strand.
AATGAAAAATTTAGTTTATAGAGGTGGTCATCCGCACACACGCATGAGTGGGATTTTCATTTTTCAGAAGGTGGGAGTGAATGAAATTAAATGAAAATTTATATTTAAATAATCATAATTTTTTCATAAATATCATAAATATTTATTAAATAAATCTATATAAACATTCATGTTGGGGGTTTATAGAAAATTAAATAAATCACTCTATGGAGTAAGTAGCTTACACGTACATGTGATGGTAATTTTTACTATCCTTTTGGATGGATAAGATATTAAAAATGGTTTTTACTTTTAAATAAAAAAAATTAAATATCGAAATTATACCCAATTCATTATATTAAGATTATTATAGGTGATTTTCATGTGGTTTATGAAGAAATAAACTTGAAAGATCTTGGTAAGAACATATACCTCTTCCTTGGATAATCTTTATTGAAAAACACTTTAAAGATTCAATGATGGGTATTTTGTAAAGATAAAAACATCTAGGCCAGGGATATGGGTCTTGTGAGGGTATTTTTATTTATCTTAGTCAAGATTGGGGATCTCTATCTCTCTATCTCTCTTTGTATATACGGGGAGAGTAGGTTCCCCTTTATAAGTGAGGGGAGCGGTACCCTTGTAAATATTAAAAAATTTTAAATAATATAATATCATATTCGTGTTAAAGTAAAACAAAGTGGATAATGGTTAAAACATAAGATAAGGTATGAGCAAAACAAATACTCACATAATAAGAATTAAACATGTTTATGTGATATTTAGAGTATGATCTCTCTGTTTTACTCCCTCATTAACCCTTTAAACCATTACCATTTTGAAAACAAATTCCTTGGAAACCATTAATTATGAGAAAAAATGAAATGATTCTTATTAAATTGTTGTAATATCATGAATAAAACTATGTAATTTATTTTATAATATTTTATTTCTATATTTGCTGTAAATTAATATTAATATGAGTATTAAAAATCCAATTAAACACAGTTTTACAATTTTATATGTATTAAAATGATTTATAAAAAAAATTATTTATATAATTATTTCTCATCAAATTTATTATTTTATAAATAAAAAACTTATATTTATGTGACTTTAAAAACAATTCAAATATAAATTTAACATTTTAGTTACTTCAATAATAAAATAGATTTAAAATAGTTCTTTTATTAGAATAATACAACACCTATGTTCTAAAATGTGAAACATGGGTTTTTAAATTCAAAATTATATTTTAAATTTTTTTATATTATTTATTTAATATATATTTTGTATATTTAAATGGAATAAGAAACCAAGAAATATTTCTTTTACCATAATAATTATATAAATGTGAAAGTGTTTGTAAAAAGTATATTTTTAATTGTTTAGATAAAAATCAAATTCTCTAGAAAAACATACAAATAATACCCTAATCTAATATTGGAACTATAAATCTAATAATGATGTTAATTTTATTTAATTTTAATTATAAAATTTTGTTTTTGGTATAATATAACTATATCATTTCTTTAATATTAGTTGTTAACTTACTATAATCAAATATCGAGTCTTATATAAGGTATTTAGTATATCATTATAGTGAAACCAATAAATAGAACCCAATAGAATAGTATGTTGGGAAAATTAACCTATGAATAATTATAAGAGGATATTTTGTAAACTACATCAATTACATGAGATTATTATTAAAAAACTAGAAATAATCAGTTTCAGTATTTCATAATTTCAATATGTTATTATTAAAATAAAATATTAATGCACGGATTATCGCTCTAGATTATAATATAATACTTGGAATTTATAGAAATGAGTTTGAATTTAGACTTTTCAAAAAAAAAAACATTATCACATAAAATCACCATAAAAACAATTAATAACAATTCAACAAATAAGAAGGGAATTTGAAAGAATTTCAACCCCACTTTGACACTTTATGAAAGAAAAATAGATATAACTATTATCAATACGAGAAAATTACTTTTAAAAAATATACCATGTAAAAAAACATCATCTATACCTAGTTCATCTAATATTTAGATTCCATTTCTCAACCACCATCCCAGTGCAGGTTTTTCCTTCGAATTATTTCAATATCAAGAAAATTATGAATTTTACAATATCATATTTATTATTCTATAAATAATCCCACTTATATTTTTTCCCCTAAAAATATCCAAAAAGTTATATTCTATAATACCCATACATAAAATCCATAGGAATTAATTCTATTTATCTACTAACATTTATTACGTCCCTATATATCAAAATTATTAATTGAGCCATGGTCCAGTCACTTTCTATTCTTAGTGGACATGCCTACATGGGAAAACTCCAAAACCAAGAGGGTAACACTTTCATCATATATATATATATATTATCAATAATATTATGAAAATAACATAGTATTGAACCATTATAATACCTTAGAAATTGTAGTAATAAATAAAAATGTTTCACACAAATAATGAAGTAAAAATCAGTCATATAGATTTATTAAGACTGATATAGTTAATAATATACATTAAACAAAAATAAATAGTTTGAGTATTAAGTAAATATTCCATAGTTAATATTATAAAAAAATATCATTCTTACAATAATTATATTATAATGAAAAAATAATACAAGATATGAAATTGATACAATGAAACAATTGAAAATTAGATGTATTAAAAAGTAACTATTATAATTATCTTATATTAATAAGGGAAATGAAAAATACATTTAGTGGACATGAGATAATCCATGTATATTTATAGTAAGAATATTTCTGATTAATTAAATTTATTGATCATTGAATGGTTCAAGCATCACTAGGGTTTTTCATAGACTTGAACCATGTATAACATAAAAAAGAAATATTTGACCAGAGACATCTATGGGAGAAGTAAAAGTTAGTAGAAACCACCTCTTAATCAATATTTCTTGAACCAAATTATGAATGTTCCAAAATTTAAAACTGTTTCTATAGTGATTATAATGATGTAATAAGGGGTTATATATCTATTGATTCAATTTTTTTATATTTGAATTCAATTGGTGATCAAATTTTGTTAACTCCAATAAAATATTTTTTATTATCTTTTTTACCCTAATTTAAAATTTAAAATTAAAATAATTAATTTAATATTTCAATAAAATGGACTACATATTTTAAATTATAATTTTAAAATTATATATGGGATGAAATATATTAGTTGTTTTTAAATTAACAACATATAGTGAAAATGGTGAATTAGAGTAACAAATAGTAAATATGACACCATTATAAGAATTCCAAATTAGAAAATGTTGGTAGTATTGTATTATTTTTAATAGTAACCATTTTTGTGGATCATTAAGAGAGTTTATGGGGACACTATGTGTGTATTGGACCACTTTGGATAAAGGAATTATAAAATATTGAGTAATTAAATATATTGTATTCCTCTCACTACACATAAAAATACCCACCCACTTCTCATTTATAGTAACACAATTTTATAATTATATATTAATAGATATCTGTAAGTGCTTCTCACATATATATTTATAATATTTAAGACTTTGATTGGATATAAGGGTTATCCCAATTTTAAGATGTATAATCTAGGTCAGGGTCAATTTTAAATCATTTTTGTTTTAAAATTCATATTTTCATTTCGATTTCACTGTCTGTTTCATTTTCCAAATTTCTGATATAATTTTATTATAATATATTTGTGAGCAATTTACTTATTATATAATATGTTTAAATATGAGATAGCCTAATAATAAAATTCATATAATTTATATTATATTTCTGATATAAACATTACCTATAAAAAATGAAAGACAGAATCCTAAAACCTAGTGGTTTAGTGACTATAAATTATATACATAAAAGTATTATTGAATAAAATTTATTCAATATCTTCCTAAAATCTATATGAACCTGAATTCATCCTAAAAATATTATTTCTTGTAATTCTAGGGGAAATATGAGACAAAAGGAGTGATCCCAAAAAATTAGTAAGGGGATCACTTTACAACGAGTCATAAAGGGTTAGATAATGAGTATTTGGGAAAAATTGAACATGGGATTAATATATGATTAAAAAGAATATGGAATAATAATTTTTGTCAATTAGGTATGATATGAGAATATATAACCTCAAATTAATCATCATGAAAAAATAACAGATAACTTGGTACAATAATGTGGAATCATAGATCAATAATTTTGATCCATGGGATATAACATAGTTATGTGGCATTAAAAAAGAATTATAAAAACGTATATTTGTGAACATATGTTACCACAATATAGTCTATACTCAAGGTTGTAGAGATAGATAACAAAAATCAAGTGGGAACATAAAATTTTGAATATAGATAAGAATAATCTTGTTGATTTATAATGTTTTGAACATAAATGATAATAATAATGTCCTTTTATATGTTTTTCAACATATAACACAACAATTAGATACACATAACATTGTAAGAAAATATAATAAAGATCATTTGAATGAAAACCATCATTATATTCAAAGATATAAAGCTTCTACCAATACATTGGATGGATATTTGAGACCCATCTATAACACAATAGAAAATAAATCACACATTTTATCATGAAAACCCCAATTAGATAATATGCATTATGTGAAATTTTCAAATGGTATCATATAATAAGAAATTAATTTTGGGATTGGTTGATACCAAAGATTCAAAAATCCAAAATAGGTATATCATAAAATAATTTGGAGTGTGATTTATGAAACAAAACTCCATAAGAGAATGATATTTTAGAGAGTGGGATAGAGAGGATAATAAAATAAAAATGACAAAAAATATTTTATAAATCATTTTTAATTTTTTTAATGAAAAAACTGAGTTAAAAATAGCATTCATCAAAAAATAATTTTTAAAAAGGGGAAAAGAAGACATTTAAAACATTGATTTAAATAGATACATAATAATGGAACATTTAAAAGGAATTATGTTAGATATAAAAAATATGTGAATATAAATATAAATAACTTTTTACTCTCTATATGATTTTTTTAGAGAAAACCCTCATCAATGAAAGATTTATAATTTTTTATAGGGAAAATGATAAATATAAAGAGAATATAAGATAAATCAGATCTGGATTTAAAAATAATAAATAGAAACATATGTGGTAATAAATAATTTTAACATGGAAGACAAATATATAATAGAGTGGATGAAAATTATGACTGACAATGTCATGTATCTATGAAGAAATAATTACTTGAAAGTTGAATATTTTTAAATGAAACTGTAATTTACCTGGATGTAATTAAAACAATACCATGGAAAATTGTTAAATATATGAATATAAAAAATTAGAATAACATAGTTAAACAAGAAAGATTATAATCCAATAAAAGAATATTAAATAAACAAAAACCTTTCCTTGGATTCCAAATCATTTTATTGCCGTAAAAACCTTGTATATTTTCATATTATACATTTTTTAATCATTATTTATTAAAATTAATTTTCGAGTGTAAATTGTCCCATTTTCATATGATAGATTTGGCATGGTAGTTCTATTACTAGATCATTGATCATTTTACATTATCTATATAATGGTCATGGAGTTTATATAGATTTTTGTAAAATATTTTTGAAGTATAATATTTATTTTATGGTAGATATTATGAGAGTTTAAAATGATTTTTTTGAATAATGATTTAATAAGAAGAATTTATTTTATTAATGAATATAATTACATATATCTTCATTCTAGAAATATGAAAATATTTTAAATTAATAATTATTACGTCATATTATCAATATTTTAGTTATCTTAATTATTAGTGATAGTATTGTTTTGACATCATTCATATAGTTGGTAAACGACAAAAAAAGAACTCATTGTAACTAGTGAGTGAGTATGAACACAGAGTCATATTGTGATAATATAATTTTAATAAAATAAAATTAGGCTATTATTAAAAAATAAGAGTTTTGAGTGGGATTTACAATGAGTTAAGATGAGAAAGTAAATTAAATTAATGGAGAAAAACTCTTTACTCACTTTGATGAAATCACTCCTTCTTGCAACATCTACCTTTAGAATTACGGACATAGGACTCCTAATACCGACTTAAGGCTTATAAAGGTGGTGATGGTCTTTTGGAGAGGATTTTTGGGTTCGTATTTAAAAGAAAATACAACGATTTATGTGGTTTTGAGTGGGTGTGAAAGAGGTCCATTTAAAGGTGAAATCGAAGGATATTAATTTGATAATATTATTTATGTAATTGGAAAATATGAAATGATCAGAGAGTTATCTGAGTTTTGTACCAAAAAATTAGTGATAATTTTATGATTAAATAAAAAACATAAAATTACGTTGATAACTATGATTATATTAATTCAATTTCATAAAATTCGAGATAATGTAATTTATATATTTTTACACATTTCTACCTTGTTTAATTATTTACCATTTCACATATTTTTTATCTAAAAATATAATATGACTTTTCATACCATACTTTTACATAAAAATTAAAAAAATTGACTCTATTTAAGCTAATTAAATTTCTAGATATGATAAACTTATCTTTTAGATGAAAATATAAGCTCTATCCTCCAATTAATTTTGTATATATTATTGAAAAATCACATTTAGGGAAATTGGGAACCTAAAAAAACATCCATAGCAGCATAAAGTCACACAAACACATTAAACATTGATAGAAATCAAAAATCAAGAATATTTAATAGGAGACAACATCACCGCGCCAAAACCATAAACATGTTGACTATTTCAGAAGTCATAGGGGACCCTATCACAACATATCCCACAAATCCCACTATCCACCTAAGGAGAACTTTACTCGTCCTATAAACACATTGTCACCATAATCATATTGCATCATCATCATCGCGAAACCTGCGTCCACCACTGCAGACCGCCTCACCATCATCCCTTCACCTACGTGCACCACCAGCACCAAAGACCATCGGGGACCCTCAAAACAGCCATCAAACATCACCATAACATCAACCCCTATCAGATCAGAAAAAATGATACCCCTAATCCTGATCGAAACCAAACCAAACCACCACCAACAAACCAAATCAAGAACGCAACCAAACCATAAACACATATTGAAATACCGTTGAAAAATTTTAAAACTTTGTAATTGTTAATAATTTTTATTCTTATTTATTATAAATAAAGAATAATTATATTATTTATAAATTATTTTATTTTAATAAAAAAATTATTAAATCAAAATTTAAATATATTTAAAAATAATGAATAACATAATAGAAACAATTTTAAAAACATTAAATTAAGAAAAAATGAACTTATACATAATTATTACTATAAAATATTAATTAGTTTAATTTTAATATATATATATATATATGTTGATGACACATTTTTGTTAAATACAACCTTTATCTTTTAATTTATTTTTTTAAATAAATATTTTTAAAATTCCAAATGATTAAAATACGTGTAACAATAAATATATATATTTCAAATATAATTTATTACATTATTAATTTCAAGTATATATCATCCTAAATTATATATACAAAACCCCTTAATACCTCTACATATGAAATTATTGTTAGATAAGTATTGGTCATAGTTATGGGTGGTGATCTTGTTAGTATTGATCACGTACTGATTTCTAGGAGGTGGAAATTATCCTAGAGAGAATGTTTCCAATGCCATACTTATTGATGTTTAGATTGGGCTATGTATAGTTAAATCCAACTTATTCTACATCCTTTAAAGGGATATAAAATTGTGTATCATAAGGAATGAATATTTTAATTTTAGAAATTTCTTCTTCTTTCTCTAATGTTTTCAAAATAAACTTATATCTATTTATACCCTCCCATTCAATGGTAATGTTATAAATATTACAATTTAATCTAATATCACATCAAATTTATCTCATTAGCTATTCTTATATCAAATAATGGTGCCAAAGGTCATATAATACTAATGACCATATACAAAAAGGTAATATTACATTACTATACATCAAAAAAATCATTCATCATATCCTCTTATTTCTATTATGAACATTTTTATGAAATTTATAATGGGTTGTATTATTTTCCAAGTTATTATATGTGTTATTATCCTAATGGTTGATTCAGATTAAACATATTTCAATATAATTGAAATTTTATTTACTTATAGCATTATTCATGTTTTCTGTTTTTTTAATTATGTTTATTTAGTTATCTTGTAATTTTTTTCATTTTGTACTGAATATTTCAACCTTAATGAAACAATGAAATGTGTATTTATGTTTGATGTTATATGTAAAATAATATATATAATTTAAAAGGGAAATTTATCATTATATGTTTTGGGTGTTATATTATACCCCCTTAAATAAACTTCTCCCTAAAAATTTGATTACTTATAAGAAAATAAATGTGGATTAGTTTCTCTTTGTATGTCATTGTTTCCCACATTACTCTTCAATTTTTTTTATTTTTCTGTAGAATGTTAACCAGGTGTGTGATTTTGATTTTCAGAATATTATCTCCATGTTCTATGATATCCACTAGTTGTTCCAAATAAGAGTAATAACATTTAAATTGCACACATTCTAAATTTAGTACTTGTGATGGATCATGTATGATCTTCCCCAAAAAGTGATTCATTTATATCATCATAAACCTTGGATGGGTTTGGTGGGAGTGCTAATAGATAATATAAAATACTTATACAATTAATAAAATCAATGTTACATATATATATGGAGTTTTTATTTTTATTCATAAAAAATATTATACATTTAAAAATGATATAATTAATGGAATACTTTATCTCGAAATTTAGATCGTAAACTTGTGGATAATTATAAACCTTTCTCTTATCTTAAATTTTCACTTCATTGATTCGTCGCTACTTTTTTTGGAAAACTTTCCCACATTTTTGAACAAGTATAGTTCCTAATAGATTCTTTTCTCCAATTTTATCCCATCATAGAAGAGATAAACATATATTCCCATATATATCCTCACAGGGACTATTTGGACTCTATAGTGGAAATTATTTCTAAATAAGAACTCAAACTTATGAAAATATTGAGCACATCTTCATTGGAAGATATTTGAGCAAGATCCTATGATATATTCCAATTCTATAGAATCACATTTATTTCTTCCATTTTTTTGAGCATGATAGCCACTATGAAGTTATTTTCTACATCAAATTCTTATTAGATACACTTTAGTATCATTCTTGAACCTTATATCTTGATAATATATAGATGAAAGTGGTACCTCATGCATCTTTACAACTTACATTATGCATAACATTGAAGGTAAATACTATGAGAAATCCTCTTGAATAAAAATTATTTTTTTGACTATATAATTTGATGAACCCCTACACTAATAAATGTTTTTCATTTAGTGGACTTGAGATGAATCCAGAAGAAAGACATGGTTTATTCTTCCATTTTCAAACTATTGTTGGTATTATCTGAAACATACCATTATTTGATTTATTTCTATCCTTTATTTTTTTTAAACCGACATCAGAATATATATAATCTGCAATGTCCCTCCCCATATCTTCCCTACAAATGTTCTTCTTATGATATATATAAATCAATGTGCTTCTTGGGAGAACTGGGAAGGATAATCTATTTTTATCATCTAAAATTTACTTTCTCATATACGGTGTGGATAAGACACATATCTAGATTATAAATCTTATAACTCCCATCCTCAATAAGGTTTAAACTCTAGAGTATTTACAAAATTATTTAGTAAGAACAAATTATATTTCTAGGCCTCCTTGTTCATCATACAAGTGAATAGTTTAGAGACCTTTTGGGAACGGTATGATTTAATCTCCCTATTTTTGATTTACATAACCATACCTAGAATTTCCATAAATATTTCATCTATTTAATGTCACATCAAGGTTAATGTATAATTATTGTTTCATTTTAAAGCATCAACAATATTTTTATCCTTATTAAGCTTGTAATGTTTTGTTAAATCATAGTTTTTGGAACTAGAAAATGTGTTCCATACACTTTTTTGTCGAAGCCAAGATAAATTCCTCACTCCAAAAATACAATTCATGTGATAGAATAAACATATTATTATATATAAATAAGATGTAAATTGTATCTTCATATAAGATGTGATTGATCGCATATGAAGAGATAGATATTACTAAAAAATGTATCCAAGTATAGTGATTTGGTGGTGGGAAACCCCAAATAAGAGTTGTCCATGTATCTACTCTATTAATAAAGGATGTGTTTCAAAACTATTAATCTTATATTAGGGGTTACTAGGAATTTATTTCAATTTTAAAATTTTTTTATGGTGTAACTTGGTAGTGAATGAAAAATTTTGTTTTGTATAATTAAATTTGATAGGTCATGGGGATAAAATAAATAACTAGATCAAAAGTTATGGACATTTAACATTGGATGTAAGTTTTCAAAAATCTAGTTTATATCTCAAGTATTATTCACATTTATACTCAACCATGTGAAGGACATAATCATGAAATAAATATTCTTTATTCTTAGCTCCATCTTCATAGGTCTTTGTTTTTGTCCCCAGCTGACATTGTCAACTTCCATTCATCAAGCCATTAGTATCTCTTTGTTGTGAGCAATGGGGACTTGTGAAAATAACCTAACATTAATAGGGTGTATGAGTAAGTAACTCACATAGGACTTATATATATCCTCCCATGGTCTATAAATAGACTTGATACTCACGATATTTAAAAAATATTTTTTGAAGGAGATGAACAATTTACAATTTCTATATCCCTTTTTGGTATGGAATATCATTAATAGAGTTCTATGCAACCTATAAATCCCAAGGATTTTATACTAGTTTTCCATGCACCCGAGTAAGACTCATTGTTTTCTACTTGATATTAAAATTTCTTAAGACTAAAAATAAAGCATGACTTCTTTTCCCAAACTCCTACCCGGGCATCGATTTTACCTATCCTCCAACATGTGAATTACTTCACCTAGGATCCTATATAAGAATTGAATCACCAAGTAATCCTATAGGTATTCTACTTTATATTGTCATATACCATGGAAATAGATAAACATACCCTAAAAACATCGGTAAAATCCACTATAGTCCCATTGTTTAACTATCCTTTACCCATGCATCACAGCAAGGCACCATGTCGCATATCCCCCATACCAATGAAAAAATCTACCCTGTACCTCCATGGTATCCACCAATAACTATTTCCCTAGCTCGGGTTCCTCACTTCACCCTGTCCCTTGTAACTTGGACAGTCTTCACCCAAGTCAGCTACCAGGGTGCCTCATTTCCACTATTCACCTACATGGGATGTTACTCACATTGGCATCTAGATTGATTTAATCTCTAACCATATCAACATTCTATAGTTAAAAATATAAGTAATATAACATAAAAGTGTCACTCATACATGATATCCACTAAATCTATTGTTTTATCCCCTTTCACATCACAAACAACCATACTAGATGCCTTAACATGAATATACGAGACTGAACATATGACCCAAGACTATAAAATTTACAGTACATTTGTTTTTATTATTGTTCCAATGTGATATATATGACACACCTTTGACTTCCAATACTAGCACGGTAACCATCACATACCCCCTAGGATAGTGGTATCAACAAGAATTGACCATGACTACCGTTATGTGAAGTCATTAAGTGGAAATAAATTACTTATTACAAAGTGAAGTGCCCAGATCAGTGTGAATCACTGAGAGGGGGAGGGGGTGAATCAGTGATCCCTTAAAACTTTTTACTAATTGATTCTTTATCAATTAAACCTCTATGGCTGGTTAAAGCCTCGATCCACTGTTCTTGTATCTCTCAACCTTTCCCGGATAATGCAGTAATGAAAAGGCACAGGACACAAGGATTTACAAGGTTCGGCACCAAAGGCCTACATCCTTGCCATGCTCTCCCAGCATGGATTCTCCATTATAACCTGTTAAAATTACAATGGTCGATACAGAGTCCCACTGTATCTCTCCTGAGTCCCACAGGAGGGTCTTTATACTGCGTCCCACAGTGTTACCAGAGTCCCACTGGCCTGCTCCAGAATCCCACTGAAGACTTCTTCTCCCTGAGTCCCACAGGGTCTTCTCTGGGCTCCTCGAGTCACACGAGTAGCTCTTCTTTACTTTAAGCTTCTTCAAGTATCCTCAGCAGTCTGGTATAGAGACTGCTGGCCTTGATCTGTACCTCTAATCACTTGAGTTGATCAGGTCTTCTCGTCTTGCTCAGGCTTTATCTCCTTCTTCTGAGGATGACCTGGCTTCTTTCTTCAAGAATCTTCAACAGCCTCTGAAAAGGTCTGTTGGTCTTGCTCAGAAACTTCTGATCACTTGTCTTGATCAGGCTCTTCTCAATCTACTGCAAACTCAGACAAACAATATCTTTCACTTCAGTCTGGCTCAGTCTCACTTCAAAACATCTTCATGCACTGAGTGCATGGCAGCTCTTCATCCTCATGCACTAATAGCATGGCCTTCTCAATTCTTCAAGAACTTCAAGTCTTGGACAACTCAGAATGCACACCACTGATTTAGCACTGTTCACGTGTGCATGTGCATGCATTCATGCATGCACTTCTCCTTTCCTCTTCTTGGTGCAGTAGACCCACAAAGGGTGTAATCAATTATAGCACACACCTTCTCCGAACTTCACACACTTTATCCAATTTGTTTACACACTTAGAGTGTGTTCTACTTTAGTGTGGGTCACTCCTTCTTCTTCTTCTAATGTGTATACACTTTTAGTGCACACACTAGGTTCGGCCACTTCTTTAATTTGCACACACAAATTCCTCACTTAGCATACACTTGTAGTGACCTTCCTCTTCTTGCACACAATAAATGCCCGTAGGGTGTTCCTCTTCAATTTGCACACACACACACACTCAAATGAGGTGTGATCTTCACTTCACCCACACAAGGCTACGGCCTTTCACTTCCTTTGCACACGCAATTTGTTCTTTCTCTTTTAATCTTCAAGTGTGCACAACCAACAAGGGATACAGCCTCTTCTTGTTCTTTTTGCACACAAGGCTCAAAGCCTTGGCCTTCCTCTCTTTCCACACACACAAATCTGTCTTGGCCTTGTTGTTTCTTTTGTGCACACACACACAAGCCGTAGGGTGTTCTCACTTGAACCCTTTCTACAAGGAGGCGCGCAAGGTGTCTTGGTGCAAGGGGCAGCCGCACAAGGTTTGGTGGGCTTCGGTCGCGCAAGCTAATAGGGTGTAACCAGTGCAAGGCGCGCAAGGCCTCCTGCCGCGGGGCGCGCAAGTGCTTTAGCCGCGGGCTCCAACCAAGGGTGCGCAAGGCTTGGTGCAACCCCGGTTCTTCCTGCCGCGCAAGTAAGGCGCGCAGGGAACTCTTCAAAGCCTCGGGTGGCTTCGGGACAACAGCCGCGCAAGTTCTTTGTGCGGGGCTTCAATCCTTCGCGAGGCAGAGAGATACGATCACGGGACTTCAAAAATTCAGCGCATCAGCAAGCATATTCATGCCTCGGGTCTTCTTTTTATAGGCGAGGAAGGCTTCAAATCCTCCGCGTGTTTTAACTTCAAAATCCCGAAAGTTTCGGATCTTTAAAATCTTTAAAATCTTTATTTTCTTTCCTCTGTTTCAACGCGGGTTTCCTTTTCTTTTCCTTCGGTTTCCTCTACGTGCATGCGACTTAGAACGCATGCACGGCCTTCGTTTAGGCTTATGCATGCACAACATGCTCTCCACGTGGCCTCGGCAACTCCGTTTTCCTCGGCTGACGTCCGAATTCTTTCTCGATGCATGCATGCAACATTTTTAGGCATGGCCGTGTTCGGTGTGGAGAGACGAGCTCAATGGAGGTCTTAGATCCTTCAGAGGTGGCCGGGAACTCGAAAACGGGTGGTCGGATGGCCTCTGGTTCAGCGGCGTCGCGGGAGATGCCTCGGCCGAGCTCGAGGTTGAGGACGAAGTCGGGGCCGTCGGATCAGATCTTCAACGGCCTGGATTAGATCGCGGCGCCGCGGATGGATCGTGCGGCGCAGATCAAGCGCGCGATCAATCGAGCGGCTCAGATTCGCTCCCGGGAATTTTTCCGCGTCCCACATCGAAACGGGCCGCGGAATTCTCGCGGTTTATCAATATGCCGCTCCCTCAAACCGGCAATTGAATCTTCTCCCCTCTCGGTGCCGCCCCGCACCGAGTTCTCCCTACGGGCGCGCTCTGCGCCCACTCTCTGCTCCTGCGGGCGCGCTCCTAGCGCCCACTATGCACACACGGGTGCGCGGGCTTCACCACCGCGTGCCCTCGGGGGCTTATACACGGCCCCTCTGCGCTCCTCCGGGCGTGCCCCAGGCGCCCATGCGGTGTCCTTGGGTGCGCCCCCTGCCTCAAGGTTGCTGCCCTGGCCTTGAGGGTTCCCCATGGACGTGGTGACCTTGAGTCCCACAAGTGCCTTGGGTGATGACCCTCGGCTGGCCTCCTTGGTGGCCTATTTTTTGCAACAAAAACACTAAGTCCTTTGTTAAACAAAGTGACCAAGTGTAACATGCCAAGTGCCACTCCAAGCCATTCTTCTTCCCATCTCTATTCTTCTTCTTCTTAAGAATTCCTCCAATTCCTCAACACTTATTTATCACTTAGGAATGGAATTCCCGAAGGGTCTTCATCTTCAACTGAGCTCCTTAATCACATAATTTCTTCAACATTCTTCAATGATCCAATCAGAGATCAAGCTGGATCTTCTTCTGATTCACATGCACTAAGTGATAGTGCATGGACTTCATAAACACCACTTCATCCACTTAGAAGTTGTGGATGGATCTCTTGCTTCTCCTCATGCATTGTCAATACAATGCATGGTCTTCTAAAGCTTGTTGTGACATTGTATCCAGTTGATACAAGTTCTTGGAACTTAATGATCAGCTCAGCAATCGTCAGATTTCCATGGAGAATGTTTCAACCATATTCTCCTATGTCACTTAGTGAATCTCCTAAGTGACATGCATCTTAGTACCATGGCCATTCTCCTTCACCACCAACACCATCACAACCTTTGGCATTCACATCTTGACATTCCTTGACTTCCATTCATTCCAAGACAACTTCATGTCTCATTGACAACAAATGCAACACAATGCACTTCAATCTCCCCCTTTGTATTTGTTGTCAATACACTCCATCAGCACATATGAATGGGTCAATATGTGTGCCAATATTTTCTCCCCCTTATTGGCAATCAAATGCAAAGGTGTGGTGTGGTACTCTTTCAAAAATATCTTCCTCCCTTTGAATAGCATCTTCTTGAAAATCACTAAGAGAGGGATGATGCCACATGTTCTTCTTTAGCAAAGAACCTTTAGTAAATCAACTCTAAGTCTACTTGGGCAAACCCGGTGTAGAAAACAAGAGTGATGTAACCAAGGAACTCAATGCTGTCCACAATTCTCTACACATGTGAGATCATGCTTCGGGGTTGAAATTTTTCAGATGTAACAATAAATTTGCTAAATCCTGCACAACTTCACAAAACTCATTAGAAAGTTCAGGTGCAAAGATAAAGCCCCCCCTTTTATCTACTGTCTCAAGATGATATTAATTTCAGAACATCATCTTCTTCAGATTGGCTCCCCCTCAAGGGGTGCACTCCATTCTGTCCAAACCATCCTCCAGCTGAGAATGATCATCATCTTCAATTCCCTGCAATGTTAGCACATGTAAATACAAGTGTATAAGGGAATAAGATGGAACCACCTTGGTTCATCAATGTGAACAACAAGGTTGAGAAGATTCTCCCAACCGAGATGTCCCATTTTCACCATTCTTCACACTTGCACATTTGATCTTCAATGATGTTTGTGCTGGTGTGGATCTCAATACATCTTCATGTGAAATATTTTTCTTCCCTTTTGCCTTAGCAATTGCCAGAACTTCATCTTCAGCTCTTTGCAGATCTTTGGCAAGTTGCAACTGATTTGGCCATATGACTAGTAAATCATTTGGAAATGTGGCCTCAGTTCTGGATATTCCACATGGTTCCTTTGATGCTGTCAAGCTACCTCTCTTAGGCAACTTGTTTTCAATCAATCCCTTCTGCTTCTTTTGGATTGATTGTCTGTTTGAGTTCAGTTGGCTTCTATTTATTTTCATGGCTTCTTTACAAAGATCCATGATATGTCCTTTCTTCCCACAGTAGAAGCATTTCTTGGTGGTCATTCTGGATGCATCACCCTTCTTGGATTTAGACTCCAAGGTCTTCTATTCCTTTTTCATAATCTTCTTGGGAGCATCTTCAGCTTTCTTCTGCTTGCTTCCCAAGGATTCTTTCTGAGCCAGGTTCTGTGATCTTTTCTTCTTTCCAGCTTTGGATACAGTTGGAGATTGACATGTATCTTTTTGATGACCACTTTTTCAATCATCCCAGATGTTGTCAAGTAATCCAAATCTATTTGCAGTAAACAGATGTCTCTGGACCTGTGGATGTTGCTTATTTACTTCTGGCTTGCTCCCCCTTGGCATGAGCTTCCTTTGTGCTTTGACATTTAGTGGATTGTACCAACAATCCTTTGCACAGTGCCCATACTTATTACAACACCAACATTGGCCCACAAATCTTGACTTCTTTAGTCCTTCTGATTTTATGGTACTTGTCTTGAATTGTTGTGCTGCTTCAGGAGTGATTTCTTTCTTCATTGTCTTCATCCATACTTGTTTGGAATTATTCTTCCATCCTGCACTTTGTGTTGAAACACAATTAGAAACATCAGTACAAGATGGTATGGATGGTACCTTCCTTTTAGAAGTTGTTGCACTTTCACTAGAGGATGTCTTTCTTTTAGAATCATCCTTCTCAATGCATACTTGAGTGGCAACATTTCTTCTACCAGCTGACTGGGAGGTTTTGGCTTTGGGTGATTGCTGATTTTTCAATATCACCTCCAGTTCTAAGCACTTCATGTTGAGGGAGTTCTTCTCATCCTCAGCGAATCTTAGCCTAGCTTCCCAATTCTGTTTCAGCTGTTCCATCCGGTCATCATGCACCTTCTTTATTTCATGCAATGTGTTGTCAAGCTCCTTCACCCTTTTGACTTTTTCTTCAAGTTGAGCATCTCTGACATTCATTGAAACTTTGTGCCTCTTTTCCAGTGCATGGAAAACTTCATTGATCATTATCATAAAGATTTCTTTCTCAGAAAGTCTTCTTTGCAATTCTTTAGCAGTGTCTTCATACATTTCATTGCAAAGGGAAATTGTTTCATCTTTGGCTTTCACTAGCTTTCTGAGAGTGTTGGATATGCCAACCTTTTTTGCCAATTGATCTTCCATTGCATTGGATTCTTCTTCTAACTGTGATTTTTCTTCATGAAGATCATGGATGCCTGTAGCTATACACTTTGCCACTTCCATGGGAACTGTCTTCTGAAGATATTTGAGTGCAATCTGATGATCAATCATTATTTCAACTTCATCACAGCTAGGACATGATTTCTTCATCTTCTTGGCCTGTTTCTTCTTTCTATTTTTCTGAGTCTTGGCAGATATCTCCATTTGAGGCTGGTCACTCATTTCCTCAAATCTGCACTTCATAAAGACTCCCCTGGATCTTTTAGAGGCAACCTCCCTCTGATACCAATTGAAGTGCCCAGATCAGTGTGAATCACTGAGAGGGGGAGGGGGTGAATCAGTGATCCCTTAAAACTTTTTACTAATTGATTATTTATCAATTAAACCTCTATGGCTGGTTAAAGCCTCAATCCACTGTTCTTGTATCTCTCAACCTTTCCCGGATAATGCAGTAATGAAAAGGCACAGGACACAAGGATTTACAAGGTTCGGCACCAAAGGCCTACATCCTTGCCATGCTCTCCCAGCATGGATTCTCCATTATAACCTGTTAAAATTACAATGGTCGATAAAGAGTCCCACTGTATCTCTCCTGAGTCCCACAGGAGGGTCTTTATACTGCGTCCCACAGTGTTACCAGAGTCCCACTGGCCTGCTCCAGAATCCCACTGAAGACTTCTTCTCCCTGAGTCCCACAGGGTCTTCTCTTGGCTCCTCGAGTCACACGAGTAGCTCTTCTTTACTTTAAGCTTCTTCAAGTATCCTAAACAGTCTGGGATAAAGACTGCTGGCCTTGCTCTGTACCTCTGATCACTTGAGTTGATCAGGTCTTCTTGTCTTGCTCAGGCTTTATCTCCTTCTTCTGAGGATGACCTGGCTTCTTTCTTCAAGAATCTTCAACAGCCTCTGAAAAGGTCTGTTGGTCTTGCTCAGAAACTTCTGATCACTTGTCTTGATCAGGCTCTTCTCAATCTACCTCAAACTCAGACAAACAATATCTTTCACTTCAGTCTGGCTCAGTCTCACTTCAAAACATCTTCATGCACTGAGTGCATGGCAGCTCTTCATCCTCATGCACTAATAGCATGGCCTTCTCAATTCTTCAAGAACTTCAAGTCTTGGACAACTCAGAATGCACACCACTGATTTAGCATTGTTCACGTGTGCATGTGCATGCATTCATGCATGCACTTATCCTTTCCTCTTCTTGGTGCAGTAGACCCACAAAGGGTGTAATCAATTATAGCACACACCTTCTCCGAACTTCACACACTTTATCCAATTTGTTTACACACATAGAGTGTGTTCTACTTTAGTGTGGGTCACTCCTTCTTCTTCTTCTAATGTGTATACACTTTTAGTGCACACACTAGGTTCGGCCACTTCTTTAATTTGCACACACAAATTCTTCACTTAGCATACACTTGTAGTGACCTTCCTCTTCTTGCACACAATAAATGCCCGTAGGGTGTTCCTCTT
The DNA here is from genome assembly GCA_963277665.1 of Viscum album. NCBI lineage: Eukaryota > Viridiplantae > Streptophyta > Magnoliopsida > Santalales > Viscaceae > Viscum > Viscum album. The sequence continues at coordinate 534,563,725 of OY728129.1, forward strand.
TAATTTGCACACACACACACACTCAAATGAGGTGTTATCTTCACTTCACCCACACAAGGCTACGGCCTTTCACTTCCTTTGCACACACAATTTGTTCTTTCTCTTTTAATCTTCAAGTGTGCACAACCAACAAGGGCTACGGCCTCTTCTTGTTCTTTTTGCACACAAGGCTCAAAGCCTTGGCCTTCCTCTCTTTGCACACACACAAATCTGTCTTGGCCTTGTTGTTTCTTTTGTGCACACACACACAAGCCGTAGGGTGTTCTCACTTGAACCCTTTCTACAAGGAGGCGCGCAAGGTGTCTTGGTGCAAGGGGCAGCCGCACAAGGTTTGGTGGGCTTCGTTCACGCAAGCCACAAGGGTGAAACCAGTGCAAGGCGCGCAAGGCCTCCTGCCGCGGGGCGCGCAAGTGCTTTAGCCGCGGGCTCCAACCAAGGGTGCGCAAGGCTTGGTGCAACCCCGGTTCTTCCTGCCGCGCAAGTAAGGCGCACAGGGAACTCTTCAAAGCCTCGGGTGGCTTCGGGACAACAGTCGCGCAAGTTCTTTGCGCGGGGCTTCAATCCTTCGCGAGGCAGAGAGATGCGCTCACGGGACTTCAAAAATTCAGCGCATCAGCAAGCATATTCATGCCTCAGGTCTTCTTTTTATAGGCGAGGAAGGCTTCAAATCCTCCGCGTGTTTTAACTTCAAAATCCCGAAAGTTTTGGATCTTTAAAATCTTTAAAATCTTTATTTTCTTTCCTCTGTTTCAACGCGGGTTTCCTTTTCTTTTCCTTCGGTTTCCTCCACGTGCATGCGACTTAGAACGCATGCACGGCCTTCGTTTAGGATTATGCATGCACATCATGCTCTCCACGTGGCCTCGGCAACTCCGTTTGCCTCGGCTGAAGTCCGAATTCTTTCTCGATGCATGCATGCAACATTTTTAGGCATGGCCGTGTTCGGTGTGGAGAGACGAGCTCAATGGAGGTCTTAGATCCTTCAGAGGTGGCCGGGAACTCGAAAACGGGTGGTCGGATGGCCTCTGGTTCAGCGGCGTCGCGGGAGATGCCTCGGCCGAGCTCAAGGTTGAGGACGAAGTCAGGGCCGTCGGATCAGATCTTCAACAGCCTGGATTAGATCGCGGCGCCGCGGATGGATCGTGCGGCGCAGATCAAGCGCGCGATCAATCGAGCGGCTCAGATTCGCTCCCGGGAATTTTTCCGCGTCCCACATCGAAATGGGCCGCGGAATTCTCGCGGTTTATCAATATGCCGCTCCCTCAAACCGGCAATTGAATCTTCTCCCCTCTCGGTGCCGCCCCGCACCGAGTTCTCCCTGCGGGCGCGCTCTGTGCCCACTCTCTGCTCCTGCGGGCGCGCTCCTAGCGCCCACTATGCACACACGGGTGCTCGGGCTTCACCACCGCGTGCCCTCGGGGCTTATACACGGCCCCTCTGCGCTCCTCCGGGCGTGCCCCAGGCGCCCATGCGGTGTCCTTGGGTGCGCCCCCTGCCTCAAGGTTGCTACCCTGGCCTTGAGGGTTCCCCATGGGCGTGGTGACCTTGAGTCCCACAAGTGCCTTGGGTGATGACCCTCGGCTGGCCTCCTTGGTGGCCTATTTTTTGCAACAAAAACACTAAGTCCTTTGTTAAACAAAGTGACCAAGTGTAACATGCCAAGTGCCACTCCAAGCCATTCTTCTTCCCATCTCTATTCTTCTTCTTCTTAAGAATTCCTCCAATTCTTCAACACTTATTTATCACTTAGGAATGGAATTCCCGAAGGGTCTTCATCTTCAACTGAGCTCCTTAATCACATAATTTCTTCAACATTCTTCAATGATCCAATCAGAGATCAAGCTGGATCTTCTTCTGATTCACATGCACTAAGTGATAGTGCATGGACTTCATAAACACCACTTCATCCACTTAGAAGTTGTGGATGGATCTCTTGCTTCTCCTCATGCATTGTCAATACAATGCATGGTCTTCTAAAGCTTGTTGTGACATTGTATCCAGTTGATACAAGTTCTTGGAACTTAATGATCAGCTCAGCAATCGTCAGATTTCCATGGAGAATGTTTCAACCATATTCTCCTATGTCACTTAGTGAATCTCCTAAGTGACATGCATCTTAGTACCATGGCCATTCTCCTTCACCACCAACACCATCACAACCTTTGGCATTCACATCTTGACATTCCTTGACTTCCATTCATTCCAAGACAACTTCATGTCTCATTGACAACAAATGCAACACAATGCACTTCACAAAGAGAATGAGGTATATAATTATTCTTTATGTGATGATCATGAGTTCCCCCTCTAGATAATATCCAAATATGAATATGGTGATTATCCAAGGATACATATTTTAATGATCCAGGGGTGCTAGTTGTGATAATTCAAGGATTTTTATAGTGATGATGTATGAATCCATATGAAGAAGAGATAAGAATACGATATGTTAGTCAAATAAGCTTACCTATGTTATTACTATAAGATTATCCATAATTCCTAATATATCAAGAATAATATTCCCTATGTGATGATCGTATTTTTCGTTTTTGATCTTACATGGGAATGATAATATATTACTCTTTCCATGTATAATCCTAAATCATAACTTCTCTTGTATAGTTTCTAAAAGAAAAAATAAACATGAAATGACCAATATCACCTAAGTCCCACAACAAAAATATATAGGAATCTTTCACCTATTAGTTCACATTATATGGCATCAAAATACATTGAAGCATTAATATATTCATGGATTCAAAAGGAACCAAATTGGTTCTTTTCATATGACCTTAAAATTTAAAACTTGTAATATTGCCAGACACTAATACATTTTGGATTTTCATATCTTATAAAAAAGATATGCAGGTTTATTTTTTTAGTTTTAACCCCAAAACATCATAATTTTTAGATGAAAAAAAATCAAAAGGAACTTTACATGGTCCTAGTTTTATGACCTAGATAAGAACCACAACGGTTTTTTTCACATGAACATAAATGGTATGATACATTGTTTTTAGTGTGACAAAAATAATTTTTTTGATTTACTTTATATTGATATATAAAGAGCCTCATTAATGATTCAGATCCAAACTCCCCTTCACTTACTACCTCCTTAGATGATGATAATTTCCAGACCACCTTGTTGGATAGTATTATACCATTACATAATCACTAAGAAAAAAATTTGAATAACCTCATATATATATATATGTTCTCTTAAATTAATTTTTTTGATCATTAACATTCATGGTGGTAACTTTTCCCACGCTTGAATTTGGGAAGAATTCCTACAAGTATATCAAATCATAAAGAGAGTCCCAAAGTAGGAAATAACTTCCCCTAAAAAGGAGAGTTAATCCTAACATCCCATCTTCTTAGACAAATTAAAACCCAAGAATAAATAGTAAATAGTTGATAAAAAAATTCCTTTGGAATAAAGGTTCACATTATATCAAAACAAATATGAGCATAGTTTGTGTAACATCCCAAGATTTTGTTATGAAATTTTATATAAATAAATATTGTGTCGAATTGATTATTTCACATGAAATACTAAAATAAAATTCACCATAATACAATTTATTTACATAAAACATTAGAATGGAAGGTGCATTTTAATAAAATATTAAAATTCAATATGAGATTCCATTAATAAAAGTATAAGTGGAATAAAACTATAAGTAATTAAAAATTCCATTTACATAAAATCATTATCCACATTATTTTCTAAGAAGGTCAATGCCCATATTGAAACAATATAAATAAGTATGGGAATTATAAATATTGAAAACATGTTGATAGGGATGTAAATGAAATCAATTAATTTTTAGATTAATGTATATAGGATTATATATAAGAATTAAATTTATTCATTATAAATATGTTTATTAGAAATATGGTCATTGGAAATATGGTTGTTGGAACCATTTTCATTGGATATTTGGTAAATGGGAATTCATTTATCCTATTGGTATATTGGTGCTTTGTAATATTTAATAAAAAATTGTAAATAATATAAATAAGAAAAATCAAATAATGAAATGAAATGTAATGTATTTAATTAAAACATTTTTATAAATATACTTTTATGCGTTATATTTTTTAATTTATAAATAATGATTAGATTTTTATATAAAATAAAATAAAATATTTTAACACTAATTATTGATAATATTTAAATATTTATATGATAAATAATTACTTTTAATTAGATATGGTAAAAAATATTTCAGATTATGAAATCATATTATAAGAGAACTGTTTTTATGGTTTTGTATATTTTTATCCAAAAATATTAAATCTATCATTTTAAATTTATGAATATAACCTAATGACTCAATGTATAATAATATATATTAAAAAATAATAAATTGGTAATTGATATGAAATAATATTAAGAACACTTAATGTTTTAAAAGTCATATTTCTATAAAAATAGTATTATATATATATATATATATATTTCAATTAGAATTTAAATTGTTCATATTTTAAAATTTAATTGAATTAAATGGATTATAAATTTAGATTTTTAATATTAATGTTGATTAAGAGGTGCCATCTTATATTTTTTTTAAAATATGATGGTGAGATAATTATACAAGGTAAAAAGTGGCTTGAAAGAGGTAAATTATCATGTATTATATATTATTTGATAAATATGATATTTATAAATTATTTAATTCTATTTTTATAATTTTTAGAGTCATAAATAAATTTATAAACAAAATTTTCTCACATAATGTTTGTAACTACCATGTGATTCGATGATTAACCTTTACCTAACTTAATTTTCCAGAAAATATGTCCCTCAATATTTTCCTATAAAATATTGCTCCTCCAACTATCAAAATGAATGAATTTACTTCATATATTTATTTAATACCTTACAATATTTCATCTCTTAGAGTCCTCTACCACGTTTTGAAGGATTTGGTTACTAGATGGAGTCCCACATTCATCATTTTGAGGGAAGTAATAAGGGTATAGAGTGATTCCATGAATGTATGTAACAATTTCATCATCATTAATTTTTCAATTGCATTCCGGAATTAAATATTTATAAATATCATCCTATTATAAAAGGATTTTATATTAACATCAATTTTTTTGATGAAATGATACTACTATTAAATTACTCTAAAATGTTTTTCCTTCCCTAATATAACATGTTCATTCTTGGGTCTGTTTAACGAAATACTTGAATAATGTTTTTCCAGCGTAACCATTTTTAAGCATGAATAATTGTTAAAAAAATTATAATTATAATATATGATATTAATGTGCAATATATATTCTAAATATGGTTCTAGAAAGATGGAAAAAAATCAATATAAATTAACTTGTTATCATAAAATTATCGAAACAACAATTATCATAGAAAATATTATCATGAAACATACCCATAATTTCCATAAATTGAACAAGGGGAAGAAATAGTCATTAGAAAAACGTATTTAACTATAATTAATATTTTTGGAATTATTAAATTGGTATCAAAGAATAAGTACCAACAAAACTTTTATGAAACATTTATAAAAAATAAAAATCACTAACTTTCGATGATAAAAATTAACTATGAATGACTAATATATGAATAATAAATTATTATAATTTAAGTATATAAAAGAAAATATAAATGAATTTTGTTCTTAAATTATTGAATAATAGTGATATTTTTATTATAGTAAAGGTTAATTTTATTTAGTGGATGTTTGGAGTAAATATAAGGGTTTCTCACATAAATTATCTTTTCTTGAGATATGTACCATATTTAAACCACATATTTTTTTTGTTTATATAATTCCCTTTGAATTTAATTTGTTATAATTTTCCTGAAATTAATGGGGATTACTAGTCCATATTCTATTTTTTATGCTATTTTAATTCTAAAGTAACAAATTCCATAGGTTTTTTTATCCCAATCTCATTTTAAAATCACAATTTTATATTTTGGAAATTATATATATGAATTTTTTTCTTATTATATATAAAATCATTCCATTTTATTATAGTATGGTTATTCATGGGTTTTAATTATATTCATTACAATTTATAATTATTTGGTTCGTAAGTTACCCAAAGTGATTCCAGTAATAAAAACTGACCTTATATCTTCATTTCAATCCAATATATTTCTATATCTTCCCCGTGTTATATATTTTATTTTATAAATATACTTATCTATAATTTTGTGTTTTTTATAGTATTTGATAATTTACATTATTTTATTTAAAAAAGTAATAATTTTTAAATGTTATTACTAATGTTTTTCCAACATTGGCGGAATGGTGAAAGTTTAATTTTATTATAAAAAAATTTTATAGAAAAATTGTGAAACCATCCAGTTCAACCAAGAAAGTAAAACAATATAGATTTAAAAAAAATTAAAGGAAAAATTCAACCTATTAGAGGATTCCTCCCTTTATAATTTCTATAAATATATTGTTCTATTTTTATCCAGATTGCTTGGATAATATATTCGAATTGATAGGCCACATTATCCCACACTTTTATAAACTCCTCCTCTATTATCTTATTATCATTGAAGCCTATAGTTAGGATTATATGTAGCTTTTGAAACTAATTTTCCTACCCCTTTTTCATGTTCACTTGAATTGGTCTCGTATTCGTCTCTTCCACATCCTCTTTAGAGGCATCAATAATCAATACCTTCTCCAGTATCTATTCCCTAGAGTAATGAATATGGTCCCATGATTTTTGCCTAGTCTTTGCATCTACAACACACTATGATCCAACTGTGTTCACCAGTCAAACATCACCAATATCAGCCTCTTCTCCTAAAAATCCCTGAGTAACAGTTAGGGGATCATCAAAATGCACCAATTCTCCCAATATCTGAGACCATTATTTTATAATATTTGTGTTCTTATCTAGAACTTGAACCATAGAGTAATGATCTTCAACCATTTCACTTCACCTCACCAAATTCTTGATGCCCCACTTCACCTATTCATTTTTAGATGACGCACCCTCCATTACCATGGTAAAGTATTTTTTTTGCTGATCTTGTCTCCATAGGTCTATGAAGGTATGACCAGTCCTTGCATCATTTAAATTTCATCCTCCTTATCACAATAAAAGTACTCAGGTTATAATTTTCTTTCTATTCCTTCTCCAACTATGGACTGTGTAGACCTCTACTGGATCCTCCATTTGCACTATCTTCTGAGAGTTTTCCATCTCTCTCTCCAACAACTCTTGCCCTAAGAATCACCATGAACCATTTTTCTTCATATTAGAAGTATTAGATCCCAACCCTTCAAAGTGATTACAAATTTTAATCACGGATATGATGAATATCCAGTTTGTTCCTCCCCCATCATTCACCCACTTCCCCAACTCATATCTTAAATCCTGCATCTAAAATTTATGTTCTTGTTTTTCACTACCTAAATTAAGTAACTATTTTCAATCCTAGTAACATATGCGTAACATGTAATCTTAAAATAAATGGACACAGATTACCAGGGCTAATCTACAAAAATATCCCTTGACCCTAGAACAACCAGAATAGTCATATTATCTCATATAAATCATTTATAAGCCTGCTGAAAATGTACACCACCTTTGGATTTGGATTGATCAGTCTTTACTCCTTCTATATGGGACTAGCACCAGAATAATATGTGTTGTTCAAGTGGTACATTGATAGGGAACAAAAAAATTATTGCACAAGATGCTGTCCAACATCGAGCCCTCTTTTCCGGTCCCTATGACCTCTATGAAAAGAGTTGAAATAATTCCCCATGAGATTACAGAATTAGTAAAACTTAGACCAAGATTCAAAATAACCTCTTATTTATATCATAATTATTCTCTAGTAGTGATCTAAATAAACACCACTTGTGGTATTGATACATAAACACCAACAAAGATGCATGGGGAAATTGGGTGACAAACAACATCTGTCCTACTATCATGGCACAAATAGAAACATATCATGTTTCTAATCAGGTATAAAATGGAGTGATTTTGAAAGGGAGGTGAATTTTTTGCGATTATAACCCAAAAAGCTGTCATAGAAGTATTACGATTCATATGAAAATATGAATACCAATGAAATAGATAGAAGGTATACCTATTAGAAACTATTGGGGGTCTCGACTATGAAAGAATCAAATTTTATTTCAAAGAAAAGTAAAACATCAAGTGATGTGTGTGGAGAAGTCCCAATACCTCATGATCTTGAAGACCCCAAGATAAAACTACAAACTTGTTAAAGGAGTTGACTGAGGGCCTTTGTTTTCTAAATTTAGTCAACATGAAGGGATTTAGTAGACCTGAATCCTCTAAAACTCCAAGATGAAATAGGAAGTTGCAAAAAGCCGTTGTATAGATATAGAACCTTCAAGATGATAATTATTGTGGGTAAGAATGGATGGAGATATGAGTTTGAGAAGGGGAGAAATGGAGGTAGTCAGGTAGGGTAAGGGGAGGATTTTACCCCTACTACAGAGAAGGGGGGAGGTGGAGCCGCGACCATCCACCAAGGGAATCAGAAAGTGGAAGAGTACCCAACCTGACAAGAATGGACCTTTCCAAATTTAGCTCACATTGCAAAAGTGTTAAAAAAATACTTTTTTAATTCTTTAAAAATGAATTACTTTTCCCACACCCATTATGATTTTTCATAATTAATATTCCAGTCCTTTGTTTTATAGTTTTACAAATTAATATTTCATTTAAATATTTTGTGATTTTTTCTTTAAAATGTTGTTATAAAAAAGGAATTTCCTCATGTTTTAATGAAATTTACTTATTATTTTAAAAAGGAATTGTATTATACATAATATTTTTACTTTTTATCAAGAATAATTGGGGATATTATTTAGCAGTACCATCTATATTATTTATCTGGGTGTCTTATGATAATGTTAATATTTTCATAAATACCATTTCTACCTCACAAATTAATTAAGGTTAGATGGAATTTTGAATGTTGGAAAGTACATTAGGAACACATATGATTTTTTTGTAAGTATGATATTTATACCTCTTATAACCCTTTAATGAATTTGGTAATGTGTTATTTTACTAGAGGTAATACATGGGAAATATTTTTTTTTCTCACAACATAATGTGTAAACATCATTATCTTTGTTCATGACATTATATGTGGACATCATTGGGTCTGTTCAAAAAATAATTTGGAGACAACATTGGGATTGTTAAAAATATAGTGTGCAAACTTCATTGTATTTTTCCCCACTAATTATGTTGACACGATATGGTATTATCACAGATAAATGCGTGGGAGTGATCGAGTTTACACTCAACTAAATATGGGGGCATGATTGGGTGTTCTACCAATGTTATGATTACTGGTTGTCATGTATAGACAATATCACTATGTTTTTCATCATGACTATGTTATTATGTATTGATCTTGATTAGAGAATCACGTTTTGACATTTCTATTTCCCATCTATTATGTTTTTTATTAATATTCACTATGTGACTCATGATTTTATCATTTTCATTTTAGTAGGTATGATTCTCTTTTATTATGGTCAAGAAACTAGATCATGTTATCTTACCCACATGATTATATTATGATCACCTATGATATTTGATTGATATATTTTATATTTTCCCAATATTAGCATATGAGCCGATCCTTTCTTAGGTTTATATTCAATTTTTTATGAAGGTTAGTATTATTTATGATTTTTTAAAAAGGGTATTATTTGATAAAACTATTTGTGGGTGATTTTAGAAATGTTTTAAAAATGCAGTTTAAATATCTAATATTTAATAAAACCAAAACATTGGGATATGGTATTATGTGAAATTATTTAATAAATTTTTAAAGGATATAAATGAAGTAAAATATATGTGTTTAATGCTTAGTTCATCTCATATGGTACCATATCATAAGTCTAAATTATGTGTTTTTAGAATGGGATCCAAACGTGTATGTTTAGGATACCTCTGTTGGAATAAATTCACATGGGTATTGTTTGTATTTGAGAACTGAACTCATGAGTATAGCTCTAGGTAGATTCAATTATTTCCGAACTAGTGTTTAATTTTTAATGTAATAGGTTAAAAAGTATAAGATACCTATATTAAAAAATATATTATGAACCAAACGCGATGTATGATGAACCTAAAATTTAATAAGTTTCATAATTGAACATATCATAGGTTTGATTTTCCTTATCATATGAAAACATAATCCGATCAATATTTCTAAATAATCACACTACTATTTTTGGTTTTAGTAAATATATATATATTGGGATAATCAGATTAAGGATGAGAGGGATGAACAATGTTGTCACTTTCCTAATGAGCTACCAAACAATATGGGAGAGGGAGTAAAAATCATCATAGAAAATACTATATAAGGTAATGAAGAAGAAATTAAACAATTTTGATATTTATAATACAATAGAAAGGATCAAAACACAATTAATTCTTTTGTGCATCAAAAATAACATACATTTATTTGATCTTTTTATGCACAAATTTATGAGTAAAGGACAAAAATGAAATAAAAATCATATCATTACTATAATTCTCATATTAAGATAAATTAGTCTTGGGTTTGTATTTTTTGGATGAAAAATAAGACCAATGGTGGACCTTGATAAAGAATAAATGGTAAGTTGATGAAATGTAATACATGGAATAAGAGGAGTTTAATAGGGGTTTCTTCATTAAATATGTTCCTCAAAATCTTTTCACTAAAAGGTGTGTGGAATTCCATGATCTGAAAAAGGGGATTAATCCATTGAAACCTATGTGGAAAACATCACAATGAATTTATGGTAAACTTCATTATTTATCAATGAGCATGAACCAAAAATAAATTTTTTATTTAGCACCTTAAAAAAAGTATGGAAAATAGTTTAGCTCTAAGGGAATTTTATAGTAATGAATATATTTTTTGATGTGATCTATTAGAGGATTTAGAAATTATAAATTCTCAATATACTTATTATTTTTTTTAAATATATATAAAAATATATTTATAGAGATATAAAATGAAAAACCCATAGAGGAAAGAAAATTTATTTTCTTATAAGAAATAACGAGGGAAGAAGGATAAGGGGGTTATCTCAAAGGAATTCATAAATTATTTATTTATGGAAGTGGTTGGAGTAAATCAAATTAATTACATGAGATATAAAAAGTACAAAAAATTAAAGGGATGAAAACAATGTTCTTCCTAAAGAAACACTAACACTACAACTGTTTAATGTAAGGATTATAGACATTATTGAAATTAGTGCACCAATAAAAGGATTAATGTTGATAATCAATTGAAAAAAAATATAAGTCATGTTAGATTGTGAATTCTTGTAAAATAATTATTGTTGAAGTCGACCAAGTAAAAAAATTGGTGAAAGGTACACTTTTGATCCACTCTAAAACTATAAATAGATTATATGGTTGTGTTTTTACATAGTTATTTATTCTGGAAAATTTGTTTAGGACATCAAATCACCATAATAATATCTAGATATTGAATTATCAATGAAACAAATTTTGGTATTATGATTTCATACCAATCCTATAACTCATATCTAATTGAGATTTGGGGGAATATATTTCCAATAAATCTTATTATCCTCTATTTAGTTTATGTTGATGTGATTTTGGGTATTAATTTTCTATCACCTCGTAGATTCAATATTAATTTCTATGATACATAAGACACATTTCACATCCCAAATAATCCCATGTTCATCTATCCATAAAGGAATAACTATGAACCTCTAATGGAAATTAATTAAATTATATAGTTATTAATACCCAATGATAAGGGGAATTTAGCTCAAATGGTTGGGGCACACCTTAATATATAGAATTTTTATATTACTAAGGAAAAGCGAGTTACTAAGTCCTTCCTCAGATAATAAGGTTTATATTTTTTTTAAATTATTTATTGAGTGTTTCATATCTTGTATACACCCTAAAGAAGTTTCACCAGTAAAATAAAACTGTAATTACAAGTATAAAATTAATTTAAGGCATGTAGAATAGAACACTTCCAAATTATTAATTGAATTTCCTTTTAAATTAATAACATTTTGAATTACTTGTTTCATAATATAAAATAAAATAAAATAAATGATTTTTAATATTATTGATATAAAATATTACAACATAGGATTAAACATTATAGAATACGATAATGAAATAATATATATCATTAACAAAATTATAATTGGAATAAAAAAACATGTAAATAAAAATACCACCATCATAAAATATTTATAATTGTGGTTTTCCATGAATATTACCACCCAGATTACAATAATGAACCAAGTTAGAGAATTATAAATATTATATACATGTTTATAGGGAATTAAATGGATAGGATGAATGGTTCTATGAATGTATATAACACTATATATAGAAATGGAATATAACAATTAGAAATATAGTTGTTGGAAATATTACTGTTGGAAATATATTCATTGGATATCTGGTACTTAGGAATGCAGGTATCCAAAATGAACATTAATGTTATTAATAATTTAGTAAAAATTTAAAAATAGTATAATTCATAAATAATATATATTTAAACAAGATGAAAATATTTAATGAATATAATTTTGAAAATATATTGTTATGTGTTAAATATTATTATAGCCATTATCATTAATCAATCTTTTGAAATATATATAAAATTTGAAAAATATTTTTAATACTAATAATTGATTAAATATTAATTATTATAAGGATAATAATTAATATTGATGTCACATGGTAAACTAATATAGTATTAAAAAATAATTCCTTTCAAAGTATTATTTCTAAATTATTATGTAGTTTTAAATTAATAAATTAATGTGTTCATTTTAAATTTATTAATACAATGAAATTTGTAAATTTATTAGAAAAAAAATTAAAATCATATAATTAATAGTTGTTAAGAGAAAAATATTTAGAACAATTAATTATATAAAAGTTATTTTTCAAAAAAAAATGGTTATTTATATATTTATATATTTTTATAAAAACAAAATTTATCATATATAGAAATCTATTTAGATTTAATAAAGTACAAATTTCAATTCGTCTCATAAATATTTTTAAATGGATTCATCTTATATTTTTTGTAGAAAAATAATTATTATGGTGAAAACATTTAACAATGTAAAATAGGTGTAAAAAGTGTTAAATTGTTTTGGATCAATTTTTTTATTTAATATACTAATTTTTGAATCATAGAAGTACTTTTTAATGTAAAAGATTCATAACTAAATTTTATATCTAGTATTTCCTCATATTTGTTTCCCAAATCCCATGTGATTCCATCCTTACCAACAACCTAAATCAAATGTATATGGAAATTTCTCTCATTTTTACCTAAAAAACACCCCACATATACGCCTTACAAACTACCATTTTCCTTCAAATATCATTTGAATACCTATCAAATTTTACTTTCTTATATTTCTCTCCCACATTGGGTATATTCCGATTTGATGAAGGATTTCTAAGATCTTCATTCTAAAGGGAGTCATCCTGAGAATAGGCAATTTCATCAAAGTAGGAAAATGTTCTTTATCTTTCTTTTTTTCCAATTAACATATCTTCTAAGTTCATTTTAAATATCATCATAAACAATAATTATATTATACCAACATAACTATTCTTAGGAAAAAAAATTATTAATTTTATATAACTCTAAACTCTTACTCATTCAAAAAAATATTATATTTTTGTTTAGGCTAGTACAACTACCTTAATAAATGATGTTTTACCAACATCACAAGTTTTCACCATGAATAAGATAAAAATACTTAATATAAGAATTTGAGGATATTAAAGAGTAATATCTGTGGTGAATATTGTTATTGAATGAAAACCAAAATAGTTTCATCATGAACTCTCAAAAATATTTTAATATAACATCATGAAATGCACTCAAGGAGAAGATCCTTCCATATAATATGAAAATGAGTAGACTTGATAAAGAAATATGTAATAACCACTATAGTATAATACCTACTAGATGTTTCTCGAATCCTAGTGAAATATTCCATGTTAATATAATCCAAAATCAATATAGTTATTGGTAATGGTCTCATAAAACCTTTATGATAGTATCTCCCATCCATCACCTACTGATAGACCTAGAATGTTGATATATAATAAACAATTTCTTGGTAAAAATTATACCACAAAGAAATCTATCATAAATCTCATTTCATCATGGTGCTATTAGATTGTGTATATAGATATAATCAATGGGATTAATCATGTAATTATATCTTCATATAATGTACCAACAGAACATATTACCTCTTTAGTGATTTCAATATACCATTTTCCTAGAAAAGTCTAACAATATACATCTTTCATAACATTAATTATCTTTTCTAAATTCTTGTATGAAGTTGAAATATTTTTATATTATCCAATAGATATGTTATATAAATAATTTATAAATGTTATTATGTTTATGCTTCCATTATAATTCCATAACCAACATTACTATGCTTATGAATATGATATTGTTGTCCATCCTCATCAGGGTCAAAACTCTATGATCCTTCCTAATAAATTCATTACGCAACTTTTTTTCTTTGTATGTGTGGTATTGTACTGAGAAATCATACTTTATATTCAGCTATAAGCATATAAATTGCCTCATGTAGAGGTATTTCAAATATAATATGTATTTCAAACTATTTTGATTAGTATATATTTCACACATCCCACTATAGTGATAGGGTCTCCATATTTTTTAGGAAAAGAATACAATAGTGAATTGAGGATTATGGGTTGAATAATAAAGTCCATGGATCATAAAATTTCTTTATGTGTAACTAATAACTCTATACATTACTGTATATCAGAAACATGAAAAGTATTTCAATTCATGCATAATTACTAATGATATAATAAGAAAATATTTAATTAAAATATTTTTTCATAATTATATTTTTACAAATTACATATTATTATTTGTACATTATTATTTTATGTAACTATAAATATTAAAAAAAGTTCTTAATACCAAATATTGATAAAATTGAAATGGTTATAAAAAATAATTAATTTTGACGGGATATGGTTAATTTTATTTTATATTAAAGAATAGAATTTTTTAAAGAATAGTTTTTTATTTTATTTTATTTTTCATCATTATACCAATTTTTGAGATTTGGTAATTTTTATTAATAATTGAAAAATAAAATATTTTAAAATATAATAAATAAAAAAACAAAAATAAAATATTAAATTAAACTATCTTGTTATAAATATATATTTATGTGTTACAAATAATTAATAATATAATTATTACTGAAGAATGACTTTATGTACATAAAATGTAAAATAATGTTTTATTCCAATTATTTATAAAATTTGAATGGTTGTAAGACAAATAATAAAATTTAATGGGATATTGTTAAAAGTGTTTAATAATAAAAATTGATATTTTTATAAGAATTATTTTGAAATTATAGTGTGTTTTAAACTTTATAAATTAAAGTGGTCATTTTAAATTAATTGTTATAATGAAATTTTATAATTTATAATAAAATCTATTAACACTCATTTAATTTATAATTTATATAAAAAATTAGTAAAACGGTTAAGGACTAAAAAGTACATTTTCCAAAAAATGGGTTTTTATATATTATATATATATTTTTAATAATTTAATTTCTAATATATATATATTTAATTATATTAAAATAAGTCAAAATTTAGATTCTTCATGTCAAATATTTTCAAATGGGTTCCTCTTATATCATTTGTGAAAAATAATTACCATGGTGGAAAAATTAAAAAATGTAAAATGGGGGTAAAAAAAAGTAAATTATAGTGTATAAAAAACTGTTCAATTCATATGATATTTTTTAATTATAGATGTCATTTTATATGAGAAACAGTTTTTAAAAAATGTATCACTAGTCTTTACGCATGAAACATACCTGAATCCCATGTGATTCCATATTTACCCTTCACAAAACTAAATTTTCTATGAAAAGCTCTTTCATTTTATTCTAAAGTCAAAGAGCTCTACCCTATACCTAAAAACCTATATTTTAATTAAAATATTAATTTAAATACTATAGTTTTTTCTCACTCTTAATTCCCTATCCCACTTTATAAATATTTTGTTTATATGAGGGATTCATATGATTTTTATTTCTAATGTAGTTATCTTGAGAAGGAGGGATTTCATCAAAGTAGGTAAAACATTATTATTCTTATTTACTCTATTTAACTAATAATATACACTCCTTAAAAATAGTCTAATGGAAAATAATTTTGTTATATTTACATCACTATTCTACAAATAAAGTGATACTTGTATTATATAACTCTCAACTCTAGCTCATTCATTAGTATATCATGTTTTTGTTTGGGTCAGTTCAACAACCCACATGAAAAATACTGTAAAAAAATAATTTTTTTTATCTTTAATAAGTTTCAAATAAATAATAAGAGTAATAAATGATATTAAAAATTAATTTATTTTATTAATAGGGTTATGTAATTTTGATATAAAAATGAACAGTGAATATAAATTAACTTCTTTATGGGTACGTTACTATGAATAAGTTTTTCCTAGATTACATTCTCATAAACCATTCCCATATATTCCATCAAATGAAATTGGGAATGAAAAAAATAATTGAAAAAAAAGGACACAAATACCACTAATAATCAGGAAATTATAAATATTTTATCAAATAACAGCGACCCACATCATCATTATGGAACTTGCGCAAAAAAAAAATCACCAACATATGATAATGAAAATAAAATATATGTAACTAATATATGTGAAATGACTGATTATATTTGATGTTTATAAAAATAAAATATATATGAATAATTTTATGAAATAATTATCAATATTACCATTTCTATTATAATGGTTATGATTTTGATTTGTGGGTGTAATGAGTAAAGGAAAGGGTTTCTCATCGCAATTATTTCTTTATCTGTTCGATATTTATCATGTTTCATCATTAGTGTGAATTATAAATTTCCAAAACAATTTATTTTATTATAATTTTAATGAAGTTTCATGTATTTCTAATTCAATCAATGGGTTTTTCTATCAATTTATTTGATTCAAATGTTACTAAATCTATAGGTTTTTATTACCAATCTCATTTTGAAATCGATATTATCTATCGTTGAATAGAAATCAAGGGGAATTATTTGTAATTCACTCTAAAAATAAATCATTTATTTATAATTTGGTTATTAATGTGGTTTATAGGTATTCTTCCCATTTTACCTTTATTTTGTTCATAATTTACCTAACATTTTTCTTTTAAGAAAAAACAGACCTCATCACATATTTTTTGTCAATGTTATTACTCCTCCGTTTTAATATTCATTATTTTTTTATATATTAACATATACATACTTCCATTATATCCAATGTTGTTAATAAATGTACTTGAATTAATTTACCACATTAATTTTTTTAACAATCTTAAAATGGTAATTTTCATCAAACATTGAATCACAATACAAATAATTGAAATAAAATTAATTTTTATTACTTTCCACATGAATGAATTTTCCCAAATTTATAACTATTTTTTATAAATAATATTCCCTAAAAAAATATCATGATTTTTTAATGATATATTTATTCCCATTATTTTTAAAAAATTTAATTTTAATATAAATGTTAGTAATAAAAAATTTATTTAAATATTTTTTGAATCAATTACCTGAAACTGCAAGAAAATTGTTTTTAAACTATGCCAACATCCTTTTTATTTATTAGGTTTCACAATGGATATTATATAAAGATAAAATATACTATATATCCCTATACTTATAAAAATCATGTAAGGATTTTCATGAAACCTATTTCAATCTCATGGGTTAATTAATCTATGAAGGAATTTTCAAATTTTTCATATACTTATGGAACACATTTGTATGGTATGATATAATGATATGATTAGGTTAATTATATCCTAATAATGAATTGGTTAAAGTGTTATATCTCATAAAATCATGTTTTTAATGATTTTGTTATCTCATTACATATTTTTCCAACATGATTGGGTTTTTTCACACTGAATGGATATACTCACTAGGTTTGTTTACAACATAATATATAGACCTCATTGATTTTCTTCACTATATAGTTCCTAGAAATAATTAGATTTTTTCACAACTAAATTCATTGGAATGATTTGGATTTTTCAAAACTAAATTCATGATCACGATTTGGGTTTATAATAATTAAATGCATTGGTATGATTGAATTTTCTCATGTTGTTTTTATTTCCTATAATGATGATTATAAAGTCTCTATGTTAAAACTAATTAATATGTCATTATCTATGGATATTGACAATAAACTCACAAATTTATATTTAAATGTATCATTTTTTTGTTACGACAAAATATATCAATCAACACTCATTATTTTTTTATATTTATTTATTGGGTTTGCTTCTCTTATATTGTGTTCATACACCTTGATTATGTATTCACACCGATATTCTTATCTTTTTATTACATATGATCTTTGATTAATATATCTTATGTTTATCCTCACCTTGTATTAGATCTCACAAATTATTATGATTCCATTTATAAGGATATTAAGGAGGGTATTATGTGTGATGTTTCTGAAAGGGTAACATGTGAGAATAACATTTATGAGAGATATTGAAAATAATGAAAAATAATTGATTAATGTATCTAATATCCAAGAACACTAAACCATTGGGTTATGGGATTGTGTGAAAGTTTTATATTCAAATTTTAATTTATAGAAATAATGTAAAATGTACATGTTAAATTACTAGTTCATCTCACTTGGTATAAAATAATATGTTTAATACATATGTTTTTATCACTAGATTTGGGTTTTTTGGTAAGACTAACCTTATTGTGCATTAAAAAATTAAATGGATGATGTGAAATCTGATGGCCATAAATGATTGAGTTATATTTGGCATCATGCTTTATGGGTTTTATGGAACATCCTAAGGGTATTTAAGAATAAAAATATATTGTTGAACCTAACATTAAGTGATTATCAAGTAACCAAAAATAATTTAGTTGCATCAAGTGTTAGGCATCCCACTCTAATATGGGTTGAAATTATATATAAAATGTAAAAAGAAACATGAATTGATTACCCTATAAAATTGGTTGATATTTATTCAATTACATGAGATATTTCATTGATTGGTTTTTTTGGTTATGGTTATAGATCCCTTCAGTGATTTTAGTGAATCCCAGTGTGTTCCCTTAAATCAAAGTGGAAGTATTAACCATTCATCACCACATTTCAAACTTATGATACTAATCAGTATCCACCATGATGGTCCCCAATCAATTACTAATCACCAACTGATATTCCTGATAATATCAACAGTTTTAATGAAGTAAATTCAACCTATTAACCACATGTTTGAAAATTGTATGTTTTAAATAGGGTATAAGTGGATATAGTCTATTATATCGGATTTTTATAACACATAAATCATATTAAAATAAAATTTAATGAATGCATATTTTTTTCTTAAAGGTAATCAATTAAAAGTGTTTGAGGATATCAGAACTATATTTAGAATATCATGGAATGGGTTTTGAGTTATTTTATGAATGATGATGAAGGTTTGAGAAGGATATAGTTCATGTTATAGCCTATTTTCAAAATTTAGGTTGAGGCAAATGAACAATCACTTGTCTACCTCACTATTGATCCAAACGGTGAGTCATTTGTTCTTGTGATCAATCCATTTATTTTAAATTTATTTTGGAAATGTAAATCATTTATTCATCTAGTTGATCCATTTTCAGTTTTATAGTTATGTAATATATTAATCCATACTAGGATTAATAGCCTATCCAATTCACATTACTGATCAATATAATTAGTGGTATGTTTATAAAGTTGATAAATAAATTTTATTTCCTACCTCTAGGCTAATATATGAAGTAAATTTATTTCACATGTGGATGATAAATTAAATTTATTATAATTATTCATGGTCAATGGATATACATGCATTCAATTTCGGATTTCACTTGAATTCTTCTTATAGTCGATCCAATTATGATTTCTTTAAGATGTCAACAATACATAATAATTTCAGAGGGAATAATTTGTAAATAAGAAATTTTTATGGATTTTAATATATGAAGATAATTTTTTTATATAATTATTGTGTTATATATAATGACTAAATCATTAAAAATTTATTATTAATCATTTAATGATTAAATAGGGTCCACTCATAGCATGAAAACTGAGTTATTTTACTGTGAGGATAAAGGAGAAGGGAACCAAAGAAAAGAAATAAATTTGGGTCTATAGTATATGGTGTTTTTTTCAAGGCTATTATCATGGGTGAATGAGGAATTTTTAAAAAAATATAAATAACTTTCACATCAAAATAGATTCTTGAAGCCACACACATGGAGTTTTTTAAAATTATTAAAGCTACATTGTTTTTAGAGAAGATGACTCTGAAAATATTTAAATGTCATATTAAAATTAAGAGCTAGATTCATATTGATATTTTAATTTTATCCTGGAATTATTTTTAAATATTTTTGAATAATTGAAAAAATATGATTTATTACCTTATATGATCTGCTAGTTTTCACATAAAGTATTTAAATAACATCTTGGATAATATTGTATTGATATTTATTTTCTAGAGAAGGAAATTGAGGTTTCATTGTAATATTTTTGAAGCACTAAATAATATTTTCTATATAACTAAAAAAATAAGCGAAGGAATGAATAAAAATAAGATGCTATTCTTGGTATCTAATTTTAGAGATATTATAGAAAGTGGAAAAAGAATACTTTCTTTAATTCTTGTTGGGAATAAAGAAGGGGTATAATAATATCATTCTTGAAGTCTTATTCTATGAGATACTTTCATATTGTGGTAAAACTAATTAAACAATAACTATTGTGTGATATGAACTTAAAACATTAAGATAATATATTGTGTCACTTGTCCATCATTATTCCCATATTTCTGTAATTATTTATATTTTTTCTATTGGACCATATGATCATGGGGATTTCAAGATCATTCCAATGACTAGACTATATTTTTGAATAGTTTTCTAAAACAAAATTGTTCCATTTCTATGTGTAATTATCAACAAATTTAATAATGAATCAATTTTACTTTAAATAGTGGAGAAGTTTATTTAAAAATGGAAATAGAAAATGAATTTTTAATCATTCATTCACCCCATCTTAGTGATTTCATCAATCTTATGGGTGGTTTTTTAATTTTATATTAGATACAAACTCTTTCATTTTATCATGAATATTTATTGTGTAATGAATAATTATTTATGTTTTTAATTTCTGTTATCAATAATGGAAAATATGGACACATTAAAAAAATAAGGGGATCCATACATTTGATGAAAAAATTACCATATTTATGAGTGAAATATGTTTTTATATCTATTAGATATTAGTTATGATGTCCTAGAATCTAGTACTGATAGTTTTATCATGTATAATAAAGGTACTATAATAAACAAAATGATATAATGAATCTATAAAATTATGGAAATTATAAAAATCCTATATTATCCACTCTTTCTAATTGTGAATTTCTTAATTTTAATTAAATCGTCACGATTAAAAGTATTATGGATAAGCTTGAAAATATTTATAAAGGAAAAAATACAGTGAAGAAATAAATGTTATAGATTTAAATATTATAACATATATATATAAATGAGCAATGGATAATATTTTAATGAAATCTCTTTAGGAGAAATTATATTATTATAAAATTTATGAGATTTGGTAAAAACTGAATAATTCAATAGTGGTTTAGAAGATCTCGTAGTATCTACTTAAAATAGTTGATACAATGACCTCAAATTTGGAATTTATATACTCATGTTCTATCTATTTTGATGAATTATATGTTATTATCATGGATTAATATACATGGATGGATAATTCTATCTAGAATAAGTGAATTAAAAAAGGAATAATTTTTTTAAAATCATATAAGTAAGATAAAGGTTATATGAAAGGAAAAGATGATGAATTTGACTATTTTGATATGAAATAATAGTTTAATGAGAAGTTTTATGACTTTATGTCACTTTTATCTTGAATATTGAGATGGGGAAAAGAAATTTAAGATGAAAAAAAATTCTTTTTAGATTCTTAAAGTATGGGACTATAGGACACATTAAAGTAAACATTCATATATTGGGGTAATTAGAAGCTATTGATGAATTTCATAATTTTTGTGATGGTGATGGAAAGTTACTCATTTCTAAAATTAATTATGAAAATATATTTAGTGGTTTTTGTTGTGGTTATGGATACGAAGAAGAAGAATCATTGATGGATTTTATTTCAAATAGTGAGTTTAAATAGTGAATACTAAAAATCAATAAACATGAAAAGGAGAATAAGATGCTGAAAATGGATGATAAACTTACCACAAGTCATGAATAAAAACATATTGAAGAAAATTCTATGTTATTGGATGTAATTTGTGATATAAAAAATTATTGATTGTTATAAGACATTGAAAATCAATAATAAAGATAAATTAAACGTGTATTAGAAGGATCTAGACATTATTAAATAAAGACTAGCCAATGTTGAAGACTAACTAAAAAACTATAGATCCAATATGAATGATTTTATTCTAATAGTTGTGCAATGATCAATAAAGGAATAAATTTATTATTACTAGAATAAACCAACCTCAAAGGAAGTAAATAATTATGAAAATATTGTTAATATGCTTATAAAAAAGATACAAGTTTCTAAGAGCATGTTTACAGATAAAATAGGTGAAATAAATATATCTAGAAATTTGGGAAACCTAAACCCAAAATCAAAAAATCCCACAACTAGTTACACTGAAGAAAAAAATAAATGGGTTAATTTTGAAAATATGTTTCAAGGTATTGTAATATTATAATATCATAAAAATAATATTTTTATTTTATAATAACCATGAAAGAGAAAGGAAAGATTGAGGGAAAAATTTATTATAGAGGAAATTATGACTTTTATGGCTACCATGAGCATTTTAAAATATTCAGAAAAAATAAAATAATTTATTGTTTTAATAAAAAAACCTTATGAGTTTAAAATTACATGTAGATAAATATAGGAAAGATATCATCCTATTGAATGGATAGATATTTTGAATAATGTAGTGAATTCTAGGAAGAAGATGGGGAACATGCTTAAAGTAATATAGGTAGTTTGTATTAGACATGAAAATTCTAGTCATCTTGAAAATGAATGTCTAAATATATTTTTTTGATCATAATAGATTATAAATTAAAATTCGTGATATACATAGGAAATAAATGCTAATTTTAAGTAAAATGTGTTTATTCTTTAAGTTTCTCTTGAGGATTCAAAATGGTTGTGTACATGGATCTAAGATAGTATATGTTCTTCACATATTACATAAGTTTTAAAGTTGTTGATCAATTTTATATATTTAAAATACTTGAGAATAAATTTATACAAAAAATAAAAGGAGAATATTTAATTGTTATTTTTAAGGGAAAAATGGAGTGAAAAAATACATTATTTATTTTGGGGTTGATATCCATTCTTTTAATTTTTTTTACCTAGTCTATGATGAAGGCATCAAATTAATTTTTAGTAAAGAATGTTTGTTGGTGGAAGGATTAATTATAGGTATATTTTTACAATAGGACAACAAATTAATTCTACCTAATTTCAATTGGGAGATACTAAAAAATAAAGCTACCTATTTATGAAATAGGTAAATCAACCATGGAATAGAATGATTGGTTATAATTTTCAATGTAATATGTGAAATATTTAGAAAATAAGAAGTTTCCATGAGAGTTATAGGATTATTTGAGAATTTTATTATATATGTTATGTATGGAAGAAGTGGAAAATTACTAATTAATCACTAAAGAAAGTTGAAATTTATATATTTCTTCTTTGGGATCATATTTATTCCAACATATGTCGACCCTTAGGAATGAAAATAAAATAAATGAGAATTAGTATTTAATTTCCTTTATTGATGAATATATTTTCATGTTTCTAATCATTTTTATGAAATAAAAATCAAAATACTATAATTTTTTCAAAAGTTTTAAGGTTGGTGTTGAAAAAAAATAAATTTACCCCCTAAAAAATATTTCGATAGAAAATAGTGATAAATAAATAAATGGTATATTTAAAGAATACATAGAGAATGATGATATTCAATTTTAAAACAATGAACCATTTACAACAAAATAATTTGTCTGGTAAAATGATACATTATAATATTAGTGTAGATAGATCAAAGAATGTTCAAATTAAATGATATTTCTTTTTTTAGATACAAGTTATTAAATAAAAAAATTCTAAATAACATTACTGATTATATAAACCATGTTTGTAAATGTCACCATATTATATTTCAAATAACCTATATTTTGATGTATTTTATGATATTTCATAGTCCCTTTATAATTAATGTACAATGTAAAAACATAGAATTTTTATGAGAAGTGGTGTTTAAAGAATCTTATAGGGTTATCCCCAAAACATAAGAGGATATTGATATTGATGAGGTAAATATATTGGAACAAGAAATGAAATAAGGAACACATAAAATAGAAAGTGTAGTAGGTTATGAATAAAATTTGTATTGGTAAACAATATGAGTATATTTCAAAAAAGGATTTATTTTTTTAAGTAGTTTAGTTGGAAGATGGTCATTCATCCAACTCATGTGATGAGTATTAATGACACTCATCTAATACAAGTATTAGAATATTTGTGAAAGTCTTAAAAATTATAGGACATCAATGATAGTGAGATTAAAGTATGAGAACATTGAGGTAAACATCATGTACCTCACTATTTTCATAGGTAAGTGATGTTGAAGAAACAAATAAGCATCAAGAATGGGTTTATTCTAGGAATGAATAATTGCATCATATAGAAAATAATGACATATGTGAATTGGATACCAAACCCGAAGGAAATAATATCATGGGAAAATAATGGTTTTTATATAAAAAGTTTAATGAAGATGTTAAATGATTAAAAAAAGAATGAATAATGTGTAAGGGACATTATATGGTCAAAGGAGTTGATTTTCATGATATTTTTGCACTATTGTCTAAACTGGAAACCATATGAATATTTATTTCTATTTCCTCCAAAAGGTAATTCAAAAAATTTAAAATATATTTTAAGTTATTTTTTCATATTGGTTAGCTAGAAAAATAGGTTTTTATTTAGAAACATTGTGTTTTCATGGAGGGAGAAGATGAGAAACCATATTTTCAAGTTAAAAAAAGAATTATATTTGTAGAAATAATATCGAATATATTGGTATTCAAAACTAATCACCTTCATTAGGTAAAAATAATTTAGAAAATGGATGGGGGATAAAAAACTCTACATAAAATATGTGAAGAATTTTTTTATACATATATATATATATATGATATCATATTTTCTTGAAATGATGAAGAAAATTCAGAAGCATTTTCCAAAGAGATGAAAGTGTTGTTTAAAATTTACATGATTTGTGAGCTGAAATATTTTATCATATTAAAAATTTATCATGAGATATAATAATAATTCAATCATAAGGAAAGTATACTATAATACATTATAAAAAATTTCTCATGGAAGATTCAAGAAATGTTTCTATACCTACCAGGGTTGGAATAAAGTTTTCGATAGACTATAAATGAAAGGAAGAGGACAAAAAAATTTAAAATATGATTAGATGTATGTTATAATTAAAATCATCAATTATGGATATAGTCTATGTTGTCACCCATTTTGTTATATTCAAAATTGTATAAAACAATGTAACATGTTATGGTAGATAAAAGTATACTTGTTATGTTAAAATTATTTTGGGTTATAATACGAACATGAAACACAGTTGAATCTGTATGGATTTTCACATATAAATTTGATAAGAAGTGCTAATGGAATAAATTAAACATCTTGTAAAGTGTTATTATTTAGAAAATTTTGTGTTTTTGGAACACAATGATTTATAATTCAATTACATCGAGAACTACTAAGGTAGAGTATGTTTTTCGATGTCTAGAAACTAATCAATTTTTATTGAGGAAAACATAGTTGTAATAATTAAAGGTCAAAGTGCAGTTTATAATTCTATTTGGTTATGATAATGAAATTTTTATAAACAAAAGAAAAAAATTTATTTTTTCATTCTTTACGTAAGAACATTGGTATCAAATAACACTTAATTCAGTAGAGTTTTTAAAAATACATTTAATTTGTGAAATTTTCCATTATTGTTATTTGTAAATGAAATTATAAATAATCTTTCACATAAATTATAAAATAATACAATGTAAAAATATGAGGAGTTTATTTTCATTGTCGGTTATTTGGTAACTGACTTTGAAAATATAGTTTTCATGTTACTTCTTTAATAGATGATGTGAAAAGATTAATTGATTACATTAGATATTAAATAATAGATGTGAAAAACCATTAATGTTTTATAGAACATCTAGGTGAATTATTTTATGTTCATTAATTCATTTGAAATATGTCATCTTTCTCTCACATTTTTAATTATAACCCTTTATATTTAAATCTCTTTCAATTGAAATCTCTATCAGTTGTCATTAAACTCCATTTCCACCCTTAACCATCATCATCCACAACTTTACCATCTATTTATCATTAACCCATTATAATTTATATTTGTGTTTTTATTTCATATTTTTATATTTTATACATCGGAGGTATGTTTTAATTGATGAACATCTTTATGGAATTTTTTTCTTGAAAGATCATTACGATAACTTCTATTTCTAATCAATTTTCTATTTGTATTAACAATTATAATTATTCAGAAATATAAGGTATGTTTTAATTGATGAATAATTATTTTATATAAATGATTTATTAAAATACTATTTGATGAATTAATGATACTCATAATGTTATTTTTCTGAGTAACATGTTTATTAGGTATGCTTTTTTACTGCTTCAGAATGATCTTTTTGAAGGTATAATGGATTATTGAAACTGAATATAGATAATTTATTAGACATTATTAAATGATTATTTTTACTTCCCAGTAATTTTTGAATATTTTATAAATAAATGATAAGTAAATATGTTCAAAGTGATTCTTTTTTGTATAAAATTTTTACACTTTATTTTATTTGTAAAAGATATTAATTTATTTTTTATTTTCATGAATAAAAGTAATTTTGAGATTAAATTTATAAAAAAATTAGCTTATTTTAAATTTATTATTTTTTATAGATAATTAGAAGTCGAATATGGTTTATTTCACCACAAACAAGTGATGAATATGGGGAATGTGTTGATGAATTTTTTTTGGAATTTTCTAAACAAAATTTTTCAAAAACTCAACTTTTTTTATTTCCATTTTGGAAATATTTGTTGCTCTAAATTTTTTATATGTTTTATTTGTTGTTAATTATTTTTATTGGTAGTAAAATGTGGCAGTAAAATAGAAATATTTCATTGATGCAAATATGCTGAAGATGATAAAAATAAATAAGTATTTTGAAGTGAAATATTCAAGATATACCAGGTTGATATAAGAATAAATATTGATTAGTCAAATTGATAATGAAGAATGGTTGAAAGTAAAATTATCCTAATGAAGTGATTTTTAAGACATAGAGTTTATAACGTTGAAAATTATGGAGATAATATTTATTTCAAATTCTTATTTCAATAGTGACACATTGTTTGTATAATAAAAAAAGATGATTTGATGATGAAGTGCCAAATGGAATTGATATTCCAAAAGGAGATGAAGTGGAATTGAACAAATCCATGAAAAAAAATTGCGGTGGAAGGGATGAGAAGAATTGATTAGTTGTATTTTTATAATAATTGATAAAAATAACATTTCTATGTATTTGGAATTTCCTTTATAAAGAAATATGGCCAAACGCTATCAAACCAAAGAGACTCTTAACAATATATACGAGATTCAAGAGTCAAACACAATGTAGAAACTCAATTTGGATAGTTTTAGGTTGCAGGTGATTTATTTTTCTAGTAATGAAACCACAGATCATGCACGAGTGTGCGTAGGGGTATTTCTAGGCAGACAGAAGGGTGACTATGGACCACACAATGGGGTGGCATGACCCATGTGGATATGTGGTTCATGTGTTACCTGTAATGATCCCATACTTCCTACTTTAATAAGTAGTGTAATGGGATAAAATATTTGGCAGAATCCAACGAGGAATATGCTCTATGTGGTACTCACACAACATGGGGAACTGTAGCTTCACAATTTAAATATAAGGAAATAACACATGCCATTGTATGAGATTAATATGAGCCATACAATTATCCCCGTGTATCATCTTCCACCTCCAACTACATTGGAGAATTGTACACTAGAGTTATTCAATTTGAGATATTCTACGATCAAACTGCGATTAATATTTTTGAATGACATAGAACTAAAAAAGAATACAATGATTTGACATGCATGAAATATACATCTTTAATATATGGATTTATTCAAATAACGCTACACCTATGAATGAAAAAATAATTTCATAATGTTTCCCATTCATTTTATTTGCAGGTACATGTTCAAGAATTAAAATATGAGAATAAAGTGATCAATATCAAAACCACATGTGGAGGTCATTGCGTAATAAGTTACTTTATGATTATCAGTGTCTTCTAAAAAGATTACCCTTATTTGATAATATCCAAAGATGTGAAGAATTTTTGGAATTATGGTTATGGATACAAATTTTATATTTTGGGAGGATTTTAGTAGGTGATTGAATAAAGAATAGAAAATTAACCTTTTCCATAAATATCAAACCCACATTCCCATATAATGTGCTTCTTCTCAGATATTTCATTGAAAAATCATATTTTCAAAAAAACATATTATCTCCACATTATTGTTTTATAAATAAGGAAATAAGATTTATTATATTCCTAAGAGGTGAAAAGAAGGGGTTGTCTCAGACTAATTTTCAAGAGGAAGAAGACCCATAGAAACATGACTTGTGTTGACACTCACTCGATGGGTTTCATGAAGAACTGATACCATAAGCTTGTGATTTCATTAATTGATCCCATTGTGCTTCATGAGGAATATGTTCGATGAAGCTTGTAACATCATGTTATGTTACCAGGTACGTATGATGTTTCTAAGCACCTATATATCAGTGTAGGGACATGGGGGTGCGTTTAGGGGAGCTTTAAGTAAAACAAAAGGGAAATGTC
Organism: Viscum album; assembly: GCA_963277665.1. Lineage (NCBI taxonomy): Eukaryota > Viridiplantae > Streptophyta > Magnoliopsida > Santalales > Viscaceae > Viscum > Viscum album. Next base: position 534,592,964 of record OY728129.1, read on the forward strand.
TTGTGCATAGTTTTCGCACGGTTTGACAAACCGTGTGACCAAATCACACCATCCAAGCATCACTGGACAGAGAGGTATGCATGGGGTGAGCATGGTTTTAAAAACCATGTGACCAAACCGTGCAGACCATGTATCTCTGGACAGTGAGGTCCGCACGGTGTGTGCATGGTTTGACAGACCGTGGGCCTCTGCCTCGGTAAACCGTGCATGCGGTTTTTAATTATTAAAATTTCTTTCAAACACACCCAAACCCCTGGGTCTTGCATATTATCAACCTTATATTCTACTTATCTCTTTTTAGGTCTTTCCAAAGACTCCTAGAGAAATTCCAATGCAATTAGAACATCTTTATTCGAGATTTAAGGCTTGGATTGAAGATCCGATCTCCTCCTAGTAAGTGTATTTCATACTATTGCGTATATTGTTTATTCCTCTATCATTACATGATCTTTTCATAGAATATTGCCTCTATTTCAATGGAACTATACCTATGAGTTGAGGTATAGATCTAGGATTGTGAATCTAGATCTAGTTTTGCTAGATCTTGATCCCTTTGATCTTAATTATGGTTTTAAGGATTTAGATCCAGATTTTGATTGACGTCGTTGTGCCGCTTGATTGTTGGGGTTTCTCGTTGGGCTAACTCCCGTAAATAAATCATGGTAGGTGGTTCCGTCCTAATTTTCCAAATTTATTAACATTTTATTTCCTTAATTTATTTAAATTGTTGATTTAAATTCAATTGCTCAAGTTTTCTTTCAATTTAATTGATAAAAACCTGATTACAATGGTTCTAGGTATTTGAAATGGTTTTGGCATGAGAATTTAGAAAACACCAATTCCATTTAATTGTGTGTGTTTATAGAAATTGACCGATTTAAATTTTTGGATTTAAATTGTGGATTTGATGGAGATGATTTCAGTTAAATTGTTGAATTTAATTATGGAAATGAATTGTGTAATGATGGAATTGGTTTTGAATGGATTTCAAACTTATGAAAATGTATTAATATGATATGATAGAAACCCATTGGTTTTATCTTGTGGAAAGGCATGTTTTGAATAAAACCTATTTTGATTTTAAATGGATTGAAATTGACACTTTTGAAATGGAAGAATGGGATTGAACATATATTAAGCATTCCTAAAATAATTTTCCCATCATGTAAGAGTGCATGAAAGACTTAGGTAGTAAGTTAGTTATTTGTATACAAAATAAGCCACGACAACATTCTAAAAAATACTTGCGGTGGGTTAGATCCCCGACGAGTTGGTGACGAGTCTCCTTTGGCAGTGTCATAGGGTCGTTTGTATACATATTCTGGTGAATTCACAAAGAGAGTGAAGAATCCAATAACTGGTTAATACTATCGCAACTTTTGGTAGATGACAATGTTGCTCAATTATTTATTTATATTTGAGTTATAAATGTGTGCCAATGATTTTGAACTTCCTTTCATGCATGCTGAATTTATATAAACTATTTTATATACATGTTTTACTAAATCCATTGTTTTAGAAATATTCAATCATGTGTAAAACTTTTGTTTAAATTGTTTTTTTATTTCCATTATTTAAAAATGTATATCATGTTTGTTAAAATATGATTTTGAAATGCCAAACTTGTTTATTTGAAAATGGAAATATTTTATCTGGATAATCTGTATTTGGAATTTGTTACGGAATCTTTGGTGGTATCCTACTGGGCTTAGGCTCACACCCTACATTTTCCTTCGGATGTTTGTAGATTTTCTTCTTCTAGGATCGAGCATAGGGAAGGGATCTCTTGGTGGTAGATGCAGTTGTTGATCTATGGACTTGGTTAGTTGTGTCCATTGGGACCTTGGGACGGTTTTCCCTTTTGGTACTTCAGTTGTAGTACTTTTTCATTCTATTCCTCAATGTTTTCTGGTACATCACTCCCTGTGGAGTTTCTTTTGATATGCATACTATTTTTTTTACTATTTCTTCTGCATTCTTTTTGTAAAATCATTACCACTTGTATTTTGTACGACTCTAGGTACTAGTATCCGACCTTTTGGGATCAGGAACGCCCTTCGGGATATGTCCGGGTCGGCTCGGTTATCGGGTTACCAGGTTACCCAGGTTAGTTCGTGACAAAGTGGTATCAAAGAGAGGTTAAACATATTGCCTTGATGATAGTATGAATTGATATTCTTCTTGGGACTTAGGAGGTAGTTTTAATTGAGTGCCTAGCCTGCTCTCACCACAATTAACCTTAATTCGCCAGGGCTGGTTAGGGAAATACGATTTGTGGAATAGTTAAATTATTTTCCCTGTTTTGATTTGGATATACTGGAATCCAAATCAGGTTATCCCTTATTTTAAGAATAGTTTTCCTTGTTGCTCGGTTTGGGTGTTAATATATGTATTTTAATGCTATGTAGCATCATGTCTCTGAGAAGACAAGATGCTCAGATCCAAAAAGAGGCTGCTGCTAAACCTCAAAAAGCACGTCCTATTGTGGATTTGAGTCTGGTTGAGGTGATTGTTCATAGTATCCAAGCTCTGGGACATGCACCACCTATAGTTCCTGTTCAGAATCCAGCCACAGATCCTCATAGTGATATTCTTCTAAGTCTTTCTCAAGAGTTATTATGCCAGAATCCACCAATTTTCAAAGGCTCCACTGATCCTCAATATGATGAGGAATGGTTGAGTAAGATTGAATGTCTGTTTGGGTTCTTGGAGACACCAGATGTGATCAAGGTGATGTGTTCCACCTTCGTACTGGAGGGACCAAGTAGGAGATTGTGGGACACAATGGTGACGACTGGGAAACATAAGGGTTTAAAGTGGAAAGACTTTAGGATTCTATTCACTAACCAGTTCTATCCAGAATCAATGGTGTTGGCTAAGTCTATAGAGTTTTTCAAGCTTTAGCAGGCCAACAAAATCGTTACTGAGTACTCAAATCGATTTTCTGAGCTGGTAAAATTTTCTCTTGAGATTTTATCTAATGAGAGGATGAAGGATCAACGATTCGAGTTGGGACGTCGATTAGGTATCCATTATCAGGTTTTTCTACTAAATCTACCCACTTATGATGATGTGCAGGATATGGCGATGATGGTTGAAATGGACGTGGTTGGAAAGTCACCATTGAAGGAGGTTCTTTTTCCTCCGAGTGGCAGTGTGTGCTCTTTTAAAGGAAAATAGAATCGTGAATTTTCTCATGGTGGTTTTGGACAGTAGTGTCATTCCAGACCTATGGTAGCACCATGGGGGATTCTTTGACTTGCTATCAGTGTGGTAAGCCAGAAAATTCTAAGAGGGTTTTCACTGAGGCACCAAAGAAATGTAGCTCATGCGGACCTTTAGGGCACTTACAGATATTCTTCCATCACTTGTCTACTCCATGTGGTGGAACAAGATCAACAGCACCTCCAAAAACTATGGGGTAATGAAATGCTTCACATACAAAAGTGTTCCAGCCACAGGCATCCAGAACAATGCTTCTTCACGCAGTGGAAGAGTCACCAGAGGGAGCTGATACATGTCCTGCAACTGTAAGAGGTACCATTACTATAACTTCATCTATAGTGATATCTCTTTTTGATACTGGTTCATCACACTCTTTTATTTCAACCCATCTTGTTAATCTTCTTAATCTACCTACGGAACTTTTATCCTATGCAATGGATATTACTAAAAACCTTGGTAAAATGAGAGAGAAGGGTCTCCGTAGTCCTTCTTCTGTCTTCTGTCTATCAGATGTGGATCATTCTTGGGATTTATTGGTTCTCAACATGAAATCTTTTGACATCAATTTTGGGATGGATTGGCTCATTCTTAATAAATCCCATATCAATTGTTATCTTTGACGGTTCTATCTTACTACACCTAGTGGTGTGCCCCTTGTTTTTTAAGGAGAATGGGACCCAAGGTAAAGCAGATCTGGACCCTCTTATCAAGAGTTGGGGAAAGTTATATCAGCGTTTTATTTTGATCTAGAGATAGATTCAATGTTTGGTGAACATTCTCTAGTCTTTGCTGAGTTTCCAGACGTGTTTCCGTCTAACTTCTCTGGTTTTCCACCAGTAAGAGAGGTTGAATTTTCTATAGACTTAATGCCTGGTACTCAACCATTTTATATTCCCTATTTCTGAATGGCTCCAGATGAACTAAAAGAACTGGACTCTCAGTTAGATGATCTTCTTGAGAAAGGATTTATATGCCCGAGTGTGTCACCTTGGGCAACACCAGTTCTCTTTTCCAAGAAGGCTGATGGTTCTCTTCACTTATGTGTTGATTATCAAAAGCTTAATCAAGTCATGATAAAGAACAAATATCAGTTACCATGAATTGATGATTTTTTTGATCAATTGAATGGAGAAAAGTGGTTTTCAAAAATAGATCTTCGATCTGGTTTCCATCAGTTGAGGATAAAGTAATCTAACATTCCTAAGACTGCATTTTGGATTAGGTATGGCCATTATGAGTACCTTGTTATTCACTTTGGCCTAAAAAAATGCTCTTGTAGTTTTCATGGATTTTATGAACACGGTTTTCTGTGAGTTCCTAGATAATTTCATGGTAGTCTTTGTTGATGATATTATTGTCTACTCCAAGTCTAAGGAGGATCAGGTGCATCATCTAAGAATAGTTATGAGTCTTCTAAGGAATCACTGACATTATGCCAATCTTTCAAATTGTGATTTTTGGATTCGGGAAGTGAAATTATTTTGACATGTCGTGTCAAAACAAAGAATATCAGTTGATCCTGTGAAGGTGAAGTCTTTTATGAATTGGGAACAACCACGTAATGTTTTCAAGATTTGGATCTTCCTGGGATTAGTAGGATATTATCACCGGTTTGTTAAAGACTTCTCAAAGATAGCTTCTTTAATGACTGCTCTAACTCAAAATGGAGTGAGGTTTTCCTAGAATGAAAAATTTAAGAGTTATTTTATTGAGATAAAGCATCATTTGACTAATGCACCAGTGTTAACTCTTCTTGAGGCTGGATAGGTTATGTGGTCTTCTGTGATGCATCAGGTTCAGTTTTGGGATGTGTCCTCATGGAGGGTAATCATGTTGTTGCCTATGGATCTCGTCAGGTTAAGCCTCATGAGAAGAACAATCCTAATCATGACCTTGAACATGCAGCTGTAATTCATGCACTAAATGTTGGAGACATTACCTTTATGGATAAAGTTTTACTCTGTATTCATACAACTAGAGATTGAGTTATATCTTCTCTCAAAATGATTTGAATCTTCGCTAAAGGCGTTGGGTGGAGTAATTGCAATCATTAGACTTTGACATTGCCTATACCCCGGGGAAAGGGAATTTTGTTGCAAATGCGTTAAGCAGAATACTTCCAACTCAGGCTGTGAAAGATTTTTTAGAAGAGTGGATTTTGATGGCACTTTTTTCTCAATTGCATACTGAAGTTTAGTGGAAAGGGATGAAGTTTCTTTAGCCAGTGTTCAGTTGACTTCTACTCTCCTCGAATTGATTTTTGAGGAACAACAACTGGATGATGAATTCCATAGAATTAGGGACTCTCTTTATGGTGGGGAGACAAAAACCCAGTGGTCGTACTCCAAAGAGGGTGTTCTGTGTTATCGGAACCGTTACGTTGTGCCGTTATCGGCAAGGAAGGTTGTGATGTAGGATTTCCATAACTCTCGGGGGTATGTGAACCCATGAACCACAAAAATGTTCTATGACATGCAGAGGTAGTTCTGGTGGCTAGGTATGAGATGAGAAATTGCTGAGTTTGTATCTCGTTGCTATACATGCCAGCAGGTGAAAGCTGAGAACCAGAAACCTTTGTGTTTGCTTCAACCACCTCCAGTACCAATATGGAAGTGGGATGAAATCTCGATGGAATTTTTGGTTGGGTTACCTCAAACCTAGAGGAAGAAGAACGCGATATGGTTTGTGATTGACAGGATGACCAAGTCGGCTCCCTTTATACCTATTCGGGATACAAGCAAATCTGAGGAGTTAGGAAATATCTATGTGAAAGAAGTCAATAATTTGCACGGAGTTCCCTCTGCTATAGTATCTGATAGGGATCCTTGGTTTACTTCTCACTTTTGGAGCGGCCTTCAGGAGGAACTGGGTTCTCAGGTCCGTTTGACCACATCCTACCATCCTCAGTCAGATGGCCAGATAGAGAGAGCTATTCATATCCTTGAGGATATTCTCCGTGCTTGTGTTCTTGATTTTAGTGGCTCTTGGGATGATCATCTGTGGCTAGTTGAGTTCTCTTATAATAACTGTTATTAGTCTGCGATAAAAATGGCTCCTTTTGAGGCTTTGTATGGCCATCCTTGTAAATATCCTTTATGTTGGATAGAGATTGGTGAAAGTTCTTTGGTAGGTCTGAGTTTGGTCCAAGAGACGACAGCTAAGATCTAGTTGATTCGTCAGAGAATGTTGACATCACAAAGTTGGTACAAGTCTTATGCTGATCATCGCCATAAAACTTTAGAGTTCTTAGTTGGTGACTAGGTGTTCTTGAATGTTTCACCCTGATCAGGTCATCGACGACTTGGGAGGCAAAGGAAGCTTTCTCCTCATTTTGTGGGACCTTTTGAGGTTATTGTTCTTGTGGGTAATGTTTCTTACCATTTAGTTCTACCACCACAACTGATGTTAATACATAATGTTTTCCATGTATCGTAGCTGCACAAGTATCTCTATGATCCATACCATGTTGTGAGGAGGAGTGATCTTGAGATTGAACTAGATTTATCTGTTACTGAATGAATGGTAAGGCTTGTAGATTCAAGGACCATGGTACTTCATGGGAGAATGATACCTCTGGTCCGTGTACTATGGAATCATGGTTCTGATGCTCATGAGAAATGGGATTGGGAGGTACTAATGAGAGATCAGTGGCCTCATATTTTTGATGTGGAGGTTTCTTCATAGGTTTTCTAGGGACAGAACGATCTTATGGTGGGGAGGTTGTAACATCATGTTACGTTTCCTGGTACTTTTGATGCTTCTAAGAACCTCTGTTTTGTAGTAGGGACTTGGGGGTTCGTTTGGGTAATATTTAAGTAAAACAAAAGGTCAATGACTTATGCACGCTTTGCGCATGGTTTGACAAATCGTGTGACCAAACCGTGCCAACCAAGAAGAACTGGACAAAGAGGTACACACAGTGTGTGCACTATTTGACAAATCCTGTGACCAAACTGTGAGGACCATGTATCTCTAGACAGTGAGGTCTGCACGGTGTGCGCATAGTTTGACAAACCGTGTGCCTCTGCCTAGGTAAACCATGCATGTGGTTTTTATTTCTCAAAATTTATTTTAAAACCACCCTAACCCGCGGGTCTTCCATATTTTTGACCTTGGCTTGGTCTTATCTCTTTTTAGGTCTTTCCAAAGCCTCTTTGAAATATTCCAAGGCGATATGAACATATTTCTTCGAGATTGAAGGATTTGATTGAATATCCTTTCTCCTCCCGTTAAGTGGATTTCATCCTGTTGCATATCTTTTTTTCGCTATCTTTCCTTGATCTCTTCATGGATGATTTCCGTTGTTTCCATAGATCTATACCTATGAGTTGAGGTATAGATCTAGGATTGTGAATCTAGATCTAGTTTTGAATGATCTTGATCCCTTTGATATTAATTTTGTTTTTAAGGATTTAGATCCAAAATTTGATCAATGTATTTGTGCCGCTTAGTGGGTGGGGTTTCTCATTGGGTTATCTCCTGTCAATAAATCGAGGTAGGTGGCTTTATCCCTATTTTACAAATTCATTAACATTACATTTCTTTAATTTATTTCAATTTTTGATTTAAATTCAATTTATCAAGTTTTCTTTCATTTTAATTGATAAAAACCCGATTCCAATGAGTTGAGGTATTTGAAATTGTTTTGGCATAGGAATTTAGAAAACTCCAATTCCATTTAATTGGGTGTGTTTATGGAAATTGACCAATTTAAATTGTTGGATTTAAATTGTGGATTTGATGGAGATGATTTCAATTATATTTTTGAATTTAATTGTGGAAATGAATTGTGTAATGGTAGAATTGGTTTTGAATAGATTTCCAATTTATTAAAATGGCTTAAAATGATTTGATAGAATCCCATTGGTTTTATCTTGTGGAAAGGCATGTTTTAAATAAAATCTGTTTCGGTTTTAAATGGAATTAAATTCACACTTTGGAATGGAAGAATGGGATTGATCGTATTTTAAGCATTCTTAAAATATTTTGCCCCTCATGAAAGAGAGAATGAAAGCCTTAGGTAGTTAGTGAGTTATTTGGATACACTCTACGCTACAACAACGTTCTAAAACGTACTTGTGGTAGGTCACATCCCTGAAGGGTTGGTGACAAGTCTCTTCTGGCCAGTGTCGTAGGGATGTTTGTATACACATTTTTCTGAGTTCACATAGAGAGTGCCGAATCCAATAACTAGTTAATACAATCATACCATTTGGAATATGACCATGTTTCTCTATTATTTATTTATATTTGAGATACAAATGTGTGCCAATGCTTTTGAACTGCCTTTCATGCCTGCTGAATTTATATAAACTATTTTATATAAATGTTTTACATAGGCCATTTTTTAGTAATATTCCATCATTTGTAAAACCTTTGTTTAAATTGTTTTTTTGTTTCCATCATTTGAAAATGTATACCATGTTTGTTAAGATATGCTTTTGAAATGCTAAACATGTTTATTGGAAAATGGAAAGCTTTTATCTGGATAATCTATATTTGGAATTTGTTACAGAATCTTTGGTGGTATCCAACTGGGCTTAGGATAACAACCTACTTTTGCCTTTGGGTGTTTGTATTTTTTCTTCTTCGAGGATCGAGAAAAGGAAAGGGGCCTTTGGGAGCTGGATCCAGTTATTGATCTCTGGACTTGGTGAGTTGTGTCTCTTGGGATCTTGGGATGGTTTTCCCTTTTGGTACTTAGGTTGTAGTAGTTTGGCATTTTATGCCTCTTTGTTTTCTGGTACATCAGTCCCAGTGGAGTTTCTTTTGATATGCATACTATTTGTTTTACTCTTGCTTCCACATACTTGTGGAAAAATCATTCCAATATGTATGTTGTACGACACCAGGTACTAGTCGCCAGCCCGTGGGGATTGGGAATGCCCTTCAGACTCTGTCAGGGCCGACTCAGTTATCAGGCTACTAGGGTACCCGGACTGGTTCGTCACAAGGATTTTCTTGTTTTTTAGAAGACATTGGTTAGTGAAACTTTATTGTAATGTGCAGGAGATTATTTTTATAGAAACATAGGTGATAGTAGTGTGAGGGATTGTGTGAAAATATCTTAATCATGTGAAGATAAATAGTTGTATTGTGCTTGTTGTGCATGATCTCACATACGTAATGAAAAACCACATGCATGATATCATAACCTAGGAAAAAATGTGAAATAGTTTAAATAAAAAAGAAGGATGCATGTATATATGAACATACATGAGTAACAGAAAATAAGACTATTGATAACCCAAATTCACATAATGTAATAAAGAAAATATTATGTGACCGGGTTTATAACTTTGTGAAGACCCATTCATGTTTTAGTATACATTCATCATGAACTGGAAAAGAACACGTGATATGATTTTCATAAGTTGTTTCCAATAAATTTGAGACTAAAGTCATGAAAAAAATTAGATTAACTAATATCCAAATATTTAATGAATTATATGTGCAGAAGATCATTTATATATTAATTTATATTGAAATTGCAGTGTGATTTAGTTGAATAAATATTTTCTACCCTATAAAGAACAATGGTGAATGGACAATACATTAACTATATAAATTTTATTGTAGAAGAAGAAATAATTATTTATATGTTTAACTAATAAATCAGTGTTTCAATAATAACTAATAAGGTTTGTGATTCATGAAAGAGAAGAATAAAGTGTTATGCTTATCTATTTTCATAGAAAGAACCACTGCATTTTGTTCAGATTAGAAAAAGAAATTGAGAAGAAGAAAAAAATAAAAAAAATATTTACTTTGATACTGTAAATGAGAAGAAGAGTTTCTTTCCTTCTTCTATGATTGGTTGATAATGAAGAATAAGTTAGTGTATTAACAAATGAACGTTGTGAGATCCATCAGAAGTTTCAATAGGTGGAAGTGTTTTTTAGTGTTACCAATCACCTTTCAAAGAACATGGAGACATGATTTTGAGGTATTATAGAGAACCAATGAGGAGATACATGTTGGAATAGTTCATAAATATTATTGGGAAGAATAATTATTATATTTACCCCTTCTAATGTGAAGGGACCCACACTAGATTACGATTATTTTATTTTTACACAATTGTATCATGGAAACACATTATAATAGATAATCTATATACTAGTCATAATTATTCATGTCAATGAATCACTAATATTATTGAGTATTTAATCATTTTCAATCACCATTTACAATCTTTAATTATTTCAAAATTTTATTCATGTGATAAATAAAAAAGTATAAAAGAATCAATATGCTAATATGTCTATGAGGTAAAAGGGATAAAAGTGATAAATAGATAAAACATTTCCCACACTACTTCAACCCCTCTCAGTGTTGAGGATATCCTAATGTGGTCCTCTCAATTGGCATCAAATCCAGGTTCACCGCTATTGTATTCAATACATTGAATTTATTCTATTTTGAGGATTTGAGTTTATTTTCTATATTAAGAATGAAGTGCATATTTCGTGGAGATTCATTTATCTACGAAAAATATATTTCTAGTATGACCATGATGAAGAAGAGAAAGTAAGAAAAGAGTGATTTAAATAAAAGATCCTTATTATCTAAAAAAGAGGAATTATAAGTATCTCCATACATAGGAAACAATAAAGACATCTTTTTCTAGAAAGTAATGTGTACATGGATAATGTTTCTACTATGTAAAATAAAATCATTCCAACATCATGTGAATAAATAATGGTAATTGATCATGAGGCATGTAAAAAATATTATACAAGATGTCCTCAAGATGAAGAATCTTGCATATGTGGTGATGATGATCAATATAAAACATTAAAGATATATCAACTAGTGGATTAAGTGAATTTATTCCATTTATTCCTAAATAAATGACTTATCTTATTTCCAATATTATTCAATATATAAAAAAATATATCACTCAATTAGAAGAGGAAGGTAATTATTTATAGAAGGGTTTACATCGAAAAATTCTAGAATATTTAATATTCTCCAAAAAATCTCGTTCTATTTAAGAAAAAAATATTCAAGTACTAATAATTCCCCAAAATGGAAAAATTAAGTTGGTTATAAATAGGATCTTGATGAAAGGATCCAAGAAATTGAAGTGAAATTAGAGAACCAAATTGAGGTGTAGGATTTAAATTTGGATGAACAATACAAGAAAATGAAATTACAAGATTATTTATTATAAAAAAGAGATAAAATACATAAAAATGAATCTAAAATTATGAAAATACATTGTAAATATAAGATGGTTATTATTGAATATTTGAAAATAATCCTCAATATGAAATATTCAGACATGGATATTTAGTTGGCCATTCTTGAGATTAAACGTATTGAGAATTTAGAAATAAAGGAGGCAATTCTTTCTGCTAGTCAATTATCACTAGATGATTATAATTTTAAAATACATCGAACATGTTATAATAAGATTTTGAATTTATTTGATGATCTATCACAAGTAGCTGTGATGAAAGTGGTTTTTTCCATACCATCATGTAAATGTGTTTCTAAATCAGTTTCAAAAAATATTTGTTGTTGGAAAACAAAAACTGATCAAGTATGGATGAATAAATGCGACAATATCTCTAACACAATGAGTATGGTGGGTTCTAAACGTTTTGTGGACGATGGTTCCCCCTAAAGACAAAAACATGCTATAAAAGATACCCAAAAGAATCATAGAAAAATAATAATAAAATCATAGTTTTGGGTCAATGTTGATGAAACAAGATATTTAGGTATAATATACAATATTTTTGGTATAATTATTTAAAATTTAAACCACAAATAAGTCACATTTCATGTGGGATAATATTATGGAAGAGTAATCATCATCAACATGTTATGAAAAATCTATTTATTTCAAAAACATTTTGTAAACCTGAAATCATATGAGTTATATGTAATAACCTTGGTCACATGAATGGTTCATTTTCAATTTGACATGTATCCAAATTTTATTATAAAATAGCGCCAGACAATTTTTCCAAGATAGATGATGTAGCATTTGTTTGAAAGCTGAAAAATTTTATAAACAATAATTCTTTGAATATGGTCTAAAAGGAGAATGGAGAGAAGGTTATGGATTCCAAATATAATAATTCAAATAAAGGTTTCTGATAGAAAATAAAAAATAACAAGGATGGAACAAATAATAATCCAAGTGGACAATCAAAACATGTTGCTAGTGTTTCTAATTGAATGTTAGTAATATGGACTGAAGAATTAGAGATAATTAAGAAAATTGTAGATGACCAAGTTAATTATAGTGAAAAACAAAAATAACACATTTCACATGATGAAGAAAATAAATGAGAAGTTATTAAAAAAAGAAAATCTTCTGTTAATGATGTTCCATGTGAGATATGTGACAATGATGTAAATTGTGAAAAATGTTTTTTGGCTATTATTCTATAACAAGCAGAAATAATTAAGGGGAGTAAAAATTAATTATCCATAAAGAGTATTAAAAAAATATATCTCCTCATAAATAAGAAGATAATTTGAATAGATACATGATACACTGACATAAATTAGAGTATAAGTTCAGATGTGAAATCATGAGTCTGGAGAAAATGGAGTAACTTAGTTGGCAAAGAATTATCAACCTGATTGTTCATATTGGTGAAGAAAAAAATATCAATCGTAGTCCCATAATGTTTTTATATTATATATATTTTAGAATACTTGGAATTTACGGTAAATAATGTTCTTAGGGGGAGAAATTGTGAATAATTAGTTATGTAAATTATGGATAACCAAGTGGAAGAAGTCACAATCCTTGAATGACTAGTCAATTGGTATTCAAATTCAAATATGTTAGAGGATCACCATCGATATTGTTAAATCCTATACTATTATATCCTAAAAGCATGGATAAATAAGACATCACATTGGTTTTGTATTATATTTGGAATTATGAAGAACACATATTGAATATGACTATCCTTAGTGAAGTTATTGAAGTTGTCAAATATTGATAGTCACATGTTGAAGATAAATATTATTTTATTACCCAAAGTGGAACATCATAATATCCATTATTTAATAGATTCACCATTATTATGATACTGGGAAGTGTTTCCCTTTAGGGGTAGACAAATGGAGAATGATGAACTTACTACTATAGTGATAATTTTAATTTGTTCCAAATTTGATCATTCTCGAAATTTCTCGAAGACCTTTTCATTATCAAAGTTATTTTATTCAAAATCTATAATCCTTTGTAATAAAAAAATAAAAATAACACAAATGGTGAGTAATAAAATTATTTACAAACAAAATAAAAGTGGAAGAATAGAATTTCAAAAGGGATACTTATCATGCTTACTGCACTTTAATTTTATTGATATGATTGTTGATGTGAGTGAAGTAGAATTAAGGATATTTTTCCTAAAAATGTTTCATATAACATTTAGTGTCTTTATCTTTGAATAAAATTGGACACCCCTTGAAGAATATTATATGGTTTCTCATCTCATGAGTTATCAGGAATAGTTGTGAAAGGAAAACTTTGTTGTCTAATTCAAATCCTTTTGTTTTCTATTCTAATAATGTATCATATATACTTAGAGTGAAATGATAGATGGAAAATTTTTATGTATGAATATATACCCTTTTACCATGAACATTGTATTTCATGTCAATTAAGGGGATGGAAAATGAAATGAATGTCTAAAGAGTAAATGGGAGATATTCATATTTTGAAATATTTACATGGAAAGAACTTTGAAGGTATTTACAACAAATAAGAATGGGGAGGTTTTTAGACCACTTTTTATATGAGTTATATTTTTTGTAGATGATTGTTATTCTTTATCAAAGGTATTCATTTAAGTAGAAATATTACATTAATGTCAATATGGTAGATATTATAGAATGGATGAAGTTTCTAGAAGTGAATTATCAAACATATCCAAGCATGATATCTATGTAAACATTTTTGGGATTAATTGATGAAGATGAAATAAATCATGTAAAATTATATTATGGAATTTGTTTTAAATACATTGAGTTTATAACTCTGACAATTAGTGTGATTATCTTCATGTCGAAGACTGATTTTAATGGTGAATTTTTTTTTAATAATGAAAAAGAAGGTTAAACGATGAACAATTGCTTTCAATTGATATTATGAAAGGAGAAGAAGAAAAATTAGAGAAATCCATAAAAACCTTCATTACATGAGGATGATCTTAGGATAATTAATATGTATCCTTGGACTTTAGGGTCAATATAATGGGAGAAACATTACACGGGATTAATCATGCATAAGGTGAGTTGCTGTGGTAAAAGGGAACCCATAGAGAATTAACGATTATGGGTATATAGAACCCTAATTGTACTTATAGGTTTCCATGGACATCATAATGGGTTGGTGATTCCTTGATGGGTGTGAGGTTTATGTGTTGTGGGTGAAGGTCACCCACTACCTGTTCAAAGTGATTACAACACGATATATTATGTAAGAACTTAGATCTTCCTTTCAGTTATGTTTTTCACTTCAAGTTGTTTTTTAGTAAAAATGGGAAGGAGGAAAATTTTTGGAGTTCAAGATGTGTACATCCTTACACACACCATGTACCCTGCCTACGAGTCTAGGCCATGTCTGGACATGTCATGGCTGCGTACATGACCATGTGAAGATGTGGTAGGTCCGCTTTAGGCGGGGCCTGGTAAATGTATATACACCCCGTGTACTTTTAAATGAAATACCATGTATTTTTTTAAATTGTTTAAATGGACCAGGGTTGCATCTAATCGACAAAAAACATCTTCTTATTGGTTCATCTAGTCAAGGGGAAACATGTATCACCAATTCTTCTCAAATCCCCAAATCAACCATCCGTTCTCTGAATCGGCTTTCATCAATTGCTTTGGAATCGCCAATGTGAGTTCTTCCTTCTTCTAGAGCCTCTTCTCTGGATTCCTCCTATTTCTTGAGATATCATTGGTTGGGCATTTTTGAAGTTTTTTTTATATCTATAGCATTCTAGGTAGATTCAAAGTCTTAGGTTCAAATATATCTATCGTATAACATATATGTAGGTGGTTTGTGCCATTTTGTAGGTTGTCTTTGAATTATATATGAAAAAGTGCCCAATACCCAAGTTTAGGGTGTTGTATGATTAGGGAATTCATCATGTTGTTGTCTTCCATGCCTTGTTTACTTGAGTATTGGTTTTAAATTGTAAATTGGGATGTTAACCTTGCTATGGCTGTGTTTTTCCATGTTTGATTTGATAATGGTATTTGGTTATACAATTTCATGTTAGAAAGTTATGATTTCCATTCCTAGTATTGTTGGGATGAAGTTGATATTATATGACATGCTTGTGATATGCATTTTAGTTGCTTATACAAGTAGTATTTTTCATTTAACTTGGATTTGAAATATCATTTTTTCCATATTTCTTTACACAGGGTTGTGGGAACCTGGTGTATTGTAACTAAAGGTGGAATTGACATTGAGGGCTTCCCTAGAGTGTCTGTTATACTTTTAATACTACAATACCATAGAGTGGATTGATGAGGAGTGTTCTCTAAGAGTGTCTATAGTTACCATTACAAGACTACATGGGGAATTTATGTTGAGTTCATCCTCAGAGAGTCTGTTGCTTATCATTAAAATCCTACAGGGGGAATTGATGGTGATTTCTTCCTCATAGATTCTTTGTTTCCATGATACCAAAGGGGTTAGGATGTGTGAGCTATACCATGGGGTCTTTATATATTTATTATTAAATGATATTTTGAACCATATGGGATAGACTGTGAGAAAATTCCTATAGGGTTACTTATGAATGTTCGGTTGAATATTAAATAAATGTAAATGAATGTGGTTGAAACTATAGGACTTCTTATTTTTGAGTACTTCCTTGTGTAATACTTCAATTTTCATATTTTCGTATTATATATATTCACTGATAGTTAGGCATAGATCTTCAGGTGGTTTCCTACGGGGATTCATCTCACAACCTGTTTGGATCATGATTTTTGGCCCAAACAGATTATATAGTAGAAGGTATAGACAAGGGAAGTGCCCTTGTACTTCAAGTACATGATTACCATGGAGTTGGAGACCATGGGTCCAAGATGAGGATTGCGATGCTATTGTAGTTGTTTACTTATTTTTAACTTGTACTTGGGTTTAGTACTATATTCCATCATTGTGACTTGTTTGGATGCTTTCCTAGATATTTTGATATGCATCATTATTTATAAACATGTTTTAGTTGTTTATTTACTATCAATCTTTTTTTGTTCACTGTTTTGTGGAATTATTCCTATTTATTCTATTGTTATCTATTTATTTCAATTGTATTACTCTACCAATTAACGATTAGTTTCTACACTATCACACTCAAGGCCCTTGCTGCACTTCGACAGCCTCTGGTGTTCGGGGAAACGCACCTTAGGCCATGTGACCAATTGGGTACGGGGCACCTCTAGGCGGCACCTGGAATCGAAATGTTACAATGTGGTGTCAAAGGAATTATTTTCTTCTTTGACTAAATATTTAGAGCCTATATCCAAGGATAGGAAGGAATATGTAGTTGTTAATAATATGTACCCAAGAGTAGGTAACCCGTGTATAGAGAAAAGCTAATTTACCTCGATTATTGCAATTTTTCTAGTTTGCAATTTTACAGTCGATTTGATTTCACCCTTGGGTGATTCACATGTTTAATGCTATTAATTTTGATAATATTGAGGTTTTATTTATGTTGCAACCTGATTCGATGAGGGTATTCCATCTCATGCATCATATAGTCACTTTCTAGAGATCTCTTGTCATTCATTCTTTCCAATCCATTTAGGGTGCATTACTAATTGCGTGGTATTGTGATAGATGTTGTGCTAGACCTACATGATTTTGGGATATATTCCTTGATGTAATACCCCATATTTTATAAGGGATTTGATTGTGTAAGGTTTTGTTTGAATGAACACCAAAATTTGGTTCTTGATGTGTTATGGGCCCTCATGGATCTGAATTTGGTGGATCATTTCACTGTTATGATTGCGTACGACATGTATAAGATGCCCAACATTGATTCTTGGTGAGTATGGGCCCTCAAGAATCCAAATATGGCACTTTAATATTTGCTTCAGTGTTTTTATGGTTTCCAGAGTAGTTTCTGAGGCATACTATTCGAAAAAACCTAGAATAGATGGTGTGTATTGCAAAATACATTCCATGTATCCTTCTATTCATGAAGGAAATTTTTTTATTATTTACATGTTGTGTACTGTATTTACATGCCATGTAGTCTCTAACTGTGTCACTGGCTGTGTGGGAAAAGACATGGGGTTAGGAAATCCGTGTAGGAATATGATGTGTATCGGACGTAAATGTCGTGTTGTAGGGACCGTGTGTCCACCCATGTGAATAATGAAACTCATGGATGAAACATAGGTTATAAATATCATGTCAAGATTGAAAACGCATTGTAGTGTAACCCATGTATCCGGCTATGTGACTGACTACATGGGCCAGTGAAATCCTTCTAGTACATGTTGTGTCTAGAACGAACACGCCGTAAAGTCCCATTCTAGGAGAACTGTGTGGGTTTGTCATGTAGAAAAACTCTGGAAGAGGAAAATGATTCCAGAACATGCAATGTCTTGGGAGAACATGCCATGTGTATGGGGTGTTACACGACAAGGGTTGGCAGTAGTACACACCCATGTGAAGGCATAAATGAACACGCCGCATGTGGGTCATACACGCCATGTATCCATTTTATGAAAAACATGAATGTTTTCCTTCTCCTATTGTTTTCTTGAACTTATAAATTTTAGTCATTGATAAACCTGAAATGAGGTGTGAGTTCGACCTTGTAGAGATAGGACACTGTGAATTCCTCCTATTTTACACTAGATTATAGGTAGTGACCAGACACCATACATGGTAGATCAGGGATTACTAGCTGACCCTCCCATCACACCTATCTAGACATCATCCATCATTCTGGATACAAGTGCCAATGCATAGTTCCAAGAAGGCTTCATGAGGTTTTTGTAAACCTTCCAAGAAGTATTGTATCCTTCCCTATCTAAGGTAGAATTTACGTGGGTCTTT
Source organism: Viscum album (assembly GCA_963277665.1). Classification (NCBI taxonomy): domain Eukaryota; kingdom Viridiplantae; phylum Streptophyta; class Magnoliopsida; order Santalales; family Viscaceae; genus Viscum; species Viscum album. The sequence goes on from OY728129.1 coordinate 534,611,265, forward strand.
CAGCAGTAGTGTCCCACTAATTTCTCAGGGTATGGAGGACCTTTGGCTGCAGAGTCATGGTTATAGGCCTTGTTGTTGATCTTCAAGCATCTCGAGATACCTTCATAGAGGAGGGTGAAACTATCTACGTATACGATTCAAGATTCCTCCAAGTTATAGGGATATTTGATCTCACAAATGAGACTCTAGCAGGTTATGGCCTGGGATGAGTTCTAGAGTACCTTCTACAAATACTTCTACTCAAAGATGTTAAGGGCCAATTGAGCCCAAGAATTCTTAAGTTTGGAGTAGGTCACTCTTTCTATCATGGAGTATTAATCTCGGTTCAGAGAGATATAATGCTTTACACCCATTCTAGGGGTTCATGAGTTATTTATGGCAAGGAAGTTTGAGGTTTGTCTTAGAAATGACATCTGTTCTCAGGTGAACATCTTTTGGTTGCCGACCATATCTTCCATAGTCAACCAGTTACTGATCACCAAGAAAAATATGAGGGATTATGGAGTTGTGAGCTTGGTCGGTTCAACATCTAGAGTTGGTGATTCTCTGAATGATAGTAAGAAGTTCCATAGGTAGTCTACATGTAAGGATCTGAGTAGGTGGGATGCACCTCAAGGTAGCCTAATGGTAAGCTATCAGTTTGGGAAAGGTGGTAATATGAGGGAACATTGCTTGGGAGATACATTTGTGTCCCAATATTGCAGCAATATGGGTAATCTTCATCATTTATATTAGTTATTCTCCCCAAATATAGATAACAACGGTTTTTCAATGACTCCTCATTTAGGAAAAGGACCACCAGTTTCTCATCAGTCTAGTAACTGGAGTTCGTTTGGCCACTCTGGCCGAGGTGGAGGTCGTGGTCGTGGTAGCCAGTGACCAGGAATTCATAGACAACATGGTGGATCCTCTCAGGGTAGTTAGGGAGGGCCGCAAGTCCATAGTATAGGTTATACATTTGAAGTTGAGATGACCCAATAAGAGTACGATCTCAGAACCTCTACATTTAGAGGTATGATTTTATTTCTCTCAGCTTTAGCTTCTACTATTTTCAATATAGGGTCTTCTCATAGTTTCTTATTTGTTGCTGTAATGGAGAGACTTGGGCTCTATATATTTACTTCTGTATATATCAAGACTATAGACACTCCGTTGGGGAATAGAACAACTAGTGTATGTTAGTGTAAGGAGTTCCCTCTTGGGGTTGGTCGTTGTCACTTCTTATGGGACCTCTATGTCCTAGAGATGGAAGGTTGTGATTTCATTCTTGGAATAGACTAGTTTATTCCCATCCAAAATTTGGACGATTTCTTTCACATTAGTGTGAGTTTCACATAACTATAGGGTGGTTTGTTTCTACACAAGGTCGAATGGGATATCCAGGTGAGCAGAGAAGGACCCGAGCATCATGGGTTGGGAGGAGTTATAGCCTATATTTCTATTCAATATCTTGATGACCGGGGGACTTCACATATATACTTTCCTTTAGTGGTGGATCGTTTCATGGATGTATTTCCATAAGAATTTACTGGTTTTCCTCCAGAGTGATAGGTACAATTTTATATTGATTTTGTTCTAGGAGTGGCACCAGTGTACATTCCTCCTTATAGGATGAAGAAACTGGAGTTATAGGAGCTCAAGAAGCAGTTACAGGAGTTATAGAAAAAGAGATTCATCCATCCCAGTACATCACCTTGGGGTTCACTTGTCCTATTTGAGGAGAAGGCTGAAGGTAATCTTATACTTTTTGTAGATTATTGAAAGCTGAACCAGTTGATAGTTAAGAACTTTCATCCCTGCCGAGGATTGATGATCTTATTGATCATCTTCAAGGAGGCCAGGTGTCCTCAAATATTGACATGATATTCGATTATCATCATTTGTGTGTTAGACCATCTGATATATCTCTTACATCCTTTCAGAGCAATTATGGTCTATACGAGTATGTGGTAATTCCATTCGGTCTCACGAACACTCCTGTAGTTTTTATGGATCTAATGATCCGAGTGTTCTATCCATACTTGGATTCCTTCTTGGTGATTTTTTAGACGATATCTTGGTGTGCTCTCACACATGACCCGATTATGCTACTCATATTGATATCGTTTTGAGTACACTAAGAGATAATCAGTTATATTCTAAGCTCCGGAAATTCGACTTTTGGATGGACCAGATTTACTTCTTAGGTCATGTTATCTTAGAGATAAGAGTATTGGTAGACCTAGAGAAAGTGAGAGAAGTAGTTTCCTAGGAGAAGCTGAAGAATGTATTTGAGGTATGGTGTTTTCCAGGGATGGCTAGATACTATAGGTATTTTATACAGGACTTTTGATGCTTAGTTGGGCCATTGATAGGCCTGAATAAGTAGGGTGTGAAGTACCTGTGGACCAATTCCTGTGATTCATCTTTTTAGGAGTTGAAAGGGTTGTTGACTTTAACACCAATACAAGTTTTTTCAGAGCTGGGTAATATCTATACTGATTATTTTGATGTATCAGGTATTAGGCTAGGAGTAGTGGTTATATAGGGGGAAGGAGTCGTTGTGTATATGTCTCAACAGTTGAGGCCACATGAGAGGAATTACTCGACACACAATCTTGAGTTTGATGAAATTGTTCATTGTTTATAATGTTAGAGGCATTATCTTTTGGGAGAGAATTTTTGGGTTTTCACTGACCACAAAAGTCTCAAGTATATATTCACTCAGCCTGACCAGAATTTGAGACAAGGAAGGTTGGTTTAGAGCCATCAGTCCTTTGATTTGGAGATTACCTACAAGCCTGGGAATGGAAATGTAGTCGATGATTCATTGAGCTAGAGGACTGAAATGCTGGTAGTCCAGGAGGCCATCTATGAGTGGCGGCTTATAGTTCTGTTCTATGAGATGTATTTGGGGGTGCACAATAATGAGGGTAGACATTTCTTTCTTATTCATATATTACCTCTACTATTTTAGATGGAGTGTGAATGTGGTAGAAATAAGATTCTAGAGGCCTAGTTCTATAGGAGAGTGTGTCAGGAGAAACCCTATTCTTGGATGGACTTTTGGAAGGGATGTGATCTTGTGCTTTGATGGGCACGTATGGGTGTCAACAGATGTCACGACCCGACTTCACCAATATGTGGGAAGGAATAACAGAATTTCCAGACCCTTCCTTTCTCAAGTTGAAAGAGAGATAATAACCCCCCCAAACCTAACTTTAATAGGTCCCAGAGTGGGGACTAGCATGAAGGGTATAAAATCACAATCAAGATGGAAGGAATTAAGCTTTAAATTTAGAAGGATCAAGAGATAAGACGACAAATCCCAACAACAGCAGAACTAGAGGTAAAAGTTAAGAAAAAAACATTCCCATATGCATGTCCAAAATTAAATGCTACAAATGTACCAGAAAACCCCAAAGGAAAGTACCATGGAATGGAGAATCAACAACAACAACTATCCCAACGTTAGAACAAGTATGGTCCGAAACAATCCCTGATGTCCTCCTGGAAACCTAAAAGAAGTTTTATATGCATAGGGTGAGTGTACAGTTATAATCAGTGGGGGAAAAATCAAAATCTCTTGTGCAGAAGTGGGGAGGCATTCTAATGCCCATGAGAAAAGGAGATCACCAGAGCACCTAACAAGGCAAATATCCACCCCAACCTCACCAAGGCACACTCCCCAAATAAAACATGTCATGTAATGTAATAGTAATAGAACATCGGTATTTGGGTACCCTGCACCACATTCCCACTAGTTATTGAAGACATCCTTTGCGTCAGACCACTCCCGCCATTCTCACCGTAGTCCCACTGCCATATCCTTCCCACACACACCTGGGCTATAAAAACACATCCCACCATTAAACGCTTGGCCCACAACTACAACTACCACCCGCAAACACCTGGAACACAACCACACAAAACTCTTCCTGTAAAAACCTAGGCCGGAACAACTACCTCCAGGCCCGAAGACACCTGGGCCTCATCTCGAAGAAACTTGGGAAACCACCTGTCCGCACACACCTAGTACAACCACCACCATGTAACCTAACTGAAGAATCTAGGGATATAATGGACCTTAGGCCGTCAAAACCTACCCGAATAATCTTTGGTTACTTAGGAAAGGCAACAGAAAAGGAGCTAATAACCATCAACTCATATGAGTGTTGGAAAAACACCCTCCCCCATGAAATGTGGGTGTTCAGCAAAAAAATTTCAACCTGGGTGGGGCCTGAATATAAAACAAAATAACTAAATTATAAATATAGGAAAACAAGCACTCATTGTAACCTAGGGGTTCTAAAACAAGACCAACCACTTGCACCCTCTATACTATTCATTCATAAGAAAGAGAACACCTGAAACCATGTCATAACTCATTCCAGAAAACAATTCCCCATCGAACCCATTTATATTTTCATATTGATGTGATTAAGTTTAAATTAATTCTTCACTACAGGGAAATTAATAGGCATATCCACAAGGCAAGGAAGGAAAAACAGCCAAGTAGTGATTTAAACATTCACACTCGGTTATCTTGTAATGTCACTACAACAAAAGGGGTCTGTGAGATCTTTCAAAGTACTGGAACCAAAAAAAGCCCCAAAATATGACCCCACATGGACTTAGGTACACAAACCAACAACTTCTCAATAGGGGATCCCATCCCCATCCAAGTCACCTCCCAAGCATCAACCTTAAACATCACTAGAACAGAGAAAGGTAGTTTTCAAAATTGAATATGCCATTTATTTAATCCCTTCTTTTCGTTTGGTAAACCAGGGTGACCACACAAGGATAATTATTCATTGGGAATCTATTTAATGAACCAATTTAACATTATTACCTAGTTTTCATGTTATATCCATTCAATAAAATAAATATCCATAAAAAAGAGTGTAATTAGTGCACAAGAAAGGACCACCAACAGCCATGATTTTCAGTGAGCATAAGCTCAATCAATTCACAACATATAGGAATAGATAAGGGAGTAAAACAACATTATGATCACACCCATTCATTATTTAATTCAATTTATTATCTTTGTTAAGGTTTGGTTTTATCCAATCTTGTAGAAACAATAGAATACCTCCCCACATGATACACATTATAGAGAGATGAAGGAAGAACCCTAATTGGATGATCAACGATCGAAGTTTATCTCCACATGCCAAGAACTGTGATGCAAAACATGAAGGGGATGAACTCCGAGTACTCCAAGAACGAACAAGAAAGGCTACAACAAAAACACACCACTCGCCTCGGGAAGGGGACTCCAAACACACCAATGGGAAGAATGAACCCAACAAAGAAGGAGAAGAAAATAATTCTAGTGCGAGATAAATATGTGATATCCTTGGGTTACAGGATAAGAAGTTTGAATATATTTTAAAGAAGATCTTGGATTCAACATGCGGTTGGGTGGTTTCACATGATGAGATTAATTTTTATTTAATTTCTCATTTGGGAGGAGGTCGTAACAGCTGTGGGTTTAAGGATTTAATTTGAATAGAAGAAACGGGTAAAACTGACACACAATATGGGTCTATTGAGGGTCTCCCAACTCTTAGGAGACTTTAGATATTATTTAGGGGATTTAAAAATGGCATGAACCACTTTAACAAGTTAAAATACTTAAAAGTGACGTTATAGGAAAACTGGGGAATAAAAACCCAACAAGCCCCCCGTGGCACCGATCGGTGACACACCGATCGGTTTCACCGATGGTTGACATCGTGATGATATCATGCCAATGAGATGTCGCCCTTAGGATCCAGACCTGATGGGTCAAGGGCATGCCAAACATCATAAATTTGGCAAAGGGATGAACCAGGAGGGTCTCAACCATTACATTTGATACCCCTCGAACTATTCTCAACCTCGAAAATCAATCCTAGACTTGAAGAGAAGAGAGGGGTCTGAACCACCACCTCGAAAGATACGTCTCAGGGTCAAACGACCACAAATTGACATACAAATCCCAAGGATCATATTTTCCTAACACACAGATTGGGGAGTTCTTTCCTCCATGTCAAGATAATATCCACTTTGGGTGGCACTGACTTGCCTGCATGGCTTTAATCGCATACACCTTAATTGTTCTTGATTAGGGATCATGTCCTCCCTTCCCCACATATCACGTCATTTCATAAACTTCAACCAGGTAAGGAAAAAAAACATCCCATAAACCAATAAGGCCATTATTACATCACCAACATATACAAAACAAAATAGAAGAAAACCTAAAACATCTTTTGGTACTAGACACGGATATGTGCCACCCGTTCCTAGGTGATCTCTTCGAGGCCATTATTCCACCACAACACATGAAACAATGGTATGGTTTGTCCACAAAGCACTTTATCCTTAGGATCCTCGATCCTCACTGGTCACTCCACAAACGCAACATAATCCCCTATATCCAAATATCCCCAGTCAATGACATGGGAGTCATCGTGTAGATATCGACGAAGATGGGAGACATTGAAAACGTCATGGATCCTTTCCAAATGAGGGTAAAATGGAAGCTGACTTGCCACCTCTCTGACTCACCCCAACACTTCAAAAGACCCAATGAACCTAGGAGAGAGCTTTCTACCCTTGCCAAACCTTCACTACCCACATCTAGGGGAATCCTTCTAGAACCCATGGTCTTCAACCTCAAACTCTAAGGGCATCCTCCTACGATCGGAATATGACTTCTTCCGGTCCTCAGATGCCTTCGCCCTCACAAACACAAGCTGAACCTTCTCCATTGTGCTTTGAACTACCTCTGGGCTAATAAGACCTACCTCCCCAACCTCCGTCTAGCACACGAGCGAACGACATGGCCTTCCGTACAAGGCTTTAAAAGGTTCCATGATAATAGAAGAGTGATAACTATTATTGTAGGAAAACTCTACTAAGGGAAAATATCATTCCCATGATCCCCTAGAGTCCAAAACACATGCCTGTAGCATATCCTCCATGGTCTGATGGTTTTCTCTTTCTGCCCATCTGTATGGGAGTGGAAGGCTGTGGTAAGGCATAGCTTGGTTCCACAAGCAGGCTGCAATGTCATCCAGAATCATGAGGTAAATTTCACATTACTATCTGCAACTATGGACCTCAAAACTCCATGCAACCACCCCAACTCATACAGGTATCTCTGTGCTATGGTATCCACCACACTCGACTCCTTGATCTCTATGAAGTGCGTCGATTTCCTCAATATGTCTACCACTACCTAGATAGCATCACAACCTCCTTGAACCATAGGTATTCTTGTCACGAAATCCATGGAGATGTCATCCCACTTCCACTCGTGGACATATAAAGGCTGTAACAAACCTCCTGGGACGCGGTGTTCATCCTTCACCTACTGACACACCAGGAACCTTGCCACGAACTCTACCACTGCTCGTTTCACCCCAGGCCCCCAAAACTATTCCATGAGGCCTCAATACGTCTTGGAAACTCCTGGGTTTACCACTAAAAGTGAGACATGGAACTCACAAAGAACTCCCTTGTGCATCATATCTGGGACAAACAACTTTCACTAGAAAAGTATCTGATTCTGACCATCCTTCGATCACCATTCCGAAGCATTTCCTTGGTTAATCAGATCGCGCATCACTTCACTCTCTATGTCTCCCCACTGAGACTCCTCCACCTACTAAAATAGAGTGTATTTGACTTCTATCTAAAAAAATGACCTCTAACACCATCCAGACTTTCATACAGGTCTAGGGTAGCCAACTCCTCCATTTCCTTCCAAGAATCTACAGATTCTTGAACAACTTCCCTCCATGACTTCCTACTCAAGGGATCAACCACAACATTCCCCTTAACTTCAGTGTAAGAGATCTCGAATTTGTATTCTAGAAGATACTCTTCCCACCTTCACTGTCGCATGTTTAGGTCCTGCTGTGTAAAGATATGCCTCAAACTCTTGTGATCTGTGAATATCACAATGTGCTCCCTGATGAGGTAATGCCTCCACAACTTCAACATGAACACTACTGCTGCAAGATCTTGGTCATGGGGTGGCATATTTATACTCATGAGGACATAACTACCTAGTCCCATAAAATATCTCTCCCTGCGGCTACATCAGAACACACCCTAGGAAAAGTTTAGAAGTATCTAAAAATACCTCATACAACAGCCCTTCCTTTGGACACCTGAGGACTAGAGTGCTAACCAACCTTTACTTCAAATAACTAAATGCTCCCCCACACTGCTCAGTCCATACTAATGCCTGGTACTTTTTGGGTAAAGCAATCATGGGATATGCAACTCAGTAGAAGTCGGGTACAAACCTCCGATAATAGCCTGCTAGACCCAGAAAGCTGCGAACCTCCATCACATTCTTGGGTGCTTCCAAAGAAACAACGGCTTCAACCTTTTATGGGTCAACCGCTACCCCTTGCCGAGACACCACATGTCCAAGTAAATTCACTTATTGTGTCATGAACTTACACTTGGGAAATTTCCCATAGATTTGGTGGTGTTGAAGGATTTCCATGACCATCTTGAGGTGATTAGTATGCACCTCCTCTGATATTTTGTATATCAAAATGTCATTGATGAACCCAATGTTGAACCATTCCAAAGAATCATGGAAAATAGATTTCATGAACCCCATGAACATAGTAAGTGCGTTCATAACACCGTATGACATGACTACGAACTCAAAGTGCCCATACCTTCACCTCAAAGAAGTCTTTATGATATCACTATCCTTCACCCTTAACTGGTGTTACCCAGACCACAGATTGATCTCAAAGAACACACTTTCTCCCCTCAACTGGTCAAAGAGGTCTCCTATCCTCAGGAGGGGGTACAAATTCTTGACCATTACCTGATTTAGACTCCAGTAGTCAATGCATATCCTGAGACCACCATCTGTGTTCTTTGAGAACAAGACCGTAAAACCCCATTGTGACACACTAGGTCGAGAAAAACCCTTCTTCATAAATTCATCAAACTGAATATGAAACTCCCGCAACTTAGAAGGTGACATCCGACAAATAGCCATCGAAATCGGACGAGCAATGGGTTGCAAGACTATCCCAAACGCAACATCATGTCAAGGGGGTAGAGTCTCCACTCTTCAGGGAAGACATCCATGAACTCACTGACAATCCCCGAGACTTCCACCCTCTCCATATCTTTCGAATCTGCTGATAGCTCAGCTAATAAGGAAAGGAGGGGCTCCACCCACCGACTACCTTCGCGGAAACCCCACAAACTGGCGAAAGTCACACGCCAACCATCCTAATCAGAGAACATAACTCTTCATTGGAAATAATTGATAATAACATGTCAATAAAATAGCCAGTCTATACCTAGGATGACATCATATGGTTGTATCTGCAATAGTAGAAGATCCCTACTAGACTGATGTGGCCCTATAATTAGACTACACCATTGGAAAACATAAAAAAAGTTGTTCTGACCTCTAATTAGAATACTCAATAAAAGGGGCACTAAAAGTCTCTCAGCATCTAAACCCAGATCATGGACCAAAACAGGTGCAAAAAAGGAGTATGGAGCTATTATATCAAACAAGGCATAGACAAGAGTACAAAAGAAGTTGATCGTACCTCGAACAACTTACAACCCTACTAGAACTGCTGACTCTACGATTAGTAACTTCCCACGCCTAGTTCATATGCCCCTCGGATGACAGAAGCCTCCATAACCATTCCCTGGTCAAGGTTCCTGAGGAGCACCTGGAAGCCCACCTCCTCCTGTGACATCTAATATCGGAGGAGAGAGAGCTCACTTTCCCTACTGTTGTTGTTGCTAAATGGGCCTAGCTGGAAGCTACAGCTGCTGAGTTGGGCGCTAAACCTGCCCACCCCCACTATACTATGCTCGGTCTGGGCACAGATTCCGAAGGTGCCCATGGCTACCATAGATGAAGAACTTCGGTCCTGGGCCTTCAAGTTAAGGGAGAGGACCGAGAGATCGAAACAGGAATAGCTGGGGCCTGCTCCCCACTAGTTGAAACACAGAAGGCCCAAACGTTGTAACCCTGCTGCTAACTGCCTTCCCCTATAATGATACCAACTGGATTCCCTCTTGCAGAATACCTCCCAACATGTGCATCCTGTCCACCACTTTAGCCCTCTTTTGGACATCCAAGTATGTCGGTAGGTTGAAGGGGTTAACAGAATATTGAAGAGAAAGTTAGAGTGCCTTATCTATACGTATCACCTGAGTTTCCTCATCCAAAAAAGGTCCAGATAAAAATGAAGGAGATCTTTGAACTTGTTCCCCAAATCCCTCACTGACATGCTCCAGTTTTGGAGGGAGAGAAGCTCCAACCTCTTCTCAGCCTTCATCATGGATGATGGGAATTCCACCCATAACTCCTTTTCGAAGTCAGTCCATGCTACCTAATCCTCTCTATTCTCCCCAAGATAGAGAGTCCACCATTGACGTGCCACTCCCCACATCTGGCATAGATCCATTAAAACCCAGTACTTCATTAAATCCTGAATCAAGTTGAAAGATATCACCAGCTCCCCAAGCTAGCTCTCTATCTCCATGTCTGATATGCTTCCCCCCGTACTTCCCGAGGGTCTGATACTGAAAGGCACAAGGAATCCTCTTCCATTTTTCATCATCCTCCTCTTGATCATCCCTATGATGACCAGTCAAAATATCCTCTTGGGACTTGATCACCCGTATTACTTGTGGTCATCGTTCTGGTGCCATAACTACAAAGTAAACAAGTAATTAATAAGCCTGAGTAGTGTAGAATATTGATTTTAGATTTTCTTAGAGTTATTTTTCATTTTAAATCCCAAAAATACCCAAGAAACACATGAACAAAAGTAATTATGGGGCATGTACCTTTCCTAGGGTCTCTACCCTGCAATCAGTGTAGCCTCAGTTGGTCGTTTGGTAGACCTAGAGTCATTACATCAGATCACAGGGGGCCTTAAAATCCCATGTCCTAGCGGGTCATCCCTGTCCTATTTCACACACCAAGATTACTTAAAACTATTTCCCTACCATCCCATGAAATCGTCACTGTGCCTAACTCTTAAATACATCCTATCTCTCGACCTCCTCTGATACCATTCTGTCAAGACCCACCTTCACCATGATGAGTTAAGGGACAACAGAATTTCCATACCCTTCTTTCCTCATGTTGAAGGAGAGATAATGACCCCCAAAACCCATCTTCATTAGGTCCCAGAGTGGAGACTAGCACCAAGGGTATAGAATCACACACAAGATGGAAGTAATTAACCTTTTCATTTAGTTGGATCGAAAGATAAGATGGTATATCCCAACAACACCCGAACTGGAGGTAAAATTAAAGACAAAAACAAACCATTCCCATATGAATGTCCAAAAGTAAATTCTACAAAAGCACTTGAAAACCCCAAAGGAATGTACGAAATAAATGAAAAGTAGCAGCAACAACTGTCCCAATGTCTGAACTAGTACAATCCTGCACGATCTTCAAAGTTCTCCTAGAAACATGAAAGTAGTTTTATAAACGTAGGGTGAGTATGCATGTATACTCAGTAGAGGAAAAATGAAAATCTCTTTTGCACAAGTGGGGATATATTCTAATGCCCACAAGAAAAGGAGATCACCAGAGCACCTAGTAAGGAAACTATCCACTCTAACCTCACCAAGGCACACTCCCCAAATAACGTAAGTCAAGTAATGTAATTGTAATTGCACATCGATATTTGGGTACCCCGAACTACTTTCACACTTGTTATTGAAGACATCGTACATGTCAGACCTCCCCTACCATTCTCACCACAGTCCCACTGCCATATCCTGCACAAAGACACCTGGGATATAACCCCACATCCCACCCACAAACACCTAGGCCAAAAACCACACATACAGCCTACAAAAAACAAGGCCACAACCACACAAAACCACTCCTACAAACACCGGGTCTAGAACAACCACTGACACACCCGAAGACACCTAGGCCTCATCCTGAAGTCACTTGGAATACCACCTACCCACACATACCAGGGCTAACCAGCACCACATACCCTGTCCGAATAATCTAGTGCTATAATGGAACTCATGCCCTCACATTCTACCTGAAAATCTTGGGCTACTTGGGAGAGGGAGCAGAAAAGGGGCTAATAACCAGCCACTCATAAGAGTGTTGGAAAAAACACCATCCCCCTGGAAATGGTGTTGTGAGGTAGAAAAGTGATCAAGTTGGGTGGGGTGCGAATATAAAACATAAGAACTAAATTATACATATTGGTAATCAAGAACTCATCCTAACCAACTGGTTCCAAAACAATCCCAACCACAAACACCCTCATTACTATTCATTCATATGAACCATCATAGCCACAACCACGTCACAACTCATTCCCAGAAAACAATTCCATATTGAACCCATTCTCATTTACATATGAAGTGATTCCATTTAAATTAATTATTTACTATTGCGTAGTTAACAGGCATAGCCACAATCCATGGAAGGAAAAATAGTCAAGAAAAAATTTAAGCTTTCACCCACAGTTCTCTTGTAAAGTCACAACAAAAAAAGGGGTCTGTGAGATCCCACAAAGTACTGAAACCAAAAAAAGCCCCAATATATGGGTCCACAGGAACATAGGTCCACAAACCAATAACTTCTCAATAGTGGATCCCATCCCCTTCCATGTCACCTCAGAATAATCAACCATAAACATCACCAGAATAGAGAAAGTGAGTTTTCAAATTTTAATATGCAATTTATTTAATCTCGTCTTTCTGTTTGGTTAATCATGTTTACCATAGAAGGATAATTATTCATTGTTAATCCATTTAATCATCTGATTTCATGTTATTTACTAGTTTACATTTTATATTCATTCAATCACATAAATATCAATAAAAATTGAGGTTCATCATTGTGCAGGAAAGGACCACCAACAACCACATTTTCAGTGGTCATAAGCCCCATAAATTCTGAACATATAGGAAGAGATAAGGGAGTACAACAACATTATCAACACACCCCTTTATTATTTAAATCCATTTATTATCTTTGTTAGGGTTTGGTTTCATCCATTCCTATAGAAACATTAGAATAATCTCCCTACATGATACACAGTAAAGAGAGACAATGGAAGAACCCTACTTGGATGATCAATGATCAAAGTTTCTCTCCACATCCCAAGAACTATGATTTGAGAACTAAAGGGGAGGAAATCCATGGACTCCAAGAATTATCAAGAAAGGCTATATAATAGGTGCACCACTCGCCTTGGGAAGGGGACTCCAAATGCACTAATGGTAAGAATGAACCCATCCATGACGTAGAGGAAAATAATTCAAGTGTGATATAAAGAGGTGAGATCCTTGAGTTAAGGGATATGAATTTTGAACATATTTAAAGGAGGATCAGGGTTTCACCATGTGGTTGGGTGGTTACACATGATGGGATAAATTTTTATTTAATTTCTCATTGGGTTGGTGGACATAACAGCTGTGGGTTAAAGGATTTCATTTAAACAGATGAAACATGTAAAACTGACACATAGTTTGGGTCTGTTGAGGGTCTCCCCACTGTTAGGGGACTTTAGATATCATTTATAGTAGTTTAATATAGATTTATGCACTTTAAAAGGTTAAAATACTTAAAAGTTGTATTCTGGGAAAACTGGAGAAGAAAAACATGACAAGCCCCCCATGGCACCAATCAGCGACTCACCGATTAGTGACCCACCGATGGTTGACACCATGATGACATATTTCCACCGAGATGCCACCCCTAGGATCTGATCCTGATGGGTCCAGGGCATGCCAAACACCAGAAATTTGGTAAAGGGATGGACTAGGAGGATCTCGACCTTTATAGTAGACATACATGAGGAGCTAATGTGGGACTCTCTTTCCTCAGTTTGGGAAGTTAATCCTGGTTTCACCAAGATGTATCAAGATGTACACCATCAGTATTTGTCTCCTGGTATGAAGAGAGATGTTGCTGGTTTTGTTATGATATGTTCCACCTGTCACCAAGTGAAGGCAGAGCATCAACAACCAATAGGGATTTTGCAGTAATTACCCATTCTCGAGTAGAAGTAGAACAATTTCATGATGGAATTTGTGATAGGATTACCGAGGTCACCTCGAGTGAATGATGTAGTTTTGGTTGTCGTTGATAGACTCATGAAGGTTTCCCACATCATACAAATAAATGAGACTATTATCATAGATGATATGGGAAGGTTTTACATTTGGGATATTGTACATTTACATGCAATTCCACAATAAATTGTTTCTGAAAGTAATTCTTATTTTACTTCACAGGTATGGTAGGGACTATAGAGGGAATTGGGTACACATGTATGTTAGAGTACAACTTACCATCTCCAGATAGATGGCCAGTATGAGCGTATGATACAGGTGCCAGAGGATATGCTTCGAGCATTCGTTTTATATTTTGGAGGTAATTGGTAGAAACATATACCTCTTGTGGAGTATTCCTACTATAATAGTTTTCCAAAAAATATTCATATGAAACATTTTCTGGGTTTTTAAGGTAAGACATGCCGATCACTCCTATGTTGCTTAGAAGTAGGAGAGGTAAGTATGCTTGGAACTTGTCTTGTCCAAATGACCACAGAGTAGATAGAGTTGATTAAGAAGAGGATGGATACTGCACATTCACAACAGAAGTCTTTTCCTAATAAATAGAGATGACCTCTAGAGGTTGATTTCAGAGATCATGTTTTCCTACATATCACACCGATGTTGGGACACATGAGGATTAAGAGAAAGGGCAATCTTTCACCGAGATATGTTGGACAGTTTGATGTTTTGGAAAGTGTCGTGCTAGTTGCCTATCTATTGTAGTTACCCCAATGGTTCTGGGATGTGCATGATATCATCTAAGTTTCTCAGCCACAACATTACTTATAAGAACTGTCTCATGTCTTCCAACCTAAGGAGTTTGAGTTGGAGGTGGACACATCGTTCGATGAGCATCCTATCTGGATTATTGATCACAACATGAAGGTTCTCTATGACTGGTCCATTTATTTGGTACGGGTGCTATGGAAGTGTGAGAGAGTACAAGAAAAGACTTGGGAGAGGGAGGCTGATGTATGATCTTTGTGGCTAGGTATTTTTGAGGTTTCATCATCTACGTCGCCTTACTTGGGAAATTTTGGGATGTATTTCTTTAACGGTTAATGTTTTTAAGAACACAGATCTTTCTTTCAGATATGTTTTTCATTTCAATATTTTTTTGAGGAAAAATGGGAAGAAAGAAAATTTTAAGAGTACACACCGTGTAATTCCTTGTATATACTATATACCCTACCTCTGAGCCCAAGCCGTGTTTTTCCTTGTCACAGCCATGTACACAACCGTCTGATGACGTGGAAGGGCTACTTATGGCAGGGCCAGGTAAAGGCATATACATGTCATGTACTTTTAAATGACACACTGTGTGCTTTTATTTTTAATTTATTAAATTGACCGTGGTAACATCTTATAAATAGAACATTCTTCTTCTCAGCTTGTCTTGTCTAGGAGTGATAGATATCGTTGATTCTTCATGGAGCCCCTGATTGACCATCCATTCTCTGAATCAACTGCTGTTGATGGAATTGGAATTGCCACAATGAGTTCTTCCATCTTCTGTAGCCTCTTCTCTTAATTCATCCTCTTTCCTGAGATATCCATGGTTGAAATTTTTTTACATTTTTGTAGATCTACGACATCATAGGTTGATTAAAAGGAAAAGGTTTTACTATATTGATTGTACAACGTCGAGGTAGGTGGTTTGTGCCTTTCTATAGACTATCTTTGAATTATAAATACAAAAAGGCCCAATACCCCAGTTTAGGGTATTGCGTGATTAGGGAATTTAACCTTCTTAATGTCTTCAATGACATGCTTTCTTGAGTATGGGTTTAAATTATGAATAAGGTTGTTTACCTGGTTAGGGATATGTTTTCCCTTTGTTTTATTTGATATTGGTCTTTGGATATAAAATTTCCTGTTAGGATGTTATGCTTTCCATGCTTAGTATTGTTAGTATAGGGTTGACATTATATGACGTGCTTTTGACATGCATTGTAGTTCATATCCAAAAAGTATTTTTGATTTACATTAGATTCCACATATTTTTTTTGCGTGACTTCTTTACACAAGGATGTGGAAACTTGGTATAGTGAGACCATAGGGGGAATTGACATTGAGGGCTTCCCCAGAGTGTCTGTTATACTTTTCATGCTGGGAGACCATTGGGGAGATTGATGATGAGATCTCCCTTAGAGTGTCTATAGTTATCATTATGATAATAAATTTGAAATTGACATTTAATACTTCCTCAAAGAATATATAGTGTATCATTGAATGACTATAGGGGGAATTAACGGTGATTGATTCCTCAAAGAGTCATTATTTTCATGAGACCAAAGGGGTTAGACTGTGTAAGCTATCCTAGTGGTCGTTATATAATAATTGTTAAATTAAAAGTTGAACAAGATGGGTTAGGCTGTGAGACATTTCCTAGAGGGTTATTGGTGTATATTTGTTTGAATTTTAAGTAAATGTAAGTGAATTTGTTTTAAACATTAGTACTATTTTCTTTTGAGTACTTCCTTGTTTAATACTTCATTTTGCTTATTTCCTATTATATATATTCATAGACAGTTTGGAACACATCTTTGGGTGGTTGCCTACTGGGATTCGTCTCACACCATATATGGGTCATGCTTTTAAGTCCAAACATATTATATTATTTTAGGTATATATAAGGGAAAGGGCCCTTCTACTTTAGGTACTTGATTTCTATGGAGTTGAAGAGCATGGGACCAAGGCGAGGCTTGCAATGTTGTTGGATTTGGTTAATTTTTTTCCTTTGAACTTTGGTTAAGTACTATATTCCCCAATTGTGACTTGTTTGTCTGCTTCCAAATATATTGTGACATGCATCATTATTATTAAATTTGATGCAGTTGTTTATTTATTATTAGTCTTCCATTGATCAGTATTGTATGATATTATTATAGTTTTTGCTACTGTTATCTGTTTATTTCCACTATGTTACTATTCAAATGAGGGCATAGTTTCCCCACTATCACATTAAAATCCCTCAATTATAGTCATTAGACTCTGGTATTTGAGGAAATGTGCTTGAGGCTATGTGACCTACTACATACTGGGCACCTCTGGGTGGCACTCAGAACTAGGACGATGCATATTATATATGAGATAACCCAACTAGGATAATTTTCAGTGTGGGACTCATGTAATGTGGGTCACTATAACATATTCACTTAAATAAAAATATATAAAATATTCTGTTATATGAGAATAATATGAGCTATCTGATCAACCATTTATATCATCTTGAACTTCAAACTTCAACAGAGAACTATGAACAAGAGTTCTTCAAGTTGAGAGCTTCCACGATCAATCTAAGCTTAATATTATTGCATGATTTAGATCTCGAGATGAATAAAAACGTAATTTAACATGCGTGAAATATAAATTATACATTCATTCGATTATATAAAGTAAATGATATTGTGAAATGAAAATAGAGTTTCATAAGGATTCCCATGCATTCTATTTATAGGCACATGTACGTGGATTACAATATGAGTATCATGTGACCAATATCATAAGAATGTGAGGATTTCTTCTTGTATGAAGTGATGTAATGATTATCAACATATTAAAATAAGATAACCTATGATTAATAATATTAAATTATGAAAAGGTGAAAAGGAATTCATTATATGTATATACATGGATTATTGTGTGGGTATTTGAATGAATGATTGAGGGAGGAAGAGGAATCGACCCTTACCTATAGATATCATACCCCAGAGGCCAATTAATGTGATTATACTTACATATTTCCTTAAGAACTATTTTTTTAATAAAACATATTATCTTAGAATCAATGTTATATAAAGAAGGAAACGAAATTTGTGAGCCTCCTAGGCTATCAGAAAAGGGGAGTACCATGCTCTGATTTGTGTGAAGAAGAAAACCCTTTATACTCAACCTGTGTTTACACACACTCAATGTGTTTGATGAAGAACTAGTATTGTGAACTAGTGGTTGAGTTAGTTAGTCCTACGAAGATTCAAGAATAACTAGTTTTCAAATAATTTCATTCCTTTTCAAAGACGTAATCCACCACAACTATACTGTTGTAAGAAAAAGAATCTTTGAACAATCACCTCAGTGAAGGGAGTGTGATAACCTATATCGAAATATATTTTTTATATGAAGATAGGTAGTTTCATTTTTATATATATGCATGATCACATGTACTTGAAGAAAATAAATTCTCATGATCCACTAGCATAGTGAAATGCATGAGACATTTTAAATAAAATATAAGGATCCATATATATTTAAACATACAAGAGGAACAATGAATAAGAAGATGAAAAAATGTACTGAATGTAAGGTAATAATGAAACGATTATGTGTTAGGGTTTATAACATTAAAAGATCCATGCATATTTTATTACACTTGAATGAAAATTTATACATTCAAATGTGATATGATTTTCATAAATATTGTGCCTTGAGTTAGAGATTGAAGTAGGAAATTTTTCTCAGAAGACTTCATATCTTTGGTTTTTGTGAATTATGTTTGCACAAGATAATTATTTCATGAATTGATATTGAATGCATGATGTAATTTAATTTAATAAAAATATTATTTACTATAACGAAAAATGTTAAACCAATACTACATTAACTATTTACATTATAATAAAGAAATGGAATTAATTATGACAAATTCGAACTGAACAATAAACATTTCAATAACAAAAAATGTGGTTTGTGATTCATGTAAGATAACAAGAGATTACTACACTTGTATATTTTTTATAGGAAGTATGAGTGAAATCTATTTTACACTGAAGAAGAAAGTAATAAGTAGCAGAATAATAAGATAGAGTAGCATTTATTTAGATTCTGTATAGAAGAATAAGAGTTTTTTTTCCTACTACTGTACAAGTAACAATGTGAAGAACATGAAATTGGAAGAAAATAACAAATCCATGAAAATAATATGATGTTTTAATATGAGGAACAATTTATTGTTGTTACATATTTCCTTAAAAATAAGGGGAATACTATATTTAGAAGCGGTATAAGGATCCAACAATGTGATGCATCTTGGACTGGGTCATCAATAGTCTAGGGAAGAAGAAATGTTTCCTTTCATTATTCTAAAGTGTAGGGATGCAAACTGGATAAATATTTTTTTTCTATCCACACCAATATTACTTTATAAATCATTATAGTAACGAATCTATGTACCAGTTATCACCACATATGAAAATCACTAGCTATTGTTATTGATTTTTGAACCTTTTAAAAACATTATGCCCTCTACATTTCTGAATTTTATATAGAATGTTTGAGATAAATAAAGTGTGATAAGAGAATCAAGATCCTTGTATGTCTAAGTGGTAAAATGGATAAAAGTTATTACTCGGGAAAAAGTTCCTAACAACTATTTACCCCTCTCAATGGTGAGTATATCCCAAAGTGTTCCTATAAATGTTTCAATATGAAGTAAATTAAAATTATAGAAACCAAAGATCATTTATTTTTTCATGGTTTTAATCTCAGTTACCGCCCTTGGATTTTCTATGTTGAAATAGTGAATAATTCAAGATCTATTGATGATGTTAACTTTTAAGATGGCATATATGATCAAATTTATGAGATGATTCATGATATTGAAGTAGAAGAAATTGGGAAATAATTAATAATTGTGTGTTGATATAGTGATGCTAAAAAACTATTATATCCAATTATTTAAAAATTTAAAGCTTTATCAATGGTGTTACGATTGATTAACTTGAACGTGAACAATGGATAGCCTGAAAAAAAATTTATAGTGATTCTTTATCTTTTCAAATACATGATTTCTAAAGTCAATTTTCTTCCTAATTCCAATTATAATGAAAAGAGAATACTATGATTGATGTATTTGGTTTATAAGAATATAAATTCTCACCTAAATGATTGTGTTATATATAGAAACAGATATTAAGGTATTTTAGGGTGTCATAAATGTGGTACATCTTGATATAAGTTGAAATAAAAAAACTAGATATTTTTAAAGTTAAAAAAACACCATTAATTTTAATTTGTTATATTTATAAAATTCATTATTTGAAACATTTATTTACCGATTAAAATGTTTAAAAATGTTAAGATGTAATGTTTATGAGTGGATATCTAATTGAAAATTACTTCATCCAGTTGGTTTTCCACAGAGGAATCAAATTTATCAAAAAATTTCATACACTCATAAATGATGTTTTAAATATCAGACTTAGACGATGAATGGATATAACAAATTCATAGTGATGAATTTTCATAAAAAATAGTTTATAATAACTTTTATTAGAAAATTATACATTATCTATTGAATTTTATATTAAGTGGAAATATTACATCTTCATTTTACTGATTTATGGGCCCGAATAGCATGGAAAAAATATTGATGTTTTTTCATCCTGATTAATTGATGATTTAAAAAATTTACAAGAGGAACTTATTAGAGTGTATGATATTATATAATGATACATATTAAATTTCATGATATAATTATGTTCACTTTATATGAATTCAAAATATATGGAAATTTTTTCAGATATAGTGTTGAAGGGCATAAATATTATCTAATTTGTGAACAAAAAGATTCATATTACAAGATAAAATATTGTTGAAAATAGAATACATGAGCTATTCATGGATTTTGTCTATGGATCACTCATTTACATGATTAAAAATATAATTCAATAGCTCACAAGAAATTTATATTTTTCTAAAATTTTTTCCACTAATAAATTTTTTGAGATTGTGATAAACCTTGTTGTCACATTTGAGAAGACACAAAATATAGTAATTATAGAAATATTTTGAATAAATAATGAATGTTTTTTGTGATTACATATTGGAGATATCATTACGTCAAAAATAAAATTTATTTTTTGTATTAAGAGAATAATATATTTCATTGTTTGATTATAAAATTGTTAGATATTAAGAAATTTTTCATGATGGGTTATGTGAAAGGTAGAACTTACTCTCCTCTAGGATATGTTTGGAGATGGAACCTACTCCTAATGGAATATTATATTACTTACCTATGTCTTTTCATAAAATTTCCAAGAGGTGAAAATTAATTTTTTTTAGTGTCTCCATGGTATAAAAAGGTCCATGAGTTTGTTCTTCGAAATATAATTTTTTTTACCCCTAAATGATTTTTAGTTTATAGGCATGTGTTCTCATTATTATCATCTCATCCTAAAAGAAATCTTACTATTTTTAATGTGAGGAATATTTACCATTTGTGTCATATAGATTATCATGAAGGTGTTTTATTTTCTCAATTCATATTTTTATAAAGTGATTGTTTGGAATTCATTGAAAAATGAGGAGAATTAAGTAGTTTCTATTCATTTTCAACTAGAAATGTACTTTATTCCATATGTTTTAATATCATTGTGAATTTAGTGGTTCATTTAGTTTGAGAAATTCTATTTTATAGACCTATATATCTACATTGTATATATCTATTTGAATGGAATATGAAGATATTGATGAGATATGATAATAATTCACATCCACATGAAGCCTCCATTTTTTGGAAGTATATTTTGGAGGGGGTTGTAGTGTTTTCTATAGGATATTTTTCAATAGTGGATACAATCAGGTTTCCTATATCTCACCCCCAAAATGTCAATTTTGGGGTAAAGGAGATCCATGACGTGAATTAAAACTAATTGACAAGTGAATCAATAAAGATGGTAAATTTTTATATATTGAATAAAATAGATGATGATCAACCATATATAAAACATCATATTAATGTTTTAAAATAGTGTTATCCAAAGAAGAATGATATGTGGACTTTGAATTAGAGAAATAATTTTTTCCCATGGTTTAAAGATACTATATATGGTATATCAAATCTAAAAATATTGAAATAGGTTTTGGATGAACCAATATTAAATTTTACAACATTGCCTAATTATGATATTAATGGATATGAATTTCATACAAAAGACCATGATAAAGTAAGAGCTATTCAGAATAGTATATTATTAGTTTTAGAACAAGAAATTAGTTTTTAGAGTGCCAATAAAAAAACCCAGTCTTTGCATCAGGCACTTATTATATAGTCATTAAAGAATTATTGGAGGTAGATTACATTAAATTTAGAGTTCTAGTGTTTAATTATAAGTGGGTTATTTATAAAAACAATTTTATAAATAAAAAACTCTATGTGACAGTAGTTAATCTCAATTTATTAGAATACAAAACTTATCACTTTATCATTCCAGCAAATGAAAATAAAATTTTCTATATTATTTATCCATAAAATAGGCAGTGGTCTATTATTTTATAAGAAAAACATATTATTTTTGCGAAATTTTTTTTTTATGACGATGATGATTTATATGATATTACTACTACTGTGGAATTATTAATAGATAATATTGATGACCACATTATAAACATGGTTTTTTTCATAGAGAATTATCATGATGATGGAATATGGGAAGACCATCCTTTATTAATGTACTAATATTACAGATAACATATATTTATTTATTGATCAATTTTTTAAATTATGAAGAATATTAGATATTTTTTTGATATTTTTTTACTTAAAAAACATATTATAAATAATATGTTACTTTTTGTTACATTATATTTTTATATTTCTTGTGATTTTTCAAATATTTACCTTTATATGAAACTATTGTATATGTATTAATTTTTAATTATGTTTGTTTAATTAGTCTATATCATTTTATGTTCCAAAAATATTTTCTTCATTCTTTTAACATTGTCAAATACTAATGATTAAGATAAAGAATATTATCAGTATGATTTTTAAGATTTTATTAACTACTCTAATGAATATCATAAATAGTGGTTTGTTTAGTGGAGTTTTGTTTTATTTAAATAATTCTAAAATTGTTATTCTTATTATTATGTAATATTTAGATTTTTTACATAATTCAATTCATTTCATCTCTCAATAACATTGTTATCATTTTAGTTAATTTAATGAATATGAATAAAAATATGTTTGTTTTGTTTTATGTTACTTTTTGTTGGATAATTTATCCTTTTTATTTAATTTTATATGTAATAATTTAATTTTTCAATTATTTTACTAATTTTTTACTTTGATTTGTTACTTTTATTTATAAGAAAATTTAAAATAAAAACATCTAAGTCAATATAAGAATATAGAGAGGAATATACACACACTTCTGCAAAATAGCATCCTTATCCTTCTACACAGTAGCCATATACATCATAGGGGTAGAGAATACTTAATGGGTTGGAAATGGTGGTGATACATGTTAACTGGAATTATTTTTTGTTCGTAGCTAGGAAAAAAGGATATTATTTGGTTATAACTATAATGATAATCATACGGGTCCATATTCAAAACAATTTAAGACTTTTGTTTTAGTAAAATCTTGATTCAAAGTTAGTATTTTGATTTGGGAATAGAGAATTGTTGACAAAATGATAATAACTCCATAATGGGAGAGATTTTTTTAAGATCATTTGTTATTATTTAACTTTTTAGGAAATGGTTTTATAAATAATGGGTTTTAACTATTTAAAAGATATATGATATACGTGAAAGTATAGATATCAGAAAGAAATGTTAATATTTGGATTCTAGCAAATGAAGGGATTTTAAATCAACCCCCACATCAGATTTCATTTTTTGTCAATGATAAAATAAAAATCAATGTGATATATAGTATTTTCAAGATTTAAATGGATGGAATTAGATTTTTTAAGGTAAAAAATAAGGATCAATTATAGTAAGTGAAATTTCATATATTATAGATTTTTTAAAATTTATTATTTTATTAATGATTTTTTATTTTTAATGTATATAAAATCAGAAGATCTGATCAATAAACCCAATCAAAAAACATAAAACCAAATAATTAATCTCATGAAGGTTATACATTAGTTGAAAGAAAAATGATCACTAAAAAAATTTATAAAATGAGTGATGAGTCTTCAGGCTCAAAAAAGGTTCACCCTATTTCCCTCGAGGTAGAAATGAAAAATAGAAGAGGGAATGAATGGAAAAAAATGAATAATATCTTATAAAAGATTCAACGATTCTATCTGGGTGGATTTGTAGACATTATTTAATTTTATTATGTAAATTATTTTTTATCAAATAATTATATAATGTGACTCAAAATAGAATATTTCAAATATTATATATAAAAATTTCTTGAGGATTAGATCACACTGGGTACATTCTGTACTGGAATTTCAATTATTTGTGATGGGATCCTGTCGTAAAAACTCTTTTGCGAAGGGATGACATCGCAAATAGCCCGTTTCAAAAAATGTTGTCGCAACTAATTTTTTTTTCGACGGGAAGTAGTCTCATCGCAAATAGATCTCAGATTAAATTCATTATACATGCA
Organism: Viscum album; assembly: GCA_963277665.1. Lineage (NCBI taxonomy): Eukaryota > Viridiplantae > Streptophyta > Magnoliopsida > Santalales > Viscaceae > Viscum > Viscum album. The sequence goes on from OY728129.1 coordinate 534,635,714, forward strand.
AGAATCATTTGCGACGGGCCTATCATAAAAAGTGTTTATGATGGGATGCCGACCCGTTACAAATAGCTTGTATGTTATAAACCTATTGTGATGAGCCAATCACAAGAAATTTATTGCCACGGTAAGGAAAAGTGTCACAAAAACTGTTAAACACACACACACACACATAATCTATTTGAAACGGGCCCCGATCGCAAAAGGCCTCATCGCAAATACTTAATATAATAAAAAAATAATTTAATTATGATTAATGAAAAAATAATATTAATATTATTAAAATTATAAAAAAAATAAAAAATATTAAAATTATCAATATTTTCAAATAATTAATAAAATAAAAAATAAAATAAAATTGAGATTAATGAAAAAATAATATAATATAAATAAAATAAAAAAATATTAAAATTCTCAATATTTAGAAAAAAATATAAAAAAATCATAAATTATTATTATTATAATTATTAGTAAAATAAACAAACATTAAAAAATATAATATTAATAATAAATAAAAATTAATAAAATATTAAAATATTAAAAAAAATTATTCAATATCTGCACTAATATAAAAGATAAAAACATTAAATAGTTAATATTACAAAAAATATTCAATTCAAATATTTTTAATAGAAAAAAAATCACTGGGAGGATAGTCTTATGGAGGAGCTAGAGGAGATGGTGGAGGAAACTTCATCCCTAAACTACGTGTCAGACGACGCATGTCTACCATCTGCTCGTGATGTTGCGGCTGCCATCGACTCATGTCCTCCTTGTGCTGTTGCTGCCGTTGTTGCTGCCATCGACACATGTCCTCCTTATGCTGCTGCTGTTGCTACTGCTTTTGCTAACACATCTCTTCCTGTTACTTTTGAAAAATCTCTATAATCTCTGTTTGAGCTCGCAACAGCTTTGGATAATTTGATCTAGAAGGTGATGCCTCTCCATGAGCTCCACTTGAGCTGGACGTCGACATCGCAGCAGTACTATAATAAGTCCCCGGAGACAAATGAGAGCTGATACCATCAACTCGGCCCTTTACGAAGAGATACTGGGTTTCCTGCGTAATGGCCCGAACCCCCTGGCCATTACATTTCCAAAATGCGGCTCCACCAAAACAGTGGCATCAGTCATGGTGGAACCATGAAGGTGAAACCGTGAAGGTGGCTCCGTAAGTGTGACACCATGACGGTGGCACCGTGTCCTCACCCAGCCGTCCGTTTTCTTTTTCCAGTCCCGCTCCTGCAACGTAATATTTTGGATGTAAATTAATTCTCTTACATTTTTTAAAATCATTTAAAGCCCATAATTAATTTTTAAAACATCTCGAGAAACCTCCCCAATGGAGGGGGGGGGGGTATTAAATAACACCTTAATATAATCGCGTGTAACTGCCCACCCGCGTAAGAAACCACGATCCGACTTTCCAGGCATTCAAAATTCTACATCCCTTAACAGTAGGATCTCCTCTTTATATCTCCCGATATAGTTTCTTAATTTTTTTATTGGATGGATTTCTTTCTTCTTCCTGGTGTGCCTGGAGTCCCTCTCTTCTTGTGGCTTGTGGTGTGCCTCTGCTAAAGCTTTCGGCATCCTTGGAGTCCCCACCGTTCCTCCCCAGCAAGTCACACATCCGTTGTTCTGGGCACGTGGATAAAAACATCGATACTTGATCAACCAAGTAGGGATTTTCCTTCGTCTCTCCTTTATATGAATCATGTGGGGTGGGTACGCTGCTGTCTCAGTGGGATGGATGAAACCAAACCTTAATGAAGATAACGAACGAACTATACAGAATGAAGGGGAGGGGTGTGATCAATGCGCTGCTGTTCTGTTTTTCTTCTCTTCCTTGATGATTATGTTGTGAACTTCTGGGCTATGCTCACTAAAAATCATGGTCGTTGGTGGTCTTTCCTTGTGCACTAATGAACCCTTGTCTTCTATGATGATTAAATTACTGTAATTTGGATATTGGTCAATCACGTAAACTCGGTGGATTAAATGGATACACAATAAACATAAAGCCTTGTGTGGTCACCCCGACTAACGAACAGAAGAATAAAATAATGAATGATGTGCTCGAACCTGGATGTTTCCATACTCTGTTTTTGTAGTAGGTGTGTTGTTCTGTTTGACTGCTTTTGGGGTGATGTGTTTGAGGATGGGATCCTCTTGGCTGTGAGTCGGAAACTGTGTGGTTTCTCTGCATATGATAAAAATTTGGTTGGAATACACTAATGTTGGCATATTGTTGGTTCATGGTTTTGGGGATTTGGGGATGTATCTTGAAGTCTTCATTGGTTCTATTACTTTGAGGGATCTCACATATCCCTTTATTGTTGTGACTTCACAAGAGAACCGGTTGTGAATGCTTAAATTGTTGGTTCGTTGTTTCTCTTTTCCTAGCTTGTGGTTATGCCTCTTAGTTTCCTAGTAGTGCAGAATTTAGATAAATGGGATAACTTGAACATGAAACTAAAAATGGGTTAAACAGGGAATTGGTTTTAGGAATGAGTTGTGACTTGGCAGTGAGTGTTGTGGCTTCTTTTATGAATGAATAGTAACAAGGTTGTTATAATTAGGTTGGATTTGTGAACCCTAGTTTGGGATCAGTGATTGTTACATATATATCTATAGTTTTTATGTTTTCTTATTCGTGCCCCACCAATGTTAAGAATTTAGTGCCGAACACCCCCATTCCATGGGGGAGGGTATTTTTCCCAACACTCCTAAGAGTGGCTGGTTATTAGCTCCTTTTCTGCTCCCCTTTCGGAGTATCCAAGGACTCTTTGGGCAGGCTTTGATGGCCTAAAGTCCATAATTATCCCAAGAATCTTCGGGTAGGGTAGTGTGGTTATTGGCCCAACTGTTTCTAGGAAGGTTGTTTCCCAAGTATCATCAGGATGAGGACCAGGTGTCTTCGGGCGTGGAAGTAGTTGTTCTGGCCTAGGTGTTTGCGGGCATGGTTATGTGCGGTTTTTATGGACTAGGGGTCTGCAGGTGAGACAGTCGTTGTGGCCCAGGTGTGTGTGGGCGGGGTGTGGTAGGTGTACATTGGTGAAAATGGAAGGATTGGTTCGAGGCGTAGGATATCTTCAAAAACTAATGGGAAAGTGGCGCGGGGTACCCAAACATCGATGTGCTATTACTATACCGTACTTGACTAGTGTTATTTAGGGAGTTTTCCTTAGTGAGACTTGGGTGGAAAGTTTTCCTTGCTACGTGCTTTGGTTGTCTCTTTCTCACAGGGTATTATAATGCCTCCCCACTTGGGCACGAGAGTCGTTGTTTTTCCCTTTTGATTATACTTGTATACTCACCCTATGTATATAAACTACTTTCAAGTTTCCAGGAGGACTTCATGGATCATGGCAGACCATACTAGCTCAGACCTTGGGGCAGTTGTTGTTGTCTTTTTCCTTTTTTTTGGTAATTTACTTTTGGAGTACTTGGGACTTGTATATTTTACTTTTGAACATGCATATGGGAATGGTTTACTTTAGGATTTACCTTTACGTTCAACTTTTTTGTTGTTGGGGTTGCTATCTTATCTCCCGATCCTATTAAAATAAAAATGGTAATGCCTTCTATCTTGTGTGTGATTCTATACCCTTGGTGTTATTCGCCACTCTAGGACCTACTATGATGGCGGGTTTCGGGGGTCATTATCTCTCCTTCAACTTTAAGAAAGAATGGTCTGGCAATCTATTGTTGCTTCCCTCCTTTTTGTGAAGGCAGGTCCTGAAAAAATGTTATGAGAGGTGATGGTTTGGAGATAGGATGGAGTTTGTAGTTAGTAACAGTGAGGATTACATGGGATGGTAGGGCTATAGTGTTGGGTGATCTTGGTGTGTGAAATAGGCCAGGGAAGACCGGCTAGGACATGAGATTTTGGGTCCCCCCATGATCTGATTCAAGGACTATGTACCTACCAAACGACCAAGTGAGGCTACATTAATTGCAAGGTGGAGACACTAGGAAAGGTACATGAATCATAATGACTTCAATTCTTGTGTTTTATGGGTATTTGGGGATTTAAAATGAATATGAAGTCTATGAAAGTTTAAGAACAATATTCTGGACTACTTGGGCTTAGGCATTCCCTATTTACCTTGCAGCTATGGAACCTAGGAGACAAACACAAGTAGTGCGGGCAATCGAGGCCCAGGAGGTTGACTTGGCCGATCGATAGAGGACAGACATATAAGAGGAGGATGATCAGTGGTAGAAGACTCTTCGTACCTTCCAGGGGTAGACCCTCGAGAAGTATGAGGGCAACATCTCTGATGTGGAGACATAGAGCTGGCTAGAGGAGTTGGTGATAGCTTTCAGCTTGATCCGAGCTTCAGATGAGTATTGGGTTCCTTTGGCTATGAGCTAGATTCAGGGAGTGACACGTCTGTGGTGGATGCTTTATCTTGGGGAGAAGAAGGAGACTGAGGTTACATGCACTGATTTCGAGAAGGAGTTCCCGGTGGAATTCCTCTCTTCCATGATGAAGGCTAAGAAGAGGCATGAGCTGCTCTCCCTCCAGAAAGGGTGCATGTCATTAAGAGAGTTGGGGATCATGTTCAAGGATCTACTTTTCTTGGCTCCAGACCTCTTTCCGGATGAGGAGTCTTGGGTGAGACGTTTGGAGGAGGCACTTCGATCTTCTCTTCAGTATTTTGTTACTCCCTCCACCTTATCGACATACTTAGAGGTCCAGAAGAAAGCCTAAATTGTGTAAAGGATGCACACGCTGGGAAGTGTATGATGACAAGGAATCCAGTTGGGCTCGTCGAAGGGGATGGTCGTCAACAGTAGGCCTCCAGCATCAGGACCCTATAGGTTTCGACCAGCAGGAAGCAGGACTCAGCAGTTCCAGTTCCGATCCCCCGGTACTCACCCTTTTCTTTTAGGCCCAGGTCTGAGGTGCTTCATCTGCAGAAGCTGTGGAAATCATTGGAATCAGTGCCCAGATAGAGTACAGTACAACGGGGGTGGGCAGGTTCATCATTCACCTCAGTTGGACTAGATTCCAGCTAGGCCCCTTCAACGGCAGCAACAGGGACAGTAGGCTCGCACCCCTCCGAGACCAGACGTTGTAAGGGGAGACCAACCTCAGGGCGCTCCTCAGGGACATCGACCCGGACGTGGCCGGAAAGGTGGCAAACAATCAAGAGGCATAGGAGCTGGGTGCGGGTAGTTGAACACCGCGGAGGCAGCAATTCTAGCAGGTCCAGAGGTCGTTCGAGGTACGATCAAATTGTTTAGTAACCTTGATTATGCCTTGTTCGATAGAGGAGCTTCACACTCCATTGTTGAACCCAGTCTGGCCTGTGCCCGGGGTTTAGACGCTGAGAGACTTCCAGTGCCCCTGGTGCTGAGCACACCCCTCATAGGTCAGACCGACTTGTTTTATGTTTTTCGGGGGTGTAGACTGGTGATTGGGCCACAACACTCAGTCATGGATCTTCTTCTATTGCAGATACATCCATACGATGTCATCCTAGGCATTGACTGGCTGTTCCTTGTACGTGCCATCATTGACTGGTTCCAAGGAAGGGTCGTGTTTTTAGAATTGGGTGGCCTACGTGTAACTTTTATCGGCGAGAAGGGTGGCCAGAAGAGTAATAGGCGAGAGGAACATCTCCTTTACATGTTAGTTGAGCTGTTAGTCGAGTCATTGGATGAAGAAATAGTAGAATTTCTAGCGGTCGTTAGTGAGTTTCTAGACGTCTTCTCTGAAGAGGCGACAACTCTACCCCTTATACATGATGTTGAGTTTGGGATAGACATGCAACCTGGTGCCCGCCCGATATCGATGTACCCCTACCGGATGCACCTTCTGAGATACATGAGTTACAGATTCAGATTGATGATATGATGAAGAAGGGTTTTGTGTGACGAAGTGCATCTCCATGGGGTGCTCCAGTCTAGTTCTCAAAGAAGGCGGATAGTGGTCTCAGGATATGCGTAGACTATAGGAGACTGAATCAGGTAATGATCAAGAATCACTACCCTCTTCTGAGGATAGATGATCTCTTTGACCACTAGAAGGTGTAAAGGTGGTTCTCCAATATAGACCTACGGTCAGGATATCACCAGTTGAGTGTAAAGTAGGGTGGCATCTCTAAGACTGCCTTCAGGTGGAGATATGAGCACTTTGAGTTTGTGGTCATGCCGTTCGGCATTCCGAATGCTCCAGCCGTATTCATGGGGCTCATGAACTCCATCTTTAGGGAGTATCTGGACCGGTTCGTAGTCGTGTTTATTGACGACATCCTGATCTATTTAGGATCAGAGTAGGATCACGCTGAGCACCTGAGGATGGTTTTATAAGTCCTCCGACATCACCATCTCTATGGGATGTTTTCCAAGTGCAAGATTTGGACGCAAGAGGAGAACTTCCTTTGGAACATAGTGTCCGAGTAGGGGTGGTGGTGGACCCATCGAAGGCCGAGGCGTTTGTTTCTTGGGCAGCACCCAAGAACATGGTAGAGGTTTGCAGTTTCCTCATGCTGGCTGTTTACTACCATAGGTTCGTACCCAACTTTTCTTGAGTTATGGCACATTTGACAGCTTTGACCAAGAAGGACCAGGCATTCAAGTGGAATGGGTAGCGCCAGGCAGCCTTTAGCTATCGGAAGAAAAGGTGGTAAGTGCCCAAGTGCTCAGGTTTCCAGAATAAGGGGAAGCGTTTGAGGTGTTCTGTGATGCTTCAGGACAAGGCCTTGGGTGTGTGCTGATGTAACAAAAAGGGGTGATCTCTTATGGGTCTAGGTAGTTACGCCATAATGAGCGTAATTATACCACCCACGATATGAAACTTGCGGCGGTTGTTTTCGCGCTAAAGTTTTGGAAGAATTAACTCATCGGGGAGCGCTTTGTGGTCTTCCCGGATCACAAAAGCTTGAAGTATATCTTCGCCCAGCGGGACCTAAAGTTATGAAAGTGAAGGTGGATGGAGTTCCTTCGAGACTACGACTTCGATATTTCCTACACCTCAGGAAAGGGAAATGTGGTGGTCGATGCCTTGAGCAGGAAGTCGTAGAAGGATGCGGTTCGAGAGTCGATAGATGCTTGGAAGGCGATGGAGGAGTTAGCTGCCCAGCACCTGGATGCAAGGATGGATGGTGGTAGAGGTTTCCTCTATTAGATAAAAGTGAAATCCTCTCTTCTACGATAGGTGGAGGAGTCCCAATGGGGAGATTCAGAAAGTGAAGTGATTCGTGACCAAGATAACCAAGGCGATGCCCCAGAAGGGTGTACAGAGGATGGTCAGAACCATATGCTTTTCTGAGGGAAGATGTTTTTCCCAGAAGCAATGCGTGAGACTTTTATTGGTGAGTTCCACAACTCACACCTAGCGGTGCACCCGTGAGTTTCCAAGATGTATCAGGGTCTGAGGAGATGGTTTTGGTGGCCTGGGGTAAAGCGGGCGGTGGAAGAGTTCATGGCCCGTTTCCTAGTGTGTCATCAGGTGAAGGCAGAACACCATGTTCCAGGCATCTTGTTTCAAACTTTAGAGGTCCGCGAGTAGAAGTGGGATGACGTCTCGATGGATTTTTTCACAGGGCTACCAAAGGTTCATGGAGGCTGTGACGCTCTCTAGGTAGTTCTAACGACCCGTACCTTACATACATTGTTAATAATTCAAAATTTCAGTACACTTATTACAACATATAACAAAATCATGAAAGGACCGTATAGTTATAGTGTCTTTAGACAATGGAAAAAATAAACAATTGGTTCATAAAGCATCCAGATTTTCTCCCATTTATTTCATCATATCTAGAGTACCTTTTTGGAATATCCTACTTAATAACCTTTTTCCAGACCTGGGGAGATAAAACATACAAAAGGGTGAGCTCAAATGTTCATTAAGGGTAAACAAAAGAAATATCAATCACATCATATTCATAAGAACATAAAATTTTGGAAATCCTAACCTACAAAAGAAATCATAATTTCATAACATGGGATAAATCATAGTAGTGAAATGTAATCCCAGTAATCATAACATAAAACATGAAACTTTGTGGAATATACACATAATCATAGAGAATCATTTCTTAGTAGTCAAGACTCATTTCCAAGACTATCTTTTTGGACAAAGTCCATTTCTGAACCGAGTGCACTCCTCGTTTCAGTCCTGTTTAACTGAACCGGATTAACCCGACGTTCTATCCATGTATATCTCAAGAGATATAAATCTTTACCCAATACATTGGAGGGAGATATAGGTCCCACCAATCTCATAATTATACCATTCTTATGTGTGCCACAAAATAAAAAATCATACATCATTGCATAACCCATGTAATAAAAATGGGATTCTTAAACATCATGACATCATGAAACAATTCATATAAGATAAAGGAATTCATAAAAATAATTCCATCACAACATAATCAAATCAATGTAAGAATAGGGATATAAAGAGAACCATATATTATCTTAGATGGAAAATAATTTTGATAAAACACTTCAACTCCATTCTTGGGGAAAATATCATTTCTACTTCAAAAACATTTTCCTTTCATAACATGTCATATAATTTAAAACCAAAATAAGTTGATTAAAATTAAACTTGAAAACATGTAAAGTATGCTTCATGGAAATAATGTTCTAAAAATATATTCATGTCGTATATGTTTATAAAACATTATTCTCATACTTTTGCCGGAGAAGTAAAAAAGTACCTCGAACGAAAAGAACAAAATATTCCTTTTATATCTTTTAATAAAAATGAACTGAAGGGTAAAATTGGATTTGAACAATTTTAGGTGGATGGAAATAATATTACATATTGAGGAAACATGGATGTGGATGATAAATATTCCCCAGTAAATTCTGAATTATAAACAATCTCGGTTAAAAATTGAGATTGGGAGATTTTCCTTTACCTTAGGTCTTATATGCTTTGTACGTGTCCGAACCTCATGTATAATGATTTAAATAATGTCATTTACTTATTAAAGAATCATATTCATTTTTATGATATCATATATGGTCATATTCTTAGCTTCTTATTAGTAGTATTTCATTGCTTCTTGTTATTCGGGTGTTTATTGTTTTATGTTCTTATGCGTTTTTTGTTGAATAAATTATTTTTCCTCTTTATATGATATAGATACATAATTAGCATAATTGTATTAGTTTAATATATATCATATTATTTCATTCAATTTGTTTATATAATCATTATTAAATGAATATCATGTAGAACGAGTCGCATCACATCGTGGAGACGGTATTCCGTACGTACGCACGAGAGATGATATCGTTCCCATGATTGTAGAATTGTATTGGAGTGTATGTATACTATTTTAGAATCAATATAACTATAAAATAATCATATATATTTATTATTTACACCATTATACCCATCCATGTAAGGTGGTGGTGGAAAAAAAATTACACTACGGCGTGGAGACAATATTCCGTACGTACGCACGCGCGGTGATTTTGTTTTCTGTAGGATGGATAGATGGTGAAATAGGGTTGTTTTATACTTATAATAACATATCAGTATATTATTGATACTTATGTGATTACTTCATAATGAAACAACTAAAGAATAAGAAGTGGAAGAAGAAATAAAGTTGAATGAATCGGTAACAGACATTACCTCTTCTTTGAAGCTCCTCTTTGAGACCTCCTCTTAAGGCACTAAAATTGGACTTTTAAGAAGACGAGGACATCTAGGATGTTTCTAGGGAAGTGGAGACGAAAATTTGGCAGGGTTTGGCCGATCTTGAAAGCTCAAAGTTGTGTGAGGAAGAGAGGGAGGAGGTTCCCTTTTATAAGGGAGGAGAGGGGCACCTTTGAAAAAACTAAATATATTATTTTATTGTAAAGTCATATTTGGTTTTTAATAGCTCCAAATTGATTTATTTTTAATCTAAGGTGGGTATGGGTCGAAATACTCTCATACAATAGAATTTAGACATGTTTAGGTATCTATTTTAACCTTATCATTTAAATTTATCTTTAAGATGGATAATTTAACTTTTACCGTGTTTTCTTGTTTTCTTACACTATAAGGCTAGTAAACTTAATATATCAAGATAAAAGAACCCCAAGTTGTTTATTATTAATATATATTACCTTATCCAAGTCATTGGGCCAAAAATTATATTTTTAGGAATAAAATAACAATTAAAAATATATTATTTGTTTTAAAAACTATTTTATGTTAATTTTGACACTATTTGGTAATTGATTTTTTTGAAAATCATAACAGAACGATTAGTTCGAAAATAGTTAATTAAATCAATAATAACATGTCATATTAACATAGAAAATTATTTTAATTAATAAAAAGTCTCAATTTACATTTATTTGGGTATTTATAACATCAATTATGTCAATATTTCATTAATAATATAATTACTGCATCATCATTGTGTCATAAATAAATTAAATTATATAAAGTCTAAAAATTAAAAATAAAATACCATTATGTACGAAAGATTTTTATCTTTATAATGAATATCTATAGTCTAATTTATCTTATGATTAACCCTATAGGAAAAATGATTTACTTATTAAACATTGACTTTAACTATTTTAACCCTTCATTAAATAAATTAAAATTAAATGTCCTAATCTAATCCATGTGGGCCTAAATGGTCATATTTTATTCCTAAGGTTGTTTTCGGTCTAATTTCACTTATCCAATAGAATTAGGATATATGTTAGGGTAATAATAAAATCATTTTTGCTCTTAATTACCATATTTACTTTTAACAGTGGTAAAAAAAGTAGAAAGTTACTATTCACCAAAAATTATTTTCCTCTCATTGACCCACATTTTACTTACTAATATCAACTGTGTCTCTCTGATTTTTGAAATTCCATTCACAGAAGTGGTAAAATTATGTTTTATGTAAATTTTCAAATTCTCCTAGGAGGTGGGTGAAAGACAGTAAAAAGTTCAATAAAATCCATATATATCCTAAATTATTATAAAATGACTCTAATGAATTACTATGAACATATATAGGTATTATGTATAATTTTTGACCTAAAATGAAATTAAATAAAATAAATAATAATTTAAATAAAATATCAGTTTTTAAATAGTAACCCATTGTTTTCACTATTCATCAAAAAATTTATAGTTTTCAGAAAAGTACCAAAATTTCACCCTAGGATAATTTCGATAATCTGAATCCAAAAATGAAGTTCATTTTGAAAGATAAAATTTATAATATTTCAAAAAGTGTGTATTTCTATTCATAATGGCTAGTTATAATAATATTTTAATAGCATATCATTGTTTAATGAACCTCGGTATTGCAGACAACGCAAGCTATTGAAGAAGGCCCTGCTTGTGTGTAAAGAAAGACAAGCTAGTGTCGTGTGAAGTGAAAGATTACTTTGATAATTTATATAACCTAAAAACAAAATATTTCTCATAGAAATATTGGGTGTTACATTCTATCCCCCTTAAAATGAATTTTGCCCTCGAAATTCGTCACTTTGTAATAAACAGGTGAGGATACCTCTCCCTCATCATATACTCAACCTCCAAGTAGCTTCTTCTAATTAGTGGTTCCTCCATAAAACTTTCACCAAGTGAGTGGTCTTGTTCTGTAGGACTTTTTCGCTATGATCCAGAATCTCTATCTGCTGTTCTTTATAAAAAAGATCTTGCTCCAGCAGTACAACTTCTGAGCTGAGTACATGTGAAGGATCGGGTATGTACTTTCTTAGGAGAGAAACATGGAACACATCATGAACATGAGAGAGATTTGGTGGAAGATCCAATCAGTAAACTACCTTCCCAACACGATCCAGTATTTCTAAAGGACCGATATATCTAGGGCTCAACTTTCCTTTCTTTCGAAATCTCGTTACTCTCATCCATGGAGATATTCGTAAGAACACTTTATCAAATACTTCAAACTCTAGGTCATTTCTTCAGTTATCGGCACAACTTTTTTGTCGACACTGAGCTGCTCTTATGTGTTGTTGAATAGATTTGATCTTTTCTGCCATTTCATCAACAAGATCAGGTCCAAATAGATTTCTTTCCCCAACTTCATCCCAGCAAGTTGGAGTCCAACATTTCCTTCCATAAAGAGCTTCATAAGGAGCCATATGAATACTGGAGTGAAAGCTATTATTATAAGAAACTTTCACCAAAGGTAGGTATTGACCCCAACCACATTTTAAATCCATGGAGCAAGCTCTCAACATATCTTCTAGAGTTTTAATTTTCCTCTCAGACTGACCGTCCGTCAGAGGATGATAAGCATTACTGAAACTCAACTCTGTATCTAGAGTATGTTGAGGACTTCGCTAGAACATTGAGGTAAACCTCGGATCCCGATCAGATATAATAAAAAGTGTTACTCCATGAAATCTTACCAGTTCCTTTAAATATATCCTGGAAAGCTGATCCATAGAGAAATCTTCTCTAATAGCAATGAAGTGTGTAGACTTTGTAAGACGATCAACTATGACCCAAATAGCATTATTGCCTTTGGATGTTTTAGGATGTCCAGTGACAAAGTCCATAGTGATGTTTTCCCATTTCCATTCTGGTATGGGTAATGGTTGTAACATCACCTTAGACTTCTATCTCTCAGCTTTATCTTGCTGACAAACCAAGCATCGAGAGATATATTCAGCAACATCTCTTTTCATGTCATCCCACCAGAAGTACTCATTCATGTCTCTATACATCTTCGTGCTTCCATAATGAATAGATATTGAAGAACTATGAGCCTCATATAGTATCTCCTTCATTAATTCTGGTATGGGAGTAACACAAACATGATTCCTGATCATTATTATCCCATCGCAATCAAGGTTGAATTCAGGAACATTTCTCACCTTCTTTTGTAATTCCACATCTTCTTTTTTTCCTCTTTAATCATTACATGTATGGATGGTTGAACATTCATTTGAGAAAGATAAGATTTCTCCCCTTACATTATAATTCCAAGATCCATCAATTGTAAATCCATAAATATTGGATCTTTTGTGATCCTCGTCATGGATAAGCTAGCATGGTCTTGTCGACTTAATGCATGTGCCACCTTATTTGCTTTTCCAGGGTGGTAATGAATTGATCAATTGTTATCCTTAATCAGCTCCAACCATCTTCTTTGACACATATTAAGCTCCTTTTGTGTGAAAATATACTTTAAAATTTTATGATCAGTATAAATATCACACCATTCACCATAAAGATAATGCCTCCAAATCTTTAATGCAATGATTACCGCTGCTAACTACGAATCATGAGTTGGGTAATTTTTCTCATTGATTTTCAACTGCCGTGAGGCAAAAGCTATCACCATATCATTTTACATGAGAAACACCCCAATCCCTTCTTGGATGCATCACTATAAATCACAAACCTTTCTCCAATACAAGGCATTATGAGCATAGGTGCACTGGATAACCTTCTTCTCAACTCCAAGAAATTATCCTCACATTCCTCCATCCACACAAACTTAACTCCTTTTTGAGTCAACCTGGGGAGTGGGTTAGATAATTGTGAAAAATCGTTTACAAAACGTCGATAATACCAGCCAAAACAAGAAAACTTCGGATCTCATTTACTTTTGTTGGTCTCGACCATCTTTCGATAACATATATTTTTGACTGATCCACAGATATCCCCTCTTTTGAGATTATGTGACCCAAAAATGAAACTTTTTTAATCCAAAATTCACACTTGGTAAATTTGGAAAAAATCTTCTCCTTTCTCAGGGTCTTCAATATAATTCTCATGTGATCTTCATGTTCTTCCTTACTCTTTGAATAGACAAGAATATCGTCTCTAAAGACTACCAAAAACTGATCAAGATAGTCTCTAAAGACTCTATTCATTAGATCCATGAAAATAGCCGGGGCATTAGTATGACCAAATGGCATCACTATAAATTCATTATGCCCATACCTTGTACGGAAATCCATCTTTGGTATATCCTCCCTTTTGACCCTTAATTGATGATACCCTGAACGAAGATCAATCTTGGAAAAGTATTTAGATTTGCGTAGTTGGTTAAATAAGTCATCAATGCATGGGAGAGGATATTTTTTGTTGATAGTGATCTTGTTATGTTCTCGATAATCAATGAAAAGTCTCATTGATCCATCTTTCTTATTAACAAACAGAACAGGTGCTCCCTAAGGTGATGCACTGGGGCTTACGAATCCCTTTTCAATATTCTCTTGGAGTTGCTTCTAAAATTCCTGCAACTCAATTGGGTCCATTCTATAATGTGTCTTCGAAATAGGTAAAGCACCTGGTACGAGTTCTATTGAAAACTCAACTTCACGATTTGGTGGAAGACCAGGAAATTCCTCCGGAAAGGCATCATCAAACTCTCGTAGAATGGGCATATTCTTAATTGTGAGTTTATCTCCAACCATTGGAGATAAATAACCTACATTTAGTGGAATCAAGACCCATAATATGGAATAAATTTCCACTAGAAGATTATGTTCATCCTTGCATCAATAAACGATCATAGATTGATCTGGAATATGAAATGTGACTTCCCTTCTTTGGAAATTGATATGAGATCCATATAAAGAAATGAAATCAATGCCAAGAATCACATCAAATTCCACTATAGGAAGGATCACAAGATTTGGAGGAAGCACTTCCCCAAAAAATTCAATCGGAGAAGAATTTTAAACTTTTGATGTGACTGTTGTGCCATTAGGGGTTGTCACAGCTAACTAAACATCTAATTGTTGAGGTAATATGGTGATACACTTAGAAAATTCATCAGAAATAAAAGAGTTGGTGGATACACAATCAAATAAAAGATTTACTACTTTAGAGTGGATGGTAAGTATACCTTTCACCACTTTGTTATCGTACTCCACATCGCTGATAGAAATGGCATTTGACATTCCTTTGTCTTTAGCCTTAAGAGTTTGTTGATGTCGATCATCATAAAAAACCCTTGGATTAGGGCATTGATTAGCATAATGCCCCATTTCCTTGCACTTGTAACATTGAAGTGTAGGAGGTGCATTCTGTGTAGCCTTTTCTTTGTTCGCATCACTAGACATCTTCTTCCCATCATTGTGGAATTCAAATGCCCGATGACCTTACTTTACACATTTGAAACATTTACTTGTCCCTTTAAGACAACTCCCTCCATGTTTTTTTCCACACTTTGAGCATAAGGTAATACTCATATACTTTTCAGTGTGCTCTTTAGATTATCCTTTGAATTCCATTTTCCTCTTCTTATCAAACCCATATGACTAATGGGTTACTCCAATCTCAATCTCAACCTTGAGAGAAAATCGAACGATTTCCTCTTAACTATTGAAGTCCCTTTTGGCTAACGCCCTTAGAAGAATTGTTTTTATGCCACAAAAGAATCGATTGATCTTTTTTTCAGGTTGGATAGTAATCCCAGAAGCATACCTTGCAAGTCTTGTGAAATTTTTTTCATAGGTACCAACTGATTCATCATCCTTTTGATTTAGTTCAAGAAACTCCTTCTCAATCTTTGTTCGAAGAATACGAGGGAAGTACTTATTGAAAAATAAGATCTTGAACTCGTCCCATTCCATGGACTAAATTTCATCTCTTTTCCTCATATTCTTGATAAGATTCCTCCATTGATCAACATCACCTTCCAAAAGATACACTGCTAAGATGACTTTGTCATGTTGAGAACATTGATGAACTGAAAATATATTTTCAGTAGTGCTGATCCATTCTTCACCATCTAATGGGTCAGTAGACCCGCTGAATGAAGGTGGACGCTGCCTCATGAAGGATTCACCAGAATCTTGCTCATTACATTGCTCGTTTGGAAGTCTTGCATGATTCATAGATTGAGAAAGTTGTGTGAACATGGCTACTAGATTTTTCATTCCATCTCCCATAACGTCCGGTTTCCCAGGGGGACAATCATTGCATTGCCCGTCATATTCCGCATTAACATGGTTCCTTCGCGTTCCTGCCATTGAATAACACCAAGAATAATAGTGTGAGAAACTCTAATTATAAAAGTAAAACCACACAATCAAGAATAAAATTTCACACTTAAGGTCTTATCATAGGTTTTTCATGGAATTTATTAACCACTAAGATTTTGTCCTATGTGTAGACATATCCTTAGGGTACTTACTAAGGCTTTCATATCCTAGTTTCCAAATGTTGACTATACCTTTACTTTGATACCAACTCTAACGACCCATACATTACATACATTTTTATTACTTCAATATTTATGAACTCTTATTACAACATATAACAAAACCATGGTAGGACCGTATAGGTATAGTGTCTTTAGAAACTGGGAAACATAAACAACTGGTTCATAAAGCATCTACATTGTCTCATATTTATTTCATCATATCTAGAGTCCCTTTTTGGAATATCCTACTTAATAACCTTCTTCCAGACCTGGGGAGAGAAAACATACAAAAGGGTGAGCTCAAATGCTCAGTAATGGTAAACAAAAGAAATATCAATCACATCATATTTATAAGAACATAACATTTTGGAAATCTTAACATGAAAAAAGAAATCATAATTTCATAACATGAGAGAAATGATAGTAGTGAAATATAATCCCAATAATCCTTACTTAAAACATGATACTTTGTGGAATAAACACATAATCATAGAGAATCATTTCTTAGTAGTCAGGACTCATTGCCAAGACTATCTTACGGGACAAAGTCCATTTCTGAACCGAGTTCACTCCTCATTTCAGTCCTGTTTAACTGAAATGGATTAACCTATCATTCCAGCCATGTATATCTCAAAAGATATAAGTCTTTACCCAATTAATTAGATGGATATATAGGACCCACCCATCTCATAATGATACCATTCTTATGTGTGCCACAAAATCAAAAATCATACATCATTATATAACCCATGTAATAAAAATGGGATTCTTAAACATCGTGACTTTATAAAAAAATTCATATAATATAAAGGAATTCATAAAAATAATTCCATCACAACATAATCAAATCAATGTAATAATAGGGATATAAACAGAACCCTATATTATCTTAGATGGAAAATAATTTTGATAAAACACTAGAACTCCATTCTTGAGGAAAATATCCTTTCTACTTCAAAAACATTTTCCTTTCTTAACATGTCATATAATTTTAAACCAAAAGAAGTTTATTAAAAATAAACATATAAACTTGTAATGGAAGCTTTATGGAAATAATGTTTTAAAATTCCATTCATGACGTATAAGTTAAAAAAACATTCTTCTCGTACTTTTGCCGGAAAAGTCAAAAAGTACCTCGTACGAAAAACGAAAAAATATTCCTTTCATATATTTTAATAAAAACACACCAAAGGGTAAAATTTTATTTAAAAAATTTTATGTGGATGGAAGTAATATTACATATTGAGGAAACATGGATGTGGATGATAAATATTCCCCAGTAAATTCTGAAGTATAAACAATCTCGTATAAAAATTGAGATTGGGAAATTTTCCTTTACCTTAGGTCAGATATGCTTTGTACGTGTCTGAACCTCCTATATAATGATTTAAATAATGTCCTTGAATTTTTACCGAATCATATTCATTGTTATGATATCATGTATGGTCATATTAGTAGCTTCTTATTAGTAGTATTTCATTGCTACTTGTTATTCGGGTGTTTATTGGTTTTTGTTCTTATACATGTTTTGTCGAATAAATTATTATTTATCTTTATAGGATATAGATACATCATTTACAGAATGGTATTACAGTAATATATATCATATTAATTCATTCAATTTGTTTATATAATTATTATAAAATGAAGATCCTGTAGAACGAGTCACATCACATCGTGGAGACAGTATTCTGTACGTACGCACGAGTGTTGATATCATTCCCATGATCGTGGAATTGTATTGGAGTGTATATATACTATTTCAGAATCAATATCACTTTAAAATAATCATATATAGATATTATTTACACCATTATACCCATCCAAGTATGGTGGTGGTGAAAAACAGATTACACCACGGCGTGGAGACGATATTCCGTACGTACGCACGCGCGGTGATTTTGTTTTCCGTAGGATGGATAGATGGAGAAATAGGGTTGTTTCATAATTATAATAATATATAAGTATATGATTTATACTGATGTTATTACTTCATAATGAAACCACTAAAGAAGAAGAAGTGGAAGAAGAAATAAAGTTGAAAGAATCGGTAACAGACATTACCTCTTCTTTGAAGCGCCTCTTTGAGACCTCATCTTAGGGCATTAGAATTGGTCTTTTAAGAATACCAGGACCTCTAGGATGTTTCTAGGGAAGTGGAGAAGAGAGTTTGGCAGGGTTTGGCCGAGCATGAAGGATCAAAGTGGTGTGAGGAAGAGAGGGAGGAGGTGCCCTTTTATAAGGGTGAAGAGGGGCATCTTTGGAAAAACAAAACATATTATTTTATTATAAAGTCAGATTATATTTTTAATAGCTCCAAATTTATTTATTTATAAGCTAAGGTAGGTATGGTTCAAAATAATCGCATCCTATAGAATTTAGACAAGTTTAGGTATCTATTTTAACCTTATCATTTAGATTTAACTTTAAGTTAGATAATTTTACTTTTACCATGTCTTCTTGTTTTCATACACTATAAAGTTAATAAACATACTATAAAAAGCCAAAAGAACTCCAAGTTGTTTATAATTAATATATATAACCTTATCTAAGTCATTTTTCCGAACCATAGATTTTTAGGAATAAAATAACAATTAATAATATAATATTTGTTTTAAAAACTATTTTATTTCAATTTTGACAATATTTTCTAGTCGATTTTTGTGAAACTCATAAAAGAAATATTATTCCTAAAAAAGTTAATTAAATCAATACAAACATGTCATAGGAATATAGAAAATTATTTTAATTCATTAAAACTCTCAAATTACATTTATTTGGGTATTTATAACATGAATTCTGTCAATATTTCATTAATAATATAATTACAGCATCATCATTGTGTCATAAATAAATTAACTTATTTAAAGTCTAAAAATTAAAAATAAAATACCATTATGTAAAAAATATTTTTATATATCTAATTAATATTTATAGTCGAATTTATCTTATGTATAACCCTCTATTAAAAATTATTTCGTTATTAAACATTGATTTTAACTATTTTAACCCTTATTTAAATAAATTAATATTAAATGTCCTAATCTAATCCAAGTGGGCCTAAATGTTCATATTTTGTTCCTAAGGTTTTTTTGGTCGAATTAAACTTATCCAATAGAATTAGGACATTTGTTAGGGTAATAATAATATCATTTTTACCCTTAACTACCCTATTTACCTTTAACCGTGGTAAACAAAGTAAAAAGTTACTATTCACCAATAATTATTTTCATCTCATTGAACCACATTTTACTTACTAAAATCAATTGTGTCTCTCATATTTTTGAAATTCCATTCACAGAAGCGGTAAAATTAAGTTTTATTTAAATTGGCAAATTCTCCTTGGAGGTGGGTAAAAGACGGTGAAAAGTTCAATAAAATTTTTATATATCTATAATTATTATAAAATGACTCCAATGAATTAATTTTAACTTATATAGGTATTATGTATCAATTTTGACCTAAAATGAAATTAAATAAAATAAATAATTATTTAAATAAAAAGTCAGTTTTAAAAAGTAACCTAATGTTTTCACTATTTATCCAAAATTGAACATTTTCAGAAAAATACCATATTTCACCCTAGGCTAATTTCGATATTATGAATCCAAAAATGTAGTCCATTTTGAAAGATAAAATTTATAATATTTCAAAATGTGGGTATTACTATTCATAACAGCTAGTTATAATAATATTTTAATAGCATATTGTTGTTTAGTGAAACTCTGTATTACGTACAACACAAGCTATAAAGGAAGGCTGAGATTGCATGTAAATCAAGTCAAGATAGTGTTGTGTGTAGTGAAAGATTCCTTTGATGATGTGTATAACATAAAAAGAAAATATTTCTCATAGAAATCTAGGGTGTTATAGTAGTGGTGGACCGGTTGATGAAATCAGCTCACTTTCTGGTGATCAAGGAGTTGGGTGCAATGGATGACTTAACACGGAGGTATGTAGATGAGGTGGTGCAGTTACAAAGCGTTCCAAGGTCCATAGTCTCGGATAGGGATGCACGGTTCACCTCATGAGTCTGGAGAGGATTTCAGCATGCTTTTGGCACCCAGCTACGTCTTAGCACTACTTTCCACCCCCAGAAAGATGGACAGACAGAGCGCACAATCTAGACAATGGAAGATATGATACGGGCATGTATCATGGACTTCGTAGAATCCTAGGTGTGACACTTTCCTCTGCTGTAGTTTGCCTATAATAATAACTATCACTCTACCATTGACATGGCTCTATTCGAAGCCTTGTACGGGAGGCCATGTCTCTCTCCCGTGTGCTGGACCGAGGTTGGAGAGACAAGTGTTCATGGCCCAGAAGTGGTGCAATGAAAAACAGAGAAGGTGAATCTTATAAGGGAGAGGATGAAGGCAGCCTAGGATCGGCAGAAGTCATATGCCTATAATAGGAGGAAACCCTTGGAGTTCGAGTCCTGGGATAATGTGTTTTGACGGTCTCCCCTCGGTGTGGGTAGCGGATGTTCGGCAGGGAGAGTAATATTTACCCCAGGTTTTTTAGATAGTTCGAAGTGCTGCAATGGGTTGGTGAGGTGGCTTATCAGCTGGCATTGTCACCAAAGCTACTAAGGATACATGACATCTTCCATGTGTATGAGATCCGTCGAAATCTGCATGATGTTTCGCACGTCCTTTACTAGAGAGAACTAGATATCGGAGACGATGCAACATTCGTGGAGCAACCCTGATGATCGAAGGTCAGGAAGAGAAGGAGCTTCATGGGCAAAACATTCCTTTGGTTCGTGAGTTGTGGAGACATGGTGGGCTTGAGGAGAGTACCTGGGAAAGGGAAACACATATGCACGCCCAATACCTAGAGTTGTTTGAAGTTTTGTTTTGTTTTGTTTGTACTTGGTTGATGGAATGCTTCACCTTGTTAACTATGGAATGTGTAGTTTTCCTTTTTTGTGGATGTGTGTGGAGTGTCTTGAAATGTTGGGTGGGGAGGACCCGATCACTAAACAAGACTCATTAAGGAGGATGCGATTAAACCCGTGCGGGTGAGTCAGTGCTGCCCAAAGCAGATAGTATCATGACACGGAGGAAGAAACTCCATAACCCATATGACTGGATAGCTTTACCCCATAATGTTTCATGTTTGCTTGAGGGAGGGGTATTTCTAGATGCCGATGAGGTTCACTCCTAAGGGGTATCTTTTGAGGTGGTTATTTAGACCCCTCTCCTTTCTTTCGGACTGGTTTTAATTCTCGAGGGAAAGAATAGTTTGGGAGGTATCTAATGTAACGGCCCAGACCCCCCTAGCCATTAATTTTTGCAAAATACGGCTCCACCAAAATAGTGGCACCGGCCACGGTGCCACTGTAATGTTGAAACCGTGATGATGGCACTGTGTCCTCAACCAGCCCTCCGTTTTCTTTTTCTAGTCTCGCTCCAACAATGTAAATTTTTTGATGTAAATTAATTATATTACCTTTATAAAGTCATTTAAATCCCATAATTAATTCCTAAAATATCCTAAGAAACCTCCCCGATGGGGGGGGGGGTATTAAATAAAACATTAATATCATCGTGTGTAACTTCCCACCTGTGTAGGAAACCATGATTCGACATTACATGCATTCAAAATTCCATATCCCATAATAGTATGATATCCCCTTTATATATCCTACAAGAGTTTCTTCTTTTTTTTTCATCTTGGCTGGATTTATTTCTTCTTCCTGGTGTGCCTCGAGTCCCTCTATTCCTGTGGCTTGCGGTGTGCCTCTTCTGGAGGTTTCTGCAACCTTGGAGTCCCTAAAGTTCCTCCCCAGCAAGTCACGCATCCCCTGTTCATGGCGCGTGGAGAAAAACTTTGACTCTTAATCAACCAAGTAGGGATTTCCTTCGTACCTCATTTCCATGTATCATGTGGGGTGTGTACACTATTGTCTCTCTGGGAATGGATGAAACCAAACCTTAATGAAGATAACAAACAGACTTTAAAGAATGAAGGGGAGGGGTTTGATCAATGAGCTGCTATTCTGTTTTTCTTCTCTTCCTTGATTCTAATGTTGTGAACTGTTGGGCTATGCTCACTAAAAATCAATGTCATTGGTGGTATTTTATTGTGCACTAATGAACCCTTATCTTCTGTGATGATTAAATTATTTTTAATTGGAAATTGGTTAATCATGTAAACTCGATGGATTAAATGGACACCCAGTAAACATAAATCCATGTGTGGTCACCCTGGCTAACCAACAGAAAGAAGAAAATAATGAATGATATGATCGAACCTGGATGTTTCCCAACTCTGTTTTGGTAGTAGGTGTGTTGTTTTGTTTGATTTATTATGGGGTGATGTGGGTGAGGATGGGATCCTCTTGGTTATGAGTCGTAAGCTGTGTGGTTACTCTGCTTGTGATATGTTTTGGGGTGGAATCCTCTACTGTTGGCATATCGTTGGTTCATGGTTTTGGGGATGTGGGGCTGTAACTTGAAGTCTGCTTTGGTTCCAATACTTTGAGGGATCTCACTTATCCCTTTGTTGCTGTAACTTCACAAGAGAACTGGTTGTGAATGCTTAAATTATTGTTTGCCTATTTCCCTTTTTCTGGCTAGTGGTTATGCCTGTTAGTTTCCCAGTAGTGCAGAATTTACTTAAATGGGATTACATGAACTTGAAACTAAGAATGGGTTAAACACGGAATTGGTTTTGGGAATGAGTTGTGACGTGGTCGTAAGTGTTGTGGCTTCTTTTATGAATGAATAGTAATAAGGGTGTTATGCTTAGGTTGGCTATGGGAACCCTAGGTTGGGATGATTGCTTGTTACCTATATGTATATATATGGTTTTTATGTTATCTTATTCGTGCCCCACCCAAGTTGAGAACTTAGTGTCGAACACCCCCATTCCATGGGGGGGGGCATGTTTTTCCCAACATTCATTTGAGTGGCTGGTTATTAACACCTTTTCTACTCCCTTTCTTGAATAGCACAAGCCTCTTCAGGCATGATGTGACAGCCTGAAGTCCATTATTAGCCCAAGAATCTTCAGGAAGGTTAGTGTGGTGACTGACCTAGGTGTTTGTGGACAGGTTGTTTCCCAAGTATCATTGGGATGAGGCCCAACTGTCTTCAGGCATGGCCGTAGTTGTTCTGGCCTAGGTGTTTGCATGCATGGTTATATGTGGTTGTTATGGCCAAGGTGTGTTCGGGCGGGATAGTCGTTGTGGCCCAGGTGTTTTCGTGGAGGAAGCATGGTTGTGGCCCAGGTGTGTGCGGGCGGGGTGTGGCAGAGAGACTGTGGTGAGAATGTCGGGATTGGTTCGATGCATAAGATATCTTCAATAACCAGTGGAAAAGTGGCGTGGGGTACCCAAACATCGATTTTCAATTACTATACCTTACTTGTCTTTGGTTATTTGGGGAGTGTGCCTTGATGAGGATTGGGTGGATTGTTTTTCTTACTAGGTGCTTTGGTTGTCTCTTTTCTCACAGGGCATTAGAATTCCCCCAACTTGTGCACGATAGTATTTGGTTATTCCTACTGAGTATACTTGTACACTCAACCTACATATATAAACTACTTTCAGGTTTCCAGGAGGACTTTAGGGATCGTGCTGGACCAAAATAGCTCGGACCTTAGGGCAATTTCTGTTGTCGTTTTCAAATTTTTTTGGTACTTTACTTTTGGAGTTCTTGGGACTTTTATCTTTTACATTTGAACATTGATATGGGAATGGTTAACTTTCAGATTTACCATTACTTTCAGTTTTGGTGTTTTTGGGGTTGCTATCTTATCTCCTGATCCAATTAAAATAAAAGGGTAATGCCTTCCATCTTGTTTGTGATTCTATACCATTGGTACTAGTCACCACTCCAGGACCTATTGAAGTGGGTATCAGGGTTCATTATCTCTCCTTCAACATAATGAAGGAAGGGTCTGGCTATCTACTGTCCCTTCCCTCCTTTTTGTGAAGGTGGGTCGTGACAGCCTGCATCCACGACGCCTCATCGAAATGATGGGCACTAGTCGGATAAGCCGTCTTGGACTGACTCTCAGCCCGTGTCTGAGAGGTTGTGACCTCATATGAATCTATCAATTTAAATTTAAAACTAAAATAGTGAAAATATTATTTGCAGTAAATTTTCAAATTGAAAAATAAATAATAATGACTACAATCTGATGCTGGAAATCACCTCTAATCTCTTCTGTGGCTAGATCACTATACATCCTCTGATAAATGTCGTACTCCGTAATATCAGAATGCTCGACTACCTATACGATAAAAGAAACTGTTTACATTTAATGTTGTATAAAATATTTAAAAAATATACTTACCTAATTAACTCTATGAATACTAAATGTAGGAATACCATATCAATGTGTCATATTCTGTGTCCCCCAGTTCTGTCGGCCTAATGAAAATCTTATCTAAAATCCACCACTCAACTAGTGTGAACGTAATCAATCCCAAACGTGAGTTGAAATGTAGTCTGGTTGGTGGGCTCTACATGACTCATAAAATACTATCACTCATACTTTCTTAATGGCTATCCATCTCAAATTTGGAAGAATTTGACGAAAATACTCACACATAGACACCTACCATCCCTCGTGGATAGCGCCACACATGCTATCATTGATGGGAAACCATAAACCCTATAAATAATTTATAACATCAATTTTTTAATAAAATAAATTTCTAAATAAATAATATTTATTAATGTACCAGCCAATGATTGAACACTCCAAGCCACACATGAATAGGAATCTATTCCCATGTGATCTACGGCTGAGAAAAATAATTATGTACGATAGTGCTCCCCTGTCCAACAGCTACATGTGAAAAACGATGAAAAAAGAAAAAATAATCAAACAATTAGTATATAAATAAATCAAGGAAATCTAACTAAAATACACATGCTATCTTACCTCCATGTGAATGGATCAAAACCATGTTGTGGATGCTGCTTGGGGATAGGGTCTGGAATCATTAGTCATGCAAGACCGCAACCACTCTGTGTACCACCTGAACCACCAGTAGGATGAGGGTCAGATGTTCCCAAATCCTCTTCATCCAATGGTAGCTCAGCCTCCTCCATCTCATGAAATATATCTAGGTCCATCTGAAACACAAAATTATTTTTGTTATTAGATATTTGAAAATATATTTTACATATAGAAATATATTAGTTTCTGTTATAACTAGCATTTAACTATGGCAATTTTCACCTTCTTCATCATCTTTATATTAGATGATGTCAATGTCTTCATATTCATCATCAGCATCATCAATATCCATATGAGTTTCAGTTTCATTAACACTTTCCATTTAAAATTAATTTGTTACATCATTAACATCATTGTCACCAACAACCCTTAATTATGTGGTGTCATCATCGATATTCATGTCTCTTTGTGAAAAACATGGATTTTGAGTAGTCTCTTGATAAATTTCAATTCTTTGTACTTCATCAGAACCACATTCTGTTTGAGTAAACTAATTATCCCAAGATTTCATTTTTATTATGCTCCACCAATCACTCAGGTCTCTTGAGTTAGCATAAAACATTGCGTAATATATTTTATGTGCCTATTAATCTAGTAAAAATGCTTCATTTACCGCTATAAGACTTTTATATTTAATATTGACGATTCCATGAATCGAATGAATAGACACACCTCTCTCTGTATCCAACCATTGACCTTTAATCACTGTTATATAATTTTTCCTTGGATAACACTGTTCAATAATTTCATCCAGTATGGAGTAAATGTTAACTTTAGTTTTTCTATGATGTGGTCCTCTCAAGAAAACTACACTGTTCACTATTTTTTATGATTCCCCATATGAACATGTATGAAATTGAAAACCATTCACCACATGTGCATTATAAGATTTAACCATTTTGGATGGTGGGTTACTCAATATACACAGTCTCTCATCAATATTATTAGAATGTTGAGGCACCAGAAATTTTTTAAAAAATTTATCAATATAATAAATAATAAACTGAATTTATATATTAAACCATCAATAATTTATGTTACTTGTTTTTGAAACCATTGACAAAAGTTTTTCTATTGGTGTTCTTCAAGAGCATCTGATATAATTTGTGGAAGCTATATCATGATATAATTATCATACCAACTACAAATAAAATTAGTTTACTTACTATAACAAAAGTATTGAATAAGTGATGGACACACTCATTGTACAAATGATGTCATTTATTCACAGTTGAGAAGAACTTATGTATTAGCGCTATGAAGTTCATGATCTGAAATCCATCTTTCATGAACTTCACCGAAGCCAAGCTCTAGCTAATTAAAAGCTGAAAATTTATTGTCCATTTAATCATCAGAATTCCCTTCATTCCATCCCATGTGGTTGTGTTTTGAGGGATATTCAGATTTAAAATAATGAGAGCAGAAAAAAGAAATTTTCTCTGGAAAATAAGCTTCAGCAATCGAGCCTTCTACTAATTCTTTGTTACCTTATTTTTTCATCAATTTCTGTATTCATCTCTTGAATGGGTACATCCATCGAAACTGTACCAGACCTCCACATTTAGATTCATGTGGAAAATGTAATATCAGATGTCCCATTAAGTCAAAGAAAGCTTGTGTGAATTTTTATTGAAGTTTTCGTATAACAAAAAAAACAACTTCTTCCAGTTTACTTAGTGCAACATAGTCTATTGTTGGCACAGAAATTTCTCGAAAAAAATATGATATGTCTATTATCGAATCCCAGATCATAGAATTCTAAAATCATTTTAATCCAATCAGAATAAGTCTTTCCATTATAACATGAAAATCATTAGTTTTTAATCTAGTAATATGACTATTCTTAACACATCTTCCCAAATTGGAAGCATAGCCATCTAGAAGTCTCAAATCTGAAATCTACTAAAAAAAATAATAAGCGAATATCTTTGGAAAGTTTATAAGTTGATATTTGCTTCATTAACTCTTGGATCTAATATTTTGAAACAATTCTTGTTCTAGTCATCTGCAAATTTTGGCGACATCTAATCTTACATTTATATTATCTTTGGTCTTACCCGGTGTGTCGAAAACTATATAAAATAAATGATCAAAAATATTCTTCCCAATATGCATGATATCAAACATGTGGCTGACCAACAAATTAGACCAATATGAAAGATCCCAAAAAATGCTCCGTTTTATCCAATTATGCTCTTTCCCTAAGCCAATAATTTCTACTGGTTTACTATTAGCCCAAATGGGATGAGAGGTAATGAAAATACAACCGATTTTAACTCTGTACCTGAGATCATTTTAAGTGGTTCATCCAATTCAATTTTTCCTTTTCAAAAATCTATTTGTTCCTACGAAAATTGATGATCAGTTGTAAGAAATATGCGATGATAGTCAAAATTACAAGGTTTTTTTCCATTGATGATCATAAAGGCTTTGTTGTCTTTTATATAGTACAGATGTGATCTCGGACCATGTGTATTCTAGCCAAATAAGATGATATATTCTAGGAAGTCCCTTATCATCCATGTTATATCAGCTTTTAATATGAAATTTTGTTTCTCAAAAACATCATATATACTAACACCATTACTCCATAATTAATTTAACTCATCAATCAATGGTTTCAAATAAACATCAATATTCTTTTTCAGTTTTCCTAAGATTAATAAGGTTAAAAAGATATAGGGAACCTTCAGAAACATCCATGGAGGTAAATTGTATGGAGTTATAATGGAAAGCCAACTTGAATACTAACTACCATAAGAACCAAACAGAAAAAAACCATCAGTAGAAAGACCCAATTAATTGTTTTGGGATTCTAAAGCAAATGATCGATATAGTCAGTCAAAATGTTTCCATGAATCACCATCAGATAAATGATTTAAGATTCTATTTATTGAAATATTGGTTTTGTGACATGACATAATTGACGCTGTGTTTTGAGACATAAACAAATGTACCAACTAGGGTGTAAGGGGGAAACATCTCAGTTGTTTCACAGGGATCGATCTAGATTTCCCTGGTTGAGCTACTTTGTAACTCGATTTTCCACATGTGGGACAACTATCCAGTGACTCATTCTCACCAAAATATAAGACACAATCTTTTGAACATGCAAGAACATTATGATAACTAAGGACCAAATTATGAACCATCCTCTTGCTCTTATAGTAATTTGAAGGAAACACATTTCTTTCAGGTAACCATGTTTTAACCAAAGAAAATACCTGATCAAAACAGTTGTTTGACCATGATTAATCCGATTTAATACCCATAATTTTTTCAATCACTTCTAATTTACTTATCATGCCACCAAGATACAATACATCCATAACATACCTCAGCAACTCATAAAATTTTGATGGTGCCAACTCAAGAGTTAAATAAATAGAAACTTGAGTTTGTTGACCAAATGGACCTGAAACATCATGTACTAAATTTTAAAACCGTGATAGATCCATAATCAAGTTATATGTATCTTCTCTAGAACATCACTCAAAGTGTTGATACCAAAAAACATAATCATGTTAAAAACAAAACTACAAGAGATGTCCCCTAACCTGGTCAAATGTGCCAAATGTTCTCAGAGAATTTTTTTTACAAGGACACTTAATTGTGCCTTCTAAAACAAATTCTGGTTTTGATGATGCAAATGATAAGAAAGATTTAACACACTAAATATATACAGGATTTAAACTAGAACCATTTGGATTTCTGTGCGGATTAATCCAAGCATAGTCATCATATAATGACTGTTGTCGACTTCATTGTTCTTTATTTTTCTTCAAAATATAAAATCAATAATGATTTTTGAGTGACTTAAAAATTGAATAACACTCTATAAAAATAGAAGATAAATAATTACAACTAATTCTTATTACAAATTATTACTAATTATTACTAACTATTACTATTTATTACTAATTATTAGTATTTATTATTATTTATTAGTATTTATTAGTATTTATTACTATTTATCAGTATTTATTAATAATTATTAGTATTTATTACTATTTAGTAGTATTTACTACTCTTTATTACAACATATTAGTATTTATTACTAATTATTAGTATTTAATACTAATTATTAGAATTTATAAGTATTTATTTCTATTTATTAGTATTTATTAGTATTTATTTCTATTTATTACTATTTATTACTAATTATTACTATTTATTACTATTTATTACTAATTATTACTAATTATTAATATTTATTACTATTTATTACTATTTATTAGTATTTTTTAGTATTTATTATTATTTATTACCATTTATTACAATTTATTACTATTTATTAATTAATATCACTAATTGTTACTAATTATTACTAATTTTCACTAATTGTTACTAATTATTAGTAATTATTGCTAATTATTACAAATTATTTGTAATTATTACTAATTATTGCTAATTATTTCTAATTATTATTAATTATAACAAATTATTGCTAATTATAAAAATTTATTGCTAATTATTACTAATTATTGTTAATTATTTCTAAATATTGATAATTATTTCTAAATATTGCTAATTATTCTTAATTATTTCTAATTATTACTAATTCTTGCTAATTATTACTAATTATTACTAAGTGTTTCTAATTATTGATATTTATTACTAATGATTGCTAATTATTCCTAATTATAGCTAATTATTTCTAAATATTGCTAATTATTGCCAGTTATTGCTAATTATTGCTAATTATTTCTAATTATTTCTATTTATTGCTAATTATTCCTAATTATTACTAATTGTTACCTATTATTACTAATTATTGATATTTATTACAAATTATTACTATTTATTAGTAATTATTACAAATTATTACTATTTATTAGTAATTATTACTATTTATTTGAATTTATTACTATTTATAACTATTTATTACCATTTATTAGTATTTATTAGTATTTCTCACTATTTATTACTTTTTATTACTCTTTATTAATATTTATTACTCTTAATTAGTATTTATTATTATTTATTACTATTTACTACTATTTATAACTATTTATTAGTATTTACTATTATTTATTACTATTTATAACTAATTATTGTTATTTATTACTGTTTATTAGTATTTATTACTATTCATGAATATTTATTTCTATTTATTAGTATTTATTACTAATTATTAATAATTATTACTAATTATTTGTATCTATTACTAATTATTAGTATTTATTACTATTAGTTACTATTATTTACTATTTATTAGTATTTATTAGTACTTATTAGTATTTATTAGTAATTATTACTATTTGTTAGTATTTATTAATATTTTTTACTATTTTTACTATTTATTACTAATTGTTTCTATTTATTACTAATTGTTAGTATTTGTTACTAATTGATTGTATTTATTAGTATTTATTACTATTTGTTACTATTTATTAGTATTTATTACTATTTATTACTATTTATTACTACATATTACTAATTATTACTAGTTATTACTATTTATTATTATTTATTAGTATTTATTACTATTTACTAATATTTGTTTGTATTTATTACTATTTGTTAGTATTTATTACAATTTATTAGTATTTATTAGTATTTATTACTTTTCATTTCAATTTATTCCAATTTATTTATATTTATTAGTATTTATTAGTATTTATTATAATTTATTACTATTAATTAGTTTTTATTACTAATTATTAGTATTTATTACTACTTTAACTATTTTTTTACTATTTATTACTATTTATTACTATTTAACAGTATTTATTACTATTTTTTGTATTGATTACTATTTATTAGTATTTATTACTATTTATTAGTATTTATTACTATTTATTAGTATTTATTACAAATTATTACAAATTATTACTATTTATTACTAACTCTTAATATTTATTTCTATTTATTAATATTAATTACTTTTTATCAGTATTTAATACTATTTATAAAAATTTATTACTATTAATTACTATTTATTAGTATTCATTAGTATTTATTACTAATTATTACTAATTAATACTATTTATTACTAATTTTTATTATTTATTACTATTTTTTTCTAATTATTAATATTTTTTCTAATTATTACTAATTAGTGTTAATTACTATTAATTACAGCAAAATACAGCTACTAACTACTAATTACCATTAATTATGTATATACATTACTAATTATCGTTAATAATTATTTATAATTACTAATTATTAAGAATTCATAATAATATTTTAATTTTATTTTTACAAATAAATACATATGACAAAACAATTTTAATCTAACTTCATTACAAGTAATCAACAATAATTTAAATCATTATAAAGAAATGAAATAAATACTAAATTAAAAAAAACATAATTACCTTTAAATTTGATCTCTTATAATTGTAGGCGGCTTCACAACTTATTCGTAATAAAAACTAACTCTCAAAAATTTTCACTCTAAAATTAGAGTTTACAGAAGTAGAGGAAGAAGGAATTCAAGAGTAGAGAAGAAAAAACGAGGGGGGGGGGTATATAGGTTATATTAGTTGGGATGAGAGTATTTGCGATGGGAATCCCATCGCGAGAAGCACTTATTGCGACATGTCCCATCGCAAATACCTTCAGCTGCATTAATTACGGTCAGCAGTTAGAAGTTTATTTGCGATGGGAACCATCACAAAAAGTAACCTACCGACACACTATGTGTGACGGGACAACATGAAGTCGTAAATAGGTTTTTACTGCAACTGGTTATTTGCGACGGGACCCGTCGCAAATAACATTCGGGGGTCGACGAGGGATCCCCCGTCGCAACTAGTGTTTACCGCCTCCCGATATTTGTGATGGGCAGTGCCGACCCATCACAAATATCCTTTCGCATGAATAACCTCTTTGGTGGACTATTTGTGATGAGATTTATTCCCCCCCCCACAAATAACCTGTCGCAAATAATGGGTTTTCCCTTAGAGTTTATACCTGATGGTTGACGGACATTTTAGCTACTATGTTGGAAAATCCCATTAAACCAGATCATGTATGAGGATACATGTTAGGTGTATCAATTATATATGTGTTTGAATTTAAAAACACGGTAGATAAGGAAAAATTCTCAGATTTGGAACTGTAGATGTTTATAAAAGTGTAAAAAAAAAGATTCTGGCTATAGATCCCACTCTTCCACCTTTTCCTTTAGATCCAACTCCTCCACCTCTACAAGCTGATCCCACTTGTCCACCTCATACTCCAAAACCTACCATCTATTTTGAGTTATATTTTGAGGATCCCGAACATCATGTTGTTGCATATGGGATTATATATTATATATGGGATTACATTTATCCCCAAATCATAGATATAGTGAATATTAGGGTCACCGTACCAAATATTATAGAATGATTAATAAAATAATCATTTCATACCAATGAAGAAACTGTAATTAGAGAATGTATAAGACATATTTTATTTTTTCCATGTATAGTTGTGCAAAAAATTACCACTTTGGTTTGAATATTTTATTTTCTTTATTTCCTGTTTTTTATAAATTTGTTGTAAAATACGAAAAAATA
The DNA here is from genome assembly GCA_963277665.1 of Viscum album. NCBI lineage: Eukaryota > Viridiplantae > Streptophyta > Magnoliopsida > Santalales > Viscaceae > Viscum > Viscum album. Next base: position 534,668,319 of record OY728129.1, read on the forward strand.
TAATTTTATCTATTTATTTTATAGGAATACATTAAAAGTAAAGACACTATATAGAAAAAGTATAGGCTACTATGACTTTAGATACTACTACTTTTGGACTTAATAGATTATCAACATATTCATATCATTTGTTGGATTTTTAAGATATTCTAATGGATACTATCATTTTTGTTCGTGAAAAAACTATGATGATATTAAATAAAGATATCATGGAACTTGTAACCTGATATTTATTAGGCATCGTTACTATGTAAGCCCTTTCCATGTAATTTGATTATCATATATCTTTCTGTTATTTTAGTTTCTTAAAAATTTATACTTATGTATGTTTTGTGATATGTATAATTAAATTTAGTATGATGAAAAATTAGTTTATGGAATTTTGGACCCAGAATTTATTTAAACAATTGTGATTAAAATGAATGATATAAAAAGAATGATATATATTAGTGATATATTTCAAAATATTGCAACTCAATGTTGGTTCCTTGATTATATTGATGTGCATGGAACATATTTTTCATAAATTCCTATTCATCATAACTGAATACACAATCACATTACGTTTTTTAGTATATTAGCATCCATTGAATATTGTGGGTCTCTTATATGAGAGAGAATAAAAATTACTGCTTATACTCTATACATAGTGGCATGCATGAAAATTTTAGCAACACATTGAACATGTAAGTTTTATTATTTAAATATATGTATATTATAAAGATCATTAATTTTCTTCAATACATATCATTTTCAGATAGTGTATGGGATTAATTTTTCTAAACAACTATAAAAAGGATAAAAAAGATCACATATATAAAAGTTAAGGTGACTTCTAATTTATAATTACTATATTTTTAATACAAGAACATAAAGTGTTATTTTGAATTTAAAAATTATTTGTAAATATAATTTTCATCTTCATGAAGAAGAAAAAGAATGTGTATATTATGTTCTATGATTTTTGTTTGAATTAATTTTAACCAGGACACTAAAAAATTCTTCAAGGTTATATTTTATTATGAACATTACGTTAGTTTATGTTGTAGATATATTGATAATACTTATCAAATGATTTCTATTTAATTTATATTTTTTTGATTAATCTCATACATATATTTAATATGAGACAAATCCTATAAAATAAATATTTAAGAATATTTCATTGTTCTATTGGTATTATGTTTATTTATAATATATATAGTAATATTAATATTTAAAATTGTAAAGTTAAAATGATTTTAATATTTTAAAATTGTAAAGTTAAAATGATTTTTCCAAATAGGAATATATATTGTGTTCTTTTTTTATTTATGTTCTTGATGTTGTACAATGGGGTTATGCTATTTTTTGGATGGTTGTGTCATTGTTTTTGGTTTATGGTTCTACTTTTGAACTGCGACTGAGTGATGCTATTTTCTAGTTGGTTTTATTGATTTTTGTTGTTTGTGACTCTACTGTTGTATAGATGTTGTAATATATTTTTATTTAATAAAATAAAATTCATGTTTCATGATTGTAATTTTATTCCTAACATAAAAATTAATTAATATAAATTATTCATGTCAGTTTATATATAACAAACATGAAAAATAGTTTACCATGTCTGTTTTTTTGAATCACAGTTGTGATAAAGCATTTTACACAATAATTTCTATATAATTCATGTAAAAAATACTTCCAATTCTATAGTTTTATAGTATCTTCAATGATAGTATTTAAAACACTGACATGAAAACAATTTATCATACTGGTTAACAATGACTGATGTAAAAAAATATTTACAATGTTGACCTAAATGATGTTGCAAAGAAACTAATATAAAAAATAACGATGCCGAAAATCCTTCTCTCACTAATGGTTTTTGTGTATAAAATGATATAAATTTTTAATTTGTTCAAAAATTGGAGAAAATTAACAATATATTCACTTAAAAATTGTTGAAGCATGATTGGTAAAGATTGAGGTTTGAAATGGGAGATCAATCTCCCCTCTCATGAGACTATGATATTTTATTATTCCATCTCTATCACCTAGTACATTAATTTTTTTTCAATGGAAAAAATGTGAACAAAAATATTCTTGTGTTTATATCCTTATACATTTTTCAATTTCATTTACAAACGTAAAAAATACTTGGGGGTAGTTGTAATTATATATTCCTCACATATTCTGGGAGAACATGCATTTAAATGGAGTAATGGGAGTAGTATTTGAATTCATCCTATGCATATGTGTACTATTTTTATAGTTTTTTCAAATTAAATGAAATATGTTGTTTTCATAGGGTTTTATGAGGTTTAATGAAGAGAAATAGAACTCAAAGTGGTTGAATATTAATATGTTTTTATATATATTATGATATTATTATTAAATAATCTTGTTTCCTATGGTATTCTTGAAAATAATGCCTTATAACTATTTGATGATGATTCATTTCTATTTTGGTTATGTTTGGACGTACTTTAATACATTTGGTTTCCAAAAATATCAAAAGTTATGTTTTTTTCAACCATTTTTTTTAAAAATATTTTTCAAACAAGGTTGAATTGGATAACTTTTATGTTAGTTGATGAAGGATAATGATTTATTTGAGTAGGTCGTAGTTCAATTTAAATAAATTCATGAACATTTAGATAGAAACTAAGAAATTATTAGTTGAATTTCTTATGGTTGATCTATATGGTTAGTTTTTTTCATGATATCAATCTAGGACATTATAGTTTACTCAGACATGGTTTATAATTTATTCTTGTGTTATATCCGTTCATATTTTAGTGGTTTCAAATGTATTTTATATAGACTAAGTTGCATTACTGATCCAATTTAAACATTCTGTTGATACCATCTACGGTTGGTTTAAGGATTTAGTACATATTTACACTTTCCTTCCTCACAGTCAATCTATGAAGTTAGTTGATTATATATACAGTCAAAAGATTTTATATATAATCGATCTGAATGGTTAGTGTTTAAACAATTTAGTCATTTCATTTGGTTTTTTATTTAATTCTTAAGGCTAATCCACTGATGGTTGTCTATTATGGTTGAAATGTACTTAGAAATTTTTTTTTCGAATTCAGAGTAAAAAATTAATGTCTTCTATACATGAATATTCATGAAGAAAATATTTTAAGTAAATTATGGATCATATTTCAATGACCAAATCATCCCAAAAGTATTATTAATCATGTTGATGTCAAATAATGTTCCTTTATATCATAAAAATGAAATGTTGTTCTGTATAGACAACGGATAAGAGAACCATTCTAAATAAATAAATATTTGTTTAAAATTCCAGGAATTTAATTTGAGATGATTATCATGGGTGATTAATCTGGGTTTCATTCCATATATTGAAGTCCCATGTATATAAAGATAAATTCTTCCATGAATATGGAGTTTTTGAAATAATTTAATATATAAAATTTCTGGAGAGGTTGATTTCATTGATATTCAAATATCACTTGAGAATTAAAATCCCAATTATTAAGGTGATATATATAATTAAGCCTTGAATCATTTTAAAAGAAGGTTGAATAAGTTTTAATAATGGGATTTTTCACATCCTATAATCTTGGAATTAACACATAAATTTTGGAAATAATATTCTTTATTTTATTATAGGAATTTAATTTTTTAGGATAAGGAAAAGTGGGTTATTATTTTATACTATTGATATCGAACATAAACTAATCAAAAATAATAAATTAGTATCATGATTCAAATTACACATCTCACAAATAGTCAAAAAACCCAAGGAATGAAAGATTTAGTGTCCTAGAGAGTATCTAATGGGTCACCCTCTACCCACACTAAAAAGGTCTTTTCTTTAAATAATAAATTGAGGATTCGACAAACCATTAAAAGAAACATAAGCAAGAATGTGTATAAGATAATGAAATTAATATATTAATAAATGATTATAAGATCTTTTATGATAATCATAAAACATGATGGAGAATCGTAATATCTTAAAATGATGATTAAAAAATCATGAAAGTTATGAAATTGATCAAACAACATATCATTAATCCAAAAATATGTGAGAAATAACTAACAGAGAGAAATACATTAAACATTAACCAGGATCCGGAAAAAATTTTATTTCATGGAAGCGAAATACATCTTTTAAAATTGAAATAAATTTATTATCTAATTTGGAATATGGAATAATGTTATGACAATCAATAAAATGTGTCACAACCCTAAGAAAAGAGAATATATGTGAGAAAACCCATTAGTCATATTCCTATGTCAACCAAGTCTTATATCCACACAAAGAATGTCAGAGAACCCATCATGCACATGCCTATGTAATGAAACAAATTATGGACACTCCTAACTATATATAAAGATATAATGTTAATTTTAAATATAATAATTAAAAACGTAGAGATTTTAATGACATAATGTTTTCAGAAAGAGATTATGAAAATAATTTTGAGAATTTTAAATTAAAAATAATCTGTAATAATGAAAACTTTATAAATACATAATTTTTTCCAAAATAAAATGTGGAGAGGATGATAAAAAAGTTTTTTTTGAAAGGATATTAAAAAATTTGAGAAATTTGATATAATTTTTTTGAAAACCCAGTGTAGAAACCTGAACCCAAAATCCCATAGATGATGTCTACTACAATTAGATTTGCTTGATTACAAGGAATAAATTCGCATAGGATCTAAGAGTTTAAAATTATTGTTAAACCTAATACTTAAATGAGTATTGTATTTCAAATGAATACACTAATTACAACGTAATTATTTTCTTTCGAGGGTAAGTTCATTCCCAATTATCATATCCTTGAAAATATTTCTTAGTTCATCCCTTGGATTATTTTTGAAAAGAATAAAAAACAAGGGTGATTTCAAATGCTCAATAAGGGTAAGTACATCATAATCAATAATGAATCAATGAGAATAATAAATATGGAAAATTAAATAACTTAGAACACATTCCATGTAGTCAACAACCAAGAAGTAAGTGAGTAAATAATAATGAAAGGTAAATAACTAAAAACACATTACATTTCAAATAAATGGATAAATCATAATCAATATATAAAGGTAAGAATAAAAAAACACATGCCATTTAATTAATAAATTGGAATTGAATACATCCCTAGATATACCAAATAAAAATTTCATGGATTAATTATAAACGAGTCTATGTGAGGAAAATTCTTTATTATTGGATGCCATGTTTCTTAGGTATATGGTACCTTTACTATCAAGACCTTTGAAAATAATGTTTATTATTTTAGGTAAGAACCCATATAAGGCATGCCAACTGACTCATCCCAACATACTACTGATGTAGTAGGGGGTTATCTATAACTTGGCCTCACCCTTTTCATACATTCCCATAGGATTCCTCATATATCGAATAACTTATTTAACAATGTGCTTTATGAAATATCCCTATAAAGAATAAGATAAAAATTTATCAATATTTCCTTGGTAATAAAATAAATATCAAGTACACCTCATATTAAAATTGGTATATGGTTTAGGGAATAAATATATCCATGATAAATGATATGTGTAATTTTGGGAAATTCATTGGTCAATGATCATAGAAGATTTAATTTTTCAAGGGGATTAACAAAGGATTCAAGTAATTGAATGTCAATAATATCATTGGGTAAATAAATAAATAAAATCCGTAGAAATTATAATTATGGTATCAATATTATGTATAACCATTGTATTAAGAATAAGTGTTGTTGATATTGATGAAATAGAAGTAGAAATTTAAAATAATTCTTTAGGAAAATATCATTTTTTTAAAAACCTTTAAAAAAAATATTTTTCTATGACAGTAGATTTTAAAATGACATTTTATTTGAAAATTATTCTTTTAAACATGAATTTGGGTATTTAAATTATTGATGTTGGGAAAATACATACATTCTATACAAGATACAAAGAACATTCCCTTTCTTGGTAAAAAGATTAGAAAAGTTCCTTGTTCAGAATGAGTAACCAATATTCCTTTATATTTTTTTTGTAAAAGACAAATAGTGTAAAAAGTTATTTTATAAATCATTTTAGAAAGGGTAAAAACATTTTTGGAAAATAGAATTTTTAAAAGAAAACATCTCCTCTGACCAAAGAGATAAATGAACTCATTATTTCTTACAAAAAATTTCTAAAACATTTGAGTACCATAGTGTAAAATATGGAACTATCACATTGAAAATATAATGAATAACTAATTGAAAAAAATTAATGGTTTTATTGAAAAATTATCCAATAATTTCATTTGATGGTAATTCAATTGTAAAAAATCCCGAACAAAATGAGATTGTGATGTAAACCCTTGAAAAGACCATAACATTGATGTGAGAAAAAATCAAAAATAAATTATGTGTTTCAAATTTAAAGCGAAATAAAACAAGTGGAAATATGAAAATATATATTAAAACAATTATTGCATACATAATCATAAAATATTAACAACAATAAGAAAATAATATATCCCAATGAAATTGAATCGGGTTATGTAATTCATTACAATAAGTAATTTTTTTAAAAAAATCCCAATAAAAGTGATAAATAAAATTGAAATTCAAAATATGATGAATATTAAATAATTAAATATATAATATATCAAAATGGGTAATAGATACACCACACAATATATGTAAGTGGTGAAAATGGAAAATGCCTCATGGAAAGAAAATTTTGATACGAATCCCTTACAATGTGTTTCCTTTTAGATGCACACCATTTATAATATTTGATACATGTTACTAAATTATTCCATATACATATAAATATATTTGATATCATATATGATCTTCTATAACATATTATTACCTGTATGTTTGTAATCATTCATTATTTTTTGTATTTCGGGTTTTTTGAGAAAAGTGAGCTCAAGGCTCTTGAATTATAAGAAAAATAGCTACAATAGTATGAAGGTATAAATATTAAATTTAGCCCTTTTTAAAATTGGCAGGAAATCATTATGTATAGTGTTAGAAAAAAATCAAACTTTGTTGTTAACTCCCTTGATTGAAAGCACATCTTCAAGTGCATTAGATTCCCAAAAAGCATATGTGATATTATAGCTAATTGATGAATGATGGTAAAAGAAATCCACCAATTTCTCTATCAGTTTCCAAGAGAGGTGGATATTCCCAGTCTGGAAATCCTGCACTATTACTATGGAGTCACACTTGAACTAAATTTTTTTCTTGTTCATTTTCTTTTCAATGGTCACTCTATTTATCAGACCATTAATTGTTTCTTCCAATTCTGTAGAAGTGCCCCAAGAAACAAATCAGTATTCAATTACATCTCCAACTGAGTTCCATAAGACAAGACCATCGATTTCTAGCTATGGGTTTCCTCTTTAGTCCCCGTTGGAGTTAAATTTAATCCAACTAATAAAAGGATAAATCTAGAAAACTTCAATCATGTTCTGTGGTGTAGAATATTTACCATTGACCTTTAATCTTCTCAACATGATGAGATCCTTCACTGAATTTTTACAGTCTTTTGATTTCATTATGTAATCATTCTATTCCTCCATCTTTACTCTAGAAAGTGAATGTTTTTTTGTTTATGCGAGAATGATCATATATATCATTTTTTATTCTCTTATGATGACATGTACTATTTCAATACAGGCTGCCTTGAAGAGAATGGAATTCTTCTTCGACATCTGGATGTCAAGCATTACTGGAAGAAAAACTATAAGGAAATATGTCCTTTGTGGATGAGCCTCAAGGATATCAAAAATAGGCTTCCAATGTTAGGATGTAGTTTTTCAAAAAAGAAAATGATGGTCCATGTCCTCCTGGTGCTAGTGGAAAATTAGAAACTTTGAGAAAATATTAATAACTATCTGCAAAAGGTTGACATCATTGGGAATTTGGTTATGAGAAATCCTCCATAGTTGTGTGAATCTAGAAGAAGAAATCCCTTTCTTTTTTTAATCACTAATCGATTTTTGGTATCCCTGCATGATATGTTTATTGAAGGCCTTGTAGTAAAGTGGTCCATTTAAGGATAACTCCTATATTAAGAAGACTTCCTGTATTAAGAATACATAGCTTGAAATGACCTATTTGATTTCATGAGGAAGAGAATTTAGAATGTCAATTTGATCATTAATAGATATTCTATAATCAATGATATTATCCTTGGGATCAATTTGATCATTAATAGAACACCCAACCTAATTGTTTGTCCAGAGCATGGAGGAAGAGTTGACAGTGACCAACCAATGAGAAAGCATGAAGATGTGGAAAACTACCTTAAGCTCGGGCCATATTGAGGACTCCATGTAGCAGGAGTTCCCTGTTTTTAGTTTTTCAAAAGAATATAAATCTAATGAATTCCATGTTATTTTATGTATGGTTTGGAATTTTCCATAGGAATTTGTCTTGTAGGGATTTATTAAAAAGGGCTAGGTTCTTAATTATAAGGCTCCCAAGTTCATAAGGCATGCAACTTTGCTTCCGTGATGATATAATAATCCTTCTTTCCTATATAATTCCACTCCAAAAAGAAATTTCACATCAAATAATTTATGAATTTAACGAGTGAGGTAGGCCAGGACTACACCATGAATAAGTAAACCATTCTTGAAAAAATCACATGCTTTAAAAGGAAAGTTCTTCTATCCATTGAGTGTGATTTATCCATATAATAGGCCATAGTTCTTTTTATTTGACTCATAAATTTAGTCTAGTAGAATGCATGGGGTCTACCCCAAAACATTGAAACACCTAGTCATATAAAAGTTAAAGGTCCTTCCGTTATTCTCAAATCATTGATCTTACCAATATTTCTAGAGGTTGGTATATTCTTACCAAAACAAATAAAGTACTTTCTCCATCTGAATTACTTTCTTGATACACATTCATAATGACGAAGAGATTACTTGATTATTTTGATGTTCCTATTGTCTATCTAAGTAAATATGATAACTTCATCAGTAAAAAGGAGATGAGAGGGGGCTGAAATACCTCATGCTTCCCTGATGGTTTTCAAATCACAATTATTCCCCATATTGAGTAAGAGTCTACTAAGACAATATTCTACAATAGAAAAATAATAGTGGTGAGGGGTTCTTTTTATCTCACACCTCATGAGAACCATTATTATCCCACTAAGAATACATTAATTAAAATAGAGATGTGTAAAAACTCAAACATGGCTTTGATTCAGCTAATTAATTTTTTATTAAATCCAAAACATGAGACAACCTTGCAGATGAAGCCCCACCAATAGTGTCAAAGGCTTTTTTGATGACAATGTTGAGAGAAATTTTGGATCCCCTGGTTGATTTCCTCATGAGGTTCACACATTATGAGGTAGAAATGAATCATTCATGAATGTTTCTTCCCAACACAAATCCAAATATATTCTAAGAAATTATTTGGTTTGACATTCGAGCAAGTCTCTTGGTCAGAATCTTTAGGATTATTTTATTTGTATTTTGTTGACAAGGGTAACCAATCCAAATTTGATAATGTCACATGAATTATCAAACATTATAATGAGGGAAATAAATTTATCATTAAAGTGTTGAGATAAGGATCCATCCTTAAAAAATTACTAACCTAATTGAAAACATCATCCTCGATTATATCTAATAAATGTTATGATCAATGATTGGTGAGACTATCATGTCCAGGTGATCTATCCTTTTTATCCCCAAATCAATATCTTTAACTTCAATGTTGTGAGGAACATATTTGAGGAGAAACTATTCATCCTCTGTGACCATATTTTTAATGATTCCTTCCCCTCGCACTATACTTTATTAAGAATTGGATCTCCATATTTAAAAAGAAAAAGAGACTTGTGGGATCTAATTTACCTTTGGAGAGAATTGAAGAACATGGTGTTCCTATCCCCATTATTGAACCACAATGCCTTGAAATTGTCTTTTTGAATGTTTCCTTTGAGTCTTTTGAGATTTTGATGATTGGGAGAAATTTCTGCCTCTTGGGTGACACCTCCAAGGAAGTTTTTTTAGTGATGTCCTCTTGTATAAAGTGAATAAATTATTCAAAATAATAATTATCCTCATCAATATGGATGAAACATCTAGGTTGACATTATCTGTAGTCTCGATCAAAAAATATTGAAAAATTATATAGCATTTAGGGAGGTATGTCCAAATTTTATTTGATATGAAAGGGATGAAAACGTATTTTCATTTCCATTAAATCTCATCATAATGGGGTGGTGATATATGTTATGTTTTTCTAGGATGAGATGAGAAATAGATCTCCAATTTCCTAGTGAACCATCATTCACAAAACCTCTTCTAATCCTTATAGCTCTCACACCATTGAGATTTCTTCTATACCATGTTTATTTTCCTCCAGTGAGGCTGAATCTAGTTATGTTAGAAATCTATACGAAGGTATTGAAATCCTTGATGGAGGCGAAACTGAATACATTCCCACTTTTCTCATCATTATGTAGAATGTAGTTAAAATCACCAATAATAACCCATGAATTCATAATGGAAATAGAAATTATTTTGACTTCTGTCCAATGGGATAACCTATTAATGTAGTTATTGAATGTATAAAAAATAGTGCAGACAATTTTATAGTTTTCCATAGAGAGAAAACATGTGTTAATTTGTTCTTCCTCCTAAATAGTTGTTGTAATTTCTAGAGAACTGTGAACCAGAAGCTAGATTTTATCATGAATGGATGAAGTCTGAGTTTTTCCCTAGAGGTGACAACCATTATTGGAAATATAATTTTCTTGTTTGGTTATGATATTCTTCGGATCATCAACTACAATTAAATTAGGTTTATATTTACCTGCAATTACCCTTAAGGGACATTTAGTTCATGGTTTGGATGTGCCTTGGATGTTCCATAAAATGATCATCATTTTTAATTCGATTAGTGGGTGATGGACCCCTTTTCATTTTCATCTTTTTTCTTATTTGTTTCAGATATTCTGGGATTTTTCTTTGATTCAAATGTTGGTAGATTGTATAAGACCCATTCCGCATTTCCCATATGATTTGTGTCTATTCCACTTCTCTTCATTTCACTCTTAATAGGAGTTTCTCTTAATTTAGAACCAATAACACGATTCTCAGGAATCTATCAAAAAACATGAACTATACCCAACCTCTTATCAGAACCATATAAAACACTAATATCCGACTGGGGGGTTGAACTTTTCTGCTCATTCATCATTCTAGATACTAGATTTATGTTCAACAACTGTTCAAATTCAACTGAACTAGAAATATCTAATGAAGAAACTGCATTTATGTCATAAGAGATGATCAGAACCAAATATTCCTTTGTTTGAATTGAATAGAAAATGGAGATAATAATTAAAAAAATAAATAAAAAATTATCACTGAAATTATTTATAGTAGAGCTCTAATTTCTTGTTTCACCTTGCGTATTGTTTTCCTCAGGTTGTTCCTTTAGTTGAGGTATAATTTTTTTGCTGCTCCACCTCTTCTGCCATGTTAGCCCTTGAATTACTTGTTCTAGAAACATTGTCACATTTTACACTTTTTACCGATTCCAACCGATAATTCTTGATATTTTCAACTGATTTGATCTTCTTAAGTTTTGACACTTCCCTTAATATTATGGCACTAAGCGCTAGAGAAAATATCTTTTTAACCACTCTTTAATTTTTGATTTCATGTGCCACTATTTATTAGTGATCATAGAAGGGTGGAAGATTCTCATATTCAATACATAACTCTTATTTATGGTCATTTATAATGATGGAAATTTTCTCTGATGGAGGAGATTCCATGTTGATTTCAATAAAGACCCTTGAGTATAGACCATGATTGGAATTTATGGTGCACTGGTCAATCCTAAGAGGGGAACCAATGCTGGTGGATAGGTCATTGAGGTTATAATTATTATAATAATCCAATTTAATCACATGAATTTTCATCCACACCTGTGAATTTGTGAAATTTCAGCTATAGGGATTGAATTTGACCCCGTATTCCGACAACCTAAAAATAATAGGTTTCAAGATGAGGTATCATAATACCAACACCACATTGATTTATTCTTTCCTCCCCAGAATAATATTAAATTATAATTTTATAGTTGGTATAAACCTAAATTTATTTATATTCTAACATAATGGGATCGTGTTACTGAGATCTACATATAACGAAGGATTAATGCCTTTATCATAAGTAATGCAACCAATAAATGAAATAGTACATAGATCGATCTTTTATCAAATAACATCAAGATCCAAAAATCCATCCTCCCATAAATTAATGATGGGAGAACCACAATAATCACATGTGTATCTCATAGAACAAGTAAGAGATTCTAAAAAAGGAAATAACTTTGCGGTCCATAATTATGGGTTTCCACCCTCTCCCAGAGTTGTTGAGAGGGTATTCTAATGATATTTCCCAGTACAGATTGAATGAATCCATTGATAAAGAAGCATGAATCAGAGTGGAAATTTTCAATTTTTTATTTGAAAGTGGATAACTTTGACACTTTACTCCCATGATGTTCTTTATCATGAACTATATTTCATGTGTTAATTTCCACATTTTTTTAGTATGTTTTGACTTGTTATTTTGGTTATTCTTTTCTTGATCCAGATGTCATCATAATTAGAATGTAAAACATGATGTAATGATTATATATAATCACTTATATGTATTTATAATAATCTATAATATTTTTATATAATAAATGAAATGCACCATTCATGGTGACGGTTGGCCTTATGTATGCATGAACGATACTTTTATACCATTTTCGTATTTGAATGAATGATATGTTAATGATATATAAATATAAAAAATATATATAATTTAATTTGAGTATACTATTTGTTACATATATGTATCATATGTTTTTAACACTCTCCTTAATACATTACATGTAAATTGTGAACGTATCACATCACTTTGAGGAGGCGGTAGTCCACACGTCCAAAAATGATGTTTCCATAATTACACAAAATGGAAAGAATAAAGGTATGTGTTATAAAACAAAATTAATTTTAAATATATTATATACCATATATAAATATCTTTTCAATTATAATTTATATCCATGAGAGGTGGTAATGGAAAAGTGAACGATATTGTTTCGGGAGGCGGTAGTTCTCTACACATATAAAAAACAAGTTTATCACCCATTAGATGGAGCTCTGTGTAAGTGTAGGTATAAATATTAACGTAAAAAATATCAGAATATTTAGGATACTTATTTTATAATATAATAATAAAATAATAAGAGTTTACTAGTTGTAGAAGTTAAATAAAACAATGGATCTTGTTGAAGGATGTTACCTCGTTTTGAGGTATCTTGTTATGTTTTTTTCCAATGGGACACCTTGGATGGATTCAGACCCATGTATAGGATTTTAGTTTGAGGGGTGGGATATTTTTAACTTATTTGGGAAGATTTTGATCGATCCAAAGGTCTTCATATTTGTGAATAAGTGGAGGGGGTGAGTGCATTTTTATAGTGGAGGAGGAGGGGCACTCTTGTAAATTTTTGAAAGGGGAATTTTACCAACATTTTATCAATGAAAAGTGGATCAAATAATGATAAAAATTAGATCCATGGTATTATATTGATAAAATACGAATATAAAATGGATTTTGGAAATGTTTATAGGTCATTTTGGCACATAAATTTAAGGTTTAGTCTCTTCTTAAGCTAATTTTCTTTTTAATCGTCGTAATTAAATTTAATCACATTCACTTATATTTTTTTCACAAAAAATAAGATTAAATTATAATTAATTATAAATTATTATTTTTCAAAATATGGAATAAATTTTCCCAATTCCAATCATCGAAGGGTCAGAAATTAATTTAAATTTAATCCCATAGATGAGACGACATGGAGGGGTCTTAACGTAAAATTTTCAAAAGTTTACTATAATTTTATATTAAATTTCAATGTAAAAAATAATAAAATAGACAAAATTGGATTATTTGATATAGAATTAAAATAATTAAACTTTAAAACCTGTAAAAAATATAATTTAAACTTAAAATTAAATTACATTAAAATCATTTTGGAATTAAATTTATAATTTTTTAAGATTCATCAAAAAAGTAAACCTCACAGAAAATCACAAAAAAATCACCCTAAAACAATTTTAAGGTTTTAAGTTAAAAATGTAAATTTATTTTGTCTTTAAAGTCTAAAAATTTTAGGTAAATTAATTTAAAATAGGTTCTCTATTCAATGGTCATAAAACATTTTTTATAAAAATGTTGGGTTTTATGCATAATACTAGGTTTGTTCTTTTCTTATACCTAAAAAATATATTGGATGAGTATTAGAAATATTTTATTTAACTTATAATATATAAATTTAATTAATATTATTAAATAATCGAAATTAATTTAATTTATGAGGGTAAACCACCATTATGATCATCAAAAAATATTTCCATCATATTTAATTTATTTATATTTTCGTTTCTAATATATTGGTTACCAAAAAATACATTTTATATTAGTGTAAAGAATATATTTTCATATTATAGTTAATAATATTCCTAATTAATAATTTAATGGCTAATTTAAGACTTATTATATCAAATATTAATATTTTAATAGTATATTGATGTTCGGTAAAACTCAATCTTACGTGTAACAAATGTAATCGAAGAAAATCATTGTCGCATGTGACACATGATAAATCAGTATCACATGAATTTGAAGCCATATCATGGATTGATTTTATTAAAATATTAAATAAATTGTAAATTATTTGGATATTATATTTCCTTTAACGCTTGGTGTTGCATTTCTTTTACACTATAAAATATAATGTTCTTACTTTAGAATTTCACGGCATTACACCTACATCATTAAAAAGGATAAATTAACTTCTTATTTATAATTAAATAAGGGAAATATAAGTATCATTGGAGATAAAAATAATTTTCTTTTTTAAAAGTGAATGGAATACATTTGTTGGAAGTAAAAATATTGACATGATGAAAAAACCATTAATATTAATTGGAATTATTTTTAAACAAAATAAATTTTAACAAAAATATTAGAATCATTGGGGAAGGATAATTTTGTTTGAAACATGATTTACCAAGAAATTAAGTTGGAATATATCCTAAAATCATCACATTTTATAATAAATCAACTATGAATGACAAAATATGAGGAAGACTAAATATGACCAAATGAGGAGAATTGAGTCACAATAAACATTGTATAAATTTAGTAATTTTTTAATTGAATGTATTTATAATTTTTCAAATGATATAGTTTTTTTAAATACATGTATTAAATAATTTTTTTACAAATTCAATCTTGGGACATATATATATATATCATATAAATAGAAGATTAGTGTAAAACATTATAACATGTCTCAATGATGAGAAGTTGAGTTGAAAACACCTTAAAACATTTGTATCATTTGAATCAGTACCAAAAAATAGTATTAAATGGAAGAAATTGAATATAATGAAATATAATTAAAGAATTATAAAAAATCAAAATTAAGTAACATTTACAGCATAAAAAAAATACATTTTTCATAGTGTAATCACGTTTCAATGGATTTAAATTTGAGACAAAGAAAACATTACCTTATTTCCCATATTAGTTTAATACACAATAAAATCCTATAAAACGTAAATAAATATCTTGATATATTATCTCTTAACCATATTAATACCTAAAATTACTTGTAATTTTGATTTATAGTCATTATTTATATGAATATTAGTAATTTTATTACATATTTTCCCACATTGGGTGTTTACAATTTTTACCATTTATAGTAGTTTTGAAGTAGAAGTGTTAGTAATAGCCTTTTTTACATCATTCATCATTAAATTTTCATTAAAATTTTCTTTAAATGGATTAAATATAATGATTTATGAATTTTTAATTTCCATTCATGAGTATCTTAGTGTGTATCCTAGAAGATATTATCGACGACAATTAATTTTTTGGTGATTTTCATTCAATGAAAGAAGTTTCATTAAATAATGAGTTAAATGTTATTTTAGTATACATATAATGAAGAAAAATTATTATTTAAATATTTATATCATAATATTTTGTAAATTATAATTTGTTAATAAAAAATGATATAAATCTATATCATTATTCATGTTTGTGGTCAAACCTAACAATACATAGACACAATGTAAATATATTAGTGAGTATTATTATGAAGGTGTTTATTTTGATATAATATAATTATAAGAGAATTATTACAATATTATAACGATATTTATTGGAATTTTACAATTATTTATGGTTTTTTGATGAATAATGAAATACTAGATGAACATAAAAAATATGATTCTTTATGGAGGTGTTTATCGGCACAATACGCAATTAACGTTTCTATTAGTCAATAAATTATATGGGTGAATGTGGATAATATGTGATAATTTTATAATATAAAATACATTATATAAATCATATTTTTTTGACTCGTTCAATCCTTAGGACCATCCATGAGAGGTGGTGATGAAAAATAAAAAGCGTTCCTTTATGGTGGTGTTAGTCCTTGCATGAAAACTAATGAAGATAATTTTTTTTCAAAGTAGATTGAAGAAAATAAATAATGGCTATACCATTATTATCATAAAATCTCACCAAAGAAGATATGAATACTTTTAATATTATACTATGATTATGGTTTTTAGTAAAAGAATGATTAAAAATGTAGCGTTAAGAATGATGTGATATCATTGTCGAGACCTTGAAGCTCCTCCTGATGAAGGTATTATATTAGATGGAAAGAGTCTAATTCATGGTGACCATGGTCACTAGACTATGTAATGTTCTTTAGGGAGAGGATATTTTAGTATATTTTCTAGGAAATTTTGAAATTGGAGTAGAGTATTGAAAGGTTGGATATTGTCCCCCCATTATAAGAGAGGAAGGGAGACTTTTCTAAAGAAAATAATGGAAAGAGGTAAATATGGAAAGAAATGATATTTAAATGAGTTAAGTGTGTTAGTGTCTCTATGTCATATAGGTAATACATTAACACCTAAAAAACATTTTATAAATGGTCTAAAGGCCCTTTGAGTTATGGAAAATTCGATCCACCAAAGTTTATTCATTTATAGAGTAATTAATGTTAATTAAATATTAATATTGTCAATTATTTTATTAATAATAATATAAGGAAAACCTTAATAAAAAATTTAATTTATTTAATCCTAATTTGGTATCTTTTTATCCTATTGTAATTTATATTTATGATAAAATTATATTTAAATGAAAACATATATCAAGATAATTTTTTTTTGAGAAAAATATAATATAATTAATTATTTTTTCAGAGTATTATTTAAATTTATTACTGATTATATGATTGTTAAATAATTTTTTATATAATTTAAAAAATATTATTATAGTTTGAATTTTTATTTTTCATTTTATTTTAAAAACACACTATATTTATAAAAGTATTTTTCTTTGAAAAATAATCATGGTACCATGGTAACTAATACTTACACACGATACATTAATTATTATTCCTAAAAATAAAGTGACCAATAATAGATATTTTTTAAGTACTCATTTAAAATTTAAAATCAATTTCATTAGATTTAATTGATAAAAACTAATTTTAAAATACTAATCTATAAAAAAGTAAAACAACTTTGAGATAACAATACTAATGTTCTAAAATATCAAATATAGTCTTTTAATTGAAATAGAATACATTAAAATTTGTAATTTTCATTAAAATAAGTAAATTTTATAAATAAAATATTTTCAATGCTGATGGTTATAAAATAATTTTTATTGTAAAAAACGATATTTAACACTATTCACCTAAAAAATAATTTCCAAATTTTTTTAAAAATGTATATTATGAAAGTATGACAATAATAAATTAAATGTTTAAGTTAATTTTTTCAAATTCACATCATTAAAATTATGAATTATACTTCAGAAAAAAAATCATGAAAAAATGTTTCTTAGAAGGGAATCAAATTTTGGTATATTAACTTTTCTTTAATATTTAGTTCTATTAAAAATTATATCAAACTTAAAAATTATACATTTTATCAAATATGTTATAAGATTAATAATTTATTTTATTAGATTCTAATCTTTAACAATTAGGCTCGATGATTAATGGAAAATTTATTTTTTTCATATATAAATATATTCATTTATATATATTTCATAACTGTATTTACTATTTTTATAACATTATAATATAAAAAATACTTTATGATGATCCTTATTGGTTTGGTTTTTAGTGTTTCATATTTAAAATACCATAGAGCGCAATATTTATCTGTGTATTGAAATTTAGTTCATGATTTTCTGCCCAATTCAGTAAATGGTTTCCTCAGAGTTTAATTATTACTTGTTGAAGTAATAGCTGAAGGTAGGGAAAATATCGACATTACATAATATATTATTATTAGTATCACATTGAAGATTATAAAACACTTATTTTCCCATTACCATTCCAAGTAGGTGTGTCCAATAACATGGTATTGAAAACCATAAGAAGGATTCAGATTTTATCTTAGATAATTTATAGATGGTCATGCACTAATAGATGTCCACTACTGATTTTGAGAGTTTTTTCTATATTTGAGGATTTATTGTAGGTTCAACGTGAAGATACAAATTATATTTTAAAAATTTATATTCATTTTTAAGATTAGGGTATTATAATTTTAAAAAAGTATATTTTCAAAAATACAATAATAATACAATTAAATGTTTTCCATAAAATAAAAGACATTGAGGGTGGATACGTGATTTTCATAGAAATAATCCTACCAAAAATAGGTTTAATATTAATATAATACATATACTAATTTATAATAGAGGGTAAATAAACAACTAATTACAATTATTTTCTTCATCGATTGCGATTTCATAGGTTCTTCCTTATTCCCTGATTCATGTAGTTTATGGATTCATTCTATCCTATTCAATTCATGGATTTAAGAATTGAATTTTATAATTAATGTTTTATATACACATAAGATATTTAATTTTAGTGGTAAAATATGATATGTTCTATCTTATTTTAATATTTTGACATAACTCTTCATTTTCACTCAATAGGCCAATGCTTCATATCCTCATTTAATATAACTAATGCATCTTCTAATAAACTTGAGGAAATTCCATTAATGATTTCCCAATATTTTTAAAATATCAATGGGCCAATATTATTGCATTTATCATCTTCATTTCTAGAATTTTCATGAACCTCCATCCATATCATCATTATTGTGATCAAGATTTCAACTATTATTACATTGTTAATCATATTTTGTGACAGTTTTTTATATAATCACTATTTTTTATTTTCTCTCCTATTCAAAGGGGTTATTGATGAGATGATCATCAAATTATCCTTGAAACCCATGGTTAACTTAGTTCCTTCTAGTGGAATCCTTCACTAAAACAAAAAATGGTTGAGATGATTGAATAATAATTAACAATACAGTGGAATTATCATAAACCTAAAAGGAATTTGACCTTAAAAAGTTTTTTCTTTAACATTATCATGCAAGACTATATATCATTTTGTTCAACCTATATGAATCTTATTTTGAGCTATATTAGTTTAAGTTGTTCTATCCTATGTTTCTCAACAATACACATTAATGAAACTAAGATATAAATCCTTCATAGTTGGTTTTATAGAGAATATGATCAACCAAAGCTAATACCACCCAGAGTATTAAATTATGTGTTTAGTCAGGACTCCTTTTTCCTCATATGTGACAATCAAGTTACTTCACAATTCACCATTTTCAAGGTGATTACCCTTAGGTACAACAGTTATAGATCCTGTATCCACTTATATTATCAAGATATATATATATATATATATGTATAAGGAAAACCATCTAATAAATACTTTAATATAATTTCCAGATATCATACTATACATATGTCATCTCTAGAGTTGTAATCATGGTTAACTAATATAATATCCAAAATAACTGAACTCTTATTGAAAAATTACTAAACCGAGATCTAATACCAGATATATTGATCTATGAAAAACTTAACATAAATAATACATTAATCATGATCTGAATTACAAATATCACAAAAAATCACATAATGCTAGGGATAAAATATTCATTGTCTTGTGGACTAGCTATAAAAAAATATTATTTTACCACATTAGTGTACATTTATCCACAACTATGATCATATAGAACATTTTATAATTACCTCACCTGAAAGAATCATCCTCATAACTTAGGGAATTGATACATAAGAAAAGGGTGATCTCACAAGAGTAGTAATAAAAAATACATATAATGAGGTATTAGATCATAAAAATTAAGGATAATTAGTTGAAGGAATGTTTATGATAAAAATTTATCATAAGATGTTGTGTGATAATCATAAAACATAATGGGGAAAAAAGATCATAAAAACGTTACTACATAAACATAAAAGATAGAAAACATCTCAAAAAAAAATATCATTTAAAAAAACATGATAGAATTATATTAAAGTGTAGAATACTTTAAACACAATGGATGAACATTAAAATGTGGCATTTCATGGGAATGAAATTCATCTTGTAAAATTGACATAATTTAATAAAAAACGTAGTAATGTGCTATAATAGTATGAAAAGATATTAATTATTTCACAACTATAATGATAGGAAAACCTATGTGACAAATCCCATTATACTCACACCTATGTGAAAAAATATCCTTATTTCTATTCTTAAAATATGAGAAAAACCATCATTCTCACCCCTTTGTGAACAAAGTAATTATATCCTCGTTAGAAAATATCATGTGATAATATGAAAAATAAATTATTGGGTGATATAGTACACCACCCGTCATTATCAATACATAATATTTCCACTTAAAAACAATCATAAACATATCATGATAAAACCTTAGAAAAATAATGGATTTCATAAATTTTTTAAAAATATCCTATAACATAACCATAAACGAAATAAAAAATCATTTTTACAACTGAACCATATGATAAGAAAATTAGAGTCAATGATCGACACAAAAATTAATTTTAGATAAACCATAGAGTAAAACTAGAATTTAAAATATAATTTTTTTCATAATAAATTTAAACATTGTTACAAAAGATGACAGACACATTATATAAAAAATAGTTATGAGGTGGGAAATAGAATAATTTGGAAAACCATATGATAATGATGACAAAATAATACATCCTTGAAAATACACATGGTTTAAAAAATGATATGTTGACTTAATTTAAAATATTTTAATTTTTTAAAAAATATTTAATAATGTAAACTTAAAAAAACACAATTTTTTTGAAAATGGGAAAGTAAAAATACATAAAAACAGTAACATTTAAAATTAATCCCTAATAATTATAATTTAAAAAGAATAATTTTTTTTGAAAAGGTATTATTAAAATATTTTTTAAAAATTATTTTAAAAATAATATTTAAAAATGGGAACCTAATAAAGATACAAATTTTATAAAAAGAATACTTTTAGTGAATGGTAAAACTTTTTATTTTGAAGGTATATAAAAATGATTTGAAAAATTTGAAATAATATTTCTAAAAATACAACCCATTAGAAAATTTATAGAATCATTTCTTTGAAAATTATATAAGGGGAATAAAAGGAACAATGTAGATAAAAATAGATTGTATTTTCACTAGATAAAGTATAACATTTGTGGGATGTAAAAATATAGACATGAAATAAAAATCCATTAATAGTAATGGGAATTATTTTTAACCACAATGAATTTTATAAAAATATAAGAATCATTAAGGAAGAATAAATTATTGTGGAATATGATATTCCTAGAAAATACAATAAAATACATCCTAAAATATTAAAATTTAATAATATATCTATCATGAAAGTCAATTGATGTGGAATAATGATTATGACCTAAGAAAGATAATCTAGTCATGAAAACTCCCTTCCTTCTCTAGTAATTTTTTTATAAAAAATAATTAGAATCTTGAAAATTTTATTTTTATAAATCTTAGGTACTAAATTATTTATTATGTCAAAATTTTTTTTTCCATTATATACAGCATATAAAAAATAAATTTATTAAAAATATTTAATGATAACTCAATGAAGATATGTTTAGATAGAAAACCCTTATAACCTTTAAATATTATAAATCAAAAACCCAAGAGAGAATAAACATGGAAGAAATTATAAATCATCAAATATAGTGAAGTTATGATACAAAATTAAAATCGTACAGTATTCAGACCGTCGAAATGAAATCATGGTTTTTATTATAAACATATCTCAAGGGTTTCAAATTTGACATAATAAAACCCTTACCATATTTAATCACTAAGTATAATGTTCTCTAACCTCATGTACAGAAACAATAACTATATTAATAAACTATTTAATTCATAGCTAACAATATTTATAATTTTCATTTATAATATATATATATTAGTTAATTTTACCTTAATTTCCCATATCAGTTGTCTACAATTTGGACAATCTATAATAGATTCATAGGAGTGGTGTTAGTTTTTATTATTCAAAAAAAGTTCATAATGAAAATTTGATTAATTTTTTTCAAATTAAATAATTTTAAATATTTATGAATATTAAATTTCTATGCTTGAGAAAATTAGATTTCATCCTTGATGATGAAATTGGGAAGAAACATTTTTTCAGTTATTTTCACCCAAAGAAGGGTTTTTATTAATTAATGGCTTCAATATTGAAGAATCCATTATCAAAATAGTGATTTAAAAAAAATTATATCACATTTCCCATGAAAATATGTTTTCCTAATCATCCATGATATAATCTCATTGCAATATTCATGTAGGTTGTAAAACCAAACAAAATATGAACACACTTCAACTCAATTGTTGAGAATGGTTAAGGTGGTGTCTCATTTTATACAACATAATTACGAAAAAATAATTATGATATTATATTTATAATTTTATTATAGTGATGTATATTTTATTATTTTTTGATAAAAAATAAAAACTACAATAAAACAGAAAACTATTCTTCATGGAAGAGGTAGTTCACACAAAGCTTGTTTAGTGTTTCTATTATTCAGTGAATAAAATGTAATATGGTGGATAGTATGTAATAAATAAATAATCATAAATATATTATATGAATAATATTTATTCACTATTACTACCATTAATACCATCCATGGTTGGTGGTGATGAAGAACTGAAAGAGTTTCTTTGTAGAGGCAGTAATCCACTCACACAGTAATAAAGATTCTTATTTTTACAATATACAGAATAGAATAAATAATGGTTGTAGGAGTATTATAATAACATATAAACTAATTAATTATGTGTACATGGTCATTATATAGTTGTTATGGTTGGTTTATAAATGAAATAATAAGAAAAAATGCTAATAAAGATATGACACCGACGTTGAGACCTCGAACAACTTCTTGATAAATGCTATGGATTTATGGGATATTAGATAATGATTTGAATAAAGAAGTTCTATAGAATGTACAAGACATCAAGGCCAGGAAGTATTGGAATGGGAAAATTAAATTTCTATATAGTAGTGAAGTATTGATAGAATGGGAGTGACCCCACTTTTATAAGCGAAGTAGAGGGTCTTTTCCATGTAAAATAATGCAAATTAATGTGTAAGAATAGAAAGGAATTAATGTTAGGTGAGTTAGGTTAGGTAAGGTTATTAATAAATTTATTTAAGTATTTAAAACCTAAAAAAGTCTTTCTTTATGGTCTAATGTTCATGTTAATTTGTAAAAATCAAGCCACATTAGATTAATCATTTAAACAGTTAATCTTAATTAAATTTTAATCATGTAAATTATTTAATTAATAATAATATAGTTTAGAAATTATTAATAAACTTTTAAAAGTTGTGTATGAATTTGGGATCCATTATCATAATTAAATTTCATTATTGGAGAAAATTTACTTTCAAATAATAACATATAATGTGATGAAAAAGTAATTTTGTTTAAAAAAATTCCTTTTAATCATTGATTTTTATTAGTGTTAGTTATCAATTATTAACCATTATATGAGTGAAAATTATTTTTAAATATTTTTAATAATAAAATTATATTTTTTAATTTTAATCAATTCATTTAATTTAAATCATAAATAATATTTAATAAGGTATTATTCTTTAAAAAACAATCTTTTGACCAATGCAACAAATATTTACCAAAGGTTTCCTAAAATTTATAACTAAAAATAAAGTGGAAATTATTATATAATTTTTAAACAATTATTTAAATTTCAAAATGCAATTAATTTTATTTAAATGGTGAAAAATAATTTAAAATACTAATGTATAATGTACATATTTTTTGAGAATATATTACTTATGTTCTAAAATTTAAAATATAGGTTTGTATTTTAAATATGATATTATAAAATATACAATGATACATAAAATAAAAAAACTAAAATTCTTCATTTGTTTTATATTATAAAATACCAAATATTTTAAAAAATGGAATTTTTTCACTAATGACCAAAGAAACAATTATTTTAGAAAAATTCCAAAAATTCATCTTAAGCTTATATGAACTTGATAAATTTATAATTGATGTATTTTTTGGAAAATAAAAATAAAAATATTTATAAATTTGACATTAAAACCAAATTCTAACACATAACGTAAAACAATTTTTTTATTAAGTATCATTTTTAGTATATTTACTATTGTTCTAAAATTTTTTCGAGTCATAAATATATCAAATTTGAAGGAATATCCATTTTATTAAATTAATTTTAAGAATAAGATGTTATATTTTTCTTTTGTTATCTGTACTAATTTGGATTGATTATTAAGGTGAATTTTAATTTATTAGTTATATATATATATATTCATTTAGATGTATTTTATAATTTTGTTACTACTTAATATAACATATAATTATGTGGCTAACCTATGAGGGTCCATCTTGGTTTTTTGGATTATGTGTGTGGAGAAAAATACAGAACAAAATAATTATTTATAGATAAAACTTCGGTCATCAATGATATAACTCTAAAACTAGAGAATATTTACTATGTCATAAAAATTAATGTAGATAAGGATTAATAAAGAGTCATTATTATTTATTGGAATGAAATAGTTTGAAGGGATATGAAAAATATTACTTGATCTAATATGAGGTTGTAAGAAGGAAGAATCTTACTAAAAATATTGTCAATATATAATCAAATGAGAGAATTTTTTAATTAAAAAACTTTCAAAACTATCATAACCATATAATATGCACTTATATTATTGGGATACTATGTTGTACCAATTTTTCATAGTTATCCATTGTTTTTTGTTATTTACCAGATTGTTCCGAGTGGGATGTGTGATCTTGGGTGACTCCAAATCCTACGAATGACTAGTTACTGTTTTTGTAGGGAAACTTGTAAAATATACTTTGCCTTATATGTGTGTGTATTCAGGTGTGTTTAAAAGTGATGTTATTTTTCTCAAACTAGCAATGAAGTTTACTTAAAAGGGAAAACAAAAAATAAATTTTGATTCGATAATTTACTATCCTATGTGTTATTTCATAAATATTTGGGTGGATATTCGACCATAAAACCCTGAAGTACCCTTTAACAAACTTAACACCTATAATAATAAACATACAATTCATTTTTTAGGAATATAATTTCAATAACTTAATCCAATATTTGGTTATAGCACATGAAAGCCTTTGGGTGATTAAGCCTCTAAAGTCCTCCTACTAACTTTGGGCTGTGGAGAAGAAAGTGTCCCTTATGGAAACTTTAAAATCTTGGGAACATAGAATATTTTGGGATGTATGTAGAATTTATTTCATTTATTGCTTCTATGAGCCATAAAACATTGTTTAAACAAATGGCGATATAGTATTAAAATATTATTATTTAAACATGGACGATATAACCTAGACGTTAACATGGTCGATGTGAATAGTATGATGTAATTTTTAATATATATAATAGCCATAGTTAATATAAATTTATGTTTAAATGATTATAAAATAGGCACTCAACATTTATAAGTATAATATTTTTTCAATAAAAAACATTTTTTCCTTCAAAAAAGAATTTTATTAATTTTTATGAGAAAATATAATAATTATTTTTTGGTCATTTAGAAAATTTATTTTATAAAAGTATCTTCTTTTCTGAAATCAACATATCTATATCATCATAGGGATAAATTTGGGTATTTTTCTGAAAATATTTATTTATCAGTGATTGGTGAAAAATACCAATTTTTGATAAAAGTGTCTATTCTTTATAATAAATGAAGTAATTCAAACATACCATTTTTTTAATATGATTTCATTACAACTTAAGTATTATTTATATATATCTAATATATGACATCCTGAACCTAGTTCCACTAAAATGTGACCTGAACTGGTGGGTCTCATGGCCACATGCACACCAACCTGTATACGAGAGGCTACAAACTATCTTTGAGGGACAAAGGTTTGTCTTTGGGGAGACCAAGATCTTAGGTGAGAGTATAAAATAATTCATAAGTGAAAAAAGAAAAGTATCCAAATCATATTTAATCAAATGGAAAATTTTAAATAAACACTATAACAACATGATTTGTAACTCGCTGTAGTGGAAGCATGATATTCACATCCAGGAAAAATATAATAACCAAAAGTTGGAAACTGAATAGCATAAAAAATTTGATGAAAATGAATTAAATTTCTCTATAGTACTAGAATATATGTATACTTGGAATAATGGAATACACATTATAAAAAAGAATAATAAATTGGTAAAAAACAATCTAGTATACCAATCACTGGACAAATCATCATCTACCAAGCTCCATCCTATTGCAAGAATGAATGACTAGGTGTCAAAAGAGGTATTCTTTCCATTATAAACAAATGTATACATATACCCATCCTTGGTAAAATTTGTGGTTAGGATAGGGCATGAGATATATCATAGTAGTCCACCACCAACAATGTCTATACCACCTATTCCGTGACTGTAAACCTAAAAGACGTATAAGTATGTATAAAAGTAAAGGTATTACATTAGTGTAAATTACCGGATACAAACTTCAGCCTCATTTGGTGTTGTAACATGTAACTAATTAATTATTTTCATTCCAAAATATAATTAGTGAAATAAGTGGATATATGTAATATCCAAGGCATCTTGTAATGATGATCATAGAAAAGAGTATCTAAGGTAATAACCAAGGCATCCTATGACGAAGATGATAGTAAAAGAGGTTACGTGGTAATAACCAAGGCACACATGACCTCAAGGGTCAATCAAACTCAGTAATAACATACTTCCTATATATAAGGGGTTAGAGTGTAATCTAAGAAGCATCACCCTTGGAATTCCGCTTTAAATAGTTCTAACTGAGTCTGAAGACCTCATCATAGGTAAAATGGTCTATATATCAATGGGACAAATGGGGTGAATCCATGGTTCCACATGTATGAAGACATCAAGATAGTTCTATAGAGTGTTTCCAAGGCATAATAATATTTAAAAATATTTAAGGGATCTTAAGGAGTCATGATGCGTACACGCTAATAGAAAAGGAACGTGTAGAATGGTGCGTAACTCCCTTAGAAACAAGAAACATGACTTAGAATGGATTCCACTAAGTGATCATGGAATTACCTTGATAATTAATTGATGAGTCATGTATGAATACTCCAATAATGATTAAATGGTTCATGTGTAATAGGAAACAAATAAACATTCAATTATTTAATTTAGGCCTTGTAATACTAATACCATTTGATAAATCATTGGGTTCATTCCATTCACTTTCATACTATGTGAGAAGGTTAAAAAAGGAATTAATCCATGTATTACATAAATTCCATATTTCATTATTAATTTCATTCATTTACCAATCAAAATCATGTCATGGTGGACAAAGTACATGAAACTGTATATAATTCCTTTATAATTTACTTGGCCTTCTGAAATACATAATATACATTCCATTTACAACTAAGGTTATTTTATTATATTACAAATATTATCTTAGAAGGTTCTAGTGGTACAATAATGTGATAACCACTAACAAATCATTCATTTAATTAATAAACTTACCTTTATTAAGGTGAAGTAAAAGGACACCTTAACGACGATGTAGACAGTCATAATAAACAACTACAGGAGTAAACTAAGAAACACCAAACTTGTGGTTGAAGGCATTGGGGTCTCATCCTCCAATGATGCAATTAACACATGTAGAAAGGTCTCTATAATATGAGAAAAAAATATTATAATTAGAGAATACTAATATAATAGGAAACAACCAATTAAATCAGCATGCACACAATGAAAATAGTTTATAAAATAGTGAGAGTTGAGGGATGAGTCATAAGCCTGCAACCTCAAGAATATAACAATATTTTCATTCAATATCTACCTTTAGTGTTTCCTAGTTCTATATAAAACTAATGAATGGTTCAATGAAATGAAAATAGGGAATATAAGAATGAATCAATATAACCCCACCAAGGATAATATAAATTGTAAAACAAGACTATGGATTAAAGAGTTTTCCATAATGAATCCAACAAGACCAATGGCTATTGAATCTGATCATAGACTACAAATCGATATCAAAAGGTCTAAAGAGGGAAAATGGGATCTTTAATGTATGGAAAGTGTGTCCTTCTATCTGAAAGGGGAGAAAAATATGAGGTGGTAATATTAATAGGTTTTTGGAATAATTTTTTATATTTTATGAAAAATATATGGGTGAAACGGTTTGGTGACATGATTGACCAATCGGTGTTCCAACCGTGCGCCTCCCAGTTCATAAGGTGGGAACTCATAATATTTGGCTACACAGTTAAAAAAATATGTTCTAACAATGCTATATGGATCTATTGAAAATTGTGGACCACCCACATTGGTGTGCACCCCTAGAGGCGCGATTTTCTCAAACCACGAATCCTCCATTAGTCTTATGTTGAGCCCCACATAGTTATATATAGCCATGAATCCTATCCTATACAGTTTATTGAAACCATGTGTCCCGACATAATTTTCCAAAATGTG
The DNA here is from genome assembly GCA_963277665.1 of Viscum album. Classification (NCBI taxonomy): domain Eukaryota; kingdom Viridiplantae; phylum Streptophyta; class Magnoliopsida; order Santalales; family Viscaceae; genus Viscum; species Viscum album. Next base: position 534,697,327 of record OY728129.1, read on the forward strand.
GGGCTACAGGATCAGAAAAATCCCATTAAACCACTAAAAATAATTTTACCTCATTATGATTCCACATTATGTTAAAAAGAAACAACTAAAATCAAATTTGAAGGTTACATTACTCATATAAAAATCTGGTTCTTATAGTCTTTCCACCTTAATAGAACTCATCCCCATGTTCACCTTCTAACGGAGGAAAAACAAAATTTGAGAACAAAATCATCCACCAAGTACATACGTAAGCCTCCCATTCCGATTTCTCTTCTTGTATCAAGTTGTGCTACCCTAACACCCATACTAAAGGGATAAACATTCCTCATAGGGAATTTATTCTCTGATCCATGATGCTTATATGATACTCCTCAAATTAATAATCATCAACTGACTCAACCTCCCTACGATTAAAAGTATGAGACATGCCAGCTTGATATTTGTGAATTTTTGAAATATATTATACGTCATGTATTTCATAGTACCTATGAGGTAATAGGAAATAATAGGCTACAATACTGACTCAATCTAGAATCTCAAATGGATACAGATTCCCTTGCCTCTATATCTATATATGACCAAGCTTAGGTGATACCCGTAATAAAACATGATCCTCAACCACAAACTCTAGAGGTCATCGATGAGAAGATTTATTTCTGGATTGAGAAGAATACATACACTTCTTGATCAACTGAACATACTCCAAATCATCCTATATAAGATGAAGACATTCTAGCACTATGTCACCTGCCTCTTACCTGCACATGAGTTAATGGAATAACTTACCATACAATTCCTCATAAGGATCCATCTGAATCATTGTCTGAAATCTATTATTGTAGGAGAACTTAATGAAATGGATATGTTTCTACCATGAACATAAAAAATCAAGGACAAATTCTTAGAGTGTATCCCCTAACTAATATTTCATATGGTTTAACTATCCATCTGTCTATTGGTGAAATGTTTTTCTCATAAGCACTGGTGTACTCGTTGCTCTTTGTAAACACTACCAAATCATAAATGTGAAAAACAAATCCCTATTTGAAAAAATAGCATAAGATACCCCATGTAGAAATATTATCTCACTTAAGTACAACCTTACCAACTCATAAATTGATAAAGTCTCATTGATATTAAGTAATTTTCCTAATTTCTTCAGTCGATCTGTGACATCCCAAACTGTGTCGCTACCTCGAGGAAACCTCAGTATGTGGACTAAAAAATCCCTCACCATATTCTTTGATTTACATTTAATGATGAGAAATGAATTTAACATGCTAGTAGGCCACTGGTGATCCAAATTCACCTACTGATAGGTGGAAGACATGGTGATAAGATCTTCTATCTGATATTTCATGCCAAGCCACTAATATTGGAGTTGCATAACTCAATACATCTTTGAGATGCTTGTATTAATAGCACAATGAGAAGTGTGGGACTCTTTAATCAGTTCATGTATCATATATATAGGATCCCAGGAACTCCCATTTATGTATATTATGTTTTATCCATCCACATACTTTTCTAGATGTGGGTCCTCACTAAAAATACACTCTTAGAGAACAAAGATTTTAGGATCTGATAACTACCCCCTATTTACCCTATCACAGAATGAAGATGTAATAGTCATGTCTGAGAGATATCAATTATCATTATTCTCATGAAACTCTAGATTTATCTAAAAAAATATTTCCGCCAGTTTCCATACATCATTGCGTTCTTATATGGAATGTTCTTTAGTTTTTTGACTTAAGGAATCAACTTTTACATTTCCCTTGATGGTGTATAGTTTTTCTCAAAATCGAAGGAATAAAAGTATTTGAACTATATCAACTATCTATGACTAATGTATTAATGTGGGAAAAAATATTTTAGGTTCTTTTGGTCTGTATAATCCACAACATGCTACCCCATTAGATATTGTAACTAGAATGGTAAGGCATGGACAAAAACTATTATATCATGGTCACGTGTCAGGTAGTTACGCTCATGTGGTCTTAAATAGTGATACCTATACACAATGAAAATATCTTTCCTTCACATCACTACTCTAAACCAGATCTAGAGGAGTAAAAAAACTCCATATATAATGTTAAAATATCTAATAGTATTATAATAGGTTCTGAGGTAATCCTCACATTCAGATTCTAAAAGGAATTGTCACATGATTCTGACCACATGAAATTTGAACCACTATTTGTTTGACCAATAAAAAGTGTAAAAAAGCATGAAATTGTTTGTATAAAAATCTTGTAATACCAATCCTGAATTGATAAATTCCATATGTAAAACTAATTCTTTGGATTCTCTTACCAAAACGCATCACTCACCATCTCCGTGTTAATGGATACTACTGATTCTGAGATAATATGACCCAATAAGTGATATTTTTTGATCTTGAAGTGGAACATAGCTATATTTTCATAAAACTGGTTCCCTCTTAGTGTATGAAAAATAATATTAAGATTTCAATCATGGATATGAACTAATATTATATTTTCATAGATTGATGATCAATCTAAAACCCACATGATGATAAATTTCGCGATCAACAGAATTGATTAAATGAAAAAATGGATATAATGGAATAACCAAAGATAGTATTATCACATATTATTTAAAAATAATTTAATAAATTAATAATTACCATGTAGAAATTCATTTTTCATTGTTGGATATGACAATTGATCTACGATGTACCATCATTTTATTTTAGGAATCAAGAGTATATTACCTGTAGATGTTATCCACATGTGTTCTATAAATCTTAGTATATCACAGTGGGAATCTACAGGTTATATAAAGGCAGATCCAATCACTTGAAACACTGGACATTAATCGCCATGAGAATCACTTCAATGTGTTCTCCTTGATATCTCCTGATTCGAGAGTGGTGGGTGGTGGAATAACACTCTATGTACATAGGAGTGTTCTTGGTGAAATGATATTTATAGGGATTAAAGAGGATTGTTTGTATTCATTGGGCACAACCCAAACAAATGTATTGGCTTGAATTAAAAATAATATAATTTGGTTTATATCTTGATAGGTTTAGAAATTAATAGTTTCAAAAGATCCCTTTATTATTTATTTAATCCTTTATAAAACCCTATGTATAAAATAATAATAATATTATTATTTCTCAACGTGTTCTTAACTTGTATATAAAAATTATTTATTATTTATTCAAATAATATTCAACAATATTATTTATCATCGGTTCTAAAAACTCGGTCCACTATTCGATTATGATATTTACCATTCTTTGAATAATGTAAATTTATTTAAAAAAATATCACTGCATAATTCATCAAAAAATAAATACATATTATATTCCCTAAATAGAAAATAAATATTTATTAAATATTCTACTCATATACTATTCACACGATTAAATGGTGATGAAACATATATGATCAAGAAAACTTGAATAATTATTATACCACATATGAGAATAATATATATTCAAACAATTAAATAATAAATAATAATATAAATTATTTAATTGATATTTTAGATACACATAGTGCATGACCCTCTAGGCCTCTTTATCAATGGAGTTAGGCGAAGTATCTTAATGCCCAAGGTAAATGTCTAAAAACATGTGAAGGAACCCCTATAGAAAGAAGTTAATGCCACAATGACATAATACATCATATGGATGCTTAATATGTACTATAATAATTTTATCATGATATTTTTAATCAAGAAGGTTTCATTATTGTGCCATCTACCTATGTGATCGATTTATCTTTCATTGAATTTCTAGAAATCAAATATTCATATTGAACACCATGTCCAGGGATTTATTTATGATATACCATTTCAATAAATGGTATTAATATGTAATATTTTATTAAATAATAGTTGGGAAAAATATTTTCTTCCATTATTCATTAATACAATATTAAACTTGATGTGCCCAACATATCCTACCTCTCCATGAACATATTTCATCTTGGTTTCATAAATAAATCCATGTACATGACTTATAATATTCATTTGTAATAATATTAATTTTTAGTGGTCAATATAAATTCCCATGGATAGAAACATCAAATGGAACATATAAAATCTTATTTCCTATTGGTAGGTCTCGTTCACATAATATCCCACACATGATATTACCAAGTATGTACACCATGATAAGGTTCCTCAAAATATGTTTTGTCTCTACCCCTAGTAGCTTGTATCATTTTAGTCCTTAAAATTATATCATCCAACAATAGAAGAAATATTAAATAATACTGTCATTTCACTTATATATTTTTATCATAATAGGGAACTGTTATGCCCATTCAGTGCGACTACTACTATTAAGAAATTATCAAATACAATGTTACATAGAAGAAAAATCAGGATGTGATACAATGTTTATTAATATTCAAAACTATGAGTACCGTTTATAAAAATGTACATTGAAGATAGTTCTGTGGAACCAAATATAAGAGATCCCAAATTTCACTAGAGACAACTGTAAAAAAAATTGAGTTCTCTTTCTATCATAAGATACTCATGATTCTGCTAAGATAAGACTTTAGTCAAGGGTTCCACTACATTTTATTCCATGAAAACTCTTCATACTCCAAATTATCCCCTCCCATAAAAATATGTAAATAGGTGATACTTCTGGAGTGTTTTCTTTGTTTGTTGGTGTGGCCATATCTCTTTTTAAAGAGCAACCACTACAGTATTATCACAATACGATTTGATAGGGACTTTACTCCTAGGTCCAACATAAATCCCCAAAAAAATTTCCACATAGTAATAGAGTTGCTGGATGTATCAGAAGCCACTATATAATCATACTCCACTATAGAGTCAACAAAAAATAGCTACATTGAACACTTCTAGCTCATATGTCCTCCACAGAGATGAAAAGCATGTCTTGAATGCGACTTCAGATCATTCTGATCCATTTGAAAAGTTCTATTAGTATAACTCTTGATGACCAGCTCCTTGTATTCTATACACACAAGGTATATATCCTTATTTCATAGATACTTAAGGATATACTTATCAATAGACCAATTCTATTATCCTAGATATTTTTAATATCTTTCTACTATGAATAATTTATAGAAAATGATAACTCTAGTATATAACCTAGAATACATGACTGATCCTATAACTGATGTATATGGGAACTTACTCATCATTACTTTGACCTATTGTTTATGAGGACACAGTTTCATAGAAATATGTATTCCATGTGGATATGGAACTAGTAATATCATAGATTGTTCCATACTAAACCTATTGAGTATCTGGTCAATGTATATACATTTAATTATACCAATGAGCCTCCTGTATCTATCATGAATTATCTTGAACCCAAAAATATAGGATTCTTCACTTATATTTTTCATAGAAAAACTCATGTTTAACTAGTCCTTAACTGAAAGTAATACAGATATTTCACTTTTAAAAAGTAATATTTCATTAAAATATAATACTAGGAAAATGACTACATATTAATTAACCCTCTGGTAAAAATGCCACACATTCATTATGAAAGGAACCAAGTTTTTGTATAGCTTCAATAAACTGAATGATTCATTACCTTGATGTTTTCATGAATCCATAAATATATATCTTCAAATTCTAAATCTTTTAGGAATCACTTGGAGTTACGAAACCTTCTAGTTGTATCGTATAGTTGTCTTCTTTAAGGTTCCCATTAAGGAGAGCAGTTTTGAAATCAATTTTCTAAAATTCATTGCCATGGTAGTCTTCTATAGCATGTGGGATTCTGGTGGATTTAACCATTGAAATTGGTGAAAAGGATTCATCGTAGTGAATTCTATTATTCTATTTAATCTTTTAGCTATAATCCATTTTTTAAAGGTATTTACTTTATCTTTTATGTCTAGTTTTCTCTTGAATATCCATTTTAATCCTATGGAATTTAGATCAAATGGATCATTGATTAGAATCCAAACATGGTTATGATACGTGGAATCCATTTTAGAATTCGTGGATTCTTACCGTATTTTTACTTTTCTACTCTCTACTATCTATTTATAGGATAGAGGTTTTTCATTGTCTATAAATAATGAGTCACCATTATTGATGACTAGAAAACCATATCTCGCAGGTTCTCCTACCACTCTTTTTCTCTTATTTAATACTTTTTTTTTCAGGAACTACTTCTTATATAGGGTCCTATAGAACCTATTCTTGTACGAAATCTTGTGTATCTTGACCATAATGTTCATAAAAATAAATCATTCAACCACTATAATTTATGAGTATATTCTCCCTATCAGTAAATAAGCCTTATCTAGATATTATGACCTTATTTTCCAATGGTTTGTATATTTATTATACCTTTTTACCTTAGGATACCCCATAAATATACACTTTGTGCCCCAGGGAATAGTTTTTTTCTTAAGAGGGCCTTAAAAATGCCTCCCAACCCTATACATGTGTATGTGAAAAAATGGGCTTCTTTCCAATACATAATTCAAGAAGAATTCCACTATTTACATTACTCAATAATCATTTTATTTTATATGACACAATTTGTAATGAATATCCCCAAAAGGATAATGGAAGATCTGCGTGACTCAACCTCAACCTTTCTATTTATAACAAGGTATATTTCCCTTATTCATTAACACCATTCCTCTTTGGTGTATATAGTGGAGTAAGTTGATAATGAATCCAAAAATCCCTTAGAAAGTTGATAAAATCATAGCTAAGATATTCACCACCTCAATCTAACTAGAGATTATTTTTATTATTTCCCTGCTGATTTTGTTCATCGGTAATGAATTATTTGAATATCATAATGGACTCAGACTTATACCAAATCAAGTATACATAACAATATCTACTCAATTAATTAGTAAAAGTTATGATGTAAGAAAACCCACTTATAGCTTCTTCTAGAAATGGTCTACAAACATCAATGTGTACCAATCCAAGATGCTTTGTAGACCTTTCACCATGTCCACCAAATTTTTTATGTGGTCATTTTTCTTTATAAACAAGCATGACATCTCTGATGTGGATTTATATTTAAAGATTCTAAATAACAATCTTGATAGATATTTTTCAAATACATCCCATTTACATGGACAAGATAGTGACTCCATATATGGGTGATATATGATTCATGTAAACATGATTCATTATCAATTTATAATACATGGTTTTACTAATTCATTACATAATTACCATTAATTAAATGTTTCATAACATAACATACACCGTCTTTAAAAAATTAAACAAATTATATTTCCAAAATTGAAAATAAATCCATATGCATATAGGAACGATAAAACAATTATGTTCATGGTAACATTTTGTATATCATGCAAATATTTTAAAGAAAATATCATTCCTATTAGAAATGAAATGTGTTAGTACCCAGCATCTAGATTTAATTCTCTCTCACCATTAGAGGCTCAGAAGTCCACCATTCCTCGAAAATATTTCAAAATACACTTGGTTCCAGAATTTGGATATAGATGGGAAAGCCAAAAGATATATCCAATAACCAATGTTTATATTTTGGAATACTACACTTGATAACAAAGACACCTTTATCTTTACCTAACTTATAGTTGCAGTTCCTCATTCAGTGGACTTGCTTTCCATATGAAAAACATAGTGCTATCTTTTCATTTTTTATCCTCGATATCTTCTTATTCATGGAAGGATGGTTTTTGGGCGATTTAGATTTTTTATGACTTTATATACCCATTTACCGGTTCTTCCTTTTCTAATTCACCATAAGGACCACGAATTTTTCACATCTTATGTCCTTATCCACTTGTAATGTCAAAGTAAGAAGTTCCAAAATTATCTTTTCATTATTCCTAATATTATAATTAACAATAAAATAGGAGAAGTTCTAGGGTACTGATGAATGTATGAGATCTGTGTGAAACATATCTAGAAATTTAATTCCTATGATGTTTAATATCCCAATGTTGCCAATATGAATGACTACATGAGGACTAGTTGGTGAAGACTGTCCAATCTTAATTGTAAACAATGCATTGGAGATCTCATATCTCTGTTTTTTTCCTTCTCATGGTAGATATCATGAAGGTGATACATCATTCTATATACCTCATGGTCCTCATGTTGCGTCAAATTTAATTGGTTAGGGATGATAGCATGAAACATTGAAATTTTTTGGCATCACAAAAATGTTTCTCATAGAGTATTAAATCTTCATCACTAGACTTTTTACCAGTTATATTAGGAATATGGTCTTCCATCACATACAATTTCATTTCTTGGTGTTGGATTATGTGTAAGTGCCTTTTACACTCTTAGAAATTTGTTCTGGTGAGAAGGTTTTCCTTCTACAGTATGGATCGTAGTTAAATTTTGGAAGCCATTTTATTTCGTTTTCTATTAATAAGATGACCATATTTTTATAACATTATCTGATAAAATTAGACAAAAAAATAAATATTATATATATTAATCTCTCACTATTTTATCAAAAACAATAGAGCTCACCATTAGATTTTTAATATATTAATACTTTCACATTATAGTTTCCATGATCTATATTCGCATTCTCATTACCCAAACATTGGATAGTCAAGAAAATAGAACGGATTTAGGTAGGAATTCTAAATTCCAACCACATTAACTCATAGTTCTACGAGCTATTGATTAAACCCCCAATCCCAAAATCCTGAAATAATATTACATCATCCCTTTACTCTTAGTTACACCAAGTCCTTATTTGGTAGTCAACCCTTGATGTGAACTATGTTAATTCAACCCAAAATATCATGTTAGAATTTCCTCGATAATCAAAATCACCCCATATTTTTTCTGGTGAACTACTTAGAACTATGGTTCGATTATAATTGATGTAGTGGGAGGCTATACCTACTAAATATTTAATTGAGGGATTTTTTATTTTATGTGTAAATTTCTAATTATTATCTGTATTAGATGATTTTTAATATTAAGTTGATTTAATTATGAGAATAACCTTGTATTAGATAATATCTATGCATAAGAAAATCTATTTTACTTCTATATTTCTTGTTTTAATTCATTACTCATGGTTAGTTTTTCTAGAGGATGATAAAATAACCATATAACTCTGAAAAAACTGCTTTTACAATTTTAGGTTTGTGTTGATGCTTTCCACCTGTCCACATATGTTTCTCTCTTGGATTGGTTTCACCTGGACGCCAAACATGAACCTCATCATCTAGTTTGGAAGCTCCATTCATTACTGATTATTTTACTCACATGTATGTGATGAGATGGGGTTTACATAAAAGAAACCATCAGAGCACCGACCCTTAATTTTTATGAGGGTAGATGGCATACAAGACAACAATTTCATTTATTAATAAAATAAATTAAACCATTGACATAAAAAGTTATGGTCTATGCTCATGACCATCCACATGCATGAAACAAATTTGAAATTTTAATTGAAATATAATTAAATTATAATTGTTATTACATAAGATAAATCAGGATGAAATCAATTAATTATCATCCTTAATTAATCAATTATTTTATCTGAATTCTCATCCAAATTTTCTTGAGATTCATGTCCAATGTAATTTTAAACAAATTAAATAAATTGGTTTAAAAATAACCATTTCCATAAATTTTACGTGAAGGAAACACCTCGAATACCCATCAAAATCTACCCAACATGTATGATACTCATATATTGTTTACTCTCACAAAATGTGTCGTACATGGATTATAACATACATTCCTGACATATATTATAAAAATAATGAATACACAAATTATGATTTTTTGGTCATGTGTAATACATCAATTCACATTGATTAATAACTACAATACGACTCATATAGAATAAAATTTAATTGAAAAATAAATGGAAATTGAAAATGCATAATTCAAACAATAAAATTCAAATAATTATAAAATAACAATGTGACTACTCGAATACGAATTGAAGGTTCCGGGTGATGTAGAATTGTGGGATTGGTCAAGCCCAAATTTGATTTTTTTTTCATGATAAATGATCAATATGAGATCTATTCGATGATAAACATAGTGATCATTTTCATTGAATCAATGAAAACTCAAAATTGATATAATGATAGAATGAGAGAGAGGGTCATCACACATTATTTATAATTAATTTAATATGTTGATAATTACTTTGTCACAATTCTTTTTTTCTTGATGGATAAGACGAAAAACATATATTGTACCATAATAGTGTTTTTGGAATAAAGAGATGTTTCTCTCTTTTAGTGATAAACACATGTTTCAAAAATATCCGAACATCACCATAGGAATCTTTGGGTTCTATCGTGATAGTTCCCCCCGCTTGCATCATTCTACTTTCATCACCACAAGACTCTCTACCAAATCATTATCCTTATTCTATCTTGAATTGAGAGTGTGTGGTAGAGGAAGTTCGATCTCTATTCCGGGGAGCATTCTTGGAGAAGAGATCTCTTAAGTGCTTCGAGAGGATTCTCTGGATTCATTCTGCACAACCAAAACAAATGAATTCGATCTAAGGAAAAATAACATAATTGGGGTAATATATCATTAGGGTTAGAAATTATGAAATCCACAGCTAGCCTATATTATTTATGTAATACCTAATGGAACCTCAGGTCTAAAATAATAATAATATTATTAGTTCCCGACACACAGTTATCTTAAAAATTAAAATAAAATATTATTTATTCAAATAATACTCAATATATATTAATTCTCACCAGACATAAAAACTCGGTCTTCCATTCGTCCACAATATTTATTAATCCTAGAATAACTTCTATTTATTTATTTAACCAAATTCATTGAATAATTCTCTAATATTTAAATAAAAATTATATTCATTAAATATAAAATAAATATTTATTTAAAATTCTTCTCACATAATATTCTCTTGAATAACTACTGACAGGATATAAGAGATCAAGAAATCATGAATAATTAATAAACCACACACATGGATAATATTTATTCACGTTGTTAAATAATAAAAACCAATATATATTATTTATCTAAGATTCTGGATACACTTAGTGTGTGACCCTCTAGGCATCTTTCTGAGTGGAGATAGGCAGAACACCCTAAAGACCAATTTTAGCAACTGACAACACGCCAAGAAACCCAAAGATAAAGAAGTTATTGTAACACACACATAATTTATATTCTCTTCATTTTTAGTATTCTTTTTAGATTGGTTTTTACACAACACCATGTTATGGAAACACAACAAATGAAACAAAGTTAACTTGTATTACTTTCAAAATCAAGTTTTACTACCTTTTACTGGCACACAAATTTTAAATCTATTTTTTTGAATATTTTATAAATTATAATTATCAAAATAAAAATAATTTTTTAACTTTGAATCTCTTTATTATCATACGGTGATTTTTTGGCAATTTTCTAAGAAGTTTCATTTTTTTCATGAATCTTGAAAAACAATACATTTTAGTTGAAAACTTCCTTTTCATATAATAATTATTAAGGTTAAAATATATTATAAATTTTATTTAAATTTAAAATATATAAAAAATATATATATTAATTAAATTTAGATCATTAGAATATTTTTTATCTTTAATTTTGAAATATAATATTTAATTAAATGTTGAGTATTTTCACATTAAAACCCAATTTTCTCATCATGTCTCCAGGATTAGTTTTAAATTTAATTTTCCCACTTTGGTGAATTGAATTTCGAAAAACTGAAAAACATGTTTTTGATCTATATAATATTTATATTCCAATAATATAAACTTTTTTTTGACCAAATATATTAGTATAAGTAATTAAAATCAATTAAAGTGATTATGGTAAAATTAAGCTTAACAAGAGACTAAACCTCAAATAAAAGGACCAAAATGAACTAGAAACTTATCCAAAAGCTATTATATGACAATATTTAGACCATATACATCTTGGTTTTAATTTTTTGAGTTAGTGGGACACATTTTCAGGAATGTTTCCCATAAAATAAATTAAGTATGGAAATGAAAAAAAGGACCATTCCTTACCTTTGACATTTGTAAAAATTTAGAGTATGTAAAAGCTATATATTTTCGCTTTTAAACATTATTTTGAATGGTAAATATGTTTTTTATCATGGTAATTTTACTTTAATTTTTAGAGATTATATAATTACATTAAATTATTAATAAACACCAACACATATATTTTTTTGGTAACAATTAAATATGAAAAATTATGTTAAATATATTAAATATCAAGGAAATTTTATTAATTATTTTGTTACATTATTTTTTTAGAAAAATATATCATATTAAACATATTTTAACTTAATATATTTTAACTCCAATTAGTTTTTGGTATTTTAATATTAAAATTAAATAAATAATTCCAAAATTTACATTAATGTTATTTTAAAATAAACGACATTTTATTAAATGATTTAAGATTAATAAAAATCATATATTATTCTAAGTAAATTTTAAGTGTTAATGAATATAAAATATTATCCATTAATATACCAATTGAACTTTTTTAATTAACATATTGACCTCTATACAGTAAAAATATTTTTAGTATTATCCGTGTTAAACATTTTTGTCTATGTGTTACATACACTTTTTGTAAAATTAATTTCCAAAACACATGGGATTTATAATTTATAGATTAGATATAATATTTAGAATTAATTTGGTTTATATTTTTTAATAAATAATTTTTTATTTTATTATTAATGGTTAAATTAATTTGGATAGAAAAACAGTTACTCTAATTAAATCGCAAATGATAAAATTGTGGAAACAAAGAAATTAAAGGAAAATATAATACAAATACAATTATTATTTATTTTGTTAGTTTAGGTTTATCAATACTATAAATCCCTATTAATCTATTAATTTTCCATTTAATAGGAACATGAGCTATGAGAAACTACACAATATAGTATACCTTTTGGAATTTACAAGAATACCACTCCCCCTCCATTATCAAAAGACATTCACTATCCCCATTCATCACACCTATCATGAAAATTTGGATCATTAAAAATATACCCAAATATAATCCCAAAATAGCTAACCTAAATATATATGACCCAACATAGGAATAAATAAAACCACAGAATCCCTTTGGTAAAAACAAAATTGATTTACCTTCAAAAAATGAAGTCATGTAGTTGAAGTGCATGGAGGATATCTGTATATGAGATCCACTCATATGGTAGTGTGTGAGCAAGTAACATATTAAAATTACATATTATAACTTTTCACATAAATAATTCACACATATAACATGTAGTTAATATGGATGTGTTTTTGTAGTACACAAAATTCAGATTGAACTAAAATTTCTTAAAAAAGAAAATTTTCTGGGTATTTTGGAGACCAATTTGTATATTAGATTATCATACTAAGGTTATGATGATGAAAATCAAAGAACACATTTTTGATGATATAGGGGAATCCTTCATATCATTAAACTGAAAAAAAAATTTCCTAAAAAATTTTGAAATGAGGATTTGATGGAATTTATTTGTGAGAGGTAGTGTTCGACGTGTAAATTCATAGTAAAGGGAGTTCTCATAAAATGGATTTACTATTGAAGAAAAAAATATAATCAAAAAAATATGGTGATGAATATGGGATTATATTATGAAAAAAATCTACATATTGTTCATAGACATATCTTTATGAGTGAAGTATGTCAAAATTTTTGGGTTCATTATTTTTTTTGTTTTTTTTGGAGAATGTAAATTAAAATTAGAAATGTTTAAATGTTCCAACCAATGTGGTGATATGAACCATTTAAGAAAAAATAAACTGCTGACACTCTAATCCCCCCTATCCTCTTAGGGTGTTCCGTGGTAAAATATATACTCTTTATAATGGGCCCAGAGACAAATAATATGATGAAAAATCTCCCAAAAATTAATCATATTATAATAAAAATCTGAACCATAATATTGAGAAAAAAATAAAAATACCATGACCCTTATAATGATAACATTCCACCATAAATGTTTTCCTGAATCACAAGTCTACAATCCATCATAATCATAGTCATATAAATTCTCCCTATATACCATATTCTAAATAGTATAAAAATAAAAGGGAAATAGGATACAACTTTGTCACACCCCCTTCAGAGCCTACACATCTATTTTTATGGTAATAGAAGTCACATGTACTCAAGTAAAAAACAAATAGGCTAGTAACTAGTGGATATGGAGTAAATTTTTTTTGGTTGTCTTATAATTAATTAGAGTAAAAGAAGATAAAACATAAACAAACATCATCCATAGTTAACATTATGGCATACATAAGATTATATATAAATTTATGCCATAAAAAATAAAGCATGTGGACTCCTATAATCATACAACAAGTGATCTCACACTATATTGATAAAATATATTAAATTAAAAAAATAAAATAATGTATGATAAAGTGTCAATTTCTATTCAAGATAATCAACTCATCTGAAGTTCAATACCTTATTGAGATTCCTTATACTAATCCACTAACCATCATATGTTATAATAAATAATATAGATATGAGGTCTACACATGCATTAGATTTGACCTATGTGGTGTGAGAAATATATCCCAGATGGGTCCGGCCAAGTTCCCCCAATATAATCCATCATTTATTTTTATGGATTATTAAAATAAATGATAGAGTAGATATAAATATTAGTACATTGGTTTGAAAATTAGGCACCGTGAAATGTGATCTTATCTTCTTTGAAATGTGATACAATTTGCATCATTCCACAACCACACACACACAAATATGGGTAATCGGGTGTGAGATAGAATACCATGAGACTAAAAAAATACCATTTTTCAATGTTTTTGGACTCTAGTCAGCTCACACAATTGATGCTGACATATACCCAAAGTGTCAGGGTTGGGTGTCACCATTTTCAGACCAACGCCTGTAGTTCTTGGGTAGGGTCACAAATCATTGATATGAACTGACTATTATCTCTCATGTTAGGTCACTTATCATGTCATGAACTCTACCTTATCAATCAAGTAAAGTCCCTATATGACATCTTGATATGTACCATATCACTCATGGTAGGATCCATCATCTTGTCATGGACCAACATTTTCATTCAAAGGCGGTATATACCAACATATTCTCATGTAAAATGAGGACATTTTCATTATCAAATCCTTACAACTCATGGAAGGTTCTAATATAACATAAATACTAGTCTAACATTCTCAATCAAGGAGTACCATGAAAATTTATTATCACTCAATGGAGGTACATAATCTTTACCACTATCGCTTCTATTACAAAAGGGTTTAATATCACATTTTAACCAAACCAATACCTTCACACTAATGGTATAGTTATACAAAAACCTTATCAATCAGGGGATTTATGGAATGGTATTTTTCATTGACCATAAGGATATCCATATCCTAGTATAGGCACATAGTTTATACACACAAGAAGAAAAATACATGGCACTGATCCCATCCTAGAAGATCACCATATTATCATAGGGTTATAATAGATCAAGAACCTGCCCCAAATCCTGAACATATCTCCACATCCATACGGATTTATAGGCCAATACCATGATACCATCCTTCCTATAGAAGCTCAAGATGTAGGTCCCACAACATTGTTGTCCCATTCATTTGAAAATATACTAGGGGTATTTCCGACCCATCCTAGTTAGATCTCAAATTTATCATCTTCTCTAAAAAACCCATAAATACTTCTCTAATTGATAGATCCAACTAATCATACCCTCAATGGATTGGTTCAAACCTTATCCGAATCCGGGTCTATTCCCGTTACCATGTAACAGAGACCATTCTGAGCGGAATTTCACTAATCCCCATGCGAACCTAGATGTGATGTTTTCAGCTCTTTCCATTAACCGATAATCAATTTAATATCACATATGTATTAAGAGATATCCTAAGAAATAACCCAGGGGAAACCCCTCACCATCACACCATATATAATTCAAGAGGACTGATCCTACTCATGGTGTACACATAGCCTCAACCATATCATCCAGGGGGGTCCCTCGTCACATGTGAAATACACGACCATGTAACCAATCATCACAAAGAATAAACCTCTCATACATACACTCTATGCTCTTTGAAACCATCCTAGGATACCCAAAACCGCACCTCATAATATAAGAACAACTATAGGAATGTCATTAAAACAACTAGAACCCTCAAAAAATAGAAAGAAGTTTCATTGTGATCACCATATATAATGGTTTATGTGAGAATTTATTCCCTGTCCAGAAGGGTTGATTCATTATTTCTCAGCCTCTTTGGTCCTATTGGTCTTTTTCCATCTACCTGATCCCAAAAAAACATAGAGTCATGCACAATAATGAATAAAAAAGCATATGATTTTCAATTAAGGGTATACACTATATCCAAATATGAGTTGTCATCCTCATCAATCTCAATACAACATCAATCAGACCCATCCAAGCCTAATCTGGGTTCACATCAACACCCAACATCCAAAAAATACAAGGACCAAATTATTATTTATAATATATTATCATAAATTATATAATTTTATAAAAATTGGGTAGAGTCACTAAATAATCATTTAGAATTGATGAATTAATGAAAATGTATGGAACCTCTTATGTATATCACTCATGGACATCAAATTTCCAAGACATGAAAAATTCCCATCATTCTCACGCGATTCCACATTTTTTTTAAAGGAATCAATAAGTAACAAACTGCATGAAATTATTTTATCAATAAACGATCAATGAAGGATATAAACATAAGGAATTAAAAGGATATGAATACCTTAATCATCTATGGAATCATATAATGAACTGACACATAGCATAGGGGATGAAGCATGAGGAAGACCAATTTTGATCAAACCATGCTTAGGATGCCTTTTTGGGAAGAACCGTCTCACACGGTTTACCCACATGTTGAAAACCCAAGTAAAAAAACTGTGCATAAGATAATATACAATGTAAAATTCTAATTTCTCCCTTAATGATATATTAATCCAACCCTTCCTCTCCAATCCAAGAACCTACTAGATTAACCCATTTTACTCTCATTTTGGAGTTTTTTGAAGGTTAAAGCTAGGGATCAAGACATCTCCTTCATCAAGAATCCGATCAAGCATCTGTTCATCACATTGGTTGTGAAATGGTATGTACTCAAGTCCTTTTTAGCAATTCCTCTTCTCTATTTCTCTCAACCATGATATCACCATGTGATCATTTTTTATCTTTTCTTAGATCTAGTCCAAACTGATGTAAATCAAGTGCTGGTACCAGAGGAGAAGGATCATACAACCCTTTGGTGGGTGTTTTATAACTCATCCCTAAAGTTTAATGACTTTAGAATATTCATTTGGGGAACACAAATTTCATTGGAGGCCATTTCGTAAATTTACATGAAATGGTTATACTTGTTAGAATAATATGGTTATGATCTTTCCATATATGTGATTATTTATTGGTTTTTACACCCACAACTCAATCAAACCCATGTATAAGGTTATAACATAATTGGGTATTAGTGTTTGGCACATTTGAGACACTGTTCGGGTGTACCCTTTCTTGAGCTTCCTAAAGGTGATTCTTATTATAATAAATGGATTCTTATTAATGAGATTTTCATAGTGGAATGTACCATGTATTCTCACCACTTTACATGCCCAAGGTAAGTGCTTAAAATTCATTATTAAAGGACAAATGTGAAATGAAAGGTATAAAAGTATATAACATGGCCTTATGAAATAATATTGAATAAAGGATACAAGTCTATAACACCCCTTTCCATATTGATGGACGGTTGTAGAGTGAACCTCAATAATTGACACGACTTAATGGTTAATTAAAACATCATTAAACGTTAGTAAGGATACTTTTCAAATCCAAACTAATGTACTACAATTATTGAACATAATAAATTTCTATATGATTACAATATCAAATATGAATGGACTGACTCAAGTTAGCCTTAGATTCCGAGAGGCGAATATGTTTGGTCTTGGGAACCCCATATTGATTCTAGGATATGGTTTTCTGAGGTTGATACCCACCTAGACTATGGTTCTTATCTACTCCTCAGATGCCATGTGTACTATCGTATAGTCCTTTTCATTATTACATGATAACTCGTATACACTCATTAGATCCAGGATTGTCTAGTAGGTTGCATATTGTAAGCCCATAGAGCCATGTCCTTACTTATCCCCATTTTATCTTGGTTGATCACTTTGGACTCAATATGATCCTTATTGTGCAATGAATTGTATTACACTCCTTAGATTGCACTCTTACCCCTTAGAAAGACTAAGATACTATGGATTTATCATTCTGTGAGATATATGTTACCTTTTTTATTACCATGGAACACCCTCACTAGATAACCTTTTCAGGTTTCCTTATCATGTCATGGGACCTTCACTAGTTATACTATTATGAACTGATTTCAGTGTTGGCTATGCATCATATGACCTATTAACATTAAATGGTGATTTGTAATTTAATGAATTGGTTAGATGTTTACACACCAGCATAGGGCTGTTGAAGGTACTTGGGTATCTAGTTATATTGTACTATTTTCTTCACATTATATACACATGGCTGGACACTGCTATATTCCATTAAATGAGATAAATTTTATAGACACCGATGGTGGAGTCCAATTGATATTTATTTCACACCCTCTATGAGAACTATTTGGTACCCATAGAAGATTACATGACTGCACATGAAGGGAAAGGGAAGCCCACAACATCAAACCCTTGGTTACCTGTTGGTAGGATGGAGCTTGACATCAGATGACTGAGTTGGATCTCAGTATTCTTGGAGTAGCCTTTTTTTCTTATAAAATATGGAACATGTTATTCTTATTTTATTATATCCATGTTTTCTATGTTTCTAGTGACATGACGTTACATAATCATTGTTCTTGTTGATTTAGTTATTATTGTTCTCATATATCTATTTCATCAGTTTTCTTCTGTGGTTTATTTTTTTATTTATATTCATTCTGTTGTTTACTATTCCATTATATTCCTTCCAGTATAAAACATTATGCTAATGAGTGAATAGTATTACTATAGACACACCCTAAGCCCTCGCTGCTATTCAACAGCCTCTAGTATTCAGGGAGATGTGTTGGAGGCCATGAGGCCCACTAGGATTAGGGAACCTGTTAAGTGGCATCTGTGTCTGGGATATAACACGTATTGAATCCATTGTCATGTTAGTTTCTTTGATACAAAATAGATTTTAAAAAAATAATTAGGCCAAAAAAAATAATTGTTTCCCCCTTTTTTAGTTTGTTCTATAGTGGTGTTAGATTTAATTCCTAAAAACCAAGCTTTTTGTCTTGGGTTAGTGATATATAGAAAATTATAAATAGTTTCTCCTACAAAAACATCACATATAGAATAGATAATTGATATGATAAATGTAGTATTATTTTTATGTTAACTTGATTAATATAGGTTAAGAGTATCTATAATTAATGTCCATATATACTTTCCCATTCTATAAGACCCAAATATGATATTTGGTAGGATAAAAATGAACATTATTTTCCATATAATTATTTTGGTAAAATCCCTCAATTGTTTAGAGTTTTTTTTTCAATTTCAAAATTGAAGGTTCTGAAATGGATTTACACCCAAGAATATTAATCATATACTTTATCATTCATACATAATAAATCACACAATATTCCAAATCAGTGTGGAAATAATGATACCAGTTCAAGAGAGAAAACTGTGTTAGAAGAAACATTAGGAGGAGCCACTGTAGAGATATTGGAATTGTTTATGGAAAATATGTGAATACTACTAGGTGATTGAGGAATACATTTGAGGTTACTCTTCCAGTTTCATTTTTGGGAAAGGTAAGAAAGAACCTTATCAGTAGAGGATATGATAATAAAAAATTGGATAATCAATCATTCCCTACATTTAATATTGAACAGGATCACCTTATATGACATGAATTGAAGAAAAATAGTTCCTATGTGGTGGAGATTAAGCCACTTCCTCCAACATGAACTGAGTTTTCATAGACCGAAAATCCCAAAGAGTGGATCTTGTTACATCTTGGTATATTATATGAAATAGATATTGAGAAATATATAATCTCACATAATTAAGTTATGCTTGGTCTAGGGGAACAGGAGACCATATAATTAGGAAATCAACAGAGTAACAATCCATAAAACCATATATGGGTATCATTAGAGGTTAATCATACATAATCTATGGAGGTAACACCACCTAAAAAGGGACTGATCTTGATAAGGAGGGGTTCTGGGATGATCAAGGGTATCTTAATCTCACCTAAGAACTGGGGTTGTTGGTGATGATTCATTTAAAATGATTTTAAATGGAAAAGATCTATGAAGTGAGAGAAAAATCATGTATATTTTGGATACAAATTTCATTATCAAAATGAAAAATAAAACATTGTACATATAAGGATTTTGTGTTGGAGAGCAGAAGCCAAATCAACTTTCACATAGATTATAAACTCTATTGTGTTCTCCTTCTCGAGATTGGTTTTATCAGAATATTAAAATGAAAAAACTCATTCTTAATAGACTTAGGATAATTGTATTTTGAAATAAAATATGAATACTGAAACCATAAAGTATCCATCGGTAAATATTTAGCTTGATGTGAATCGAGTGACCCCAAAAAAGAATCCAATTATAACTATATTTTCTCCCCTATATGTCCCATGCATGAATGAAATACAATTCACAGAAATGATGAATGTTTAGTGATTACCTTTTTTGGATTGAAAATGTTTGCAAACAAGTGAGACATAAAGTGTTTTCAAAGATAGAGAATATATATTGAGAGGGAAAATCTGAACCAAAAATCAAAATAATTTACCAGTGGTAAAAGACATATTATGAAATTTATCCCTTAGTTAACATAAAATAGAGAGAGTTTCCATCGAATAATGGTTCATTAGAGTAATAGATATTAGATAAAACACCAGGAGTAGGGGTGAAAAGTCAAACAGATATTGTTTGTTGCCACAAATTTGAATGAAGAAATGAAATAATATTTTCGAGGAACCAATGATGTAATGTGGGAGGGAAATGAGGGAAATCTAGATTCATTGTGATATTGAAGAACACCCATTATAGGGAGAAGGAATCTAAGAGAAACTATTGGTGATTCTTTAATAAAACCTCAGAAGAAACAAACACTGAGGGTGGTTTTGTTGAGGCCAAAGATGGAGTCTCTAAATGTGTGTCCTTAGTAAGATGGAAAATATTTAAAATTATTGTGACACATGAGGTGAATTATTCATAGGGATTATTTAAAAAAACTACTTTTCCCATTCATGTTTTAATTTTGAATTTTATCTGAAGGGATTTAGGATTCTTCAAGGATTAGAGGTTGGTGAATGTGAATATCATACATATTACACATTTGTTTTTATTTCATTATTTTTATAATCAATATACCTAGTATAATTTACAAAACTGATTTATAATTTTATTTTTGCATCGGATGGACAATGGTTAGTGGTGGATTTCTAGTGGAGTGAATTGAGTGATTTTTTAGGTAGTAATATTCATTTTTTGTTCTAACAGAGGAGGTGTAACAGTTGAGATCAAGTATTATTGGGATAATGTAGAATCCAAAATCTATGAGTATAGATAGGTGTGTTCATGGATACAATGAACTGTGGACATTGATTCATAATTAGTCAAATAGTAGTGGTAGGGAATGGAAATCAATAACAATAGTCCATTAGTAGTACTTCAAACAAAACCATCAATTTAGTGATTCTACATTGTAGGTTTCTCTTATATGGTTTCGTTTGTTAACCCACATATATTCCTTCATCCAATTTTATTCTACATTAAATATTTAATAATCATAAAAATAAAAATTTAACTGAAAATTGAATGTTTTGGATGGATATTTATATGATGGAACTGTTTAGATTCCCTATATTTATTCATAGAATAATGTTTTAATTTTCATTGGAGTGTCATGATAGAATCACCCAACATGGTAGTATTTATAGGGATCTATTTGATCATTATATTTTTTTTTCACACCTCTGGATAATTTATTGTTTTCATTTAATTTTATTTGGTTGATTTTCCTTTCTACCTTTTCCTCCCATTAATTTGGTATAATAATAAAAGTATTATAGTTATATAAAAAATATAATATATATATTCCATATTCCATGATATTTATAAAATCAGATAAATTACATTCCAAAAAATAAGAAACTAATAAATCTCCTTACCTTTGTGTGCCTGAGGAGAAAATTCATTACCTACAATACTAAAAACCAATAGTGAAAAGTATTAGTTAGAATGATAATTTATAGTAATATAATTAACCCAAATAATATTCACATTATATTCCCACACACAATGATAATTAATATGAACCAAAATAAGAGGAAACTAATGTGGTACTCATTAGATCACTATTGATAGACTGAAAATTATTGAATATTAATTTTAAATAGGAGAATGAGAGATAATAATAGTACAGATAAAAATCACACTCAAAGATTATATGGATTATGGATAAAATAATAACAAGAAAAATAATATGGGAAATAATTTCTCCTGTTATTTTCTTATTATGAAATAGAGGGGGTGGATAAATGACTTGAAAATCAACATAACCCATGAAAGGAAACCAAGGAAGATAAAGTGATTATGGACAAAAAACTTAAGGGAGTAGACCATTCATTGGACTATGTTTTACATGATATTTTACATTTAAAAATTCCTTAAAAATACCTTATTTTTGAATATTTATATATAGATGAGCTATAAAAATACCAACATAGATATTTAGTGATATATGAGGTCACCAATAATGTGAAAATGGTTATGTATTTTGTTGATAAAGAAATAGTACTAGTAGTTCATTAAGGGAGAAAAATAGAGATGAAATAAATGTGGGAGTATAAGATTTGAATTTATAATGATTCAAATGATTTTTAATTTAACTTTCAATTGAATCAATCCACTATATCAATATGGTCATATAATTCTTCAATATTACTATCTATGGTGAGAAGAGAAACATAAAACAATTGGACAAACAATTAGAAAAATATAACCTTTACATTGGGTCAATTATCTACCCCCTTTATTCATGTCTAATAATAGTTTGAGATATAAACATCATATATGGGTCATAAACAACACTCATATGATTAATTATAGTGGTATTGTATATATGAAAGAGTTCTGTTGTAATCACCCTAATAAAATTATCATTGGTTATGGATTTCACCCCTAGTCCTAAGATACAATAGAAATTGGTTATAATCCTAAGTTACAACCTTATTCTGACATTGAATATAATATGTTATCCCCACTTCTAGATTCCATTGGATGTATGCTCAGTTATTCAAAAATTATGACCCTTTAAATATAATCATATTATCTTTGGATTATTCCGCATGACATGGAAATAGGTTCTTACTTTATGGGACTATGGATTTTTAGTTCTTCAGGGGAACCAATTCAAGATCTTCAAAACCTGTTAGAAACAAGTCTGACGACCTCAAAACTCCCTCTGGATATGGTGTGACTTATATTCACCTATTCATTCTCAATGTGTATAGCCTTATAATTCTCTTCCACATAGACCTAGTTTTTTTGAATATAAATTGAGAAACTAACCTTTTTTAATTAATGATAAAATTCATACATGATTCTCCAATTATTATATGAATTCTACACGTGGCATAAATTTTACTATGTGTTTATTTGTAGTTATGTAACAAAATTGGAATACAAAAATTTTTCTTCATTAGAAGATCGACTACATGGGATGTTCAATTGAATGAATCTATTGAAAACTCCTATATAACAAATTCACAAATGTGATTCACCAATGTGAATTTATGTATCTTCTTATAATTTATACATGAGGTCACTCAAATATGTGATTTTTAAAAATTATCAAAACTCTAACAAGAATAATTATGATTCCATATTTCACTTCAAATCATTGATATCCTCTTTGGTCAACATACATGCTCTATAAATCACATCAACAATTCTCAAATAGGTTATTAAGAGTTCACCTTTATTATATAATAGTTGTTTTTGATCCTTTTAATGATCATATTAGCTGTCATCATTTATTAAAATACACATTGTTTTGAACATGTATACTATAAGTATTCATGTTTTATCCCAACAGTTCCTTTTCTATATCAAAGGGATGAAGCTTAATCATATAATGGAAATACATAGATTATTTAAAAATTATAATGTCTAATTACTTCTCATAAATCTATAATAGTAATCTAAGCATCATTATTAACTCCACTAAACACATATTGAACCATTGAGAATAAACTAATACTTACTTGGGAATACCGATCTTGATCATTATTTTTTTTTGAAATACTAATATTTAATATCAATATGTGTAAATACTTGGATTCTCTCAAAATCTGAATTAGGAATAAAATGTAAATATCAAATGAAGGGACAACACAATTATTTTTATTTCAATGGAACACTCATTTTCTCCCCCTTTCCCTCAGAGAAGAATGAAAAAACACATTTATATAAAAAGGGAATTTATTTGATCTAATGTTAGTCTATGTTGGAAAACTAGTGTATAAAATGGGATATATAAATCAAAGGATATAGTAAAGTAATGTGTTTTTCGTTAATAAATATTACATCTTTTTAGATAAATATTTTATGCGTTCAAAAAATACATAACAAAGGACAATAAATGTTTATTGTATTGGGTTACTAGATACACAATATTTTTATTTCTAGATTGACCATAAAAATATTCCATAATGTTTTTCCCATTTGGAAGACATCATAGAGATACCCTACATAACCCATTCTTCAAAACCTTGGGAATGAAAACTTAAGAATTGGTGAGGTCTGATTCCCAGTAAGGTTAAACATGGGAGATATCAACATATGATTATATCAAATCATAAGATAATAATAAGCCTATGAAAACATGTCTGTAATCCATAATGTTCATAACCAATTTTTGATGATTATAAACATTATTAGTGAAATAAATATTTAGCATCTCCAAATAAATGATTTATAAGAGTGATAAATAATTATAAATAAATCATGAACCATATGTTCAAGTCAAAAAAATATGTCACTATCAAAAGTATTGAAACCATTTAATATTTTCAGGTTAACAACAAAGACTATTCACTCATGATGGACAAGTGCCAAATAATTATTTACCATAGTGGATCAAAAAAATATACATGTTTACCATGGTGGATCAATTACATCAACTTTTTTCTCCAAGTGGATCAGGAACATAAAATTATTTCTCTTAATGAATCATGTATATCTACTTGGTTTCCATAATTGATCAAACACATCAACTTGTTTACCATAGTTATTTGATGAGATATAAAACACAATGAATTAGATAGATATATAATTCTAGGATCTCCCATAATATACATTAATCCATATATATATATATGTTCCAAAATATCATAAAACACTCATAATATCATCATATCATGACCCATTTAAACAAACTCATGTTTCATAAAAATTTCATAATCTCTTTATATCATAACCTATGAAAAATAAATGGATTCCATAAGAATCTAACAATAACAATGATGATACAACTGGATAGAAATAATGATGGTTCCATTAGATCATACACACATTAAAACATTAGAAATAAAATAGTTTATTTTCATTGATGAATTGAAATTCTAATAAGAGTAGTTATAAGATTTATTGATGAAAACATCCTTTCTGTTTTAAAATAACATATTTAGAATATAAAACTTTAAAACAATTATGTAATTTGTTTATTCAATAATAAAAATTGTAACATGTAAGGGAATCATAAAATAATTGAGCATTTAAGATGGAGGGAATTCCATTTATTTTGTATATGTTAAAAGAAAATATCATTTCCAAGCATTTTTATAAAATGTATAACAGAACATCCTTTAGAAATGGATAAAAAGATTTCAATTAAATCATTTTTAAAAAAATAAATCATGGGTAAAAAATTATGTTTATAAGGAATAATTAATTATTAAATTATTTCGTAAAGAAACATGTAGAAAAAATGATATGGAAAAAAAAATTTCCGATGTAAGATATAAATTAAGTCAGTTTCCTTTAAAAACATTATTTTAATCTATTGAGTTATTACTATTATTAAATAAAAATAATTATTTTTTCTTCTAAAATAAAAAGATAAATATAGAAATGAATTTTTTATTATATAAGGACCATAAAATTTCTTAAGCAAAAATTTTACAAAAAAATCCTGTTTAAATTAGGATTGAAACATAAATCCAATACCCCTAGTATTTCTGTTTTCCATATGCATCAGAACCTTACGTATAATAAATATATATTTATTATAAATATATTTTAGAACCATAATTATGTATACCAACCCATATATCATTTACTTGAAAAATATTATCAACTATTTACTAACAATTCATATTAAAATCCATGTTCTAGGTAATAATTGCTTCATTTCTCAGGTATGGTTTGGTTCAAAAGTGTCAGTCCTTTTAATTTTAATATGGTTGAATATTATTGAGAAATTAATTAATTATATAAATATATTAAATATTCATTGTATATTTTTATAGTTTGATTCATCAACGAAGTAAAGATATAGAAAAATTATTTACACTGTCTATGGAGATGATAGGTTGTACCTATAGATGGACGATGTTTTCAGAATTCAGTTGATTAAATAAATAGAATTTAAACAATAATTAAACTTTAAAAAATCATATATATATATATCATATATATCATACATATTTATTAAATCTATTCTTATTACAATATATGTATAAGGGGAAACAAAAAAAATAAATCACCTTGTGGAGGTGGTAGTGCACATGTACGCTTGAGTGACATTATAGTTTTTCAATGGATTGTAAGGTAAGAAGATAGAGGTTATATTTTAATTAAAAAATAATAATTATTTTTTAAATATAATTTATAAATATTAAATCCATCACAATACTCATCCATGAAATATAGTGATCGAAAATAAATTACCTCGCTACGCGGAGACGACAAGACATATTTAGAAAAAGCAATAGATTCACTTGAAATTTATTATAATAGAGGCTGTATAATGGTGATTTAATAAAAAATAATAACATATAAATATATGATGACATTGAATTTACTATTTTATGATAAATTCCATGGATTTATTAGATATCCGGAAGAAGTAAAAATAAAGTGATCGGTTAATGAGATCACATCTTCTTTGAAATGACTACTTCGGTTTTCCTTTTATGGTTTAAGGATTGATATGTTTGGAATAAAGAAACATATATGTTGTGAATAAATAATTTTAGAAGTTATTTAGTTAAGCGATGATAAATATAGATTTATAATAGTGTTGTAAATAAGTAAAATGGGGTGTATCATTTTATGAGGGAGGTTAAAGAAATACTTGTCATTTCTTAAAAGATAAAAATATAATACATCCACTGTCTAGAAAAATGCATCCAAATGGGTAGTTTATTTTATGATAAGGTTATATGTGGTTGAAATCCGATCATGATATAAAATTTGGATAGTTTTATGTTGTAATCTAAACCATCACTTTTGGTTTAACCCCTTTGTATACATATTTAAACCTCAACCATGATTACATAATTTTGACACATAAAGAGTTAAAATTTTATACGTATGTTGAAAATTGTATAATAAAAGTCCAAGGGATATTATTTTGGAAAAAATATTTTTCAAAATTACATCTTTAATATTTTTATTATTTTTAAATAATTTGATAAGATATTATTTTGATAAAATATCTTTAATGTATTTTTTGACTCTATTATTTTAATCAAAAATACATAAATATGAAGTTGTAACTTGAGTAAAATCTTTTAACAGAACATTGTTATGTCATATAAACCAATAAAAATAATGTAACACTACAAATAATTCTAATTAAATTACATTTTATATTTTTAATATCATATATTGTATTCTTCTATTAATTTTATAACTATTTTATAATAATTTCATAATAATTTAATGTAATTATCTGAATACTAAAAATTATAAATAATTATCCATCAGGAAAATAATTTCATTATGAAAAAGGTATTTATTTATATTTTTTAATAACATTAATTTTTAATATGTTAAGAATAATATATTTTTAAAAGTAAAAGTGCAATTTTGTATTTTTATTTCCTTTAAGTATTATACAGGTAATTTTCAAGGAAATATTTTATTCAAAAAATTCTATTTTTGTTAGAATATTATAAGAGAAATGCTTCATTCAGATAATAAAAAATACGGTAAAAAATAATGTCCACAACTTTTATCTTTAACCTAGTTCAACATGATTTACCCTTTTCCGATGTGATAAAACATTCCATGGTTATAGTCTGTAATTACTGAAAATTAAATAAAATTGTTTAAAAAGTTTAAAATCCAAACATTAAATATGGAATCAATTCTATCAATTTCAATTTATATAAGTTCTACAAAATAATTTTATTATAATAAGGTAAAATTTAATAAATACTATTTTTTAGAAAAATTAATTTTAAACATTAAATATGATGCATCATTATCTTATATATTGAAATAATTTGGATTATAGCTAAAACCGTTGAATAAATATATAAGATATATATATATATATATTAAGTAATTCATAAATAGTAGTCAAATTAATTTATTAATAAAAAATAAATTCCTTGCATAAAAATTGTATTTCTGAAAAAAGAGCTTTTCTTCTAAAATAATATTTTTGTTTATTTATAATAAATAGATAAAAAACAATGTCTATTTATTCATTTTTATAAACATATTTTTCACATTCTAGTTATTCATATTCATCTCCAAAAATATAACAACTAGGTGATAACCGTCACATTATATAACAATATTTTAAAATAATATCATAATTAATTTAAACTCAATTCTATGTGTAAGATAAGATATTAAATAAATAAAATTTATTTATGAAAGTCTATTTTATAAAATCATAGGGTGTTACATTATACCCCCCTTAAAATGAATATTTCCTTCAAAAGTTTCTTATCCAAATAATAACACATGTGGATAATTTTACCTCATTAGATTATCAGGGTCACATGTAGCTTCCTCAATTTTTTTTGTTTTGTTTAAAAAATTACCAGGTGAGTGAAATTTTTCATAACACTTTATTTCTACAATCTATAATCCCCATCGGGATTTATTTATAATAGGAATCTTACTACATAGGTATGATCTCTGAATTTATTATGCTTAAGAGTTTGTTATATAGTTCCATTTGATATATAATTTGTTAACAACATGGAATTGATATAAATTCATTGTAAATATTTATAGAAAACCCTTCTCACGAACATCAAATTCTTGATAATTATAATGATTGATATTATAATTTTTTTTACTATATTCTACCTTGGTTATTTTGAATGGATTTTAATTTCTCTTCAATTTCCTCATCTAGCATAGTTACACATAGATTTATTTCTAAAACTATAACCTATCATGTTGGAGTTTCACAGATACTTCCATAGAGTTTTTATTAAAAATCCTTCTGAATACTTGAAGGAAATCAATTATTTTATGAAAAATTGACTAGAGGAAGGTGTTTATCCCAAAAATCATTTTCATTCAATGAAAAAGATATCATCATATCCTATGGTGGATTAATAGTTCTCTATGATTGACTATATTTTTGATGATGAAAGACCATACTAAAACTCATATCTGTATCTTGAGTAAGATGAAGACTTCACAAAAATATAGAGGTAAACCTAAAATATTGATCAGAGATATAGGATGTGGTACTCTATAAAACCTATCCACATCCTTTATTTATATCCCGATAAGATCATGTATAGAGAAATATTCTCTAAAAGAATGAAATTATGATGGCATTTGAAGGTGATCAAGAAGAAACCAAACATCATTAATGATTTAGTTACTTTGAGGAATCAGAAAAAAAATATTGCATGGTGATGTTTTTTCATTTTCATTCATGAAATGACAATGGTTGTAACATCCCATTAGAATTATACCTATAAGACTAAACATAATGACATACTAAGCACATATATACCTATATAGAAATATCAATATTGTTATTTTCTAACCAAAAATACTATCTTAGTTATCTTTAAATCTTTGTAATTATTGTATGAATAAAAAATAATGAACATTTATCCTCATCCAACAATACCTTCTAAAAATATTGTATAGAAAATAAATATACATAATTAAAAAAAATAATTCCACTAAAATCATGGACAAAATCAAGAATATTTCTAACATTATTTTACAGTTCTACATCTTTATTTTTATCATAATTTATCATCACTAGGAAAGAGAGTTGATCATAGACATGAGTAAGATAATATTTTTACCATTAATTAAAAAAATTCCATATCTTACTTATGAAAATTCATAAATATTAGACATTTCATGATCTTTATAAAAAATACAATAACCTAATCTTTTTGAATCAGAGTATCTTCAACCTTGTTTTCTTTCCCATAGAGGTAATATAATGAGAGATTATAATTTTTTATCATATTCAACAATATTTTCTAAAACATATTAAATTATTTTCTAGTATAAAAAATTCTTTAGACATTTATGATTACAATATATATCTAACCATTATAAAGAAGGACAATTCCTCTACATATTTATTGAAAAAATTACTATAACAAACTCTAAATCTATATTTGGATAATTTTTCTCATGAACCTTAAATTGTATTGATGTATTAGCCACCACCACATCATTATCCAAGAGAATGAATAAAAATTCCTTCATTAAATCATCATTATATATCATAAAATCTTTTTCTATATAGGGTATTTTGAGGAATAATTCATAGAAAACCCTTCTCTTAACTAAATTTGAATTCTCTTTACATTTATCTATACACAATAACATTAATCCCCTTCTTGTCATCATGATGATTGGATCAGATAATAATGATATATATATTATATAAAGTACCGATAATATCTATCAATCCCAAGAATACTATGAAACCTACTCACCATGGATGGTCTAGGCCATTTCTCAATAAATTATCTGTTTTAAGAATTTACCAATATACCCCAACTTGAGATTATATGACACAAAAATGAATGTTTTTTACCCTAAAATAATATTTAGTAATTTTTTTAACTTCTTCTTCCGTAGGTTCTTAAGAAAAATCCTAAAATACTCTTCATGGCCTATCATACAATTTTTATATATAATAATATCATCTATAAACACTAAAAAAAAAACTAATCAAGGTAATATGTAAAGACTATATGTTAAATCAATAAATAGATAATAGAAATTAGTAAGACAAAATTGCCTGAATAAATGTTCATAATGTCGATACATTTTATTTAATATATTCTTAGTTACATTTTCATGAATCTCAATTAATGATATCTATAATGATGTTCAATATTTGAAAAGTAATAATATTTATGATTTTCATCAAACAAGTATTCCATATGGGTAGGAGGATATTGGTTCTTGATAGGATATTTTTAAGTAATGGATAATATATAATTAGTCACATTTATCCATATTTCCTACTAGAAAAAATGGATCGATTGAACCCATGGTTATGCAAATGGCCAAAAAGAATCCCTTCTCTATATTCTACTAGAGTTTATTATTATGTTATAATGACTCAATTACAACCAATGTTTATATTCATAGAAATAGGTGTATCACTGAGTATGCGTTCTATTGAAAACTAAAATTCCTTACGTAGAGGAATACTAAACATTTATTCTTGAAATAAATAAATAAAAATATAATAAAATCCATATAATTTAAAGTTAGTTTACCTCTAACCATATTAGATAAATCTAACTCATGGATTGGAATTAATACCCACAAGATATTGGCAATTTCCATTAGAATTTAATATTAAATTTCAAAACAATAAACAACGATCGGTTCATTTAGAATATGAAATGTAACATCCATTCCATGGAAATTTATATGGGATCCATATATGGAAATATAATCCATTATATTAATCAGATCAAATTCAAATAATGGGATAATCACAAGATTTTAAAGAAGTACATTCTCAAAAATGTCGAATGAAGAGTCGTAGACTTATGATACGACTATTTTAACTCTATGAATTTTCACTCCAAATGAAA
This sequence comes from Viscum album, assembly GCA_963277665.1. NCBI lineage: Eukaryota > Viridiplantae > Streptophyta > Magnoliopsida > Santalales > Viscaceae > Viscum > Viscum album. The sequence continues at coordinate 534,729,452 of OY728129.1, forward strand.
CCTAAAATCATTAAGGTTGTATGATAATACAATTAGAAAATTAATTAGAAAAAAAATAATATTTGTTTAGGTTATATTGGCCCATACAAGTGAAAATAAATCACATTGTGGATCTCTCATCTCATATTGGTAGACGAAACTCATATTTTTATTACCAAAAGGAAGTCAATAAATACATCAACACGATCATTTGGACCTACTATAAGTGGAGTGGATATTTTGTTAACCATAAAAAGTGTTGTCTTTATATTTTTTTCTCATTTCATAAAAGGCATGTCTAGTAACTTTTAAAAATATAGGAATCCTAAAGAGAATTATCCCATAGACCTATCATGGGTAAATGATTTTCTGAGGATTCCAGCACATCCAATACTTTTAGAAACTAGTCGGTAGGATCACAAGAAGGATTCAGTATTAGAATAATAACTTTATTTCATTTAGTGGCATAATCACATTGGTTAATATAGTCCTAAAATACATTCCAATGTATGTTATGTGGTCTCTGAAGGTGCCGAAGTGACACATGTTGGCTATTGAAAAGAATCTCACAACATTCATTTGGGATACCCAGATATCTAAAAGGCATAATTGGGTCTCTTAGAAAATGATGATGAGACTATTGATGGAGGGAGGTATCAATTTTAGGAATATATAAGCCTCTATTAAGGGGTTGTGTATGAAGATAGATTGGGATGTTATTGGGAATTACACACTCTTTGGAAGGTTCATGGTAGAGAAATACGGAAATGACAAGAGCCTCATGAAATCTCACCCTTATTCCCTTTGTCACGCCCTCCATTTATTATTCACCGACTTTTAACCCAACAGAAGGTGAATTATTGTCAATGTAGAGATCAATTGTTGGTTTCCTTACTATGTGTGATTGGGTCTTGATTTTCCTAGTTGTCCATTCCTAAACCTATCCTCCAATCAAGACATCAAATACCTTAGTTTCATTTAGGTGGTACTAAATACCGTATAGTGAAAATTATTTGACCCCATTCTACTCAATTATTAGTCATATCATTCTGTGTTTATTAATATTGTGATAGGTTATTTCATCTATAAGTACTCTAGGAGGATGCCTATAAATCATCATGACATGGAATCTAGGGGGATATTTTTTGGAACTCATGGTTTATTTATAGTAACATATTTATTACTTGGTGTGTTGGGAATTATGATCTTCCCATGGATACTAACATCAAGAGAATTCAAATTCCCTTGGACTCTCATAGTTTCTTTCATAAGAAATACCAAGAAGAGACCAGTTCCCTTTTGTATTTTTGATGTGATTGTGAAGAAACTATCTTGAGATATCATTGGTATTTTATTGACCCACCCACCAAATCCTCTTCATATAATTCATTTCATTATCATTATCTCTAGATTTAAAGTTACAATGGTCATGATTTCTAGGCTTGAGCACTGATTCTATCTATTGATTGTTGGAGAATTTGGCAGGAAGAAAACAATGATCACCATGAAGGGTTCTGGCCACATTGAAGATGATATTGTTTTCAGATCATTTAATCTCGTGGTTGATCTTTCTCATCTCTTTTAAATGAGAAGGTTGCACTTTTCCAAGTTAGATCTTGGCTGGGATATTTACTTTTTTTAGTTTTGTAGTGAAAACATTGGTTAGTGGGTTTAGTGATGGCCTCATTCAATATAAATTAAACACAATAAAGATGCCCTCATATCTCAATAAATATATGGGTATGAGGGGTGGTCTGGGATCCTCATGTATCGACCATCTTCACATTCATGGATAATTATTAAAGAAGGTAATCTCTCCAATATGAACACCACACACTACTTAGGGGTCTTAACATGTGCCATGAGGCAAACATCATTCTATCTGTGATGGAAACCAATTACACTACTATTCAAAAATCCAATCTTCAGTCAAGGAATACCCTTAGTCCATCACATATCTCATTTTTAGATGTAGAGGCTTAATCAGAGATCACACTGATGTGCATCTTGTCTGTTATAAGAGAAATAATATTTCTAACTTCCTCTCCTCATTTCCCTATCAGGATATAAGGATTAACATATTTTCAAGTCTTTAGTATTTCCCCATTGAAGGAGTGAGAATTGTCAGATGGGATTTACTCAAACTCCACCATTACCCCTCTTATATCCTAGTTACTTTCCCTATCCTTATATATATTATCATTCAAAACTATCTTGTATTAACATTATAACAAATAAAAGTAATCCAATTTGTTTGTTATTAACCAAAATATTCACCCCCTTTTTATATTCATGAGATTTATGATCAGCTGTTCCACATTTAAATCACATCCTAGTTCCACATTATAAAACACCTTAATGTTTCTTCCCGCATTTTGAAATATATATGTCCATAATTTCTTTCCATCAATGATTAATTTGTGTTCTCATGAGTCCATATCGTCATTTTCCTTTCTAATACATTGTAAGGATAAAAATTTACAATATAATTTTTTCCATGACTACACAATGATGAATTTTTTCATATGTAGTAATGTATTTTATAGCTAACTCCCTTTATTTTATTAATTTTAAGAAAACTATGAATCGATAAATATTTTAATCAAGGATACTGATGAATCTATAAACATACCATACATGTCTCAAAATATTTTTCTCATAGGTAATAATTGATTCATATTTTTTTCATAATCTTAAAGAATTAATTCTCTATATTTTTAATTAGAATATAAGGAGTTTTATTACTAAAAAATATTTACTTAAAACCATCCCGTTCCATTGAGACAATTTATTCCTCTTTACTAAAGATCTTAATGATATTTTACCACAGGTAATCATATCCTGCCAAATGATAAACCACTAGGATAACCATTTCATGTTCCCATAATTATTGAAAAGAAAATATTTTATCAATGGTGTTGATCAATTTCTTATCCAGTATTGGATCAAAAGACCCAGTAAAATAGGGTGGATATTACCACTTAAAAAATACAATAGTACATTGTTCTTTCCTTTTATTCTTCAAAATATTAGTTCGATTCCCAGTATAAGAATGTTGTGTGAGAAAAACAACAATTTTTTTCTTTCCCACTCTATAATAGGACTCTTAACACCATCATTGTGGCATCCATTTTTATGAATATATTGGATAGAGAGACATTATTCACCCATTTTTTATGCACGAGAGTTCCCAATCATGATTCAATCCTTTTCTCAGATGACAACCATAAGGTCCTAGGAATTTTGTATAAAAATATTATATCTTTTTATATAATAATTCAAGAGATTACATAGATACAAACACAAGGATAATAAAATATTGTTTTTTTGGATACTAGATACCAAATATTCTTATTTCACGAAAGATCATAAAAAAACCCCATAAATATATTTTGTCGACACATTTCCCATAATTTATCAATCATGTTGATTTAATTCCTACAATATACCTAAAACATAGACTTATCTTCCATTTTTATCTCATGATATAAAAAACATTACAAAATGAATTAAAGAGATATATAATTATATTAACACTCATAACATAATTAAATCCATATATTATTGTGATGAAAGAAAATAATACATTCATAAAATTACCATATGATATCCCATGATCTAAAATGAGTTTCAAATACATCTCATATTCTCATATTAGAATAATACCTAGAAAATAAATGTGTTTCACAAAAATCATATCATCATAATCATAATCCATATGAAGAGATAACAAGTAAAATGATATTATACCATATTCATAGTAAAACATAAGAATACATAAGGGGTGTTTTTATTGAGTAATCTAACTAATATAAAAACACCATTAAAAAATTATTGAGGAAAATATCCTTATCATTTTAAAATCAATTATTTTAAAAAAACATAATATAATTTTTTAAAAAAATCGATTGAAAATAACTATTTAATGGTATAACAAAATCTTTAAATCATTGAGTATTAATATTTGAATGAAATTCTAGTCATTTCGTGTATATTAAAAGAAAAATTTCATGCACCTTTTTTATAAAAATTCATATAATACCTTTTTATGAAAATGAGAAGAAGATTAATTTAATTTATTTTATAAAAATTTCATTATGAATAAAATTCAATTTTAAAAAATTTAATGAAATATTAAATTAATTCCGGTGAATTCTTTTAGAAATTATGGATATGGAATAAATATTTTTTTGATTAAAGAGAGAAATCATGTATGTTTTCCATTGAAATTTTCTTTTCTATCTCATGTGTACATAAAGTAAGAAAAATGATAGGAAAAATGTATTATTCATAAGTTACATGGGGAGAATAAAAATTTATGGGATTTATTATAAAATTACATATAACTTATTTAATGTAAAATTAAGAATAAAATATCACAATTGAAATAGGATTGTAACATAAGTCCCCTATCACATGTTTTGTCATTCTTCATATGCGTTATGAAATCAAGTATAATAAATATATATTTAATTTAAATTTACTCCAGAATAGTAATAATATCTATAATAACATATATTATTTACATATGACATAACATCACCCTTTTTAATAATTTTTTATTAAAATGAAAATTTTGGGGGATAAATCCTTCAATTTTCATGCATGTTTTGGTTCAGAAGTACGAGTGATTTTGCAATTATCATGATAATACTATATCCAAAACTATAACAGTGATATGAATATCAAATATATTAATTATATATATATATATATATTTTAGTTTCATTCATAAATGATACAGATAAAAATTTAATTACACAATTCATAGTGATTGTAGAATGTAAATACATATGAACACTGTTTCCATGATTAAATTGACTGAATGAAAGAAATTAAATATTTATTAACCATTCAAGAATAAAAAATATAACATTTATATCATATATATTAAATAAATCTATAATTATTACCATCAAAAAGAAATTTTAATGAAAAATAAATCATATCTCTTTGTGGAGTTGGTAGTCAAGAAGTATGCACAGGTGACATTATCATCATCCAAAAAATTGGAAGGTAAGAAGGTAGATGTGATATTATATTTCAAAAAAAATTAATTTCATAATAAAAAATCAGAAAAAATAAACATATAATAATTTCCATCCATGAAATATGTTGATGTAAATTTAACTGTATCACTACATGGAGATGGTAAGCCTTAAGTACGCACTGTCGATACTTTCTCTTCCATTTATTTGGAAAGAGGGTGGATAGTGGTTTTTCCATAGTAATAATGAAATATAATTATATTGAGTTTAATGAATTTTTAATATAATTATACATTACATATGTTTTGATGAGTTAATGGAGAAGTAGAAAGGAATTTGATCAGTTAAAGTGATTAAAACTTAATTTGGAAGAACTCTTTTAGATATCCTCTTAATGATAATAGTGTTAAACATTTTGGAAGAAAAAGAACATTTATAATTTTAATAAGGCTATTTATAAGGTATTTAGGATATTTATGGTGGATATATATTTGATAAAAGAATTTGTAATGTAGAGAAAGGAGAAGTTTCATTTTATAAGGGAGAGAGATGAAAGAAATGGAATTTCTTCAACTATTAAAATATAATAAATTATTTCTCAATTATAATGATCCAAAATGAATAAGTATTTGAATATAATGTAGTATGGGGTTTAATAAAAATCAAAAAATTAAATTTTGTCTATTTTTTTTAAACATTATCTTTTTTTGTAACCCCTTATTTAAGAGATTTTACCTTTAACAATGGAAACATATTTTCAACAAATAAAGGGTTGTATGTTTATATGTAATTTCAAAATTAGATCAAAAATGTACAATGAAGGAAATATTATCCGTAAAATTGTCATTATATTCATATTTCATGATTTTTATGAATATAAATAAATTATATAAAATGTTGTATTTATAAAACAAGATTACTGTCAATTTTGTAAGTATTCAATTAACTAGTCTTAATAGAATTAATAAAAATCTTTTAATTTTAATAAATAATTTAAAACAAAATATGTATGTCATATTAACCCATAAAATTCATAGAAACCTATAAATAATACTAATTATAATAATTTTAGTATTTTCAAAAACATTAATTTGTTTTCTATTAATTGAATAATTATTTTGTCAATGTTACATAAGGATTTAATGAAATTATATAAATTATAAAATAATAAATAAATTTAAACCACGAAAATAATTTAATTATTCTCAATATGGTTATTTTTTTCAGTCATATCTCACTTCTTTCTATGTGGACACATAATTGATATTTAATAGTAAAAGAATGACATTTTGCATTATATTCTTTTAAAATGGTATAGAGTTAATTTAAAAGTGATAATATCTCCTAAATGTTACATATTGAGAATATGGTGATTAATTTTGAATTATATTCACCAAATAATAATTATGATGACAAAAAATAATATTAACATTTAATTTTAACCAATTTTAACTAAATTTATCATTTATAGTGGTTATAAATTTTACTATGGATACTATTAACAATGTATAAAAATAAAAGGGGCCTATTTAAAAAATTTGATCATCAATATTAAAAATAAGATATAAATTTTTTAAAATTCAATTTATATAAGTATTAGTAATTACTTTTTTGACAGACACACAAAATGTGATGAAAACTATTTTATCAAAAATACTTTTTTTTAACTAAAACTAAATTTATTATTTTCCTATGTATTGGAAAAATATTTGATAATAGTAAAAAAAATTCATTGAATATTATATATATATATATATTTAAAATATTTAATCAATAATTCTCAATTTTATTTATTAGGATAAAATCACAATGCGCCCATGAAGACAATTTTTCAGAAAAAGGACTAATTATTTTTGAATTTTTCTTATATTTATTTCTAATTAATAGATTAAACATGAATTCATTCAACTAATATGTAAAAAATATTTTTTTATTAATTTAATTCTTCATATTCACACCCTTTTATACAATTTTTAGGTGATAACCAACTCATTAAATAATAATACAATAATAGTTAATCATGATTCATTTAAATGTGGTGTTGCGTATAACATTAGACATCAAATAAATCGAATGTATTTATTGTTAACTATTAAAAATTATTAGGTTGTTAATGTTTTCCAATCTTTTAATACACTAACATGAATATTATAAAACACTCAAAAAATTGTTTCATAAATGGTTATATAAAAACCGGATCACAAGTTTTTAAAACATACCTACATCTCAAGAAACCCATAAAATAGTTCATGTGCAAGAAACAAAATTCCCCAATTTTCATTATCCTGTTAATTAACACTACAAATTAATAATTCAATTGAATAAAATCAGAAAAATGGGTAGTAATATTGATTCTTATACCTTAAACTCAAAATTTCTTAACTATTGAAAAATTATAGATATTTTAAAACCACAAGAATTACAAATACCATATCAAATTACTCCCCCTAATGATATACAATTATATTATTACATTTCATGTTAGATAGAATAATCCATGGAGAAAAATATATTCATTAATACAATTAAATAAAATCTCAAGCTTCCTGTTATCTCTACAGTGTGTTCACCTCTCAATATTCTCCTCTAATTCCATGTATATTAGTTTCAAACACATAAAATAAAATTGAAAAAGTAGATACCTATTTTTATTTCAAAGAAAAAAATTTGGAAATAGAGATTTCTCTAAAACTAGAAAATTATTTTCTTAGAATAACAACCGTTTAAAATTTTTGTGTACTCTTATATTTTTTATTTAGTATAGTATTCAAGATTATCATATTTCACCAGATCAACATTTTCTTTGTTCATAATTCCTTTTTTCCACCCAATTATTTTTGATCTTTATTATTCCAATCCAATATTGATTCTCAAAATTTTGGAGAACATAGTCTAAATTCAAATTCTTTCCTTTATCCTCATCAAGGTTTTCATATTCCATTAATTGTTTATACAATATGGATTGATTTGGTTAAATAAATAGAAACACTTTTGTGAAATTATTATACATATTGAAATAATCACATGAAATAACACTATTATTATTTAAAACATATTTGAATTTAAAAAATTGATAACATCTGTTTCAAATTATTTAATATATTAGTTATCCTCATAACATTTAAAACTACACCGACAACCAGATTCTTCTAGATAGAAAACATTTTTAGATGATAACTATGTTGTAGATCTAGAAACATTTGTTATACATGATATTTTTACATACATTATAACAATATACCCCTTTGTATTCAAATTTTCATTATAATGATATATTATTTATATAATATTAGTCTTTATTTCTTTAGTTACAACGACACTAGTAAATCTTTGAATTTTTTTTATTTTTAATATGTTTATATTTTTGTAGCACCCATCCTATTGAAACCCAAGAATAAATTTTGATAATCGGTAGTGTCCTTCTTTAAATATTAATCCATTATTTTTATGTGTAATATTTCATCTATGTTTTCTTTTCCAAGGAAATGATAAATTTGTTTTTGACAGTTTAACTATTAGATAATACAGGTTTAATTTGGAACAGATATATTAATAATTTACCTGGTTCATAAGAAAATTTATAATTATTTTTCTAATAATAATCTATATTTAATTCAGATTAGTTGATGAATTAATATATATACTTTTTAAACTCATGATGTACTTTGAAACATAAAGATTTTATAACAACCAATTTTTCTTCCTTTATGTCCAGTTCCTATTTTTGATCTTTGAACATATTTTCACATTTTTCATCTCTAATATTGGGCATATAAATCTAATAAATGTTTATAAATTCATATTTTACATAATATTTCATCTAAACCTAAATATATTTAGTTTATTTGGAAAAAGAATTCTTCTCTTTATTTAGTTATTTTATATATCCAATATAGAATTCAAATTTTTCATTTAACTCCCACTCAATTGATTCCTTTATTTTCCATCATTTTAACTTCTTGATAAATAAAATTCGTTATCAACATGAGTGTTGATAGTGAATTAATTATTTGAGTCACTATTTGAATTATCGTTTTTTATTTATTTATAAAAATGGTTATACTTGTCTACTTAATTAATTATTCTTATTTTATTTCATATAACCATCTAGATATTGTTTACATTCTTCAACCTACCTATTTGGGAAATATAATTCATCATGACCAAAAATATTATAATGATAAAATATGTTCATATTATTACCTTTTACATTAAGATTAAAATTCATAATGGACTTTGTTAGAACTATATTAATCTAGTAGATTTCTTGTTCATCCTTATCATCCAAGTCATTATATTATCTATCCTATTTTAACTAACATTTACATTTTTTATAGATAAAAAATCAATTTCATATTTTTACATGGTTTTAAAATTAGGGTTATTTCTCATCCAATAATCCTTGTGTTTGTTTTATAGATCAAAATTTTCCAATTATTATATTTCTTTAAGGGAAGATAAATTTAAATCAAAATGATATGGTAAATGTATCTTGATAATTATTAAATCATCACACTTCTCAGAAAAAACATTGATGTTTATCATAATATCATTTACTCAGGTGAAATAGATATTAATGTTTTAATCATCATTATTTTCAATATATTTAAATTGGCTCTTCTAAACCTGAATTTTGGATTCCTTAAATTTAACATTACATTTATATATTACTCTCAATTTTTTATGGATTGACTTATTATTCCAGAGACCGATGATTTTTTATATTGAACTTCTATACTAGGGACCCTAGGATAAAATTTTTAACCTTTCCATCTTACTCCATATTCCTCTTATCTACTTTATTGAAACCTACGACATCAAAAATGTGTTCAAACAAAAATATTCTAATATAACTAACTTCTAGGTCAACAGATATGAGGCAGGCCAGCATCCTATTCCTATAAATTTGATAATTATTCCCATGAATGGTGGGAGACCTAATTTAATTAAATATTTAATATTATCAGTCTTTTATAAATCTCTTTATGGATCTTTAGGGAGAACCTTCACTCTGATTCCACTTTTAGTTCCCCACAATTGATGAAACACTGAGAGGGGTGGGGGTGTGATGGGGTGAAAAATGTTCCTATTATATGGAATAATTTTTACTTCTAATTAATCATAAAAAAGTTAATGTTTTCAATAAACTCATCTATTTCACATATTACAACCATCATGTATAATAGTTGAAAGCCTTTAGAAAAACGTATCTATAAGATTTGGCTAAAAGCCATACTACTATACATAATTTTTGTTCCACTAAAAACTGATTCTATTTTATTATATTATTATCAACTAAATTAGACATTGGATTCATTTATTGCATGATTGGTAATAACCCAAATCATTTTTTATTCCATTAAAAGTTATACTCCCCAATCCTAATCCTCTTCATTAACTTTTTATAACCAGAGTTAAAATATCTGTCCAATATAAAATGAAATATTTTACCTATTCATCTTGAAACCTATATTAGAGTCATAATGTATTTATTAATAATGAAAAAATCACACAATATCTTATTATAAATGTTATTATAATTTTCAACACTTGGAAATATGTTTTTCCTCCACCATTTTAAGGATTAATACTCTATTCAAGTACCTCTTTATGATCATCAAAAGCTTCTTGGAATTGGTATGATTATCGAAAAAATCTATCTAGATCTGTTGTGATCTAGATTCTTAATATTTCTTGAATTGACTTTGTTATCAATTATATTTGGGTAACCTTCAGAAATTCATGATACAAGATGGGATAAACTCTCTCAGAGTTCTTAAAGTAAGAACCAGAGTTCCCTAAATGAGTTCATCCTCCCTTTTTATCGATATCTACACAATACATTTATATTAAAAAAATAATTGTGAATACTATTTATACAAATATCACAATCATTGTTACTATAATTAAACTATGAAATGCATATGTTATTTGATAGTAGGATCATATCAATAAAACTGGTCAATATATTTTCAATTTATTCCACATTTAAGTTTATTTAAATCCCTATTAAAATATATATTTTTTAATTATGATATAGGATTTGTATTACTTCTGCAATATTATATTTAAATATATATATCTTAGTAATTCATCAAATATTTCTTCACTTAAATTACTGATGGACTCGGTATTTCATGCATTTATGTCCATATATTATCTTATTTATTGTAATATATTATCATAATATTTAAATTTTCAAAATAATTTGAGGTATTGTTTTTCATGTTCTCATGATTTATAAAAATACCCATCCCGTATGGTAGGATAAGATCCCTTATGTGGTTCTCAAACACCAACCAGAATTCTAGATGCAACTAGAATTTTACTATGTGTTTATCTTTGGCTTTTCAGAAACATTCAGATTGAAAGATTCATCTATTTAAATAGGAAAAATATGTGGGATGTAAATCCATGTGAATCTATCCGAAATTATTATTTATAAAATTCACATATAATATTTGTTAACATGAATTTGAGTACATTCTCCAAAAACTTACTTGAATATAAGTAATTCCATAATTTACTGAAATTCACATAGCTCACATTCATCCAACATAAAAGACATCTCATTCACACTTACTCTCCACAAATATATTTTAGATATAGTTACTTGATACGCCAATACATTTATAGGATTAATTTTATGATAATATTATCAAGAAAGACAATTTTTTTCCAATTTTCATTGAACATTTCCACTCGTGTTCTTCAAGATGTAGCATCATATTTCCCTTTCCATATAAAATGGACGAACCTCAATATTCTTGAAAAATTACATTGATTATTTATAAAAATGACATTAAATTAATTTTTATTAAACAAAAAAAATTATGAAATACTAACCATCAATTACAATGACAAAAACGAAAAAATGAACCACTGAAAAAATAAAAACAGACATGGGATAAATATTTGTGGTTCCACAAACTCCATTCAACGGTAGACCACATAAAATTTTCCACTGATAGGATAGAAAAATTAAGATTCATAATTTTATGATAAATAACCTAAATCCCTATACATATTGGGGTAACAAAAAACTCCATGAAATATTCCATTAAAAATCACCCACTTTTGGAAATGTTCAATGAAATATTTTCCATCTTCATCGAATGAATTTCCATTGTTTCATGTTTTTATATTTAGGGTTAAAAGAGAAATAATGTAAAAAACTAGGATCTTAACTCATGTGTATTATTTGTAGAATAACTTGTATTTATTTATTTGGAATACTTATAAAATCACTTCACCTCATTTTAAAACTTTTAGAACATAAATGGGGTTATATTAGAGAGTGTGTCTGTTCGTGTAAGGGTGGGGGGGAAAATCACATATGTTTTTTTTGAAATTAATTTTTTTGTACTTTTATATTTTAGATTTATTTTGAATGTGAATTTAGAATTTTAAATAATCATATTTTAAATTACCTTTCTTGTTTTGAGGATTTTACAACTGTTGAAATTATTGATTTTAATTAACTGTTAATGTGAATTATTTGACTAAATTAATAAAATTAAACATGTCTGTGTATTATTGAATGATTTTCCATTCCATGAACTTTATATTATTGTTTTTTTACCGCCATACAATGTGAAAGTTTTATCCAATTTTACATATTCATCATTTTGATCTCTCCATTGAGAGCCCTATGTCATGTGAAAAACTATAAATTTCCATGATTCTATTTTAAATGTGTAAGATTTGAGTTTTTTTTCTGTGATGGATGGTATTTTGAATTTTAAAAAATCCCTTTTAAACATTATATTTATGTCCACTATGTTATTCAAACATCTTTAAGTGGTTGAATCCATGAACTATGATTTTGTTAATCTACATTGCATACTTTATTAATCCCTTACTAACTTACTCTACTATTTATTTTATACTGTTCATTAAGATGAATGTAAGGAGAAGGTGTGTTTCTAGTTACTCTATGTTTTAAGTCCACTATGTTTTGGTTTTATTGCGAGGAACATTTATATATTTTTTGGGTAGTTTAGTCTCAACATAAATTATATTACCTGATTCCCTATAAATCCCTAGAAAAAATGTGTTTATAAAAACATTTATGTATATATAATAAATAGAATAAATGAAAAGACTTACATTTAAAAGTAGAAAAAATTGGTTTATTTTTTTATTTCATATTGTTGTTAAGAACTATAAAAATAAACAGTGGGGAAGAGTGTGAGGTGAGTGTTATATTTTTTTTTGAATATTAGAGAGTTTTCCTTAAAAATATTCACAATGGATAGATTTAAAATATGAGTTATGTATACTAGATTATAAACTACTTATTCTAGATAAATATACTTCATATCCAAATTCTACCAACACTAAAACATACGATTAATTTTTTTAATTCTTATTATGTAGTGTATTTTAATTTGATAGCATAGAACATAGGTTATTTATCAAGAATATAGTATATCACTTGTACTCTAGGATTGATCCAAACTAATTTGAAAATGATGTTAGAGTAAAAATGGAATGTTTTACAAGTGTGGTGTAAAATTTATTATCTTTAAAAAATTAAAATAACATGATAATCATTATTAAGAATCTGGATCAATCACCCCAAATCAGATAGAATATAATATTAATTTTAATAATGAATGAATTATTGTTTTTATCCAATATTTTTAGTGTGATTTGGTTCAAAAAGATATTTTTTTGATTGAATTAATTATAAGTTCCAATAAGTAAAATGTAATATGTTTGGAAGAGTGATTATATGGTTAAACTTTATTTTCATTTGATTATATTGTCAAATTATTTCCCCATATATGTAACAATGTTTTGGAAATTATCATATTTTGATGATTTCAGAACAATGTTGGCGTTTTGGGAATTTTATAAATCTTTATTTATATAAATAATTATTTATTTGGGGGAAAATAATTATTAACACAAATATTTATTTGAAGTTTTCAAAGAAATATCAAGTTAAATTATAGCCATTCATGATTAAGTCACATTTTCAGAGGTCATCCATAGTTAATGGAATTGTTGAAGGCTATATAGTTATAAAAGACATAAGATTTCTATAGGAATAAGGGAATTCTATATGGTTCATATGTTGGTTACTGTGTTTTTTAAATTTATACATAATTTTTATTCAATAAATCCCACTATTCATTAATTATCTAAAAGAAAAGACAAGTTTCATTGTAATAAATCAAGGCGGGGGTGTCTTTTATCTCTGATTGAATGGTCATAGAGGCTAATATTAGGAGGAAAAATACATCTAATGTGTTTAATAAGATTAAATATAAATAATTAAAGGATACATGTGATTTATTAATGGGGATAACATTAATGTCATATTAACTCTATATAACTTACTAATCATGTATGATTTATTGTCCATGTCCACTAATCTCATACACATCATCTTATTCCTACACTAATACATGAATAAAGTCAACTTTTTTAGAATCATACTTTTTAAAATCACCTATATAATAATAAACACCCATAACATTTGAATTCATATGGTGGGGTTCTCATGTTATATTACACACAATCCTAATAATCTATATAATAATAAACCATGAATTCATGTTCTCATGTCATATTAATGTGGATGGCAAGTCACACACAAGAATACTTAACCCATAAAAAGTGCTATGTTAGATTAAAAGTATCCGAAATTAAAATAAAATAAACTTACATGAGATTATTTAATTATTCACGTTGTGTCCTTATGATTCATTATTCCTGGATATGATCCCATATGTGTTAAACTCAGAGGGATAACTGCACACCCAGTCACCCTATTTTACTTTAAAAACCTCCCCATGATACAATAAAATATTGAAATAATTAATTTATATGGATTAAAAAAATATCAAAAATTAATTATGTCACAAAATGATACGAAAAATCCATTAATACTTCTTACCTTATCAAATCGGCATGGTTCTAAAAAACTTCTTACTCAAATTTTAGTCCACATTTAGAACAAGCTGTGATTATTTAAATTAATTCTACACATTAAGGATGATTTTAGAGATTCTCCCCATGATAAAATCCCTACTATTATCTATACCTCTTAGAAGGTGATCCAGTAGGGGACCTTTATTTCACTGAATTGTACCTAGATGTAGAGTAAGATAATAGATGACCAAATATTCACTTCCATGTCCCATCTGTAATGATTAATAGAATTATCCTTCTCCTGTGACTTTAAGTATCTTGGTATTTATATATTCAATTTCATAAATATTAATAAAAAAATAATTTTTTTACTATAAAATGTTATTTCATTATGTGAATTTCATTTTCGCAATTTAACCTCAAAATACCAGATCATGGTGTGATAATCTAAGGGTTTATCCTAGAGAGGTCCCACCATAGTCATTATAACCATTATACATTCGTATTTTACTATAATTTTTGATCTTAGTGGATTCAATAAATTTATAGAATAATAGGATTGTGATATTTCTTCTCATACATTAATATATCTATTTTCATCCCCCTATATTGAATTTATTTACCATAGAACATTCAATTAAGTAATGTATAATAATATTAGTCATTTGGATATAGAATGGTCATTGAGAGATTTCTAAGAGAGAGAGTCTAGTTCTTTTATGAGAGTGAAGTATTCTATTTTCTTCCTATAAATGATGTGGTACCTAGTGAACTCATGAATTCATGGGTGAATGGGTAATTCACACATCAAGAGTATATAGAGGAATTCTGAATCATATGTTATAGTGTGAACATTGATTAGTAGTTAAAGAAATATGAGGGGAAGTGGATGGAATTTATTATTACCAATATTGGAAAGGTTATTTCTTTTTATTCTTTAATTTATTGCAACTACATTTCATATCTATTTTTATTTCATGTATATAATCACACACACATGCACACGATCCTCTATTGTCTTATACGTCAAAGTTTAACAATTGAAAGAAATTAATAATTTCAGTTATGCATGAGTGTTTTGGATGTATAATTATGAGATAAAATTGTTCAACATTCATATATTCCTTCTTTGTGTTAAATATTTATGTCACTAATGATTCCCATGACATAATAACTTCAACAATCACATGTTCTATCATGGGATATATTATAAGATATATCAAGTGAGAAACTATTCCAGATATACTTGTATTATTCATTATTGTACATTATCAATTTTATTATCTAGATGATTACAAAACAAGAAGAAATCCATTGGTCTTTTATGTGATATGTGGGTAATTATACATTCCCTCATCACACAAGTTTGTTTCATAAGTGAACTAGCTTGGATATTTTGTTTGTTCATGACAATATTGGTATGATGACCAGGAATGAGGAATTAATGATATGATTACAATGTCTAGAAGTAGTTATTATCATTATAATATATTGTTCTAGAATATTTAGTGGATTTATCCCATTAAAGATACTTAGTGTAGTGGTATGTATCATGAGGAAAATATTTTTGGAATTCAATGTATACCGATATTGTTTGTATAATGTCTTAGACCATGGATTTAATAGTATGGTTTTGATATCTATGATTATTCATTAAAATTATTTCCATAATTATGATATAATTTAATATTTTCTACTAGATCATTTGTTCCTATTTTATACAATAGAATAAATTATGATTTCCATTTCTTGCATTTAATAAGAATTTTAATGTACTCCCATAATATTATTTATTTCACTATTATTAAAATTTAGCTTCTACTATACATTATATTTTACTGAGAATTTAATATTAATATTTTATTTTGTTTTATATTTCCATAAGTAATAAAGTGGAAACAATGTATGACTCTATCTTTGGGGATTAATAAACAAAAATGTATAAATAATTGAATGGTATGAAATTTTATATTTGAAATACATTGTCATGATGATGTATCTATACACTAAAGTACCAGAAAACCACAGTATTGTTTATGTGACTTCATTTAATCTAATTACCATGTATTAAATAACCTACCGAATCATGGTGACTATTTCTAGGGGTGTTTTATCCATTCTATCAAAATCCATATATATCAAATTATTTATTATCCTATTGACCTATAATTATTCACCTTAGTTTCCATAAATATGAATGATCAGGAATGCATATTTAAATAAGGTTGAATAAAAATCTTTAATGAAGTGAATTCACTGTTATGTGAATGAATTCATAGATTTATTGAAAAAACATCATATATATGCATTTATTTTAATAAATTACTAATCCCCATCTATCTTAATCAATCCTAAATGAAATCAGGATGGTTCAAATAAATAAGATTGGAATCTAAAGTGAAGTACTCCTAATTAAGGGTAAAATCATTTTCTGAACATATCTACTATAAATTTGAAAAAGTATGTAGAATTTTTCTAGCAAATATATAGATAAGAAACATCCCCTAAAAAATTATCTTTAGATAATGAAATTTCATTACATTCATACATGTACGATTGAAAATTAGGTTCAATCCCAACTAAAATTATATTAATGTGGATAACATACCATGAATATATATTTAACTTTAGATGTGATGTTATTGTTAAATATACCATATAAATCTATGCTCACACTGAAGATTACACATAATCTTATTACTCCATGCCTTAGGAAAATTGTACATACTCACAAAAATACCATGGTCCATACCTATTAAGGAATGTATAAATATATATTTTAATATGAATTATATAAATAATTTAAATAAATAAAAAATATGATTGAAACCACAATTAACCACCATTTCCACGATAACATACATATATATTGAGCCCATATGACTACCATCAAAAACCATCACACAATATATGAAATGATATTAATTTAAAAATATGTATAATTGGTTGAAATAATCTCACTTGTGAAAAATCCTAAAAATACCCTCCAATAAGTACTCTTCTCAATGAAATTTTGTGTTGCACCCTATGTGGAGAGTATCATTTATTGAATATTGTAAAAAGAAATTATAAACGTGAGTTATATGAACCTATAAAATGAGATCAATCCTCAAAATGGAGTCTAATAAAAACCACACATTCACTAGTGACTGAAAAAATTAAACTTCATCATCATTCCCAAAAAATGGATTCTATCTAATAAATACTAAGTTGACCATTAATAGATTATAAAATAGAAAATAAATATTCATATTTAATGGTACCATATTAAAAAAAATCAATGTCCCCATAAGTTTATATCACCAAAAGGTAAAATTTTAGAATATGTCATTTAAATTTAGGAAATATCAATCTTATAATAGACCCTACGGTGTGATATTCTTGAGATACTTAATAGTTCATTGAGCAAGGAATACATATTGACTTAATCATACATTGGTACACTGTAGAGTCTCACAAGTATTGGTGATGGAACAATCTGTAATATGAATAAAATATTGCCTCTAATTAGAGTCATAAATCTTTATAATATTATCGAGAACAAATATCTATCAAAAGAAGAGTATAAATAAATAATAACATTCCAATATCATGTTTACCATGTAAACTTCATTCAATATTTTTTTAGTCTCCCACTAGGATCAACCCACATATAAAATAAAAAAATACATTGCACATACCTTGGACCCACTACTATCCACTTTCCCCAAACACCCAATCTTCGAATACCAATGACCTAACATATCTTGATCAACTATATATTCTATATTGAACATTATAGTAAACATATGATTTTTTCCCACAACGAGGTTTAGTGTATCATCCCTATTTATGTATTTTATTATATTATTATGTATTTTTAAGTAATATATTAATTTTTGTGAGTTTCATGGTTGTTTTAATTTTTTTTGAAGTGTTTTTATGAGTGCATAATTTTGAAAATGATTAAGAGAAACCATCAAGTTTTCTATAAGAATTCCTGAAATCGGATTACGAGTACAAGATAGTTAACATGGTTTATCCAAACTCTGTGGGTGCAAAATAAAAACCATGAATAAGGAAACAGATGGGAAAAATGGTTTGTACACCATTTATCAAACTATCAAAACCAATCGTATGAGGGGTTTATTTGGAGGTGGTAGTATGTGAACTATTTCAAAATTTGTGAAAATTAACCTTACATGTGAATTTAATTTTACTAAAAATATATATTAAACATGTTTAATGCCAAAATCATTATTTTTCACCTCTCCTATAATTATCTCAAATTATACATCTATCATAATTTTCACGGAGGTTTATTTTTATCAAGAATATTGTTTTGATGGAACTATGTATGATGGATCTTAGGAATCAATAGAATGTATCTATTTTATATCGTAATATTTAGATCTCACTATCTCTTATCACATTTATTATCATATATATATTTTGTTAGTAATAGATATATTTTTTAGGAGGTGTTTTGATTAGATTTTAGTTGGGTCTGTTAATTAGAAGTAGTATAGATCATGGATATACAGTTATCACTATATAGTTCATTATTTTTATCACCTTTTAATAGGTAGTTGGATTCTATCTCTTCTAGAGTTTTTCTAGAACATGAGGAATTTTTTTTATTAAATTATTTATGTTTATTTTTAATGGATATGAAAGATATTTTTTCAAAGTAAAAATAATTTTTCATTTATGATGTAGGAAAAATGGAATTTTAATGAATTCTAGAAAACCACTTTGATTTATTATTTAAAATTATGGTTTAATTTTAACGATGAAATATGTTTTATGTAATTTTTTAAAATGAAGGATTGATTTTTATGGAATAAATTTTTATGAGAGTATTTATTACATGGTGGGATTGAGTTCATTTTTATTGAAAATAATCATAGATAAAGGTCATGGTTCCATAATGGAGGAACTATGAGAATGGTACACTAGGGTCAACTTGGTGGATTTACGAGAAATAAAAATATAGTATGGAACTATCACTTAGATTTCATGTGTCTGTGAGTGAGTTTTTTTATCTTCGAGGGATATACAATATTAGTGGATAAATTATTTTTCTTTAAAATTAATATTCTTTAAATTGCTATAATATTTGGACAACCAACTATTTTTTAAAAATTTTATTTTGATCATTGAGATAATATGTTATTATCTTGTCGCATGAGTTTGGAAGTATACTAGGGGAATCCTATGGGTTATTTATAATCACCACTATATATGGACTTTAGTGAATATATATATGTTATTCATTGTGAAACTCGTAAAAAAATGTATGAAATATTTCCAATAGAGCATCATGATGTTTTTTTCTCAAGATGTTTTTTGGAGTTGGGATACTCTCATTTGGAATCATTGGATTGATTCCACTTATATGTTTGTATTTCCTGATGTAATTATTTTTTCCAATGGATTCCATTTTTCATTTTTTATTCACTGCTGATATTTTCTTTTTTTGGTATTTCATTGGAGTTATATTATTAAACATTATAGAATATATACATTAGTTTGATATTATGTATATCACTTTATAATAATTTGTTTCTAATTAATGGATAATATAGATCATATGTTTTTGTAATCCCATAAAATTATTTCCAAAATCTTGTTTCTAGAGGATGTCACGTACGGTTAGTGGCACCTTGACTCTTTCCAGGAAAATGATTCGGGTTAGGATTTTACTAATTTTATAAGTCGTTATATGTTCATCATCGTGAGATGGTAAAAAGTAGAAAAAATATAATAAAATAGGAAATGTATCACATAAAAATATGTATTTAAACTCTATATTCTGAACATCATGTTACTAGGGTATTCTAAGTACAAAAAGTGTTCTATGTAAATTTAATGTGTGTTTTATCTCATTATCATGGGTCTAGCTGGTGAGTGTATAATATCTTACTTTATTATTATTTTTTACCCCTAGGACTACATTGATCATTTTATTTTTTTTGATTTTAATAAAAAACTATATTTATTATTTATATTGAATATTTTGAATATTATATGACTTCAGTTTTCTAGTAGGTAATGAATAATTTGTGTATCATTTTGATTATAGAGAAACAGAACCTGTTAAAGGACATATAAACATGGAAGAAGATGATACAGAAAATTTTGTTTCCCCTTAGATACATATTAACCAATAACTTGTTTATATATGTTTTCATTTTTTAAGATGTTGATAAAAAAATTTATACGATTATCCCTGATAAACATATCATTCGATGAAATTTCAAAAACTAAATAAAAACATATTATCGGGGAAATAAGAACCTAAAGAGGAATATATGTGGTTTAATAAAGTGAATAAATTTTTTGAGTTCCATGAAATAATATAGGATATAAATCACAAATTATTAGTATACATACTAGTGGACCTTGCATTCAAACATTAGGATTTAGTATTCCACGATAACTTTTACCACGACCTTGAATAGAAATATTTTTGAATAATTTTTCAACAAATAATTAAACTCAAATACCTTCAAGATATCAAGAAAGAAGATTTATTTATCCAAATGAAATCCAATATTTTAATGTTCTAATATGTTTCACATTTTATGAACACAAATCATTTTTCTACAGATGGAGCAGCTAGTGTCTCATTGAAGTAATGAATATTTGAGTCTAGATTACGAAACAAAATGCATTCAAAGGTAAATTTCCTATGTTTTAAAAATTATATATACATTTTTAATAGAGATGAAATGGTAGGACAATATATTTCATGGAATTATCTTTGTGTTAATATTATTATCTATATGGAAACTAGTGGGAAAGCATAATACATGGAACAATTAAAAGAGGGAAACTTACTTCAAGGTGGAGGAGCATCAAAAGATGAAAGAACTAGATCATTTAACATTCCTAGATAACCTTAAAGTGGTACTAGATATTTACAATATGGATATTTATAGAATAAAAACGTATATTTAATGACACCACCTAACGAATTTGTGGACTATATTTAGATGAAACATCTTTAGTGTTATTTCCAAAATGCTATAAAGCCAATTTCTAGAAATATAAGTCACATTTCTTTGAAAATTTTTTTTTATTAGAAGATCACATTAGAAAAATTAGATTCCTCATAACCAAGAAATATAGGGTGATTCAAAGAACACCTTAACCACTAAGATAATGTAACCCCATTAAGGAAAAATGATGATTGAGTAATTTTTTGTATAGTGTAAACTAGAAGATCATGAAAACCCAGTCAAGACCATAAAGTATATGAGATTCCATTAAAAATAGATCAACCCCATCAATATTTTATTCTATATTGGTGCATCCATGTCTTTTATCACTTTATGATTTATTAATTAAATGGGGCTTCATTTAAAAATCCGAACACACCTATTTTTTTATATAGAAATTTCATTAATAGTGACGGTATATGTTTTTTGAATGTGCATATTGTTCAATAAAAATCAATAGATTCTAGTATGATTGTGACTTTTCTATTTTAAATATGCATATATTTGACATTACCATGAGAATAATATGGATAGAAACTTTCATCGATGATATCAACTTTTATGAATGACAAGTAATGTTTACATGCCAAAATTGGATGGTGAATTGTTTTTATAGATGTTTATATGTGAATTATGGAAAAATTGTAGCTCATGAATGAATTATTGAAAAATTTATTATCAATTAACATCTATCACATTTTGGAAGAATTTAAAAATTTATAATATAAATATTCATTCAATTATGGATCAATATCCTGATGTTTTTCTAAATAATTTCCCTAGTTTTCGACCAGAAAAGGGAAGATAATTCAATATACTCATCTTCATGGGGAAATACTATCTTAATTCACTAATATAGAATTTAGCCAATATAATTAATATAGTTAAAGTTCTAATTCAATGAATTTTAATATAAGGGTTTCATAAAACCAACAATGTCTCATTGGGATGCTCCATGCCATTTTTAAAGAATTAACATAGTTCTCTATAAAAATTCATTGATTAACCTAAGATAAACAAATTACAGTAAAGACTAGATAACCAATGCCTCATATTGTTGTCATTTTTAATCAATTAAATGGAGCTTGAGTTTTCCCCAGAACTGTTATACTCTAATGGTATCACGAAATCATGGTTTAGATAGAGGATATTCCAAATAAAACTTTTATGACTCATTGTAGTCATTATGAATATGTGTTTAACCCCTTCGGTTACTCAAATACACAAAATATTTTCTTGGAATTTGTGAATAATTTATTTCAATGGTACCTAGAGTCATTCATTATGGTTTTTATAGTGTAACAACCCAATGTATTATCACTAGAAGTTCCCTTCTTATAAATATGTCATATAATCACATTAAATCACTACATAATGAACTACCATGAAATATGTGACCTTTAACCATAAAATCCATTCTATGATTTAAATTTTAAAAATCTGATATACACGGTGTGATCATTTTGAGTCTAATAGAAAAAAATTATTTTTTGGTGAATAGTAACCCACCCTTATGAGTATTAACATACCTTTATGAATAGTAATATGAACCTTATGAATAGAAAACCATCAAAATATAATAGTAACATCATCCATGAATGTGTAAATAAAAGTTTGGCATCTTATAAGTGACAATATTACCATAGTAAATGTATTGGTATTTTTAAGTCATAAATAAATAATTGAAAATAATTTATTAATTTAAAAGAAATTATATTTTCCTAAAAGGTTTTCATAAATTATAAATATTTTGTCTTCTACATTTAATATTATTTTATTAGACCATATGTAATTTTTGAAAGCATTACTTAATTAGTTATAGTTTTAAAATCTGTATTTTTCAAATAAATTATGATTTTAATTAAAATTAAATTAGTCATTTTTGGGAAAGTATTTTTGAAAATTTTGAGTACATTTTCAGATTATACATGTTGAAAAATCGTTATTGTGAAATTTTAAGATTTTTTAAAAAAACACGAATATTTATGAATAGTTAATACAATATTTTTCAAATTAAGCTAAATACACGATTAATAGGGTCATGTATGATGTTATGTAGATGTAAGAACAATTTTTTAGAACTGAGATGCTAGTATTACTATTTTTGGTCATTTAATAGTCACTATTTATGGTCTTGAGGGAAATTAATTAACTATGTAATTAAATATTATGAAAACCCTCCTATCCTCAAGTTATAAATAACACCATCATCACCTCTTCTCTTCACTCCTCTCAAGCCTTATGCCTTGGATAAATTCTACCCAAATATCCCCCCAAGATTCTACCCCAAATCCAGTGGGCCTTATTATCTTCAAAATTCCAAAACCTCTTTCCTAAAGAGGCTCTCAAAAGAGATAAACTCAAGAGGTAAATTCCGCTCTCAATTTATTTTATTTTTTTCATGTTCTTTTATTTTCTTTTTTTAATTTAATCACCTCCATTCACCAAAATGGTATGAAAACTCATGTATAATACATGTAATGTAATTAAATTATTCTAATGCGATTGTTTATCATAATCTATTCCTCTCCCTCTTTTTATACTATAAATGAAAATATCATCTGAGATGTGTCGATTTGTCACATTCTAGGACGATGAGTTTTCAATTTTAATTACCACCATATATAATGTCCATTAAACTATTATCATGGATGAACATGATCATAATATATGTATTTTATCTTATTTTAGTTTTTTAAATCCTTTTTAATTCTTAATATAAAATAATAATTCAAAACAAGTTAATTGTGAGCAAAATCGCTAAGTTAATCCATGTGTTTATCATTAATTATTTATTCAATTATTAGATATAAATACAAATAACTAATTGAATTTTATAACCATGTTATCATCTGGTCATTCAATAATTTAATATAATTTCAATTCTGTAAAACCACTTTCACCATACATGTGTATCCATACAGGAATATAATTGAATAGATCATTAAAACTAAGGAAGAAAACATACCTAAACAATAAAAGTGAACCACATAACCCATCAAAAAGGTAATTAATGATCAAAAAAATGTTATAATGAATCTTATTCATATATTATAGGTTCTGGAATTATTAATTTATGAACAAAATTTTATTATTCTAGTCATTAATATCAAGTGGAAAACACCATCGCACCTAAGGTGAGGGAGTCTCTCTACATCAGTTTTATTCATGAATGTCCTTTATGTTATGACCTTTTAGGTGTAATACATAATGATGTGGTATGATTTATCACATACACCATACTTCCCTCCTAAATTATAAGTGATGAGAAACCCCCTTTCCATCTCATTAAGTCCTCTTAAGTACACTCGATACTATGTCAATAATCCATAAGGGATTCTACCCGGACCTCCTTTTTTTCCTTCGAGTTTCATTTTCTTTATTTTACCAAAATGAAGTTATCTTAAATTTTTATTTTAATATTATACATTATTTATACATGCACCAAATTCATTTATAAATACCCTTTCATTGTTATCTTTTGGGGGTATTCATATTTTTATGTGATTCCCTCCTCAATACTTCCCGATATGAAAACCTGTTTTGAGGGAAATTCCCAAATTTTAACCTCATTTCAAGTGCACTATATATTATATTTTAAGCCACCATTTTACTTATAAAATATTCATTTTTTTATTATTTAATACATCTTTATTCACTTTGGGATTTATATTAATGATTTTCCCTTTCTTATTTTAAAGGCTCCATAGTATTTTCATTAAAACCACACAAAACATTTTTTTGCTAAAATTTCTTAAATACTATTCTTACATGTTTTCACATATACATTAAATCACTTAAAATGATACATGACTCTTTTAACTTATTAATTTACACGTATATTGTAGTTCCTTTATTCTATGGACACTTTTATGATACCCCCATTTGTTATGATTTCTGACATTGTTGTGGTACCCTATTCATTCAATGGGAAACCCTTATGTTTTTGGAATATTGATTATTTATGATTATTTATATGGAAAACATATTAATGAAAATTTATGATGGGTGCACCGAGATAGTGATCCAATTAATTGGGTAAAGTTGGGTCTCATGAGATATTATGTGTGACAGTCATGGTGGTTAGCCTTGGATTGTGCTACCTTGTAAAATGGTCTTGGCGGTCATCCTTGACTCAAGAAAAATTCATGTTCAATGTTTTTATACATTAATATGACTCCATGATTATATGATTCCATGTTTATATGTAATGATTCCATATGTTAAATTCCATTTTATATAATCATGTTTGGCCTTCTATCCGATTTGATATTGTTGTGTTCTTATGGTTATAACCTTACTAGGATATTTAGCTCATCTCATTGTTCATGTGTTTCCATAGGTTACAATATGTATATATAAGGGTTCAAATGAATCTTGGATATCATTATGAATATTAAATAAATAACTGTTTATTTAGTTCCATGTTTTTTTTGTATCTAGTATTTCATGACACTATACTTTAGAATCATTGGCTTCTACTCTGATGTATAATTATTCTTAAAATCATATAATGTTATATATAAATGGCTTGGGTTTCTATATGTGGTATCTTAAGAAGGTCTAGTTATTTTTTTACATTATTAATATACAAATTTAGTAAGGGCCTTAAGGATGAGACTAAGTATATGAAAACATCAATACATTTTTCTAAGTATAGAGTAAATGGTTTATCAAGAAAATACATCGCTTCCCAGATACAAAAAGGTAGACGTACTCCAACACTAATGTATCTTGAGATAAAACCTGAAAACACCTATCTGGGATAGACTGGAATGAAAACTTGTTCATGACAATGAGCCTTGATTCACTCTTGGTTTAACACTCCCAAGGGATATTATTTGGTAAATTAATGAGCTTAAAAAAACCATTATTAAGGGAATAAAAAAATCTCATAAGAATACATGTAATGAAAGAGATCAAGGGTAACATAGATTGAAAGATATGAAATCAAAAGTTAGGATATAATTTTCATTTTCATGTTTATCATCTTATGCTAAATGTTTCCTTTTTTATGCTCAATATCGAATTATTCAATTGTTATAATGGTAAATTCATTTTCTTTGTTAATTAAGGGAAATAGAAGAACATGCGACAACCATCAATGTGACATAGAAAATCAAATATTGACCTAATGATATTCCTGATATAATGGAAATGTGTGATCAAAACATCATGACAATACATTCTCATATCGATCATGTTATGAATAATATCTTGAATCATGTGAATTACCACCCTCCTCTAAAGAAATAGAATATAGTTATTAGATACATCAAGTAAAAAAGGCCTCCCATGTTTAGTGTATCTTTCGTTCCCCTCATCGAAAAAATGGATTAACATCAATGAAAATTTATTCTATATTATTTAGTTCTCATAAGAAGATAATTTTGTACTAGTGGTTTATCGTTTTGATGAGGAAGATGATCAGTGTTGGACACTGATCAAGAGTACGAATCCCCACGAAGAAATTGATTCCATTGATTAGGAGTAATTCTGGAGAATGTTTTGAAAAAATATTTTCCCTGAAATCTCTATCTTAAAATATAAAGAGAGTTCCTTCGACTCAAGTAGGTGGAAGAAGAGTCAATCAGGGTGTATGAATAAAACATAATAAGGATTGGAAGGTACACCGCTGACTTTTTCATGAACACCAAAATCATGGTGCATCGCTTCTTTAGTGGACTAAAGCTGAGTATATGAAAAGAATTTGATATTTGATACTTCAACTACTATGAGGAGATTGTCTGTTGTGCCATTATAGTTGAAGTGGAGATTGGATACTCCCAGTTTTATAGTGGGTCGGGTGAAAAAAAGAGGAAAATAAAATCTAATCTGTGGCAGTTCTGCAAATAAATTCTATGTTGTAAAGAATATTGATCACCCCATATGTAAAAATATAGGGAGAAGGAATCCAAAGAACTATTTAATGGGAACATGGAATTTATTCTAATTTGGAATTTTAAGGAATCAGGATACAAACTATCGATGAGATATGAAGAATCCCGATAATTTGGAAGAAGAAAGGATTGCTCAGATCAACAGTCAACTGACAGTGCAGTGCTACAACTGCCAGTATCATGGGTACTATGCAAACAATTACCCTATGATCTGGGTTGTTAGATGAAATCAATAACAAAATCCAAGGAAACAAGGAAGGGATTATGATAACACTACTACTAAGGGGGTTCCAGAAAATGTTATGGTGATAGGGATGCAATTTATTCATTCAATAATAGAGAAAGTACTTTTTATTCTTGTCCTATGAATTCTTTCATATCTTACATGTTTAGTAAAACAATTCAAAAACCTCCTCAAAATTTGGAGGGTAACTTATCTGTGAGAATAGATGATGTAAAATCATTGCTTCCATGGTTTATAAATTCTCCCTGGTTAGCATTTGTGAACTGAACATCCCAATAAATATCATCATACATCCTTTAGTGGTGTTCGACACTATCTCGGTTATGGAATGGTTATATAAATAAAAATTGAAAATAAACTATCAGGAAAGGGATATCACTCTTCCAATCTTGAAGTATCCTCCAATAATTTAAAAATTTAAGGGGGAATATGAATTTTTTATAGAATCATTGTCTTCAGTGTAGGTATTAATTCCTAATGAGCATAAATTTCTAGCTCAAATGATTGAGACAAAGGAGGAAATCATGTTTGAATACATTCCCATCATGAGGGATTACACTGATGTATTCCTTAAAGAGTTTCATTATCTTCCTCCTAATAGAGAGGTTGAGTTATCAATTAAAATTATTCTAGTATGTCATCCTATATCAAAGACACCTTATAGAATGGACACTATATAGATGGAAGAGATAAAGAAGTAGTTAGATGAGAATCTAGGGAAGGGTTTTATATGCCTGAGTGCTTCACCGTGGGATGTGCTAGTCTTTTTCATCAAGAAGATGAATGGATCAATGCACTTCTACATTGATTATAATTAGGCCAATAAAATCAGGATGAAGAACAACTATCCCCTACCCGGATTGATGAATTGTTCAGTCAGCTTCACGGGGCCAGTTATTTATCTAAGCTAGAACTTTGGTCAGGATATCACAAGTGAAATGTATTAAAAGAAGATATTCTCAAGGCTTACATTTGAATGAGGCATGGACATAATGAGTTCATAGTGATTCCATTCAGACTCCTTAATTCTCTAGAAATATTCTTGGATTTAATGAATTGCGTCACTAGATATTACCTTGACAAAATTTTGGTAGTCTTTATCGACGATATTCCTACATACTCCATGAGAAAGGAGGAACATGAAAATTATTTGAATATTGTGATAAAGGCTTTGTAAAGTGATAATATGTATGAAAAGTATAGGAAATAAATGTTATAGAGAGAGGATGTATAATTCTTGGTTCATGTTATCATAAGCAAAGGGATATCTATGGACCCTTCCAAGAAAAAGGCAATAAAAGAGTGAACCAGGCCAATATCTGTAACAGAGATCTGCAAATTTCTATATCTATCCAGTTATTATTGATGACACATGAAGGAAATTTCATGTTTTTCAAACCTAGTGACCAATCTAAAATGGAAGGGAGTGAAGTTTTTCTGGACTCAAGAATGTGGAGATTGTTATAAAGAGATGAAAAAGAGGCTAATCACTGTGCTAGTACTAACACTCCCAATAAGTTGACAACTCTTTTTGGTGTACAGAGATTCTACAAACAAGGGATTAGGATGTGTGCTATTGAAAAATGATAAGGTGATACCCTATGCCTCACGGTAGCTAAAATTACAAGAGAAAAACTATCCTACTCATGATCTGGAGTTGGCAGTTGCGATCATGGTGTTAAATATATGGAAACATTATCTCTACAGGGAGATGTGTGAGATATATAATGATCATAATAGTATCAAATATATATTAACACCAAAAGAGAATAATATACACTAGCGATGAAGGATAAATACCATCAAGGATTATGATTTCTTAATACACTACCACCTTGACAAGGAAAACGAGGTGGCATATGCTTTAAGTAGAAAAGATCCTACATATTTATCAATGAGGACAATTGGAAAAGATACAAACTTATTAGATTTCCATAGAATGAACATGGGGATCATTAATGGAAGAATATGATTAATACATTCTCAAATGATCGCTCAACCATACCTCATGGTGAAAATAATGGAATCTCAAATAAAATATTTGGAAATTTAGAAAATGGTGGAAGTCATTAAAAACTGAAATCCTTTGAGTTCATGATTGATAAAGAAGGAATTTAAGATTTGGTTCATGGTTATGTATACCATCTGAATCAATGATAAATAAGGAGCGTATGAATGAATCACATAGCTCAACCTTCTCTATCAACCCTGGGAGCACAATGATGTTTCGAGATCTCCGAGAGAAATTTTGGTGGGAAAATATGAAGAAATAGATTGATGTGTATAAATAAATGTGCCTGGTATGTCAACAAGTTAGGGATGAAAGATGTAAGTCTAATGGGAACATGAAACCATTACCCATACCAACATTTAAGTGGGATAAAATCACCGTGGACTTTGTCACTTGACTTCCAAAAGCATCTAGAGGAAACTATGATATATGGGTCATTATGGTTCATATTAATAAGACCAATCACTTTATCATTATTCAAGATGAATTCAAATTGGATCAACTTGCAATGATATATATAAAAAAGTTGTAAGGCTTCATGGAGTACCACTATATATTGTATATGATAGAGATCAGAGATTCACCTTCTTGTTCTGGAAAAGTCTCCAACATTCTCCAAGCATGGAAGTAAACTTTAGTATGGCATATAATACTCAAACGGATGACCAGTATGAGTGGAATATTTAGACACTAGAATATATATTGAGATAATTTTCTATGGACTTCAGAGGAGGATTAGAAATATGTCTTTCATGGGTTGAATTCTCTTACAAAAATAATTTCGATCATCCAAATTACACCATACAAGGCCCTTTATGGGAAAAGGTGAAGAACACTAGTGTGTATAGAAAAATTTGGCGAGCGTAAGATATGATGACCTGAAATGATTGATGAAATGGTAGAGAGGGTGAAAACCCCTCATCAACACATCAAGGCTGCCTAAAAGTGACAAAACAGTAATAAAGAAAATAGTCGATGACAACCTGAGTTCAATGTTGGAGATATGATATTTCTCTGCATATCTCTATGGAAGAAGGTTGTGATATTTGAGAAAAAGTGAATGTAATTACTTGGTACATCAACCCCTCCATGATTTTTTATTGTATATGGGTTGTGGCCTATTTACTAGAACTTCTAGCTACCCTGACCAATGTGAATGATGTATTCTATGTACCCCACTTAAGGAAGTGCAAACCAGATCCTTCACATGTACTCTATTTGGATGTGGTATAGTTAGGGGATACTCTTTCTTATGAAGAGAATCCATGGAAGATATTGAAATGTAGGGAAAAAATTATACGTAATATGACTACTCACCAGGTCAAAGTATAATTGAAGAACCACAAATTTGAAGAGGAAACATGAGAACTGGTGGAGGATGTGAAGGAAAAGTACACACACCTGTTTATGGCTTAGAATATAAAACAAAATTTTGAGGGAGAAATTTCATAAGGGGGGAATAATGTAATGACACAATGTTTTATCAATGTAAATTAACTTCTCTTAAATATGTCATATAATAATAGGAAATCTCAACACAATGAACTACTATGAACAATGTTACCATTAAATATAATATGATCACTTATGTGATTTGAATTTTGAACATATGACATACACTATTGTGGTCAAAAAGATGTTGGGAGTCTAATGAAACAAAATTATTTTTTTTCGGAATACTAACAAAACCATATGAATAATAACATAATATTATGAATAGTAATATAACCTATATGAATGGCAAACCATCGAAAAGAATAGTAACATCACATTTGAATGTGTAAATAAAACATAGGCATGTTATTAGTGATAATGTGACCATAGTAAAAGTATTGTAATTTTATAAGTCATAAATAATAAATTAAAAATAATTTATTATTTTAACAGAAAATGTAATTTTTAAAAACGTGTTAATAAATTATCTATATTATGTCTTCTGGTTTTATGATAATTTTATAAGACCTTATATAATTTTTGAAAGTACTATAATGTTAGTTATAGTTTTAAAATCATTATATTTCAAGTAAAAAATGTTTTTAATTAATAATTAAATTATTCATATTTAGAAAATTATTTTTGAAAAAATTAGTTTATTTATGGATTTTACACATTGAAAAATCAGTAGGGTGATTTTTTGGGATTTTTCTAAAAAAATATTTTTTTGAATACTAAATACAATAATTTACAAATTAAGCTAAATACATTATTTATAGGATCATGGATGATGTTATGCTGATGTAATCCCAATTGCCTCGAACTAAAATGCACTTATTTTAATTTTTGGTCATGTCTACACACATGTTTACAGTATTAAGGAAATTAATAAACTAAGGAATTAAATGTTATGAAAACCCTCCTCTCCTCAATTATAAATACCACCCATCCTTACCTCATCTCTTCACCCATCTCAACCCTTGTGCCTTGCCTAAATTCTACCCAAACATATCTCCATGATCCTCCACTATGTCCAATAGTCCTTATTATCTTTAAAAGACCAAAACTGATTCCCTAAAGAGGATCTCAATGGTGATAAACTCAAGAGATAAATTCGTCTCTCAATTTCTTTTATTTTCTTTCATGTTCTTATCTTTTATTTTTTTCTTTCCTCACCTCCCTTCAAACAAATGGTTTGGAAACTGAAATAAAATAAATTTACTTCAACTATATTATTATAAATGGATATTTTCCAAATTGTCACCCCTATATCCTTTTATACTATAAATGAAAACACCTTCCGAGATGTGTTGATTTATCACATTCAAGGATGACCGTTTTCCAATTTTCATGTCCATCTTCTAGACTGGTCATGAAACAATTTTAATGGTAGAAAAATATCATTATATATGTATTTTATCGTATTTATTGTTATGAAATAATTATAAATTCTTGATCTAAAATAATAATACAAAACAAGTTAATTGTGAGAAAAATATCCATGATAATCCAATCTTTTATCATTAATGTTTTATATAATAATTCAACTTCACTCCAAATAACTAAATGAATTTTATAACCATGTAATACTCTATTTTTTCACTAATTTCATATAACTTTAATTCAGGACAACAACTTTCATCATAAATGTGTATATGAACAATAATATATGTGAATCAATCATTAAAACCAAGGAAGAAAATGTACCCACAAAATAAAATGGAACCAATTAACCCATCAAAAAGGTAACGAATAAATATAAAAATGTTATAATTAATCTTTTAAATATATAATATTTTCTCAATTTATTAATTAATTATCCTAATTTAATTATTTAGGTTATTAATATCAAGGGAAGAACACCATCGAGCCTAAGGTAACAGATCCTTTCTACTTCACATTTATTCAAGAATGTCCCCAATGTTATGCCCTTTTATGTGTAATATGTAATATTGGGGTAAGTTTTTATCAACTCCAACATACATCCATAATGATGTATATGTGATGAGAAACCCTCTTTCACTCCCATTAAGTCTTCTTAAGTACACCTGATACAATACTGATAATCTGTATGGGATTCAACCTGAACCTCCATTGTTCCTTCGGGTTCCCTTATATATCTTTTACCAAAATGAAGTCATATTATATTTTTATGGACATATTCTAAATTATTATTACATATACCAAGATAATTTATCATTAACCTTTCATCATTATTTTTTAGGTATATATTTGTTTTTAAGTTATTCCCTCTTCAATACTTCCCGAGAAGCAAACCTATTTTGAGGGAAATTCCCAAATTCTTAAATGATTTGAAGTGCACTATATCTTCTTTTTTAATCTACTATTGTATTTATAAAATCAATATTTGTTTTATTATGTAAACCTACTTGGTTCACTTCTGGTTTTATATAATGGATTATTCCGTATTCTATTTTAAATTCTCTATACTATTTTCCTTAAAACCTCACATAAATGTTTTAATGAAAAATTTTCTTGAATACTTTTTGTTCATGTTGTCTCTTCTACACGACTACACTTCCCATGATACATTCGTATTTTCCCTTATGAATGTACATGTATTTTTAGTTCTCTAATTTCATGTACACTTTTATGATACTCCCATTTGTTGTGCTCTTTGACATGATTGTGGTACCATTCATTCAATGGGTAAACCTTATGTTTATGTATTATTGATTTTGTATGATTATTTAAGTGAAACAAATATTCATGAAACATTATTATGGGTGAAACAAGATAGAACTCTAATTCATTGGGTAAACTTTAGTATCATGAGACATTATGTACATCATTCTTGGCGGTTAGCCTTGGCTTGTGCTACCATGTGCGACAGCTTTGGCGATTAGCCTTGGCTTGTGCTACCATGTGGAATAGTCTCAGCGGTCAGCCTTGACCTGTGCTAAAGTCATGTTTTATGTCACCAACACATTACTATGACTCCTTGTTTATATGATTACATGTTTATATATTATGATTCCATATGTTAAATTCTTTTTTATATCATCATCACATGACTTCTATCACATTTTCTATTTCATTGTTCTTATGGTTTTTCCAATACTAAGATATTTAGCTTATCGCTTTTTTCATTTCTTTCCATTGGGTATCCTATATAGGTGTAAAAGAACAAATGAAGTTAGTATCAATTTATGAATATTTAATAAAGAAGTATTTTAAGTCCAATGTTTTCAGTTTTTGGTATCCAGTCTTCTAAGACACTAGACATTACAATCCTTGTATTGTACTATGATGCATAATTATACTTGAAATCAAGTAATGATATATCTAAAAGGATTGAGTTTCTTTATATGTATGGTATTAAATTGTATTATCAAACTCAAAGAGAACATAAATATCATTTAGTGAATGTGTAGAGAATTTTGCGAGAGAACCATTTATATTAAAAATTTTATAAATGTGATATTAATATACAAGATGTTCACTTATAAGACTTGTAATTTTGGAAGGTTTGTGATTATATCCTTAAAAATATGATTTTTCTCTCTTGTAATCTATGTTAAATGTTTTTTAGAAGCATTTATTTTTGGGATTAGTAAAATGATATAATTATTTTGTTTACGGCTTCTTATTACTCATATATCCTATGATAGTTTACAAGTGAAAGGGAACTCTAATCCATTGGAGTGTGGATTATAAGCACTCTGTTTTGGAGAATAAGTCTAACCTCATGTTTTTACTAATTATTACTTTTTTAGAACTCATGATCATTTATGTGTTTTATTATCACAAATCAATATCTAACATCATCTATATTATCATGAAGGTAGAAAAGGTGGTAGGATATAAGTAATAAAATTTTAAAACTCATGAAGAGAATTATCCAACCCATTATATGGAATTGGATATTGTAGTGCACATATTGAAAACATGGAACTATTTTACTTTCATGTGTAAATGCCAATATTTATAGAACACTAATGTATGAATAATATCTTTTCATAAAAATATATTTACATGAGATATTCATGATGGATGGTATATATCTAGATGATCATATTTTTCTTGGTTTATACAACTTTAAAATGGGATTCCATTTATGATTATTTATGGTGAATATTGTACAATAAATTATCCAATTATTATCATTATTAGGGGAAGTAAATAATTATCATAGAGGATATGAATTTTGACAAAATAGATAGAATGAAATTTCAATTTTCTCTCAAGTTACTACTATTCATAATGTGTTTAATAAGCGAATGATTATGAAATATCTAAGTTTTGTGGTCATAAAATTATTCAATAAATTAATTTTGGGGCATAAATTTATTAATGAAAACAAGTGGAAACATTTTGTATCATTTTTAGATCAAATTTTCATTCATATGTTTTCTCAAGAATAACAAATATTTTCCAATCCGTATTCAAAATGGGCAGTTCAACTAGTCATCCAATATATATATAATTATCTAAAAACTTATTCTTAGTGGGAATGTATATAATTAAATGTGGTTTATTTAGTTTCAAAATATAAAACTATTTGTAAAGTCATTTTAGTGCTAAAACATCTGTCAAGAGTACTATAATAATTAACAATACCAATATTGAAATAGTATAAGATAAAAATATTCATTTTCATGACAATACCATCAACTAATTAGAAGAATGAGTCAATTTGGGTGATTATAGACTAGCCCATAATGTATTCCCACTTCTTTCTAACAGAGGAATCCAATATAGTAGATGATAAAGAAAATCATACATCTGATAAGTTTTAAATTTGGATAGAATACTAGTTTTTAAAACTACCCCAACTGAGATTATAATGTGTTCTCTTATATTTGATAATAACTTCAAGAATATGTGGGTATCCTGATAATATTGAGCATTATGTATCATCATAAAATGAATAAGAAATTAGAAAAAAATTTAAACATTCGATGACATGATTTTCAATTATGTTATGTATTTTAGTGGCTTAAGGGGGGGTTATTTTTCTTAAGTTTAGTTTTTTTAATAATATTTATCACTCGAAAATACATATAACATTATTCAATGAAATTTATAGACTTAAATTTTATTCTCCACTTTTTTAGGTACATACCGAAGAAACTTGACTATGAGTACATAGACTCATTCTATAGATAACTAAGAAAATCCACATGATTAGAAGAAGATTTATTTTTTTTCAAATACATAATTAATCTTTTTCATTTAATCAATGTAATTATTTATCAATTTCCTTATAGGATAATATGTTTTTTAAAGTATAATATATTATGGGACATAGAGGATTGGGAAATAAAGGGTCTTTTTTAATATGTATATTAGACCATTTGGGATACATCAACGAATTCGGTGAAATTGAATATCGATGGTATTTTTCAAAATAATTCAGTATGGTTCATAATTTTTTTCATGTTTCTCAATAAATGAAGTACTTTTATGATTTCATCCATGTTATTCAATTGGATAATATTAACCATGAACCAAATTACTCCTTTGTTCAGGTACCGATTTGTATCATAGATAGAAAAGGTTATGGATTTCAAAAGAAACAACATTAATAGATTGATTCTTATGTGAAAATGTAAAAATTTATAAGGATACATAAGAATATGATATTTAGGATTTATGAAAATCTCATGATCTATCCCAAAACATGGGAAATATTCATCTTTTTAGGGATATATAAAACAATAGTAGAGAGAATGCATCACAACTAGTTTGGGGTAATTAACCTTTTATTAAATACATTAAAGTTTCATAACATGTGGGTTTAGTTTTGGAATTTTTTAGATGGTTTTGTTATTTTTTGGAAGGGTTTTTAGGCTTCATTATTTGAGGATGGTTTGGAGGAAAAAGTAATTTTCTTCTAGGAACAATGAAACATGATTTGGAGGTTATGCATGTGCACCAGATATATCCAAATCTTGTGGGGCCTTGAGGAAACTACTTATGTGATGATACCTGAAAAAATAAATTTGTCACACAATTACTCAAACCATTTAAATAAATAGTTGTATGGATTTGGAGGTATCACCATATTAATTAGTAGTGAAATGTTTCACTAACCTTGTAGAGTAACCATGAATGGTATATTTAATGCTCAAAAATTAAATATTTCATAGATATTAAATTTCAAAATTCGAATTTTATTCATAACCTCTTTGAATCCAGAACTCCACTCATTCTCTAATAATTAATGGTAGTTTATTTGGATTCCAGTTTGGATTGATCTAATTGCATATGATCTTCAAAATCGACCAAAAATCACTGTTTTCTCTTTCTTATCTTTTGATCTTGTCATATCTTCTCACAAAAAAAAGATTGATATTTTTTTATAGATATATATATCTATGATTTATGATTCCTTTTTTATGATATAATATATTTATGTAATGGAGTATCAATCCATGATAAGGTGGTTTCATTATCTTGTTTTTCATTTTCATCTCCTATTGAGAGATAGGTGGATTCCCTATTCCCTCTAAATTGTCTAAATATTGAAGGATTAGTTTAATTAAAAATTTTCATTTATTTTTAAAGGAAAAATTGTATTATTTATAAATGTAAGAAGCCTTTAGATTATAATGTGTGAAACATTATAATTTTAATGGATTTTGGAAAACCCTTTGATTTATGGTTATCAATTGTGGTTTCATTTTAATGTTATCATAATGTTTGTTGAATTATTTTAAAAGGAAAAATAAATTTATGTGGTATTAAGTGTTATGAAATATTTTCATACATTTTGATAAAGAGTAAAATTTAATTGGACTTGGCTATGAATAAAAATTATGGTGCTAGACTAGAGGAACTTAGAGAGTGGTTATATAATGATGACTTTGGGGATAAATGAGTAATTATTCATGATAATTGGACAATCACTAAGAATTCATATGTCTTCGAGAGGAAGTGTATTAGCTGGGTATGGAAAGTGGTTTTAATGGGTAAATTATTTTTCATGTCATTTGAACAATTTTATATTCTTATTATATTTTGATGATTCATTATTTGTTATAAATTATATTATGACCGATGAGAAAATGAGTTCCACTCATAGTGTTGTGTGTTGGGATTTCACATAGGGAAATCCTATTGGGTATTATTACTCACCTCCTATATATGAAATTTGGGGTGAATGAAGATGTTATTCATTGTGAAATAGTTTAAGGAAAGGTATCATATTTATCTAGTATGGAATCATTATAATACATCCATGGAGTGGATTTTGGATATGGGAGTCGCTCTTATGAAGTATTTTTTGTGTTGTGACATAAATATTGCTATATCATGATTGATTTTAGTATTTTTTATTTCATATTTTATTTTATTCTTATACAGTAATATTTTTGGTTCGTATTATTTCATTTGAGTTTCTTTTCACCATCATCATAATATAGTTTTTTCTTGTATTTTATTTTTCATAGATATGTTTTTTTTAGTTAAGGTAAGATCATCTCCAAATTTTTTAGTGAGAACATGAAATATATTTCATCATTTTTCATCCTTGGGATACCACATTAGATTTTGGGAACCTTATCTATTTTCAGTCCTATAATTTGGTTCATGATGTTACATGAAGGTTATGAGGGATACATCTTAGTTTGGTTTGATTAAGAACCCTTATTACATTCCATTATACATGTGAATGCTTGTTGAAATAAAAAAACTTCTTAAAAATGTTCACGGGATGTTGTGTGATAAACAATACCCCATGACCCCCTATACAGTGGGTCACTGTGTGCTAATGATACCACCATGAAACCCAATCAATCCTCATTTGGGTCTATCATAGAGTTTACCTATTAACAATATTGCCCCTTTCCATTATTCTAATGCTTATCCTATCCCTTAAGTTATAGGGTATGGTGACTTGAAAACCTCATTATATTACTCGAAAGAATTGGAAATTACCATACATCTAAATCTCATCCTATTACCGTATCACTAATGGAAGGGTCCACCAATCCAATCATGAATCATCCCACTACCCATACGGTTATAGGCGGCCAACTATCGCATCCTAGGACTTATAGGGAAATTTATAATTCATGCTCATGACATTTCCCTTACGAATTTTATCTACCCTTGTCTCTCATTGTAATGTCCATTATCCACAACATTACTTCCAAAAAAACTCCATATAATATATAAGAACACCGTCCCATCCTCATTGACTCTGGGGTGGTCTCAATAACACAACTTATCCCCACATACTCTATAAAGGTCATATGTACACCAGCCCATCACCAAAAACTAAAGGTATGTAAAAACACATAGAAACATCCCCACTAACTCCATAGAGGTCACATAAATAACATAATGAAACAACCCATCACACTAATCTCTAACTGATCTGAGGGTGCTAGTGGATCATGACCTAAAACCTAGAAAATATATCTGACCTCAATTACTTTGGTTTTCATTGGGACCCCTAGACCATACATAGGTTTGGAATAAAGATAACATATCATAAATGTTACCACAAAATAATTCTATAACCCATTGGTTAATCTTCACCTAGACCACAACATCCAATCCAAAAACCTCACTTTAGAACCCATTACCTAGGGTCTTTTCCAAATCACCATAATCTAAGGACATTGACATCACGATGCCATGTCAAAAATAAAACCCACATCCTTTACCTGGGTCATGGTCTTATCCCATCACATAATGTAAAAACAAATTGAACATATACCTCATATTGTAACATTAGATTCATTTTACACACAATTCTTAACAATCCTATATCCAGGTTCATGTGTGAATCATTGACCATGGATAATATGTTTTCCATTCAACATTTATTTACAAGACATAAGCCACCCGATCCTTACATAATTTCACTAAGGAACTCATATATTGACACCCATGCACACATCTCATTTTTTAATTCGTATAGCTCTCTCATTAACTCATAATTTTCTGTCACTGGCTAGTGGAATAGTTTTTGGGTGATTCTAATAGATCGAAGTGTGATACAACACTCATTATGAGTATATCATGCCCAAAGTCACCCTATGAATTTTCCTCTAATACTCTTATTTATCCGTTTTAAGGGAACTCATATAACATATAAGAAGTATGAAAATCATACATAATTGGAATATGATATTTTTCTAAAGGGACCACCTACGTCCATCAAGGATTTACTTAAAAATCTAGGCATTGTACTACCATAGTGAATCCCATCCATGAGTCTTCCATGTTTGTATCAACATCCATAATCCTACATCATGGAATTCAAAATGAATTATTAATTACTAATAAATGTTAAAAATTTTTAAATTTCCACCAATGAGTATTAAATGATGGGAAAATCTCCAGGCATCACATTTAAACCAAAACCTAAAAAAACCACTCACAAAATGTCTTTGGAACACCCCAACATAATCATGATAAATATACATATTATAATACAATTGGAAATATGACCATTTAGTCGATTATTATATTAATCACTATGTAATATAGGGATGTGAATTACTTAAAACAAATTGATGATGAATTCTGTGTGATCCAACACATGGGTCGACCTCTATTTTGATGGTATGAAAGAATCTTTGATTTTGGATGATCTTACCATGATTCAGTGGAATGAACAACTATCACTAACCAAAATCTGACTATAATTTGTGATACCAATAATAATATAAAATAAAAGTAAATCAATGGAGAGACTCAAAAATTCACTACTATAAAGCACCCAAGACCACCCCATATTAAATAAAGAAACTATTTCAGTGTAGAAACTTATTATTTATTCTATTAACCAAAAATCCAAGGGGCTTCCAAATCTTCCCCTAATCTATTTAATGTTTATATACTTTTTCGCACTATAAATGGATACTAATACTATTTTTTAGTAGACCTAATATAGAATCCTTATTTCTATTCCCAGTAAAACACTTTTCTAATCCACCATGATTCTTGATAGATGATACAATTCTATCTTTTGGTTTTTTACTTCTTAGAACTGAATAATATGTCCCATTTCATAAAATGAATCTACCATCAAATAAAAATTCAATTTCCTCCAAAATTTAATTATCAAAAATTCAAGGAGTGACATAATATCCCCACAAAAATATTCTTATCCATTAATGTCCATGAGTAGTAATTGAACAATTTCCCCCAAACTTTTACTAGTTTTGAATTTGTCAAGAACCAACGACATTATGATCTTGAATTCCAATCATTCTTATATTGAATAACTCCAAAACAATCCACACAATCTACTAAAAGATGAGCTACCCACTCTCTATTAATGCCAATAATGAGATGATTATCTTGACAAAAACCTATCCATGTTACAATGGTTTCTTTAGCTAATTCAACCCAAGGATTATTTTTTCCACACCATAGGACTCCTACACACAAATTCTAATTTTAAAACATTCCCCCACACATTAATAATTAACATATTAAAACACATTCACTATGGAACACTGACCCACCAAATGTTTTCTAAATAAGGTTCCTACAGTAGTTTCGACCTCACCCTATCACAACATACACAAAATCAATAGTTAGACCTCCTTAAGCTAAATTTTAAAAAATCCAATTTTTCTCAAACTAACACATCCAATAAAAATCATTTACCTCCAAATCAATAATTTTTATAAACCCATAAGTTGTTTTTTAACATATTCTAAAGCAAGAAACAAATATAAATTGATTCCAAATGATTTTTTATCTTAAAAAACACCATAAAAAAGAACCACTACATGATCAATTCACTGAAAAATAAGACGAATCATGGGTTCTCCAGTAATTAATTTAATAAATCATGTTTCAATACATAAATAATGTCATGAATAAATGAAATCTCCATGAATCTGAATACATACAATGTTGAATGAATCATCATGCATCGATATCCCCCTATATAAAATAGCCTCATATCACCAAAAAAAACTGCTAAACACAATCCAATGGACTAACTCTATTTAATGCTCAATATTAATTTAAAATTTAATTTTTATTAGGGATAAAACTATCAATTGATCTTATCTCGTATTGGGATCATTATTTCTACTGGACCATGCATAGATTTGTCTTACCAAAGAATAAACCCTTCCAACATGTTGGTTATTCTCCGAAGAACAGTATAATTTCCCCATCTGTTGTAGGATTTTTATCATCACCAAGCTAATATGAAACACCAATTATCACCATCCCATGCTCTATTCCTCATTATATGAAAATTTTGGATATTTTCTCCCCCCTAAAACACAAAAAAAAATCCTAAAAAACAACCCACTCTCAATCTCTAATGAATGAAATCCTCCAACAGTAAATTTAGAACTCCCCACTATATTGTATCTTTTACACAACTCCTCAGGCGATGAAACCATTGAGAATTGACCCTAAACGTGTGTCACTAATTGAGATCCATGATCACCTTCCATAAACCATTGATGACATAATCCATTAAAATTTCATGTCATATATCATAGTTGGGGCAATTAGACTATAATACCTAATCCATTTCCAACATAACATCTTATTATAGGGATGCATCACTTTTATGAAATGTTTGAGAGATAATGTTTGTGTTTTTATGACCACCACACTATCTCCCTAACATAATTCATGTTCATTAAAAAACAATTTTAAACATGAACCCCATAGGTTCTTAGAAATGTGAATCCCGGCCAGGCACCATGCATACCAATTTTTCACCTACACTATCACATAGATAATTTTCACAAAAGCCTCACCAAGGCTATTTCTCCTCCCACATATATAGAGAACGTAACTATATAACTTATTAAAGATTATTAACCATTATCTAACCTATTAAAAACCCAAAAAAACAACCATGTAATCTTGTACAACCTCATCATGGACCCAAACACATGCTCTCGTGATTTGTGTACCATCTGACCTAGGATCACACACCAACCCATCTAATGATACCCCACATAAAGGTTAGTGAAATTAGACAATAGAAGGTACCTCAATTTTGAAAAGTATAAACTCATGAACACCCTCCACACAGGTTCCATTCTAATCCCTGATCTTTAAATAATGCTCCCACGATACTACCAAAATTTCATATCGGTAACCATATGTATTTGAACTACACCATTATTTTCCTTTGGAACAAGTATCAATTCTTAAAATGATTTGAGAACTTCACAGCCATTACTAAGGAACATAAAATTCTTACCATCAATCCTCACTAGGGTTATTCATGTAACTAAAATGTTTGTTTATTTTGAATTCAAAAAAGTTGTTATATGGGTAATAAAACATAGGATTTTTTACACATCATAGAACTGACCACATATCCTTTGGGAATAATATTCCAATCATTGGAGCATTATATGGGAATATAACTCCTACACTGAACACACATAGGTTCTATTACTAATGCATCAAAGGAATAAAGTTATCCACTAAGGGTATCTATATATGATATTATTATAGGACTAAATTTCCTTCATCAATGTATAATGTCATATCTCATGATTCACATGAACTAAAATCATATAAAATACTATATTTCAACTCTCTCGAATGTTTCAAAAATGTTATATAAAAAAACCCAACACTATTCTGGTATATTAAATAACTAAACCATCTTTTCAATAAAACCCATCACTCACACGTAGGAAAATGTCATGTGAGTCTTACATGACTAATCCTGATACAAGATCATGAGATTCTTTTTTATGGGAAATGATAAAGAACCTTAAATACCATCTCTATTAATCAAATCATTTTATGTAAAATTTTACATCCATAATAGAAAAAACCCATAAAAAACCACAACATGAATTTCCCAACATTCCCACTAAAATAGTTACCATGACTCACTAGTCCGAGGTTCATCACACGAACATACACTTTCCAAAACAGAATGAATACCATCAACAATTATGGTATTAAAAATTAAATTATTTAATACCAATTTCAGATTCCCATGAAATGGAACAACTAGTAGT
The DNA here is from genome assembly GCA_963277665.1 of Viscum album. Lineage (NCBI taxonomy): Eukaryota > Viridiplantae > Streptophyta > Magnoliopsida > Santalales > Viscaceae > Viscum > Viscum album. The sequence continues at coordinate 534,773,817 of OY728129.1, forward strand.
TCTATAGTTTACGACTCTATATGGTCTCAAGTGTGCATGTCCAAACAAAATAGGAGACCAATTAGTTTTGTGGGGACAATACATACAATGGGGAAACTATTCCCTCAAATCAGAGTTATAATAAAACATAAAAATAAATAAAACAATATCTATAATAACCATATAATAAATATATAAAATATAACAACGTTATATCAAATGTACCATACATAATTCATAAAAAAACATGTTTATCACACACTTGAAGGGCTCCTTATATAAGATAAATTGAAAATATTATTCATGCACACTAGCCCTAATGAAATTAAAAGGCCTCACACACCCTATCTCCAAATACCCTAAAACATCCACATACTCACTCACTATATATCCTATAATGACAATGAAAAGTTACATAATGTCTAGACGAACATCATTAGTTTGAATATGGTGGTTTGAATACATATCAGTAGCATATCAGCATGTTCTCCAAGGTTACACCATCATATACATGTATGCATGATGAAATGAATAAACATGTCACACTTGCATATTGGATTTCATGTACTAACTAGGCCCCCACAAATCCCCTCATATTATGTGCCCACCAAACATACCACCATCACACCCAATCTGAAACATATTGTTGACCATCAAAAATATACTTCATTACCTCATTGTATTATTCTATAATATAAATCCCCTATCCATACCCAAATACATTCTGTTGGTAAGTGTCACAAAACCTAACCTATTACCAAAAGGAAAGGGGTATGTTCAAACACATATATCTCAAATCACTATCTTGTCAATCAAGTAACTATTAATCAGTCTCATATTGCATCGTCCCATTTCCCTCCCCTCATTTGAAGTCTAGTAATATTACCCAACCATTCTAGGGAAATATCCAATTCATTCACATGACCAAACCCCAAGAGGGCTTCTCAACCGATTCCCCTCACGATAAGGTTTATCATCAATACCAAAAAATTACTATATACTATATGGTTGTCACAAGAACAAATATTTTAAAAACCCCAAATCCACACTCCTAGATCTAGTGATAAAAATATTTTATTTACATTCCACTATTTTGATACCAATAAACATGAATCAACGTTATCTATGAAAAACATATATCATCCAACAAAATTATGGATCAAATACATAGATAAGTATTTTTTGGGTTTATTGTTTTAGGTAATTAATAAAAACTCAACCAAGGATGGAATTTCCAAAAGGTAACCATTTTTTCCTAAAAAAATTGTATTTATAGTCTTTATTTATTGTCTAAATGTAACTTCCATATATTGAACTATGAATTTATTAACTTTTCTACTCATACATAGATCATTTAAAAAATTATAAAATTAGGAAGAAGAAAAAAATATTAATAAGGGACATATAAGAATGAAATTCATTATTAAAATAAAGTATGAAAATCCATAAAATTTTTAACTTTTTAAAATAATATTTGATTTTAATAAAAAAATGTTATCCCTATAAAATAAACAATTTGTTTTCATCAAATAAATCCATTGAAACAAATTTAAATCAAATAAAACTATTTTTAGGTGACATAGATAATCCTCTTAATATTTATGTTTGAAATAACTAGAACCTAGGTAGATCTACATGTTAAACCACACTAGTTAAACCCCTCATCCATGCATTTGATGATATGGATTTTTACCCAATTCATTTGAGAGATATAATGGGTCTCTCCTAACATTAATTTTGTATCAATATTAGTACTCATATATTATATATTGATTTCACCCATCATAAAAATGATATATAATTTATAACCATCTTATATGCCTTATTGTCCTCACATATTCATCATATGTAAGGATAATGAACAAAGTCATGAATAATTTTTTTATTTCACATTTTTAACAGAAAATATTTGAAAACCACTTGTAAATAAAAAAAGAAAAAAAGTTCATATATAAAAATCCAATTTACAATTTTTAAAAAAACAATTTTAAACTAAAATGTGTATAAGAAAGGGAATAAGATGTTTAATTTAAAGATATAATTAATTATTATAATGAATTAAAAACATTAAATCAATACTAATATTCTATGAAATACCATTAATTCCATATATGTTAAAATAGAACATTTGTTTTCCTATTTTATAGGAGAAAGTAAAAATGTTCCATAAAAAGATTTCTATTGAAAACATTTGAACAAAATTAAAAAGAGACATAAATTTTCCATTATAATGCATCTCTTGAAATATAATTACATAAACAAAATAATTTTAATAATATGAAGGTGTATGAAAAATATTTATAAAGTAAAACATTAAATCATATAAATTATGGATTCATGTAAAAGTTTCACTAACTCAGAGTCCAAGACATCACATAAATTATTTATCATCTTGAATAGTAAAATTATGTTCATTATTAACATTCATAAGTTAAATTTTCAAGTTTATTATTCCTTTTATTTTATTTATTAACTTTTTATATTCAATTATTTAATCATTTACTCCCATGTCAATCGTTTTGATGATTTGTGGGTTATATAAAAAACTTTACTTCGTTAGGTTGACTATTCCCAATGAGGCCATTATTTCATCACCACAAAAGAATTAAGAATTAAATAATTATAATTTTAATACATCAATTATAACTTTAAAATAGACCATGAATGATGGTTATAAAAAATGAACTACATTATAATCATTGAGACAGTAGGTTATACATATGCATTAGTAATCATTCAATTTTTCAACCATCCTGATAGAAAAAATATAGGTAATATTTTTTATTTTTGTATCCATAATTATATGATAAATACAATATTAGTTTTACATACACTCATATATACCAACCATGTGATATAGTGATGGAAAATGAATCACATCACTTCATGGATGTTGTAGTCCACATATACAAAAAACAACATTATCAATTTAAAATGAATGAAAAATTAATAAAATAGATGATATATTTATTTTCCATATTTATAATTATATCATTATTATCATATATATATATATATTACATTTTTTATTATAACTAGATATGATAGGTAGTGATGGGAAATAAATTACATCTTTTTTTGATGTGGATGACAACTGTACAAATGAATGATGATTCTAATTCTCATTTTAGGGAGGAATATATGGATATAGGTTGTGAAGATTAAATAATAAAATCTTATAATACGTAATATACTGGTATTATTATCCTAGGATTGTTGGAGAGGTTTTTAAGGAGGTAGAAGAATATATAAAATAAAAACCCCTGGTAAATAACAAACCTCTTATTTATAAAACATCATTATATTTGTAAAAAATCCTTATAAGGGTAAATTTATAATCTAGAAAACGACTATATGATGTGTGGAGGTATGTATCATAGAGATATGGGTTTGTTTTAACAAAAAATATATTAAATTGTGACGAAATGGTTATATGATATTTATTTTTTTAAGTGATTGGAGTGGAGGTCTTGGAGTTTCTGAAAGTACTAAAGTAATATAAATTAAATTTCATTTTAAAATAGAACCAAAATGAGTTATTTTTCTGATATTATGATTATGAGTCCTAATAATGTCATTCAATTAATTTTATACATCTTTCGGTAAACTTTTCATCTTTATAATTTGATTTTAATCACATGTTAAATATTTTGACCATTACATGATAAGAAGGAATTCTTTACACACTAGGGGTCATGATAATTATAGTAGAAGAGAAAATATCCCATTAAATGTCCATGGAACATATTAGAAACATTATCCCATTAAAATGGATGATGATAATATTTTAGGACTTTTAAAACAATTTAAAAAAATAATTTATTATAAAGTATCATTATTATTATTTTTGGAACTATTCATTTATTTTGACTTTGAAAAATACATTATTGAAAAGGAATTATAATAAAATACTTTTAAACATAGCTAACACGTAATTTTTTCAAAAAAATATACGAACTCAATAATTCATTCAAATAAATATTCAATTAATATTTTTTCAACCATTTATTTTATTTTTAACTATTGAAAATATATCCAGCCAACGTTGTGTTGCATTGAAGGAATTTACTTATTATATAAAAATTAGAAATAAATTAACATTATAAATAATTATATTTTATATGTAAAAAGAATATTTATAGTAGATGATTTTTTACCCTATTCAGAAACAATTTTATATATTAAAATCATGAAAAAGTCATTTGTCTTTTTATCTCTAGATTTAATATTATAATGGTAAAAATAATGGGAATAAGACAAAAAGTTATCATATTTTCAAAAAATTGATTGTATGTGTTGAAATAAATTCATCAAATTGGATAATGTCAAGTTTAAGGGTTGTGTGTATTCCTTATAAATGTTTTTAACCTTAATTACACTATTTTCTCTTATGATGGTGACAATTATTTACAACGAGTAACAATCCAAATGAAAAAAATAAATGGAAATATTTACGAAATATGGGGTAAATAAGTAAAAATATGGAATACTTTTTTCAAAATTAAATTTCTCTAAGTGGATGAAATTAATTTTAATTAAAAAAACTCAATAAAAAATATCTTTCTCTAAAATAAATTATTAAATAGAAATAGCACATATAAAAAAATAGATGTTTCATTGAGATAAGTTTCAAATAATATTTTGAGTTTGGAATTACATTATTTAATGACACGAAAGGATAGTTTTATAATTCTCTGTATTTTTTTTACTATTCACTAGAAAAATCAATCTTTTCAGAAAATACCAAAATTTCCCCTTATGAAAATTTTGATATTATGATACTAAAAATGATTTTATTTTAATTAAATATCATTTCTTATGGAATTAAAAATTATGTATTATATTCTATTACAATAAAATATATGAAAACCATTTATTTGTGAACATATCTTTGAAGCTTTAAAAAAGTATACTATAAAATTGGGTGATTATTTAAAAAGGATTAATAAATACATTTGTATTGGTTAGAACCATTATATAAATTTTATAATGTGGTTAATACTATTAAAACCCACCAAACTATGTTATTGGTTATGACTATAAAATTAAGATATAAATATATCTCGGTTCATTCATTCTTATCATTACATGTTGTATACCCTATCTAATATAGTGCACTGTTAAAATACCAGGAAGTTAAATTCCCCTTTACTAACATTAATAATAAATATTTCTACCTAGTCTTAGTAATCAATGGATTGAAATTATAAAATAACTTTTTGTTAATACCCCATGAATAAGGTTTAAAAAATCCTCTTAAAAAGTGGGAAATTGAAGTTTGATGATCATATAGAATAAAACATTACTATGTTTCAAAATAGGATAACATTAGTGGGATGTGAAAATATATGAATTGAGGAAGAATGTAATTTCCAATTAATAATGATTCCTGATAAATAAAATTAATCCAAATAAAGTAAATTATGATGAAGTTGTAGATGAATATAAATCAATACACAAGTGAAGTTTGAAAAATTCAATCATTTTATAAAAGAAAGATTGTAATATGATAACATTTTTGTTTCAGAACCATTTACCCAGAGTCAAGTAATTTGATTAACATTTAGAATAATAAAAAAATGAAACATTCTTACTTCAATATATAATTTCATCCCTTAATACAGCTCAGCCACAATCCTCTCTTTTTCTCCCAATGATTAGTATTCAAGATGATTTTTCCATGTCTGGTGTACTAAAATCATTTTTATCAAATAATTACTAAAAGGGATAAAACGTATTCCTATTATATTTATACATTATCCAAAACCAAAATGGTTCTGATAGGACAATTAAAATAATTAGTAAAACATATTTTGATGAAATATAATATTAATCTTTATGGGCATAAGAATGACTCTGAGAGTTCAACAAAAATCTTCTGTTAAATGTTTACACATAAAATCATTCAAAATAATCACTTGTATGATTTAAACACAAATAATAAAATTTTTTATCACATATTTTTCCTATTTAGATTAAAAATTTACCTCTAAATAATAATAGTTACTCGTAATTTTATATACCCAAAAATATATAATTCCTAGTCAAATAATCTTAAAAATATATAGATCATTTCCTTAGACAATATGATTCCCCATAAAACCAAATTAAAATAACATATTATTCTGATAGATAATTCATCCATTATTACTCAAATAATAAAAATTAGCATATCCTAAATCATTTATATTCACATTAATCAAGTAGACTAGTGGTAGTAACTACACTTTTTTCACTCAAAGGTTGTAGTTTCAAGCCCCACATCATTAATTGATTCTATGGGTTTTTTATGCCCTATGGGTTATAATTTTACTAGAACTATATCTTTATGATTACTTTTACATTATTATAAATATTATTAATTATTTATTAAAATTATTATCAAATAATACATCACGTTATACCTAAGGGTTGAATATACCTCATTCAAATAAAATCTCCCCCAATATATCATTAATCACAAAAACATATCATCACAAAAAAACTCAAATGTGGAATTTATGAATTCAAAAATATGATCAAATAAAAACAATCAAATCAATGATTTTATCTATAATTCCTGAGATATAATCACCTGAAAATATTATAATCTCTAAATTTTTCAAATTTCTGCTATGTTACCAATGGTTAATACAAGGCACCCACACTCCTGGATCCAGTTCTAAACACAATTTAAATTTTTGAATTAAACAACAATAAAAATGGCACAACTGTATCCATAGAAAACATAATATATGAAAATGAAATGGTAGATCACCTAAATACCCAAGTAACGTTTTAGTTTTGAGTTTTATAGAAATAGTATAAATTGTTTTATGATGGATATTTCGACACAATATCCATTTCCCAACAAAAACAAATATCCATAAAGACTCTCTTAATTAACTAAATGTAACTACTATATTTCAGACTTTAATTTATTATCTTTTTAATTCATCATTATCCCCTTTTAAAAACAATTTAAAACATTGTAAGAGAACACAAATCGCAATACAAGGAATAAATAAATGAAATTCATTTTTCCGGTGAAAAATACCAAAAACTAAAAATTTATTACATTTATGAAATATTATATGTTTGTAAGAAATAAATAATATCCACATATAAAACATCAACATTTTTCTCAAATAATTCCTTCAAAAAGCTTATAAATAAAATAGAAACTGATTTTTGGTTACTGAAAGAATCATATTTATAACCCATGTCTGAAATAATTGAATCCTAGTTAAATACATATGAGAAACCACCCCATTTACATACTCACTATAAAAATTTAAAAAATCAACATTACCAATTTACTAGAGTTCTATATTGGTAATCTCCCCTCATGTAAGATGTATCGAGATCACCCATCATATAATCTTTTCTAGTCTCACTTGTGGTATGAGTTGAATCAGGCTCACCTATTTTAAAATATTTATTATGACCACCCATCATATAAGTTGTATTGGGATCATAAATTTAACATATATAATGTTAAAGAACAAATTATTGATTTAAAATTTTAATTCTTTTATGTTTTTATGATAAAACCATTGAAAACCGTTTTTTACCCATATGTAAAACACTTTCCGATATAAAAATGAATGTTCCTTTAAAAATCCATTTTAAAAACATAAATACCAGAAATATTGGGAAAGGGTTATTATTTTAATATAACATGAAATATTGTAATATAATCCCCACATAATATAATGGTTATGGATTTGAGAATGACTATTTATGCCTTATATGTTAAAATAAAAAAAACCCTTTTTCCTATTGCATAGAATGGCAAAACATTCCATAAAATGAATCATTTTAAAAACCATTGAATGATTGTAAAAATAGATATAATTTTTTTTATAATTAAGTTATATCCATATATATATCCTTAAAATAACTCTATGAGTATATACATAGAAGAAAATTATTTAGAAAATAAATATTTAAAATATTTAAATTTGGTTTTATGTTATCGCACCCCTTACCTTGAGTCGGAATCATTACGTACATTCATTAAATTCCTAAAAAAATAAAATTGCTTTAATAATTTTTTAATTGATTAATTTTATCATATTTATAATTAATTCAATTTTATTTATAACCTTGTTATATTCAATTGCACAATATTTTGTCTTCATGTCAGACGTTTGGATGCCATTCAGATCAAATGTCCAAAATGATACAAATAGTTTATCTATGGTAAGTATGGAATTTATTTGATCTCTCAAAATATAATTAACATGATATAATATTAATTCATGTAAATAAATTATACTTTCAAAACCAGTTATTAAAAAAGATTATAAAAAATGAACTATGTTACAATTATAGATATGGTAATTCATACTTATGGATGAGTAACATTTCCATTTATCAACAACCATGACGTAAAGAAGAAATGTACTATTGTACCATTTTATAACTATAATTATATCATAAATAATACACTATTTATTTAAATATAATCATAAATACCATCGATGTAATGTGATGATGAAAAATGAATCACATCACTTTGGCGATGTGGTAGTCCACACGTACGTATGAAAGATGTTATCATGTTTTAATAAATGGAAGATTCAAAATAAAAATGATTAATTATGTTTCCTGAATTATAATTAACTCATTAATATTATAGTTTATAAAATAAATCCAGTATTCTAAGTAGGATTTATAGGAAGTGATGGAAACAAATTACATTAATTATTGACGTGGTAGTTTTCCTTACACAAGAACAATGCTATTACTTTCCATTTGATGGAATAGAAGTTGGATGGAGATTATGAAAATAAAATAATACCACATATTACATGTAATAAATTGAGGTTATTATCTCAGAATGTCTGTAGAATATTTGAATCATAAATAAAAATACATAAAATGAAAAATATTGATTAAAACCATACCTATACAACCACTTTTTATTTATACCAAAAGCATTATTAGGTTGGATTTATAAACAATTCAAGGCCTCTATGATTTGGGGAGATATTAGAGGAATTTATATGGGAAGGTAGTGAACAAGGAAATAGTTTTTAGAAGTGTGATTAAAATTAGAGAGTAGGTTCCCCTTTATATGTGAGGGGAGGAAAACTTTTGGAATTTCATAAAGTAATAAAATTATATAAAATAATTTTCATGTAAAAATGTATCCAAATTGATTTTTGAGAAATACATTATGATTATGGGTAAAAATAATCTCATCCAACAAAATTTGGGAACATTCAGGTGGTGTTTCTAGGATTATCATTGGATTTTGAACCCCCTATTAACTCTTTTGATTATTACTATGAAAATGAGACATTTTTTACTCTGAAGGTGTCAAGAACGTTTCCATAAAAGAAATATTATCCCAATAAGGGATCATGGTTGATATTGAAAACCACATCCCAATAAATTTCCAAAATATATGAATTTTAGGATTTCATAATAATTTAATAAAATATTATTTGTTATAAAATATCAATAATATCATTTTTGTAACAATTTATTTAATTTTAAATTGAAAACAACTAGAAAGTAATAGAATTCAAATATAATACATCCAAAAAAACAAAAAACGTTATATTTTTTTAAAAAAATTTGTAACACAATAATTCTCTCAAATTATTATACTTTTTAATATTTTTAAAATAATATATTTTATATTATTATTATTTAAAAAAAATGCTATCTTCATTACTTAAGTAGTTTATGTGAATTTCAGCCCAAAAACATATAAATAAATAAATAAAATTAAAAATAAATTTCTATTCAAATTAATATTTAAAAATGAATATAATATATTTTTACCCATGTCCATGATATTATATATTTTAAAAGAAGGAAAATAATATTTTTGTTATTATCTTTTAATTATATATTATAATGGTTAAAATCATTGAAGTATGGCATAATGTTTCTATATTTTCATAACATGGATGAAAATGGATAAACTCAACTAATAAAATAAGAAAAAGGTATGTTTTAGGATTATTTTTACATCCTTAACATGTTATTTTTAACCATAATTACCTGCTTTACTCTTATCATGATGATAATTATTTACCATTTTTTCTATTCATAATGGATAAATAAAAGGAAAATATTAACCCAATTTGGACATATTGATTCCAAATATGGAATTAATTTGTAAATAATAAATTTATATTAGTGATAAAATTAATTTAATGTTAAAAGATGCAATATTAAGATTTTTTTAGAAGAATGTTCTTTAACACCTAAAATTTACTTATACTAAAATTAGGTATAAATAAAATTAATAGTTAATTTATAATATTTTATATGACTTAATAATAATTATGTTACTTAAATACGAGATTCATGTCATAAAAATAGTTTTAAATTACATCATTTAATTAAAATAATTATAATATCTATATGATTTTATATTTATCACCTCTAAATTAATATTTTTGTAAAAAAAAAAAGTTCGCCCTCAAATAATTTTTATATATTAATTTATAAAAGTATATATATTTTACTATATATTTCGTTAAAGTTTTCTGGAAATTAATTATAATATTCACTCATAAAAAAATAATAAAACCCATCTTATAAGAAAATATATTGTTTAAGCATTAAAAGGCTTTAGAAGATAATTGATTTCTTATTTCTGAAGAGTAAATCAATGCATCTGTTTTGATTTGGACCATTATATATATTTTATATTATTATTACTATAACTCATAACCTTCAATTTCATGGATTACTTATAACTATAACATTTAAATGTTAATTAATCAATGTCTGTTAAAGATAAAGGTTGTGTGTTGTATACACTATAAAATATTGTGCAATTTTTAAATCTTGGGGTGTTAGAATGAACTATATACATTTTTTTATATAGGTAAAAAAGAAAAATGAATAATCCCTATAGACTATGGGATGTTTTTTGAAAATGAAATATGTGTGTAACATGAATAGGTGAGGAAGCCCTGACAGGTTCAGGGAGAATTTGAGCCAAAATGGCCTGAACAACGCCTCTTATGGTTTGTTTCATGAAGAATGACTCCCTCAGGAATGAATGGATCTCACAAAGATCCTAGTATGAGAATATCCTTAGTGAAAATTCAATGTTTGGGTGGAAATCATTACAACACAAGAATTCAGAGTCATAGAGTGCTTCACGACTAGAAGGGGGTTGATGGTAATCTCTGCGAAGCGACATTAAAAGTCATAGATCCACAAAGACTCATGAATATCACACTGCTTCATTAAATCATACAATCACATAGAAACCCATATAATTATAAATACGCCCATAGGTATGACATTTAATGGGATCACTCCTTTTTAATATTGAAAATCATACCCTATTCCTGAACCATCCGAGTTTCACAAGTTAAAGTGAAAATGGATCACACAAGGAATCCAATCACCTTAAAACCATCCCTTGTGTTCTTGAGAGGCTCTAACCCAAGTGGATATTCCATTTCTGAAGGGCCATACCATTCATGGTTGAATAATTCTCTCTAATGCATTTAATGATTTAGGAATAATTCATCCTTCTTGAAGCTCTTCTGGGAATCTCCATAGTTCTTCCCTTTGACTGATATCCATTTACGAAGGCCAAGTGTATTGGGAATCCATACTAATACATGAATGATTCAAATACACCTCAAGTATTCTTGTGATATTTACCACACACTCTTATTCCATCCCACATTAATCACTGTGTGGAATGGCCCCCTAAAATTCAATTTTCTTCTTATAATAAGTAACATGACATTTTTTATTACAAATAATAGAGACCCTAACATCGACATTGTTATTGAAGACCCCTCCAAAAATATTTCAATTCCATGTCGCTACAAGAGTCTTATGAGTGGTGGTCATATAAGCCCTATGGTTGAGGAGTGAGTTCCCCCACATCCATGTTGGATGATCTAAAACTTCATAGGTCCACATCCTAGACAAACGATGTTAGACTATATGACATCTTCTTTGAGAAATAACATAAAACTATATACTTACACTAGGTGATGAAGACAAGATGACCAATGTATGGTAATCATAGGATGAAACCCTCTCCCTCCACATAGAACAAGTCTCCTATTCCTTAAAGCATCTAAACAAAATCCACAAAATATCCATCATATACGTTCCATTCATGACACAAGCATCCTTACCACATGGTGATAAATTTTTTGGATTAGTCCTGTCACATGAAATTAAAATGAGTCATAGGACTACAAAGGCATTGATCTCTTTATCTAATCATGGTATGTAGGATGACTCCTTGGTATTCATTCTTGAAAATGGTAAACATATGTGTGCTATCATTCCACTTAAAGATTTCTCTTCATATCATTCACACGGGGCATTCAATCTAAAATGGTAAACTATGATGTGAGATACTACCTCATTGGGAAACTCCTCCCAGATCTTCCTCCACTGGGTATTCGATCCAAAATCAAAAAATATAGACTGAAAACTTCCCTCACAGTTATAGAAATATGGATTCACCACCTAGGGAGTTCAATCAAAATAGGTAAACACATGTGTGATATGGTACCTTATAGAGACACTCCTCCTAGATCCTCTTCCATAGGGAGTTTGATCCAAATTAGTGAGATCAGGTGTAACTTTTTCCCTCTTAGGGACACACATTCTAGATCCACCTCTATAGGGTGTTCGATCAACAATGGTAAACATAGGTTTTCCATCGTCCCTCATAAGGATGCCACTCCAGATCTTCCTAACAATGGGTTCTATCAACAATAACAAACATAAGTGTGGTATCTTTTCTCCTTAGGATGCAACTATAAATCCGCCTCATAGGGTGATCAATCCAACCAAATGGTACTATTAACTCCTTGTTATATAACTCCTATAAATTATGATTTAGGGCCTTTTATTTTTATTCACAAGGTGTTAAAATCATTCCATAATCCATCTCAACCAGATGATTAAATATGTCTACATAGGACATAGAACTTTTGACCTCACTCATAATACATACTCCATAGAATAAAATTTGGATTCTTGGGGTTAAAGTCCATTGATAAATTATTCCCCTAGTGTCGATTACCTCATGATCAATATGATATTCCTTGTGTTCTGTGCCTAATATACCTCATATGAGATTCCCTAGAGAGGATAATATTTAATGGTGGACAATATGTCGAATGTAAATACATCCCTAGAGATTCCCAACATGACTAATCTCTTTAATGAATGTTTTTTCCATGGTAGGAAAAAACTCTATTAATTAACAAGTTTCCAAAAATAAATATAAATGGTGATTAGTTAGACGAACACAACATAACGTATGAGGGATATCCATAATAGGGAATTAGATCAAAGGAGGAATACATGGAAGTAGGAAATACCATCCCATTATCCAATTTCAATCAAAGAGATGACACCCAAAATTAAATTAATGAAATGCACACACCATTGGAATGTCGGAATGTATGGAAATGAAAATGTACAACACCCATGAACCCTGTCAGAACATCTGAAAAATAAATGGTGAACCCAATGTGAAACTCTTCTCCTTCAACCATTTAGATTAGTCATGTTTGAGGAATTAAAATATTATAATTTCAACAGATCTATAAACCTGACACCATGTCCCATAATGGAAAAGGTGAACCCATCATGAAACTTACCTATGCATTGTGGAAGTTATCATTGGGAGTCATTGGTCTGTGACATTTTCATTGTTGATCCATATCTATATTTAGTAGATTGGATAACATTTTGGAATTAGAAATAAATGTTCTTGTAATTGTACTAATATCTGAATTAAACCACTATATACGATCCAATCTCTAATAAACTTCCATCCTAGGACTTGTAGGAACTGGAATAGGAGTATCCTTGATGTGTCAATAATTCAAAATTATGCATCTTCCATGACTACAACATCACTTTCTTCCACTAGGCACTGACTCCCCATCTCAACCTTTGAGATCATCCATTAGAGGGTGAACTACACCTTTTTTTACATTGATATGTGAAGGAGTGGGTGATTCCCATAATAGATATGGATATCTAGGACCTATATACATCCAATCCTCATTTATACTACATCCTAAGAGGGCTTCACCTGTGGAAACCACCCACCAGTCAGATGAAAAAATCTTTTGTAATCTCTCCCTTGAAAATTTTGATTACTCAATACCTAACACTGAAATTGAGGGGGGGATTCTTGGTTTATTATGGATATGTCCACTACCAGAGAGATGCTAAGGAGGTGTACCACAATTCCTTTCTAATGCAAGTACCGACTAACCCCACATGACAAAGTGCTGGTGCATTTCATCCTCACCTTGCCAGCCCTAATTCGAGGTACCCGATGCAAACCTCCGGTGAAGGCTTAGGGTATTCCCCAAAAAACGGGGCATCTGATATGTATCTAGTGGCCCCTACCACCAATGAAAACTCCCACAAGATAAAAAAAAATTAGGAAAATGGATCAAACCTTGCTTAATTGGGATTGATACCCAATCCACCTCATAGGCAGGCCATATAGACACATCTATTCACTTGAACCATCGACCACGATTATGAAAAACACTATGGTGATGAGACACATTGATTGGGTCTTCCCCAAATCATTATCAACATCCAAGATGGAGTTCCTCCATACTCTTCTAAAAACCATCACAGTGGTCATCCCCATGTTATGACTAGGAAAAGAGGTGTTCCTCCCCCCATACAGAACCATACAATGTTGAGTTACTCCACACTTCATTGATATTCAGTTCATAGTTTCTCCCCACTCTTTGAATAACTAGTACAAAGGTCCTCCCAATACTCACAATACCAATCAACATAAATGTCCAAACCATGTCACAACCAATCATCATGGAGTCACTACATGTTTCACTATGAATAAATATGGTGGTCCCACGCATTTCAATACCAATCAATATAGAGTCCCAAACTATTCCATAAAAAATAAGATGGAGTCCCCCCCCATGTTCTTACCAATTAGATTGGTGGTCCCCCCACACCTTCATCAGTCTGAGTGGCGGTCCCCCCCACTCTAATGATAGTTTTAAAAGATGAACTACCCCTATACTATCTAATCAATGCATTTTCCCCCCAACTTAAAAATAACATGCATAGAGGTCCTCCCCACACTGAAGAGGAACACTACCTTGATGAATCATCCTTTAGTGGAAGGGTGAAAACCACCAAAACAAGGATAAATACTAGGAAATTACAAGGCTTAATGGACCGCGTTGATCTTTCATATTCTTACGGGACATATGAATTGATAATAAAGCCTTCACCCCAAATCCCAGTGTCTAGGGAATGATTATAATGGCAAAAATTCACCATATTAGAAGATTATATCAATAGGATCCCAAGATCCCTACATAGGTACTTCGAGTTGAGGTAGTTTTATCCCCCATCCAGGGGATCATAGTTCCTTCATCCCCATAACCAATTTTTTACATCATTTCTACCACTACAAAATACAGGGGAGATAAGTTGGTATTTTCACACCTACATGTGGTGGAAACTCTTTTGAGGCTTATATATGTAACACAACCATTTCAAATGTGGTAATAGATCATTACCCAAACTAAAGAAATGTGATCATGTAGTTGGAACTACACCCAAGAGATGTCCTAGAATATATTGAATATTTGAATCGTGTAGTGTCTCTTATCCTTGTAAACTGACCATAGAGTATATCCAAATTTGTTCCACTACCCACATCTCAACTAGTGCCAATCAAAAAATAGACTGACCAAGGGCAGAACCCTTACCCTGATCAAGAGAACCTATGGGTGGTTATAGACACCAATGAACTATTTGTGGTGTTATGACTACATGAAAATCCAAAAAATTACCTCCTAGAGTCCCTTACTGGGGTATAATATATGTGTTCTCACCTAATTATTCGAGAAACACTCCACCCAATAGGACTATCTAGGAATCCTAGAGCACCTTGATGCCATCCATATGTAGTGATGAATTCTTGAGATCATTAAAATGCTTGTGGATCAATGAACCACTTTATTGAGACACCACCTGACTCTTCAACAAACCTACATCAAGATCCTCATGGTTCTCCATTTAATTGTGGTTGAAATGTATTTGAATGCATATTTTTGAGGATGGGGATAATATTATTTTCTCCACATTATATATTTATTCAAAAATCCTTATCTACTCACCGATGATGTGGGCTCTACTTCAGGTACCATAACAGTAAATATGGTTATCCTTAAACTATAATAGAATCATGGGAAGAGGGACCGTATTGTGGAGCCTGATAGGGAAAATATAACTGAAGGGGTGGTGCAGTACCAGGGAGAACATCTAACCTGTATC
Organism: Viscum album; assembly: GCA_963277665.1. Taxonomy (NCBI): domain Eukaryota; kingdom Viridiplantae; phylum Streptophyta; class Magnoliopsida; order Santalales; family Viscaceae; genus Viscum; species Viscum album. The sequence continues at coordinate 534,790,080 of OY728129.1, forward strand.
CTCACTCATCATCAGAGGCACAGTCCTGGCCTTGGGGATCCCTCTAATAAGGCATTTCTTCCTACTTGATGGAATAATATAAAGGGAAATGAGTATGTAGAACTCTCTAATCTATTTATTTTTTCACTAAAAACAAAGGAAAATATTATAGTAGTCTCCTTTCTCCAATAACTCAATGAGTATAAAGGGATCTTCATGGATCTCATTAAAGATCAGTGTCCAGATTATGCACCTCCCCATGGGACCCCATTTCTCAAATAGTGGAGAAAAACGTCTTCCTTGTCCAAACACCCCTAGTCGATCTTGGTTGCCCTACCCATCCAGTTAATGTATACGTTGGGAAATATGTTAAGATACCAAGGTATAGTCACTCAAATGGCTCGAGTAACATCATTATACTCCATGTGATCCATCTTGTTCCTCACATCATGCTAATAATCAGTATATCTATGTTGATGAGGATATTAATGAAATAATTTATAGAGACCCTTTAAATGATACTGAACCTCTCTAATATGACTTTTTAGCCACTCTAATTAATTTCATGGAGTTATTGTAAATGTGATAGAGGGATATCCTACCTGATATAATGCTTTACCCGATGTGGTTAGACAATATCCGAGGACCCCCTGATTTTAAAAATACAATATTTTCCCAATTAAATGGGATGGATGACCAACTATATCACATGGAACACTTCACTTGACAACACGAATAATTTTTGGAACCCTAGAACAAAAAAGAGGCTTGAAAAATTCACTATTTTGTTTAGAGACTTGAAGGTCAGAGTTTCTCTGGTATTGGCACCTGCCCATAGGGTCCATTACTGGTCACAGAGACCTGCATAGATAGATCCTCTACTAGTGCAGAACTACCTTGTGCATGAAAAGTATTTAGGACTTCTCTAATTGAAAAAAAATTCAGATGAGTGAGTAATATATTTTTTCACATTGTGAAAAGGTCACACATACTCACTCAAGATACCAATGACCCAAGAGTAGTTTCCAAGGTAGTACGATTTTTGTTTAAATTATGAGATGGTCCATTCCATTATTACACATATCATTCTAGGTTAAATCCATGAGTTTCATATAAGAATAAATTTATGGAATTATCCATACAACATAGTTGAAATTCATTCCCATTACATATTCGAGCACTTGCATGATGGCCTGAAAAGGTAGATATTGTCTCCTCTTTTAAGGAATAATCCCATGATATTTTAGAGTTATTGGATATTTTTCAAAAGGATCCTCACCATGTGGAACCTTATAATGAAAATCCTAAACCATTATAGAACTATTAGGTAGACCGTCACCCAGTGAATCCACCTTGACAAGAGAATGTTTCCCTAGCCCCTCTTCAAGGGAAGGCCCCCAAATTCCCATTAATAGATAGAGGGGAAAAGATATATTATTTCAAGGATGCATAGGTCCAAAAATATTTCAACACTTACATAGATAATGGTATTATAATACTACTAGAGTGAAATAATCCATAGGAACATAGACACACTGAATACCCCAATCATTAATTGTACCACTAGATTATTAGGCATACCGTAAAGGAATTCTATGTGTTTAGTGATTGGATCATGAACAAAGTGGTTTGTGGTTTGGTAAAGTTGGGGGATGTTCTGGCATAAGTGAAAAATACCTACACCAACCTACGCAACAACATAGTGGGTTTAAGTGAAAGATAGTAGGCTTCCATCCATGGGACAAAGAAACAAGACAACTGGTTGGGACACAAGGAAGTGTCCTACACCCATGGTGTCATCCAAAATTGCTTAGGTAGGCTATAACTTAATGTGATATCTACACCTCACCGAACAGATACTTCTACATCTACGAATCAGTCCTCCAAATACCAAAATAATATTTTTTAATTACTTATGGTAAATCATATTCTCTGTCTGGTGGTGAAGACTTATCACACACTCATCGACTTTTTTACATCCTGAGCTGGGAAATGCATCCATGATCATTATCAACATTGGATGAATTTAGTGATGACGCGAAAGAGTATTCCTACTTTAATGATTGGAGTTGGTAGACTACTACAAGATGACTGACATTAAAGAATACCATGGAAAACCATATGTTTTCTCTGGCTGACGCTTTCACTAGAATGGCCAGCAACATGTGAATCACTATATTACGTAAGCCAGTTCCTAGATCTGGGAAGTTCATGATAGTTGGACCAAATAATAGGATTTTCATTGAGCTTGGTAGGAACTATTTTTTGAGAATTATTTATTAGGTACACCTTCTTATCCAACCATATTTTCTTACCAAGAATCTTAGCCAAGATTACATCATGATAAATCTCATCCAACTAGATCTTTCCTCAACAACCTATTGTCATCTGACTGTGGTCTAGATCAATTCAGCTAGTCAGTAGATATATATTTCATGTACCATCCATAACTTAATGATTCATATGACAACATCCATCTTTCCCCCATATCGAGGAGTGACCCCCTTCAAAAAATCTATATATTCAAAACAAATTTTTGATATGTTGAATCACCTCATGGGCATACCGTATAGTCTCTCAACCCTTAATTCTCTTTAATTATTTATTAAAATGTGTGAGTTCCATGCAGAAGAAAGGAAAATTCCACAATAGTTTGTAGATGAGGTATATACTACACATTAATACTATGAAGATGAGTTAAATTTAAGGGAATATCAATACATCATCTCATTGTCCATGGAAGATGCAGGTGCCCTTATGAAGGGGAACCTAATCCCACTATACATTATATTCGAGTTCAATTTCATGGTAATATGTAGATTGATAGTGTAAATAGGTTCTGTGATTATCCTCATCGCAAAATGAATTCTCCAAAAGGTGGGACTGAAGGAAGTATATCTTAATCCCCTACGACCTGAAATTTTTGGGTTATAACTGGAGTAATAAGAAACTATGTGTTAGGGTTCAGTTGAAGAGCATGTTTGGTATATTGAAATCAAGTTTGTAATTCAATTTATCCTGGCATGATATGTCCTAAAAAATTCCACTCAATTGGCCCTAGTTTCATTCTCTTGCAGAAGTACCCTACTCTTACCACTACTTCCTGAAGTACACCCTCAATAGTTGATTAGTCATATTAAATAGTGATGAGTCTTCCTTTTTCCCATTGAAGATGAATATTTGGAATCTAGATACTACAAGAGAGAGGGGAAGTAGGTTCTTTCTAGTGTGATTGAGCACACCAATGAACTGATGACAACTGTATCCATTCCATTGGAAGATATGGACAATGTTTTCATTCTCCTAATTTATTTCCTAGATCCCACAATACTGGACAAGGGATGTTTTTTTTGACATAATGAAAAACGGTTTTGGAATACCTAAAAGGAAGAAACATATCTAGATAAAATCAAATACCCATACAAGATAGGATCATATTATATTAGAATCCCCTAATCCTATGAGGTATTGAGATATTCACCATATGGACACCATTTTATTGAATTACAAAATGTTCTACATATTAGGGTTGAATCGACCAAACTCATGTCTTCAATATTTTTTTAAAATTAAGAATAGATCTTGTGGTCCTAGGATTGATGAAATTTTCCTAACAGTCTCTATCTATATTTTCATGGTTTAATTGGAACCCATCCATAAGGATTCAGGTTTTCCTAAGAAGAAACAAATGATTTTATGGATTCAAATGATTTAGATGAACACCCACATCTTACCAATTTTCCTGTCTCAAATTAGGAAGATGATTTGGAATATCCCCTTCTACATTTGAAGTTTAAGTATCAACCCACATTAAAGAGATTATTCAGGTTAACATTTTGATCAAGGATGAACAAAGGATGATGCTAATCAACGCAAACTTTTCTCTAGAGGAGTAAAAAATGTATTTGGATTTCCTAATGCAACTTTGTGATGTTTATTCTTAGAGCTATAAAATGATTCTTGGACCAGACCCTCTGGTCTCGATTCAACATATGGGTCTCCCAATAAGTCATCATACAATAATGAATCCTCCCCCAAAGATGAACCCTTCTTATTGTGTTATAGTTTAGGATGGGGATGATAATATTATAAAAGAAACATTTGTTATAGAAATCCAGTACCGAATATTTCTAGCCAATAAAATCCCAACTAAGAAGATGAATGGGAAGATCAGAGTCTATATCGTTATTTAGGACCCTAACCATCATTTTTCAAAGGTTTACATTACCATTAGAAAGAAATATCTTATGATTTATGTATTAGATAGGTTCCAAGAACCCTATTTCATGTATGGATACATCGGGTACAACCATATCTATATGTCCCCTAAGGATGAGGAATCCACAACATCTAGGAAATCTAAAGAGACCTCCAACTATTAGGTGATTCCCTTCAGCCTGAAAAATTTAAGATAAAATTATCTACTTTCCAATGATAACATCTTCAAACTAATTTTTTATGTGAGTGTGGGTGATATTTAGATGAATTGGTAGTCAAATAACTCCATATTCAAGACCATATAAATTATCTGGAGACGGCGTTTGGATTCCAACACTCCGAACTTTTGGAAAATATCCCCTTGAAATTTGAATTTGGGGATTCCTTTGTGACTTTTTTGGACATCATCGTAAGATATAGAGGCATCGAGATAGACTTGGAGTTGATAAATGATATCTAGTAAATTCCTACCTCCAGTAACCTTAGAAGGCATAGGTCCCTCCATGGACTCAAAAAATATACACATCGATTCATCTCAAATCTACATGGGAAATGTAAATCCTTTTCAAGTATCATGAAGAAATGAACAATCTAATCAAGGGAAAATTAATTCCAGACACGTTTTGAGGAAATAAAGAAGTACCAAATACAACCTCCTCTGTTGATTGCACCAGTCTAAAAGAGTAATCTTTTCCTCTATGAGACAGTCTAAGATTAGTCCCTCAGTGCCATTCCCAACTAGAAATAAATAAGGGAAGAGGAAAGAACGTATACTATCTCCAATGTAACCTCCTTAATACAAAGACCAGATAATCCCCTATTGAGAAGAGATGCCTTGTGATGGTTTTCATAGTTCAAAAATTGTGGCCCAATATGTATCATCATTAGATATATATGGTGTCCTATGTAGACCTAATGACTTTGGGACATGGTAGATGAATTTTGGTGGGGCATCCCAGAGCCCAATTGGAATAAGGCTCAATGATCACAATCTCAATAGAGTAGTCCTAGGGATTTTCCTCATCACACCTGGACACATCACTCTACCATATGAATACATATTGTTAGATGGATGCCAGAAAAACAAGGTAGAGTATCATGAACTCATTACGAGTCTTGATATATCCCTTTAATTTTATGTCCCCTTCTTGTATGTGAAAACATATTATGAGTTTGTCATAAAACATATAAATGGTGACTATATAATCTGATAGCCAGAGCTAGTTCCCTTATAGGAGAGCACTCATCATCTATTGTCCTATTTTTTCTCTTCTATAAGTGACTCATGTCCCTTAGTAAGAGAATGGTCATACCGATGCATTGGTATGTTTATATATGTCTCTTTAGAAACCAATCTAGGATGAAATAATCATTTGTGTGGTGTAACTAGGGTAACTAATCCCCTAATTGTAGTTGATGATGATGGAAAATTTGTAAAAAAACTGACACTTGGTGCTTCTATGCCAGAATCCTTAGGATCCCCCACAATAGAGGTTATTCCATGATAGATATATACCGTCATTGAATACCTCTAGTCTAGGATTCTACATTAATATCGAGATGAGAAAGATAGAATCCATCAACCCACAGTACTGTTCACTTTCCACAACAGAACTAACATTGAATCAACCCTCTATAGAGTTGTTTTTTTACTAGGATCTTCTCTATAGAATTTAATGAAAAAATCTATCCCATGATATGAAATAATTCCATGTTGGGTCCTATTGTGACCATTGGGATTTATTTAAGCTTTTCAAAAAGATTTCGACATCGGGTTACTTTGGAACACTATTGTCCATAATTAAATTGACTATGACAAGAGGTGTCATGAATTTTAGATTAATGACAAAATTTTTCATCAACCAATAGATCTTGTAAGTATCCATATATTATCCACAAATCAATGAGAGGGTGGTGGGAGATTTAGTGATAAGTTTTTTATTATAAATTTCCCCAGTCATGAAACATATTTCACATACTATTAAATATTTATTTCCCTTCTATAAAAAAGTCAAGAACACATCCACTGGAGAAAAATAATTTACACTGATCAATAATAATCAAGAGTATCTACATACATGGCATGGTTTGGGGAAAATCCAATACAATAGTCCACTATAAAATAATCATTTTATGTGGAATTTAATTTGTAGGGAATTACCTTACACTCGTGTAGCACACTGATCAATAAAAGATTTCATATTCTTCTTATAGCATTAAATTATGTAACATAATATTCTAAAACATTTATAGTGATACTAGGAAAACATTCACAATTATGTTCTTTTAAATGTTTCTTCACTTAATTATCGAATAGCATGAAAGAACGTTCTCTGAACATTATAGTGAAACTCAATCCAGAGTCCCAGTTCAATTTCCAAGTCTGATATCTCAATATGATAATCTTTCTCTATCATAATACCATTGTAACAATTCTAAAAATCATCTTCCACAGCCCTTAAATCCCAATATGATTTTCATCGTCTGATTATCAAGACCAGTATGATAACCATCAAAGTATGATCTAGTCTCTTCTCAATTCTTCTTCAATCAAGAAATAATACTCAGGTAAGTAAAATCCAGAGGCATCTTCTAGGAAGAATTTTACAGATTCTGTATCTTCCTTTATCAATAGTACATCCATGTCAGGAAAGTTCAAATAATGTTATCCTTTCATTGGAAATGCAAAATGGTTTGGGTTATATTCTTAAAATTTTCCCACTCAACGTACTTATCGGAATCTCTATTTATCATTAATTATATATTCAATTATCACTTCATCAATTCTTCTCAACTCTTCTAAAATATTTTCAAATCTTATTTAAACTTTAAGTCACTTAACTCTTCATAAAAATCACCAGTACTATTATGATTCTATTTTTGCAATATGATTTATTTATATCAAAAAGGCATTTGGTCAGTCTTTTTTTTGACCACACGTAATAAATCTGAATATATATTATCCCATTTCATTTCTCATTACAAATTAAAAATAATAATATTCCTAATTTTTTTTACACATTAAGATTAAGACATCCGATTTTTTAATATATTTCTTTGCAACCCATTTTAGATGTACTATAGAAACATTAAATTCTTCATTTTATTTTCTCTCGACCCTCTTGATGCATAATTAGGGAAAAAAATTCGACCGGATGAATGGTTGACTACAATTTTGATCAAAATCTGATTTTGTTATTGTATTGAACACCAAAAAAATTACTTCATTTCTTTTTCATTGTTCCCAAAAAGAAAAAATATATCTACCAATGAGGATTATGATTCCATACCATGTTTGATGGACCAGTATCACCATTTTTGACATCAAAACATTCTTCACCTATCCAATTATGATATCAATGAACTTACAACACTAAAATTAATCAATTTTTTTTACTATAGTGAAAATATTTTTAATCTAAAGATTTAAATCTTTTGGATTTTTGAATGACTAAAAACTGTTACCTTAAATTTCAGTCATTATGATCAAGAAACCCTTCAAATCCTTAAAATAAATCCCAAAACTATGATCCCACACTAATGATATGATATTATAAAAAGATTAATTTAGAAAATTAATTTTTCCATAAGATAATTCTTGTATCATGAGTTAGTATTGAATTTTAATTTCTTTATTATCATCATTAGCATCATTTGAATTATAATGGAATGAACTATAGCCTCTCATTATTCCAACGACATCATGTTTTCTTACCAATCTTGAGTACGATTGGAAGAACTCTCCCATTCCTTTATCAAGCTAGAATCAAATGTTTTACAACATACATATGATTTTTGAGAAATAAAAATAAGTAAAGCATCATTATATTGACAGCGGATATAGTGAGCCACCCATGAAGTACCTCATTACAAATCTTCATTCATTTTGAGCAGAGGGTGAGTCTAATGAAACTTTTTTTCTAGAAATCTTATTTTTAATCTAATGTATTTTCTTAATAAATGATTTTTTGATGTCCTAGTAAGATGGTTAGTCTAATTTTACATTTTTATATATTGAATTGATTTATCATCTTTGAAAATAAAATAAAACAAAAATTTAAAAAAACTTCTTCAACATCCATAAACCTTATCGAGCCAACATGGCCACAGTAATCTCCTATTTTGGATTTGTTTATCAACCAAGATTAATAAATAACTAAACTTTGTAACCTTACGATATGGATTACTAAGAAACAATTAAAATCCTATGTGAGATAATTAATTATTGGAAACAATAATTATTGACAACCGATCCATGTGTCCAAAAGTAGTGAATTGTGAATCTTACTCAACTTTTCTTCATATATTTATTCTTCTTCCAATTTTCTTCTTCAACAATCCGGAAATCAAAAGATTCCAACAATAAATCCAATAAAAAGTTATAATTGTTCACAAAAATATATGTTTAGACCAAAACATACCCAAAACTCCCCTATTATAAATACATTTAAAAAAAGTTTATCACAAATAAAATGGATATTTTTATGAAACAATTATTCCTCATTATAAAACAATCTGTTGAAAAGATGAGAGAGGGGAAAAAGAAACCTCATACTTGATAAGAACCATGTTGGATTCTGATGTTCAAACTTATTTTTATTGAAAATGTTCTTTTGGTAAATGTTTTGGAAAAATTTCATAAACTTATTCTGATGTAAGAATATATTATAGATTAATTTCATTATTCAACACAAGGTAATTGATAAAATAATAATTGATATAAATATATTTTGAACCAGGATGTTTTACTAGATATCTAGTAGGGTTGATGGCATGTTGATTATCACAACCGAGGAGGAATGGTAACTTTAAATCATCAAGTAATTATTCCAAAAAAGTCTTCATCCACATAAGTTGAGTAGAAGCTTTTGTGGAATAAAAAATGTCATATTCAGCTGTGCTAAGAGCTGCTGATTTTTTTATGTGAAACCTGAAACAAATATTCCCTATAAGGAGAAATCTATTGGATTTAGATCTTATAACATTAACAGTTCCTTCCCAATAAACATATGAATTCCCATAGATGTCAATAAATTCTAAGCTATCATACCTGATTCCAAATTTTTTGTTCCTTTAATATATTAATGAATTATTTTTCACTTAAGTAAATATATTTTCTTAGGATCAATATGAAATTATTCCAACAAGGTTACAACATAAATAGTGTGGGGAATTGATAAATTAAAATCTACAAAACATCCCTCAACTTCTAAAACTGTATTTGGATAACATCCTTTACATCCCCATATTTATTCAATATTAGTTCCCTCTAAAATTGATGTAGAGTCAATTTTCACTTTTTTCATGAAAAATCATAAGAAGATCCTTAGAATACTTTTCTTCAGAAAGAAAAATATTTTTCTTATTTTTTAATATTTTTAACCATAGAATGTATTTCATTTTCCCAATCATAGAAATCTCAAACAACTTTTTTATCACTGTAGAAAATAATTCACAAGATATTTCATGATTCACTCTAACAATTATGTTATCAATATAAAAAATTGCGATAAGAGAAAATAATGACCATCCTATATATAAATATTTCTATCAACCATTGAATTCATGGAAATCATCATTCTCCAGAAATTATCCGATATAGTATACAAAGATACAAGAGAATTTTTTATTATATATAAGTATTTCTTCAATTAACACGCACAACATTCATCTTTACCAAAAAAATTCATATGGGTTTTTAATTTAAACATCTCATAAAGATCCCTATTAACAAGTCAATACTTCACATCCATTTGAAATATTTTAAACATTCGTGGAGAAAAAATAGAATGAAACATTATGATTGATTAAAATATTGGCACCATAGTGAATGTCTCGTCAAAATCAACACCTTCATTTTTTGAGTTAAATTTTCACAATAATATTTATTTGTTTTTTATAACTTCCCCTTATTCATAGAGTATATTTGGGAAAATTTATTTTTTCCCGTAACAATTATTTTATCCGAATTCATTATGAGTTCTAAAGTATCATTATTTTCAATTTGATGATGCTCTTCATTAATATCCTGAATGAATTAGAGATTGTAAAAAGATTCATTCAGATATTTCAGATAATCTTTTGAGTACAATTGTGATAAATGTTTATGTAATTATCATCTGACCCTTTTGATGTTAATAAATAATAATGTTTTTAGATTCCACTTTCTTCATCAGCATAAGATGATATTTTTGAAATTTTTCCTCATCAACTAAAATAAGTGAGTCTTATTATTCTTCTTTAGAAGCATTACATTTATCACTATCATTATCATAATTATCAACAATAATAATTTCTTCCCACATAACTCCCTAATAAGGAGAACTTTGTTTATCTTATTCATCCATTTCAAAAACGATCACATAAATAGAATATACTAATATTAAAATTTCACTATTGAATCATATGTATCATCTTTCTTCTAGAGTCTATTAATTAAAAATTCTATCTCCAACTCTCTTCTCAAACATGGAAATGTTTCCACCTTTATTCTACACAATACATGGAATCCCATAAAGTTTTATGTTTTTTAAACATTTAGTTTTGATAAAAAATAGTTAATATAGAGTCATTTATAAACAACATCTATCGAAAAATTAGTTTTAAATATTCACAACACTACACATTTCACACCTCTGAATGAAATGAGATATACAATTTTCCTGTAATAAATTATCCCCGTTTCAACAAGGATTGTGTTCTTCATTTTTGCAACCCCAATTTGATGAAGAGTGTACGTGGAACTATAATCAAGACTAAATAAATTCTTCTCAAGATAAAATTAAAATTCACCATTCTTATACTCAGCACCAATATCAGTTCTCAATTTGTTCTCTAAATACTAACATTCCTTTTCAGGTTTCCTATGAAACTTCTAAAAATTTTCCGATAATATGAATTATGTTTCATAAACATAACAGAATTATTATGAGTAAAATCATCAATTAAAGTGATGAAATTGTTATCTATAGTAGCTAATTATTTCTAATCATCCCACTAATTTTATAATGAATAAGTTCTATAGGTAATTCTAAATGAATCGCAACTTTCTTTTGTGCTGAATTAGTAATTTTTAATTTCTAATTATTAGGGAAATTACTTTCTATTTTTATTGATATATCAGTAATTCATCAAAAACTATATCTCTTAAATAACATGATCATGATTCTCTAACACATTTCCCTTAAATAATATTTCTTAAATAAACCTATTTTATAATTTTGAAGTAATAAGAGTTTTTTACATGTTCAACTTGGAAGAAGCTTGATTTTTTACATTTCCATATAGTAACTATCTTTCAACATTCTTCAATTTTCCAAATAAATCCACAGTTCCTAAAAATAAATAGTTGTATTCATAAAAAATATTGGAAATACTTATCTTGTCCTGTTTTACCCAATTAACAAACAAATATTTCTTGGAAATTCAGTTTTATTTCTTAAGGATGTATGATCCAACACCTATGATCCCTAGAGTTTCATCATTCCAAAATGTCATCATTACTTCTATGAGGACTTCCACATTTTTCGAACAAATTTTAGTATTATGTCATATGAGAAGAATATCCCCAATCAAGAATCCATGTTATTTATCATTTTCTATATTTCAAAATTGTTTTAATAGAAAGATCAATTTTTTTCTTTGTTCATCACCGTCTTAAGATAATTTCTAACAAAATTTTGTTTTTCCAGTAAATGAAAAGAAATATTTTTGTGATATTCCTAGGTTATTCACACATTTCAAAAATAATTTCCACTGGTTGGAAGCAATTATAATAATTTACACTGACCTTCAAAGGTTTCCATTAATCATCCTTATTAGAATTATTTTTTTGTGGGGATTGACTCCCACTCAATAATTTCCTTCTAGAAACATTTGAATAGTTGTGTTGTTCATGGTTTAACCACCACATAATTTCCATGTGTATGAATCCACAAAAAACCAGTAGCATTCATATAAAGAATATTTTTCTTTGAAACATCCATACTGACTGATGTTTTGAACATGTCTCTTAGTAACCTTATTTTCTTTCTTATCATAACAATGTTGACCAGTAACCTCTATATTCTCTAAAAAAACTTCTTCAGATTAGTTTTCCATTTAGGATTATCATAACTAGAAGTAATATAAACTTTTTTAGACACACAATGTTTATAATTTTTTGACTTCTCACCTTGTTGGTCATGTTCATATACACCAGTTTCCCATCATTCTTCTTTTTCAAAACATTTCCAGCTTTCTTCTCAATAAAAAATTAAGATTTCTTCTCAAATATTGAAGGTATATTTTGATCCCCCTAAGGTTCATCCTTATGAAAACATCCCCCTACATCAGATATATGTTTTTTTGATACATTCACCGAACTATTTTTCTTTAGAATTTTTTTTGTACATGTTTTGAATATTATTTATTTTCCTTTAGTTTTACTTATAGATGTTAGTTATGATTATTTTGTTTCTCTATAATCTTATTCAAACCATAAATATATTTCAACTGCTTTACATTCTTATCAGGATAACCTTATTTATTATTTGATGAGGAATTTTTAATTTTCAAACTAAAAATTTATTTTTAAAGCCTCCAAATATTTTCCATACATTCTTTTAATTATTCTTTATGATGAAATTATAATTTGGTTACTTATTCATGAGAACTAAATCTTCCGAATTCATCCATATTTATTATATTAATAAAATTATTTTCCCTAGCATTATTTGAGGATTTTTTAGATTCACCTCCATTATCTCGTTCTTTATCATCTCTATATGAGAAACATATCCTTTTGGATTTGGTAAATTTTATATTTTTCACTATGGAAACGGATTTATCATTATCACCCAATTTCTTCCATGAATTTATTGGGCTACATTATTCTTCACCAATATACTATTTTATATTTCTTTCTGTAAAATTATCCCCAATGTTCCGAACACGACACATTAGAAGCACGTAAAGGGAAGTTATCCATTAAATTTACATATACATAATATTATATTTTTAGAAAAAAAGAATGAAATTTCCTAATTATTTTTACATACATCATTTTCAGAACCAGATTAAGAAACATAATCTTCTTTAATAACCTTCTTATTCATTTATTTCTTGGATACTTTGAAAGAAATTTTTGTATGAACTTTTCTCCCTTTATATCATTCTCCCTTGTAATTTCATATGTGATGGTAGTGCTATGAAAATCATCAAGAGTTAATGTTACTATATCTATATCTTCCAACGATGAAACATTAGCATGAAAATCATTAAAAATACTTATTAAGATCATTTCAATGATAATAGAATATTATAACATATCACTAAGACAACTGATAATGATAAAAATGTCATTCACCCTGGTAAAGAAGTCCCTAACAGTTTCATACTCATCCAATTTTACATATTCATTATTCAACCTCCAGATTTGAAACTTTCCCTTATTTCATTTTTAATTACCTTTATAATTCTTTTTCAGTTTAGCATAGATATATTTTAAAATTAAAAAAAACCCCCACCCTTAAAATAAACCATTTAGAAAGTTATGAATGTAAAGAATTATTATCTCCTCCATCATTCTTAGGATTATTATTATCAATAGATTTATGATGAAATTTATCATAAATAGAAGGAAAACCATATGTTTCAACTTCAATAACATCATATCCAAGAGGCATGAGATATGAAATTATTATATCTTTCCATATATGATTGTTATTACCATCAAAGACATGAATACTATTACTTTGAATAATATTATGGTTTACTATCAACTTCTATTCAATAATTCGAGAAGGAATAAAGAATGGGAGCCTTTTCTTTTGATACCACTTTTAGTGTCCATCCATGAACCAAAAATCACTAAGAGGTAGAGGTGGTGAATTCATGAGAACTTTTTTATTTTATGTTTCCTTATACATTAAAAACCCATCACCACCAATTAGAGTTTGTTTCCTAGTTGAATATAAATCAAACAGACATTCATAGGAACACAAGAATTTACAATGTTCACAAATGAAAAATATTAGTTACATCCCTTTTATAGTTTTGAATTAGTAAATACCACATAATCCACTTGAAAAAAAAATCGTTTTATGTGGAATACAATGAGTTTGATTTTCCCTTGCACTTGTAAATATCGATGATCTATAAAATCGTGCATGTGTTTCAAGTAGAATGAAATGATGTATGATAATTTTTATGATTTGTTTTGGAAATTCTTTTTCAATTTTCAAAAATATTTACTTCAAAATAGTTCTGCACTTCCTTAACCAATTGTTGGGAGGAACATCTTATGAACTTTATAATTAAATTCAATCTGACTTCCATGTCCTATTTCCATGTCTGATTGATCAATAAAATAATCTTGATCAATCATAATATTTCTAAATCATTTATAAACTTATTCTTCCCCAATTAAAAAATCTAAATATGATTCCCCCTATTTGATTATCCTTCCTAATATGGTAACCATCTGAATATGATAACTTTTCTTCTCTTTTCATCATTTTTCCAACAAACATCTTTAGTTAAGCACAGTCCGAAAAAATATTATCCATATAATTCCATAGATTCTATCTCTTACTTTCTCAATAGATCATCTATTTCATGAAAGTACGGTGTACTTTTTCCTATTATAGGCCACCCAAAATGGTTGGGATAGATTTTTAAACCTGTCCAGCTCATCCAAACTCCATTGAAATTACTATTTCTATTGATTTATAGATGAATTTATGACTTCATTAATGATTCTTAAATCTTCTCAATTCTTTTAGAATATTATAAAAAAATTCATCTCCCTTTAGTATTATTAAAAAAATCAATCCAAATCCAAATCCAATTTCCCAATATGATTTATTTATTACAATATCTTCATTTCTCACCCCTATTTTCTTTACCCATAGGAAAAACATTCTGAATAAAAGATACCCCATTATGTTGCTCCATTATAATTGAAAAACAAATTTTCCCAATCCAATTCACTCAGTATCCCAAGGTCAATTGATTCTTAAATATGTTACACTTTAAAAAAAAATTGACATACCTTTCTAACACTGAATATTTATATATCATTTCGCTTAACCCACTGGATACCTAATTGAAGAGTAAAAAAAACTCAACCTGATTAATGGTTGATTACATTGTCGATTTGTCTGTGACATTTCTTTTGTATCAAACCGAAAAATAGCATTTCATTTATTTTTAATTAGTACAAAAAAATCCCAAAAAAACCAATCTTCTTATGATGATTACAATGGAATATCAAGTCTGATGGACCGATATTAGCAGTTGTGAGTTAAATAAAATGTTCACTTCCCTTTATAAAATATCAATGAATTTCGAAAACTCAAATTATTTCTCTTTTATGATTATTACACTCATCAAATTACTTCTCTAATGATTTAAACATTTTGGTTATTGGTATGAATGAAAATAAGAAACATTAGTTTCTATCATAGAAATCATGATAAACGTCCCTACCCTAAAAAAATATGTCTCCAGTGACCTCGCACTGATGATATATGACCATAATTCGTCCTCCTAAAAAACATACATTTTCCAAAATATTCTTCTTGTATAATGAATTCTTCATGAATTGGAATATGTTAAAAATAAGATTTAGTACCATCTGACATATAATTTAAATTTTTTAACTTCCCATTCAACCAAAAATATCTTTCTTTCCTACCAATCATCAATAATATTAGAATAACTCCACATTGACTACATCAAGATATCATAATATGTTTTAAAACATACATATGATTTGTGAGATATAGAAAATATTAACATATCATCATATTTACATCAAGACATGTATTAATCTAGATCAACACCTCATTATTATTTTTCATTCATTCATAGCATAGGGTGATTTTGATAAACCTTTCATTCGAGACATATTCTCTTTATCCTTATAGAATTTCATAAATATTGTGAGTCTGGTATCACGAATATGATGTTATGTCCAATTATCTATTTGTACAAAGTGAATTGAATTGTATTATTTGATAAAAAATTTAAATACACTTGTAAAACAGACTTCTTCTTAATTGAACACCTTATCTATAAATTTTTTCCTGAAATATATCCTCCACAAGACTGAGAATTCATAGCTCATTATAGTTTGAGGAATCATTGTTGTAGGTCCATAATCGCTAGAAAGATTTTTAGGGTTATTTCATTTAAACCATGAAGGATTTATTATCTAGATTGGAATAATTAATCCCCCTAAAAAAATTCGATGACAAATTTTTGATTGATATTGAGATAAAAAACATCATCAATCGACTCATAGTCTTCACAATATTCTCATAGGAATGAAAAACAACTTCCGTGAATCTGATTTGAAGAATTGTTTTCCGAGAAAAACATCAGGTCTCACCATACCCTCTAATACCTTGCATTTAAAAAAAGACAGATCAATATTTCCAATAAGACACTACATAACATTTATAATAAGATGTTGGGCCAAAATATTAGGAGTAAGATGGAAAATATCTCAAACTCCATTTTTACCTATCTGATGAAAACCTGGACTTCCACCCAGGTGACCCCATAATCCCTATAATAAAGAAACGAGGTAGTCCTTCCCATCAAAGATAAATTTCTATCACTCTGAATAGTTGTCTTGGACTAGTATACATGAGAAAAAATAGATGAAGTTTGACTATCTAAGCTAAAATCTATCAAAAAAAATTGTATTTGGGTGTTTCAAAATTTAATGAGGAAAAATAATAGGACATTAAGATTGTTCAAAAAGATGTTTTCTCTATTATTATTCCTCTAGGGAGAAATAGAAATGCATCTCAGAATGCTAATGATTCCCAAACAAATCATCTAATGATGGAACCCAAGACAGAAGGACCACACACTATTCATATGGGCTATTACAACGTAGCATACTCTATGATCTCCATGGATGAAGAGCACATCACACCTCCTTTATGGTGTATTTTCTAAATAAATACATTGTGTTTTGATATAAATGGGTCTAAAATCATGGAAGTAAAATTATTAGTAAAAATCATAAAATCATTAATTTAAATTGTGTCTGAGTATTCATATGAATGTGTTGTGTGGAATTGATCCTCCTTGGGAATCAATTTATGGTGTATTTTTCACTTCTTCACACTGAACATACACATGGAAGATTCTCTCACATAGTCCAAACTATATGAAATTAATCTAATATTCCATCTTCTGATATTTAAGACCATAAACTAATAGAAACCCTATTTTACATATAATATGTGTTTAGAAATATTTCTAGAGGTCAAGGTATTATGATCCTAAATTATTTCAATCCCCTATTGTCTGATTTATTTTTCCTTAAACTAAAAAACTCGACATCCGTAATGCACAATGTTAAACTATGGACTTACATAATATAAAACCAAGATTCTTATTAAATATTATAGAAGAGATTATATTTTCCACATTTGAAGATGAAATGACTTATACTATAAGTATGGGATGGTCAAGAAACCATAACCCATGCCCCAAATCTGATATTCCATATGAAAACCATGGGCTACATCAACTCCTTCTATAGAAAGAATTACCCCATTTTTGTCATTAAAATACCACTATATGTTCTAGATATAGACGTATCTAGATTCCCACCCTAATGGGATATGAATAGAATCTTATTAATTCATTCCATAGGTCCATCCAAAAAATTATCAATAATTTTCCCCTCATCCCATTTATGGTCCAAGAATTTCAACCGTAATTTATATGTAGTTCATGTTAAAATGTTCACATTGTAAGTAAGACTACTTGGATCCTCTCGTATCATGTTATTTCTCTACCATGACATACAAACACCCTTGATACCAACATCACCCCATTCCACGCATTGTGACTTTTAACTGTTGCCCATGGTCCATGCATTTTATCCATAAACTATTTTTCATTCCCTTCAGGGTACTTATTTATTACAATAACCACCATTGTATTCTTTCACATCATGTTTTACCATTTTTTTCTACAAATATACCTTTTGAACAAAAATTTAATCCAGAGTCCAAGCCTAAAAAATTTAAATTGACTTCCCATATTTCTGAAAATCTAAATTTAATGATTTTCCATAGTTAAGACCATAAGACCTTATATTGTGTGTGAGTAGAAACATAAGTGATTAATATGGTTTAAGGAATCAATTTCCCAATTTCCACATTTGGTGTTAACTCATACACCACACAAACATCCTCAAATCCCCATCCACTTACTCTAATCACTATGCCCTTAAACAGTGCATGTTTACATGTCTTTCCCATGGTTCACTTTTCCCCAAGTGTTCCAAGGGACCAATACATTGAACTATTTCTATAACTATGTGTTACTTTATTTTCATACTCATAGGATAAGTAGTTCATACTATTCTTTCATTCCCTAATCCCAATAGTAGATTCACTGCAAAAAACTTCATTACCTACGGTTCTATCAACCCAAAATATTTCAAATGCCTCCTTTAAAAAATAATAGCCATTCATTTACCTTGTTCCATTAATGGAATGCGATTACCTTAAATCCTGACATGTGGTAGAAGATAATGGTTAGGTTAATATGCAAGGCCCCCCATTATCCTCATCACACGATGTTAAACTGTGATTTAACTTTGTATAAATTTGGGATGCCTCTTATTAAGAGATGAAATTAACCTATATTAGATGGGGATGCTACATATGAAAAATATTGGATGAGAAAACCCCAACACCTTCATTGAACGATGTTAAATAGTGGGTTTACACCGTATAAATTATAGAATACACATATCCTCTTATGAGAAGATAAAGTGTCCTCATTAGAGTGGGTATCACCCTTCCAACATTAGTATTCTACAAAAATATGTATCTAACTAAATGTGGGTTTATTCACATCCTCATGGGATATGTAGTGACACCTGTATAATTCCACCTAGGCATAACACTTTCATTGAATAGTTATGGGGCCCTCTCTTCTAGATGACACGATATTGAATCAGGATATGGATTTTCGAGCTTAACGTGGAAGAGGGACAATTAATCCCTCCAATTGCTTTGGGATATCACTATTTCATGCCAAAAAATCCAACATGTGTCACCCATTCCCCCATGCAGTTTGATGTCTATGAATTTAAACATTTAAAAAAACCATGTGAAAACTAGACTACGTTATCAATCAAATCATAACTTCCTTATAATGTGAAATTTAACTGTATCCTTACCCTATACGAAAGATAAATGATGCATCATACAATAAGTATGGGATGGTGATTTACCCCATCTGAAATTTGGACACCTCCTATGAGTACGTGATGAATCCCACATCACCCGGTATAAAACCGAGATGAATCTTAATTTGAGATGATTTGATATCCTTTACTGAGAGGATTCCACCCTATTGACGTTAATCTCCTACCATACCATGTCTCAAAACTATGTTTGTCCTGATTCCTATCCTCATTTTATACATAGTGAAACTGATATATTCTTATGTGGACATATCTATTTCATCATCTACTATTTCAGACATTCCCTACATTTTCATCTCTGCATCATGACCTCAATTTGGATAACCATCATCCTCTAAACCTAAACTGGATCCCTAATGAAAATGGGGCATTGTTTCACTATCTAAACAACCATCCATGGGTCTTACCTTCAATTATCTCATTCCTAAAACGAAAAATCCTTACATTCAAACTCTAAAAACTATCAATCTCACATTGTTTCACCTCATATCAAACCTATATGGGTAGAAAACATATGTTTTGAACATGGTCAGTGGTTTTCCCCCATATAATATATATTCCCATCTATTTCTATCTTGGTCTAGGAAGTCACAATTGACCTCAAGGTAGTTTTAATCGACTTCTTCCTCTAGTTGTGTTCCCCCCTACAAGGAATGAGAACACCATACCGATTCTTCTTTCTCACACTGATCATGGATCACACACGCATATGAGAGAAGAGGGGGTTTTACCGAATTGAGGTTGAGACGCGATATTTCCAGTGGTATAAGATATATAACTACAAAATATTATTCATGTCTAAGAATAACAACTCTAAATAGTGTATGATTCTTATTGGGATTGTGTTTTGCGAGAGAGGGAAAATTTATGCCAACATTCATAGTGGGTTAATCAACTTCTAACACTACACATATACTCATCATATAATGTTAAACCATATTTCCATTATCCACACCTTATATAGTTAATCATATTTTCCAACATCCCAATCATATGACATTAAACTGCTCATCGAACATCCTTATCATATGATGTTAGACAGTGTGTCCAACGTCTTCCACATATAATGTTATGCTGAATATTCATAATATCTACTACATGATGTAAAACCATGAGGTGTCTTAGGACCATTCCTAGGAATTCCATTCCTTGGGTACCAATCACCTGCCATATCCTTGATGCCCTTTAACCATTACCCAAAATTTGAGATGCTTCTCCCCAAGATAATGGTTTTTTCTTTTTCTATAATGATACACACACCATAATGTGCTTTATGTTATGGTGGTGTATTTATGGGAGTGTTAGAATCCATTTAAACATTCAATCACATCATTTTCACACAACATGTGTCCCTCTATTTAGATCCCCATCATTCTCCACGTCTAAATTGTTCCCCAAACAACAATAATTTTTAGTCAAGATGGCTCACATACCATCACATGGAAACACTCCTAAGGACTTTGGAATACATTCTGAGACAGGTCTCATGATTCGAACATGGTCAGCAGTCGACCCTCATTTGATTGTCCCCATTCCTAGATAATGGTATAGATGCCATGTTTTGAACATGGTCAGTAGCTATACCATACCACCATGCCTCTCCCATTTTGTTTTAATTTTTCGGAATCATGATTTAAACATCACATTTCAATTTGTTTGGTAATAATTCAATGCCCCTAGAATTACCCCATTCATGCATTTTAAAACATCAGAAAATAATGTCAGCTATTCAAAGACCCTTGTTCACCATATACAACCCCTCTCATCCGAAATTATAAAATTTATAAGTTATCCAATGAATACCCTGAGTGATCAATGATTGTATAAAACTCTTATTTGAATAAAAAATCAAATGGTCTACCCTTTTTTCTCACAATGAGCATGGATCATATGAGATTAGGGATTGGTCATTGGTTATCTCATGAATATGATAAGTGTATGATAATAAATGGAAAAAACATTTTAAATCATAAATAGTTATAAAATAAATGAGGAATGGGTTTATAGGGACATCCAAATATTAGAGCCTCTCCATTAAAAAACTCCCATAATGATTGATGACATAGATCTAGTGCTTTATCTCATCCAACCTATAAGGAGCAGCCTACAAGTTCTACTATAACTCAACCATTTATTCTTTAACATCATCAACATTAGGGAGAATATATTTATCCCTGATCCTCAGATTGTTATACTCATCTTGATATTTATCCAGAAATTATGTAGCCTTTCCCTCTTTGGCACCAACTACTACCAAGTAGGTCTTCAAATTATTGATGACCATAACTTGAGAAGTTGTGAAAGCCATGCGATCATGTTCTAGACCTTATAGTTTGAAAATATACAGTTTATATGCCTAATGTTCCTTATAACCCTTGTATTTATGCCTTCTATTGGATATGTTTCAAACCTTCCATTCAAAAAATTCATGCACAACAAAGAATTCTTGAACCAGCACCTGAAAGTTGTTGGAGTCCACCATAATGATCCCCAGGTTGACTATTTAGTTTTGAGGAGATCCCACCTATTGTGGAAGTTCAACTATTTGGATATTGGTGATGAAGTTAAACACAAACCTCTAATCCACATGATAAATGATCTAGTTCACTTTAGAATCCTTCAAGAAAGAATCCTTGATTTCTTCAGGCGATACAGGATCATATGGAGAAATGACCTCCAATACATCATTCAACAGATCATATATAAACATTTTATTGGGTTTGATCCAATTTAAATATATTCCCATTCCATGGAATGGATCCTGCTAAGCCCCTTCAGCTATGGTGGAAGCTTCTACTACCCCTTGTGGAGCCTTTAAGGTGGATGAAACCAACCCATCCTCCTCTGATGCTTTGGTTGGGGTCAAATTTTAGTATTCTACTACCAAAACTTCCATCGTGGGTAATTCTGTGAAGGCATGTCCAATGCCTCCTACATATCAACTATAGGTATAAGAAAAATTTCTATCTCCTTCATTGTGTCTTTAGCTCTAAAAATATTCCTTTGATGGTTCCACTATAACTGGAACCACCACCGCAACCCCATTCTCCAGCCCTATCATGTGAACCATCTTAACTCCATCCATCAAGGGAATGATATTATTGGTCCTTTTTAGTGTAACATTCATGGTTGAACCATCCAATGTATCTTCCTTATCCATTTATGCTAGGATAATATATCCCAAAATCACTACCTGATCACAAGGCATAGCAGAATCAGATTATTATGTGGGTGGCTAAGCCCTAGATACTTCTTGAACAACCATTTCCAGATGAGTTAGCCAAACACATAAAGCTAGATCATTAATGGAATGGGATAAATTCGAAAAGCAGTTACATGAGTAATATAATCCAATGAGTATCTCATACATGTTCACATGTAGTCTCCCTATAATGGGTATCTATTTAGTGGTTGATTCCTCAGTAGTACACACCTCTTTGACCAATGGTTGGACTCCAATGACCTCTACATCGTCGAGGGCCCCCACAATCCCCAATTTAAGGTTTGAGGATCCCTCACCCTCTACATAATGATCATCATAGACCTACCCCTCTTCTTGTGATCACTGGTTTCTATAAAAGTGAAATAAGTAATTAGGAAATAAGTTTATGGGATGGGTGATGTCCTAAAGTGAACAATAATTAGATAGTTTACATAACCAATAATAGGATGTCCATAACTATTATAGTATTGGTATGATTAATTTTTCCATAATATTATAATCATTCACCGTCTGCCACACTAGATGTCTTGTGACCGACATAGACAACATGAAGGGAAGACATGCCCCACAAAACCGATATCAGGTTGATCAAGGGATTTGTTGTACTACGAATGTAGAAAAATCCTTTATCGTATCCATATCATTGCATCAGTATGGGGAAAATGGAAACCTACCCATGAATGATATAGCCCAGTGAGATATATCCCATCATTGACTAGATATTTCCACACCCATCTATGGGTGTTGAGTTGCTTATGTTGTCCCCAACGATCCCAATATTTGGGAAATACACCATCTTTTGGAACATATGGGTGACATACTTACTTCTCTATGTGTTGTACATACACCCTCTAGATCGCCATAAAGGAACACCTTCATATAATAACTACATTCCCAATAATTCCAAACCTGATGGTGCTACATCAATATCTCCATAATGTGCCTATTCCAGCCCTATGACAGAAGCTCTACCAACCAGACCAACCATACCTCCAGGATTCAAACCTAACACCACTCACCCTTAGCCACAAATCTATGGGGAAACTCCTTCATCACCAATAGTGGTTCAGTTCCTGAAAATATATCTTAGATACATGCTCTCAAATCTAAATGTGTATTCATGGGTGAGTCCATACGCAATAGTAGGTTCTAGAAGTTTGTTCCTCCCACTGTTATCCTTGTGTGTGAACATACACTTGATCTACCTTAGGACGTAAGTATGTTTTTCATGATACACCACCATGTATAACATTGGAATCAGACATTGTAAGCATCATAACTACCTGATGAACAAATATAGGTTGTATGGATCATAGATCCTGTTGACATTATCCAGTTACATTGGTATCCCATATAGGAAGGCCCGATGATATGATTGTTTCTAGACGGTTCCTATTACATCACAAATATATTTCCCCATTGGAAGGGGGACATTTAAATCCTAAATAAATCAGCTAGACTGGCCTTATCCCCCACCTCCACTAGGCCCAACATGAGTGGGAAATTCTTAGTGATGTTCAAAATCACTGGTTGGAATATCATAGTAGGACAGGAGATACGGGTTGGGGACCCAAAACCCCCATTTGTGTGGCCCCCCATTTAAAAATGAAGTAAAGGGTCCCACACACACTAAAGAAATTATTCAATTTAGTGTCATGGAAATGGATACGATATAGCCTCTCCTCTACCAGTACAACTAGGTTGATGTTATTCCCCATTGCCAAGATCCCCTCTATGATGAAGGTCCCCGACCACACCTCATTGTATTTATTCATCAAAATGAGCATCTATACAAAGATCATCATGACATAAAAAAACTATCCTGACCACAAGTGATTTATGTTCGATGTTGTATCCCCATGTCAGCCACTTTCTTGACGTTAGAATCCTACAGCAATACTGCTCCCTATCCAGAAGGAAGGCCCATGCGAATTTATGTGGTCTTCCAAGTAGTTTATCCATTTGATAATTAAAGAAGAATCCATACTATTTAAGGAATTGATTTTCCTTCATTTCTTACTTCCATTTACTATTCCCTTTCACTAACATCACTATTGACCTCAAAAGAGATGGAATATTCTCATGGTTCTCCCAAAAATTCTATGTGGGTAGGAAATCATCATAAATAACCCCATGTATTGGGATCCCATTTATCTGGTGAGGGTCCTATAGGATGATTCCAACACTTCCATGATTATTATAGAAAGTGTTCATCATTGGATTCCACAAAAACATTATTTATGGTGTGATATCCTGTTGGTGGTAAACCTGAATCTTTGAGGCCCATGTTTCCTCATAATGTAACACCCCGAGATTTTGTGTATTATAATTTTTCAAATAAATTTAGCCTTCATGATTTTTATAATTTCACAAAAAATTTGTGATATGTTTTTATATATTAAACAAATAAGTCATACATTTGTTATATGGTACACTAAGGTGATATTTCACTACATGCAATACCATCTTGGCTTGTGTTCCATGCAACCCTGGGATTCTGTGAATCAACACTTTATAATCATAATTATTTAAACGTGATTGTCATAACATATTCATTAAACATAGTAATATAGATAGTAATAATTAATTTTTAATGTTATTTATAATAGTTTCAAAAACATAAATCATATTGAAAAATAAAAATATTTGTTTTTGGTAAAGTCATTATGTGTT
Source organism: Viscum album (assembly GCA_963277665.1). NCBI lineage: Eukaryota > Viridiplantae > Streptophyta > Magnoliopsida > Santalales > Viscaceae > Viscum > Viscum album. The sequence continues at coordinate 534,815,399 of OY728129.1, forward strand.
TAAAAATAATATTATTTTAAAGGAATGTATATTTTTGTCCTTCAAGGAACAATACATAAATTAATTTGAGACTATAATATAAATTAAATTTTAAAAATAAACCTAAATTTATAATTTTTTTATAATTATCTTATTGTTATTTTTTTTGGATTTTTCACAAGAAACATCATTTTTGGATGAATAGTGAAAAATACTAAATTTAAGTTCAATACATCTTTTCCATTTAATATATATATATAGATAAATTAAATTTTATGTTTATTTTAAAGTAAAAATAAATAAATAACAAACATATGAATACAATTATGGAAATTTTAACCTTTTTTTGTTCAATTTAGATATAAAAGCTTAATTAACATTTGAATGTTCTCATTTAAAAAACCCACAATCTCTCCATGTATACAGGATTAGCATTAAACATAATTTTACTGCATCAATGAATTCAATATTGAAAATTACACATAAATATTTTTATTTAGTTAGATATTTATTTTCTAGGAAGAAAAAATTAGAATTTTTCCAAAAATATTAGTTATTGTGATTAAAATTAATTATATCGATTAAGGTAAAATTAAGCTTAACAAGGGACTAAGATTTAAAATTAATGACCAAAGTGGCATAGTATCTTTTACAACACCAATTGGATTGACAAATTTCATCCCTAAACCTTACATAAATGATTTTTTTGGGGTTTTTAATTAACTTTTTTAGGTAAAAACTAATATACACCAAACTTGTTTTGAAAAATACTAAGTGTGTCCCCTCATCTGCTATAAAATGGAAATCCCACCTTCCACTTACTCACACCTCTCAAGACACATTGTATTGAACATGATCTTCCAAAAAATATCCTAAAAATATCTCCCCTCAATATAGAATCCTAAAATTTGGTGAAATACATCCATGTATTGTAACACCCCAAGATATCATAGTACGTTATTTTTCAAAGTAATTCAATATCTTGCACTACACGCAACACTGAGTTCAAGTGCACCATGACATACCAAACTAGAAATTCAAAAGCGATTATGAATAGTATTATCTAAGATTTGAACTTTATATAATCCTTATAATTTTACCATCCATATTATGAGTTTATTAGACATAATGTAAGAACAAATATATTTTTTCAGATAAAAGAAGTATTTATTTCAAAAAATGCAATTTTACCGCTTTTTAATGATGAAACATTTTTAAATAAAATATTGGAAACATTTATATATTCAACTTGAAAAAATAAAAATCTTTTTTAGAATCAAGACATAAGAATTTAGTATAAATGATTTTTGGTGTTTTTCTGATAACATTAATATTTTGGTGAATAGTTAAAAATACTATATTTTAACTGAAAACAAATTTTTTAATCAAAATAATTTATAGTGTTAAATTATACATTTTAATGGTTTATATGTATATATAGATTATATTTTTATCATTTAATCCAAATTTGGTCATTGTGAGTAATTTCACATTGAGATTGGACATAAATAAGTGTCAATATTTTGATAGATATTGTTTCCTAAAAATACGCCTTTTGGAATTGGCGACGAGAATTAATTATAAATTAATAAATGAAACACTTATGTTTCTAATTTGGTAAAGTAGACTTCATTTTTGAATTTGGAATATCAAAATTAGCTTTGGGGGAATTTTTGATATTTTTTTGAAAACATTCAATTTTTGACGAATAGTGAAAAAACACTGAGTTATTGCTCAAAATTGACATTTTTATTTTAAAAAATATTTATGTTATTTAAATTTGTTTTAGGTAAAAATAGATACATAATACCTATATAATTTCAATGTAATTCATTGGAATCATTTTACAATATGTTTAGATATATAAAAATTGTATTTAAATTTTACCGTCTTTTACCCACCTCCGTGGAGCATTTGCAAAATTACATAAAACTTAACTTTACCTCTTCATTGAGTTGAATTTCAAAAATCCAAGAGACATGTTAAATATCATGGAGTAAAATTTGGTTTAATAAGATATTTTTTTGGTGAATAGTAACTATTTATTTTTATTTACCACGTTTAAAAGTAAATAAGGTAATTAAGGTTAAAAATTATATTATTATTTCCCAAACACATGTCCTAATTCTATTGGATAAGTGTAATTCGACCAAAAACAACATTAGGAATAAAATATGACCCTTTAGGTCCACTTGGATTAGATCAAGACATTTATTATTATTTTATTTAAAGAAGAGTTAAAAGAGTTAAAATCAAAGTTTATTAACTAAACTATTTTCAATATAGGGTTATACATAAGATATATTTGACTATAAATATTAAGTAGAAATCTAAAAAAATTTCCTAGATAATAGTATTTTATTTATAATTTTTAAATATTAAATAATTAAATTTATTAATGACACAATGATGATGCATAAATTACCTTATTAATGAAAGAATCAAATAAATGGTCTTATAAATATTAAAATAAATATAATTTCAATGATTTTATGACATAAAAGAATTTTATAGGTTAATATTACAAGTTTTTATTGATTCAATGTACTGTTTTTGAAGTAATAATGATGTTATTAGTTTATCAAAAAAAATACAAAAGAGTGTCCAAATTAACATAAATTAGTTTTTAAAAAATATATTATATTATTAATTGATATAATAGTCCTAAAAATCCAAGGTTCATCCAAAAGACCTATATAATAATATATATGACATTAAGGAACCAATTGGGGTTCTATTGGAATTTTATAGTAAGTTTATTAAACATATAATATAAAAATACAAGGAGACATGGTAAATGTGAAACTATTTAACTAAGAGTTAAATATAAAAGTTACATTTCGTATGGTAAACTAATCATGTCTAAAACCTATTTTTTGGGTTTTTTTTAACCCATACCCACCTTATATTTTATATAATTAAATTTGGAGGCATTAGAAACCAAAAATGAATTTATTATAAAATAATATTTTATGTTTTTCCTAAGGTTCCCTCACCCCTCTTCTAAAAGGGCACTTCACCTTCTCTAAAATTAACACCTACAAAGCCATTTGGATCGGCCAAAATCAGACCAAATATCCTCCCAACTATCCTATCATCATCCTAGAGGCCTTATTTTGGTCAAAAAGCCAACTTAGGAAGCCCTTTTGTTCAAATCAAATGGAAGAACCCGAAGAAGAGGTAATTATTTCACTGCCCTCTTTCACGTTCTCTTATTCTTCCAATTTTTTATTGTTGTTTCCATTATAAAATCATAACTCTAGTATCTTCTATATACTGTGATGTTATGATAAATCTGGCACAACTATATTGTTTATTCTATCTATCTTATGAATGATAATGTCACCATGCATGCGTACGTATGGCTTACCATCTCCACAACGTGGTTTAATTTGTTATTCAACACTATGTTATTTGGATGGATATAATGATGAGTAATATGTATATAAATAAAGAAAATATCACCATAATGTCTCTGAAAAATAAATATACCATCTAATTACACACCTTTATGGAAATGATATTGTCTCTCATGCGTACTTACGGATTACCGTCTCCACGACGTGATGAGATTCATTTCCAGGTTCATCATTCATAGATGATTATAAAAATATATATTACTAATAATTATGTAATATATGACATAAGAATTCTCATTGAGATATATATATATATATATATACTTACATATATCTTATTCACTTAGTTCTGTTCAATACGATATGAAAATGGAAACAACATTTATGCGTTCATGCAGACTACCGTCTCCATAAATGGAGTTTTTCATTTCACATATATGTCTATTATACATATATATTATAAATATATATGATATATAAATCATTATTTATATTCTGGAAGTATTTAAATCTTGATCTAAGTGATAAAATCAAGAGTCACAAGTTAAAACACATACGATAACGAAAACAATTAATACCCTAAATTTTAATTTAACATGGAAATTATTATTAAATGGGTATTATAAAGTCTTAAAGGAATCATGTATGATATCATAAATATTAATATGGTTCTGGTATAATTTAATTACATACTACAATCTTCATACAAGAGGTTAAATGTATCTTCAACTAAAAGAATGTGCAAGGTAAGGGTTAATTTCAGAACTTCATTATTATCCGAGATTGATAATGTTTAAGTATTTACTAGGACATTTTTATCATCCATGTCCATTTTTCATTGAAATGATTTTGAAATAAATATTTTACTAATTTTTGAAAGGTACTTTTTATCAAGATCAAAATTTTAAATGTTTTAAAGATTTATCTATCTAAATATTATTAATTAATTTCCATGTTTTCAAAATGATTTTAAGGATTTATTTATATGAACACGAATGTTTTGAAATGATAATTCATTTCAAAATTTTCAACATTGTATGGGACACTTTGATTCAAAAATATCATTTAAATTTCATATTTTATAACTGTGTGACATCTATGTGATCTAAAAAAAATAATATTTCTCCCAAAATGTTTTACTAATCATTTTCAACTACGACAACATCCATTATGGGATATTATTTCTTGATTAGGGTTGATTTATTATAATAAAATCTTCCATGTTGTATTGAATGAGTTATGATATGTTTGACTGTGGATGATCTATTTTTATTCAATTCATGGTTTATGGTTAATGTAATGAAATTTAGTATTCTAGTTTTAATACGAATGTTTAAGTTATGCTTCAACTTTTTCATATGAGGAATGTCGTGGACTTAGTAAGTGAAGGGTGGAGCCCACTATTACTCATGGATGCATCGATAGGTCTCATGAGACAAACTAGTGTCTTGGAACAAGGCCTTGACAAAAATTTTATTTTTAGTCTTGGCACAGGGCCTTGAATATGTGCTAATGATTTCTGGAATTAGGCATTTCATCATTATGAAATTAGTTATTACACGTGATTATTCGATTAGTAGAATATCCATGTGCATGTTTATATAGTAGTATTGTTTTTATTTTTTTCATATTATGTTCATGTTTAAGTATAAAATGGATGTTTTTTTCACACATCTTGCTTGAAATGTTTATAGCTTCTACTAAATTACTTACCCTTACTGGGCCTCTGAGCTCACCCATTTTTTTGTTTTATTTTCCAAGGATTCCAAGAACTTTATTATGATTGATATGTAGGGTTATGATTAAGGGAATAATGTCATTCTCAAATAAATATTTTTTTTGTATTGTATGTTATAAAGTGTAATGTAATATTCATGTATACAATCTATTATCCAAGACTGCTAAACTGATCATTTTTTCGGGACATTATTCCTTGTAATCATGGAAATGTATTAAAATAATGCACCGAATATGGGAATCTAGGGTCGGGGTGTTACAGTTGGTATCAGAGGAAGTTAAGCAACAACATTGGAAACTAGATTTTGATAAACTATGATTAGACCACATTACTGTATGATATAATTTGAAGGTTATTATAGAAGAACCTCCTAGAATTTTGGAAATGTAATGATTTTGTGAGTTTTTCCAAGAAAATACATCCCTGTCTTGATACGAGTAGATAGAGGTGGCTCTGGAATAGATGTACCTTTGGGTAAAACCCAAAAACACCGATTTGAGCTAGACTCGAATGGTAACTAGTGCACGACAAAGGGCCTTGCTACACTCTTGGTTACGACACTCCTCGGGGATACACATAGGATAATTCTCATTTTCCTTGCAAATCATTATGAAGGATTTACAAGTATATAAATCCTCAAAGAAAATATTTTAATATATTATATCCATATACTGTTCAATTTAAATTATGTATTTTATGAGTTTGGAATTATTCATTACAATTCATAAACTGACCTAGTGTATGCCATTGTATAGAAATGGCACGCAGGAGAAGGATTGTGAACTCCATAAATACTTATAATCTAAAGTGTAACAAATATCATATCTTTCACGGTATTAAGCCAACATTTAGAAGTGAAATAGTCTCCCATGTATTCTCAACATATGAAGAAATATAATCATGTGTTAATAAGATATGTAAATGTTTCTATGAAACCTATGGCTTTGAAGGGAAGAAAGAGAAGAAAAGGTTGGAAGAGAGAAAGATGGATAAAGGGAAGAAGGAAAAAAGTATTTTACCATAAGTGATAACTGTGGGAAAAAAACCCTGGAACTTGCAATAAGGGATTGAGAGTTTGTTATAAGTGTGGAGAAAAAGGACACCATGTACATGACTACAAGGGTAAAAAAAAGGTTTCAAATGTACAATGCTTAATCTTCAATGAGTTGGGACACTACGCGAACCAATTTCCAAATCATCAGAGTATGCCCCAAATGATGCTATTGGATAATAATCAAGTTATGATACTAACAAATATGAGGAGGAATGATTCGAGTTCTTATGTTATTATTAAAGAATTATTTCATTTGAAAGTTGTATCAATGATGTACTGGTTATAATAATTATGGAGTATATAAGGAGTGTACAGTAGTATTATTTCATTAAGGACATGATATTGTGTGGAACCTAAAAATGTGACTCAATAGCAGGTTAAATAATTGGAAAATATCTAGTTGAGAGAAAGATAAATCATAATATGGTTCTGATACAGAGGTAGTGATTTTGGAATAATACATGTTTGATTTGGATAAATTATATTGGATATTCTTGACTAACTTGAAACTAATTAATGATTTTTATATTCCATCATTGTTTGATTTTACAAAAATTTTGGATAGAAGGAGTATATACAGTATTCTGAAATGAATAATGCATCATGAATGTAATTAATAAGGTTTGATGGTAATTTAGGATGTTGTAGTGTTTTAAAAGAATACCTGATGAAGGTGTTCATATGTTATTAAGTGAAAAAAAAGATCTTCATTGTGTTTAAATTCTCTATTAATTTTGGAATGTGAGTTTCGATAGAATTATTTTGGATAAGTCTCGTTTGAGATTATTTTTGGATTTCCATAAAAAGGACAACCTGGAGGTCGGGCAGAAACCTGTCACATCCATCAAGGACACGAGACTTGAACCCGCAACTGAAGGGAAACAAGGGTGTATCACCTACCACTAACCTACGTGATATTAACCCACATAATATCATGAATTGAATAATGTAGTTTTTAAGGGTCTGGTAGATGAATTATAAATTCATTTTTTTGGAACCCTATATGAAAATAATAAATAGAATATATTTTTTAATTCTATTATATTTTAGAGTGAAAAATGATATTGTGGTAGAAATTAGTTAAAGGATGTAACTCTACTTGTCAAGTATATATTTTTTTCTTCTCTTATTCTAAGAAGAAATTAATTCTTAAAATTTAGGTAAGGGATCTTAAAACAAAAAATCTGTTATCCTAATACATTATGTTTTGTGGAACCAATGATATTTTAAATCATTATAGATTGATGGCTTTGAGGCCCTCAATTATACAATTGTTTGTGACTAATGAACTCAATCACTCTTTATAAATAAATACGTTTCTCCCCCAACTACGTGTCTTTAATTTCCACCAATGTTCTCCTAATCGAGATCATAATTTAGTGGTTAATTTTTTTATTCCCCTTTTCCTTTTTTAATACTAAATTTTATTAACCTAATTTCCGATGTGGGTTTTCCCACAATGGTATTTTTTATTTTCAACCTTTTATTTTCGAAGAAAAATTTCAAATTGGGAGGTGAAATTTATTCAAGGAGGGAAGAATGTAACACCCTAATATTTAATAGTACATTTTTTTTTCAAAGTAATTCAATAAATTGCACTACACGCAACACTGATTTCAAGCGCAACATGACTTACCAAACTAGCAGTTCAAAAAAAGTTATGAATAGTATTAACTGAATTTTGAACATTATATAATACTTATAATTTTAGAATCCATAGTATGAGTTTCTTAGACAAAATGTAACAACAAATTCATTATTTTAGATAAAAGAACTTTTTATTTCAAAAAATTCACTTTTTCCAACTTTTAATGATGAACCTTTTTAAATATAATATTTGAAACATTTGTATATTCCATTTGAAAAAATAAACATCTTCTTTAGAATTGGGAAATAAGAATTTAGTTTCAATAAAGTTTTTGGGTTTTTATGATAACTTTTATATTTGGGTGAATAGTGAAAAATATTATATTTTAACTCAAAACATCTTTATTTTATCAAAACAACTTATAGTGCTAAATCATCCATTTTAATGGTTTAGAAGTACAAATAGATTATATTTTTACCATTTAATCCTATGCTGGGCATTATATTTAATTTCACATTGATATTGGACATAAAGAAGTGTCAATCTTTTGATAGATATTGTTTCTAAAAAATGTGCCTTTTGGTTGTGTCAACGAGAATTAATTTTAAATAAATAAGTGAAACATATATGTTTTGAATTTGGTAAAATAGAATTTATTTTTGAGTTCGGTATATCAAAATTATCTTAGGGTGAATTTTTTATACTTTTCTAAAAACATTGAATTTTTGATAAATAGTGAAAAAACACTGAGTTATTGTTTAAAACCGACTTTTTATTTAAATATTATTTATTTTATTTAAATTTATTTTTGGAAAAAATAGATACATAATACCTATATAAGTTCAATTTAATTCATTGGATTCATTTTATAATAATTTTATATATATAAAAAGTATATTTAAATTTTACTGTCTTTTACCCACCTCTAAGGAGCATTTGAAAATTTATATAAAACATAATTTTACCGTATCTGTGAGTTGAATTTCGAAAATCCAAGAGACACGGTTAATATAAAGAAGTAAAATGTGGTTCAATAAGATACGAATATTTTTTGGTGAATATTAACTTTTTTAATTTTATTGACCATTGTTAAAAGTAAATACGATAATTAAGGGTAAAAATGATATTATTATTACCATAACACATATCATAATTCTATTGGATATGTTTAATTCTACCAAAAACATACATAGGAATAAAATATAACCCTTTAGTTCCACTTGGATTAGATTAAGACATTTATTATTTTTTTATTTAAAGAAGAGTTAAAAGGGTTAAAATCAATTATTAATAACTAAACCATTTTTAATATATAGTTATACATAAAATAATTTAGATTATAAATATTCATTAGTAAGGTAAAACGACCTCCTACATAATTGTATTTTATTTATAATTTTTAGAGATAAATAATTTATTTTATTAATGACAAAATGATGATGCAGTAATTACCTTATTAATGAAAGAATCAAATAAATGGTATTATAAATATTAAAATAAAAATAATTTCAAAGGTTTTATGACAAAAATTAATTTTATAGATGAACATGACATGTTAGTATTGATTTAATGTATTTGTTATTATGTAATCATGCTTCTATTATTTTATCAAAAAACAAATACCAAAGAGTGTCAAAATTGACCTAAAATTGTTTTCAAAATAAGTATTATATTATTAATTGATATAATAGTCCTAAAAATATATAGATCAGCTAAAAGTCCTATATATTAATATATATGACATTAATTATCCAATTTGGGTTCTTTTGACATTTTATAATAAGTTTATTAACCATATAATGTAAAAATACAAAGAGACATGGTAAATGTAAAACTATTTAACTAAGAGTAAAATCTAAACATTAATGTTAATATGGTAACCTAAACCTATCTAAAACCTTATGGTTGAGTTTTTTGAGACCCAAACCGTACTTATATTTTAAATAATTAATTTTGGAGCCATTATAATCCGAAAATGAATTTATTATAAAATAAAATTTTCATTTTTTCCAAAGGTGCCCCTCATAGCGCTTATAAAAGGTAACTTTCCCTTATCTCAAATTCAAACCTCCAAAGCCATTTGGCTCGGCCAAAATCTGCCCAAATGTCCTCCCCACTATCCTAACTTCATACTAGAGGCCTTATTTTTGTCAAAAATCCAACCTAAGAAGCCCTTTTGGTCAAATAAAAAGAAGGAACCTGAAGAAGAGGTAATGATTTCACCTCCCTCTTTCATGTTCTATTATTCTTCCACTTACCCTTTATTTATTGTTTCCATTATAAAATAATAACTCTTGTATCATATATATACAGTTATGTTATTATAAATATGGCACAACTATATTCATTATTTTATTCGCCTTATGAATGATAATGTCACCATGCATGCGTACGTACGGCTTACCGTCTCCCCGTCGTGGTGTAATTTGTTATTCAACACTATGTTATCTGGATAGATATAATGATGAGTAATATGTATATAAATAATGAAAATAACATGATAATTCCGATGTAAAATTTTTATACCATCCAATTCCACACCTTTAAGGAAATGATATTGTCACTTGTGCGTATGTAAGAATTACCGTCTCCACGACGCGATAAGATTCATTTCCACGTTCACCAATCATCGACGATTATAAAAATATATATTAATAATAAGTATGTAATATATGACATAATAATTCTACTGGATATATATATATGTACTTACATATATCTTATTCACTTATTTTTGTTCAATACGATATGAAAATGGAAACAGTGTCTATGAGTACGTACGGACTACCGTCTCCTAAAACTGTGTTTTTCATTTCATATATATGTCTATTATACATATTTATATTTTAAATATATATGATATATAAATAATTTTTTATATTCTTTAAGTATTTAAATGTTGATCTAAGTTATATAATCACGATGAACACATTAAAACACGTACGATAAAGAAAACTATTATTACCCAAAATGTAAATTTAACATAGAAATTATTATTAAATGGGTAGTATAAAGTCATAAATGAATCATGTATGATATCATAAATATTAATATTGTTCTGGTATAATTTAATAACATACTACTATTTTTATACAAGAGGATAAACGTACCCTAGACTAAAGGAAAGTGCAAGGTAAGGGTTAATTTCTCAATATCATAATTATCTGAGATTGTTTATGTGTAAGTATTTACCAGGACATTTTAATCATCCATGTCCATTTTTCATTAAAATGATTTCAAAATAAATATTTTAAGGATTTGTTAAAGTTACTCATTATCAAGATCAGAATTTTAAATGTTTTAATTATTTATCTTTATAAGTCTTTTTAATTAATATCCATGTTTTCAAAATGATTTTACATATTTATTTATATGTACATGATTATTGTGAAATGATAATTATTTTCAATATTTTCAAAGTGGTATGGGACACATTGATTCAAAAATCCCTTTTAAATTACTTCCTTTATAAATGAGTTACTTCTAGATGATTTTACCAAAAGGATATTTCTCTCAAAATGTTTTACTCATCATTTTCAACTATGACAACATCCTTTACTGGATATTATTTTTTGATTGAGGTTCATTTATTGTAATACAATCTTCCATGTTGTATTAAATGAGTTATGATATGTTTGACTGTAGATGTTCTATTTTTTTACATTCATAGTTTATGGATAATTTAATGGAATTTTTTATACTGGTTTTAATACAAATGTTTATGTTATGTTTCAACTTTGTCATATGAGGAATGCATCGGACTTAGTAAGTGATGGGTGGAGCCAGTTATAGCTCCTCGATGCATCAGTAGGTCTAATCAGAAAAACTAGTGTCTTGGAAAAACGCCTTGACTAAAATTTTATTTATAGTCTTGGAACAAGCCTTTGACTCCGTGGTAATGATGTCCGACATTAGGCATTCATTCATTGTGAAATTAGTTATTACATTTGATTATTCTACTAGTATAATATCCATGTGCATGTTAATATGTTAATGTATGATTTATTTTTTCATATTTTTTTCAAGTTTAGGTTTAAAAGGTTGTTGTTTTTATCCCACATCTTACCTTAAAAGTTTATATCTTCCACTAAATTATTTACCCTTACTGGGCATCTGAGCTCACCAATTTCTTATGTTTTATTTTCTGAGGATTCCATGAAGTGTATTATGATTGATTTTCACGGTTAAGTTAAAGGTAATAATGGAATTCTCAAAAAACTATTTGTTTGTATTGTATGTTAGAAAGTGTAATGTATTGTTAACGTATGCAATCTATTTTCCAAGACTGCTAAACTGATCGGTCTTTCAGGACACGATTCCTTGTAATCATGACAACGTATTGAAATAATGCACTGACTCTGTGAGTTGAGGGATGTGGCTTTACAGTTTGTATCAAAGGAAGTTTATAAATAACCTTGGAAACTAGATTTAGATAAACTCTATTTAGAGCACATTTCCGTAAGATAGAATTTAAGATTAATATAGAAGAACTTCCTTAAATTTTGGTAATTTAAAGATTTTGTGAGTTTTCCCAAGAAAATACATCCCTCTCTGGATACGAGTAGGTAGAGACAGCTCTGGCACAGATATAACTAGGGGAAAAACCTGAAAACACCACTTTGAGCTAAACTCTAACGAGAACTAGTGCATGACAACAGACTTTTCTACACCTTTGGTTACGACACTCCTGAGGGATATGCTTAGGATAATTCTCATTTTCTTTACAAATCATTATGAAGGATTTACATGTATATACCTCCTCAACCAAAATATTTTTATGGATTATATACATAAAATTTTCAATTTATGTTATGTATTTTACATGTTTTAAAGTATTCATTGAAATTCAAAAAACTGACCTAGTGTATGCCATTGTATAGAAATGGTACCCAGTATAAGGAATGTGAACTCCAACAATACATATGATCAAAACTGTACGACAGATCACATCATTCATGGTATTAAGCCAACATTTAAAGGGAAATGGTCTCCCATTTATTCTCAACATATGAAGAAATATTATCATGTGATAATAAGATAAGTAAAGAATATACTGAGTCCTATGGTTTTGAAGGGAACCAAGAGAAGAATATGATGGAAGAGATAAAGGTGGATAAAGAGAAGAGAGAAAAGAAGAATTTTCCCAAATGTTATAACTATGGGAAGATACTCCCTGTAACTTTCTTAAAGGGAATGAGAGTTTGTTATAAGTGTGGAGAAAAATGACACTATGTACGTGACTACAAGGGTAAGAAAAAGGTTTGAAATTTACAATGCTTCATCTTCAAGGAGTTGGGATACTACATGAACTATTGTCCAAATCATCAGAGTATTCCCCAAATGATGCTATTTGATAATAATGAAGTTATGATACTACCTCATTTGAGGAGGAATGATTATAGTTCTTATGTTGTTATTAAAGAATTATGTCCTTTGATTGTTGTATCAATGATGTACTGGTTATAATAATTATGGAGTATATAAGGATTGTACTGCATTATTATTTCATTAAAGACTTCAGATTATGTGGAACCAAGAAATGTTACCCAATAGTAGGTTATATTTTTGGAAAATATATGGTTGAGAGAAAGATAAACCATAATATGGTTCTGAACTTGATGTAGTGATTTTGGGGTAATACATGTTTGATTTGGATAAATTATATTGGATATTCCTAACTATCGTGAAACTGATTAATGATTTTTATATTCCATCATTGTTTGAGTTTACAACATATTTGGATAGAAGGAGTATATCCAGTCTTTTATAATGAATAAGGGAGCATGAATGTAATCAATAAGGTTTTATGGTAATTCAGGATGTTGTAGTGTTTTAAATGAATACATGATGAAGGTGTTCACATGTTATTAAGTGGAAAAATTATTTTCATTGTGTTTAACATCCCAAAAAATTTTGGACTATGAGGTTGGATAAAAGTATTTTGGATAAGTCACGTTTGAGATTATTTTTGGATTTCCATAAAAATGACAACCTAGAGTTCATGCCGCAACCCATCGCGTCCTGCAACGCCACGAGACTTAAACCCACAACTGAAGGACGAAAAGGGTGTATCACCTACCACAAACCCACGTGATGTATTAGATTGAATAATGTATTTTTTTAAGGTTTTGGTAAATGAATTATAAATTTATTTTTTTTGGAACACTATACGAATATTATAAATAGATTATTTTTTAGTTTTATTATCTTTTACAGTGAAAGATGAGTTTGTGGTAGAAAATAGTTAAAGGATGGAACTCTACTTGTCAAGTATATATTTTTTCTTCTCTTATTCTATGATGAAATTAATTCTTAAACATTAGGTAAGGGATCATAAAACTAAAAACGTGTTATCCTAATACCTTATGTTTTGTGGAACTAATGATATTTTAAATCATCATAGATTGATGGATTTGAGGCCCTCAACTCTATAATTGTTTGTGAATGAGGACATCAATCACACCCTATAAATATTTAAATATTCCCTTGAATTATGTGTCTCTAATTCCCACCAATCTTCTCTTAATCGAGGTCATCATTTGGTGGTTTCTTTTTCATTCCCCTTTTTCACTTATTAAGACTAAATTTTATTAACCAAATTCCCAACGTGGGTTTTCCCACAAAGGTATTTTCTATTTTCAACCTTTTATTTTCGAAGAACAATTTCAAATTGCGAGGACACAATTTATTGAAGGAGGGAAGAATATAATACCCCAAGATCTCATAGTACGTTATTTATTCAAAGTAATTCAATAACTTGCAGTACCCGTAACACTGAGTTCAAGTGCACCACAACTTACCAAACTTGTCGTTCAAAAGTGGTTATAAATAGTATTAATTGAATTTTAAACTTTATATTATCCTTATAATTTTAGAATCCATATTTTGAGTATCTTAGACATAATGTTAGAACAAATACAATTTTTTTCAGGTAAAAAAAGTATTTATTTCAAAAAAATGCACTTTTACTGCCTTTTAATGATAAACCTTTTTAAAATACAATATTTGAAACTTTTATATATTTTATTTGACAAAATAAACTACTTCTTTAGAATCAGGACATATGAATTTAGTTTCAATAAATATTTGGTGTTTTCTGATAACTTTTATATTTGGATGAATAGTGAAAAATACTATATTTTAACTGAGAACATCTTTTTTAATCAAAATAATTTATAGAGTTAAATTATACATTTTAATGGTTTGGAAGTATAAATAGATAATATTTTTACCATTTAATCCAATTATGGCCATTATAAGTAATTTCACTTTGAGATTGGACATAAACAAGTGTCAATCTTTTGATATATATTGTTTCTTAAAAATACGCCTTTTGGTTTTGACGTCATGAATTAATTTTAATTTATTAAATTCATTTCTATGTTTTCAATTTAGTGAGAAAGACTTAATTTTTGAATTTGGAATAACAAAATTATCCCTGGGTGAATTTTTTATATTTTTTAAAAACATTCAATTTTTGATAAATAGTGAAAAAACATTGAGTTATTGTTTAAAACCAACTTTTTATTTTAAAAATTATTTATTTTATTAAAATTTACTTTTGGTCAAAATAGATACATAATACCTATATATGTTCAGTGCAATTCATTGAAGTCATTTTATAATAAGTTTAGATATATAAAAATTTTATTAAAATTTTACCGACTTTTACCCGTCTCCTAGGAGCATTGGGAAATTTACATAAAACATAATTTTACCACTTCTGTGAGTTGAATTTATAAAATCCAAGAGACATAGTTAATATTAATGAGTAAAATGTGGTTAAATAAGATAAAAATAATTGTTGGTGAATAGTATATTTTTACTTTTATTTACCACAGTTAAAAGTAAATAGGGTAATTAAGGGTAAAAATGATATTATTATTACCCTAACATATGTCCTAATTCTATTGGATGTGTGTAATTCGACCAAAAACAAAATCATAAATAACATATGAACTTTTAGGTCCACTTGGATTATATTAAGACTTTTGTTGTTATTTAATTTTAAGAAGAGTTGAAAGAGTTAAAATCAATGTTTAAAAACTAAACCATTTTTCATATAGGGTTATACATAAGATAAATCTACTATAATTATTCATTAGAAATGTAAAAATATTTCATACATAATTGTATTTTATTTATAATTTTTTAACATTAAATAATTAAATTTGATAATTACACAATTATGATACAATAATTACCTTATTAATGAAAGAATCAAATAAATGGTATTATAAATATTAAAATAAATATAATTTCAATACTTTTAAGACATCCACAAATTTTCAAGGTGAATATGACATGTTAGGATTAATTAAATGTATTTTGTGAAGTAATCATGCTGTTAGAATTTTATAAAAATAACCAAAGAGTGTCAAAATTGACATAAAATTGTTTTTAAAACAATTATTATATTATTAATTCATATAATAGTCCTAAAAATCTATGGTTGAACAAAACGACATATATAATAATATATATAAGATTAATGAACCAATTGGGGTTCTATTGTAATTTTATTGTATGTTTATTGACCATATAATATAAAAATACAAAGAGACATAGTAACTGTCAAACTATTTAACTTAGAGTTAAATATAATTTTTATGGTTAATATTGTAACCTAAACCTGTCTAAAACCGATTTGTTGAGTTGTTTTAGACTCAAACCAACCTTATATTTTAAATAATTCTTTTTTGAGCCATTATAAATAGAAAATAAATTTATTATAAAATAATATTTTATGTTTTTCCTAAGGTGCCCCTCACCACTCTTATAAAAGGGCACTTCCCCTTCTCTCACATTCACACCTCCAAATCCATTTGGATCAGCCAAACTATGACCAAATATCCTCCCATATATCCTACTATCATCTTAGAGGCCATATTTTGGTCAGAAAGCCAACCTAAGAAGCCCTTTTGGTCAAATCAAACGGAAGAGCCCGACGAAGAGGTAATGATTTCACCACCCTCTTTCAAGTTATCTTATTCTTGAACTTACTCTTTATTTGTTATTCCATTATAAAATGATAACTCCAGTATCTTCTATATACTATTATGTTGTTATAAATATGGAAAAACTATATTCATTATTCTATCCATCTTATTAATGATAATGTCACCATGAGTGCGTACGTACGACTTACCGTCTCCACGCCGCGGTGTGATTTTTTATTCAACACTATGTTATTTAGATGGATATAATTATGAGTAATATGTATGTATATAATGAAAATAACATTCTAATGTCGCTGTAAAATTAATATACCATCAAATTCCACACTATTAAGGAAATGTTATTGTCTCTTGTGTGTACGTACGGATTATCGTCTTCACGACGCGATGAGATTCATTTCCACATTCACCATTCTTCGAAGATTATAAAAATATAAATTACTAATAATTATGAAATATATGTCATAATAATTATACTTGTTATATATATATTTATTTACTTACATATATTTTATTCACTTAGTTCCGTTCAATATGCTTTGAAAATAGAAACAACGTTTATGCGTACATACAGACTATCATCTCCATAAAAGGTGTTTTTTATTTCAAATATATGTCTATTATACATATTTATATTCTAAATATATATGATATATAAATCATTTTTTATATTCTGGATGTATTAAAATCTTGATCCAGGTGATACAATAAAGAGTAACATGTTAAAACGCTTATGATAAACAAAACGATTATAACCCTAAATGATAATTTACATGGAAATTATTATTAAATGGGTAGTATAAAGTCATAAATTAATCATGTATGATATCATAAATATTAATATTATTCTGGTATAATTTAATAACATACTACGATCTTCATACAATAGGTTGAACATACCTTTGACTAAATGAAAGTGCAAGGTAAGGGTTAATTCCTCAATCTCTTTATTATCCTAGATTATTTTGTGTAAGTAATTACTAGGGGATTTTTATCATCCATGTCCATTTTTCATAAAAATGATTTCAAAATGAATATTTTAATGTTTTTTGAAAGGTACTCTTTATCATGATAAGAATTTTAAATGTTTTAATGATTTATCTTTCTAAATATTTTTAATTAATGTATATGTTTTCAAAAATGATTTTAAGGATTTATTTATATTCACATGAATGTATTGAAATGAAAATTATTTTCAAAAGTTTCAAAGTGGTATGGGAAAGGTTGATTCAAAATTATCTTTTAAATTACTTATTTTATAAATGTGTGACTTTTAAATGATTTTACAAAAAGTATATTTCTCTCAAAAAGTTTTACTCATCACTTTCAACTATGACAACATCCTTTACTAGATATTATTTTTTGATTGAGGTTGATTTATTATAATAAAATCTTTTATGTTGTATTGAATGATTTATGATATGTTTGACTATGGATGATCTATTTTTATACCATTCATGGTTTATGGTTAATGTAATGACATTTCATATGCTAGTTTTAATAAGAATGTTTATGTTATGTTTCATCTTTTTAATCTGAGGAATGCAGTGGAATTAGTAAGTGATGGGCGGATCCCACTATAGCTCTTCGATGCATCGGTAGGTCTAATGAGACAAACTAGTGTCTTGGCACAAGGTCTTGACAAAAATTTTAGTTGTAGTCTTGGCACAAGGCCTTGACTATGTGGTAATGATGTCCGATATTAAGAATTCGCTCATTATGAAATTATTTATTACATGTGACTATTCGACTTGTAGAATATCCATGTGCATGTTTATATGGTAATTTTTGATTTATTTTTTTAATATTATGTTCAATATAATGTTTAAAAAGTATTTTGTTTTTATCACACATCTTTCATTAAAAGTTTATAGATTCCGCTAAATTACTTACCCTTACTGGGCATCTGAGCTCACCCCTTTCTTTTGTTTTATTTTCCCAGGATTCAAAGAAGTGTATTATGATTGATATGTAGTGTTAAGATAATGGGAATAATGGCGTTATCAAAGAACTATTTTTTGTATTGTATGTTATAATGTGTAATGTAATGTTCATTTATGAAATCTATTTTCGAAGACTACTAAAATGATCGGTCTTTTGGGATTTGATTCCATGTAATCAAGAAAAAGTATGAAAATAATACACCGACTCTAGTAATCTGGGGTTGGGGAGTTACATTTTTTTCTTTTGGTGCAAACCAAAAGAAGTTAACCAATGATGTGATAACACCCATCCTCATAATCCATTATTTTATTTTAATTATCTACCCCCAAAATATTATTATTCCATAATTATATACAAAATATGTGTCATAAGAAATTGTCCATTTTTTTGAATGTTTTACCCGTAATTACACACCCTTCCATCTAATGGATAACAAACCTACCCTTATTGAGTAAAACAAACAACTACCTCACAAAAAGATGTTGTTTTTTTCCATTTCCACCTCTCATGATTGAGAATATTGATTGAAACATTATTTTTATAGTATATTTATGATAATTAGGATTTAATTTTATCTTCTATAAAAATTATATATAACATACATTCATTATTTTTATTTTTTGTAAAAATTATAACATTATTTGTGGACGTGTGGGCTACCATCTCCTCAAAGAGATGTGATTCGTTCAAAATTTATGTGGAATGTATTATGGATAGTTTTAGTGAAATTATATGATATATCATATATATGTTATTCTATTATTCTTATAGAATTATTATATTACATATCACTTCATGATTTCCATTTTTTGTAAACATGATAAGTTCATTTTGGGAAGTATGGACTATCACCTTTTCAAAGTGATGTGATTTGTTCACACTATACGTGGAATGTATAAATAAAGATTTTAGTAAACATATATGATAAAATAATGATATGTTAATTAATATATATATATATATCTTTTACATTCATTCATTAAAAATAATAATTAAACTAAGACATCATTAAAAAATATGTAAGACCCACCGTCTCCAAAAATAGTGCATTGCATTCTAAATTTCCATCAATCATAGATTATTATAAATAAATAAATACTGAATATACAAGATATTTATATTGTGGTTTAAATTATAAAAATCATGATATAATTATGAAGATAAAAAAATATTACAAATAATGATACATGTTAAAAACAATGCAAATATTACCCAAAACGCAAACTTAACATGGAAAGGTTAAAAACGAGTAAAATAAAGTCATAATAAAACAATATATAATAATATATATAATATTATAGTTATATAACATTTTTATAATAAAATTATTCCCATTCCAATGTATGTTTGTTTGATTATAATATGAGTTATGACATATGGTAAGGTGAATTCATCTCCATTTTTATTTCCATGAGATACATACCATATTCACCAATCACTTATTTTGTGTTGTGTATGTACTAAATAATAAAATTTTATATCATTTATTTTATTTATTTAGTGATATGAAATGATATGAAATGATGTTATTATGTCATGGGTATCACAATTCTAATGTAACTCTAGCATTAAGGGTTTTCTCATCACACCACTACTAGAAATGTTGTTTCTAACCATGGTTCTTTACCAAAGGTTTGATTAAACCATTGGTAAAGAAGGGCCAGGAAACCCTTTCATTATGGTTCACTAGAACCATTGTCAAAGGGGTGTTCATGTTAACCTTTCCCAATGGTTTTATAAAACCATTGGGAATGACAACCCCTTTGCCAATGGTTCTATTGAACCATTGGGAAAGGGTACCCTGAACACCCCTTTGCCAATGGTTCTTAAAAACCATTGGTAAATATTTTCCCCAAATACAATCGGGTCACTGCTCTCCCCCAGTCGTGACAGAACCCTAAAATCAATCCCGCACTCGGTTCCTATCTCGAACTCCCCATCCGAACAGGTGAATATCCCTATGAAACATCTCAAATCAGGTATTTTATTCTTTATACACATATTATACCTTTTTTTATTTATATTGATCAAATATTTTAGTTTTAAGTTTTGATTTTGATATGATTTCACCCAGATAAATAGGGAAATGAACGAATATTTTGGTAATTAATTAGTTTCCCATGGAATATCATTTGTGTTATAATTTCCATGCTTAATAAAGGGGTAATGTAATACGAGACCTTGAATAAATTGTCGAAGTTGGGGTATGTTGCTTTTATGAGAGGTTTTTTATTGTGTTTCATTGTATGTTGTATGCTGCTATATGGTGATTGAAGTGACCAGTTGGGCTTTGTGATATGTGGGGTTGTAATGTGATGGTTAGGGGGCATGGATGTGACATGTGAAGTTGTGTGATAATGGTGATGTGTGGTGGTGTTGTGCCATGTGGAGGTGTTGTGTGATGAGGTTGTGGTGTATGATGTGGTGATGAGGTTTTGGTTGTGCTATGGTTTGTGATGTGCAATATTTTTGTTGTGATATGTGGTTGTTTTGGTGAGATGTTTGGCCGATGTAACATGGGGATGATGGTTATTGTGATATGGTGAGTTGTTGTGTGGTGGTTTTATTAGTTTCCTGGTTATCTATGGAATAAATTATGTTTTCAAAACAAAAAAACAAGATAGTAAATAAATGAGATGGAATAGAAATGGGCGTGTGGTAAATGGATTTAATTAATTTAACATTAAATGAATGGAAAATGTAAGTGTGAATGAAGTGGATTAAAAATGAAAGTGGGAAATGCTATGCGTCTTGTGTGGTGGTGGTGTGGTGTGTTGCATATTGTGGTGAATGTTGATGTGATGGTTTATGTGTTGTATGGTAGTAGTGAAGTGTGTGACTATGTAGTTAATGTAAACCCATAGGTTGTGTATTTTGTGCTATCTATATATCATGAATTTTATGTTATATCTACACATTCCCAACCAGAGTTGGATAAACATACCAACGATCGGAGGTTTTGAGTTATGGGTATTTTTTCTAATATCTAGGATGGTTGTTATATGGTTGGATAGCTACCATGTGTTCTCTACTCTTCCTTCATAATTGATTGACCATGTGTTTTTAGGAAAGTTGAAATGTGATTGTCCACGTGTCTTTAGGTGAGATGTACTATGATTTCCCTAGTGTTTTCAGGTGAGGTGCGATGTGATAAGGCTATAATAAGATGTGTCATGTGGTTGGAGTCATGTAGGGTAGGGGGATGACACAAGGTTGATGTTATTGATGTTCATGATACCCTACTAATATGGTTATGTGGTGAGGCATTCTATGATGTGATAACACATTATGTTCTTTTTTCTTTTACATTTTTTCTATAATGCATTAGTATGTTTTTTTTCACATTTGTAGTTGATACCTTGATTATTTTATTCCTTTATCATTTACTTAAATGTATTTTCTATTAAAGTTCAATCCTATTGAATTTATTATGATAAAATCACTTATATAAATTCTTTTTACATAATGGACAGAAGTTGGATGTATGAAACCGATCAGATCTCAAGCGATTTTCAAAACAATTTGGAGAACTTTATAGATTTTTCATTTCACAATGCTTCAGATAGTGGTCTCATACACATCCCATGTTCCAATAGTGTTGGTAGACCTTGGTTGAGCCGTGAATAAGTTAGCTACCACATAACCAAAAATGGTTTTCAAGAAAACTACTTTGTATGGTATCGCAATGGGGAGAAAATGAAATCTCAAATTGTTGATGATCAAAATGCAAGGACCGGAATGGAGAATTTGTTAGATGATCGGTTTCCATTTATTCTTCATCATGAAAAAGAATCGATTTTGACTCAATAAGACTTCGATATAAGGACATCTGATGCATCTAGGGAAAATGATGATATTGATAGGGTGAAAAATTTGAATGATGCTGCCATGGCACAAGTATATGGACAATGCGATAAAATGAAAATGCTGTAATTTTTGATCTGGTTGTTTCATGAGAAAACTATGTATGTGATTTCTAATACAGCAATCGATTACATTTTTACCCTCTTGAAGGATTTACTTCCATATGATGCAGATATTCCCTCAAACCACTATATGGCATGGAAGTTAGTTGAGGAACATAGATTTTCAAGAAAAATAATTCATGCTTGCCCGAAATATTGCAGTTTATTCTGGGAGGAAACCGCTAAATGAAATGATTATATAAAATGTGATACATCACGCTGGAAGTCAAAATCTGATTGAACACCATCACGGGTTCCACAGAAAGTAATGTGGAAGACTCCATTTATCCCCAAACTCCAGAATCTTTTTATGTCTGATGACATATCAATAAAAATGATATGGCATGATACTGAGATAAAGAAGACTAATGATGAGTTGGTTCGTCCTGCAGATGGATTTTCATGGAAGGGATTTGATGCTCGACATACTGATTTTGAAGTTGACGTGCGTAATGTGAGGCTGGGTATTTCATGCGACGATTTTAATCTATTTGGGAAGATGCTTACTTCGCACAGCACATGGAAAGGTTTTATACACATTTATAATCTTCCCCCATGGTTGTGTATGAAAAAAAACTTTCACTTTCATGAGTAAACTCATATCTGGTCCTTCTGATCCTGGCATTGATATTGATGTATACATTAAACCTTTAATAAAGGAGTTGAAACTTCTTTGGGATGTGGGTGTGTGAACATACGATGCATGTTCGAAAGGCATATTTCAGATGTGTGCTACGCTTATGTGGACGATCAATGATTTTCTGACTTATGTAATGATGTCTGGATGGACCACAAAGGGAAAACTGTCATGTCTAGTTTGTATGAAGAATACACGATCCAGAAGACTGAAACATCGTTGTAGTTTCAGTTTTATAGGATATCGAGGATTCTTACCAAAGGATCATCCATATAGAATGAATCGTCGAAGGTTTGATAATACCATATAGACCGATGATCAACCTTAGAGTATGTCAAGAACTGACATTCTTAATGAATTGAAAGATTTCATTTTTTCATTCGGGAAGGGTCAAATGGAATCTGGAAAGAGAAAGTATGTTTCCACTAAAACCTGTTACAATTGGAGGAAGAGAAGTATATTTTTTTATTTTCCTTATTGTTTAACCAATTTGTTACGTGATTTCTTATACATAATGAATATTGAAAATAATATATCTGAAATGTTGCTTTTGGTTCTTCTAAATGTCAAGGGAAAGACAGAAGATGATTTGTGATCTCGATCTGACTTGGTGGATTGAGGCATTAGACCAGAATTACATCCTATGCGTATCAGTGAAAATAAATGGAAACATCCATGTACTTCTTATGTGATGTCATGTACGAAAAAAACTATTTCTGGAAGTATAAGAGACTTTTATAGTTCTTTATGGCTATTCAAGCAACATATCTAAACGGGTAAACAGAAGAGAGTTGAAGCTAAAATCTAGGAAGACTCATGATTATCACATTCTACTACATGAGTTGCTTCCAATAGAAATCCATCATCATTTTTACAATAATTTAAGGGTGGTTGTTATTTGGTTGTGCCATTTTTTAGAGATCTTTGTGCTAACAAGTTTTCTAAGACTTTCATTCAAAAACTGTTGATAGATGACCCATTAATTTTGTGTGAGTTGGAGAAAATATTTCCTTCATCATTTTTCACATGCATGCTGCATCTGACTGTCCATATTCCCACTGAAATACTTCTTGGAGGTCCTGTTTCTTATCGTTGGATGAATCCAAATGAATGAAATACATTCACCTTAATGTCTTATGTCTGAAATAGAAATCATCTTGAAGTTGAATGGTTACTTGGATCAAAAATGTATGGATTTCTGCTTGATGTATTTGTCTGATTTTACTACATGTTTGAATAGACCAATGAGAAATGAAGAAGAATAGTTTGAGAAAATTGAACCCAGTTTTCCATCACTTACTCAAACAGGAGGAATTCCTAGATCATATACATTTAATACATTAAGCCTTGAAGAGCGGGATATGGAACATTGCACAGTTTTGTTCAACTGTGATTTGTTCGATGACTATATCAGGTAACTAAATTTATTATGTATATATTACATATATATCTATTTTACTATTCATATTTTTTATCTATAAGGAACATAAAATAATGATAAATAGGAAGCATCGTTCTATATCTTTGGAAGGAGAGAGACTTTTCATAACAATAAGTTTTCTGCTTGGTAAAAATTGAAGGTAAAAATATTACTGTTTAAAATAATTATATCAATATTTAATTATGTTTTATAGTCCTTTATATTGTAGTTATTGAGTTTGTATGCTGACTCTATCTCTGTGGAAATAAGAACATTGTCTTTTGGTCCTAATACCATGGTTTGTGGATGTAAATCAATTTTTATCAATGGGTACAAATTTATTGTCACTAAACAAGAAAAGACATTGAGAACAGAACATGATGGTGTTATGCTTACTGCCACAAAAAATTGTTATGATAGTGAATCAGATAGTAGAATGCCATTTGAAAATGTGGGTTATTATGAAGATTTTGAGAAAATAATATATTGGATTAATACTCTCATGGATGAGTCATAATGATGAAATGCCATTGTTTTGATTTGATGACGAGACATGGATCATTTATTGGTGATTATGGATTTCAAGTAATTAATATGACTCACACTCTTGCTACCTATGAACCATATGTGTTGGAATCAATGTCTAAACAAGTTTTTTATGTCAAAGAACAACATCGTCCTGAAATTGGTGTCATTGTAGAAGTAATTCCAAGACATATTTTTGATGATGGTTGATGATGGAATTAACACCGTCCCAAGTGCCATTGGAACCAATCCATTTATTTCTTTTGATGACTCCAATAGATCAATTTTCAGAGTTATTTGTGAACATGAAGTTGTGGTTGAATATATATAGAATCAGTCATCCATGTTCTCAATTCTTTTGGTTTACCTCGAGTTGGGTTGTTAAGGTTGGTAATATTCAAATTGATTTAGTATTGATCAAAAATACATTTTAGCTAACTTGGTTGTTATGTGAATTTTCAATGTTTATTGGTTGTAGTTTTATTTGAATTGTATTTTCTTATTTGGAATTGAACTGTTTTCAACCCTTGTCAAACAATATTTCTAACTTGGTGAACATTACAACTTGTATGATTTATTAAATCCATTCAAGATTTTCTAAAACAATTGATAGCTAAATTACCAATGAATCTCTCTATTCCCTCAAATATTGAGTTTTTTGGGTTACACATTAGTTTCCTTTTTCTAAATAATTTTTTTTTTCAAAATCATGAAATGTAGCCAATTGAAGAGAGATGAAGGAAAAAATGATGGAGAACAATCGTCAAATGACGAAGTTGGGAATTCCATCAATAGTTCCTGTAGTGAGTACTTTATTTAAAATTGAAATATTTATAGAATATATAATGTCATGTGAGTAATTTTTGTTAAAACTTTTTGTAGGATCCACCTATACATCGACAGTTATTCGACAAGGATCCTAGTACTTGTCATAGTACTCAGGCCGGTGGTCTGTGGAGGGTTCGTACCAGAGGTGGCCGAGCAGCTGCGCGTACATGACTAGACCCTAAACCTCTAACTGACATGTCATCCTTCCCACATTCTGATACCGGTGTGTCATTAAGGACACATGGGATATTTAGGCCTCCCATGTTTTCGCTACCTTCTGCATCTTCTGGCCCATTATTTTTACATCCCATGATGATTCCCACTCCCCAGTCAGAATCCAGTCATACAACTGTCCCATCTTCATTTCCTTCTACATCTGTCTCTCTGAGCTTCTATATTCCATCATCTTCGACTCTTGTTCCACCACATGGTGTTCCATCAGTTACTTTGGATCCAGCGGCGCTTAGTGATCCGACCGGCACATGTATATTTATAGAACCCAAAAAAACTTTAAAGTAATATTTATTTTCATTATAACATGTTTTGATAAAATATTTGTTTTTATTTCATGACAGATACATCTACTGACAGGAGGTGTGGGCGGGGGTGTACACGCATGCATTCGGTGTGGAACTGCCGCCCACAAGTTATGGTGGATTATAATGAAGAAAACCAAAAGGATGAGAAAACAAGGCAGCAATGTCGGAGTTTTTTGCGACACTTGCCAAATACTCTAACATTATTTTTGTCAGCCCGCTATCATGGAGACATTTTCCACATGAGGTCAATGATAGAGATTGGGAAGAAATATGGGTAAAAAAATCTTTTCTATTTAATGTAATAAATTATTTTTGTATTTATATGAATTAATATTTTGATGTTAGGTTTGATTTAATTTTCCCGATGGTGAGGGTTCACAACTAGAATGTCTAACAGATTTAGGTGAGATTTGGAGAGCCTATAAGAATGAGTTGTATATTTGATGGGTTCCTGGAGTTGGAACTGAGTTAGAGGCGGTACCAGTGGTGGATGATTCTCCTATATAGCAGTATCATCAAATGATTACTCATTTGACGAGTACCCAGTTTAAGGTATTAATTACATTTGAGGTATTTAAATAATAACTTTCATGTTTTGAATAAATACTATCTATTGCATTTTCGAATTTTATTTAGGAATAATATGGAAAAAATAAAAAGAACATTGATGCAAAAATATACCTCTACACACTGGGATGCACTACGATGCATGATCACGAGAGGAAGCAGGTATGACAATTGTTTATAAGTTTTCTTTACGACATAAAATTTCTTTTGTTTCCTAAATTATTTAATAGTTTGATAATTTTTTGATATGACTTTAGTTTTCAATGTCATTATAGAGGCAAATAAAAAATATTGAAGGATGTGTGCCGTGAGAAAACTGTTTTGGTTGAGTAGACGGAAAAAGAATGGAAGTGCTATCAACGAAGCGACTCAGCAGCAGATTGTATTTTTTAATCTATCGATTTTATATTTTAATATCTATTATGTAACTTAATGATATATTTATATTTTTAAAAGTATACTTTAGAGGCCCTCAATGCCCATGAACCAGACAATTTTGGGCCAACAAATCACTTACATCAGGTGTTGGGAGAGGAGCATCCTGGAAGAGTATGCTGCCGACCTAGGATATCACCAATGAGGTATTGGCCCTCCTTAGGTATGAGCTGTAGTGCCACCGAGCTGTAGAATGTTAGGGCACAAGAAAATTAGGCTGAGAAAAGGGCCACAAAGATGGCATAATATTCTACAAGTTAAAACAGTTCATTTATGAAATTTGTTGAAGTTCTACATCCAAAACTTCCTCAAGAGGCCAGCCCAGTTTTTGATGAATATATGTTTTCGATGTGTTCTATATATGGTGAACCAGGTGGCAGTTCTAGTGGTGGTCAGGATGATGTACATTTTGACGATGATGATGGCGAGGAGTCTGATGCGGAAGAGGAGGGAAAGGAGGAGGGCGAGGCGGGTGGTGAGGTTGAGGAGGATGCCGAGGGTGATGATGAGGGTGCTAAGGAGGGTGAAGAAGATGATGGGGATGAGGATGAGGGTGATGATTATGGTGATGATGGTGATGGTGATGTGGGAAAAATTTCTCCATTACATTTTTGACTAATATTACTGAGATTTGATATTTAATCTATTCTAGTTGTTGGTTTTATCTAGACTTGTAGTATAGTATTGGAGTTGAGATATTTTTATATATTATCTATTTTTATGGATTTTGTTGTCTATTAGTGGTTGTGTTTTTGGGAACCCTCCTCTTTCCTGGACCCTGGAAAACCCCCCCACCATCCTCCTTGGACCCCGAACAGCCCCCCGGACAGCCCCCCAGATTGCCCCCCACCATCCTCCTTAGTCCCCGGACAGCCCCCCAGACAACCCCCGAACAGCCCCCCGAACAGCCCCCTGGACAGCCCCCACCCACCTTCCTGGACCCCAGACAGCCCCCCATAAAGCCCCTCAAATAGCCCCCCACCCTCCTCCTTTTACCCCAGAAAACACCCCGAACACACCTCGGACAACCCCTCGCACGACCCCCCACCCCCCTCCATGGTCCCCGGACAGCCCCCCAGACAGCCCCCCTGGACTGCCACCACCCTCCATGATTTCATTTACTACTATAAAATATATAATAAATATTTTATTTATTTTCACCATGATAATCTATGTAAATCACATTTACACATCTAATCAATATCATAGATTCTTGGTATGTAATAAAAGGGATGTATTCAATGGCCATGACATTGTTAACTCTGAAATGTTTCATGGCATGATAAACTAAAATCTATTCCATACTAAGAATGATATAAAAATATTATATATGAATGTCCACAAGATTTTAAGCAAATACCATTCCACTAATGGACACATGAGGATTCTCATAAATCATGTTTACCATAATATTTCAACAAGGATTTTTAGTAAAAGTTTTATCCTCTATTAATTTTCAGATATTCTCATTTTAAATGTAGATTTTTAGTAAATAAATTAATTTAAAGACCCATAGTCAAATAGTGTATTTGAATAATGTGAATAAAGAACTAACATACCACTCTAACTATGTCTCTTTTGTTTAGAATGGACATGATTATAAGTGAAAAGAAAAACTGACATACAGAAAACATACCAAATGCATTCGGATTCTATTGATAATTTATAAAAATGATCCATGGGTCATATGTGACATGCCTGAGTCAACCCGGGCTCAATATGAGGCATGGTGTGGCCGAGATCAGTCTAAGTGTGTCCATTTTGTATAAAATGGACAACATTTTAAGTACATGCAGAAAACCGACCAAACACATTCAGTTTCCGTTAAATCATTAGGATAATGATCCATAGGGTTATATGTGTCGTGTATGAATAAACCCCCCTCAATCGGAGATGCGGTGTGGCCGGCATCACTCAAAGTGTCTGTATTTTGATTCAAAAGGAGATCATTTTAAGTGAAAACAGCAACTAGCACACGTAAAACTGACCAAACTTATTCGGATTCTGTCGATACATTAGTACCACGATCCATGGGTCATGTGTGACATGTACGAGTCAACCCCGCCTCAATCCGAGGTGTGGTGTGGCCGAAACCATTCACAGTGTCTCTCTTTTGTTTAAAATGGACAGGATAATATGTGAAAAGAACAAATGACATAGAAAAAACTGACAAAACGCATTTTGATTCTGTTGATAATTTATCACAATGATCCCTGAGTCATATGTGATGTGTACGAGTCAACCCCACCTTAATCCGAGGCACGGTGTGGCCGGGATCACTCTAAGTGGATCTGTTTTGTTTAAAATGGAAAACATTTTAAGTACATACGGAAAACCAACCAAACACATTTGGTTTCTGTTGAAACTTTTGGAGAACGATCCATAGGTAATATCTGATGTGTACAAATCAACCCCTTCTTAATCTGATATGCGGTGTGGCCGACACCACTCAGAGTGTCTGTCTTTTGTTTCAAAAGGACATCATTTTAAGTGAAAAACATCAACTAGCATACAGAAAACCAACCAAATGCATTCATATTGTGTCGATATTTTAGAAAAAAAATACATGGGTCATATGTGACATGTACGAGTCAACCCCGCCTCAATACGAGGCACGGCGTGGCCGAAACCACTCTAACTGTGTCTCCTTTGTTAAAAATGGACATGATTATAAGTGAAAAGAATAACTGGCATACAGAAAACTGACCAAACGGATTCGAAATCTATTGATAATTTATAACAACGATCCATGGGTCATATGTGATGTGTACAAGCCAACCCAGTCTCAATTCGAGTCACGGTGTGGCCGAAATCAGTCTAAGTGTCTCTCTTTTGTTTAAAATGGACAAAATTTTAATTACATACGGAAAACCGACCAAACACATTAGGTTTCTGTTGAAACATTAGGAGAACGATCCATGGGTCATATTTGACATGTACGAATCAAACTCGCCTCAATCAGAGACATGGTGTGACCGGCACCACTCAAAGTGTCTGTCATTTGTTTCAAATGGACATCATTTTATGTTAAAAACATCAACTGGCATACGGAAAACCGACCAAACGCATTCGGATTGTGTCGATACTTTATAACAACACTCAATGGGACATATGTGATGTGTACAAGTCATCCCCGCCTCAATATGAGACACGGTGTGGCAGAAACCACTCTAACTGTGTCTCTTTTGTTCAAAATGGACATGATTATAAGTGAAATGAACAACTATCATATGGAAAACTGTCCAAACGCATTCAGAATCTGTTGATAATTTATCACAATGATCCATGGGTCATATGTGACGTGAACGAGTCAACACCACCTCAATCCGAGGCCATGTGTGGCTGGGATCACTCTATGTGGATCTCTTTTGTTTAAAATGGAAAACATTTTAAGTACATATAGAAAACTGACCAAACAGATTCTGATTGTGTTGATACTTTAGAAAAACGTTCCATCAGTAAAATATGACATGTACAAGCCATCCCGGGATCAATCCGAGTTTCGGTGTGGCTGAGATCAGTCTATGTGTCTCTCTTTTGTTTAAAATGGACACCATTATATGTATATATGAAAAACTGACCAAATGAATTAGGTTTCCATTGAAACATTATGAAGATGATCCCCGAGTCATATGTGACGTGTAAGAATCAATCCCACCTCAATCTAGGATGTGGTGTGGCTGGAAACACTCAAAGTGTCTATATTTTGTTTCGAAAGGAATTCATTTTAAGTGAAATACATAAACTGGCATACGGAAATCCAACCAAACGCATTCGGATTGTGTTGATACCTTATCCCAATGATCCATGGGTTATATATGACATGCACGAGTCATCCCCGCATCAATACGAGACGCAGTGTGGCCGAAACCACTCTAGATGTGTCTCTTTTGATTAAAATGGACATGATTATATGTAAAAAGAACAAATGGCATACGGAAAACCGACCAAATGCATTCAAAATGTGTTGATGCTTTAGGAAAAAAATCCATGGGTCATATGTGACGTGTAAGAGTAAACCCCGCCTTTATCCGAGGGACGGTGTGGCCGGGATCACTCTAAGTGCCTCTCTTTTGTTTAAAATGGAAAATATTTTATGTACAAACGGAAACCCGACCAAACATATTCGGTTTTTGTTGAAACTTGAGCACAACGATCCATGGGTCAAATGTGATGTGTATGAATCAACCCCACCTCAATCTGAGATGTGGTGTGGACAACACCACTCAAAGTTTCTGTCTTTTTTTTCAAAAGGACATCATTTTATGGGAAAAACATCAACTGGCAAACATAAAACCGACCAAACGCATTCCGATTGTGTTGATACTTTAGGAAAATGATTCATGGGACATTTGAGACGTTTACGAGTCAATACCATTTAAATATGAGACGTGGTGTGGCCGGAACCACTCTAACTATGTCTCTATTGTTTAAAATGGACAAGATTATAAGTGAAAAGAACAACTGGCATATGGAAAACCAACCAAACGCATTCAGAATCTATTGATAATTTGTCAAAACGATCCATGAGTTATATGTGATGTGTACCGGCCATCCTGAGCTCAATCCAAGTCGCGGTGTGGCCGGGATCAGTCTAGGTGTCTCTCTTTTTATTAAAATGGACAACATAATAAGTACATAAGGAAAACCGACCAAACACATTCAGTTTCCATTTTGTCTTTAAGAGAACGAACCATAGGTCATATATGATATGTAAGAGTCAACCTCACATCAATCAGAGGTGTGGTGTGGACGAAACCACTCAAAGTGTCTCTCTTTTGTTTAACATTGACTTCATTTTAAGCGAAAACAAAAACTAGCATATGGAAAACTAACCAAACAGATTCTGAATGTCTCTATACACTAAAAAAACGATCCATGGGTCATATTTGACATGTACAAGTCATCCCACCTCAATTCGAGACACGGTGTGGCCGAAACCATTCATTGTGTCTCTCTTTTGTTTAAAATAGATATCATTTTAATTGAAAACAACAACTAACATACGAAAAACCGACCAAATGCATTTGAAATGTGTTGATTCTTAGGACAAAGATCCATGGGTTATATGTGATGTGTACAAGTGATCCCCGCCTTTATCCGAGGCATGGTGTGGCCGGGATCACTCTTAGTGCCTCTCTTTTTTTTAAAATGGAAAACATTTTAAGTACATATGAAAAACTGTCCAAACGGATTCTGATTTTGTTGATACATTAGCAAAACGATCCATGGGTCATATGTGATGCGTACGAATCAACCCCGCCTCAATATAAGATGTGGTGTGGCCAACACCACTCAATGTGTCTGTCCTTTGTTTCAAAAGGACATCATTTTAACTGATAAACATCAATTGGCATACGGAAAACCAATCAAATGCTTTCGTAATATGTTGATACTTTAGGAAAACGATCAATGGGTCATTTTTGACATGTACGAGTTAACCTCGCCTCAATCTGAGGCACAGTGTGGCTGGTATCACTCCAGGTGTATGTATTTTGTTTAAAATGGATATCATTTAAGGTAAAAATATATGGTATACAAAAAACCAATCAAATTATGAATTGAATTCAGGCTTCCACATATAATTTTCATCTAAATTTTAAATTGAATTAAAATGAATTAGGTATGTTTATAATTACGTTATGAATTATAATTTAATTATGGATGTGTATAGTTCTAGGATGCATCATTTGTTTAATCTGTATGAATTTGTTCTCTATTTTTATGTGTTAGTTTGTTATTACAGGTACAATAAAAGTATATGTATGTGTTATTTTATTGAAGGTACAATAATTGGATTTAAAATGAGAGGGAATGCACAAAATGAGGCCTGGTTTCCAAATTGCAGAGCTGCTGTGCAAATTGTAGGCTGTTGAGCAATTTGCACAGCATATGCTATGCCAACGGTTTCAAACCATTGGCATAACATCTCTGATTCTTTTTTTACCAACTATTCAATGAATAGTTGGTAAGAAACCTTTCCCAATGGTTTAGAAACTTTTGGGAAAGAGGAGAGTCCTTGGGCTTTCCCAACGGTTCAAGCCAAACTGTTGGGAAAAACTATCCCAACAGGTTGGCACAATCATTGGGATATATTAGTTTTCCCAATGGCTTACATCCCTATGGTTTGCAGAACCGTTGCTTTAACATATACCAACAGTTCTGTAACCTTTCCCAATGGTTCAAAACTATTGGGAAGGCCTGTATTTTCAATAGTGCACTTCTATTTTCTGTGAGACACAAGCTATGTTCACCACTCATTTCATATATGTAGTTTGTTTTCTAACCATGAATTTTTTCGAAGATTATTATTCTTAAATTTATTTTTTTGTTATATATCCATTTTATGATCCTTATTTATTGGTGGTTATGTTTCGAAAGTTATGAAATCAACAATTTAATGTTTTTCTCAATTTTTCTTCTTTGAGACACATATCATGATATGCTTCTATATATTTTTATGATGTGTATATACTAATTTTGACTGATTATATCATGAATATATTTATTTTTATGACACTTTAATCTTCATGTAATTTTAATCTACCCATTATATTATTATTTTATGTTACCATTGTGGTAATAGTTTATGTCTTCAATCTCATAATTTATAGAGATTATAAATGATTATGATTCCATTAAGGAAATATTATGATCAATCTCTTATGAACTCCCAATAATTTTGTTACCCACTTGATATGAATTTTATATCAATGTAATGAAACCATTTTTAGAGTAATTGGAACTTAATATAATTAATAAAATGTTATTTTCAAAATAAGACATTATTTCCCCTTTTAGTCAGAAATATGTGTTATTTCTAAATAGTGTTTTCAAATAATGTTTATGAAATAGTTTTAGTATTATACTATGAATTTTAAATAATATTTTTAACCTTATATTATATTTTTTAAAAAAGGATTTCAAATTGGATTCTTATTTTCCTTTTCTAACCAAGGCACTTTTTTAGACTTTTATGGTGCTAATGGAATTTGCAACATATACAGACCTATCCACCATCATGAACATCATTTGTTTGATGATTACTTTGTAACAATACACTGATTAAAAATAACTATTTTCTAAATATTCATGATATTTTTTATTTTAATATAGTTGTTTAAAAATTGTATTTCATTGATCTCAATGCTTCATTTATGTGTTTTAAATTATTTTTAGGGGAAAATATTTCCAAAAAATTTTCAAGCATATTTTTAATGTTTTCATAAAAAATGGTATAAAAATTATTTTCAATATACTTTTAAAAATTTTTATTAAAAAAAGTTTAAAAAAATATTTCAAAACACCTTTCTACATTTTCAATGTATTTTCAATGAAAACAGTTTTTTGAAGAATTTATATTTTAAAAATAATTTTTCATATAAAATAGTATATTTTTTGGAAGAATATTTTTGAAAGATATATTAAAATTATTCTATATCTATGATGACATCCGTTGTTGATACTCACTCCCTTCTAGGAAAAGATCCATTTGTTATATTCATATTCATTCTGGGAAAAATATTTGATTTTATAGCATGATGTTAATTTAAATAATTTCTATTTCATGGGTTATATGATTATGATACACGTTCCTATTCCATGAGTTATATTTTTATGAAACACATTTTTTTAACTAGTTTTACCATGATAAATTCTTTTGAAACCAATTACTTTTGAATTTGTTATTTTATGATGATTTTTTTATAGAACCAATATATTTTCCATAGTTTATTCTATGATTATATGTTTTTGATTCCCATTATATTTCATTGGTTATGATAATATTTTTATAGAAATCATCTATTTTTATGAGTTATGATATGATGGAAGTTTTATTATATTTTGGCACATGAATTTATTATTTTATAATGTAATGGGAGTGACCTATATCTCCCCAAATTCATTGGGTAATTATAAATGTTTTATAAGCTCAAAAGGGTACACAAGGGGGGATTCCCAAGCTCCAACTAAGAGGTGGTTTCAAGCTCCAAACAAGTGGGTACATGAGAGGGAATCCAAAGAATAAAAAAAGAGGGAATATTAATCATGAAATAATACTGTACAGAGGATGAAAATCTAGGCCTGAAACAAGAGGGTGAAACCATGATATAAAGAAAGTTGGCATCTGAATCTAGAAAAGTAGGATATACCTAATGGAATCCCATGGCTTAATAAAGTGGGTACACAGGAGGGAATCCCAAGACTTAAATAAGAGGATATATGGGAGGGAATCCTATTACCAATGTATAAACACATGTTATTTCCCAAATCCTAACATGTTATAAATTTATTGGTATGTATACTTAAAATAGGAATTTATTGCTTTACTTGCATACCACAGGTTCCATGTATTATTCCTATGAAATTATTTAATGGACTATACTGTTGATTCCCTTATTATTAATGTCATAGGAACTAACAATATTTATTCCATGTCTAATGATTATGATCTTTGATCTGAAGGGTATGATTTAAAAATAACCCAATCATGTTATCATAGACTTATATTCATATTGTGCTAACATGATTCTTTTATTAACCCTTAATGAGCGTTCAAGGTCACAATTTTCTTATGTTTTCTTTCCTTGATTTGTGAAGATTTTTTTTGTAAATATTCTATAGTTTAAGATCATTGTTGGAAATATTGATTATTTTTCCGGAATTCAGAATATTTTCTTCCATGTTTCCAAATACACTAAACTGTTATGGTCTCGAACATTTACTTTTGTAATATGTTAAATATTAACCTAAATTGATGTGATATACATGTATGTTAAGATTAGGATTCTATAATTGGTGTCAAATTAATAGTTTATTCATCCCATGGAAACTAGGACGAGAAAAAATTAATTAGATCCCTTTGGATATTTCTAAAGATATTTATCGGGATGTCTCTATGTAGAAGTATATAGATAAAGAAAAATATCAAAAAAATGTCATAAAATTTTTGTAAGCGATATAGTGAATGATTTACTAGCATTAAATCCCTATCTAGGTACTACAAACATATGTGTCTCTAGAAAAGATGTACTTTGGTGTACCAACTCTGATAATGTGTTTCATCTGGACTCCAACAGAACCATGTTCACAACAGTGATCCTTGATGCACACCTAGTTTAACATTCTTGGGGGATATTATTTATAAATTCACAAACTATTTATGAACCAACATTAATGATTTATTTGAAACATGACTATGAATGACCTTGGATAAACAAGATGTATCATAGATTAATGAAACATGTTTCATGTTTTATACATATTATAAGTGATTTTTCTTGATTATGTGGTTTTCTATTATGATAATGGTTTCTTACACTATGTTTTCTATTTTTAGTCAATAGTGGGAACTAAAAAGAACATGATTGTTTTTTTATATTTCAGATCTGTGAAGTATGTGAGTTTTAAAATATATATTTATTAAGTGGTAATATCCTATAGAGAATCATTATTGTGGTATGTGTGTTGGTTATATTTCTGACGATAAAGACAACCCATATGACATGTGAAAGTTATATGATGTTCTTACAATATTTATTACATTAAATGTAATAATAATGATTAATTTGAGGTTTAGAAACATTATGAAATGAATAATATTTCATATTATAAAAAAGGGTTTAATGGGATAAGTTGACGAAGACAGAGTATTGGTTTTAAAGTAAGGATTGATAATTGAAGCATATATGTTTTTTAATTCTAATATTATGTTATATTAAAAATGAAATATGTATTTATTTTCAATAAAAGTTTTAATTAAGGATTGAAAATTATATGATGATATGTGATGAAGAATTAGATAATTGATTTAATGGAAAGTTAATATTTTGAATTAGGTTAAGGGTACCATTAATGTGTCTCAGATGTTGAGAAAATATTTTTTATCTTAGATAAAGAGGTGATTGTGTTGGATAAATAAAATTGGATAGTATCAATGACCATAATACAAATTAACTATTTTTTAATAATTGGTTTATGTTATTATGAGTAATATTTAAAACTTATTAGATTTTAGGAATACATTTAGTAATTATTAGAATAAAGGAGAATGAATGTTTTTGGAAATGATTTAGGGTTATTACGGTTATTTGGATGTTTCAGGAGTGTATAAGATAATGGAATTCACATGTTTGGAATGTGAAACCAAGATACATATCATATCATATGGGGAATAATGTTTTTCTAATTTCATAAAAATATATCAAATGTTTTGTATTTTCATTATCTAGAAGACTTATATGGTAAAACATTTATTGAAGGAACTATGTTAAACTTCAGATAATGATTGTGAGAATAAATTAATATATCACCATATAACGAATTACATAATTTAGAAAACATGTGATAACCTTTTTTGTGACAAAGATACATGGAATAACCTATGATTCTATATGTGGATCTCATGGTCTCTTATTTCATCATCAATAAATGATTTAGCATTATTAACTTTATTAATAGATAAACTTGAAATTGACCAAGGAATCATAAATTGTGAGGTTGTCCTAAAATCATTCATGAATATGTTTTCATGAATGTTTTTCAATGTTAGGAAAATGATCTTGAAATAAGATGTTGTCTTAATACCTTAATTTTTGTTAAACTGCTGGGATTTTAAATAATGATATATTTATTTCTTTGAGTCCCTAAACATTAAAATGGCCATTCACTTGTATTTGATTTATTACCTCAATCACTAGCTATAAATATTTACACTTTTCCTCCTTGTACAATCTTTACTCCCTACCTATTTAGTTCTATATGGAAATGTAGTTATGAGTTACATTAGGTAACCAGTACAATTCCAATATTCCCTTTTTAAAAGAGGTTTTAGTAATCATTAATATTATTCTGGTTTCTATGAAATCGAATTTAAATAATTTTTTCAATGTTATTCTAAGAGAAGTTCGAGGGAGAAATTTATTTCAATGGGGTATAATGTAACACCTGGAGATTTTGTGAATTGTTAATTTTCAAATTAATTTAATTTTATGATATTTATCATTTCACATAACATTTAAAATAGTTTTTTAATATATTAAATCATTATGATATAATTCCATTATATGATACACCAAGTTTAGCTTGTGCTACATGCATCACTGACTTGTCTGTCATTACATGAAACACTATGTTTCTCTGAAAAAATAGTTTATTATTAAAACTATTTATAAAAGATAATTGTAAACTAAACAATAAAAAAAGTAATATATTTAGTAATAACTACATTTTAAATGATATTTATAAAATTTTCAAATATATGAACATATTTCTTCTGAACCATATATATTTTTTGCATATTATCTAATTGTTTAAAAATATTGTTCACTAAAAGGAACTTCTTTTTTAGGTCATTCTATGTACAACAATAAAATTAAATTTAGACACTCTTATAAATGTAATTTTATAAAAAATTCATGATTCTTTAATTCATAATTTTATAATTATCTAATGGTGAACTTTTTGGATTTATTTTGGGAAACATCATTTTTGGATAAATAATAAAAAATACTGAATTTTAATTAAAAACCCATTTACATATAATTTATTTGTATATTAAAATCATATTTTATGTTTGATTTATAGTAATAATATAAAAATTATACATATATTAATCCAATTAATGGTCATTTGAATAATTTTTAAATCGAATTTAGATATAAAATCTTAATGAACTTTAGAACATTCCCACATAAAAATCCATCTTTGTCGCCATGTCTGTGGGATTAGAATTATAATTTATTTTACAACATAAGTGAATTGAAATTCAAAAAATGGACTTACATGAATGTAATAAGTAATATATTTACAGTATAATAAGGTCAAATTAATTTTGGACTATAAGGATTCGTGAAACTAATTAATATTAACTATATCCATTATGTTAAAATTAACCTTAACAAGAGATTAATCCCTAAATTTAATGTCCCAAATGTCATAGAACGTTGTGAAAACCACATATTTTGGCCTTATATGGGCCATAAACCATCATTATTGAGTTTTTTTTGGTTTTTTAGGACCCTGATTAGGTACAAACATGGGTACACCAAACTGGATTCCAAAAAATGCCAAGTGTGTTCCCTCTCTCGACTATAAAAAAGAACTCACCCTTACAACTTCCTCACACCCATAATGAAACATTGGACTGAAAAAAACTAAGAAAATATATCCTCAACATCCCTTACCTAAATTTATAATCTTATCCTCTGGATTAAAACTATCCATGAAATCCCTTTGGTGGAAACCAAATGGAGTTACCCAAAGAAGAGGTAACACCCTTCCCCCAGATCCTTTATTTTATTTTCATTCTCAACAAATAAAATATTAGTATTCAATGATTATATAACAAATTTTCATCCTCAATACATTTATATTTTGTAATTATAATGGTTATACATACAATTACACCCACATCCAAAAAATGGGTAACAAACCAACTATTCTTCTGATGGGAACTATATTTTCCACTACCTCCTATTATAGATGGAAATTATGATGGGAACTATATTTTTTATGATAAATATTATTTAATAATTTTTTTGGAATAATTACCTAAACTATAGCTTCAGGATTTCTGTTTTTTTTAGATATGATAACTTCATTTTTGGGCATTTAGACTACCACATCCTCAAAGCGATGTCATTAGTTCACAATTTACATGGAATGTATTAGGAATAGTTTTATTAAAATTATATGATATATATAATATTTATTATTCCATTATCCTTATGAATTTATTATATAACACATACCTCCATGATTTCCATTTTCTGTAAATATGATAATTTCGTTTGGGGATGTGTGTACTACCACCTACTCAAAACGATGTGTTTTGTTCACACACTAAATGGAATATATTAAGGATGGGTTCAGTAAACATATTTGATATATATTACTTAATAATGTTACTATAATTATTATATATATATGTAATTTAGTTTCTTTCTTTCAATAAGATAATTAAACCGAAACAACTTTCATGAGTACGTATGACCTACTTCTCCTTGAACGAGGTATTCCATTTCATATATATATATATAATAGATTATTATAAATAAATATGTACTGAATTTGAATGGTATTTATTACATGGTTTACATTTTGGAAATCATTATGTATGTATGAAGTCAAAAAATATATAAAATGTTGACACATGAGAAAAACCAATGCATATATTACCCAAAACATAAACATAACAAAGAATTCCTAACAAGAGGATAATAAAAAGTAATAATAAAACATTATATGATATTAGATGTAATACTATTTTTATGTAAAATAAATATTATAAACTTATTCTTATTATATAGGAGGTTTTTACAAGTATGATGAGTGTGAAGATATTCAGTAAGGGGACTTTATCATCCTTATTATTTACGCGAGATACATGATTTATTCACCAATAAAATATTTACTGTGGTGTATATACATCCATATGAAATTTTACATCGTTAATAATATTTATTTATTGGTATTTTATGCTTTATATGATGTTATTATCTCATGGGGATCCAATTCGAAGGTAACTTAGGTATTAAGGGTGATCTCATCGAACATTTATTTTCATGGTTACACAAGATATGTTCCAAATGTATTTATAATAAGTGGTGTGTTTGATTCACATGGATATATTATATGATTATTATAATTAAATTGATAAGTACTTACATATCAATTTTATGACCCATCTTTCATGGATGATATTTTTCAAAAAAAAATCATTAGTACTTTAAATTTGCCTCAATTTTCTTTCTTTGAGACCCATTCCATGTTATGCACCTATGTGTTTCAATGAGGTGTATATAATGAATTTTAACTTGTCATATCATGAATATAATTATTTTCATGATAAGTTAAGCTTCATATAATTTTATTCATCCCATTTTATTGTGATTTAATGACACCAAAGTTGTAATGATTTATATCGTCAATCTCCTCGTTCAACGAGATTGTTAATGATTACACATTCATTGATGAAATATTATAACCTATATCTAAAAAAACACACATGAAATATATTGAAAAATGTATATGAATTTAACATCCAAGTAATGGTTATATTTTACCAGCCTTTGGTACTTAGGATAATTAAGAAAATGCTTTTATGAATATCTGACTTTATATATCATTTCAGTCAGAAATCTATTTTCTTTCAAAACCATGTTTTCTAAACAAATTTATGAAAATTTATTATTTTTATCCTAAAATTTTTAAAGGAAATATTAAAGATTTATTATCTTTTTACAAAATGGTTTTTTACATATAATATTGTTTTAATTTTTTCTATAATTGTAGTTTTTCAAAATTCGAAGGTGAAAAAGGAATGTTTAGCATGTATGGACCTACCCGCTATCTTTATAGCTATTTCCTTGATAATTCCTTTGTATGGTTAAAAGTTTATTTTTTTAAAGAAAATATTTTCCAAATATTTGGAATATATTCTTATTTTAATTTGATTCTTTTCATATAAATGGATTTCAATAATCTCATATATTATTTTATGAGTTTTCAAAATATTTTCAAGAAAAATAGTTTTCAAAATTATTTCATGATTATTTTATATG
This sequence comes from Viscum album, assembly GCA_963277665.1. Taxonomy (NCBI): domain Eukaryota; kingdom Viridiplantae; phylum Streptophyta; class Magnoliopsida; order Santalales; family Viscaceae; genus Viscum; species Viscum album. The sequence continues at coordinate 534,857,498 of OY728129.1, forward strand.
ATTTCAAGGAAATAGTTTTTTAAAATATTTTCAAGATTCATTCATATGTTTTCAAGAAAATGGTTTTAGAAATGACTTCAATCACTCTTTCTAATTTTTCAAATAATTTTCAAAGAAAATGTTTTTCTTAATGTTTTATGTTTATAACATCCTTTTTAGAAGAAGAAAATATATTCATAGAACGAACTATTTTTAAATGATATTTGAATTTTATTTTTCAGCTAAGATGAAATTATATGAAGTTAGAGACATGCTTCAAGGAAATAATCTAATGGTTAAATTCATTTTCATTCTTTTAATGATTTATGTTTTGATGGAATGATGGTATATAAACCATTCCTATTTCATGGGTTATATATTTATGAAACACATTCAACTTCCAATGGTTATTTTCTTATGAATCCTGTTTCCCTTAAACTGGTTATTCGATGAAAAATTCATATAAAACCTTATTCCTTTAATGAGTGATTCTATAATTAAATGATAATGAATCCTATATATATTCTATATTTTATGATATTATTAAATGTTTAAGAAAAAGATTTAATTTAATTGGTTATGATATGATGTTTTTGAAATCCATCTCTTTTTACGGATTATGATATGATGGATGTTTTAATATATTGTCTCACATGTATATATAATTTTGTTATGTGATGGGTGGGAACTATATCTCCCCTTAATCCATTGGATAACGTTAAATATTTTATGATCTCAATAGGTTACACATAAGGGTATCCCCATCCTGAAATAATTGGTAATTTCAATCTCAAAGTAAGAGGATACATGAGAGGGAATCCCAAGCCTGAAACTTGAGGATATCTTAACACAAAAACAGGATTGTACCTGTGAGGTAATCACAATCCAGAAATAATAGGGTACAAAATATTTAACCTCAATCCTGAAATAAGAGGTTATCATAAGCTCAAAGGAAGACATCCTAATCCTGAAACATAAATGTAAATGGGAAGGAATTTTAAATCATGAAAAATGGGGTAACACATGAGGGAATCCCTAGAGCATTGTTGGTACACTGGTTATTATCCTATGCCCATCACGTTATGATGGTATTGATATGTTTCCTTGATATTGGATTTTATATGTTTATGTGTATGTCAAATGTTCCATGTAATATTCATATATTTTTATATCATGGTTACGCTATTGATTCCCTTGTGATTCATGCCTTATGAACTACCAATCATTATGCAATGTCTTATGACTGTGATCTTTTATATTTATGGTTTGATATTCAAATGATATTCACATTTTCAAATTGTCATGACTCGTCCTCGGGGCCCATGTTGTGACTGCCCCAAGCCTGCCTTCCATAGGCCAGGGGCGGGTAACTAGCACCAAAGGAGTAAATCCCGATAACTGGGAAGGAATTGCCTATCTAAAAGTAAAAAAACAATACAGAGTACAAGAGAAAGTAAAAAACTAAGTAGAAAAAGGAAGTGCTGAAAAGTAAATGGGCCAGAATACAAAACCAAATGAAAGTACAACTACAACTGAAAGAAAGTACAATAGAAAAGACAACAGCTGGAAGAAAGGAAGCAACTCCTGGGTCGCCCTCCTCAGATCCTACCTGAAGGGTAGGTACAGATAGCCTCCACAACACTCTCACCCACTAACCTCCTCCGAGTGTCGTCTCGTCGTGAAGTCCAACTCCAGATACTGAATCATCATATGGTCCACCTCCGGGTATTGTCCAACCTCGAACTCTCGTCCTCCATCAGCAATGACTGTCGTCTGCAACAAACACAACGAGATGCGGGCATAGCCTGTGAAGGGGTGAGTATAACGATACTCATTAGGGACCCCGAGACCCTCATGGTCTCACTAAAACCAACAAGGATAACCACACAGAAGATCTCAACAGATAACCTATACATAGATATATTCCCATACATATACCTAAGTTATCAAATAAACAATCTCAGTCATGAGGAAACCCAAAGATTACATACTCAGCTCAACCGAGATTTTATTCATGACGTCGAAACCACGGCTGCTGGAGAACTCCTCCTCCGCCGAGTATAGAGGTCATGCCACTATAACCAATCGCGCCGAACTCCTCCTCTGTCGAGTTTAGAGGGCCTGTCGCTACAACCAAGCACGCCGAACTCCACCTCTACCGAGAACTGTGGGCCTGCTGCTACAACAAAGTGCTTCCCACCATGGGTCTGTCGCTACAACCAAGCGCCTCTCCTCTGTGGGTCTACCGCTACAACTAAGCGCTCCCCCTCATATCCTCCAGAGGTACTCCATCTATTAAGTACCGTGGGTCTGCCGCTACTACCAAGCGCTCCTCCACCGTGGGTCTGTAGCTACATCCAAGCGCTCCCCACTGGGCTATCCAAAACACACCGAGTCGTTCGATCAGTAGTTCTCAAGTCTCGGCCAGCTACTAGGTTTCTGCACTCTGCAAGCTCATCACTTGGAGGGTCCGCTCCACGAGCTACGGGTCGATACTCCAAGTATCACAAAGTTCCTCAAAGAAGTATCTCAAAGTACCGCCTCATCATAGGGGTCTCAACACAACAGATGGCGCGTCAATCGGACGCCCGGTCAGTGTGTTATTAACCTTTTCGTCGTAGGGGCCCGGTTGGTTTCGTGTGTGAACCAACCCATCCATATCTCTACTGTACCCCAAAATCTCATAGGGTATGCTCATAGGAACTATTTCCCAATGTGATTACCAACACCGCTGAGGGTTCATCAAACGGACGTCTGTTATGAAAGTTATCATCCTTTCCATTCTAGGGGCTCAGTTGGATTTCAGGTACAATCCAACCCGGCCATTATCCAACTACATCCAAACATCAGGCGAATTATGCCAAAAGTTCTGTCTCATCAAGTGGAATTCAACGAGAGAGACGGCGCATCAATCAGACGTCCGGTCTGTGAGTTATTAGCTTTTTCGTTCTAGGGGCCCGGTTGGTTTCGTGTCTGAACCCACCCGACCGAACCCAATTTTCTCCGAACCCTTGAGTGCAATATAACGAAACGACCGTCTCGATTCAAGGATCTCTACGTAACTAATGGTGAGTCGATTAGAGGTATGTATACCAAGATATTGGAAAGGACCAAAAGTGATCCGAAAATGGGGGGTCTGGCCCGGTCTGACACGGCCCAACCCCACAAGGTCGGCCCGAACCGGGTCGACTTGACCCGGGTCCGGGTCCGACCCGGCATGGTGCAGCCCAACCCAGCGGGGCGGGGCCCGGCCCGCCTGGGCGCGGCCCGAACCGGTCCGCCCAAGCCAACCGGGCTCGGCCGGGTGGCTCACTGGCTCAGCCAACGAGCTGGCGCTCTGCGGACGCAACGCACGCCACGTCCCCCTGGAACCCGTGCGGCCGTGGGATCCACATGCTCGCCACCATGGCTTTTTCTCCAGGCAGCGCGCCGGGGTGTCGCCACCTCCGTGCCTTCGGTGGTGTCCGCGGGCCACTAGAGTTGCTCCGGTGGTCCGTTTTGAATTCCGTCTGCGTTGATGCTCATCTCGGGTCCCGTTCTTCACTGTGAAATCAAAAAATCATCTCCGCTGCATGTTCCTCAATGCTCGTCGATCCGCATGTCAAAGGAACAAACTGCAGAGTTTTCGGTTCGACTTCGCGGCCCCAATTACGACCACACTTTCGTTCGTCCTTGACGGCGTGGCGCGATGGCGCCGTGCATCCTTGTCGCATCTCTCCACGTTTCTGTGCGGTTTCGTCGCACCGTGCCACCATCTTCCGAACCGCAACAACACAACAACAAAGGGGGAGGAGGGTCGGCCATGTTCGTGTAGTCCAACCTTCTCTCGTTAATTTGATAACAAGCGTCCCAAAAATAAGACAAGGAATGACAAAGAATGTTTCACGAACAAGAAACAATACACCACTAACACAACGTTGTCGTCGAATGTGAGATCGTCACAGAAATAAACGTCACGGAAGAAGAGGATAGTCACATCGCGGAAGGGGCGTCGCGGAAGAAGCATCGTTGTCGTCACGGAACACGGCGTTGCGTAGTCAACCACCGAGGATTTGGTGTTCTTCGTCGGAGATCGGTGCGTTCTTCGCGTTCTTCACGTTATTCGCATTCTTCGTCGAAGAAGAACGTTTTCCTCCAAATCCTCTCCACGCAACTAGTTCTCCCCGAAATAAAATAAGAGTAGACATATTTTATTGATGCACAAGACAACCCATTAAAATTCAAAAAGGAAACGAAACGAACAATTAATTCGATGAATTAATTGTAACGATTTAACCGCCCAAATTAATGAGGCATTTCTTAACAAGAAAAAACGCACGGTTGACTTCATTAAAAGGGGGGTTAGGGTGCGTTACTTCGAAAGAAAGAAAAGGTGGGGCTCATGCGGGCCCCACCTCACAAATATCCTACCAAGTGGGTAGGATATTGTGGGTCCCATCTGATCCGCTTAACATAGGTTAATCCTGCATTAAGTAAAATAAAATAAAAAATGTTGCACCACTTTTAGTTTATTCTTTAACTTAACCCCAAAAATTAAAAACCGCACCTGAGCAAACGCAACTCCAGAAAAGGTGTTTCTAAGCAATTACCGGCACTGAGATTCCATCGGTGACATCAGAATTCAATTCCGAGCAACGGTTCAAGAGTTAGAAAAACCCGCTCGTTCGTTCACTGAACGTTCTAGAGCTAATCTTTAAAAAATGATTCCGGGCACACCGGGCCTCAGAATCAGGTGCTGTCAGAAACTACGTTCTTGAAAAATCCAAAATAAAATTAAGAAAAAAATTCCTTGAATTTTTACGGGTCTTTACATTACTCGCTCGTCAGGTATTTATGTCCCCGTAAAGCTATAACACAAACTAGGGAAACAAAAGCGGTACGGAGCACACATCTGATCCTCCCACTCCCAAGTGCTCTACTTGAGGTTCAGGTGCTGTCACATGATGCGCATTAGATGAATCGACCGTCCACGCAGGACCCGCTCCTGTCGATCCTCATCCTCTACCGAAACCTCCGCAAAAGTCTCCCCTTCGTCAGAGTCCGACTCCCCATGGTCGATGACATGCGCCGGGTAGTGCTCGTATCTCCTAAGCTGAGATACGTGGAAGACATCGTGCACCTGGTGCAACTGACATGGATGGTTCTTGCGGTAAACCACCTTGCCTTCCCCATTTATGACATAGAAGGGTCCAATTGAAGTGCAGAGACCACTTGCCGCCCTGGCCAAAACTCCATAACTCGCATAGAGGTGAGACCTGCAGGAAAAATGTGGTCGTCATCCTCGAAATCTAGTGGCCTCCGCCTCCTGACATCATAAGTCCTTTGTTGGCTCTGAGCTGTCATCATCCACTCATGGGTGACTTGGACCTATTCTTGTCCTACAAGAGCTTCTAATATTTCTTCTTTTCCGATAAGATAAATCTGGTCTCATTCCCTGGATGAACCACATTATTTGCCTCATACAGTCCATCCCGACATGGAAGATACTAATCCACACCAAGGATGACGTCGTAAGGCCTCTATGATACTACCAAGAGATCCAACAACTACTCTCTCCTCCAAGGGTTGAGTCACACTGTCAGAATCACTGTGTTGTCACTGGGTCTCCTCCATTAGGTATCTCAAAGTGAGGGTCAAGTCAACGGTTTTTAAATCTGAACCTCTTAGTAACAACATAAATAGAGGAAAAGAAGGTAAATACCAAATGAAAGGTGTCTTTTATTACTAATGCTCAAAGTACAAAGACATAAGCATTAAAAAACAAACATCAACAGAGCTTGAAGAAACATGGACAAAAGTCTCTAGGTCTGGAGCTAGTCCCGCTCCTGTCCATCTGCTCCCGGAGCTCCATGATCGTAGGGCTCAACTGCCTGAATTAGAGTTATCCCATGTCCACCAGTTCCCTGTGGTCGGGGTGGACCTCCTGGTGGTGGTGGTGGGAACACCTCGGAGCGTCGCCCACCTCCAGCTACGCGGCCAGCTCCCCTGCCACGGTCTCTTTCTCCATGCGGTCCGCCTCGATCGAACCTCTACCTCTGCCTGGGAGGTCCTTCGTTCATCTGCTGGTCATCTGTATGGCGGGTCAGACAGTCACGTGCCATGTGACCAACCCCACCGTAGGAGTAACACTACCTGCGCAAGGTAAGTTGTTCTCCACCCTGGGTGCCTCGCACAAATGATCATGTTTCATGCGGTCGACCACCTGTATGTCTAGTCCTCTTGGACCTCTATGTCAACTGTCTACTGCCTGCTGCAGAAGACTCTGCCACATGCCGGCTAGTGGTGGGTCCTTCTGCTGGAGACTGCTTAGCAGGGAAACTCTCCACTATGAGAGCTCGCTCCCACACCCTTGTCTGTGTCAGATTGCTGTGAGAAACATCTGAAGCTCTGATCTCCTACCTGAGCCCTTTCTTGAAGGTTTGGGCCCTAAAGAATGGGTCACGTACCATGTCCGTCGAATAGCGCGAGTGATCGGTAAACCTCGCCGCGTTCTCGACGATTTTCATGCTGCCCTACCGCAGCTGTAGCAGCTCCTAGATGCGCGTTACACGGAGGGTGGCTGGGACGAACTCTGAGCGAAAAAGGCTCTCAAAGTCCGTCCAAAGGAGAGATGCCTCGTCGTGCACCTGGAGCATCAACCTACACCATCTGCCTGTTGCCGCATGCAGGAGGCTCACTGCAAGGACCACCATAAGGTCAGTTGGTGTCCCTACCAAATGAAAAACTCGTACAACTGCCTTCATCCAATCCTCGGCTACCTGAGGGTCCGTCTCCCCACGGAACCTGGCAGGTCGCTGACGCTGAAACTCGTGCAGTGCATTAAGGCGACGTGCACCGTCAGCGGCTGGGGCTGGTAGCATCGGTGGCTCAGCGGGTAGAGGTACCGCCGATGCCTCTGCTGTCAAAGGGCCATGTACCGAGGCCTCATCGCTCGGTGTGCTATTGTCCCACACAATGATTAGAACCCTTGCTGGCTGCCGTCGTGGGGACATCCTGAAAAGAAACAGGTGCTCCGTGGTTAAACAAAATACCTGGTGAGCTGACCCAAAGTAATCACAGAGAAAACATGAAACACAAATGTAATCAATGTTTTCTTGCATTAATTCGGAAATCAGAAGTCAGGGTCCTGGTGTACGGATACGTCGGCCGCCACACCAACAGTGGACTCCCTCAACTGATAACCACACTCAATACTCTCCACACTATTGCTTCACATAGAAAGATATCAGAGTCCTGAGTTCTGCGGTAGAACCGAACTCCTCTGATACCAATTTGTCACGACCCGTCCTCGGGGCCCGTGTCGTGACTACCCCAGGCCTGCCTTCCATAGGCCAGGGGTTGGCGACCATCACCAAAGGTGTAAATCCTGATAACTGGGAAGGCACTGTGTTTATAAAATTAACAAAAGACCACAAAGTACAAGAAGAAGGAAAACACTAAGTACAAAAAGGATGTGCTGAAAAGTAAATGGTCCAGAATACAATCCCAAACAAAAGTACAACTACAACTGAAAGAAAGTACAACAGAAAAGACAACAGCTGGGAGAATGGAAGCAACTCTTGGGTCGTCCTCCTCGGATCCTACCTGAAGTGTAGGTACAGATAGCCTCCACAACGCTCTTGCCCACCAACCACCTCTGAGTGTCGTCTCTTCATGAAGTACACCTCCGGATACTGACTCGTCGTATGGTCCACCTCCGGGTACTGTCTAGTCCTCGAACACTCGACCTCCGTCAGCACTGACCGTCGTCTGCAACAAACACAACGAGGTGCAGGCATAGCCCGTGTTGGGGTGAGTATAACGATACTCAGTAGGGACCCCGAGACCCACAAGGTCTCACTAAAACGTATAAGGATATCCACAAAGAAGATCTCAACAGATAACCTCTACTTAGATATATTCCCATACATATACCTAAGTTATCAAGTAACCCATCTATATTATGAGGAAACACAATGATTACAGACTCATCTCAACCAGGATTTTATTCATGACGTCGAAACCACGACTGCTGGAGAAATCCTCCTCCGTCGAGTATAGAGGGCCTTCCGCTATAACCAAGCCTGCCAAACTCCTCCTCTATCGAGTTCAGAGGGCCTGCCGCTACAACCAAGCGCTCTGACCTCCTCCTCTGTCGATAACTGTGGGCCTACTGCTACAAACAAGCACTTCCCACTATGGGTCTGCTGCTACAACCAAGCGATCCCCCTCATAGGTTCCAGAGGTACTCCTTCTGTTGAGTACCGCGGGTCTGCCACTACAACCAAGCACTCCTCCGCCGTGGGTCTGCCGCTACAACCAAGTGCTCCCCCTCATAGGTTCCAGAGGTACTCATTCTATTGAGTACCGCGGGTCTGCCGCTATAACCAAGCGCTCCTCCACCGTGGGTCTGCTGCTACAACCAAGCGCTCCCACTCATAGCCTCCAGAGGTACTCCTTCTGTTGAGTACCATGGGTCTGCCACTACTACCAAGAGCTCTACCGCCGTGGGTCTGCTGCTACAACAAAGCTCTCTCCACTGGGCTATCCGAAACACACCGAGTCATTTGATCAGTAGTCGTCAAGTCTCGGCCAGCTACTAGGTCTCTGCACTCTGCTAGCTATCCACCGGGAGGGTCCGCTCCATGAGATACAGGTCGTTACTCCATGTATACAAAGTTTCTCAAATAGGTATCTCAATATACCACCTCATTATAGGGGTCTCAACACAACAGATGGCGCGTCAATCAGACTCCTGGTCTGTGTGTTATTAACCTTTTCGTCCTAGGGCCCGGTTTGTTTCGTGTGCAAACCAACCCAGCCATATCTCTACTGTACCCCAATCTCTCATAGGGTATGATCATAGGAACAGTTTCTAAACGGGATTACCAACGCCATTGACGGTTCGTCAAACGGACGTCTTTTCTGAAAGTTATCAGCCTTTCCGTTCCAGGGGCCCGGTTGGATTTCAGGTACAATCAAACCTGGACATTATCCAACTACATCGAAACCTCAGGATAAGTATGCCAAAAGTTCAATATTATCAGGAGGAATTCAACGGGACAGACTGTGCGTCAATCAGACGTCCGGTCTGTGAGTTATTGGCCTTTTCGTTCTAGGGGCCCGGTTGGTTTCATGTCCGAACCAACCTGGCCGAACACAAAGTTCTACAAAACCATGTGTGCAATATACTGAAACGACCATATCGATCCAAGGATCACTACGCAACTAACGGTGCATCGATCAGAGGTCCGTAGCCTATGATATGGGAAAAATAACGAAAGTGATCTGAAAGTGGGGGGTATTGGCCCGGTTTGACCAGGCCCAACCCCCCTCGGTCGGCCCGAACCGGGTCGACCCGACCCGGGACCAGGTCTGACCCGGAAGGGTGCGGCCTGGCCCAGCTGGGTGCTGCCTAGCTCGACTTGGCGCGGCTCGGCCGCATCCGCCCATGCCTGCCAGGCTCGTCCGGGTGGCTCGCAGGCGCTCCGCGGACGCGGCGCGTGCCGCGTCCCCCTTGATCCCGCGCGACCGCGGGAGCCACACGCTCACCGCCGCGGCTTCAGCCGTGGATGTTTCTCTAGGAGGCATGCTAGAGTGCCATCGATGGTGTCTGCGGGCCACCAGAGTTGCTCTGGTGGTCCGTTTCCAATTCCGTCTGCGCCGATGCTCATCTCGTGTCCTGTTCTTCACTGCGGAATCAACAAATCGTCTCTGCGGCCCGTTCCTTCAATGACCGTCGATCCACACGTCAAAGGAAAAAACTGTGGAGTCTTCTATTCACCTTCGTGGCCCCAATAACGACCACTCTTTCGTTCGGCCTCGATGGTGCGGCGCGACGATGCCGCGCATCCTTGCTGCATCTCTCCAAGTTTCTGCGCGGTGTCGTCGCACCGTGCCACCATCTTCTGAACCACAACAGCACAGCAACAAAGGGGGAGGAGGGTCGGCCGTTTTTCTGCAGACCGACCTCCCCCAATTTCGTTGATAACAAGCAGCCCAAAAAAAGATTAGGAACGTCAAAGGATGTTTCACGAACAAGAAGCAACAAACCCCTAACTCAACGTTGTCGTCGAACGTGAGTTCGTCATGGAAATAACCATCACAGAAGAAGAGGATAGTCGCGTCGGGTAAGGGGCATCATGGAAGAAGCATCATTGTCATCACGGAACATGGAGTTCCGTAGTCAACCTCCAAGGATTTAGCGTTCTTCGTCGGAGAACGGTGCGTTCTTCGCATTCTTCTTGTTCTTCGTCGAAGAAGAACGTTTTCCTCCAAATCCTCTCCATGCAACAAGTTATCCCCTAAATAAATTAATAGTAGAATTATTTTATTGACACACATGCCAGCCCTTTAAAATTTAGAAAGGAAACAAAATGAGCAATTAATTCGATGAATTAATTGTAACGATTTAACCGCCCAAATTAATAAGGCATTTCTTAACCAGAAAAAACTCATGGTTGACTTCATTAAAAGGGGGTGTGGGTGCGTTACTTAGAAGGAATGAAACGGTGGGGATCGTGCGGGCCCCACCTCAGAAATATCCTACCAAGTGGGTAGGATTTTTTGGGTCCCATCTTATCGTCTTAACTTAGGTTAATCCTACATTAATTAAAATAAAATAAAAAATGTCGCACCACTTTTAGTTTATACATTAACTGAACCTCAAAAATTAAAAACCGCACCCGAGCAAACGCAACTCCGGAAAATGTGTTTCTAAGCAATTACTGGCACTACGATTCCATTGGTGCCCTCATAATTCTATTCCAAGAACCGGATCAAAAGATAGAAAAACCCGCTCGTTCGTTCACTGAACGTACGTGAGCTAATCTTCAGAAAATGATTCCGGGAACACCGGGCCTCGAAATCAGGTGCTGTCAGAAACTGCGTTCTTGTAAAATCCAAAAAAAATTAAGAAAAAAATACCCTTAAATTTTTACAGGTCTTTACAATATTGTAACATCCCCAAATGATGCAGTGTTAAATAAAAAAATGGTATGAATCATGTCAACAAGGTGCACCTTCTTTTTCAGGTGCATGTCTGATTAGAACACCACAGTTAAACGTGCTTGGCCTGGAGTAGTGATTAGGATGGGTGATCTTCTGGAATGTTTCCCAAGGTGTGTGTGAGTGTGGACAAAGCACACTGGAAAGGACATGTGTTGGCCAGTGGTGGCAGTCATTAGTCAGATAACCGGTTCAGGCACGTGGGTGGACGCTGGGGTGGCCCCATGTGTCTGCGGGGAAACTAGTGGTACCTGGTGGGTCAGGACCGAACCACCATGATAAGGCGAGGTTTCCGTGCTGTCACCGGGACCCGGTTGTGACATTTGGTATCAAAGGAGGAACCCAAACTTAAATGCGCGGTGCACTGCCTGGGTTGAGATGTAGGGCCCACAACGAGGGCGTTTTTCTCTAAGGGGGGGGGGGTGATTGTAACAACCCCAAATAATACAAAGTTAAATGACTAAATGATATGACTCATGTCAACAAGGTGCACATTCCTTTTTGGGAGCATGTCTGATTAGAACTCCACAGATAAACGTGCTTGGCCTGGGGTAGTGATCAGGATGGGTGACCTTCTGGGAAGTTTCCCAAGGTGTGTGTGAGTAAGGAAAAAGCACACTGGAAAGGACAGGTGTTGGCCTGTGGGGGCAATCATTTGTCAGATGACCCGTTCGGGCACGTGGGTGGACGCTGGGGTGGGCCCCACATGTCTGCGGGGCTACTGGTGGTACCTGGTGGGTCAGGACCCGACGACCATGATAAGGCGGGGTGTCTGTGTTGTCACGGGGACCCGGTTGTCACACGCATACCCTTATATTTATGTTATTCTTACATCCTTTATTTATTTACTCATAATAATTATTTTATATCACCCATTCTTATATTTCATTTCCCCGAGTTATGAATAAAGGTGTTATGTAGAAATACTACATCAGAAAATACTTGTGTTATACCTGAAAGATCTTTCACAAAGTTACAAGATTTATTTTCCATGTTTCTCGAAGATGCTAAACTATTACGGTCCTTGAGAATGTAACTTTTTAATATGATGAATATTTATCCAAATTGACAAGATATACATGTATTTTAAGACTAGGTTAATATACAAACTTCCACAATTTCTATATCTAGATCTTGAATTCAAGGAATAATTCACATTCCCAATAGGAAGAGGATCATTTTTCTGTAAAATTCCAACCTAGTGTATGTCCGAGTTGTCATTCCACCCCATTAGTGGATCCTTGATACCCTTCATTATAACAATCTAATATTGGGGATGGGATATCTCATCTTTTATATTCTCTACATTTATATTATTTACATGGTTTCATAGAGTCTCTCAATGTGCAACTCATTATATTTTTGATATTCTTTCCAACATCCATGTGCCTCTAGAGCTAACCTCATTTACTTATTCACGAATAGTCTGATTTGACTCTGGTGTCCTCAGAGATGAACACATCATCCCTTAGCTCAAAGCTATAAGGATTCAGAATCATGCATAGTGGATGGTGATTTTGATATTATGTTAGCTGTGTAGTGAGTGAGTCATGGTGAAAGGAACATTGAATGCTCCCATAATAATTATATTCCCCATTATTTCATCAAATTGAGTGGAAGTGGTATGTTCTTCTTCATAATTTATTTTATTCAAAACATATGAATTTAACCTGGTCTATTATTCAAATGTCTACTTGTAGATATCTTTTAATGAAGTTTGGGTTCATAGACCTTGTTCTAGAATGGATTGGATCACAGAGCATTATTCACGGAGCACTATTCACAGAGATCTTTTTGAAGAGAACTATACATGAAGTTAATGCCAAAGATAAAGAATGCTTGGTTAGTGATGAGAATCAAAATACCAATGAACTAATGAAGGGGGTGATCTTCAAAAACGAATACCACAATATTTTCTTTTCTCAACGGTCATGTGGTCACTCAAATTGGACTCTCCTATATATATACTAAAATTCCTAATCATGGGTTTGTGATGGGATTCATGAAGTGGGAATCATGAATGAGATTTAGAAATAATTTTTTTAATGGAATTTGATTTCATATTTTCAATGACTATCCCTTAGAATCCAACCCTAATTTTCCCGATCAGATACTATTTTGAGTGGGGCATTCATTAAAACATAAATAAACAGTTCATAGGAATAGCTGAAGATGTAATGTTTAGTTTAGGGAAAATCTATGGTAATGAAACTTAAAAATACCACTTAGGGGATATGTTGTGAATACATACTCCTTCGTTAATGGATAGATCTCACAAAACTTCTAGGTCGGGAAGATCATTTCTGAATTCATGAAATCCATAGAGTAGTGTTCACACCATGGGAAATAAGACTCTTGAAATGATTCATGGCACTAAATAGAGTGTATCGTTATATCCATGATGTGACAATTGAAGTCAAGGAGCCTTACCTATTCAAAAAGATCATACTGCTTTGTGAAAGGCTCATATCACCAAAAAACCAAATCCCTAAAATACAAACTTATGTGTGGATTTTCAGTGGATAATGAACTTTTGAATCCAAAAAACCACTCCATGTTCATGGACCATCCAAGCTTCATGATTCAAATATAAAATGGATTACCCAAAATATAGAATCATTGAAAAACAACCACCCTTATGTTCTTTAGATCCTCCAACCCAAATTAAGATTACCTTTATGAAGTACCATTTCCTTTAATGAAGAAGAAGACCCCATGAGGTTCTTGAAGATTTTGCAATGCATTTTGACATTATGAAGCTCTCCACTTGGGACTCAATGCTTCACTATGAGGCAAGGTCGACTGGTTTTGTGATGCATACCCATTCATGAAATACATGACTGGTGATAGGAACCCATGATTTTCAAGACCATCATTCAAGAAGTAACTCTTCTATGCCTCTTCATAATGTCTCCCTTATACTGAAATCCCATCACAATGGTTGAGTTGTCAGGGACCTATACCATTATAGGATTGGTTCATCTACAAATTGAGTCCCCATGTGACTGGTTCCACCCACTTATGTGTTCACCCACTTCACTACATGTGTGTTCTGGCCCCCCAATATGCATGTTTAGTCTATGAATAAGATCTCTAACCCAATTTTATTCTATGTATAGAGACCCTAATGTTGTATTCTCTATGGGAGACTCCTATATAGAAGTGTAAATTCCATGTCCCACCCACACAGCCTTGAGAGATTTTCATGTAAGCCCTTCGGGTGAGGAAGGACCCCCACCTCCCAGATTCATGACATAAAACTACTCAGCTCCATGTCGTAGTTGTACAAAATTATACTAAATGAAAATTTCCTCAAATATAATATAAAAGTCTATCCTTACCCTATTTAACGAATATAGAATTCCCCTTGTGTGATTATCATGGGATGCCACCCTTTACCAAAATGGATAGAAAGACTCTAATTTTAGGTAGATTGTACGCATAATCCCCACACCATCCATCAACAACTCCCCTTTAACAACATGATCATACTTAATGAATGATGTTAAACTACATATATTTTTCCTATCACACAACCTTAAACTATAGTATAAAAAATGTGGGTTTTGATATTTGAATCTAAAAAGGGAACACAAGCATCCTTCTTTATATTCAATCGAAATGATGGTAAACTAAACTGTGACATATTCCCTCCTAGGGTTTCACCAGTAGATCCAATTTATTTGTAGTAAAATCAACAATGGTAAACACATGTGTGAAATATTCCCTCGAAGGTACACACAATCCATATTGATATCTATATGGTGTTCGATCCATAGTGGTAAAATTTGGCAGGATATATTACCTCCATGGGACACACCTCTAGATCTACCACATTGGGCATTTTATCTGAAATGGTAAACTAATGTGTGACATATTCCACCCTAAGGAAAATCATCCCACATCTTCATCCATATTGTGTTAGATCCAAAATGGTTATATTTGGTGATATATCTTCTCTCATTGGGAAATAAATCCAATATCTAACTCTATTGGGAATTCAATCAACAATGGTAAACTCAAGTGTCACATATTCCCATAGTGATGCACCTCTGAATTTAGCTGACAATGGAGTTTTATCCACAATGTAAAATTCAAGTTTGGAATCATTAATCCTAGAGATCACCTCTAGATCGACCTCAAAGGGTGTTCAATCCCAGAAAATTGTAGTTCTCCATCTTATGGATACCTCTCTTCAATTTTCCTCCACAAGGTGTCTGATTATTCTCCACTTGTTGTTAACTTTTTCCTCGATCTGCCTCAAAAAAATATTTTGACCTTTCTAAATTGGATGTATAACTTGTGACCCTACCCATAATACCATCCCTATGAAATAAACATGGCATTCCAATGGTATTAATCCTTGTTAAACATAATCCCTCAGAATCAACTATATTGTTAATTACACATCATGAATTGTGTTATGTTCCTAAGATACATCATATGAGATTCTCTCAAAATAGGATAATTTAGAGGTGACCATTTTTCATTATGTCTAGACATTAAGAGAGATACCAGATTTAGCTAATCTCATGACCCAAGGTTGTTGGACAATCATGACCGAAGTAGTGTAATTAACTAGAATCTATAATGAAATGTCTATAAAATGACTTCCATGAACACTACATAAACTAATAGGGGACACAAACTAAGAATCAATATCCAGGGAGTAATCCAGGTAATTAGTAACCAACATCCCACCAACTTATTTCGATCATGTAGTAGACATCACTGATGAAATTGGTAAAATACTTTGTCATTTTTAATGTTGGAATGTAGAGAAGAAAACACACACACCATTCATAACCCCAATGAATTCATTTGAAAAAATTATAAAATAAATTCAACAACCTATCCTCAAAGACTATAGGAAGGATACATCAATCACACATGGATTTTCGCATGACACACTCTCCAACTGAGCCCAATAAGCTATCCACTTGAGTCTTATCCCCTCACTAAACATATATCATCTCTCCTATTAAAGAATATATTGGTTTCTCTATACCCACCACAGTGTCATCCTTCAATCACTATAAATTATTTTTCTCCCCTCGAAGACACCCCAAAACGACTTTTCATCTCGAACTGGACATCAATGTATAGTCTAACCATGTCATTTCTAGCCTCATTACCCATGGACCATCATAAATGACCACTCTCCCAGCCTCTTGGAATCAAAATTCAATTTCCTAAATAAATCTTATGACATGTAACTATGTAATATATCACAAATACCAAAAAATATATATTATAAAATCAATTTTACTAAACCCCTCTCGAACACAACTCATTTAGTTTTGGTGGGAACATCCATCTCCCCAAAATTACCAACCCTCAAACCATACCCAAGAGTGTTTCAATCACCAAGGCTTATATAGATGAATATCCAACCTATCAATTCTAATAGAAAGCCACCCTCAATTTTCCATCCAGAAACAGTGAAGCCATCCAAGTCTACCCACATCACGTATCATAATCCTAGACCTCTTATAGTTCTATCATTAGTTTAAATGTCACTATCTTTCTTCATGGAAATAGTTGTTGTGTGATTCCAACATTCCCAACAACTAAAAACTGTCTCCGTTTATTGGAGGTGCAATAATCATCTATGTCTTCCCCTTATCAACCCTAAGTCTCCATATACTCTACCCTAATAAATGAAATATGCATCCATTTGGAAACTCATTAGTAACAGTAATTTAAGTTGTTGTTAATGAGAACACTAACTATCATCCAAGAGTGACTATCCACATCATGATCTTCTCCACATTGGATAAGACCATATGTGCCTCATACGAGCCTGTATCAACTCTCTCGCTTCTTCCTCACAACATAAACAAAAAATAATTTTTTATGAATATTTATAAATTCCAATTTAATTTTAGAAAATTAGGAATACATAATGAAAACATGCAAGAAATCGATGATTTACCAAACCATATCCAAATACAAGTAGAATGTATATGGAATACCCTAATAAGTATACCATGAGAAAAACCCATCACACGACACCCTTACAACGATATATATCATCCCATGTTTTGGAATGTGTTGTAAATTCATAGAGTTTTTTGAACTATTCATTTGGTGGATGAGGTAGATCATAAACTAGAGCTCAGAACTAAATTTTGAGGGTTGAAAGACTCAATGTTTACATTTTTAGAAGAGATGTAAGGATATAAGGGAATAATGGGTGTTCAATTATGTTTTGGGAGAACACAGCCCCAGAGACTCATTCTCAGAAGGAGATGGTCTAGGTGTACAATTGGTCTGAAATCATGTGGTCCTTAAACCCAAATATGCAGCCTAGTCTGATAGAGTAGGAGGTACAATACAGATTTGATTAACCACAAAATAGAAGGTTCATCGATATGCGATATTTTTTTTATAGAGTTGATAAATGGAGTGCCTATAGTTTTAAAAACAATGTGGCTATCTCTCTATATAGGTTTCATATAACTAGTATCCACACGTAGTTATCATAATATCTGATCAAACCACGTGACCTTACTGTGTGGGGAATGGATTCTAAAAAGAGGAGGTGGAACTACTTTCACATGGTGTGTCAAATAATATGGGAAAATAATGTGTCTCGTTAATGAGTTGGAGAAGAGAATTTTCCTTTACCTCTATTTCTTTTCCTCTCCCTCCATTATTCCCTATTTTTGCGCCCCTAGGTCAGTATATCGATCACCCATTCTCCTTTCCAAGGCTTTAAAGTCTCCTCTTCATCCAAACATCCTTTCACATACAGCCTATTTCATTGGAACCTTATCGATAAGCTCTTGAATAATGTTGTTTCACATCATTTTTTATCTATCCATATATAACACTAAATCCATGAGAACAATTTTTCTATATTTTCCAGGATTTATAGGATTCTTAAGATTTATTCTGTTTCATCTTAAATCAATCTTTGATAATGAATGAGTGGACTATTCTTATAAATATATAGGTGGTTTACAAGATTTTACCTTAATGTCACGTCCTTTATGTGATATAGATGTTGTTCGAAACCCAGACAGTATTTGTGTCACTTTTAAATTATGAAAGGATTTTAATAAAATTCCAAGGAAACCTTGTATTGTGTTTTAGATCCCCCTTTGATGTGGTTGGAGTTTATGACCTTAACCTAAGGAACCCCTTTTGTGTGGGTTAATGTAATCACACATAATTTTTATGGTTGTTTTATGACTAAACCACCGATGGGGTTTGTTAATAAAACTGGTTATTCTTATATTGAACTAATCATATTTTTATTGCATTCTAAGTAAATCCATATTAGTTTATTATGTTTTTTACATAAATCATTTTCTGGAATGGAATTGATTGAAGGAAATGTACTTTTTTTCCTAATAAATCCATATTTGATGGGAATTTTCTTATAAAAATAAAACTTTTTTGATTAATGAAGCACATATTGATTTGTATCATTATCATGATTATTTTCCTTGGTCTTAATTGTTGATCCTCAATATGTATTTTTATTAAAGGACACATTTATGGAAAATATGTGAATCCTTCACTAACTACCAAGCCATAAAACATGATAGGAATTAGAAAATTCATTAAAAACCACCTTAAAAATATTGGAAAAAACACCCTTATATAATTTCATGGATAGATTTGTTACCTTTTTGGAAGAGTTATCACTAATAATTTATTCGAATTGATCGACAAACTTGTCCCAAAAATACAAGAACCCCTCTATATAAATAATCACGTTGTTGAAGCCTCTAACTAGGAAAAGTTTAATTTTTCAATCCACTCTCTTTACTCTTATTTGTTTCCACTTGAATCAGCTCACCATTCTTACATTCCACATCCTTAGTAGATGGATGAATCAGAGAACAGTATCCACCATAACTTCCTTAGAATTTATTATCATGTCCCATGAATTTTACATTACCTCAACCTGTCAAACCTACTTATGGACCACCGAGATGGGAAATGAGGCACAATCAACAACAGAAATCCCCTACGCACCCACCTTGGAACGAGAAAACATAACTAACTTTTTCCAGCACCCCTTCCTCCGTTGCCCTTCCTCCCTACCCGAGTCTAAGGAAAAAATTCATTCTTTAGCACCATATCTCCCTCTAAATCCAGAAAAGAAGAAACTAATTCTATAGAAATAGACAACGAAAAATCCCGGGGTTTCTCTACTGGAAAATCTCATAGGGCTTTAGATGGCCTAATATTCTTCTCGATGATTGTTTCTTTAACTGTAGACCGTGTTTTAACTATTTTTAGAAAATTAGTGTTCTCTTTATGAGGCTATGATTTATTGAACTTATTCACTAGGAAATTACCCATGAGATTAATTACTCTATTCACTTTCACTTATCCAGACCTACCACTTGCATACTCATAAGAGTCATGCCCTT
This sequence comes from Viscum album, assembly GCA_963277665.1. Taxonomy (NCBI): domain Eukaryota; kingdom Viridiplantae; phylum Streptophyta; class Magnoliopsida; order Santalales; family Viscaceae; genus Viscum; species Viscum album. The sequence goes on from OY728129.1 coordinate 534,876,853, forward strand.
AGTCTGACCGTGACTGCAAGTCAAATTATTTATCACTCAGATCAGAATCCACAAGATACCTTGAACCATATCTATTCCATTCACATTTTGTAATCACCATTTTGTATCCTTTAGGTTCAAAATTATCCTTATCATCCCCAAACAAAGAATTTAAATAATTTCTAATTTTTAATGATGCTAATGAAACATTCAGACTAGGTGACCTTCGCAATGGAGGGGTTGTAGGATGGTCAAAAATAGATTGCAAAATTGATTACTGGCTGGAAACAATCTATGTAACTACAACCCCATATTTAAGCACCTCCACAATGGATAGAGTCTTCCTTGAAGGGGGCAAGACAAGGTATTACTGGACCTAACATAATGAGTTGTTTATGTCTATGTCTCAATTCAATCTTTCAATGATTTCTCTCACCTTCGGCAAAGAATGAAACAAACTCAAACACTTCTACAGGGGATTTAAATTTTATATTATTTCGATAATTTGGTTAGGTACAATAGAATTATAGAAATTCATCTTATCTTCCAATTGATTCACCTTCTTCCCATGCTGGTATGTTGAAGATTGGTTTCCAAATTGTTATAGAAATAGAATAAATTCATGTAAGACCTGAAGAAAACTGACTATTTATATCAAAATTACTCCCAACTGATATCCATCACTCGATTTTATTTTTCAAGACATCAACTTCAAAACAATTCTATAGGGTGATCGGGGGAAAAATGACGGTTCATGAGTCGGAACGCAGATAACGACCAACTAGATTTATTAAATATTCTAATGATTGAAGGGTTTTGAAAAATAAGTGGATTTTTGGGAAACCATACACACAATTCCAAAGACAGAGCCTCCTGATTCTTGTGAATATCATAAGACCATCATTATATAAACAATAAAAACCCATTGAAGGATCTAAGAGTGGTTGAACACATAAGGTTATAATCCCCCGAAAGAAGGGAAGTGGACCACGATGGACCTCCTATGAGTTATTAATTAGTGGTCCAAATGATATGAATAGAATTTATTATTAAATATATGGTATTCTAACATGTATTTAAAATGTTAAAGTGGATTATACTAAGAAGAATCCACAAAACCTTGAGTGATTCTAGTAAGCTCGTAACTATACATCGAGATGAGGGATTATATGTAATGTTGAATTAACATATATTTTTTTAATGACTGGAGGGACCATGGGCAGGGTTGTTGAGAAAAAAAACCTCACACCATTGGATGGGGATTATAGGAATGGTGTCTCACATCACATAGGTTGTTAGGCATGGTGTCTCACACCACCTCGATTGAGATATTGATCTTGGCGGTCACATCCACGAGTAGGATGTTGGACTTGAATTCCATACCAAATTTTAATATATCAGTATTATGAACCATTTATTATAATAAAATGTTTAATTATTATTAATTTCACATAATAATATTGGACGTGATGTCCTAATTCATTCGTTGAGTTGTTAGGGGGACAACATCCCTTATAGAATATGATACTCTTATGATTTTATAAGGATGTCTGAGTTAAGACTCAGGTCTGGACTAATATGAAATATATAAATATATAAATATAAAATATTATATATATGAAGTACTTATATATAAATGCACAATTATATATATGTATGCATGATATAATGTTCACAGTTACCCCATCTTTGGCCGAACTAGGTTTAGTTAGTTAGGTGTCCTTGATGAAACTGAGACTCACTACTGTACATTTATTTTTAGAACACTACTTGTAACGACCAGAAATTTTTAAATAAATTTTGTTTCCTAATTTTATGTGTTATTGTTATACTCAACAAAAATGTTTTATTTGATAAACATGATTATAATTAAAATGAGATCAGTGGGTTTTGACTATTATATAACCATCGGTCAACATGACCGCTGTGAACAAAATGTTTTGATTATTGTCTCTAAATATAAGTAATCTTGGTTAATTATTATAGAAAGAAGATTCGATGGCCTCACCTAGTAGTCTTGGACCGATCGAAGCCCATCTAACAGAGCTTGTGAAGGAGGTAGCACCACTGGGCTTTGCTCTGGATCAAATCCAAGCCGAACTTCATCATGTGAAGCTGGAACGAAATCGCCTTCGTGAGAAGTTCAAACTGATAGAAATTACTACTCGGGCAATGTTGACTGAGCCGCCCCAAGCTTCTATCACCCTAGCACACCTTACTCTTAGGTCCTATGCTGGTATTATAAGGGGTTATGTAACGAGACCGTAACTACCTTGTGTAATCCTTGTTTTAAATAAAAATTGGGATTTCTTCTTATGATGAAGTTTATGAATTTTGAAATAGTATGCATATTTTTGATGAATTTTAGAAAAAGGATATTTTAAATATGTTTATGTAAACCCTAAATAATTAAAAATGTGTAATGATTTTCAAAAAATGGTCTTCTACAATTATGTTCAGTACTAAATTTAGAGTCTAATAAGATCAACTTGATTTTTGATGAATAGTAAATTATGAATAGTAATTTTATGATTAGGATTAGTAATATGACCAAATGGATTAGTAATCTCACTTAAAGAAAGTTTTAAAATAATCTAGGCACCTTGATTAAGTAATGTGATTCAATAAAATAGTTAAATAACGGTTTCATTAATTATTATTCAAGTATTAGTTTTTTTGGGTGAATAGTGTTTTTTAATTAAAAATTTAATTAAAAATAATTAGAAAATTATTTTTATAAAAATGACTTTATTTTTGAACTCATAGCATCGATATTATGTTATGGTAATTTTTGGGGTTTTTTCTGAAAAAAATGAATTTTGATGAATAGTGTTTTTATTTAAAAATAAAATTAAAAATATTTAGAAAATTATATTTATAAAATGGATTTCATTTTTGAAATCAGAGCATTGATATTTGGTTAATGTGAAATTTTGGGATTTTTCTGAGAAAGTTGAATTTTCAGTGAATAGTAAAAATACAGTTTTAGGGTTTCGGTATGTTTAATGACATCATAACGGTGTCATGATGATGTCATGAGATATTTTGAGGGTTGGCCGGCCAAGGGTGATGAATTATTGTTTTGGGGGCCCCATGTGGCCTAACTCCATGATAAATGACAAGGGAGAGCACATGGGTTTGAGAAAAGCACATGTGAGGTGTCCCTTGGCCATTAATGCCTTGTCCCCTCACTTTCCCTATAAATACCAAGCCCTCCTCTCATCCATTCGACTCCCCACTCATTCCCAACGAATTTCTGGTCTCATTACTTCCCAAGGAGTCCTCCCAAGGTGCCCCCAAGCCCTCAAGGTCCCAACCTTTGAGGTTAAAGAGTTACATTTTAAGGTAAGGGATCCGACCTCTCTCTTTCTTTTCAAGTAATCTCTTTTATGTCTTTTCTTTTATACTCCATGTTCTTATGTTGGAGGATGTTCTTTTATATTTATCCTACTGCCTATTTTATGTTCATATGATGAGAGACCCCCCTTGCTCTCATCAATTCGTTTTAAGAATGTTTAAGTGGCGCCGTTAGGCTACCGAATTTTTAAGGGATTCTTTCACCTTCCTCGTTTTCAAGTTCTATTTTCATTCAAGTCTTTCAAGTTCATTTTTGTTATATTGGGGTATGATCTCTATATCTATCATACTGGACTCTTATGTTCATATTATGAGAGACCCCATTTGATCTCTTCAATTCAGTATTTTGTTGAAGTTTAAGTGGCGCCGTTAGGCTGCCGAATTTTTAAGTGGTTCTTCACCATTCTCGTTTTGAAGTTCTACTTTCATGTCAATTCTTTCAAGTTCCTTTCTATTATGTTGGGGTATGATCTCTATATCTATCATAATGATCTCTTATGATCATATTATGAGAGACCGTATTTGATTTGTTCAATTCATTTTTATTGAAGCTTAAGTGACGCCGTTAGGCTGCCGAATTGTCATAAGAGAAATCAAATTTTTGTCTTCCTTCCATGTTTTTCATTTCAAATGGAATGTCCTTAAAATTGCATCACCATGTCTATATATACTTCTTATTCTGTACCTCTACTTTTTTATGGGTCAATTATGATTGTTCGACCCATGTTCCCTCTCTTTTCAAAGCTTTCTAAAACCTTGTAACATAGCCGTTATGCTGCAGAATGTTCGTCTCAAAATGCCTCTCTTTTCTCAAAATTATTTTATGTTATAAAGTTAATACTCAAATCTCCTATTTCTACAGGGGTATTCACATATATATGAAAATGTTCTATTTTAAATTCTGGGATTTACATACATGATACCAACTTTCCCTTTCCGTGGGTTTAAAGTAATGTAAAGATCGCGTCTTTAAAGCAGTTTTTAAAACGCTTTGATTATGAAATGAAACCCATTTATTTTATGCTATAAGGGTTATTTATGAAATGTTTGATGATGATATATGTGGCTCACATGATAATAAAGGCAAATTTAAGGGTGCGCCCTGATAGCGCTCCAATGCATTGGGTAAAGACTTAATCTCTAGAGATGACCATTTTAACGATGCCTTGGTGAATAACCTTGGTAATTTTTAACGACACCTTGGGGATGGACCTTGGTGAAATGAAACGATTGTCAATATTAAATGTTTCACCCACATCTTCAAGTTATGAAAAATGTTATTTTTATTATCATGTGTCTCATTATTTCTTTCTCATGCCTTAAAGTTCTTTTCATGTCCTTATTGAAGTATCTCAAGTTCACTTGTAAAATGTTTCTCTTGTTTCCCTTACTGGGCCTTCTGCTCACCCTTTCTTTTGATGTATGTCCCCAGGTTATGAGATGCATAATGAACATAGGATGAACTAAAGGAGAATCCTTTCAAGTGTTTAAGAAGAATTTTTTATGTTTTTTTATGTATTATGATCCTTGTTTCCAAGACACTAAACCTTAACGATCCTCAGTTCCGTGTAATGGAATGAAAAGTTATGTTATAAAAAGACGGGATGCTATACTACTTTACTTATGATAAAAATGAACATTACATTATTTTTTATTCAATGAATGGATTATGAAATTGAAACCATTTATGGAGGCCTACTATGTATATCTCACACAATGTTAGTCATTCCTTCTCATTGGGGTTACCTAATAGATCCACATCGTTTCACATTTTTCTTTTTTGGATTGTATCTGTTTGATGTTTCCTATCATGGCTAGGATGAAGTATGGGATTCTAGGACCAAGATAATACTAATGATTCTATTAGATATATCCATGGTGTATTTAATTTATTTATTTCTATTTTTTTCTTTCTTTGTACTGGATAAACCATCATATAATTCTATCAGATCTTGATCATGCATGATCATTTATTCATTCATTACTAATTGAATGTTATTGTTATATTCTTATTCTTTTATGGTTTTGGATTAAGTTTTTTATTATTAATCCAAATGGAATATTTTCCCTATTGTACCACATTAAGAGAATCATTGCTATTCGTAAGGCTTTAGTGCACAAGCAGGAGAACATGATGCCTTGTTTCAAAATAGACAAAGAACTTATTCTGTAGGGTCTTAATATGGGAGGCTAAAACTAGTATCATAGGTTTATTTTTCCTCTTGTATTTTATTTTTTCGGTATGGATGATTGGATACTATGATTGGGCCAGAACATGGTAAATAACTTCTGTATAGGTCTAGCTAACCCACACATGAAAAAATATCTTTTTTCTAGGGATGGCATTGTCAATTCAACTATTGTTATAATTAATTGATATTTCACCTTATGTGATTGGTGAGTCATTCCTAGTTAATAATTTATGAATCATTATTTCTACCTATTTTCATGATATTGAAATATAATTGAGGTGAATTCATGCCTCATTTTAGGAACATTGGGAATTACATGACATAGATATATCATGAAATGTAGTTTGCATTTACAGAATAAATGATACTTGTAATAAATATTCCATTCATGGTAATTTATCATGATTTATTATGAATCCTATTTGGAAATTACTACAATTCACATGTATATGACTTGATGAGTGATTAATTAGCATGTTGACCTGTATGAATGATTTATTATTTCATTAACAAGTAATGTTGTATCTATGCTTCTGTAGTTTCTTTATAAATCAAAGTTTTATCTTATTCATTGGTATTTTACCATGCCTATGTTTTTTTATCATTCATGATTTTATAAAATATTTGGGTGTTTCCTTTCACAATACTTTCCCATGAGTATTTTCTTGTTTACTAGTATGACTACAATATGATATTATGAATGGTTATAATTAAAATAATTAATTAGTTATTAATGTTTGTGTGTCAAAAAAATGGTTCTTTACCATATAACTTGATTGTATCAACATAACTAACCACATAGAAAAATTTTATTCTTTGACCATTGGTAACATGAACTGGAACATGAATGGTTGCAATGAAATGGATTATAATTTTCTAATTATCAAGTGTATGGGTTCTCTATAAATTTAAATTGGTAGAATTGATCCATTATGAATAAAAAATTTAGTTTTATGTACATGAATTAAACGTTTAATTTGTAACATATAATAAAAATATAAATTTAGGAAATGTTTATTCATTTAACTAAATAATGATTTATATTAATGTAAATGTTAAAAAAATTTAGAAGAATAAATAATTGATTTTTTTTGAAATGTATGTTGTGACTTAAAGGGCTTGTAACTATACCTTTTTTTCATGTAAACCGGTGTTGTTAAATTATCCAGATGAATAACTAGACCCAAGCAGGTATGTTAGGTCATGTTGTGATATAAAGAAGCTAAAATCAGGTAAGTAAGTCCTGAAAAGTTATTATTATGTACTAAAACCATTAAAGAAATTTCAAAGTCTTAAATAGTTTTACCTGATGATACCCATATAGATCCCCTGTCTTTTATGATTTTTAACTTAACTATATGGGGGTATGTTTATGTTAATTCAATTGTTATTTAAAATGACTTCAAACACATATATGGTGTTTTAAATCAACTTATGGTGGAATCATACTTGAAAGATTTCATGAATTTATAAAATTCATATTATATCTTTCTTAGATTTATTATTTTAAGTTATAGTTGATTAAAATTAAAATTAAAATATTAAGAGTTTTTTCCTCTCTAGATTGGAAATTTCAATTTTCATTGATCAAGCCATTGTCGAATCTGTTCAATAAAATAAATTGTTATGAAGAAAACTGTGGCATGATTTCCTAAAATCATGTATGATATATACTAAATACACATATTAATATAGTATTTTTTAAAATTTGTACTTTACATCCCTCACATGAATTCCATTTAAATATATAATAAATTAGAATCATTTAAATGCCTTGAAGGTGAAACGTAGTATTGGTGTTTACTGCAGGTTTCATCAGGTAAGGTTTGTTTTTTTATGTTTACATGGAATAGGAATGTAGATGTTTCCCATATAAAATATTTGAATTATTCCTTATATAAATGATACATAGAGGTTTGGCAGAAAGAACTAGTGGTTTTTTCATTCTGGGAGGACCTTGTTTTAGGATCAATCCATTTTTATTTTGTAAGGTGATATCCCTGTATGGGTAGTTCTGTATAATCATTAATCAATAATAAATACTTATAATTTTTATATTGAGTAGAGGTTTCATTAAAGTGTCATTTTTATTGGGTTGGACTCATTGTGATAAAGATACACCCATAAGGGAATGAGTGATCGGTCAGTAGGTTAAGACTTGTTAAAGGAAAGGACATCGTGTAATGCTTTAGTACAGCAGGTCAAACATCATAATCCTTGGTCATTCTTTTCATGGGTTGTGTGACCTTCATTATGTTTTTTTGGGATATCATATTAAAGGAATTTATAGTACATGTTTTTTTGTTTTTTGATCGATGTGGAACACATTGTTGCACATGAAACCCATCAAGTTAATGTGATGTGTTAAATCGAATATTGTTCAAGCGACAAGATCACATGATACTGTATGGATACCCAAATTCATAGTTGGTGTGTTCTGTTTCCATGATGTCTTTGTTTATGGGTCATCTCTGAAGTAGAGTGACTAGGGCATTGAGATATAATTATAATGATTTTTCATTTCTAATGGAATTGAAAATTGAGTTATCCCAGTGATTCAAGGTGATGTTATAAAAAGTATCATGTTTTATATCATGGTTGATCCTTATAATTTTTATATTCCATCCTTGATGATCAAGATTCACCTCAAATTGATTTTTTCAGAGCATCACATGTATATCTAAAATTGAATCCCACTCAGTGAACTCATGAGTGTCCAGTGTCCCTCTCTTCTTGTGTTAAACTTACTAAAATTTTATGAGACATGTCTAGGGATTAGGATTAGTGGTGACCAAATGTGTTCTATTATATATGTTCTATTCAAAGTAACTGAATTACTAGGATGTTCAAGCATTGGGTTGAATAACATCATTCATGAAAAATGTTTTCCTCTATGTAGATATAAAATGACCATAAGGGGCCATTTCGAAATGGTAACAATGGGTGTAGATACATAATTTCCCTTGATCATTATTGTTTATGTGGTGAGTCACAAGAGAGAACCTACCAAAATGGTATGGACATGACAAGTATAATGGTCGTCTTGGCCCTGAAGATGGAAGACCTAAGGGAGTGTCACTCGGTTCTTAAATTGGGTGAATTGGAGTGTAGACCCGCTGTGTAAGGCATGATTGGTACACACCACTTATGTGGGGTACATTTTGTGTAACTAAAAAATGAGTGTCCATGTGGGAACCGATGATCAATGCTTTCATAATCTAGGAACATTCATCCATGAAATTTTACTACCTATGTAAATTAATGGTATTTTAGATGATTATGGTAAAAATAAAAGAAAATTCGCCACTGTGAGATGATTAAACCAAGATTGTACCTGAACACTCATGGATAAGAGATGTGGTGTTGGGTACTGTCTAAGGATATTAAAGGATATGTTCAATATAGGTCTGGATTAGAAGGAGAAACATGAACCTACTGATAGAATATTAATGTACTCATTGTTTTTAGGTGTCTATGAACCTCAACTTTTCATTATCCTGAGTGTGATGAGAGAGAAGTGGTTATTTTGATTGCTGAATAATAAACTGACTTCTATTTTAATGAATGGACTATTAAGAAGTGAAATCAAGGATTGGTTGAAATAAATATTTATGGTGTGGATTTCAACATATGTAGTTAGAAGATGTCCCACAAGGGATAAGAGTTATGATAATGTGGTTGAAGTATTGGATGGTCATTTTGGTACTCAAATGATGTTTGAAAAAAAGAACATTAAATTGGTTGATTTGGAGATATCAACTGAATTTTATTATTGACATCTATGATAATTCCAAAAGAGATCTAAATATGACACCACATTAAGGAATTGGAGTCTAGTCATTTAAATGAACCGACCATCTAAGATGGCCTTTTTGAGAACATTCTTCCAAATATTATTTGACTATATCTCTTTTGAATGGTTTTATATGATCATTGTGGAAATATTTTGTGCATTCCATGAGTTTAGATGTGTGTTGTGGAAAGGATCAACTGAGCATTATAATGAAATCCAAAGTGACCAGTTTTGAGAATGGTCAATCATAATTTACTGTTGATATTTAATATAGGGATATGAGAAATTTATTCACTTGTAATCAGTTTTATCATTTTTAGAGACATCCTGGGTGAATCATTTGAAATTTATAAATTTTTTTCAGTTGGAAATTATGATGGTTAATCTTTCATGACTCATAATTTTCTATTGAAAAGTTAATACCAAATGGGGGAAGCACCTTAAGCTTCTTTCAAAATGAGATTATGATAGAATCCCATCTCTAACTAGATAAGATTAGGTAATCTCATTATGAATGTCTCATCCATGGTTATTGGAATTGGATAATTTTTACTGGTTGTTGTACCATCTCAATAAATTGAATCATAGAGGGTCTTTGGCTGTTTGTAAACATGATGATTCAATCAAGGAAAAAACCACAAGTCCCAAGTTGGTTAGTTTTCATTTTTTTTGTTACCCACGACTTATTCTAGATGATAAGTTTTATTGTGGGGTGATTGAAAATTACAAGGTATTTTAATATGTTAAAAATACATATAGTTTTTTATATTTTCATTAGGTGGAATGGTGGGATCATAAAATGGGTATTGTAATGGAATTCATAGAGTTAGATCACTAAAATGTTATGTTTTCAGAAATGATGTAAATCTACAGAGTAACTTAGAGTATTCCGTTGAATATTAGGAGCACCCATCCACATAGAATCAAGCTCATAATTAGTTGGTCATGTTGAATTGTTTTTTTAAACTGTCCATTCCTTTTACAAAGCTATGTGGCCAAACACAGTAGAGATGGAGGCCCCACATAGTTTAGTATAATCAAGAGAGAGGATTTTCATGGCCATGTAAATTGTTTTCATTTTATTTTAGAGCAGTAACATGAGATGTGAATTATTTTCCTATCCATGTACCTAACCTTCACCCTTAGTGAGATCTATCTACTACAAACACGTGATTGATGCATGATTAGAAAAAATAATTCAACCTAACTGTGTGGGGTGTGGATTCTAAAAGGAGGAAGCTACACAGTTGGAGTATTTTTTTTCAAATCATGTGATGAAAAAATTTCATCACATTGATTACAGGAAAAATTCTATTTTCACCTTCTTATATTTCAATCTTTCTATCTCCATGTTTCTTCATTTGTTCAAAATTGGGGTATCTAAATGATCTACCTTCATCCTCAATTAGGATTTGATGCCACTTCCTCATCCATAATACATTTATCTACCCTGTAGTATCATTAGAATTATATCAACATGATATGAACATACCATGTTTTTATTATCCATTTACGGTTCCTTATAGAATGCTAAATCCATGGGAGCACTTTTTCTATATTCTAAGGTCGTTTGATGATTTATTCAATTCGGTTATTATGGCTTGATTAAAAGTTAAATAATGGATGAGTGGACCATTATAATTAGAAGTTATGTGGATTAAATTATTTTAAATTATTTTTAATCATTTATATGACATAACCTTAAAACCACATGTCAATCCTTCTAGGTGGTATCTCTAAATTAGGAATTGATTTTATTTAAATTCATAAACACCTTGTATTTTGTTATAGACCCCCCCCCTTTGATTTTGTCAGAGGCTGTAAACTCAATAGAAACTCCCCCTTTTGTGGGGTTCTTTTAATTAAATATAATAAATAGGGTTACATTATGACTAAACTAACCTTGGAATGTGTAAATTAAAATGGTTATGATTACACGGGACTCCCCATATGAGTAATTCACTCTATAACACCCTATTTTACTATAGATTAATTTAATAGGAATGTTTAATTTTAAGTGATAATTTCTATTAAACCCACATTTTGAGGTTTAGAGTCTTATAAAAAATAATTGTTTTATGATGTGAATTGTGGTTTATTTCTTTATCATGGGTGCTTCCAAAGGAATTCATAATTATTTTTTAAATATAAAATACATATTGTGACTTATATATCAAGGGTACTAGTGATATAAAATTAATTTATTATGGACTAGATGGTGATATGAATTATATTTAAACTGTTAAAGTGGATTATACAAAAAAATATTCACTTAACCTTGAGTTATTCCAGTTGCCGTTTAATGAAACATTTGTCTATGGGATGATAGGGATGTTGGGAATCACCTACATTTTATTAGGAACAAATGGAAATTGATTTGGGGTTTTGAGCATGATGTATCACAACCCCAGTTCAATGATAATATTAATTTAATCTCACGTTTCTTTTGTTGATTGGTGTTGTGTTTCATGACCCCTCGATTAGGATGTTGAGCATTGCAGTCACATCCTAGAGAAGGATAACATACATGGCTTCCTTACACAATTTTCTGATATTTGTCTTATTACATGTTTCTTAAAAGAACAAATTTTATCAATATTAATTTTCATTGATACTATTGGAAAATATTTTCTTATTCACTTGTTGCGTTTTTATATGCATGGCGTCCCATATAGATTATAACACTCTTACGATTATATAAGAAAATCAGAGTTATGCCTCTGATATTGACTACTAGGATATATTTATATATATGAATAAATATATGATTGTATGTATTGAGTTCATAAATCTAAATAAATACTTATATATTTATATGGTGACATGTTCAATGATATACTCTCTCTCAGTCAAAAGCATGTTTGTTTGGCCAGGTGTCCTTAAGGAAACTAAACCCGACTTGTGAGCATTTATTATTACAACACTGCTTTACTTTATATATACATGTGTTATACTTTATTTTGTATTCATTGAGTTGATTATTCATTATAAATTTATGGTGGTGGCCTTCTAAGCATTTCTCCAGCCCATTCAATCCTTTATTTCAATAGGGTACTCAAACAGATCCTCATGGGGGATAGTTTGAGTTTTTGGATTGTGATTATTCAATTTTACCTTTTATAGACAAGATAGAGTAAGGGAGAAGAGGAATGATCTAGTTCTTGTGATTTTATTAGAGATTTATGTGGGGTCCTTTATTTATTTGTTTGTTTATCTTTCTATCCAACAACTTACTATGTATAACTGTATGTATTTTTATCAGAGCATGGTCATGCATGATCAATTTTTCATTAATATTAATTTCTAGTTTTTATTATATCCTTATAACATTATAATTATTTATTATTCTATATTTATTACTGCTCCAAAGGATATAGTCTACACCACTGAACTACCATTATAAACTCACTACAAGTCAATATCCTATGGTGTTTGGGGAGGTGTACATGGGGAATAATTTCCAACTATCTCTGGGCATTATTTTAGTTTCTCTTGGTTCGGGATACTATAATATCAATAGAATCCATTTTTTAAAAAAACCTAAATATAATACGGTGTTGTCTCAAATTAAATTAAATTTAAATTAATATTTTGAAATACCCCATTTGGAACTCTCTCTCCATAATGAACGAGTTCCCATTAAATTTCATTTGATTCCCCTTTCTCTAGTGGAATAAGCACTACACCTTATCCAAAATTAGATTGATGATAGTGATATATTATTTAAATAAAAAAATATAGGGGGGGGGGGTACTCACACCGAATATTTTTTGGAAGGAAACCACCCCACACTAAACCATGAGAGATAGATGGAAGAAAATATAGGGTGGTTTCATCTGAATGACCCTCCTCAAGTATGTTGGGGAATAAAAATTATACAGGGGGGGTCGACCAACATTGTTTTTTATAAATCCCATAAAAACAATTCACTAAGTGATATTTTATTTTACTTTGTAAAAAATATAGAATGGGGGATTCTCATATCCCTATGATATTCTATTGGTATGAACACTTTTTCAAGTTGTGAGTATATGAGGCCATTTTTTTTATTTTCTCTGATATCACATCCTTATTCTGATTCTCAGCCAAACACCTATGGATCTCACTGACAATAAAATTTCATCCAATAAAACCCTTTTGGAATTTAAATTCATAGTAACTCTTTATATGTCCAATTTTTCAAAAGAAACCACCCACTAGATAGAAAATTTAATTAACTCTAAAATGTATCGATATAGATTTACTGAGGCATCACAATTTCCGAATCTCAAAAATGAATTCACTTTAATCATGTCCAGAATACTATAAAATTTAAGGGCCTATCTATTTTAACTTTTTTACTAGGATTCATATCTATTTATTGGGAATATCAAATTAATCTGTAATAATTTTAACAATGTCACCACAAATTTATGATTCCAACCAAATCTAAAAATATTAACACCCATAAGCTTCAATCTATATTTAATAAAAATATTTGATATAAATTTCAAACAATAAATCCCCATTTATAATTATTTTAAAATCAATATTCAAAATTATTATGCCACCCCCAACACACCATCAATGTATCATGTGATGATGACCATCATCATGGATTTTCAACATTAAAAAGGAATTCATTTCCCTCAATAATATACAATTAAAGGATATAAATGAAATAATAATGTCAATATATAAAAAAAAGATCAATGCTAAACTAATTTCATAATTAATTTACAATTTATGAATAAAATAATTCATAAAAAATACAACAAAACAATATATATAAAATTATCCACTAACCCAAAACATGAAGAATGAATCACAACACCCAATGTATCATAATAGAGTATACATAAACCTTTAAACACTATATTAATTATAATAACCGTAGACATTGAGCTATTATATCTTGATGTCTTCACAAACAAAATATTATATCACTTTATAAAAAATTAGGAGTGCGTATATCTATTTACATGATAGGTCATCCCTAAATGATAAAAAAGACAATATCATACATGAATAATAAGAAAAGTAGTATAATTAAATAAAATAATCATGAATGCACAACCCAATAGTTCTTACTGTAATATTATATGAACACACTCTAGTGGATTAACTCATTATCATAAAATAATATTTTATACACAAGAATTATTCCCATTCCAGGATTCAATATATCATCAATTATTTGTTTATGTTATCTAAGAATTATATTATTAGTAACTCCATAATAATAACATCCCACCTAACATAATTTATATAGTTTTTAAGACATAACTTTAGATATAGAAAAGGTTCCTTGTAATCCAACACTCACCAACTAGTATCCACATAACTAATATCTACTTCACTATCCATAAAAAATTTCCATATCCACAATACAAAAAAAATCCATACCCGTAATAAATTCACTAACCTAACAATCATCATATTCTCCAAGATATTATTCACATAATTGAATTATTTTTATCATCATGATAATCATTATACCATAAATATAATCATTATAATTTTTTGGACTTTTATCCATCATAATGTCAATGAACATATTATTATAGGGTCTTAATGAAATATTTCATTCCATCACTATGAATGGATCAATGGAAAGAAACCCCTAAATTTAATCCTCAAAGATAATCAATTTTATACTGAACAATTTATTAATAAAAATATGATAATCCAATCTTGGATACCCAATGATCCATTGTAAAATATCCCACCTATCATTTAACCCCAATACCATCATATATAGTAAATTAGAGATATATGGATGACATAACATCTTATATCACATCATAACAAAAACAATTATAGATAAACATAAAAATAATTAAAAACAAATTTCACATATTTAGGACAATTAGTTCAACATCAAATCTATATAATGTCCAAATCATATATATGTGAATATATACACAACATAATATCAACTTTTATGTGTAATCAGAATCTGATTCTATTTTTTTCATTAACGATTTTTTAATAATACTTGCATCAATATCATAATATCCCATTGTAAAGAATATACCTATTAAAAAAAATATTGGTTTGATTTAGTGATTAATTTTAATAGATATAATTTTATTTGACATAATTGGATCTACTAAAATACAATCATGTAAAATAAACATTGTAGATGTGATCGACCTCTCATAAAAAATAACATGCAAATCATATTTTAAAAGATTCAATAATTTATAATATACAAATGGTCATATATAAGGAATTATTATGATATTTTCTTGAAAATGATCATACAAGACCTCTAAATACATTCACTGTAACACCCCTAAAAATGAGACATAAAATACATAATGTTACTACCCATTGAACAAGGAACACCATTCTTTTCAGGATCCTACATGACTAAAACTATTTAGATAGCTATTATGACATCTAGGAAGTTTCAGAGAGTGTGTTTGATTGATTAAAAGACATAAAGAAAGATCATATGATTCTATGTGGGGATGCTTATTTGTTAGATAAGTTAACCTAGTTGGTAATAGCCTATGGTTTGCTGGGTAGGTAACCAAGGTATTATAGGATACCAATGGGGTTAAATGGAAATATTAATGGTCTATGGATATAAAAGCATGAGAAAAACTATTAGAGTCAATACCCAACATGATGTTTAGGGGAAACTACATAGTTTTGAGGTGTGGGGTCTATAATGTGGGTGTTTTACTTTAATCGGAGAGTGTAACACCCATGAAAAAGTGATACTTAAAAGACTAAATATTTGTATGAATTTTTATAAGGATCACTGTAATATTAAATAGAAAACATGACTAGAACTACATAAAGAAAGATGGATGACATGGAGTAGTGTCAGGATGGGTGAAAACATAGGATGTTTTTTAGGATGAGAGTGAGTCATGAAAAATTTTCTTTAAAAGAATATCTGTTGGAATATAGGGACATTAATTGGTCAGATATGTGGCCCTAGTGGGTAATAACCATTGGGGTGTTGGGAAGGATACTAAAATACTATATGATACCCAGGGGGTTAGTTGATTAGGTTTATTATCTAGGAAAGTTGGGCTTTTACACTGCAAGTGTGATTTGGTAATAATTTTGGATGGAGATTATTTAAAATTCCACATTTAACCATTAAAATATATTCATCTTCTAAATAAATATTATTCCTTGATATATGTGAACATGTATAAAGTACAAGTTGTTAGTTATAAATAATAATAAAAACATATGAGCTATATTTTTTATTTTTTAAATTGAGTGAATGCCATTATGTCAACGTATATCTTGAAGTGTTCACCTTTTTATCAACATATTTTCATAAAAACACACAAACACACACACATATATATGTTTGTGTTTTTTATAAGTGTAATAATATAAAAATTATTCCATATACATAATATAAACAATTTTATAATTACATATATTCATATAAATAAAATAATATATTATATTAATAAAATATATACACATATATAACGAAGGCATAAAAAATATTATATATATAATAATATATAAATAAGGGGTGGTGATTTGGGACACTATGGTAGCTAACACCCCACATGTTCCCCCCCCCCCCCACTTAAATTAGGACTATAACACACACCAATAAGTATCCCCGTATGGGTTTCCTCCATCAAATCATGAATGGTAGTTGGGGATCCATCTAGATACCCATTTTCCCACATATTCCCTTGAGTGAAACATTTTGTTTCAATGACTTGAATCATGCTTATGGAATTCCTAAAGACCAATTTTCTATGTTTTATTGGTAAAGATTCCCTTATTATAATTTTATTACATTTATTTTAAATTATTACTTTTAGAAAACAATATTCTATAGTGGTTTACCCTCCCATTGACCTGGCCGCAAAATAGGGCCATCACAAAAAGATCTATGATGCTACATACGTAGATGAAATTGATGTATCCTTCACGTACATAATTTTCTTTATTCAATGTTGACTAGACTAAATTATTATCTCAAAAAAAAACATTTCATAGAATAGAATATATCAACTAATAATAATAAAATCCACCAATAACTGTTAATTAATCATATCCAAGGATGGGTTCCACAATTACTAACATATTGGAAACTCTAAATATAATATTTAAATCATGATTTTAAATATTTTCATTAATCTTTGATCACTATATCACACATCTATACCTCACCTTCTCCAAATAGATATATCCAACCTACCTTGGACTACCATGAACTTTTAGATGTTGAATATTTGATTGATGAGTGATCATAGACTACTAATTGTGAAGGTAGTAGAAATCAATGGGGAATTGTCATGATATGGATCAAACATAACAAATATTTTATAGATTAGAATAGATTACCATCCTATTACTGAAGATTCATAAATTAATCACACATATTAATGAAAAACCCATTATTTAATTATGTTTATTTATAGAATAATAATTTCTAGTAATTAAAAAAATATTATAAATCAAATATATAAATATAAAATAATAAAATGAGATTTAAATGCTATCAATGTTCCTTGCTCATGAAGAATATGACAAATTCCACTCAAATCCTACGAATTTTATAACATAATTTTTATTCAAGTTTGGGTTTAAGGGAAAAATGATATTATAATAGTAAAATGGTCATGTGATGGGGCCAAACCCCAAACCGACGTAATTTATATGGTAAATGAAACACAATTTAATGAGTAATTCAACATTCCCTAAAATTTATTCCCAGATACCATTTACATGTTATGATAATTTATTTACTAACAAAATTATACATGAATAATTTTAAATATTTAGTTAGTAAAATTAATCAAATGCATAAGAAACCAAAATTATGAGTACCACCTTATCATGAAAACTTTTTATCTTAACATAAATGTTTTAGTGATGATTATTTGGTTTAAACTACTATTTTCATAAAAGTGATAAATGAAAATAAACACACATGTATTTGATGAAAATCATGATAATGATTTTTTGAAAACTAAAGAATGTATTTGAATTTAACCCACATTATTTTCAGTTTTATTTATTTTAAATGTGAATAGAGTACCCAATGAATATTGATGAATAGAAAATAATGTTCATGTGAAAGTTATCATTAATATTATAATGAATATTACCTTATAATTCAGGAATAAATAAAATGACTGGATGTTATTTTTTATCATTACCGAAATGAAAAAGTAAGTAAGATGGTACTATTAGACATACTCATGTGATGATTCATTTAATAATGGAATATGTTGAATGTGGGTTTTTATTTCATTAACTAATAATATTTCATTAAGATTTCTTATTTGAAAAAATATTTTAATGATGATGTTGATTTTTTTTGAGGAAATATGAAGATATATAAAATGATCATATTATATAATTAGTATGGAGAGATGTCTCATTAATTGAGATTGAGAAGATCACTTTTTGAGGAGAGTCCTTTTGAGTTTTTGGATGAATGAATACTTTATCTATGAAAATAGGGTTTGTGCCGTCAATTGAAGAGGCCTATCAATATATTCAGAAAATATAAAGAGTATTATAATATATATAAATAAACATGGATAATTTCTCAAAAAAATTATGTTATAAAAGTAGTTTATTACCATTAAAATACTCTAGGGAGTATTTAGTTGATTCATAATGACTTATAATTGTTTTAGAATTAATATTTTCTTTATATTAGTCCAAAGTTTCTAGAAATATTTTGGATGTGTGAAAGAAGATCTATGGTATGTAAGTATATTTTTTAATACATTTACTTAACCCATATATATAGATTAATTATAGATGTTATATATCAATAATAAGTATAAATAGAATAAAATTCAAATGATTAATATTTAGTGGGAATTTCATTTAAATAAATAATATCTTTCATAGGATAATAGATTAAATGTATCTAAAAAAATAGTGATTCTATTGAATTTAATATTCTATAAAGAATAGGTAAGTCATGAGGTGTGTATATTTTATAAACATTTATAAAATATTTGATTTGGTCTATAAGGAAATGTTGTTGAGTAAAAAACTTTTTTTAATATATGGGTTAACTATTTCATTCAAAATAGTTTTTAGTCCTAGAGATGGGAGAATTTTTCTTTGTCATAAATATTATGCAATATGAAAGAGTAAAAAGGTGACACATAAGAGTAATATGTTTATGGGAATAAAAAAATGCCTGTACAACACTGTGATATTCAATATTAATAACTCCAAAATTAAAGTTGTTTATAATTATAAATAAGTAAACTCAGGGATCATACATTGATATATATGAAAGGTAGACAATGAATTGAGATACATAATAAATTATATTTCATAGGAAATATATATCATTTTTTAAAAATTATTGATGAACATGAAGATATTATGAAAGTTATATTCAAATGTTTTTTATGAAAATCCTGTATATATATGCACTGAATTAAATATCATGATGATAATGTTGAGTAGTTTTGATTCCTTCATAATTTTGTTTTGTGGTTAATATTGATGATGAGTGATCTCTTACGTGAGAATAATTCCTTGTTTTAGTGTTATTTGAATATATTATTACAAGAAATCATCACATTGTGGTGTCATTCTATGAAATTTAGGCCCTGTACTGGAATGAGGAAAAGAACTATGTCACCACATGATAGAATATTCTATGTTACAACTACCAAAATATCTCAAAAATTCCATATTATATGGAATGTCTTCTATGAAGTGACTAGTTCCACTACATATTATCTTACAAACATATGAAATAGATTCTCATAAAATTTTAAATTATTAAAGAAAACAAATCATGATTTCCAGGGGAGGTCGAATTGAATAAATGGACATTAGAATTAAAATTCAATGAATAAATATATTTAATATAATTTTAAATATGTTATTATAATTATTAATGTTCTATAATTAGGGATACATCATGGAAACTTAATTTTTAGGTGTCAATGAATTAAATATTTTGATTAATATTGATCATACAATATTGAGAATCATGAATGATTAAAAGAGAGTTCATTCAATGACAAAAAAAAAATTATATTCTAAAATTTGAATAATATTATCATGGACTCATAAAACCTATATAAAAATTAGATATATAAGAAGATGATGAGATATAATTTTATTACAATATTGGGTACTTAGTGGGTCCAAAAAGAGAAATAGAAGATAAATAATAAAATGATCTATTTTTAATTTTATTTATCGAAGAGGGATAACCTACTGTTATTTATTATTAATATTACATATGTCACATAGAATAATTTATTCAATACCAAGTTTATAAATATCATCCCTATGCATTGAAGAAGAATAAATGGAGAATGTGAGAGACTACTTACTTCTACTGTGTACTATATTGGCAGAAAATGTAATATTTGAGGATTGAAGCATATTATATATGTATATATATATATTAAGACATAAATAATATAACTACTCATATCATAATTTGAGATTGAAATTTCCATCTAAATATAAATATGAATCATATGGTTTGATGAATTTTGATTCATAACATTAGATTTATGTCAGATGAGGAAAGAGGCCATAAATGTTTTCCAAAATTAGACATGTGCTACCTTAATGGAAAAACATCATATAAGTGCCTACCAACATTCATATTTATTATGGAAAGAGTTTTTAGTGTTATATCCCAATATCTAAAAGTTAATTATGACATTATTAATGGTTAGATCTTGGAGTTGGGGATAAATGTTCAACACCATCCCAAGAATCAACTTGTAAATTAAATAGAGAAGGATAATATTCACCACACACGAAGGATGAATTCATTAATATTGGTGTTGAATCACATTAAAAAATCAAATTATTCTTTGTTTTTTCTTGCTTATTTATATTACATGAGAGAGATTCATTATCAAATATATAAAATTAAGGTAAGATATAATAACAAAATAACTTTATAGGAATAAGTGTGGAAAAGGTTTTAATTGTTAATATTTCATACCCATTGATTGATCCCACCTCTTAGTGTGGTGAAATAGACCTACCAGATCAAATATAATTATTAATTTTTATATAGGCTACATAATTAGTAGAATTACCAAAAATAATTATATATGTTTTTTCATATGGTTTGATAATATCTCTCATGGTTTCTAATGAAGCACAAACACAAAGATGATGTATTTATCCCAAATGAAAATAATATATTATCTATAAATCTAATCAGTATATATAATAATGAAATGAAAAATATGTTGGTGGAATAACTCTTATGAAAATAAGAATATAAATTAGTTTCAATATTATGTAATATTGAGGATTTAAAATAGTGAATGTAGAATGACATTTTAGGTTTTGTTGTTACTAACAAAGATATAGACAATTGTTAACATCTAATGATTCAAATATTTAATCTGGTTAAGTGGTAAATAATGTAGTTTTTTAAAATTACACTACAATTGAGTCAAGAACAAGTGGTGAAGAACACAATTATATGGATTCATGTTATAATTAATTGTTAATTTAAAGGAATGTCGAAATATTTGTCCCACATAAATATTCACATTTATTTGTGTTTGTTTAATAATTATGTAGTAAAAGATCATCAAACCAAAGGTATAAAAGAAAAACATATAGAAGGCCATGGAATAAAGGGTGATGAAGTGTGTAAAGAACTCTTAAAAATTTGGATCCGTAAGTAATATCAATAGTTATTTTGAATAAAGATACTCTATATTTGGAATGAGTTTCGAAATAAAATATATGAAAAAAATTAGTCTATGAAAGGTATTGAAGAAAAATAAATTCATTATAATAAGTACTTGGAGTAAATAAATTCGTAACATGAAATGAATAATAATAAGGAAATGGAGATTGACAGCTTACTTTTAAAAAAACAACATGATTCAAGATTATGGTGTCTATTTAAAAATAAAATAATACAATGAAATTGTAATGTCTATGTATAATCAAATTAACTCTAATAACATAGAGTGTATTGATCAATAAGTCAAATTTTAAAATATAGAATTTATATTCTATGAGTTCTCATGTAAGGCTTTGAGAGGGGTTATTTCAAGAACACATTTAAGGACGATAATAATGTTAGAATACATTTATTATGTAGAAGAAATGTCCTGATAACTTAATATTATATGTCTATTGTATGACCAAAAAATAAGGTACAAAACCCCATGGAAAATATATTTTTCTAATTCTAATTTCCTATTATGTGTAGGATTAAGATCACAATATATGAAAATATGGACGAAAAAATGGAGTATCATTCACCAATATATTTGAGGTCTATATAAGAAAATGTAGAAGAAAATTTACATTAGTAGAATCCTTACCAAAGGTTGAAATTCAACAAAAAAATACATCCGATTAAAAAAATGATGAATTTTATGATGAAAAAAAGACCAAATTTTGATTGGTATTCTGAATTTTTTGGAATTCCTAAGAACAATGATCATAATTAATGGCATAATGTGACAACCAAAATATGTCAATAAAAGCATTTATCGTGAGGGATGAATGAAGAGGTAAACAATGATTTAAAGAAGAAATATAAGAATATGGAGATATAAAATTTAGTTCACTATCTTGTATATCTACATTGAAAATACAATCAAAGAAATTATTATTGTGATTTGTAGTTTTTTATATCAACCAATCATGTGAAAAGGCAAATTTATCCATCTCTACAAGGTATTGACAATATAAATTCATATTCATTCATTTTATCCTTACAAATTCCCCTTCTATGTTAATGTATTTAACAAAGAGTGTTATTTGGGACGTCCTAGGTTAATATTTGGGTTTTCTTTGTTACCGATAACTTTGTATAATATAATATAAAAGAATAAAATGATGAACTTTCTATAATTTCTAGGAAAAAATTATCATATGAAAGACTATATTCCAAATTCAGCTGGTGTAATTTCTTTTCAAAAAAGAATCCTTGTTTGGGTTATATATTTAAATGATGGGTATTAACTATAGGACTGTTAATGATAACGATGAGTTATGAATTACCTTTTTGATAATTGAAAATACTGTTTAATAAATTTATCAGATATAATGTATACTATGAGTGATTTGTGATAGATCCCCCATGATAATCATAAACAATCACAATTTTTACATGAATCGGTGTACGGTTTCTCTATATAAGAGAATGTGAAGACCTCTATATTGTTAAGAAAAAATATGTTGGTTATTACAATTTTATGTGAACTACCATTTAACGGATCAGGGTTTTTGGATATACAAAGAATTTAAAAGTGTTGATATTGATGTGTTCTAATGTAAAATGTGATATCTTATACAACACATGAATTAATGAAAAATGATAAAAATGAACTATTTCATGATATACTGTTAGGAATGATAATTTTTATATTAAATATTAAAATAAATTATCTATATAGAGTAAAATGTTATATATATTAATAAATATATTTTCCTCTATATATTCACCCTGAAGGTGTTAAAAATATATAAAAATAAGTTGATTATAGTTGATCATGATTTTTTATTTCGTAATACGAGCTATATTATGAAGAAAAATAAGGATGTTGATTCTTTATACACTAATGACCTAGCTACAATATCAATTATAATGATTTAATGAAACATGATCTTCACATATAGAGAAATTTTTGAACATGGAAACAATAATGAATTGGATTAAATCCCCAGTTACCAAATTATTTTTCTACTATCCATTTATGTAATGACTACGGTGATAGAAAAGTATTATCTTGATCTATAAAATATGTTTAGAAATATTCCATTGTTCAAACTTTATAGAAATAGAGTGATATTGTTTTCTTCTAAAATGAATATCCCATCCATTCTATAAAAAAATAACGAAATTTGGATAATGTAAAAAATATCATCGTACACTGATCACATTAGATGAAACATTATGTATAGATATATCAAGGAGAAATTATTTTTTGAAAACATAAAAAGTTATATTGGAAAAGAATACATCATTTTGCTTATTTTTCCAAAAATTTATTATTTAATGGATAAATTAAGGGTGATGCAACAATAATGTATAACCTTATAAAAATAGAGTAATATCACAATATGATTCATCATAGGTAATCCCAAGACCTCTTATGGAATGAATTCTATCTTTGACATGATTGATAATATTTTATAACTAGAGCAAATTATTTCTATTTCACTGTAATTCAAACATGATTAGATTTATATGATATACATAGTGGTTATGGTGAGGTTTCATGTGGTTTGAGATCTAATTGTATCAAATTGAGATCCCAGGAATGAAAAAACATTATATAGAAGTCTTGGAATGCCCATAAAAATTATAGGATGTTAATATGATTTAATATATTATTTGTTGAGTTATTTATAATATGAGAAGTAATTATAGGTTTGGAAGAATAAGGAATGAGGAGAAAAGGAACCTAGGAGTTGGAAAACACTCAGAACCTGATGTAATGGTACCGAGTACCTAGTTATAAATGGTGGATTGTAGAGATATTGTCACACCTATAGGTCACCTGATGTACCTAGATTGAGAACCTAATAGGAATATAGGATGTTTTGTAATATTTGATGGAATTTTATAAAAGATACCATGGAATGGAACCCCTAAAATTAATTTAACTCAATATTTTCCTTCATTTTAGTCATCCAATCACCCCTTGATACATATTCTTCCCCTCAATATAATCTCATTTAGGACACCCTTCATTACGGATTTGATCATGAAAAATTCTGTATAAGAGATATTATTATTCTTTTTATGAGTTTTATATCTCTCTGATATACATATTTTTGTTCTTTTTCATGGATGAAACATTAATTCCCTAAAATTTTTACATATAATTTTAAGATCTCATATACCAATTCTTAATTTCCATCATTTGGAAATTAATATGATTTAACCTCAGTGTGTCATAGATAAAAAGATTATATTAAATTATATATATCTATTTATATGTTTATTGTAATGAAATTATAAATTCATTATTATGTTGGAAAACTGTTTGATTGAATGGGAATGGAAAACAAAAACTTCACCAACTATACCCCTCTCCCCGATTCTTGAATATAGTAGCTATAACATTTTCCTTTCTATGTATATATGATTACATTTCCTTAATGAGATTGATATTTCACCCTCAGGAATTCATCTTAATTCATATCAAATTTTAATCATAGGATCGATGAAGGTATATTGGAACAAATCCTACTTTTATTAGTAGAAACATGTTAAAATTTATATTTATTCTAGTTACCAATGATATGCTATTTTGATTATTATTATTCTTAATCATTTATAATTTCAATTTCTCCACATGTATTTTAGTTTAAAAAAGGTAATGTTTGGTGGGGTCAGGATCAACTACTTGGTATGATATAATGACACCCAATACATTAACTTATGAGATGTGTATTGATTCATTAAAAAATTACTTAGATAAAAGGATACTATTTTAGTAATGGATGAAGTAACATATGGTGATTTGATTTATTTTTTATTCTGTTCAGGATTTTTATGGATTTTCTGAGTTAATACAATGGGGATATATGTTTGTATTTTCCCACGATTTACCAATCTAGGGAAAACAGATTTTGACCCTTCAGGGTATATTTGAATTTCTTTATATATATACATTTCATTATGGTAAATGTTTATTCACTTGATAGGTTTTTTAGATTTTTTTAGACTTGAGAAGAAATATTTCACATGTTTATATCAGTTTACACATATGTTTTGTCACATTTGTTTTCAACATTGGTTGATGAATCGACCACAGAATAGGTGTGATACGAATTCAACTAAGACATTTGATATATTATGAAAAAACATTTTATGGGGATTTTTTTATTTAATGGGGAAAATCCATTTCCGGCTAGCATGTTATCCAACCCATGATGATTATAAAAACATCTAATCATTTATTGTTGTTTAAGGTGTTGTTGAAGCCTTATCTAATACAATGAGGGTAATTGAGTCATATTCATTACCAAACGGTTTATAAACCCTCTACAGATTATGGGTTATGATTGTAGGATTATATATGAGATATGATATTTAGGACACAAGAAGTGACTAATAAATATTCAAAGACAACATAATTATTTGGGATTCCTGATTTACCAATATTGGTACATAATTTAATTTTATTCCCTCCTTGATTTTGTCCTACATTCTGATATCTCAAAATTTTTTATAGGAATTATAATAGATGAACATGTTTTGTATAATTCGATACTATAATCCTTCATATCTATTAAAGTATACTTTATTCCTACAACTAATTAATTTTATAAAAAATATTTAATTAACAAAAAAATTTGTTTTTTTAATATATTTATTAATGATGAATTCATTAATATAAGTATACAATTGATTATTTTTATTGAGAAATAAACCATTATTTTAATTAATCAGAAGACCATTCTTGTTTTTATTTAAGGTATGCTAAGAAACTACTTCAAAATGATATTCTAAAGCATGAATTATTTATAAATATAGTTAGAATACTAGTTTTTCACAAATTATCTATTATGTTGTAAAATGATTTGAAATATTGTTATTTTATTTTAATAAATAAAATAGAGAGATGGGGAATGGGATTAGATTAGACCTTTATAGTGAAGTTAAGAATTCTAAGTAACCAAACTTTGGTATTATGGTTTTAATATCATTCTCTAATTTATTATATAGTGTGTATCTTAGAGACCACCCCTTCCTTGTTTTATGCGGCGTATGTGGTTGTCCTTCCTACTAGACTTTCATTTGACCCTCATGTTTTTGAAGGGACTTCTAACCTTCTTCATGAAACTAGTCATAAATATCCTTAATGTAATTACATGAATTCTATTATCACGAGGGACTAATTTTTCATATTTTTTTACATTTAATGGTATTGTATCCCCTTTATAATAATAATAACCATAGATAATCCCCACCATATCTTTAAGATATTATAGACTCTTAAAAAAAACACTTGGAATAATGATCCCCCATATTACTAGAAGGTTAATATTTACAATTAGTGGTATATAATTCTTTACACTAAAATGTCTACGGACCTACCCATAAAAAATTAAAATGTAACCTTAATATGATTTTATCACCACACATTACATTCGGTAAAGGACTGAGTGTCATAGACCTGAGCCATGGGTCAATGTCCTTTCTACAATACATATAAATATTTATAGATTTAATTTTTTAATCTATATGAGAGTAAAGGTGTGGAATACAAATAATTATGAATAAAAATGGTTCAAATGGTTCTAGAATATTTCAGTGTAGCACTCTACAATATGAATAACTTTTTGATGTTGTGAATAATATTTTTCCTGATAAGATATTTTTTAGAGGTAGCATAAGAGTGGGTTGTGGAATTTTTTTTAATGATGTAAAATAGTTAATATAGTGGTCAGAAAAAATTAAAAGATTTGATGGGGGGAGGTATCTTTTTAGGAATGATATGAAAGATTTTTGTGTTCAGTTTAAAATATAAGAGGAACTCACAATGATTGTTAGTGAGGAAACAACCAACAAAACATATTTCAATATAAAATTGATGCAAATAATTGTGGTAAATATGGGTATATTTAGTGTTTTTTAATAAATATGTATCAATTTTTTGTAAATAGACCATATTTTTACAATATTTATACATTTAATTAGTTTTTGAGTCTACAAGATATAGAAGATTAATATTCGGTAGAGTAGGTCAAGGAGGCCAATATGGTAGACAAGTTAATTTATATGTTTTTTAATAATATGAGAAAGTTTTAAACCCATTGGGTAAATTAAATTATTCAAGAATGATTTTTTGTGTATACATATATGTAACTGATCTGTGAGTGGGGTATTTCACAAATAGAGGTACTTGTCTTTTGTCATCTATTTTAATATCTACATTATTTATAATAATTTATTTTAAATAATTTATTTATAAATTATTTGATTTTTTGTGAATATAAATTATATGAACCACCTACATTCACAAGTTTGGATGCTACGTTTTGAGAGATAATAAAATAAATGAGGAAGTTTCAATCCAATGCCATTATTTTGGCCATGATTTTGAATAAATGGATTTTTAACATTAATTAATAATAGTATGATTTAATTTCCAGAATATAGAGATTAATATATTTTTTGAATATATATTAGTTAATATAAGTGGAGTGTTTCCTCATAATCCTATCTCCAAATCCAATACAATATCCATGAGAGTTGTGAGTTTTAGGCTATTCAGTTGGGTCCTTTATATGGAATAGTAAAGGCTATTATTCCTAAAATAACTTCTCTTTATTATGGTGTTATTGAATCAAAGATAAAAAAATGTTAACAATTATTGTATATATTTATCCCAAAACATTCAATGAATTTTTATTAATATTTCCTCTAAATCCTAAAATATCTTTTACTGTTTATAATTTTAATTGATATTACCTATATTAATCATTAAATATTGTATGGAATTGAAAATAATGAGATAAATGAATATTTAGATGGTTTAGATTGAGGGAAATGGATTTATCAAAATGAGAAATTCTCCTTAGGGTAAACCATCCCATTACTTATAAATGATTATACAACTTTATTTCAATGTGTAAACTAAAAAAATTTCAAATAGGCAACGATATATAAATTTTATTCTTTTCATGAAAATGATGTTATATTTGATTTGTTAATGGAGTAAAACTTGTAAAAAAGGATTGAAAATTACATAGTTTAAAATTAACATCTTGTATGGCCTAACATAATTTAAAAATGGGGTTTTAGAGAATATATATTCATTTTTAGGATCATGTGACGCCCTTTTGATTTTATAATATACTATTTTTGTTCATTGAATTAATGAGTTTTATTTTAAATCAATTCATTGATTATTTTTATATAGTATTCATAGATGAAATACTTTTATTCTCATGATCTGAGGATGAGAATTGTTGAAATAAAAATATAATTTTAGAGTCTTTATGGTTACTTCTTATTTAATAAATTTTGCCTAAATGATTATTGTAGACCTGAGATTTTATGTCGCGTAGGAAATTGAAATCTAAAGTTTGTGTATTAGTGGATCCTAAAATGGTAGAGTCAATAATTTAATAGAACATACCTTCAAATTTATTTTCAATAATTTTTATACATAGACAAATGAGATATTATCATCAATTAATTAAACATTTTTCAAAGATTGTTACTCCCTCTATTTCTTCAAAAAATAATAGATTGGGTTTTTTGTTTTAACAATTTGATATAGAATTCTAATGTGTAATTATATATTTTATAACATATTTTTTTATATGTTATCTAGATGAATGAATTTAAATTTATTGTGATGAATATTTTGTTACAATTATCTTCTTGCAAATATAGGACCGTTAGGTAGTGAATTTTAGATCTCAAAATTTATGATCTCATTAATGAAATCACACTACACATGAATTTAATTTGGATATAGTTAATAATTCATTAATCTGTAACCCAATCTAAATATTTATAAAACTATTAGATGTATTTATAGACCATAAAATCCTTAAATACATATTTTTTATAGATATTTTAACATGAGGAATAATAATTGGTTAGAATATCTCAAATATTTAAATTTTTATATTCAATATTCTTCAGTGAATGGAAATGTATTTTTTAATTATCTCAATTGGATTGTTCATCCTCAACGTGTGTATAATTTGTGTAATGTATACGGATTTATTCCAGTATATGTTTAATATCACTTGGATATAATTAATGGTAGTTGTAAAAGGAATTTACTTCGTATATATCTTAATCATCTATCATAGTGAACATCTAGAAATATGATATATATTACCTATAATATTTAAATGTCATGGAGATGCATTATCATAGGGATACCCTTAAAAAAATATTTGAAGATACATATTATTTATTATATTTTCATGAATGGATGGTTGTATTAACTGGATTACATAGGATGTAATTATTTGATTGGATGAATTTTGATAGCTTAAACATCCTATAATATAAATGATGTATCATGATATTTTTCAATAATTATGGTGTCCTAGAATTAAAATATGTATTTATATCCTTATTAAAAAATTATTTAAATGGTTATAAGTTAATGAAAATCCATAAATTCCCATGGAAAAATAGTATACACCTTATAAACTAGTTTAGAAATGGAAATAAATTCAAATGAAATACTTCAATTCATTTTAATTAATAAAA
Source organism: Viscum album (assembly GCA_963277665.1). NCBI lineage: Eukaryota > Viridiplantae > Streptophyta > Magnoliopsida > Santalales > Viscaceae > Viscum > Viscum album. The sequence goes on from OY728129.1 coordinate 534,907,334, forward strand.
TTTCCTTGGATATAATTGAGTAATCGTGGATCATTTGACTAAGAATTCACACCTTATGAAAATATAATATGCCTCTAAGATTTATAATCCATTGAAATTTTATATATCATTGATCAAAAAGCCTCATGTCGTAGCTACTAGAATTTTATCTAAAAGGGATAAATGGATCATGTTTTAATTTTTTCATCATTAGTGTGTATTTGGTACTTAGATAGATATGTTTATTCCTTTCCATCTTAAAAAAATGGATACTTTGAGAAAAAAATCAATTTCTTAAATATATTATTAAATATCATATCATTGATTTTAGGGTCCCATTAGAATATCAGGTCAAATTTTATAATTTCTCTAGCATATCGATTATCATCAATGAATTCAAATGTCTCCTTTTAAGTCTTTCTATATATTTTCTTATCATTATTATATTTATTAAATAAAAATAAGAGAATTATCAATTATTGTTCTTAAATTTATAATATATAATATAGAAAATGAAAACATATTTATAATTAGTTTTTTAAAATTCAATGATGGAAAAGTCATATACTGAACACCGAAGGAAACTATCAAAATTTAAAGTTAGTGATCATGTATTCTTTTTTGCTTCATTAAGATGGGGTGTTTTAAGAAATTATAAATAGTTTAATTTAACTCTATTAATTTTTTGAGACATTCTATTTACAAGTTATTTTTAGTGAATGATGTTATCTTTATAACTTAAATCCAAAAATCAATACCATGTAATCCTTTTATTTTTATTAGCATATGATGAACATATGTCACCTCATAGAAGTAGTCTGAAATGAAGAAATTAAACATGAAGTGAATTAATCATTTATGGGGAAACTAATACATTTTATATCATAGAGTAATTTTTTTTAAATTAATTAATATCAATCTTTCCCAGCTTTATTGGTATAATGGACATATTAATAATGAATCATGGGTTAGGGAGTCCAAAGTAATGGGTCAATGGATGGATTTGTTACTTCCTAAATCTTACAGAAGCATCATTAGGGATGAAAATAGTAATATTGGGGTGGTAGAGAAGACCGTCATCAATATGGGTGACTAATTAACTTTTTTATTATCTTCAAATTTATTTTTGTCATTATTTTACATTAAAAAGGCATTAATGGTTTTTGAATAATAATGATTTGGGAGAAAAAGAAAAAAGTTGTTGTAAAACACTAGGTAACCATTGGATAGGTACATGGTACCCATTAGTACTCGGTGGGCATAAAATCATCGATTATCCCCACGCGACACCATTTGGACTAGGATACGCTATATGGTAGAATAATTTTTTTAAAAAAATTTGAGGTATTATTTTTAAATATTAGTCAAAATTAATTCCTTAAAAATCCTTAAACTATGGATTACCACTCATATGAGTTATATAAGCCCCAATTAAGAGCTTTCTTTACCCATTATCTATTATGTGAATAAAAATTTATCCTTGGTCAAATAATCTACAATTTATCATGGATTCCCATCTTTATCTGGGTAAGTGTGTTGAATTCCTTTAATATCCCATTTGTTTTTCTTTTGGTAATCTTATTTATTTTTATTCCTGATTCAATTATTATTGTTGATGTAACTCTCATCAATTACCTCAATGTTATATTTATATATTTGTAACTTGGATTTATCCTAACAATATTAAAATTTAGAATTTTCTTTTTCTTTCTTATATTTCTTCTATATTGAAAATCGTAATAAAAGCCCTAATTCCTCATCATTTTTTCAAAGTATAATAATTTTTTTCTGGGAATATTTTCTCTTTATGGACCTCAAAAAGGCATTCTATATTAAATTTAATAGGAATCCAAATTCATCATTCAAAATAAACATTACTTATATTATTAGGTGTGTGGGGTCGAGATAACAAAATTAGAAAAGGGTTTTTAAAACATATAATGATTTCATATATTTTTTAAATGTTGATAACAATTTTGATTGAATTGGTTTATTTTTATCATGTTGTAATTTCATGATAACAAGGTAGTTTTATTGTTATTGGGTTATCTATTGGTTGTTATGTTATATATGGTTAGAGTGATATGTAATGGTTAAAAAAATTACTATTTTGATGTCATCTCTTATAGTTTAGATAATTATGTATTTCCTGATATGTTACTAAATATGATATAATATTTTTTTATATGGACCCCTTATGTTATTTATTATACAATAAATGATTATATTTTTTTCTTTAAATCAGTAGTAGGTACTTAATGTTTTGATGAATAGGTTTATGGAATAGGATGGACTCATAATGAACTAACATGTCATTCCACCTCACATATTTCTCAAAGGGATAGTATGATGTATTTATGATTTCATAGATAATTATCAAATAATTCTAATATTGTATTTAATATTTTAAGGCCATATATTTAATAATCCAACCATTCTACATTTATTTTCAATTTTTATTCCTTATCAAAAAAATATACTATAAAAATGGAAATAATTTTTTTTCGAATTATATAAGAAAATATTAGTTCATTATTCTTATCATAACATTGAGTAAAATAATCAATATTTAAATTTTATGTTTTTTTAGATTTCATGTCTTTTAGAATTCATTTAATTAAATTGTACCGTGTTTGGAATACAACTACATGAGGACAAAATGATGAATGAAATGTTGAATCTCTCTAAAAAGACATAATTGAAAAATCCTGGGTAAATTTGTTATTAATATATATAAATTAGCACACATGGAATTATTAATGTGAAAAACAATATTTACTTTGACAACACATTTCATAGTATAATATTTGGGATATATAAAATCATTTTGGATATCAGATGTTGTGTGTTAGAGTATGGAAAAGAATATTCTATCATGAGTAATAATTTTTTCTTAATTAATTTTAATTCCATATTTTATAAATGTATACAATGGAGTCGGATGTTTATTATAGGAAGTATAAAAATTATTCAAACAACATAATAGTTGACTATATTTGATGATTCAAATACTTACAATGTTAAAAACATATTTATCTTTTAATGATACAATTAGAGAGAAAATAATTGATCAATAATTCATATAAAAAGGTTCCATTACCTTAGTTTTTTATATAAAAATAATATCTTAATAAGAGTATGATATGGATATAAATGGAAATAACAAGAAAGGGTCTTGATGAATTTGAATCCATTTCCTATTTTCTTCTCCCTTAGTGCTTCTAAACACTTGATGTGATCTATATAGGGAGTGTTTACTCATGAAATATCTAGATCAATATATAAAATTTCAAATAGAGTTAAAGAGTTTCATTTTTTATATGTTAAATAATTTTATTCTTTTAATTCAATGTTCAAAAATAGTATACTCATAAAAGAAACACCCAGACACAAATAATCATTAATTCATGTATGGAATAATTTGTGTGATGCTTTGTGTTAATTGGCCTCCGCTCACATGTTCCATTAAAATATTTGTTCGTATATGTTTCAAAAATTTATTAAATCCATTAGCTTCCCCGCATGAAACTGAGTGTATTATTATAATAAATTTTTATTTTTATATTGAAACCTAGACAAGACACCAAATTAATTATATGTTTCCTTGGAGTGTCTGACTGATTATATTATAGATAAAATTACTGATTCATTGTGATTATTTTGAAATTAAATCTTCTTTAAAATTGAATTATAAGAGTTATATTAGAAGGAACTCACAAATCATAATGATTAGTGATTGATATAAATTAGTTATTTAATGACCTTTACCACATACTTTGAAAGAGATACCAATTGATCATTATGAGATACTTACTATGTTTAGTGTAGACTTATTTGAAATCTATACTTACTTTTAATAACATAGTTTCAATTAATTTCATAAAATAAAATACAATATTTTTATCAAATTCCATTTAATCATTATAATTTTTTTCCTTTCCATATTTTATAATTTCATGCTTCATAGGGAGATGATCTAGGGTTCCTACTTTATAATTGTTTATCTAGTCATGACTAACAATCTAATCTGGTGTGTTTAGTGAAGTTTTAAAATTTCAGTACCATTATTGAGTAACATTATACCATTTCCATTGAATATTAAAATATTTATACTCAAAATATTTTGGATCAAATTTCAAAAAATATTTTTGAAATTTGATATGAAATAAAATCTCATAATGAAATGGTGAATCATTTTTTTAATAGGATACAATTAATATATTTAGAGAAACATATTGATATGGGGGAAGAAATTATTTATGCACATCACCATTCAATGGTGAACTAAGATAATGGGTTAACCCCAAAACCCACACCAATATTTCAAGATGATATTTTTGAAACTGAAGTGAATCTTGTTAACCATAAATTGTATATTCCCTATTAAATTATAGTGGTGTAATTCAAGGAATATATTAAACTAAATGATTTTATGGGTTATTGGGATGAATTCTATGAGTGTTTCTTTGAATTTATATAAAATAAAATTATATTTAATTTTCTTGGAATCAACATTGAAAAATCAGGGACTTTATTTCTTCCTGCAGCTTTAAAGGAAGGCCCCACTAAAGATTTATAATTTAAAATTGTAATTAAATAAAATGAATTTCTAAATCCATCAAATAAATCCCAATACTAATAGGTTGAAATAATTAAATATGATAATTAAGTTTCTAGTATCCCATATTCTAGTCAGTGTGGGTTGAAAATTGTAGAAAAAATTATGACACTCAAGAAGGGGGAATTGATTTCTAATAAAAATTTTGGTAAAAAATTTTATTTAAAAGAAATACCCAATTTAAAATAAAATTGGATATTTAAACAAGGTAATAAAATTATAATTATTTTACTATTCAAATAGTTTCTCAAAAGATTTATTAATTATTTGTTTTAAAATTATGATATATTGATACAACTTTTGAAACTAATCTGATAAAGAAAATAAGATTAAAATTCTATCCAAGACTAACTATCCAAGTTGAATTTAGTTTTCTGAAATATTAGTTAAAACAGTGAAAAAATAAATTGAAAGACCCATGGGATAGAACAAGCTGTTCAGTGGAAAGATATTACCTAATACACTCTACTTGGTGATCACCTACCAACCTGAAATATATATAAAATAATATTGGATCTAAACCCAGGATCGGGGTTAACAACAAAAAACATTATTGTCTATGTGACAAGATCTATTCCACTATTATCTTTGGGAAAAAAACATTCAAGTCACAAATGAACTCTTTCACTATTATTCATGGGTATAATAAAGTTAATAAATATATTCAGTTGAGGATATATTGTATCCTCCAGGTTAATATAGGAGACAATGTGTGGCTTAATAAAAATACCCACACTGCATTAATAGAAATAAAAAAAGTTACACAACATATAAAGGATGATGAAAAAGGGATAGAAATTCTCTACATGTTGTTTTATGATGCTCTGGACATGTATGATGTAGAAATGTGATATTTGAGTCCCCTTGTAGAAATTTAGTATCACGAATCTCATGATATAGTTTCCAGTTTGACGAGATGTGTGTTGTAGCTTGTATCCTTCTTAGAGATTCTATTGTAAGGATGTGTGAGGTTTGGATTTTCACCAGTTCAATATTTTCCAATAAAGGGTACATTGTATGTTCTTCAGAATAGGTGTTCTGATCTATTTCGCATGATTTCATCTTCTTGAACTATTTCCATATCCCTCTACTATCACGCTTTTCATTTTAATTCAGGAACATTTTTTGGAGCCGATAAGATTCACTGCTTCCACAAATTTTACCTCGTAATATCTGCTGAAATGATAGAAAAAGAACATTAATTATATCAATGGCATTAAATGAATGAAATATGACGATTATTAATAACTTTTAAATTAGATTAAAAATTATAGAAAAATGCTTATGTATTGAATGGGGTCATAGTTTGTATTAAGACAGTGTCCCAAGAAATTGTGCATTTTACATCTCCTTTGAGAAGTGATATAGTCATGTTGAGACATTCATAGTACCATAGTTTCATTGAGATCTGGAATTGGTAGCAAAGATACGGTGTCAGGATCACGGTTTCTCAGGTAACAGTGTATAGTCCATTGAAAAAATTCTGAACAGTGTCTTTTTATGTTGTATTGGAGATGGTAGCAAGGAACCGATGTCACATGCTTAATGGAATTTTGATCTGATTGTGGTGTTAGAATCCAAGTGTCTGGATTACTTAGTCCGAGTCATGGTGTTTAGGATACGGTGTCTGAGTCATAGTGTTTGTGTTACAATTTCCGAGTCACGATGTCTGGGTTACGGTGTCAGAGACTTTGCAAAAATAAGGAACCAATGAAGAAATTATGGTTTCTCATATGTATGAATATATATATATATATATATATACTATCTAAAGAATTAATACCAATTTAATGGACTAGACATATTCATTAGTATAATAAAACATAATATAACTTATCCAACATAGTATACAATAATCAAATAAGATTCAATCATGAGTTGTGATTGGTTAAACATAAGTAACATGATTTGCGAGCATTAAAACTTGATTCATGATTTGTGAGCATTAAATTTTCTTCTTTTCATAGAAAATAAAAAATCAATGAATTTTTAGCATTAAACCATCAGGTGTCAAACATCCTCCACCTTTTTGATGATCACAAATCCTAGAATTTATGAGGCATATATTTGAATAATGACTTGTATTATTTTAATAATAATAATATCTTTTATTATTTATCCCCATTTTGGGATTATCAAAAAGAGAATAATAAAAATAACATAAAGTGTGAATAAAGGTAAGGAAGAAAAAAATAACAATAGTTCGCATTATATTGGATCAGAAGATATATTTCATTACAAACATAATGAAACATACCATACATCCCTATCAAAATACACCATTCACATCTCTTCAGTGCCATAAGTATTCTATTTTCCATTGAAAGAAGCATCAGGAGGAGGCACAAGAGAAAGAATTGTAGTGTCATACGGTATTGATTCAATAGTGAGAGAAAGAATGTGCACTCCTTCAATAATAGAGGGTGCTAGAGTTGGATTGGTTGAAGATCAATGCAAGTATTGTTCACTAATAATAGGTCTAATCTAGCTCAAAGACTGAGAGATAGATGTGGTAACCTGAGAAAAGGTATTGGAGGAGGAAGGGGTGGAACCATGCTATAAAGGGGAAAATACATGATCCATAATGGCATTAATTTTCACATGGAAACAAGGGTTTCAAAAAATAATGAAATCATTATTGATCTCACATAAATACTACATAGCTATCTCAAAGTCATCTTTCTTCACCGAAAAAATTTCAAATAGAGGAGTGAATTATTTCGTCTTCTCAACTTGATTCTTGAAGCGGTGATTGAAAAGATGATTTTTTAATTCTCTACAAGGTAATTGATGTGATTGGTCAAATCATGCTTAGAATAAATTCTATTGAAGTACATTTCTAATTTTGTAGATATTTATTCTTGATAATCATTAGAAATCATTGAATGTATCCTTACCATGTCAAGAACTAAGTCACTATTTTTTATGGCAGTAGAGAATCCTTCCTTTCCAATACCACTAAATACTGACTAATAATTTCTTTCACTACTATTCTGATCTGGGTATAGGCCATAGGGTAAGATGATTGTCCATAGCCAGTTGATGCTATAATAGTAGAGGTGAGACACTTTACCTGATTTAAAACATTTTGTAAACATCCATTATAATCATTAGTTAGTTTGCTAAGACCAACAAATAGAACACACATCTCACTAACTAACATGATGTTTCTCACAACCTATTTCTCATATGGTGTATCTAGAGTTTGTTTAACTACAGATACAACCTTTTGTGGGAGTTGATCATAAAATTCCTAAATAGGATTAGAAACAATAGCTTGACCAGATTCCACTACATTCTATATATCATAAACCATAGATTTTAGATACTTCACTTCATCACTCAAATATTTCATCTCAATACCGACTTCATGAATTTTATGAAGAATGTTTTGATGTATCTACAATAAGAAATTATCTTATATCAATTCAACATATCTTTCACTCCGATTATTCACTAATGTGGGTTTCAACCTCTAGACCTTTTCAAATCTGTCTAACAAGGGGTTTCCAAATAGTTTTATGTCATATTTTCTCACAACATAATTTGATTCTTGAACAGGTTCAATAACAAAAACTAAAACAGTTTCAAACTCCTTCACAGAGGTTAATTTTATGGTATAAATGGGTTTCTATTGAAACACAGTGGAATGATCTATGACTTTTAATGAGGCCTCTTTGGTATTATCCACAACAAAATAATTATGAAACCAATAATAGGTATCCATAGAGAATTGGTCAACATGGTTTTGAATTTGAACACATTCTAAGCTGGGGTGACGCTCCCCCTCAACTAGAGCATCTGTTTTAGGACTATGAGACTCAATCTATTGTCCCATTTCTAAATTATAATCTATGTCAAGCTCACCAATAACATTTTTAGAAAGCTAAAAAATTTGTTCACTTATTTCATTAACAGATAGGATTATTTCAGGTTCAACTTTTTCTTCTAACTATTCCACAGCTGCGGCCACTTTTTTAACAAAAGGATCCAAGTGTTCTTCTTAATGTTCCTCAAGAATAGCTTCTTGTTCTACACCAGTAGCTAGTCCTTTTGTACTAACAATTTTTCTAGAAACTATGTCTTCAAAAACTATATTTAGTGAAATAAGTAATTCAATGTCTTCTTGATCTAAGATAGTTATTTACTTAAGTGAAACTTATGCATCTTCTACCACTTCACTTTTGAGTTAATCTAATTAATATGCTTCCAAACCAGGGTCATATTTTTTCTTAGGTCATGAATGAGTCCTAATTAGATTGAACTTATCATGAAATCCTTTATTGTATTCCAAATAATTCATTTTCCAATTATTTAATCTAATTATCATCCTTCTAATTATATCCTTTGAGATTCAAAACTCATCATATTTAATTACATATTCATTTGGTCCTACTTCTCCCATGGAAATTAACATTGAAGAAATTAACATTGATTAAAATGAAGATGTTTATTTTGATGCTGTATTTATAATTTCACACAAATAAATTATAACATACATACACAGATTGATGTTACTCCCATTCTTCATAATATGTATCATGAATTTATCATGATACTTTAGTGTGTAAAAATATCCTTTCCTTTGAAAAATAATATTTTTATTAAACATTAATGATAGCCTTTCCTCACCAACAAGCTCAAGTTCAATTTCCCTTCTCTTATTCTTATTTCCAGTCAAACAACCAAGAGACTCTTCTAGGACAAACACATCACTAAGAGAAGGAGGTCCTATTTTATAATCCTAAAAAATCATGAGGTATTCCTAGAATGGAAGTCCATATTCCATTTGATCAAATTATTACAACAATAAATCTTCATAGTTGAATGAGAACTTAACATACTAAAAAACTATGAAATAAGATTTGGATAAATCAGCCTATTCATTTCTGTGAACCATTCCAGCTACACGGGTTCTTCTAGTACATTATAAATGAGTGACTTACTTTTCAACAACCACTTCAGATAAAATTCTTTCTCTAGAAAGATTGTTCTATCTGTACGGACTGGACTCATTGGTCATTCATACCCTATATTCGGAGACCTTTTCACATTCTTCTAAGACATTTGATTCTCAGTAGTCGATGAACATGGATGGTTCAGTCTAGGCATCCAATATAGGTTTGAGAATGATGATTTATTGAAATATAGTAGGAAGTTTGAAAAAAAGATATTGTGATTTTGACGGTAGATGGCTCAAGTGAAGAGAAGAGTGAAAAATATCAGGTTTTTATTATTTTTGGATTTCAAATGTCCCAAAAACCAATTTGTGGTATAAAATTAATAAAATAATCGATACAATGATTCATGATATAAAATTATAAAAATATAAATTTACATCATTATGGTGAGACCTGAAAAGGTTATCACGGTGTCAGAATTATTGGGTGACTCCAAAACATGTGACCATATCATTAAGACATAATTTATGAGACTATAATTGTCTGACAAAAAGCATGAGATGGTAACTGCAAGATAGTAACTTCTAATATTGGGAATCCTGAAACTGTAAACTCTAAAATAGTAAATTGTTCTCTTTATTCTTATAAATTATTAACTCATGTATGATGTAATTTATTCTTTCAGAATTAAATGGATTAGTGAATATATCATTATGTTGATTTTTAGTGAAAAAGAATTCTAAAGTGATTTCACCCTTTGGATAGTGTTCTCTTAAAATTTGATGTATGACATCAATGTGATTTGTTCAAAAATGTGAAACATGATTATTTGACATGTTAATAGGACTTGTATTGTTAAAATTTATGCATACATTCTTGAATTGGTATCCATAACTTATTAATGTTTTTTTCATTTAAAAAATTTGTGTACAACAACTACCGGTTGCAATGTGTTCATCTTCAGTAGTTGATATTGAAACTGAAGTTTGTTTCATATAGCACCATTATACTAGAGACTTTCCTAAAAGAGTGACATGTTCCATATGATCTTTTTCTATCTAACATACAACCACCAAAATCAGTATCTGAATACCTAAATAATTAAAATTATTGTCTTCAAGGTTAGAATAGTCTAAAATTGGTTGTATTATTGATGTATTTGAATATTCATTTAACAACATTTAAATGATACTCTTTGGGGATTGAAAGAAAATGTGCACAAATGAAGACAGTAAACATAATATCTTGGTGACTATTAGTTATGTAGAGTAATCTTCGAATGATTCCTCTATAAGTCGTTTGATAAACAGATTTTCCATTTTCATTAAGATCCAACTTACAGGTTGTACTCATTAGAGTATCACTAATTTTTGTTCAATCTAAAATAAAATGTTTCATTTGATAGTTTTTATATTTTATAGGATTTAAAATAATACCTTCTTTATTTTGAATGTTCTAAAATCCCTAAAAAAAATTTAGTTCACCCATAAAACTCATTTTGAATTCATTTTCCATCATCATTTAAATATTTGCATGTAATGAATTTCTTGAAGATCCAAATATAACATCATCCACATAAATTAGAACAACTAAAACATCCATAGGAATTATTTTTATAAAAATAAGTGGATCATCTATATGTTTTCTAAAACCCTTGGAAATAATAAAACAACTTATACTATCATACTATGTTCTTTGATCTTGTTTAAAAATGTATAATGCTTTTGTTAATTCACAAACATTATTTGTAAATTGATGGTTTGTATAACTAGGTGGTTGTTTAAAAAATCCTCAACTATATAGACATTTAATAATTCACTCTTGACATCCATTTGATATTGTTTTAAATTTATATGTGATGCGTATTACAGAAATATTTTAATGGCTTCAAGTCCAGCTTTTGTTGAAAAGGTTTCTTCATAGTCAATTATTTATTCTGTAATATAACTTTGTTCAACCAATCTAGATTTATTTCTAACAGTGTTACTAGCTTCATCTTCTTTGTTCATAGACACCCATTTAGTTCCTATGGAAAATTGTCTTTGGGTCTATCCACAAGATTCCAAACATTATTTATTTCAAACTGATTTAGTTCATCTTGCATGGACATCAACCTAAATTCATCACCGATAGCATCATTGATGATTATAGGTTCAATTTGTAACAAAAAATCATGATGTTCAACTTGATTTCTATGAGAAGATCTAGTCTGGGTGCCTTTATCTAAATATCCAATTACAACATCTAAAGGATAGTTCTTAAGGGTTCTAATAACTCTAGAACAAGTAGGGATAGTTATTTCATATTCTTCAACAGGTTGAGGTTCATTATGGCTTGAATCTATAGAATCTGCAGAACATTATGTTTTTATAGATTCCTTTATAATATAGTCAGAATATTTTTCATTGATGTAATGATTTGACATATCATCCTCAAAATTTTCTAGGGAGCTATTATATTAATGTGTATGTATTTCAAACAATTTGACATGTAAATATTCTTCCAAACATTTGGTTCTTTTGTTAAAGATTTTATAGGCTTTACTATAGAGTGAGTATCCTAGATAAATTCCTTCATCACTCTTGGATGAAAACTTATCAATATTATCCTTAGTATTACGAATATAGACTTTACAACCAAAAACATTTAAGTAATTAACCTTTCGTTTTCTTTTCTTCCACAAATCATAGGGATTTATTTTAAGAATTGGTTTAATTATGATTCTATTGATAATGAATCATTCAATATTTATAGCTTCAGCCCAAATGTATATGGGTAGGTCATACTCACTTTGAATGGTTTTAGATATTTATTGTAATGTTTTATTTCTTCTTTCTACAACTCCATTTTTTTAGGTGTCCTAGGGGTAGAGAAGTTATGACTATATCCATTTTGGAAGAAAAATGATTATAATTCTTTGTTTTAAACTCAAGACCATGGTAACTTCTTAGAGATTTAATTCTATGTACACTGAGATTTTCAAATGTCCAAGCATATATGGTGAAACGAGACCATACATCACTTTTGTGAGCCAAGAAGAAGGTCCAAGTATAAATAGAATTGTCATCTACAAGAACATAAACATAGATCTTCACATTTCAAATAGAATCCCTTGATGATCTAAAAAATCTATGTGAATCAACTAGAGAGGTTGAGAAGTTGAAACTTCTTTCATGAGTTTGAAAGTTATTTTGTGTTTTTTACCCTCTTAATAAGGATTACAAACATTACCATTTGTAAACTCATGTTTGGGTAGGTCCTTGACTAAAATGTTTCTAACCGGGAGTGTATATTTTAGTGCCATAATCTTCTATTCCAAAGCTAGGACTCTATGAAATAAACCTATTCATGAAAATTTTAGAAACTATAGAATATAGGTTAACAGTATAATCATTTTCATTTCTAAACGTAAAACATATTAACTCATTTTTAGAGATAAAAACATTGCATTCATAATTTTCTAAATTAACAAGAATGAAATCATCACATAGTTGGAAAATAAAATGAATATTATATTTCAATCCATCTAAAATTTACTTTATAAATTAATATAGATTTAGATCTACCAATCTGGCCTAAACCAATTATTTTTTCCTTCAGCATTGTCACCAAATCTGACATACCCAACATCAATAATTATTAAAATCATAAAGCATGATTAATATCTTATCTTGTGACTTGAACATACACTTTCTATGTATTATAAGCTTTTACATGATTTTTTTCAATCAAATTTCCTACAAAACAATCAATTAAAAATAGATTTTGTTACCCATATTTTTTTTGTTCCAATAACATAAGTAATCAATGATTTAGGAACCCATATCTTCCTCATGGGTTTCCTATAAGAAATATGTAAAATATTTGTAAAATAAACTCCATTTCTTCTAGAAAAACAATAGGTAGTAAAATATTTTCCAGTATAGGAACAAGAAATATAATTTTTCACTTTTAGGTAGAAAAATAGATTTTACAGATTTTGTTACAATCCTATTTTTGTTACATTTCATGGTCTAGAATGGTATTATATACCATTTGTGTATCTAAGGGAATTTTTTTTACCAAGAATATACGTAAGAGTATTTTTTTCATAGGTAAATTTATCTTGTCCCATTTACAATTTCTCATTAAATAACATATGTTTATTGTTCTCTTTGTATAATTGAAGATTTTTTTGTTTCTCTACTGGAATTTCATATTTAACAATAGTAGTTAAGAAATGACGATTCTTTAAATATATGTATTTATCTATTAGTTCATTACAAATTTTGTCAATAATTTGTAAGTATTCAACAATTTCCTCATTTGTTATATTTTTAGAATCACTTTCATCTCCATAATAATAAGAATTTTGTACAGGAGAATCAAAGGGCACCTCATATGTGTTTTTCATAAAACACAAATAGCCTTTTTCATACTTCTCATCACGTGAAGACACTGAATTACTTGATCTATCTTCTAAATCAATCCATGATGCCTTCATTTTATTTTTATACATTCTATATTTATCCTCATATATCTTCTTATATTTTCACTTGGGACAATCATCTATTACATTTCCCTTTATCTTACATTCATAACAGACTATTTCATCAGATTTTTCACTTCTTTTCCAATCCTTTTTCCAGTTTCCCTTGTGATCATATATTCCTTGGAAGTTAGGATTTATAAAAAAATTATTCATATATGAACCTTCGTAAATAATATAGCTAATTGAGACATTTTCTCATCACTTTCTTGTAATGATTTTTCACTAATGGAACTTTATAAAGGGGTTTTTAATCTCTACATTTCCTTTTCTTTAGTTTTGGAATTAGTTGTATGGATGTCCATTGACTTTCTCTTCAGTTCATATTTCTCTTCCTTATTGACATTTAATTATTCGTCACACATCATCAAAATTCTTATCAACTCTTGGACTGTTAGCTTTCGATTATCACAATATTCTCTAACTGAGACAAAAGTCCCTATCAATCTATCTGGTAATCATTTGAGTATTCTCATAATTTTCTCTTTAGCTTTTACATCTCTTCGCGGAGAGTTCATAGTATTCACAATTTCATTAAAGCTGAGATACAGTTCAGAATTAGGGTATTCATGCTTTATTTTAAAGTTATAATATTTAACTTTATATGTGTTGTGTCTCATTTCCTTAACACTAGAGGTTCCTTAATGTGAAATAGATAAAGTATCCCAAATTTCATGGGCAGTTTTAAAAATAGAAATTCAGTTAAACTCTTCATATCCAAAACAACAATACAAGGAATTCATGACTCTATAATTTTTATTATAAGAAGCCTTTGTTGGTTTATCACATGTGTGAATTTTAGAAAAATGAATCTTATATTATTCTATAATGGGTCACCAAATCTGAAAACACATAGTTTCTAGGTGGATTTTCATTTTTATTTTCCATTGAGCGTAACTTTTTCCATTAATGAATGTTGTTCTGTTATTAAAAAAACCATCTAATATATTATCTATAATAATGAAATAAACTTTTAATGAACTAGAAATTTTGAAATAATATAAATTTAGAAATCAATAAAATACACAACTAAAATCACAGTTAAATATATTTTAAACTGATTAAAATTTATGATTTTGAAAGTAATAATATTAAAAACTCATCTGATACCAAATTTTTTATGAACTAGGACATTCAAGAGGGGGGTGAATTGAGTACCTATAAATATTTTGTTTAAATTTTTTATATAAATGATACTCCCTATTAAAATAAAATAACCTAGTAAACCATGGTGATAAAATTATAATAGTTTGATTATTACAATAGTTTCTCAGAAGATTGATTAATTCTCATTTATACAAGTATGAGACATTGATAAAAAAATTTAAACTACTATAATATGGAAAAATAGTTATTAAAACTATCATATACTAACTATCAAAGTAGAAATAATTTTTCTGAAATATTATTTAAAACATAGAATAATTAAATTGAATGACACATCAGATAAAACAAGAAGTTCAGTCTCAAACTGAGACTTAATCCACTCAACATGGTGGTCACATTACAAAAAGAAATATATATTAAATTAGCTTTCTTCCTCACCCAATATCGGGGTTTACAACAATACATAGGACTATCTAGGTCAAAAGTTTGATTACACTATTCTTCATGGAAAGACAAACAACAAGGTCACAAAAGACCCCTTATATAGTCATTCATGGGTAAAATAACGTGTAGAAAGATATTTAAGAGGGGATATGCTGGATATTCCATATTACCATTGTAGGTAGTGTGTGTCATAATACAGATACACACAATACTCAAAAAGTAATTAAATAGCCACACAGTAGATAGAAGATGATGATAATGGGTTAAAAATGCTATGACTGTTGTTCTTTGCAGATCTAGACTTTTAGGATGTATCAGATGTGATTTTCAATCCCACTTGTGGAGACAGAGTATCATAAGTCTCGTTCTCTAGTTTCCAGTTTGATGAGATGTGTAGTATAGCTTGTATCCTTCTTAGAGATTCTTCTATGAGTATTCTTGAGGTTTTTATTTATAGCAGTTTAGCCTTTTGAATCCATATTTCTTTGTGTGTTCTTCTTTATATGTGTTCTTCTCTTTTTCTCACGCATTCATCTTCTTAAACTCTACCCATATTACTCTAGTGTAACACTTTTCATTTTATATCAGGTGCATAAGTTTGAGATGACATGAAGTACAATCTAAAAACCTCTAACCTAATTCTATGTGATGTCATGACTTCAAAAGAAAATTAATCATTTTAGTGTCATTAAATGACTCAAATATGACTGTTAGAAATAACTTTTAAATTAAATTGTAAATTAAAAAAACATTTAATTATGGAACAATGCCATAGTTCGTCTTGAAATAGTGCCACTATATATGATGTCTTCTCATTTGAATTTATTTGTTGAAAAATTCATGGTGATAAAGTCATCATTCCATATTTTTATTCAGATTTAGAACCGGTAGCACAAATGTGGTGTCAAGATCATGATGTCTAAAGTAACGATGTTAATCCCTTTTTTAAAATTTCGAACTGTGTCTTGTTACGATGACTTGGAGATCATAACAACTAACCATTGTCACATGCTTTATGAAATATGGAAGTGTTTATGGTGTTAGAATCATGGTGTCTAGATTATGGTGTCTGAATCATAGTGTCTGGGTTAGGATTTCTGAGTTATGGTGTTTGGGTTATGATGTATGAGTCACAATGTGTAGATTACGGTGTCAGGGAATTTTCCAATTCTAAATTGGTGGAAAACATAGTGTTTCTAGACTAGGCCAAATATCTGAACACTTTCTTAAGAATTAATACTCACAGAATGGATTAGAATTTAACATTATTATAATAAATCATAATATAATTAGATCAAACATATTTTAAATGATTCAAACAATATTCAAACATGAGTAGTGATAGGTTAAACATGAGTAACATGATTTGTGAGCATTAAAAAATGATTCATGATTTTTTAGCATTAAAAAATATCTTTTATTAGAAAATATTACAATGCATGATTTTTAAGAATTAAAACCCAAGGAGTCCAATACTACTGTTTTCATAGTGACCTTGCAATCATGTGCAAGGTGAAACATAATATTTCCTATTATGGGCACGGATTTTGGGTTCGTTAATCCTATTAGGAAATACTTGTTTGATGTAAATTTTTTTATCAACACTTGTTCGGTCACCATAGAGCACTATTGTAATTACATGATACAAGGAACCTGGAGGTGAAGGGGTGAAATTGTTTAATCCAACTCGTAGTAATTGTATTTAAATAATGGATGTTGTATCTAATCCCATTTAAAAAGATGTTCTAAACCCAAATTCATTTCTATTTAATTTAATTTAATGTAAGTTGAATACTACCTCCCAATATTCTCAATACTATAATTTATCAAACACATGAATTCCCTAATAGATTTATAATGATAGCAAGGAAATGAAAATGGAGGATATGGTGTCATAGTTTTATGTTGGAACCAAAAAATAACTAGTTATTTATAAAGAAAAAGATACAAATTATCATCTCGAGATGAGAATGCATCCATCAAAACACTATGCACATCTATTAGAGGAGGAAGCCAAATTCGATTATAGGTAGAAACACTTATTACATTATGCTCCCCTATTACATAGATTTCTTCCAATAAATAAAATTTATGAGTAAATTTTACATTCATTTAGGGGTCTATATTCTCGATGGTTTCATATTGACATAAGGAAAAATGAATTTAAATGTTTTCAATCGTATAAACACGATCAAAATTATATTTAGTATAACATAATAGTACAATCTATATCAAAGATATATAAAGATGTCAATTCTTGAGGTATGGACTAAGAATCTTCTATATATATATATATATATATATCTTTCTCTCTCTTATTTCTGTGAAAAAATTATAATGTTCGTTTATATTTTATGGGTTATAGAGAAGTAGTGAAAAGAGAGATTAACTTGAGTCACTAAAAATAATTATTAGCTTGTATTTATCAATCCTGGTTCTGTTTACTATCATCTGATTTTGGTTTATGAGAATAAATTAAGGATTATAATATATAACTTTGAGCCTTTTTTGAATTGATATTTTTATTTAATAATGTTTTTTTGGTTCATTTATTTTAGTTTTAGCATTATAAAGGGTTATTCATTTTTATGACCATTTATATTTATTTTATATCTAAAATCAATTTACAAAATTGGGTTTATTATTTTGGAAATTTATTTTTTGGTCAAAAATATATTTTTAATTTATTTTTTTTTGTGGAATATTTTTCAATGAATTTGATTTTGAAAATCTTTTGTATATTTGGATAGTTAATGAAATGTATTCTCATGAAACAAAGAAAAAAATTATTTTCCATGAATTATGATGTATTATAAATCCCTTTCAATATATTTTTCACAATACCATCACTTTCATGAGGGAAACATAGATTTTGGGTGTCGAAAAAATCATAATATTTTTTCTCATTCAATGATATATATTTCTTAATTTGTTTTTAAAATGACTAAAGTACTTCTATAGAAAACAAATATTTTTAACATGAGACCTAAAAATTACATTATCCATTGTTTAACTCACACAATCCATGAATTTCCATTAATTTTTATGACATATTAAACTTAAAATTGTACATATATATCTTTTCTATTAATATATTATTGCGATAACTAAATGTTTGAGTGTGGTTGAAGAGACATTATTATGTGTTTTGGGATGAAATAATCTTTACTGAATGTATCAGGAGGGTTTCACTGTTCAGGCATTAAGGAATAGAAGATGGGATGAATCATTAATATCACTTTGATTCATTTATATCTTCTTCTTTTTTTCTAAAAATATAAGATCAATAAAAATGAGGTTAAATTTAATTATTATTTTTATTTGTTTTAGAATTCATGTACCTTTAAAAAAACTCATAGGAATGACATATCATTCAATCAGTATATTTATTTTTTATATCAACCACCATGATAAGAATAGGGAAGAGGGACAATTAGTATGATATGATACCATTTTATTATTATTTTGATTCATATCCCACAACACAGTAGGATAAAATGGGTTATATTTAGAAAAAGATCCACTCATTTACCACAATCTCAGTGTTGAAAATGTCCCCATGTGATCATGATAATTTATATAAGAGATACTTCACACCTTTATATGACTCCTATATTTTTCAAAATAGTGTATGTGCCTACCACCTATGATCAATGATATGTAATTCTCCACTCAAAGCCTTTCAATTAGCTGAGTGTTTTATAAATCAAGGGGAAAAATAAAATCAAAAAAGTATCCATGCCATCAGTGTGAGTAACTCAAACTTATTATCAAATGATTAATAAATCTATCACACTCCATTTGGGACTAATAAAATGAGGACAACGGCACATCCAAGCTACGAATGGGTTTCAAATTCATATATTTAAAGAAGAAATTTTAAATTATTTCAAATGATTATTATCAATTCTCACCCCATCAAAAGACAATTAGAAATGAAAATATTAAATACTTATTTAATACCGTAATAAAATCTGAATCCCTACAACTAGTATAAATCATTGTGATATTTTACACTCACAACCTTGTTATCATATTAAGGGTTTGTTCTTTCAAGCAAAAAAACCCATCATATAAAAATACTGTCAAAAGTTGTTGTGAATATAAAACTTATTATTATTTGACGAATAAATCCTCCAATACCCCATTTGAGTCCCAAAACATGTGGTAAGTGACACAATCTTGGTTGAATATTATAGGATTATTCAAACAAATCTTGTGGTGTTTGGGAAATAATTTAAAATGATAATTAATAAGAAAAAGGAGGTTTTTTAATAATATATGATAGATATAAATAAATTAATATGTATTATTATTAAGAAAATAAAAATATATTTTATATTAATATTGAGAAACAATTTCTTTAATGAGACCATATTTTGACATCCCACCTATAAATTATATCTCATAGGATACCACAAAATCCTTAAGTGTTATAATAAATATATTACATTAAATACCCCAAATATTTAACCTCCACATGGAATCTCTATAAATATATTTTTGTTTCATAAATCATCAAAGATAATTTATATCGATTGGGGGGGTAAAGGCGTCATTTGAGGAACATGCATCTAAACTCATCGGAGTATTGAATGTAAGGATGAAGGAATTTGCAGAAACATACATGAGAGTGAACCAAACTATCTATCATATGGAGAACCATGTACTCATTTTTTAACATCAATAGTGGTGTACCATAAATCAAAATTATGAATCATTCCCTTGCATAGGGGAATGTATTTAAACCATTCATACTCTCAATTCCCTACCTAAACCCGACATCAATCTCTTTGGATCAAAGATTTAAAAATATTACCTAAAACACTTTTTAATGGTCTCCAAATAAAATAAGAATAATACCATTTCAATGATTTATGAATAAAACTAAAAATTGAAAATTTATTTACCTAATTAAATCATAGGAACAAATAATATTTAAAACCCTATGAAATACATACTTTTTAACACATACTACGCATGATAAGGCTTGTAAACCTCAGGATGTAGCCCAATACTTTTGTCCATTATTTTTTTTATGTGGGGATAATCAATAAAATATCCACATGATCATTATATGATATGTGGTAATAGAGGGATATTTGATCATGTCACATTGTATCCCATTTTATTTGATTTAAATTTATATAGTACACACCATGAACTAAAATGAAAGTCTCAATAGGTGGATCATTGTCAATGTTCTCTAGTACAAGTCATTTAAAAGGACATACTAAATAAAATGTGTTATTTGAATAAAAATAGTAACACTGCAAGCATCCACGATACATTTCCCTTTGAATAATGAAATAGCATGCATTGTACGCAACTTCGAGAATCTAACACACCGCGACAGATCAAACTATCCATTTTGAATAGTAATACCTACTTATTGATATTTTATAATTTTTTTTCAAAATGGACTTCTTTATTGAATTCTAAATATTGATATTAGCTTACAGTGAATTTTTGGTATTTTTCTGAAAATATTCAATTTTTGATTAACAGTGCAAAACACTAAGTTATTGTTTAATCCTGACTTTTTATTAAAATAATTATTTATTTTATTTAAATTTTTTCATCAAAATAGATACATAATACCTATATTAGTTCAATTTAATTCATTGAAGTCGTATTATAATAAGATTAGATATTTAGAAATTTTTTGAACTTTTTACCTCTTTTACCCACCTCCTAGGAGAATTTGAAAATCTTCATAAAACATAAATTTTCCGTTTTTGTGAGTTGAATTTCAAAAATATGAGAGAAATTGTTAATATCCATAAGTAAGTTTTTTAATAATATGATAATAGTTTATGGTGAATAGTAACTTTTGACTTCTATTTACCACAATTAAAAGTAAATAGGGTAATTAAATGTAAAAATGATATCAAAATTACCCTAAAATTGGTCCTAATTCTATTGGATATGTATAATTCGACCAAAAAACCTTAGGAATAAAATATAACCCCCTTTGGTCCACTTGGATTAGATTAAGACATTTATTATTATATTATTTAAAGAAGAGTTAAAAGAGTTAAATTCAAAGATTAATAAATAATCCATTTTTAATATAGATTTATACACAATATAAATTTTACTATAAATATTAAATAGAAAGGAAATAAATTTTCCTACATAAGGGTATTTTATTTATTATATTTAAACATTAAATAATATAATTTAATTATGACACAATGATGATGCATTAATTACCTTATTAATGAAATATTAAAATAATTGAAATTATAAATATCCAAATAAATGTAAATTGAGGCTTCTGATAAATTCTACAAAATTTCTAGTTTAATATGACATGTTAGTGTAGGTTAAATAAATTTCATTTTAAGTGATGAAGTTTTAATGTATTTCAAAAAATCAAATACTAAATAGTGTCATGATTTACATAATTGAGTTTTTAAAACAAATACTAAATTATTAATTAATATAATAATCATAAAAATCTAATGGTTTTCCAAAAGACATATATAAGGTTATATATGTTAATAAGTAACCACTTGGGGTTTGAGTGTCATTTTTTAGTATGTTAATTAAACGTATAATATAAAAATACCATGAGACAAGGTAAATGTCAAACTATTTAACTAAGCGTTAAATCTAAAAGATAACGTTAATATGGTGACCTAAAACTGTCTAAAACCTATTGGATGAAATGTTTTCATCCCATCATCACTGTAACCTATTAATAGATCATTTTGGAGCCTTTAGAACCTGAAAATGGTTTTATTACCAAATAATATTTCAAGCTTTTTCTAAAGTGACTCTCATCTCTCATATAAAAGGGAACTTTCCCTTCTCTTAATTTGACACCTCCAATGCCATTTGGCTCAGAAAAAATATTCCCAAATATTGTTCCAAATATCCTTCCTTTATCCTTGTGGCCTTACTTTGGTCATTAATCAAACCTATGGAGCCATTTATATCAAATCAAAAGGAAGAACCCGAAGAATAGGTAGCTATTTCATCACCTCTTTAAAGTTCTTTTCTTCTTCCACTTCCACTTTATTTGGTTTCCCATACCAAAATAATAAATTCATCCCCTTTTACATACTATAATGTTATTATAAATAAGGTACAACCATATTTATTATTCAATCCATCCTATAAATGACAAAGTCGCCATGCGTGCGTACGTACGGATTACTATCTCTACGTCGTGGTGTAGTTTTTTATTCAAACACTTCATTATTTGGATGGGTATAATAATGAGTATAAGTAATTTAAATAATAAATATAACATTTTAATTATTATTTATATATGATATAAAATCCAATTACATACAATATTTCCATCAATATAATGATATTGTTGCTCGTGCCTACGTACGTATGGATTACCGTCTCCACAAACGCGATGAGATTCATTTCCCCATCATAACCATTCAAGAGTAATTTTCATTTTATGACTATTAATAATTTTTAATATCATAATATAATTCTATATATGAATCAAATACATCATATTAATAACAAATATTGCTTACATAACCAACTATATAAATGAAAATGAATCAGTTATCTCATAAAATGATGATACTACTGAAATATTATTAAGAATGAAATATTTGAGAAACATATATGAAATCATATTTATGTATATAGTTCTTGAATAATTTAGTAAAACTTATTTAACTATTATACAGGATTTTAACATACCCTTGACCAAGAAAAAGTACAAGGTAAGGGTTAATTTCACAATTTCTTTATTATCCGAGGTTGTTTTTGCGTAAGTATCTACTGGGACCTCATTATCATCCATGTCCATGTTTTATTAAAAAATGTATTTCAAAACATTTTTTCTAATTACTATAATATGGGTTAAAGTCTTTTATACCCTTATTTTACCTTCTAGGTTTTGAAAGGAATATTTTTCTTGTTTTCCAAACAAGGTACATTATGACCATTTCGACTAAATTATGGTAATAATGTTTTTAACTTATTCAGTGGGTGAAGCTGTTTTCCACCATTATAACATCATCGAAGAATACCATACAATCTTATAAGAATATTATCCAAAAAAAATTTTGTTTTATAATTATGTGACTCTTAAATGGATCCAAAATATAAATATGTATTTCTTTCAAATAGTTTTCCTTTCAAATATGTCAAAATCCTTTGATAGATTTTAAACCTGTTTGAAGTAGATTTATTATGATACCAATATTCCATATTGTATTAATGTTTTTTTCATATGTTTGACTATGGATGAGTTATTATTATACCACTCATGGTTTATGGTCAAATTATTGACATTTTGTATGCTAGTTTTAATACGAATGTTTATGTTACGTTTCATCCTTTTAATATGAGGAATGTATTTGACTTAGTATGTGACGGGTGGAGCCTACTGTAGCTCCAAGGTGCATTGCTATGTCTCATGTGAAAATTAGATGTGGAATTGGTCGAAGACTTTCCCAAATTGATAAATTGTTTTCATCAATGCCTAAATCATTTTTAGACATCTTGGATGAGGCCATAACAAGCTGTTTCAAAATGTTTGCCATTATACATTCCCTCATTATGAATATAATAATTTTGGTTCATGTGGTTATTCAACTAGTAGAATACCAATGACTATGTTTTATTATGGAATTATTTACTCAACTCATATTCTTGCCATAAAGTGTTCAGGTTTAATATTTGTAAAGGAATGTGTTTTTAATTATTCATCATGCCTAATGTTTATGTTATATTCTGTTGTATTTCTTCCCCTTTATGAGAGTTTGAGCTCACCCTTTCTTATGTTTCTGTTTTCTACGATATTAAGAAGTTAGTTAGGTGTGACTTACAGGCATAATATAGAAGGATTGGATGTTTATAATGGAATAAATTAGTGTTCTATTTCTTTTCGAGTTATAATTTTGAACTTTTATATGTATCGTGTTCTCAATAATACTAAACTAATTGGTCTTTGGGGATGTTATTCCTAGTATCATGCAAATGTTATGTAATAAATCACAAAATTTAGGTTACTGGGGTCAGGGAATTATAGTTCGTATCAAAGAAAGGTTAATAGAAACCTTGGAAACCAGATTTAGAAAAACTCATATTAGATAACATTACCCTAAGAGAGACTATGAGGATTAGTATATAAGAACATACCAGAATTTTAGTACTATAGCGATTTTGTTAGTTTTTAAAGAAATACATCTCTGTCTAGATACGACCAGGTATAGACGGCTCGGGCATAGATGTACCTAGGGTTAAAACCTGAAAACACTACTTTGGGATAGACTCATATTGGAACTTGTGCACGTCAACTGGCCTTGCAGTACTCTTGGTTTCGACACTCCCGGGGGATATACTAAGGATAATTATCATTTTCATTAGAAACCATTATGAAGGATTTATGAGTATATACCTACCCAAAGATAACATTTTTATGATTAAGGATTATATCCATAAATAGTTCAATTTATGTTAAGTGTTATATAAGTTCATAATTATGTATAATGATTCATAAACTAATTTACTGTATGACATTGTATAGATATGATGCCTAGTGGAAGGAATGGAAACTGTATCAACACAAATAATCCATGTAGGGATATACCTCCTACTTAAGATAATTATACTGGAACTAGTGATGCAACTAGTGTTGATCCGCTTATCACCATACGGGGACAACTCACTCAGGTTATGAATAATAACCTTACCAATATGGAGCACCATGATCCAACAACCAGGAGGATCAATGTAAGACCTCTTCATGAGCCAAAAACCATCAACATTAAATGGGAATAAAAATCTGTTATTAGATGAGCAATGGATAGGTTCCATAGAGAACATATTTCATGCTTTGGGGAGTAGTGAAAGGGAAAAAGTTGTCATGGAAGTTTATCGCCTCACGAGAGATGCTGATCACTGGAGGTCATTGATTCAAAACAGAAAGGAAGATGAAAAAGTATCAAACATTAGATGGGGGTATTTTAAAGATATTTTCGTAGAAAAATACTTTCCTCATGATAATCTAGTGGATATGGAAAGCCAATTCTTGAGTCTGATGAAAAAGGAGGATGAGAATTTCTCAATGTATGAGGCTAACATTACATGGTTATAAAGGCATGTTGTAGATTATATACTTATCCCAAAAAGTAATATTGACCATTATTTGATGTATTAAATCTATTTCTCTATCAAGAAATAGTCTCACAATCCTTCTCATCGTATGAAGATTTTATCTCATGTGCTATCAATACAGAAAATAATTCTCAATGTCTGGCTACTTTAAAGAAAATCAATAGAAAAAGAGATCTGATAAACACTCTAGGAAAGGAAATAAAAAAACGAGGAAGAAGGGAGGAGTTGAATATCCAACCTGTGATAATTGTTGATGGAAGCACCTTGGTGCATGTCTAAAAGGAAAATTAATATGCTACAAATGTGTACAGAAAGTCCATCATTCTATTGATTGTAAGGCGAAGTAATAAACTACCCATATTCAATGCTACAATTTCAGGGAGATGAGAAATTTTGAAAAATAATGTCCTATGCGTCAGTGAAACTTACCTCATAAAAGGCCAATGGATCAAGGCTAAGCTTATGTGATCCCTACTGCTGAGGTTGATGATCCGAATGTTGTGGTGGCCGGTAATTTAATGGTTTCCTCAAGATTATCCAATGTTTTATTTGATTATAGATCATCACATTGTTTCATATATTCCCAGTTTTCATTGAAAATTAGATATTTCCAATTTTATTTAACAAGGGAGTTGTCAGTCAAAACTCCGAAGGGAAGTATTATAGCGACAATGTTTTGTGAGTCAGTCCCCATTAAGTCATATAAACGGTATTTATCTAGTGATCAAATCCATATAACCATTATTGAATTTGATATAATCAATGGTATAGATTGAATTTCAGATAATGATTCAAATATTTATTATAAGAAGAAGGATGTTACAATTCTCAATGATGATAAAGAGTACCTTATCATTAGAGTAGAAATGTCACCATATGATTGTTATCTATATCCACCCCCAGTAGCTCTACTAAATTCAATTATTGGGGAGAATGAGAATAAAATAATTATGGGTGAGGAAAAGAATGTTCTAATAGAGGATGAACATATTGTTCAAGAACATGTTGATGTGTTTCTAGAGGATTTACCTGGACAAAATCCAGTATGAGAAATTGATTTTTTCATTGATTTAATTCTTGGTCAAAGGCCCATATCGACGACCCCTTATAGAATGGACACAATAGAATTAGTTGAACAAATAAAACAACTAGAGGAATTGAATAATAATGTACTTATTTTCCCCAGTGTTTCTCGATGGGTAGTCCCTATCCTTTTTGTTAAGAAGAAAGATGGTTCTATGAGGCTGTGCATTGACTACATGGAGATCAATGCTATAATAATAAAGAACAAGTATCCACTACCCCACATTGATGATTTATTCGGCCAACTTCATAGATCTCAATATTTTTCAAAGATTGACCTTCGATCTAAATATCATCAGTTGTGTGTGATGAAGGATGAAATCTTGAAAAAAACGTTTTGAACTAGCTATGGGTATTACGAGTTTACAGTAATGACTTTTAGATTGACTAATGGACACTCTGTATTCATGAATCTATAGAATAGAGTTTTCAAGGAATATCTTGATGGATTTTTTGTTGTTTTTATTGATGATATCTTTGTATAATCCAAAAGCTATGAAGATCATCAAAATCACTGGAACATTATTATAATGTCTCTTAAAAGAATTGAATTATATGGGAAGTCTAGAAAGGTTTAATTCTGGCTTTAAGAGATTTCTTTTCTTGGACATATTTTCTCTAAGGACGGAATATCTGTTGATCCTTCAAAGACCAAAGAAATCCATGAATTCCTAGAACCGACAAGTATAACAATGGTTTGAAATTTTATTAGTTTTGCATGTTATTATCGATGTTTGGTCCAGAATTTTTCCTGGTTGGATAACCCATTAACAAAGCTCACACATGAAGGGATTAAATTTGTTTGGACAAAATAGTGTGAAGAATGTTTTTAAGAACAGGAGATAAGATTAGTTAATGCTCTTATCTTGACACTACCATCGGGGAATATGGGTTTGTTATTTACATTGATGCTTCAATGAAAAGACTTGGTTGTGTCCTCGTGCAGAATGAATGAGTTATTCCCTATGCATCACGACAACTAAAAAATTATGAGAAAAACTATCATACTCATGATCTTGAGTTAGCAGTAGAAATAGTTTCTCTGAAAATATGGATACACTATCTCTATGGTAAGAAATGTGAGATTTATACTGATTATAATAATTTGAACTATATTTTATCACTGAACGAACTCAACATGAGGAAAAGACGATGGTTCAATATACTCTAGGATTATTATTGCACTATACACTACCACACGAGGTAGGAAAATAAGGTGCAAGATCCTTTAAATAGAATGGACCATGGAGTTTTGAACAATATGATAGTTTAAAGAGATCTTATTTTCATAGATCTAGTAAAGATGGAAATGGAAATAACCATGGAAGGAGAAACATCAATACCTTTTTAAATGGTATCCAAACCATATTTACTAAAAAAGATAAAGAGTTCTCAGACTGATGAAGATTAGTTTCAAAAGAAGATTATAGTAGTAAATGATGGTAGATTGAGTGACTTCTTATATGAAGATGAAACTTTGAAATTTGGGAAAAGAATATGTGTTCCTGAAATACCTGATCTAAAAAGGGAATTTTTGGATAAATCTCATAGCTACAGTTTCTCTATACACCCAAGGAGCACCAAGATGCTTAGATAATTGAAGGAACATTTTTTGTGGGACAACATGAAGAGGGAGATTTCAAATTTTGTGTCAAGATGTATGGTATTTTAACAATTGAAATCTCGAGGGAAACCACATGGGGGAGTCATTCAATCTCTTCCAATACCAGAGTGAAAATTGGATGATATTACGATGGACTTTGTCGTAGGGCTACCAAGGACTCCTAGAAGGAATGATGCAATATAGGTCATTTTTGATCATCTTACCAAGTCAAAAAAAAATTCCTATAAGAGAAAATTTACCACTTGAATATTTTGCAAGACATTATATTAATGAAGTTGTAAGACTTCATGGAGTACCCCTATCAATTGTGTCTAATCGTGATCCTTGTTTTACATCATGATTCTGGAAAAGTCGTTTGAATGCCTAGGATAGTAAACATCATTTCAGCACGACATACCACCCTCAAACTGATGGACAACTAGAACAGACAATTCAAACCTTATAGACATGTTGATATCTTCCTTAGTTGACTTTCAAGGTATATGGGATCAATATTTACCTCTGGTTGAATTTTCCTATAAAAATAGCTTCCCAATAATTATTTAGATGACACCATATGAAGCATTATATAGAAAGAGATGTCACACACCAACTTGATGGGATGATGTTGGTGAAAGAAAATTCGAAGGCCCAGAAAATTTTGAGGAAACAATGGAAAAAGTGATGATTATCCAAACCCACATCAAAGCAGCCCAGAGAAGAAAAAAGAGCTATGTCGATAACCGAATGAAGGATTTGGAATTTTAAGAATGAGACAATGTTTTCTTGAAGGTATCTTCATGTAAGGGTGTGAAAAATTTCAGTAAGAATGGTATATTGAGTCCCAGGTACGTCATAACTTTCAATATTTTAGAAAAAATTGGGGTAGTAAATTACCATTTGAAAATGCCACCAACTTTCTCTAATGTTTAGGATGTGTTACACGTATCACTGTTGATAAAATACATGCCTGGACCAGCACATGAACCCACCTATGACGAAATTGAACTGGAACTTGATCTATCTTATTGTGAATATCCTGTCATGATTCTTGATACTAGAGAACAAGTGTTGAGAAACCAGATGACTAACTTGGTAAAAGTTATATGGATAAACCATAAGTTAGAAGAGGCATCTTGGGAACCCAAGGAACTTATGATGAATAGCAACCAAAATCATTTGGTGTGGTAGTTTTCTTGACATTTTGAGGATGAAATTATTTGGAGGGAAGAATGTAACACCCCAATAATCCAGAGTATGTTTCCCATTTAATAATGCAATAGATTGCATTGTATGCAACTTCAAGATTCTAACACACCATGACAGATCAAACTAGCTGTTATGAATAGTAATACCCACTGTGTGAGATTTTATAAATTTTATTTTTCAAAATGGAATTCATTTTTTAATTCAAAATATAGAAATTATCTTAAGGTGAATTTTTTATATTTTTCTCAAAACATTCAATTTTTGTTGAATAGTGAAAAATACTACGTTATTGGTTAAAACTGTCTTTTTATTTTTTTAATTTTTTATTTTTTTCAATTTATTTTTGGTCAAAATAGATACATAATACCGATATAAGTTCAATGTAATTCAATGGATTTATTTTATAATAAGTTTTGATATATAAAAATTTTATTGAACTTTTTACTGCCTCTTACCCACCTCCTAGGAGCATTTTCAAATTAGCATGAAACATAATTTTACCACTTCTAGGAGTTGAATTTCAAAAATACTAGGGGAAAGGTTAATATCAGTATGTAAAATGTGGTTCAATAAGAAGAAAATAATATTTTCTGAATAGTAACTTTTGTCTTTTATATACCACGATTAAATGTAAATAGAGTAATTAAGGGTACAAATGATATCATAATTACCCTTACACATGTCCTAATTTAATTTTATAAGTATAATTCGACCAAAAATATCATATGAATAAAATATGACCCCATTTGGTCGACTTGGATTAGATTAGGACATTTATTATTATTTTATTTAAAGTAGAGTTTAAAGAGTTAAATTGAATGTTTAATAACTAAACCATTTTAATATAGGGTTACACACAATATAAATTTGACTATAAATATTCATTAGAAATATAAAAAATATTTAATACATAATATTATTTTATTTATAATTTTTCAACATTAAATAATTTAATTTATTTGTGACAAAATGATGATGTAGTAATTACCTTATTAATGACATATTAATATAATTGATATTATTAATTTCCAAATAAATGTATATTGAGACTTATGATGAATTACACTAATTTCCTAGGTTAATATGACATGTTAGGGGTGGTTAAATATATTTTATTCGAGGTGATTATGTTTTAATTGCATTCCAAAAAATCGAACACCAAATAGTGTCAAAATTGACATTATTGATTTTTTAAAGAACATACTATATTATTAATAGATATAAAATTAATAAAAATATTAGGTTAGGCCAAAAGACATATATAAGCTTATATATATTAATAATGAACCACTTGGGGATCTCTTGGTAGTTTTTAGTAATTTTATTAACCATATAATATAAAAATACAAGGAGACATGGTGACTGTCAAACTACTTAACAAAGAGTTACATCTAAAATATAATGTTAATATTGTTACATAAACTAGTCTAAAGCCTATTGGTTGAGAGGTTTTAGAACCATCCCAACATTATCCTCTAAATAATTTATTTTTGAGCCATTATAAATCGAAAATTATTTTATTATAAAATAATAATTCAATATTTCCCAAAGTGACCCTCACCTCTCATATAAAATGGCACTTCCCATTATCTTAATTTCACAACTCCAAAGCCATTTGGATCGTCCAAACTCATCCCAAATATCCTCCCAACTTTCTTTCTTCATCATAGTGTCCTTTATTTGGTCAGAAAGCCAACCTATGGAGCCCTTTTGATCAAGTCAAAAGGATGAACAGGAAGAAGAGGTAAATATTTCATCACCTGTTTCAAGTTATTTTCTTCTTCCACTTCTTATTTATTTTTTGTTTCCATACAAAAATAATAAATCATGTACCATAAACATATTGTGATGTTATTATAAATATGTTACTTCCATATTCATTATTCTATCCATCCTATAAATGACAAAGTCTCTATACGTGCGTACGTACAGCTAACCGTCTCCACGTCGTGGTGTGGTTTGTTATTCAAATACTACATTATTTGTATGGGTTTAATAATGAGTAAAAATAATGTAAATAATAAATATAACATGTTAAAAATTATTAATATATGATATATAATCCAATTACATATTATTTCTCAATCAATATAATGATTTTGTCACTCGTGTGTACGTACGAATTACTGTATTCAAGAACTCGATGAGATTCATTTATCCATTGTAACCATTCAATAATAATTTTCATTTTTTGAGAAATAATAATGTTTATGAACAAAATATAATTAAGTATATGAATAAAATAAATCATATTCTTAACAAACATGGCTTACGTAGCCAAGCATATAAATGAAAACGAATCAGTTAACACCAGAAACGATGCTACTACTAAATATTATTAATATAGAAACATTAGAGGATTGTATATGATATCATATTTATGTATATAGTTCTTCTATAATTTAACAAAAATTATTTAACTATTATACAAGAGGTTAACATACCCTCAACCAAGGAAAATACAAGGTAAAGGTTAATTTCACAATCTCTTTATTATCCAAGGTGGTTTTCATGTAAGTATTTACTGGGATCTCTTTATCATCCACATCCATGTTTTCATAAAAATGTATTTTAAATCATTTTACTATTTACTATAATATGTGTTAAAGTCATTTATACCCTTATTTGACCTTATTGGTTTTGAAAGGAAAATTTCTATCATTTTCCAAAAAAGGTACTTTATGACCTTTTCGAAAAAAATTGGGTAAAAATGTTTTTTAACTTATACAGTGTGTGCAACTATTTTCTACTATTATAACATCATCGAAGCTTCACATGAAAGATTTTAAGAATATTTTCAAAATAAATGTTTTCTTTTATATGTATTTTACTCTTATATGGTTTCAAAATAGATTGAGGTATTTCTTTCAAATAGTTTTCATTTCATTTATGTGAACATCGTTTTATTGATTTTAAACTTGTTTGAAGTTGATTTATTATGAAACAAATCTTCTATATTGTATTGAAGGTTTCGTGATATGTTTTACTATGGATGTGTTATATTTATATAATTCATGGTTTATGGTTAAAATATTGACATATCATATGCTTGTTTTAATACGAATGTTTATGTTATGTTTAAACCTTTTCATATGAGGAATATATTAGACTTAGTATGTGGTGGGTGGAGCCCATCTGCGGTTAATATTTAGGTCTCATGAGACAATTAGATGTCGAATTTTTTGAGACCATTCCAAATTTGATATATGGTTTTGGCTAAGGCCTAAATAATACATAGACATATTGGACGAGGCATTGACAAGATGTTTTAGTATATCATGCATTTTAAATTCCAACATTATGACAATAATAATGATGGTTTATGTGGTTATTTCATGACTATGTTTTATTATGGCATTATTTACTGTATTTCATACCCTTACTGAGCGTTTGAGCTCAGCCCTTTACTATGATTCATTTTCCCAGGAAATGATGAAGTTAGTTATGATTGACTTTCAGGCATAATCTCAAAGGCTTGGATGTTACTAATGGAATAAATTAGAGTCGTATTTCTTTTCAAGTTGTAATTTTGAACTTATGTATGTATGGGGTTTCCAATAATACTTAACTGGTAGGTAATTTGGGAGATGATTCCTTGTATCGTGCCATTGTTATGTAATAAAGCACCGACTCTAGGTAACTAGTGTCAGAGCATAGCAAATATAATATATGATATTTATCTCCCTAGTGACACCATAGATCCCCACCAAAGATAGGATGTCATGTTATTCAATACTACACATAGTGTGTAATTTAATGCCTTGCAAAAACCCTTACAAATGGCTAAAATAAGACATGATGTACACTCATATACTGTAATTCATGTGGCCCAATATGATTTTCTATGAATACTATGTCTATGATATATTTTTTTGGTGCAAAACACCCATTTTCAACTTTGGTTTTCACATACTATGGTCACAATAATCACTAACTTTCACTACACCAGAAGTATGTGCTTGACCTCCTTAAGAAGGGATCTCTTTTATGAACCATTCAACAATTTTTGTTAACTATTACCCCTCATTCATTATTTACCTACATGAACTAACACCACCTTCACCTATTATTGACTAAACCGTAGTATCAGGTTTCTATCATCAAATTGGTTTCCTTTCCAGAGTATGTCGATGATTTTTTTCATGAGAAAGGAGGAGATATTGGATAAGGGTGGTGTTTGTATCATTACCTATTTCATAAACCATAATCCATGAATATATTCCATGAGATATGCATGAGTATGGATAAATTACATGATATTATGTTAAATTAATTAGGGTTTTTAAGATTAACATCATAAGAATACTATATGAAATAAATTTACATAAATTTAACAAATTTAAGTAATTTAAGAAAATAATAGTAACATTAATTATATAAAAAAAATATTTATGAATAAGTTAATAATTTAATAAATAAATTTTAAAATATTCCATACAACAAACTAAAAATTTGATGAAGTAAAATTAAATAAATTTAAAATTTATTATAATAGAGTATAGAAGTTACCTAAAATATTAATATAAACTATTTCAATTTATAACCTAAATATATTCATTTCATATATTTTATTTAGAATACAAATATACGAAATCCCTCATATTTAAAGTATATGATCTATAAAAATATGGAATATTCATATTTTTATAAAATTTGAACATTTCAAAATAATATTGTAAATATTATTCATTATATATGTAAAATATATTTTATACATATTTATACCAATATCTCATTAGTGAAAACAACATTAGGTATAGTGGAAGTATCTTTCCAAAATATGGCATTAATATGAACATTTTATTTTATAAAATTTATAGGCCTCACATGAATTTAAAAATTATTTTTAAATTTTCCTTAAATTTAATATTTAAATAAATTATAAAATACATAATACTTTTATTTTATTTTATAAATTTTATTTAAAAATATTGAATTTTATAGCATGTAAAAAATATGAAATAAATATTCAATAAATGTTTTCAAAATATTAAATTAATAATTATTAATAAATTATAAATCCAAATTTAATTCATAGAATGCAATTATTATTTTTAAAAATAATATAAACACCATTAAACAGGAAAATTAACAAAAAAATATAAGTTATAATTAATTTCATAAATTAATAAAATTTAAAAAAAACTATATATACTGATTACAGGTTCACAATATCACAACAAAAAATATAGACAAATCCTATATCAATATAATTTCAATTTATAGATATCCTATATAACTATTTTATTTCAAAGAAAATTATATTAGTATTCATTTGTCAATAATATATCTGATTAATTATGTGTCTTAATTTCATTTAATATATCTAAATACAATAAAAATAAGAACTAAAATTTAATGGTCATTTATTAGAATTCAAATAGAAATCATAAATAATTGTAATTTATATACAATTTAACAAGTAAATATGAACTTATATAATTGAAAACAAGTACAATGAAACATCAAACACATCTCTTTTTCAATGGTGATAAATTAAAAATATAATCTCCAAGAAACAGTATAATGGCCACCATAAAATTTTAATTGTATGTTAGTTAAACATTGGTTAAGTAAAAATGGATGCAGATAGATTCAAAAATTCATATAATATACTATTATAATAATTAACGAATCATTGAAATAAGTTCTAAAAATGACATTCCTTAATAATGTATCCAAATTGAGTTTGAGAACATAGAATATTTGGGTAAAATCTTGGTCGTTTACATAAAACATTTATAATTAATTATTCTTCTAACTCAATTAGTCATTGAACCCTTCAATGATAAAAAAATTGTTTCAATTTAGTGAAATATTTTAATCATATGGTATAAATCCAAGGTCACAATAATCTATACAGAAGAATGAAGTTAAAATTCAAAATATATAATACATCACTTTCTAATAGATAAGTTTTTTATTATAGATTTATCATCAATATGTTTAATAAATAATTTTACATTACATAATGAAAAAAATATAATGGTGTAGAACATTTATTATGTATAATGTTACATTATAACATGAGAAATTAAAACAATTATGAACAAATCATAACTAGAAAAATTATCAGATGAATAAAAAACATGTAAGAAATAGTAAAGGTAGTTTAAATTATTCATCATTAAGGTCTCCTGTGAAGATAATATTTATGGGTAAAAATATATAAATATTATAAACATAATATATAAAATATACTTGTTTAGTAATGAAATATTTTGAAATTTTTAACATAATGATATAATAAAATATATTGGAATTTAAAAAGTTAATGTGACCATCATATGGTCATGGGGAATATATAGCCATCATAGATATGCAGTCATTGGATATAGAAGAAATTAAGGAAATTAAATATATTAAAATGTTTGGGGAATTTATATTGGAAATTGAATTTATCAAACCCCAGTTATAGGTATGTAGACATTGATTATGGATTTTTATGTGCCTTAAGTGTTTGGTATGAGTTGGGAAGATATTCGGAGGGTTTGGAATGGTTTTGAATAATTTTGGAGGCTTTTATGGGGTCGCACAGTTTGAGCACAGTTAAGTAAAATCATGTGGGTTCTCTAGGTAACTCTCCATGGGGATACAATGGGATTCTCATGGTCTGCACAGGGTTTTCCAAACCATGCGAGACAACCGTGCAGTAATCCTCCTATTGAGGTAGTGGCATGTGAAAGGTTAGCGCATGGTTTTCCAAACTGTGTGTGCTAACCGTGAAACCACATAAATATTGAATTTTTTAATTTTAGTTCACTTGGGTGTGACATATTTTACTCCAAACCCTTTCCCACTCCAACATCACATGGGATTTTTAGTTCTCAGTGGTTAGAGGTGATCTCCCACTAATTTTGGAAGAGATTCAAAGGGGTTTCGATGTGGTCTAAAGGTAGTTCATCTCAGGTAAGTCTTATCTCATGATTTCTATTTGGATTCCTCTAGATATACTCTTACCACCCTCTTAGGTTTTTACAACTACATATTGTGTGTGTATATATAGGGTTGTTTTTTCATTAAATGATGAGAGTAGGTTTTTTTGATGTTAGGGAAAAGAATCTTGTGTGGTACCTGTAGAGAATTTTCTGAATTTGTGGTGTGGTTGTTGGATGTTGTTGTGTGGTATGATGTTGGTAATTTTGGATTGAAATATTGTGGGTATTTTGGTAAATATATGATTGTTATGTGTTAGACTAATGGTGGTTGGGAATTTATCACCATCAAGGTGATGTTCATGAATTTACCATCATCAAAAAGGGAGGGTGATGGACGTGAAGTCCCACACCGTTGATGGGAATGAAGTCCCACACTAGGGAGGATATAGTTTGTTCATGAATCAACCACCATTGAAGTAGCACTGTGATTCATTGAATGGTTTTGGATATGTGACATAATTGTATGTATGGTTGGGATATGTATGTGGTCACACAAAAGGGAATGGTTAATGACTTGTTTGTATGTTTTCCATGGATTCTCACTAAACTATGTAAATTTCTTTGGGTAAAGACTAGTTTGGATTGTGTTAATTATTTCACTAGTTCATGAATAATATATATATATATATATTGTTTTATATAATTCATTCTAATGTGTTCTATCATAGTGGTGTGTGTAGGGAATTCATTTGGGAAACACCTACTAAGTATTTTACTCACCCCCTGATTTGGATTTTTGGTGCTTTGTATATGTTATTTCACGTAACCCAGGTAAGGGTGAAGCATCTCATTTTGCTAGTGGTTTGACATGATGTTTTTGTGATGTTGTGGAGATTGGAGCATGGAGCTTGGTTCAGAGCTATGTATGGTTTCCTAGTTCATTGGGGACTTTTTGTGTAGCTTTCTACATTGTACTCTGATTTTGATTTTGTTTTTTTTGCCTATGGGATTTCATTTTTGAAAAAATTGATTGTCTTCTGACAATGTATGGTTTGGGTTGCTAGGTTAACATGCATCATGTAGTTTTTTTAGTAATGGATTTTTTGGTTTGTTTTTATATTCAAAGGGAAAATTGTTCCCCAATTATTCTAGAATCCCTAAGAATTTATTTTCAGCATTTGGCACCATAGGAAGGTCACTTAAGGACAGGTAGCAATCCTCTGCCCTCTCAACCCAATGATATGGGGTGGGATGTAATAAGTGGTATCAGTTTTTTCGGTCCTTGGATTTCTTGTGAGATAAGTTTTTTGTCATTTTACATTTATTGTTGGTCTTAGTGTTGACATTATTTCTTGGCCTATTCCTTGATTTAGGATGGTATCATGGCATATGATTGTCATAACATGGAATGTATAGCATAGAAATACATAGATAACCCTTCTATGAAGAAGTTGAAGAAACCAAGGAGTTGGGTTTACCTGTGTTTTTGAAATATTTATATGAAATGGAAATCATATTATCTTGGTTTTATCCAATGAGAGTAACATGATATATAGGGTAGAAATGACTTCCCACTAAGATGAATATTCATTGGGCATAATGATTATGTTGTGAGATGAATGTATTGACTTATGAAAATTTGGAAATTGTTTTCTAATGTGAGTATTTTGATAAGATAATAGTTGTAGTATTTTAAAAATGGGGTGATTTTCAAAACATGGTGGATTTATCAAAAATGGTTCAGTGTAGGAAATGTGGAATTTTAGAAGTCCTAGTTGTGATTGTTGCTAGGTTAGTTAAAATGAAATTGTAAGACATCGAATTTTAGTAAGTGAGACATATGGTGATTATTATGTTGATAGATATGGAACTAGTTAGGCATCATAGAGACCAATCGGAGGAATCTGCTGGAAATGTGGTTGCACCTAAGCCCATGGTGAACCAACAGCTGGCCCAAAGCATCATTCATGATTTTCAAACAATGAAGACATAAAAAACTAGATACACTTGTTATGATATCTATCACAGTCATAAATCCAAGTAATTGAAGTAATATTGTCCTCATGAGAGGAGTTGTGAACCAAAAAATTGATTGAAAGTGTAAGAAGGAAATATTTTCTCCCAGATATGGAGGACATAAAAATCCGACAACTAGATTGTTAAAGCTTCTTCCATGCCCTAAGTGTAAGATGTGATTTTTTCAGTTTGGCTCTATGATCCACATCAAGTGGTATTATAAAGAACAACCATGAGAATTCCCTAACTGCAAGAATATGTGGAAACTTCAGTGGTATTTCCTTAATGCTCTAAGGTTCGGTGTTTGTGACACTCCCCAGCAACAGATGTGTCAGAACGGTAATAAAGAGATGACCATGGAGAGAACACATCTGTTTGGATCTTAGCATGTTACGGTGTATGATCATTTACGACCATCCAGTGTGTAAGGTACATTTCATTTAAATTCCATGTTGATACATGATTTGTTCGATATGGGGGCTTTGAATTATTTTCTTGCTTCCCAGGATATCATTTTACTAGGTTTAACTATGGAAATGATTCCTTCTTTTTTGAAACTACAAACTCATCTAGTTCAAAGATTGTGTTGAGGATTCCTCTATAGAGAATGTTTCTTAGTTGTGGACAACATTGAATTGATGTGGGATTTCCCAGGGCTTGCGATGGATGATTATGACATAATCCTATGGAGGAATTGGTTGGTGATGTTTAAGGCCCACATCGATTTCTATGCACAAATGGCTAGTTGTACGATTGGGGATAATGTTGAACACCTCTTTAGAGGGGAGAAGAAGTAAATTTCAGGTGCAATAGATTTGTTGGAACAAACTATTAGAACAATCTCATATCAGTTACAGATTTTTAATTAGCATTAGTGGAATATGTTTAGAAGAGTGTTCTTTCAGCAGTTGGGGATTAGTTTATCGATATATTTCCCAATGAATTATCTCAGTTTCCACCTGTGAGTAATGTGGAGTTTACGATTGAACTCCTTCTAGGGAGAAGTCCTATATCACTTCCATCTTGTAGAATGGAATGAGTATAATTGTGGTAATTAAATTTACAGTTGGAAGAGTTACAAAGAAAATGGTTCAT
Organism: Viscum album; assembly: GCA_963277665.1. Classification (NCBI taxonomy): domain Eukaryota; kingdom Viridiplantae; phylum Streptophyta; class Magnoliopsida; order Santalales; family Viscaceae; genus Viscum; species Viscum album. Next base: position 534,946,896 of record OY728129.1, read on the forward strand.
CCATCCTAGCACGTCTATGTGGGTAGCACATATTTTGTTTGTTAAAAGGGTGGATGGAACATTGCAACTATGAGTTGATTATCGTATTATTAATCAGGTCACAATATAGAACCAATATACACTTCCACGCATTTTTGATTTGTTTGAACAATTGATGGGATCACATTAATTCTCCAAGAGTGACTTGAGGTCAGTATATCATCAATTTTGGTTAAGGAAAAAGAATATAATGATAATAGACTTCAGAAGTAGATATGGACATTATGAGTATGTTGTTATGCCCATTGGTCTAATGAATGCACCATTAGTGTTCAAGGAATTAATTAATCAAAAATTTCATAGATATATGGATTCTTTTGTGGTTGTATTTTTCGATGGTATTTTGGTGAATTATAGGAAAAGGGTAGAACATGAGTAACACATGGCTATCATGTAGGTGATCATGAGGTAGCATCAGTTATATGCCAAATTGTCAAAGTTTTAATTTTGGATATAGAAGGTTCATTTCCTTGGAAATTTTATTTCTGAGAAATGTGTTTCAGTTGATATAGAAAATATTAAGTCATTTATCTCATGGTACCCTCCAAATAATGTATTCTAGATACATTAAATCCTTGGTATAATTGGTTTTTATCGATGTTTTGTTCCTAATTTTTCATGATTTTCCTCACTAATTACAACTATTACAAGGAAGAATATCCCATTTCAATGGGATTCATAGTGTTAGAAATGCATTGGATAATTAAAGGGTAACCTTACCTTAGCCCCAATATTGGTTTTTCATGAACCACAGAAAAGGTATGTTGTGTATTGGGATGCATCGCGAATAGGGTTGTGTTATGATCTCATGAATGGGGATCGTGTGGTTGCATATGGATCACAACAGTCTAGGTTTCAAGATAAGAACTACCAAATTCATGATTTGGAGTTGGTAGTAGTGGTTCATGATTTAAAAATGTGGTGTCATTATATCTTCGGTTAGAAATTTATAGTGTTTACTGATCCCAAGATCATAAAGCATTTATTCTCTCAAAGATACTAGAACCTGAGGCAAAAGAGATGGATAGAAAATCCCTAGATGTTTGATTTCGAATTAATGTACACACCTGATAAGAAAAAAGCCGTGGTGGATTCATTAATTATAAAATGATTTGTTCATGTGGTGAATGAGGTATCAGATCAGTGGCAGTTGATGTCGGTCGAATTCGACATGTGATTCGAATGTGATGAATTGGGTGACAGAGTGGTCTTATTTATTGTATAATTGGTTCCGAACTAGAATGGTTTCATTAAAGAGTCCCAAATAGCTGATTCCAAGTGCATGGTGATGAGGTCGAAACTCAATGGTGGGAGACTATTGAAATCTTGGAAGTGATTGGGTATTCAGTCTTGTGTTTTCAAAATCGGATGGTGGTACCAATGGATTATCAGTAGGAAATTCTTAGGTATTTTCATCATTCAAGATGGCCTATCCATCTGAGAATTCTGATTATTTATAAGGCATCTAATGTTTCATTTGGGTGGAAGGGTATTAAAAGAGATTCGGCTGGGTTGGTCTCGTGATGCTTGACTTTTAAGCATGTCAAGGCAGAGCATTAGAATCTTGAAGGAATGTTGTTGTATTTATCTTTCACAGTGTAAAAATGGGTGAAGAAAGCAATGGATTTTGTGAAAGGTCTCCCAAGAACAGTTTGGAAGGACTATGCCATATGGGCGATTGTGGATCAGCTGAAAATTTCATCCCATTTCATCCCAATTAATGAATCTCATATAGTTGTTAATTTATTCAAAATCTATATCCAAGAGGCGGTAAATAATAATAGTTCTCCAGTTTTTACTATATTAGATAGATATGTAAGGTTTAAATCTTATTTCGATAAATCCTTGCAGTAAGAACTTGGGACATAGTTGATGATCAACACGTCGCATCATCCTCATACAGATGGCTAATCTAAGAGGACGATACAAAACATGGAGGATATGTTAAGGTCTTGTATGATATATTTTTCTGTTTCATGGTAGGAGGACTTATCTTTGGTGCAGTTCTCATATAGTACATGTTATCATCCATTGATACATATGGATCTGTTTGAGGATTTGTATGGGCATCTGTAACGTTATCCACTATGTTGGGTGGAAACAGGCGAGATTTTGATGATCAGACTGAACCTTGTCTTATAGACTATGGAAACGATCACAGTGATTAGGAAGAGGATGGAGATGGCTCAAAGTTTCCATAAATCATATGAGGACCATCTTCGATGAATGTTTTCATTTAAGGTGGGTGATCATGTGTTTATGAAGAACTCTCCTAGGTTGGTCCATCCTTGGTTTGGGAAGCAGGGTAAGTTATATCCGAGGTATATTGGTACTTTTCAGATAATTGAGTGTATTGGGGTGGTGTATTATCATTTTTCCTTTACACTGTGGTTTAGGGTGGTGCACAATGTGTGTTATGTGTTGTAGTTGGAAAATTATCCACCTGATCATGGCCATGCGATTTTTTGGGATCATACTAATAAAGAACAAGATGATTACTTGGTGCACGTGCCAGTAAGGATTGTGGATAGGTAGATGAAATTCATGTGTGGTAAAATCAGATGTTTAGTTCGGGTTTTGTGCAAAAATGTTATGATTTAGGAAAAGATTGGGAGCGGGAGAAAGAGATGGCTGAGAAATGGCCCGATATCTTTCAACAAATAAATGGTTCTCTACATTCTAATGATGGAAATTCCAATAGTGGGGAGAATGTTGAACCCCCATTTTGAGGTATGTAGCCTCTGTTTATGCCTTTTATGTGTATAATGAGTTAGGGACGTGTTTGAAATAGTTTGGGAGAGTTTGGAATGGTTTTGAATATTCTTGGAGGCTTTTCTAAGGTCGCACAGTTTGAGCATGGTTAGGGAAAACCATGGGGGTTCTCTATGTAACTGTACAGTGGGAGACAGTGGGATTCGTATGGCATGTGCATTGTTTTCCAAACCATGCGAGACTACCTTGTGGGACCCCTCATTCCAAGGCAATGTCATGCAGATGGTTAGCGCACAGTTTTCCAACCCGTGCAGGCTAAAGATGCAACTACGTAAAGAAGTTATTTTTAAATCTAGGATTACTCAGGCTTTACCTATTTTATTCCAAACCCTCTCCCTCTAGATCCTCACTCAGTATTTTTGTTTCTCATGGGTTTTATACGCTCTCTCACTCATTTTAGAAGAGATTATAAGTGATTTCAAGGTGGTTTAAAGGTGTTTCATCTCACGTATGTCTTATCTCTTGGTTTCCTCTATATATATTGTACCATCTCTATCAGGTTTCTAGATCTACATCTATTATGTGTTGATATATTGTTGTTGTTTCCTTAAATGATTATATTAGGGTTTTTTTGTTGTTAGGGAAGATAATCTAGAGTTGTTTTAGTGAAGAATTTTCTAATTTATGGTGCAATTACTTGAAATAGTTAGGTTTTATGGTGTTTTTAATCATGGATTAAAATTTTTGGGGAATTGGGTAAATAACGATTAACATGAGTTTGATGGATGGTGGTCCAGATTATATTACCATCAAGGTGATGGTCATGAATGTACCATCATCAAAAAGGGAGGGTGATGGGCGTGATGTCCCACACCTGTGATGGGCCAGAAGTCCCACACTAGGTAGGGGATGGGTTGTTAGTGAAGCCAACACCGTTAATGTTGAACCATAATTTAGTGAATGGTGTTGGTTGTGTGACATAATTGTATTAATGGGTGGGATATGTAAACAGTCATGCAAAAGGGAATGGGTAATGACTTTTTTGTTATCATTCCTTGGTTACTCACTAAATTGGGTAAATTACTTGGGGTAAAGACATGCTTGGCTTATTTTAACTATTTCACTAGTTCATAATCTTCATATAAATTGTTTTTTTAATATGTGATAATGTGTTCAATACTAGTGTTGTGTGTAGGGAATTCATTTTGGGATACACTACTGAGTATTGTACTCACCCCCTGCTTTGTAACATTAATGCATTTACAGATGTCATTTTCTGAGACACATGTAAGGGTGAAGAATATTATATTGATAGTGGTTCGACATGATGCTCTGGTGTTGTTTTTGTTCTTGGAGCATGGAGCATGGTGTAGAGCTACAGATTTATCCCTCGTTCTTTGGGGAATTGTTGTGTAGTCTTCCACTTGGTACACTGATTTTTGTTTAGTTGTTTTGGTTTATGGGATTTTGTTATAGAACAAATTGGTTGTTTTAGGATAATGTATGGTTTGGGTTGACATGTTAACATGCATCATGTAGTTTTTTAGTTTGGTCTTGTTTGGTTGTTTGTTCAATTCAAAGATAAATAGTTTCCCAACTATTCTGGAGGCCCTTGGAATTTATTACCAACCTTTGGAACCCTAGGAACATCGAATAAGGCCAAGTATCATTCCTCCACCCTCTCAATCTAATGAGATGGTAGAGGATGATACCAAACTAATATAATCTAGTGATGTAGCAATTATAATATACCCTATTATAAGGAGAATAAAAATTATTATGAACATTGTGAAATTTATGTAATAAGGAATTATATATGAATTAATGTAGTTGAGATATTCCTTCTGTCGCTCATTTTTATTAATTTCAGACAGTGGTTCCATCAAATGTGTTTTCCCATGACGATGTCCAATCTATACATCAATAATTTTAGTTTGAGTGAAATTTTTTTTGAGGGAAGTCCCATCTCATGGAAATCACAACAAGATCCATGATAGATAATTCACTACTGTCAACGTCTGATGTTTTATCTATCCTAGATGGATTATTTTACAATCATTATGGATTTCTAAATAAATAATAGGATGAAATAAACATGTAATTAATAATCTAACAAGATTGTAATTTTAAAAAAATAAATGTATTTGATAATATTATTGATTCAGGTATCTTTATACAATATGTTATTTTATCGGTCAAGTTTTTAGATTTATATTAATGAAATTAGTTACTTACTTGTACTAATAATTAAATTAATAATTATATAATTTTTATTATTTTGTGAAAAATTATAATAAATTATGTTTCATTATAAAATTCAATTTTTTTTAAAAATGTTTTTATATGTTATACTGATGAATAAAAAAATTATTAATAAATCCTATAAATTATAAATAATTAAATTAATTTCTTATTTGGTATTGAAATTTTAAAATTTGGCCATAGGGATAAATTAATTTTTTGAAACAAAAAATTTACTTAGATAAAAAGTGTGTATAGATATTAATGGGAAAAGTTTTGTAAACTATTAATCTAATGTGTATTATGATAATATTTCTCTAATTGTTTTAAAAAAATCTATGAATGAGGGATTTCAAGGAAGATCCTGATTCTTTTTGTTTTTTTAAAAAAAATTTACTAATAATTTTTTTTCATTCTACTGTATGGAATGTGTTTTTATAAATATGGCACAAAAAACGGATTTAAAAAGGGGCCTCTCATCAACACACTGAGACCTAAAAAAATATTACACTATTTTCACCCAAATTGTTTTCAAATTTTCAACTAAAAAATGTTCTCTCATTTTTTTAGTTTTTGGTCACTATGAGGACTCTGAAATCATTCATTTCAAAATGGTTCTTTAATAAATGATTCAACTCTTTTAATTTTGTTAATATTTTACCTTCATCATTTTCATTACCTAATTCATCCATTTATTCTCAAATATTATCATACGCTTTAGTAAAATTATATTTATATTTTTATTATTCTATTAAATAATTTTTACAATAATAATATAAACATTTTTCTCTCATTCACTCTTCATATAAAATTATTTTTTGGGATGATTTAATTTCTTAAATGAATAAACTTTTATGTTAAGAACATGTAACATTTGTAATTAATGAGGAATTTATTATTATTTTATGACTATAACATTCAAAAATAATTATTTAATTTAACAAAATATATAATATATTTATTTTATTTTAATTACCGTTCTCAATGAGGAGAATATAACATAAAGTATCAAGGACCAAACTCACCATACTAATTTATGCATAGAATAAATGGAACAACTACAACATGATGACTTATATAATCTAAAATTAAATAACAAACATCTAATTAAAAATATAAATAAATTATATTATGTATAATAAATATATATATAAATATTTGATATAGATGATTAATATTCCATTTATGATTATATAGTGAGTTCACGAACATTCATCTATGTTGTAACCAAAGATAATAGTATTTAGGAAATAATCTATTTTAATTAAATCATAAAATTTCTCCTCAATAGATTTAAATTGTGGATTGGTTTGGTTTTTTGTTTGATTTTTTCAATAGTAGTTTTATTTGGGTTATTGGATGCATTTCTATCAACAATATTATCTTTTTGGGTTTTATATTATGTAATAATAATAACTACCTATGTCTAATAATTATTGATGAGATAGAGTTTTAGAAGTTACTATAGAAAAGAGGTTTTTGATGTATACAAGATTTTTTAAAAATATTTATCTTTAAAATAATTATATGTAATGTATTTTGTGATGTTTTATATAATTTAACTATGTAATTATATTATATTCCATTAAGTTTTACAATGCTTGTAAGAATCACTCTATCAATGGTTAATATAATATTAATAGGTGATGGAGTGTAATATACATTCCATTAATTTTTTAATAGTTATTTTAAATAATGGAAGGAGTTATCAGACTCATTTTTAGGGTTATTCATATTCTCTAAGAGTTAGGTGTCACAATTCATAAGATTCACTATCTTACATTTGTTAAAAAATGGACATCGTATATCATGTATTTGTAATCATGTAGATTTAATAAAGATATATGATTTAGTAATGTTAAATTCTCTATCCTATAGTGAATGAGTAAGAGTTTTTTTAAGTCCTTTATGAGTAATATATAATTTTTTTAGCCTTAATTTTTTAAGAATAAGTTATTGAAATCTTAAAAAAATATTATTTTATTTATGATTAATTGTTTGGCCATCTATAGTTTTAGGATATCATGTAAAAATTAATGGATAATTCAGTCTTAATGTTTTAATGATTAAATACATATTTTTTACTCGTTTAAAAATAATACATTTCATAGAATAATTAATAATTAAAATAAAGTTGTAAAAAATGGTTATATTATGTAATAAATACATTGAAACTATAGTATTATACTATATTTAAATTTACAAAAATAAAATTTTGTGAACTGTAAAAGATACAGGTTAGTATATTTCCTTATTTTTTAGAATTTTAACTATCTTAGCAAGTAAGTATTAATTTTAAATGGATATTTTTTGCTCAAATTTAATGATATATATTTTATGGATTTAACAATGATTTCCATATAAGATATCATCTAATGGTTAACACCTTTCCAACCTATTAACATGGATTTTTGAGTTTTGAGGTCCATGAAATGTGTTTTAGGAATAGAGTGGATGATTTACATATAACTCAAGAATTGTAGGTGGTGATTACCATAGTGAATCCCCAGTTCATAACTTTTTATAATCATTTGTAGTGTGTATTTATGTATTGATTTTGGAAATTATGCTCGGGTTTGATTAATGGTATGAATTATTTCTCACATCATGGATGTTTCAGGTTTGTTTTTTGGGGGGATTAGTATTTGAATAATTAAATAACTGAAATTTAAAATCTTAATGTGACATTAATTTTGGATTTTTATATCTAGAACCATTTTTGGTAGATTTGGATCACATAAAGTTCACTACATGAAACAACCATTCACACCATGCAAGGGGTTGTTTCCAAGATGTCTATAAATCACTTCATCCCGTAATATCTTTAATTCATCAACAATTTCACCCAGTCATCAAGAAAATACAATGTTATTTTGGAATCCCTAACATCTAATAATCATTTATATTCACCCTTGGGTTCCAAATATTCCATGTCGGTGATTCCATGTGAGTAATTCTTGAGGTTCTCTCATATTTCATCTGTGTTTTATATGAATATTTTGTATTATATGTGATGTTTAGTGTTTTATTATTGGGATATAATTTTTTTGAAATATCTTTTTATATTATATTAATTTAAAAAAATTTAGTGTAGTTGGGGCCACACGATTCATCCAATCATTTTAGTCATTCACATCGAATGAAAAATCGGTTTTTTGGGTAGGGGATTCGAGTTCCCTCCCTTGTTGGAAAATGTGGGGGATAATCATGTTATTATCAGTACATGATATGATTTTTTATATTTATTATAATATAGGGAACTAATGAAATTCAATCGGTGTGGTGTGATGAACATTTTATTTCCAGTTTTCATGATGACGATATTGTCTCAATGTGAATACATATAATAAGATTATGTATTGTGTTGATGGATTGATTAGAAAATACACTAGAAATGGTCAAATATATAAATCCAATAAATGAACTAAAATATTGAATATTCCTACCTAATTATTGATTATATATGTGTAGGTTTTTGAACTAGTTTGTGTAGAATGGTGTAATTGGTAGATTGTGGCTTGGTATCATTGGTTGTTTTGATGGGTGGAATTGGTTGTTTGGATTTTAATAGAAATGAATTTTGTGATTGTTGAATTGTTTTCTACAGATTGGTGGGTTTTTTTGTGAAGTGATGGAAAAAAATTTTGGTTTCTATGTAGTGTTTTAATTGAAATGTAATAACAATATTGATATACATAAATGTGGTTGTGGATAAGGAAGAATAAATCATTGTGGTCAATCATAGTATTAAATATGAAAAAAAGGTATATGATTTTCATCCTTTATATAAATCATGTTTGTGGGTGGTTCTATATCAATGGAATCATTTAGTGGCAAGATATTTGTAGTGTCCCAATAATAGTTATGGTGGAATTGGTTTTGAGAATATATAGTATTTTGGATAATGTTAGTACTATATTCATACAATTAATTGTGATTTATTTTACATACCAATGTGTTTGGGTAACCTGAACTTCACCTAGATACACTGGTGGTGTTTTTACATAAAATCTATGATGTGGTTAATTTAAATGGATGAATGTACCATATCCAAATCCCCACATTCATTTCATGATTATGAAGATACTAGTGTTGGAAGATGTGATATATAATTGGGTCATTTTTGAAAGGGGTAGGTATTGGGGATGATTTCTTACATATTCATCAAACCCTACTTCCCCAATTATGTAATAAGAGGTGTATGGTTGGTTTTCATTTTTGTGATATATGGTTGGTTCCACAAGATATGATATGTTTGGTGGCATCATTTTTGGATATTAATGTGACGTGAGAAAATGATTTCTTCTAATTTGGTTGGGGTAGAAAATCATAGTTTAAGTGGTTTTAGGGAAATTTTGAATATATTCTTCTAATTATTATCATATAGTACTCGTATGTATTATTTGATGAGATAAATTTGGTCCGGAAATGGGACTAGTTTACAAGTGTACATAATGGAATGTTCTTTTTTTATTCAATGGGTAGTTAGTATTCTCTTTTAAAATTATCATGAGAAAAAATTGGTTTTTTCCAAATAATTAAACCTATTGTTATCAACTTTTGTGCATGTATATATTTTTTGGTTTCTATGAGGGATTTTATGGCCGAGTTGGGAAATACTAGCTTAGTTTCTAGAGTTGTTGTTGTAACTGCCCCTAGATTTTTCATGGTATTGTTTTTATGATAAGATTTTATATTTATAATTATTATGAATATGGTATTTTGGATTATATATTTTATAGTTTCAAAGATTATTTTTGGGTTTTATGTTTTTATCCTGATATATTTGGGGAAACTCATTCAATTTGAGTTTTTTATGTCATGAACACTAGTCACCAATATGGGGCCAACATGAGGCACGAATCTGGGGTATCTCATTATCTTCTCATTCATCCTAGGAGGTGTACCCATATAGTGGTGAGGAGGACCTAATAAAGTGGTAGTGAAGGAGATGGTAAAATTATATAATGAATTATGGAGTTATACAATATTGATGACTACATGGGTTGGTAATGAAACAATGATAGCTAAAAATAATATTTTATGATAGAAAATGGTAATAGTTAGGGAAAAAAAGTTATTTAATCATGTGATATTATTTATGGACCATGAGATCTCTATATGATCAAGGTAATTTTACAATACATGTTGGACACTTTGTAGTGTCGAGTCCTTGAAATGTATGAGGGAAGATAATCTAATATAGAGATCCATAACTATATAGAGGATGTAGTGATCTCTTTAATGTTGACTCATTCTCAATCCAAGTATATGGTTCCCCTGGTAGTTATCCAAAAAAAGAGAGTAGTGTGTTAGTGGTGGATATTATATGTTGGGGAGCAAGAGCAGACAAATGTATCACATGCCAACATCAAGCATGTAATCATGGATGAGATCATATTTATTAAAATTGTTATGGTGTATAATATGGAGTTATACTCCATACAGTATTCATGAATGAGAATTAAGTTGTTGGGTATTTGGTTTATGGTCACTAATTGATTTCCACTTAATGAATTCAAAGAAATGCAGTCCCAAGAACAGTTCTTAGAGGAGGCGTTGTGACCCACTCATCATTATGTGTTCATTCCATTAACATTTCCTTTGTGTTTGGAACTATAGAGAAACGTGAAGGATAAAATGGGGATTTTTGTATGGACTGGAGAATACCTAATTGAGAGTAATCAGAGACCTTTCTAGTGATGGGTGTTAGATGGAGGGTTGTTGAATATGGGACATTCATGGTTTTAATTGATAGGGAAATTACCCTCATGGATGGCATAATGTTTCTCAAGGGTTATAATCTCATTATTGTCTTGTAGGAAATATTCTATTTTCTTGTTTGGATACAGTTGTAATGGTAATCACTAGGGGCAGTTCCCTTTATACATGGAGAGTCAGTATGTAAGGGTATGTAAGAGGAGGAGAATCTTGAGCACAAGAAGATCATTGTGTAGACTCTTAATCATCAACAGTTTTATAGATAGTTTTCCAAATCTATGATCTAGATTTTATAGATCATTTCTATGGGCATGTGGGGTCTCAATAGTGAGTAATGGTGGACCCAGAAAAGGTGGAGTTAAATATTTCATGTGAAGCTCCAAAGAACATGGTTTACATCAACAATTTTTTTATTCTCACCTGTTATTATTATAGTTTTTTTCAAACACTAGTTTATTTTTTCCATGTTGACTAGAATTCCAATGAAGGTACTTGATATCATTTGGATTCATCAGTACTAATATCTTTCTGATTATATATAGAGGAAGTTAGTCAACACCAAGATTTTTGTTTCTAATTATTTAGTGATGTTTAAGGTGTTTTATAATTATTATCCTATGGTTTAGGGTTAATAGAATTTCAGAAGTTGGAGGTTATATCCAAGGAATCATAGAAGTTATTCCCCCATGTTCATAACTACACTAAACGTTATCTAGACTTGGTTGGGGTGGTTCTCTCTCTATAAATTGGTTGTATTACCACATTAGGGAACACTTAGTTTTCTTCAAAGACCATTGGATATTGAAGAACATCTTGTATCCATATGAATTCAATTTATAAAGGTGGAGGTGCAAGTAGTATCTTTATGAATATTAATTACATATCTCATATCCACTAGTAAAATACATCATCGTGGAAGAAACTCTATGAAAATTTTTTGGGGGAGACCATCATGATTTTAAGGATTCCTATAGTAAATAGAGGAGTTAATGACTTTGTATATTGACAAATAGGATACCAATTCCAGGTGATGATAGATTTTTATTTTTTATATTAGGTGAGTGAGTCTAATTGGGGAGACTTAGAGGTTGAGTTGATGCATGAAATGATATTACACATATAATTATTCTAGGTGATGGTCTCAGGATGGTTAGAATTGCCATGAATTCTATGGATTGAAGTTATTCCCTTTGGTGGTGCATGGGTGATTACTACGTGAGTTACATTTATCTCATATAGTGGTGAAAACTAGTCAATTAAAGGTGAAAATGGTTTTAGTAGGTAATTTTAGTATCCAAGAATTATGTGGTCAATGGTAGAGTAGATGGCATGATGTTTAGTTTTCTAGAAGGTAAATGAAGAACATCATGTATCTGGTAGTTTCGTTCAATATTTATATATTCTCAAGTAGAACTGGTTGAATATCTTGATAGATTTTTTTACTAGGATACCGATGGTTTATTGTGTATTTTTTGTCATCTATGTGATCATTTAGAAACTGATGATGCTGGATTACTTTCTTACAATTCAAGACTCTATATATATGAATGATTTCATGAGACTCTATGTGGATATTTTTTTTAAGGCTTCATAGATAACCATGGATGATAATTTTTTCCAAGACCATTAGTTTACTTCTCTATTATAGATAGTATCGCAACAAATTTTGTATGATATTTGAACATTATCACTACATTCCACTACTAGATAAATGGGAAGATGGTGGAGAAAATATATACACATGTGTATTTGTTATGTGAAATCATCTATGATTTTTGTTGATCATGGGGTTTACACCTACATTTGGTTGAGTTTTAATATAATAAAATATACTAATCATCCATTGGTATAGACCCCAAATAGGATTTGTACATAAAGAAATATTGATCCATTTTGACATGGAATAATATTGGAGAGGAATTTCTTCATGATCACAATTGGTACATAGAATTAATGAGGAGGATTATGTGTTTTTTAGTGTTTTAAGGAATCATAGGGCCACTAGAAGTCTAATCATGATAATTGGATATGGTGTGTGGAGTTTTAGGTTAGAGAATGTGTCTTCCGAAGGGGTTCCCGTTGGAAAGGTTAGTGGAGATCCAGCTAAGGAACTAAGTTCTAAAAAAAAAATTTTGACCCTATAAGGTGTTGGATTAGGATGGTGAGGTGGATTATTGATTGGTTATAAATTTGTAGTTTCATTATATTCATGACATATTTTATGTTTCATATATATAAAGAGAACTTATTAATGATTCCCAATTCATATAATGATGAAAATTTGATAATTAGGATAAAACAAATCCACTGAATTATATCATGAGACCTAGAACCATCATTAATGGTCATTTCATGGAATGTAATACAATTATTTTGAGTCGTATGGAAGCATGGTGATCTTGAGGAGTGTACATGGGATACAAATTTACAAATTCTCAACAAGAACCTATAATTGTTTATTCTAATTTTAGGCAATTTTGATATATATATTTTTAGTTGGTTGTTTAACTTTTTGGTTTTTATATTTTGATATATAGTTTAATTCATGTATAAGTGGAATTTCATATGAATATGTGTAGTTGTTTCTTGAGATTGGTGATGACATTTTTCTTGTTGGGTTGGATTCATCAGTATGAAATTTTTTTATATGTATCTATTGTTATAACCCTAATCATTCTTACTCATTACATTATGATTTTTGTGTGTTTGGATACTTGATATGTGTTTGAGGAAGTGAGAGGATAAGTTGGAGTTAATTATTCATCTATAGGATGTGATTCACATAGTAAATCTCTAGTACTTGACTTGCCTAATGGTTCTTATGGTGGATTCACATATTTAGTCTAGAATTAGTATTTGGGTATGATTCATGGTGTGAAGTATTTTTTACATTTTGAGTTTCTAGGGTAATGTTTTTAGTGGTCTGGGATTTGAATAATTTATGATGTGAAATATATATTTATGATGAAACAAATACTCGGTGGTTATTGGATTTAATGCACTATTTTATAGTGGATGTGAATCACATGAGGTTCATGGTGTGAACCAATCATTCACACGAAGTATGGGGTCTTTTATTGGCTGTCTATACATCCTTCCCTCTGTATAATGTCTATTATTCTCTCATAATATATCATAGAATCATGGGATTATTAAGATGTTTTGGGAGACCAACTAGCCTCATATTATTTGCATTCACAAGTTTATTCTGGGTTTTTGATACAAATGACTACACGTGAGTTAGTATTCTATTTCCCATATATTTTTTACTTATTTATTTAGATATTTCACTATGCATGTGAGTTTTATAGTTTCAGGTTAATTGTGATGAAATTTTGATGAGGAAACATTATGTTTTAAATTTATTCAAGTATTCCTTTTATTGTTAGAACCCACAATAAATCAGTTCATAATATTTCATGTACAATGAATTAGAAGAATAATTTTCAGGCAGGAGATTAAATTTCACCAAATCATTGTTGAATTTATGGGATAATCACGTTTTTTATTTTCTTTTGGTGAATGGAATGATTATACATAATAGCGATAGTGAATAAGAGTAATTAAACTGAAAGAGAATGTACTCATGAATATAGAGTTTCTGATTTCCTGGATATTTTCCAGGACGTTTCACAAAGTATTATTTTTATATCTTTAATCCATATAATGATTGGTTTATTAGGGAATAGTTTTCAAATGGTTAAATAAAATTAGATGATAAATTAATATACTATATTGAATATTCTAGTTTATAATTGGTTTTGTTGTATATTTATTTATAGCCTTGGTTGTGGGGCTTGGTTTATTTGTTTTATATGTTCGTGGCATTGATTTTTATACTTAGCGACCTTAGTTTTTTGTATCTATATGGAATTGTTTTTAATGTAGTGGGTTATCATGGTGGTTCTAGGGTAATGGTTATTTAGGAATGGAATAATAGTGTTGATATACATTAATGTGATTATGGATATATATTTAATTAGGGAGAATCTAAACTAACATAAAAATGAACATAGTTTGAGGGCAGATCCTTCGATTAAAAATTGAAAATGGGACATGGGTTGGGGACCTTTTGTGATTCATAAGGTGTATTTATTTTTAAATAGTGGATGTACATAGTGGCTGGATATTAATATTGACCCAATGTTGGTTATGGTAGTGTTTTTTGTGAACCCGTAGGTGTGGTCTTGTGTGAGTGATATATACCATTATTTTATTTTCTTATTAAACATACTATACCACAATAGAGTAACTCAAAAAATATCCTGATACTCTCTAGGTTTTTTTCATAACATCCATGTTAGGGGGGAGACACATGGTTGAATCTTTCCTCTCCTCTACTCTTTCTAATGCAATAGATTCGAGTGATAACAAAGGTTTATGTTGAGATATATAGTGGGTGTTATGAATTTTATGAGGAGTGCAAAAATATGTTATAACATGTGTTTATGATACCATATTACCCAGGTTACATGATAAAATATGTTCATTTAGAGCAAGAAGTAATAATATGATGTTAGTGAATCAATAAATGTTACAATCAGTGCAGTCATTTTTGCAAATAGTAGTGATGAGAGAAAAGGATGAATTATCATTTGAAGAGAGTGATAAATAATTGGGTAAGATGTTATAATTTACTTATGATTAAATTCTTCTAACTATTGTCTAATTTTACACAGATGCATTATTTAGAATGAGTAATTTTGTGAGGATTGATGTCAAATTTATCAGTTTTGGTTCTACTTATTTGTTCTTTTTGTTGAGGAAGAAATTAATTATATATATTTTCATAATTTTATGGAAGCAATGTGGGTATTATATTACTATTTATACATGTTATTCTCACCCAAAAAATATATAAAGTACTTTTCACGATTCCAATAGGGATTTGGTTATGGATGTACACATCACTTGATCGAAGATTGGAGTTATTATAGGCACTGCCACATAATATTCTATTTTCTATTGTTTTATTTTGGGGAAGATTGTATTTATTTTGTAAAAAATCATACAAGGTTTTGGAATATTTCATCATTATAAATTTTAATTTTTTTAGTGATTTATGATACGGTCTTGGGATATTTAAGGTAATAACTCAATTTAACTATTTTATACCCACAATGCTAGTCAATAACCCATGGGGCCTACTAGAGGTGGGACTTAAGTGTAATCTATTTTCTCCTACCAACCCAAGATGTATACCATTAAATCTATGGTCATTATATCTCAATTGAGAAATGATTTTAACAGAATAGTTTATTATTAAAATAGATAAAAACCTCCTTGGATAGAATGAATTAGGGAGTTACCCTTCTTGAAAAATACAGTATATTTAAAATTTTAAATATAATAAAATATCCAAAAAATATAAAACCATAGTGAGATAAAAATTTGGTGAGAACAATATAGTGTATTTCTTTGGTGAGAAATTTAAAAAAAACATTGACATATCTCATACCAATGAATGGTGTTTTAATTCTGTATTAGATGAATTATTGGTGGATTCATGGAACACATTAAATATAATTATATATAAAAAGAATAATGAGTTTCCATAATTTATCATGGAATGTTTTTGATTCTATCCAAATTAGTTTTTGTAGATAAAATATGAAATATAATTTATAAATTAAATGTCACCAACCTATATTATAGTTGAAAATAATAATAATTTATATTTTGTTTTCTGTAATGATAATGTTATATCCCTTTCTAGAGTAGGGAGTGAAATAGAGGAGATGGGGGAATTGAAATGTGGTAAACATTGGACCACCCATGAATCTTATAGGGAAGTGAACTCATATATAAAAGTTATCGGCAGAAAGCATACCACTAAATAGGTTATGCATTTAATTTTAGTGAACTAACATAATTCTAATTACATAATAATTATATTATAATATTTTTTTAAACTCTGTAAAATCTGTATGTATTATGTGTTTTATTATTTATAAAAAAAATACTATGTTTTCATGTGTGTGTAAAAGAAGTTTTATAATATGTTTAATTTTTTGAAGAATAAAAAGAAATAATTTGGGTGAACAGGATAACTGGAAGAGAGAAAGGTTGACCCATGTAATATAGAGGGAATATTCTTCTATGAAGGTAAGAGATAAATAAAAAATAATTACGTTGGAAATTTTCCACAAAATATAAAAGGGAAGGACATTGAAGTGGATGTAAATTTAGAAAGTAATTCTATGCTTTCTATGGATTTTGAAAAAATTGAGTTTCATATGAATAAATACAACTGATCTAGAAAGAAATGTATGAATGATTTTTAGTATTCTTCTATTAATTATTTTAATAGACAATAAAATATTATCAACATATCTAGATTACCCATTTTATTTCCTATTAACTAATTATAATGAGATATGAATAAGTATTATGTATTAAACATTCTACTTATTAAAATAGATAAATCATATGTTTTTAGAAGAAAACGTGAAATTAGAAGAGGATAAGATTTTTTAAGAGATCCATATTAAGGAACTAAAAAATTATGTAGAAAAATTGATGAGACTAAATATTAGAATTGTAAAATGGGAGACAAATTTTAGGGAAACAATTATACCTAGGAAAAAGAATTATAGTAAAATCACTTATTAATATAGAAGCTTATTTCTGGGTCTTAGGAGTTGGGCCCTCAATAAAAAGAAGTTAAAAATATAAATTCCAAAATGGATGAATGTTATAAAATATTGGTTTAATCATGGAAGGATTAAATAATTATTTACCTATATAATTTAATCCACAATAATACCATTATTCAGATTATTTCCAATATGAATTAGTGGAGTGGCTTTCTAGATAAGATTATAAATTTACAGGAGGATTATATGTCTTGTTAGAAGAAACTGAAGATAGATATGAATGATCATCATAAATCGAAAATGAAAAATATTTGGAAATTGAAATAGGATATACTATTTATAAAAAAGTAAGAGAAATAGTCAAATTTCCTGACCATGCCAATTCTATAGAATTATTTACACATATTATTTAATTATCCATTTAATATTTTTAATGTGATAAAGATTATATATTCTAAAATAGTAGAGAATTTGGGAAATTTTTTTTAACATTATTGACATATTGTAAGGGAAAACCATTATTGTCTATTATGGTAGCCCTACAAGTAATGAAATGAAGAGAACCATCTGATTTACAGAGAAAAGATAAAACGGTTGATGTGTTGGAATAAAATTAATGAATACCCCTATGAAAGTTATGTAAAAATGATTTTTTGTTAAAAATATACAATAAAATGCACTTTTACAATGAAATATATTTTCACATTTCAAATTTTTTCAAGAATAATTTGAATATATTCACTACTATAAAACTTACGTATGCTTTTAAAATGAATTTTCTGACCAAAAAATGAAATATATGTGTGTTAACCAAGTAATTTCTACCATTATATTCTTTCCCATAGTGGAAATGTCAATTATGTTTTATCATTAATTAATTTATGGAACTAAATAAAATTAAATGTCATATATATTCAACTATGAAATAGATTTTGGGTTTTATTTGACGAAAATTACAATGGTATATTTTTTTGAAGATGTTTCTTAAGTATGTTTATAAAAATATATCTTGTAAATACATCAAGACAACTTTGAATGGGAATAACTATTTAAATACTAATAAATCAATTGTGAAATATATAACCCCAGGATATATATGTTTTTAAAAACCAAATAATTAATGTATAGATCTACATTATAAAAAGAATGTTTGGTAGAAAAAAAAACTAAACCATAATGTTTAAAGAGATCTATGATTGTTGGAGTACCATAGAAGGGTGTTTATGTTTGGAAATGAATAAAATAAATTCCAAAAGAAATTGAAATGAATTTCAATTTTATAATAAATGTTATAGGTTTGATGTTAGACTCTAAATTAATGAATAAATAGAATTTGGTGTTACATATTTAATCATAATTGTAACAACCCATGTTTTTTCCATCTATTTTTTACATTAAATAAATGTTTAGGGAATATCATTATTCATAATCTAAAAAACTAATATAATCCATGATATATTAATATGATAAATTTATTATATATGATTTTTATAACAAATACATTGAATTGATGTTTATAAATATGTGCAACTGAATTATCCAATTTACATAGAAAGAATAAAAAATCAAATCAATTAGAATTAATCTTCCCCATAGTGTTCATTTATTTGACCCTAGAATGAAGGTAGATTCCATGAAATTTTACTAAGATAAATCTGATTATAAATATTAGAAATTACATCTCCAGAGAAATAATTGGCTGGAAATAGTGTAGATAGTTGAAATCACTATGATATCTATACCAGATGAACCAACACACGTGACAACCACGATTGATTATCATACCATTAGATGTTATATGATGGTACTGAGGGGTTATGTACCTATGGGTTATGAATAAATATATTGTACATATCTCTATAATTTAAATATCTTTCACTATAGTATGCCATTTTATGTAGATGAATTTTATTGAAAACATGGAACCTATAGGTCAAAATTAACAAATGATAAAATTATGTATTTGTTGATAATATAGTTCTATAATATTTGTTTAGATTTAGAATTTATAATATAAGTAATTTATAAATCGTAGTGTTAAGAATTATAAAATAAATTACATGCATCATGAAAGGATAATTGTATGTATATAAATCATATAAGTTTCATTTGTTTGAAAATAATTTTTTTTAAAACAAGAAAATAAAAAAACATTTTTATTAAAAGTTCAAAAAATAATATTTATATACATATAAATAAAATTATAATTTTAGGCAAAAAATAAGTTTTAAAATGTTTATATGTCGGATGGCATCATGAAAGGATAATTTTCAATAAATAAGGGTTTTTTATAAAAATATAATATAATATATTTATAAAATTAATTTAAAAAATTGGTGAATTTTTTTTGAATGATAATGGAAAAATTACCCATCAATGATTTTATGGAATTTGTTAATAATATTAAATTTTTTGAATACAAAAATATTTTATAACTTCCAAATAATGACCTTATATGGTAATAATATATAATATATTTTTTTGATTTTATAATTTATAAAAACATTTATAAAGGCCCATGTAATTTTTTACTTTGTAAAAATATCCCAATTTCTTTTATGTCAAAATATGATTCCCACTTGATGATATAATAAATTATTCAAATATTCTATTGTAAAATTCCCCTTTAATCCCTATAAAATATATCCATTAACTACTATATTTCCCCCCTCATTATATTCTTTAACTCATAGCACCACTTTCCTAATTTCTTATCATATATATACCCACACACTAGATTAATTTGGTATTCTTAAAAGACCAATCCTCATTGATTATGGATTTGTTTAAGATATGGAATACAAAGTAAGATATAATGTTCCCAACCAAACTCGTTTTTTTTAAAAAAAATCATTAAATCTATTCAATAAATGATAGTACCAAATCCATAATATTTTTAATATTCGTAACAATTATTATATTAGTGGAATATATGTTATCTAGAAGCCCTATTATTCAAATTCAAAATGAAATCATTGATCATGATTTTTTTTGGTTCAACACCTCCATGAGAATAATATTTCATATTTCACCACTACTGTCATGGTTTGAGGAAATTTTGATAGTATTTTAAAAAATGATATAAATATTTATATTCTATAATTTATTATATTCTAAAATGGTTAAATTTTCATATGGTTAATAAAACGGAAATAAGTTCATTATGTTCAAAAACTTATCTAATTGAACCAACAAAAAATGGAACTATTTATACTAATTGGGTAATACATATGTCCAAATACTTATAGACAATTGGGAATAAATAATCTTATGTAATGAGATGAATATAAACTTATTTATCTTTTGGTGTTAATATCTCATATGATACATTCTTCTATAATTATAAAAAATCCGAATCTATTTCGTTATCATGAAATGAACAACTTCAAGATAGATAAAATAAAAGTTTTTTAATTTATTATTATAAAAATATTTTAATTAAGATTAATAAATTAAATATATATGTAAATGTTTCGGTGTAATTTTTTTAAACAAATTCATTTTATTCTTTTTGAGACTATATTGTCACATGAAGTGAGTCAGGACATAAGGTAAGGGTTTTGAATATCTTCAAATTTCTTATTTTAGTAATAATAATTTTTAGTAAACATCATTATTATATGCTTGATTTATTGTATCCAATGAATGAGTCTTATTTTAGTTCTTCATAATTATATGTTTTTTATTTCATCCGCATAATCTTCATTTTATAGGAATCTTATAATGATAATTATTTAGTCTATAATTTTTTTGATAGTTACAGTATTTTGAGGCATTTTTTTAATATAAACTTATTCATCATGGGAAATGTTTAATTACTTCCAAATTTTATTATTTTGAAATAAATAAAAATAAAATTATAATTTTATAATTCCATTTTAAAATCAATCATTCATTCAAAAGTTACCAAATCAGTTATGGTTTCATTTTCTCGATTTTATTTCATTCAGTAAGTATATATTTACCATTTAATATTAGATTCCATGTTTCAATTATTATTAAATTTCATTATTCTATATAATTCATTTATTATCACATTGTAATTCGAATTTCCACATACAAATCCTATTTTTAATGAATTATTTTTTCATAATTTGTTTTATTTTTATGCATAATCCCAGTCCTCATTAACTTCTCTTCTCCACATCATACATATTATTTGAAATTTCTAATGTAATCTATTCATAATTAATTAGTAAAAAATGTTTCATTTTTTATCATAATATTTATCATTACATATTTTTATAAGGAATCATTTTACCCTTCTCATGGTTATTGATGATTATATTTTAAAATATTAAATAAAATTTCATTTAATGTTTGTATCTTTTATCATTACCTTCAAAAACAATTCTAGAATTTCACATAATTTAATTGATCCATGGGTCAAATGTATTTTAACTTGAGGAATAATTATTATATTGAACATTCATTCAAATGTTTTTTAAGGGACTCACAATGATACATTTTTTGAAAATGATAGAAACTCCTAGTAAAATAAGTTATTATTGTTTTTATTAAAATATCATATCCAATGCAAAATAAAATACTTAATAAACGATAATTTCCATGACTTCGATTTAAATTATTTTATAATGTATTCGGAATATTTCACAATCTATTCCATATTATTTATTCTTAATGAAATGATATGTGAAACCGCTTGAAAAATTTATAAAACTCAATTTTCATTCAATAGGGTTTTCAATGTATGTTAAATTACAGATTTCTAGTTAAAAATTATGTATGATACAACATTTTATGTCCAGTGTGACCTATATATCCATTTAATGCATTGGTTAATTAATTAAATCAAAAGACATAATTTTTGTAAATTATTTTTGAAAATCAATATAATAATTGAAAGAGTTATTGACACCTTATACACAATGGGAAATTGGTGGTAATTCTTAATACACATTGTTAAGATGGTATTGGTAGTACATATTGACATATGATATATTTTATATGATTATGTTTGTTCCAATTTTCAATGTCAATATTTATTTTATTGTTTTTGATGCATTATTTTTTACATAATTTTTCCAAATATAGTATGTGTTTTATAATTCTATTACACATATTTTATGATATTTTGACAAAAAATATAATATCCACTTTTTAGTAGATATTTTTTTAATGTTCATAATATCACACACGATTAAGAAATAATATATTTTATGAATTTTTTAAAATATTTTTACATAAATAGAATTTTATTTACCACATTTTTGTATTCCACTTACTTAGGGAAATATATACATTACAATGTGTAAATATATGTTTTATAAGGATGTGTTTGTGATAGATGTTAACGTAAAATTTAATAGGATCATTATGTATCCATTTATAAATGACACTAAAAATATTCATCAATGGTATTGATGGTATATTAGTGAGTATAATTGTTGAAATGAATAAAAATATTATAATTTTTGTTCTTGAGTTGATATCAAATGATGTTATAATTATTTTTTGAGGGGAATTTCAACTTGAAAACTTTTTTAAAAACACTTTTTAGAACTAAAAAAGTAAAAAAATATTCAAAATTTTTGTAATGTATAAATTTTTTTGTTTCCATGAAATTAAATCCCCCTTTACATGTAATTAAGAGAAGAGATGATATGATATATATTCACCTACGGGTAATAATAATCTCCCACCCTTAAAAATTACAAAATGTAGAAATTATTTTTGAATTCACTACATTACTTTTCCAAAGATATTTTTGGATTAGAGATATATAAATTTATAAAATAACTAATAAATATACACCCAAAAGCATACAAACTGGGTAATACTGAAAAAAAATCTATTCTATCAACAATACACATGTTTTTAATAAAGCATGAAATCTTTTCAAGAAAAACCATCAGAATATTCACCTTAATTTCTTATTTTTTATTAAATAATGTTAAAAAATTTGAAAAACATATTAAAACTTGTGATGAACACCAACATATCAATAATGGACATAAAATAAAGAAATAAACTCTCAGACCATGAATATTTATAAAAACAATGAAATCATTTTCACTATGACATATTTCTCACCCTTAATGTATAATATACATACTTTGTGAAAAAAATGAGATTTACATAAATCATAGAGAATGTAAATAAAACCAAAAAGAAAAAATAGGTCAATATTTTCATAAGATTGTGATGCTCTTTAATAACATATTATTTTTAATCGTAATGACTACCTTATAATGTACCGGTCATGACTACCTTATGGTCAAAGTTACACTTGGTGTAACTATATTGTCCGCCTCCAATATAAACATTTCTAATGTATCATAGGGAGATATATGTAAATTAATTCATTATAAAAAATACCTAAAACTTTAAAATAATAATTAAAAATGAAAATATTTATCAGAAAGATAGAATTCATTTAGAATTTTGAAATAATAAAATAATTAAAAGATGATATCAAAAGAAATATCTTTATCCTAATTTTCTTCTTACTCATAACATGATGAAAATACAGTATAATTGTTTAAAGAGTGATATTAATATATTATTGAACAATATTTAAATATTTAATATCTTATATGAAATTTTTAAAATAACTTTCCACCTATTTAATTATAATATTTTCTTATTTTCATTGTTTGAGGTGCGTTTATTTCAGGGTTTCCACGGTTGGTTCATTATGGATTTTCCTATTTAATAGATAAAATTATCAAGAAGTGGAATGAAATGGTATTAACATGTTTCCTAAATTTTAAATGTTACCATATATCATTTTATTATATGAGGATGATTTATTAGAAAAAACATTTATGATAATCATTTAATTTGTTGTGCCGTTTTTTACAACCATCACGGTCTTAGATAATTTTATTTAATATCAAGTTTATATACTAGTTATAGAACATTATATAACTCATAAAATTTATGGTAAATTTTTATTTAACTGTAATAATTGTCTTATGACTAGCCTTGAATGTGGTAAAATGAAAAGAAAATTCATCATCTATGAAGGAAATGAATCGACGCGTCACAAACGATGATTTAATTTTCTAGAATTAGAGGAGAATATTAAAGGTTTGATGATTGATATTAAATTAACATAATAAAATTATATTAAAATAAGATAATATAGTAATCAGGTATCGTAGATGATGGGGTGTGAGGAATGAATAAGAATAACAAAAGAAATTGAAATGAAAATAAATGAAAATGAAAGTGGATTTTACCTCTTGAGTGGTTCTCCTTGAGAACATCTTTAGGGCCCTTGTTTTTGGCCTTCTGATGAGAAACGAAGATCTTTGAAATGGATAAGGGCATTTTTATGGAAATTGGGAAAAAATTAAAAAGTATACAAGGCTTTAGAGGTGTGAATGTTAGAGGGTCAAGTGGTCAACTTATAGGGCAGGAGAGGGGTGTTTTTTAATTATTGTATTCAATAGATGAATATTTTGGTTCAAGACTATGAATTGAT
The DNA here is from genome assembly GCA_963277665.1 of Viscum album. Classification (NCBI taxonomy): domain Eukaryota; kingdom Viridiplantae; phylum Streptophyta; class Magnoliopsida; order Santalales; family Viscaceae; genus Viscum; species Viscum album. Next base: position 534,971,655 of record OY728129.1, read on the forward strand.
TGACAATTTTCAAAAAATATACTAAATATAAAGGGTTAGTTCTAGATCATTGTTATCATATAATCATTGACTCATATAACAGTGCATTTAACTTATAATGATTAAATCCCAAAAATTAAGATATATTACTCTTCAAAAAATTAAAATATATTAGAGAATTTTGGAAAAAAAATTATTTACAATTAGGGATAAATAATGAATATAATTTTTTCTAAATAAATTTTAAAATATTAAAAATTTTATTTTTATTTAAAATCAATATTTATTCAAAAAAAGTCTGGTGTGAAATTTCAAACAGATTTTATGAAAATTTGAAAAATTAATGATGGTCTAATAAAATTATCTTATAATAATAACACAATGAATTTTTATTGAATCTATTTAATATAAATAAATTTTCATTTAATTATTTGTTTTAATTTTGAAATTTTAATTAAATATTTAGGACTTTCTTCAAAACCGACAGTTAAATTATCATTTTGAAAAAATTTATTTCATTATTCCATGATATAAATATATCATGATTACACATAGAAGATACATAAAATTTATTGGTAATATCATAGGTGAGGTTATTATTCTACCTATATAGATTCTTTAATTTCAATAAATACCACTTATTTTATTATAAACGTATGACTTGAACTGTTTAATTCTTGAATGAAATCAATAGATTTTTAAGTATGTGGGTTGTTACTTTTCACCCACCTTATTTAAATTGTATCCTTATAATTTTTATTCACATAATAAACAAGTGAGTATATCTTCACCAAATAAAAGTTTTATATTCCCATGTTTCTTCTTCAATCATGTAGTTTCTCCAAAAAACCATAACCTGATGAATTATTTTATTCTATAATAAGAGGTATCTACAACAAATAATTTGAACATATTTATCTTCATATGGAAGGTTATCATCCAGCTGAACTACTTCTATGCTCAAAACATGAGATGAATTTGGAAGATACATCCATAACATCAAAATAAGAAAAATATTATGTATCTAAGATAAACTTGAAGGAAAATATACTTGGTATGAATCCAACTTTTTCCAAGATTTCAAAGGGTCCAATGAACCATTTAATTAGATTTCATTAATTCCAAATCATTTTACACTTTTAAATGGAAGGATTTTATGGAAAACATGATGGGCTACCTTGAATTAAAATCCTTTCATCATATTAATTACATAATGTTTTTTCATATTCTGAGTCAACCTCTTGTGTTACTAGATCATCGTTCTCATCCACTTCCTATAATAATTTTTGTCCCATCAACTTCCTTTCCCTAACTTCATCTCAAACTTCTAGAGTTCGAGACCACCTTCCATATAATGCTCAAATGATTCCATCTATTTATTAGATTGAAAAATATTATTACATGAAAATTCAAGTAAATAATTATGTTGATCCAAACATTCCTGGTTATCAATTCATTAAGCTGGATGAATGTCCTCTACAGTTTTAATTGATCACATGGTCTATCCATCATATTAAGGATGAAAACAGGTGATAAAATTTAATTCTTTTCCAATGGACTTCTGAAGGCCTTTCAAAAATTTAGAAGTGAACCAAGGATCATGGTCATATAAAATGTATAAAGAAACACCACATAAATTAAAAATATATTTAAGGTATAACATGGAAAAATGATCTAGAAAAGCGTTTCTAAAATAGAAAGGAAATGTGAAGATTTAGTTGGCCGATCAACAATTAACAAAATCACATTTTTATAATGAAAAGTATTCAACAGTCCCTCAATAAAGTACATTTATATATTTTCATATTTCCACTCTATAATGAGAAAAGGAGGGAGAATCCTCTATAGTTTCAATCACTCTACTTTAACCAATTGACAAGTGAAGCATTTCATTTTAAAATCAGAAATATCTATTTTCATTCCATCCCATGATTAATACTCCCAAATGACTTTGTATATCTCAGTGACGACATGATGAACTTAAAATAGAGAACTAAATGATTCATTTAACAATTATTTATAAATCTGGGAACACAAGAAACACATAATATATTTCCAAATATCAAGACACAATCTTCAATAATGTTAAATTCTAGAAACATATCCTTTTTAATAAAGTGTACCTTTTTATGAAACTCATGGTCATTCTACTACACATTCTTTATTCTATTTGACAAAGATGATAGTACTGACACCTAAAACAAAAAAATTATTATTTTCTCTATTAACATCCATGAAAAATATAAACAAATCATAAACCAAGGGATCATGATCTAAATGTAACATTGTTAATTATGCATCATATTTTTTATTAAAGGCATCCACAACTTTTTTTATTTTCTAGGATGGTAATTGATTGTTAAATCATAATATTTTATCAGTTCAAGCTATTTTCTCTGCCTCATGTTGAATTCATTATTTGTAAATATACACTTAGACCATTTATGGATAGTCTATATTTCACATTTTTCTCACCATATAATTGATGTGTCCAAATTTTAAAAATGAATACTGAAGATGGTATTTATAGATCATTTTTTGGATAATTTAACTCTGGAGGTTTCAGTTTTCTTGAAGCATAAGACATTACTGGATCATTCTACATCACAATGAAACCAATTAACTTCAATGAAGCATCTTTGTAGATGAAAAACACTCTATTTATATAATTTAGGTCCAAAACTGGAGCATTCGCTAATATATTATTTAGTTCATGAAACAAACATCACATTATTCAATATAAATAAATTTAACACCTTTTTGTGTCAACATATATAGATTTATACATAACCATGCATAATTTTTAAGAAACACTATGTAATATTATCCTAATACAATAATAATATAAACCACTTTAACATTTTTAGGTCTTAGACATTCTTCAATAATTTTTTATATGGAGGGATCAAATATTATTCCATTTATAATTAAAATGATTCTACGAAAACAATCTATGGAATAAAAAAATTACATTTGATAAATTTTACATATAACTTGTTTTCATTGAGATTTTATTCTAAAATACATAAATATTTTTCATAACTTATAGATATTGATGAAAAGAAAAAAATATTATCAATAAAAAACAAATAAATTGTCCAAATATTCCAGAAATATTATATTTATAAGATTTATAAATATAGAAGGGTAATTTTCTAAACAAAATAGAATATCAACAAACTTAAAATGCACATATCTGGTTCAGAAAACCTTTTTCGGATTTCAACCTTCTTCACTAACATCTGATGCTACCAAGATCTGAAGACAATTGTGGAAAAATACTAAGCTCCCAATAGTATATTAAACCAGTCATCGATATGAGGTAGTGGATTGCTATTCTTAATAGTAATGTTATTCAACACTGTCTAGTAAATGAAATTAATTATGGAACAATCCTTCTTTTTAACAAATAAAATAAGGTCACCTTATTGTGAATTTATTGGATAAATGATACCATTATCATAAAACTCACACAACTATTTTGTCAATTCCATATGTTCCACATGAACCATTTGATAAGGGGGTTTAGAAAGTGGCATAGCATCTTCAACTAAGTAAATAGTAAATCAAACCTCCTGATGAGCTATAACACTAATAATGACATCATTATGAACATATTGGTATTTAGATACAATGAGAACAACATTTATCTAAGAAGATACATTTCTATCAACAATATGTATAAGATATCATTAATTTTTTTATTTTAACAGTTTCTCATCTTCTTGATATGTTATCAATGGTATTAGATCATTCTTTTATACAAACAGAAATGTTTAATAAAAAAAATTATTTTACTTTACAATCAACCAAATCATGATAAACTAATATCCAATCCATACCCAAAATAACATTAAAATTCACTATGGGAAAAACAAAAGTTTTTTATGGTTATTCTTTTCCACAGACAATAATAGAATGATTTATATAATTCCTATTTGATTTATTTTTTTCCCCAGGTGTTTTATACATAATATATTATTTCATTTATTGAGGATAAATTCCCAATTTACGAGAGGATTTTTTTAGAAATAAAGGATTGTGTATACCGCATAACAAACAATACATTAGAAAAACCATAGTAAAAAATAAATTTATTTGATACCACTTCATTGAATGGCCAAAAATATGCTAACATAGTTGCAAATGATTTAACCGAACCTTTATTCTAATAATCTAATACATTCCATCAATTTAGTCTTTTTATGGGTAGGTATTAATATAATTCCCCATCACACTAAATTTAAATTACATTATAGTTTGGTTATTATAATTAAACATACCAAAACAATGATTTTTCTCATTGAAATATTGGGAGAAATGTCCAAACATTTCCCATCTAATACACTTGTTAGTTTTGTTAAGGATTTCATCATGGTGGTTTTTAACACACTTCCCATATACAAGATATTGATCATTCTTACCTTTAGATTAATTCAACTAATTTTTACCCAATGAATTCCATCTGGACCTTTTCTCCAATTTGCTATCAAAGTACACATGATCAATAGAACACTTAATTTCATATATCTCATAACATTGAATATGTTTCTCATAACATTTGAATTCGTTGTATGCTAATTACACTTGATATCATAAATTAAATACACAGTAAAAATTATTGATTTTACATTCAATATCATGAATATGATATTGTTTATAACAAGCTAATTTGGTTATTTTTTTTCAATAAATGACCACTAAATCCTCATCCATTTGTTTCAATTTAAGTAATTTATTTTTGATCCAATGATGACCCACCTATGTAAAATATTTTCCGGGGAAAAATACTGAAATTCATCCCATTTTAAGACATAAAACTCATCTATATTCTTGATTTTCTTGAAAATTAGCCACAACATATCGACACAACCTTAAAAATGATAAATGGAAAGAATAAAATCTTGATTATTTTAACACCCCATAACATCGAATATATTTGATAGGGATTTAATCCAACCTTCAGCCACTACCAGGTAATAATATCGACTAAATACAGGAGGGTGATGCTTCATAAAATGTTCAACTATTGTCGTGTTCTTTTTTTGTAGCATGGGTTGTTATCCTGCATGGATTACACCATCATTTATAGCCTACTTGAACTAAATTATTACTATCAAAAAATTATCATTTCAAATTACAACCATTCCAGGTTTCAGATTTGAAAATATATCATCCTATCGATGCCTTCCTACATCAATATTCATGTTCTTATATAGAAAATTATTATGAATAAACATATCTTTGATGAATCCACATGGAAATCTTCAATTTCTATATAATTTCAAAATAAAAACAAGGTAAAAAACATTTATGGTACTATATTAACATCATGATAACCCCTAAAGTTATCTAAACCTAGTTATGACACCAACTATAAGGAAATGTCCTTAATAATTACATAATCTTGTATATTTATTTAGAATTCACTTCCTTACATTCACAATGATCAATTTGTTTTAGATATTTAGTAAATTACATCATAATTACTACATATCATCCCAATAGAATACAATGTTAGTAATATTAAAACAATATCTATTTGTTCCATAATACAAATGTTTTTAATAAAACATGAAATTTTTTCCTGAAAAATCATCACAATTTTCATCTTTGCTTCTTCTTTAAACTAACACATGGTTCAACCCTATAAAAACATTTATAAATTGGCATGAGCACAAAATTTTAATTAAGATACATGAAAATAAATTAATAAACCATGATTCCATGAATACTTCCAAACATATGAAATAATTTTCACAATGATATACTTCTTACCAATAAATTATCCTATACTTTGTGAAAACATGAGATTTCCATAAAACATAGAGAACATAAAAAACCATAAAGGAAATATAAGGAATTAATTACATAATATTTTAACCCTCATGACTACCATATAATTTTTAACCCACATTTCTACCTTACAATTCAACCCCACAACTACCTTATCATGTCAACATCATTGTTACCCTTAGAGTAACCATATAGTTTACCTCCGAAAAATAGTTCCCAATGAATTAGATAGATTTATTATAAGATCCCAAGAAATTAAAGAATATGACCTTTTCTTATTTATTAATATTTTTTAATGATATATTAATTTTATTTTAAAGGGGATTATATATTAAATGTTGTACCTAACACGCAACAATGGGTTTCACCAAAGTCTTATGTTGCACACAAAGCAGAGTCATACTAGAAAATAATAATATATTATTATTTTAAATGGTAGTTAACGCCTTGCCGTTTTAATGGAAGGAATGAATTGAACTAACTAAAATACAATTATACATTTTTGTTAAATGTTTTTACATTTATTCAATAAATGTTAGAGGATTAAAATGTAAATGAATTTAATTTTAAGCATAAATACTCTAATATTCATTTAATGGTCAACTTACCACCTCTTGATGGAGAACCCCTTTAAAATATAATTTTGTCACTTTTTTATATCTTATTTGAAAAAATAAAATTCTTATTTTTAATTGGGAAATCAAAATTTACTTTGGATGAAATATTGATATTTTTCTAATAAAGATCAATTTTTTAATGAATAGTGGAAAATACTGCATTTTAATTCACAACTGCCTTTGAATCTAATTTATTTATATTGTTATATTATCTTTTTAAATGTTTTTAAAGTGTTATTATATTATTTGATTAATATTTAATACAATTTTGGTTATTGGATATAATTTCACTTTGAAATTGAACTTAAATAACTGTCAATCTTTTGGTAGTTATTATTTCATAAAAAAACACTTTTTGTTTTGAAACATGAGGTAATTTAAAATTTATTAATGAAAATTAAATGTTTTGAATTTGGTAAAATAGATACTATTTTTGAAATCAGAATATCGAATATAGATTAGGAACGTTTTTTTGGTATTTTTAGAAAAACTTCAATTTTTTGATGAATAGTGAAAACACTAAGTAGTAGTTAAAACACCAAAATTTTCATTAAAGTGAAATATTACCACATCTTTGAATTGAATTTTGAAATTATAACATACATGGTAGTTATCAGTATGTAAAATTTGGTTCAATAAGATGAAATTATTTTTTTATAATAGTAACTTTTTTACTTTTATTTATCACGGTTAAATGTAAATTGTGTAATTCAAGGTAAAAATAATATTAAATTATCCTAACATGTGTCCTATTTCTATTGGATTCTACATCCCCGACTGTGGGAATCCTTGGGTCATTTTTGGGACACCATGGTTCCCCTAGAGACTGATAATGGCACTTTATATTAATTAGTAAAAAGTAAATACAAAAATGGAATAAACATATATCTTTTAGTAAATCAATTGAAGTGGAGTTATATAAGTTATATCTTAGACTATAAATATTAAATTTAAAATCTAAAAATATTTCCAACATCATGGTATTTTTTTATAATTTTAATACATCAATGAAATAAAATTATTTATGACAAAATAATGATGTTGTGTTCGCCTCATTTATGAATGATTTTAATAAATAAGATTTTAACAATTATAAAAATATCCAAAACCTATCCAATTCATGATCTATGATTTTATTTCGAACATTAGTCATCATATCATTGACCTTAATGAGTTTTTTACCTTTAAAAACCAAAAATAATTATATAATAAAATATTATTTTCAAACAATCCTAAAGAGCCAACCATCTCCCTTAAAAAAAGCCCTCCCCTCTAAACCATTAGACACATATCTCAAGCTCCTTGACTCATCCATTATCTTCCAAAATAATACCTCAAGATCCTTATTTTCCCCCTAGAATAATTACCTTATTCATAATGAACTTCAAGAAATCCTTTTGGTTCAAACCAATTGGAGTTACCCGATTTAAAGGTTACATCTTCCCTTATGTTCTTTTCTTTTATTTCAATTCTCCAACTTCTTAACTCTTTTTATTCCTTTATTTTATAATATCAATAGTATCCTAAATATATTATGGTGTTTTTATGATTAGTATTCGAACTACCCTTACACACACCTCCATATAATGGGAAAAATAAATACTGTTCTTGTGGATGACGAACTACAGCCTCCTGAAACGGTGATTGTTCAATATTCTCCTACCACTTTCTATGGTGTATATTATGATGGAACATTATTTATTTTTGAAATATATAATATTTATATTTTCACATTACTTATGTATTTTTCATTTATATCATATCATTATTGTTTCTATAATGGGTACGTTGACGATCCTTTCTTCAAAGAATATAAGGATCGGAAAAGGGGAATATCTGAGTCCAATGTGATTCATCCTTTGAAGAAACATCAAAAATCGACAAAGGGATGAACAAGGAGAACATTGCCCATAGGTCGCGCAAGTTCCCTCATGGTCGCGCAAGTACACTTGCGTGCCGCCTAGTGGTCGTGCAAGTACTTGCGTGATGCCTTATGGTCGTGCAAGTGACTTGCGCGACCTAAGTGATAACCGCCCGGTAACAGCCCGGTAACCGCCCAGGGTCTTCTTTTTCCTATAAATAGACCCTGTGGGCCCCCCATTGAGGAGGATCTTTTTCCATAAACTCGGATTGATGCTCCCGACGCCCAAGTCTCTTCTCAAAGCTTCCGGAACACTTCTAAGGTAATTTCTTACCTAGAACGGAAGATCTAAAGAGAAAAAGGAAGGCCTAAGTGTTGAAACTTATCAAACACTTGCGCGCCTACATAATTCCTTCAATATAACTTGCGCGTACCTCTTCTGGAAGAACCTCAAGAGGATGGTAAAGGGTTTAATAAAGAGTCGCTCAAGCATTTCAATACTGGTTGAAAATCGCGCAAGTACCCCTCATGTCGCGCAAGTATACTTGCGCGACCAATACTTGCGCGCCGCCGCAGGACTTGCGCGCCTTTCAAGACTTGCGCGCCCCTATCTTTTTGGGTGCCCATCTTGCCCATTTTTACCCCTCTTAAGCCATTTCACCCTTCCTATTCAAGATTCAGTCTTCAAGATACTCTTCAAAGCCATTTATGGCATGATTTCTTGATTTGACATCCTTATCTGAAAGGAATTCTGTGAAATATCTCTCAAAACCTAGTGATTTAAACATCTTTATGTCACCAAAGATTGAGAGTTCATTCATTCAACCTCATCCTTTAAGATGAGAGAATCTTAACCTGGGTCTCCTTTTCAAGAATAATCCCCAGTTATAAAACCTTTGATCTGGGCATCTTTCTTAAGAATAAGCCCCAATCAAGTCCTTTAATCTTGGGCATCCTCCTCAGGAGTAATCCCCAAACCTTAATCCCTAACCTGGGTCTCCTTTTCAGGAATAAGACTCAGTCATAACCTTGGGCTTCCTTTTCCGGAATAAGCCCCAAGTCCCCTAAAACTTCTCTTAACCAGTCATAAATTACCATTGATTTGGGTTCCCTTTTCAGGAATAAAACCCAATCATAAGTCCCCTCCTAACTTGGGCATTCTCCTTAGGAATAAGCCCCAAGATTAGAGTATTCAAATCTCCATAAAGCACATATAACTTTGTGGACCCTGTTCATGGATTTTCTCCCTAAAAGTAAATCCTAAACCTTCATCTGTCTGGGCAGTCATCCATACATAAGCCCCAAACAAATTCTTATGATTGCATCTTTCATGGAACAATTGTCTAAATTTTACTAAATACCTCTTGTTTCTCACACCGAGCATGACTCACGTGAGCTTAGAGTATAAAAGTAATTATGACATTCATCTTTGAGCCATCAATCATAAAAATCATACTCCATTTCTCGAACTACGTGGGTTCTGATTCCTTTTCCAAAACAAAGGATACGTAGAATGACGATAAAATTCAAGTGCCCCATTGAGTGGCTTTAAAACCAGCCTGGTCATCAAAATGACCAAGATACTTTTATAAAAATGTTTTGAAGGATGCCATTGACCAAGAATCTCTAAACAAATATAGATGATTCTATATTGATGAAGAACCTCGAATACATATAAAAGATTCTCTAAATTTCTTGCATATTTAATCATTGATTGTTAAAACTAAAGGAAAGCTCATTTTATACTTGGTAATGTAATAAGGATTCACGAACATAACTTAAATCTATAAAGAGAGTCCCGGAGTAGGCAATAATTCCCCTCAAAAAGGTGTGATGAGTCCGACCTCCCATCCTCTCGACCAATGCAAATTCCTAAGCCTCATTAGCCCAAAAGCTAATGAGCGCCTGCCTTTGGAAAGTAGGTCCAAGCGGATGTGGAATCATTGGATGTTTCCGGTTCTACGAACAAACCCGTTAGAAACCGATCGGAACGTTTGAATCTCCCGTCCAGGAGGTCATCCCCGGATTCCGTGCGAAACAAAAATGGTGAACCCGACGTGAATCCTTAACCAAGTGAAAGTGATGTTCTTCTTATTTGTTAGGCCCCTTGGGCCAACAAAGTAATCATTGACATGTGCTCATCCAAAAGATGCAGTAGCCGGATTCATCTTGATTATGTCTGTTACATGGAACAGGCACTCATTTCTCATGATCTTCTGCAGAAATGGCTTTCCTTAAATTCACCCCTGTGAATACTGCTGCTGTGAACACCTCTACTATGAGGTCTGCTGCTGTGAAAACCAATGATGCTACTCCTGCTGGAACGTCATCCGCTCTGAGGATGACATCACCAACTCAGCGTCTTCAACGCTGTGTTTCTAATGCATTGGTTAAGGAGTACCGTCGCAACGGTACTATCCCAACTCTGGAGGCCGCTCGTCATGCCCTCCAAGTTAACAATTCTACCTGGTTATCCGGACAACGACAACCAGCAATCAAGAAGCAGGCGGTGCTGACTACAGTCTCTAACCGTTTCGGGTCGTTATCCCCGGAACGCAGTTTCTATTCACTCCCTTACTCCGAGGAAGTGAATGAGCAGGTCCCGCAGGACCTTAATGCAAAAAGACAGGAGTCCTTCTCAAGGGCTCCCATCAACAATCGCCGCAAGACTCGTGCGGTAGTGCGCCCTCAACATGATGAGGGTACCGACTCCAGGCATTCAGCTCAGGTTCCTCGAACCCGAGCAGGCAAGATGAACCGCCAGAGACGGAATCCGGTTAACAATAGGCAGGTTGTCATCCCTGCCATCTCCGGAGAAGTCCACCAACCTAACTTGGTGGCAAATAACGAGCAGGCATACACACCTGTTCGTTTTAATCCCGCTGTCCAGCAGACTCGTCTGGCAGCATCAAACCGATCCCGCCAGGCAATTCCGGCGGAGTAACATAGGCAGGAACATACACCTGCTTATACATCAGCAGTTAGTCAGCAGGCTCGTCTGACTACATACGATGGATCTCGTCAACCGCGTTTGGCGAAGTGTAATCAGCAGGCACATACACCTGCTAATACTAATCAAGCCTACCAACAGTCTCGCTTGGTAGCGCACGGAGAAGTCAGTCGGAAAGCCCCGACGACAAACAGGAGGCAGACTAAACTCTCTGCCTCCACACTTGAGTACTGTCAGGATTCACTGACAGGAAAAGGAGGACAGGAGCAGGCACATACACCTACTCCAAGCCCGGAATGGACGTATATCCCTGTTCCGGCGGCTGAAGTCACCAAACATATTTTGTCAATGGTGAAAGAGCAGAAGCAAATTCCTGCTCATATTCTGGATTCTTGCCAGGATATCATAACAGCTTCAGCATCATCTCAGGGACAGACACATAAATCTATCCCTAGCAGTGGAGTGACACATCAACAATTCACTCCGGAACAGACACACACATCTGTTCCAGTCCAAGAGGGTTATGGGGCATACTTCCCCATATCATACGGACAACCAAGTCAGGCACATACACCTGATTTGAGCGATGATCGTCAGCCTAACCTGACCATCTTTCCTGATCAGGCACATACACCTGCTCAGAGCAATCACTTTCGTCATCAAGTGGTTTCTAAAGCGAGTAAGAAGGCATCTAAGAAAAAGATCCGCCCAGCACAGTCAGGAGATCAAAGGCCAATCTGCAACCAAGCCCTGCTCGATGCTGGAGTTCTTGAAGCCCTCAGACATCTCCCTCAGTTCCCAATAACAGGAACATTAATTTTGAAGGTCTTCAACAGACACTTCCTCATGAAGGCTTGCTTCATGAAAATTCGGTCAATCTTGGAGTTTCTTCTTCAGATGAGAACCACAGGAACCCTCTGTGTGGTCAGAAGACCAAGGAGCAAGAGATCTCATCTTTTGCTGTAACCCATCATGATGGTCCTCCTCATGGTGATGAACTTCACTGCGAAAGTCCTCTCCGCAGTAGTGATTCACATTGTCTCAAAAATTCTTCAGAAGGCAATGTAGTGACGAGAAAGCCCTCTTATCTCGTGGCACTTGCAAACGTAAAACTAGTCATGTCTGATGCTTTACAATCGGCAGGTGAAACTCTTTCTCCATCAGAAGATAGCCTGGGGTTCAGGTTATTCTCCGAACCTTCCCTGGGTCATTCATCTTCTAGCATGAATAGTGATTTCTCTACCAATCTCGTTGAATCCGATGAAGCAACAAGGAAACACCAACTCTGGTCCAAACAGGTAGAAGAATCTTCATTTAATGATAAAGAGGAAATGATGAACATGAGGAAAAAACTGGCAAAAGGTGAAGTACCAGTCATGTTTTGGCCTTTGGCTGATTCCCAGTATGACATTCCAAAGATGTTGACGGATGATGGAATCCATGATATTCGTCTCAACATATGGAAAACTCTTTGTCAATTAAAGAATAAGGTATTATCTTACGATGAATATGAAAATCAACTTAAGATAATAGAAGGGTTACAACGCCAGATTGATTTGGCATCTCTATCAGTCTCTCGGTATCTGAAGGCTGAAAAGCAACAGAGAACCCTTCAACGTTCATGCCTTGGCGCACTAAGAAGATTGCGTCAGTTAATTTCCAATGCTCCATCTAATGTTCATATCAGAGGATGGGGTGTTCACGGAGCACTACATTTCACAGTGCTTTCCGGTCAGCAAAGCCCGCCGAAAATGGTCTCATGCAATGTTATTGCCCATGGCCGGTCACAGTCAATGGGCTTTGTTCATAATCAAAAGTTTGCTCAAGAGCAAGCTTCAACTAGTTCCTCTCAAAATCAAGTATATAGAGAACAGGTTGTTGAATTGCTTCTACATCAAGCAGGCGAGAATATTTCACAAGCCTCTCGTCTGGAGCAAACACGTCATCAAATGATAGAAGTTTCGGAAATCATCCAACGGTCTGTTGAACCAGGTGATAAAAGTGGATACAGGTTAATGCATCCAGCTAATTTCTGAACTAAGATTCGCAAGATCAAGAGAGATTTCAAGAAGATCTCAGACATAGCATGTCAAGAGACACCCCGGCTTGCCAGACTGGGGACTTCTCTAACCCAACCCTCAGAGTCAACGAATGGGATTCGAGGAGTTGACCGGAAGCAGCAGGAACACCCCCAGTCCACCGGACTGGGGACTTTTTCAAATCTTCAATCCCACCCTCAGAGAAATTCAGTATTCTATCGATTAGGGAATAAGCCTCAAGAGGAATGAAGAGCCAAGATATCCGGAGATTCTCTCCAAGTGACGGTTCTCCAAGAAATTCCTGAGGGATCAAGTCAACGGAATGCTATGTCTCATCGTGGACATAGAAGGTGACAATATCACAGAAATGCTGATAGAAAGGATTCCATGCAATATGCATCCATTAATGTCATCAATGCCGTTGCTGCTAATTCACCAGATGAGGCTCAATCAGAGGGATCAGACGAAGAGGTTCCTGTTCAAGAAGTTGCGCACACAGACCTAAATGAAGAAGGTGTGCGCACACGTAATCAAAGGCTTACCCAAAATCTGGGTATTCCTTCAAGTAACCCACTTCCCCCTCTTCGAAAAGGATCCAATAAGGGGAAAGGAAAGAATCATGTTACTTCTCACCCTTCCTCTGAAGGAGGTCAATCGCTCTCATTAGAGCAAAGGTTTGCACAACAAGAGAAAGAAATGAAAGAATTAAGAAGGTTGAATGCAGAACTACTTCAGAATAGTCTTCTTCTTAGGAATGCTGAAGTCCGACAGCCGAAGGAATTTGTTGTAACTACTGAGATGGATCAGGAATATCCTCCTTTATCAGTACACCCACAGAGGTCTAATCCTACGGGTCAAACGCAACAACGGTTGGCAGCACTACCATTAGTTGCAGCACCAACCTCCACGGCTGTCCAAGCTCCATTCATTGCACCTACCCAAAACCAAGTTCAACCTGACGTTTCTCAAAAGTTAATAACTACTATTGAGTCATTAACAGCTCGGTTAGAAACTATGGAAGGGAAACGGGCGCAAGTTCAACCCGAAAAGAAAGTTTACCCTGAATGGGTAGATTCAATTTCTCCTCCATCCAGTTTTGGAAACCCTATTTTCCCTACTTTCAATGGATCAGGCGACCCTGAACAACATTTGACGCATTACGTGTCTTGTTGTGATCCTATGATGGGAACTCCAGAGCAACCAGAAGCAGTGAAACTCAGATGCTTCGTGCGAACCTAGCAAGGACCAGCTTTTGTCTGGTATACAAGCTTGCAATCCCGGTCAGTCATCGGATGGGAGGATCTTCGTCAAAAATTCCTTCTTCAGTTTAGCTCAACTTTGCCAAAAACGACAGTTTTCGATCTTACAAACTGCAATCAAAGGGAGAATGAAAGAGTCTCTGATTTCATTGCTCGTTGGAAGGGATTAACGTATTCCTTGAGTTTATCACTCCCTCAGGAGGAATTGTTGCCAATCTGTGTGGCAAATTTGCGTGACGAATTACGCACGCCATTGATCCCTGTGAAATACACAGGAGGGTTTCGAGACCTTACTTCAATCGCTCAACAGATTGAAGATTCCCTTATACAGGCTAAGGTTAAATCTCGTGTAATTCCATCAGCTCCAGGAAAAAGAATGGGTAAAGCAGAAACTGCTACAGTTATGCTTAAACAGGCACCTGTACCTATTTCTACTTCAAAACCTTCATCTTCTCGAAGGGCTCCACATCCTGAACACCAACAACAAAGGCTGTTTCGTCCAAATGATCAAAAATATCAACGACGAAAACAATTTGAGGATATGAAGAGTAAAACAAACTCTTTCCGAAGTGAGCAAGTTCCTGGTTACTTCATTTCAGCTCTGGAAAATAATTTGGTTCAATTACCAGTGCCGAAGAGACCAAACAAGGAAGGAGATGAAGACCGTCCCAATTATTGTCCCTTTCATCAAATGTTGGGACATCCAATCCAGGAGTGTTTTGTCTTTAAAGACCTCCTACAAAAGATGGTCGACTTGGGACAAGTCAAATTGAAAGGTTCTTCAGCTCATGTAGCGTGTATTACCGCTACAGATCCAGAGGAAGGAGGCGAGTGGCAGGAAGTCAAAAAGCAAAACTGTGAAAAAATATGATGATTGGATGGTCAGAAAGACAATCAATCGGACCCATTCCATTTTGCGAACACAATTGAAGAAGCCAATTGTGTCTCCTACAAAAGCTGCAATAAAGCCTCCATCAAAGGACAAATCCTCAAAAGGGCAGCGCATTTCAAAGAAGAAAGAGGAATCAGGAGAAGATGAGTATGTATCAAAGCCTAAATTGTCTTTGACTCTGGAAGATTTCATGTCATCTACTTCAAAGCCACGGGCACCGTCCCACCAAACGGCACAGCCTAAACAGGCTAACCAGGCAGAGTCTTTATCAGACGAAGAGTTAATCTTTGGTTCTGTTAATATGATTCAATTAACAGATTCATATTCCAGTCTTGATGAGCCTGAATTCCCTGTATCAAATAAAGGAACCCAAGGAAGTTCTAGAGGTTCAGGATATAGGGGAATACGTGGATCTTTCCGAAGCCACTACTCTAATTCTACCCCTGCTAGCACTGTATATGCAGCAGAAACTCGTGGTAGAGCCCTTCAGCGAGCTCAAAATGAACAAGCAAGTTCTTCTGCCAATGGCCAACTCAGCTTCGGCACATTTATTTTGGAAGACCGATTAAAGGTTCCATCTTCTTTATCTCAGCAAGTAAATGGATCTAATCAGTCTAATTTTCCAAAACCAAAGATGTTGCCAACTCCAATACAAGATGCATCAGCTTCCAAAGCATCTGCTTCCAAGGTACCTGCCAAACCGCATATTCCTATTGGGAAACACAGGCCTCTAGATCAAAAGTATGATATATTGAAACACTTGGCCCAAGTACCAGCCAAATTATCAATTTTGGATGCTTTGAATCTATCAAGAGATCTTCCGGAAGCACTCATCGAAGCATTGTCAAGTCCTCATGAATTTGAAGCTGAAATTGCTGCAGCTGAAATTTATCACGTAGAGAATAATCCTGCAGAATGCCATGCAGTGATATCTTTTACTGATAAAGATGAAGATGATGTTGTGCATGGGCACATAAAACCTTTGTACCTATCTGGAAAAGTCAATGGTATAGATTTTCGAAGAGCTTTTATTGACAATGGTTCAGGAGTCAACCTCATGCCCATTCGCACACTTCGTCGATTGGGCCTCACAGAATCTGATTTATCTCCTTCTACCATGATGTTGCAAGGGTATGATAAAAATGAACAAGAACCACTGGGAGAAGTTACGCTCAGAACTCAGTTTGGAGATCTTGTTTCCAATTCAGATTTCATGATTGTTGATCAAGACTCAGCTTTCAATATCTTGCTTGGAAGACCCTGGCTACATCAGCATGCAGCTATTCCATCATCATACCATCAATGTCTCAAATACTGTTTCGATGGTCAAGTTGGAACATTGTATGGTGATAAGGCCCCGTTCAAGACATGTGAGTCTCAATACATTGAGGCGGAATTTTATCACATGAAGGGAAGAGAAAAATCTACAATGAAGGAAATTACCAAAGTTAATGCTCCATATGGTTTGGAAAAAATTACAATAAATCCATTTTCACATGTGAGTACAGATTATGTGTTACCTATCAGTCGAATTGAGAAAATAGGCCCAAATCAAAATACTCTTATGGAAAGATCCATAATGTCAATTACGGCAATCGAGCCAGACAACATGGGAGAAATTGGTAACTTACCAAGCAGTGATGAAAGCATGAGTGGTGACGTTTTCATTTCATCTGCTGAAATCCAACAAGTCTATACTTCGCTAATCAGGTCAGAAGAAGTTATAGCAACACCAGAGGTGAATATTGATGTCGATTCTCAATCCATCATCTCCTCTTTATTTCCCAAAGAAGACCCTTTTTCATCAATAGGGTCGGAAATGGAAGCTTTTTCTTCAAAATGTGAAAATTTCGACATCTCTTATGATCATGAGAATTTCGTTGTTTCATCTACTTTGCAAGAAGAAGCGGAAGAAATAACACATAATGAAGAGGAAGTTGAAGATCTTAGAGATGCTCCTCCAGCATTTGAAGAGGGTATCTCTACCACTGTGGATGAACTCAGAGAAGTAAATCTGGGTACAGAGAAAGATCCACGCCCCACATTAATTAGTGCGGCCATGACCCTTGAAGAACAAGAGATGTATATTTCTTTTCTAAATAAAACTAAAGATATTTTTGCTTGGAATTATACAGAGATGCCTGGCCTTGATCCTGATGTTGCCACCCATCATTTGGGTTTGCCAAAAGAACATCGAGGATTCAAGCAAGCCGCGAGAAGAACACACCCAACCTATGCTTCCAAAATCGAGGCTGAAGTGGATAAGCTTATCAAAGCTAACTTCGTTAGAGAAGTTCAGTATCCCAAGTGGATGGCTAATATTGTCCCTGTAAAGAAGAAGAACGGACAAATTAGGGTTTGCATTGATTTCAGAGATCATAATCGGTATTGTCCCAAAGATGATTTTCCAGTTCCGATTATAGAACTCTTTATTGATGCAACGGATGGCTACGAAGTACTTTCTTTCATGGATGGATATTCTGGATATAATCAGATCCGAATGGCCCCAGAAGATGAGGAATATACAGCCTTCATAGCTCCTCAAGGTGTGTTTTGTTACCGGGTGATGCCCTTTGGTTTAAAGAATGCAGGTGCAACATATCAACGCGCCATGCATCGTATCTTCAAACCTTTTCTAGGGAAATTTGTTGAATGCTATGTAGATGATTTTGTGGTTAAATCCAAACAACGTTTTGATCACTTGGCTGATTTGGAAGTCATATTCCACAAGCTTCGACAACATAATTTGAAGATGAACCCCTTAAAATGTGCTTTTGGGGTAACCTCAGGAAAATTCCTCGGCTTTGTTGTACGCCATCGTGGTATTGAAGTCGATCCTGAGAAGACCAAATCAATCCTTGGTATGTCACCTCCTCAGAATTTGAAAGAATTAAGAGGACTTCATGGACACTTAGCCTATATTCGGCGTTTCCTCGCCAATTTGGCAGGCAAAAGTTTACCCTTTTCCAAATTATTGAAGAAAGGAGTCACTTACCAGTGGACTGAAGAATGTCAAGAAGCATTTGATGTTCTCAAGAAATACCTTTTGAGTCCACCAGTACTCATGCCACCTGTTGAGGGTAGGCCTCTTATCCTCTATGTGACAGCTTTAGAGCGATCATTGGGTGCCTTTCTCGCTCAAAAGAATGATGCTGGGAATGAAAATAGTCTCTACTATCTTAGTAGAACTATGCTCGAAGCAGAAACCTGGTATTCGAGTATTGAAAAGTGCTGCCTAGCATTAATCTTTGCAGTTCAGAAACTGAGACACTACCTGCAACATCACGAGGTCCAATTGGTATCTCGTAATAATCCACTCAAATTCATCCTTAGTCGTCCAATGCTTACAGGACGTCTGGCAAGGTGGGCGGTTATTCTACAGCAGTTCGACATCCAGTATGTGTCTCAAAAGGCAATTAAGGGCCAAGCTCTGGCTGATTTCCTAGCTGAACACCCTTCAGTGGAAGACACATATTCAGATATCGAACTCCCTGATGAGGAAGTTTTTTCTATTCAAGAGAGTCCTCAAACATGGGAAATGTATTTTGATGGTTCTTCTAGAAGTCCAACAGGGAATAAAATGGAAAATCCTAAATTCAACAAAGTTGGTTTAGGAATTGTGCTCATTTCTCCAGATAAGGCAGTGTTACCTTATTCCTTTTTGTTGTGGGAAGGTGGTACCAATAATGAAGCTGAATACCAAGCTCTCATTGCAGGCTTGGAGTTAGCACTTCAAGCACAAGTGAATCACTTAAAGGTGAAAGGTGATTCAGACATGGTAATCAAACAAGTCAATGGGGATTATGCCATCAGAAAAGAAGAATTAATCCCTTTGTATGATTACGTCAGAGAGTTAATGTCGGAATTCCATTCAGAACCGACATTTTCTTATGTCCCAAGATCACAAAATGCTCAAGCTGATGCACTGGCTAATATAGCCACAGCTTTAGCAGATCCAAATCGGGACGAAACAACCATCGGTATTGCCCACCGTCGTGCAATTTCACCTTATGTTCAAGTCAGAACAGAGGAAATCAATGAAATTAGTCCCCTTCCTGAACCGTATGGTCATACTACAGGATGGATGTCACCTATCAAGGAATACCTTCAAAATGGAACACTTCCACCTGAGAGAGCCGAGAAAGAACAAATTCGGCGACGTGTGGTCAATTTTACTCTTTATGATGGTCCAAACCACCTCGAGAAAATTCTCTACAAACGTGGTTTTGATGGAGTTCTCTTCAGATGTATTGATGGTGAAGAGACAATGGCTGTCATAAAAGAAGTGCATGCAGGAGTCTGTGGTGCCCACCAGTCTGGACAAAGATTGTCTGATCAAATTCGAAGGCTTGGATACTTCTGGCCTTCAATGATACAAGATTGTGTTAATTTCACAAAGAAGTGTCATTCATGCCATGTATATGCCAAATTAATTCATCAACCTCCAGAGTTGCTTCATACAGCTAAATACTCATGGCCATTTTCCACATGGGGAATGGATGTGGTGGGACCTTACCCTTCAGCTATGGCCAAGTAGTTTAAGTACATTCTTACTGCTACTGATTTCTTTTCCAAATGGGCAGAGGCAGTACCTCTCAAAGAAGTCAGTTCTAAATGCATTGTTAGCTTCATCAAGTCTAACATCATTACTAGATTTGGTGTCCCTCATACCATATTGACGGACAACGGCACCAACTTCTATTCTTCTGAGGTAAAGAGATTGTATCAAGAATACAACATTATGTCCAACCATTCATCTCGATATCATGCAGCGGCTAATGGCCAGATAGAGGCCTTCAACAAGACTCTTTCAAATATACTGCAAAAGATGGTGGATAAATATAAGAGGTCATGGCCTGATAAACTCTTTCATGCTTTATGGGCTTATCGGACTACCACTCGCAATGCAACGCGGTCTACTCCATATTCATTGGTATATGGAACAGAAGCAGTCTTGCCAATTGAAGTTCAATTGCCCTCACTCAGAATAGCCATTTGTGATCAGTTATCGACAGATGAGCAATCCCAAAAGCGTTTGAATGAATTAGAATAGTTAGATGAGAAGAGATTGTGCACTTTGCACCACTTGGAAATCTATTAAAATCAGATAGCACGAGCTTTTAACAAAAAAGTTCGTCATCGTTCATTCATTCAGGGAGAATTGGTATTGGTTCTTAAAACACCAATGATACCAGGAAAGAAACCTCCCAAGCTTGAACCAAAATGGGAAGGACCTTATTCAATACATAAGGTCTACTCCAATGGAGCGTATTCTCTAATCTCAATGGATGGAGAACACATCACGACTCCAACTAATGCCAGATTTCTGAAGAAGTATTTTGTATAAACACAAAATATTATTCCCAGAACCAAGACTCTTACATTTGGTTCATACAGTGATGGTCCAGTATGACCTTAAACTGCAACTTCGTCCAACATGACGTTAAACTGTGTCACCTTCAATGTCTGAGATGACATTAAACTATATTGTGTCCTAGAAACATGACATTAAACTGTGTGGCACTTTCATCGTCCAGCATGACGTTAAACTGTAAAAAGTCCCCAGAACTGATATCCTCATATTGGTTCACCTTAGTCCTAGCTACATGACTTTAAACTGTACAGCACCAGTTCGTCCTTGCTATATGACGTTAAACTATACAGCAATGGTCCAGTATGACTTTAAACTGCAGCTTTGTCCAACATGACATTAAACTGTGTCACACTTCTGTCCGAGATGACATTAAACTATAATACGTCCAGCATGACGATAAACTGTAAAAAGTCCCCAGAACTGATATCCTCATATTGGTTCACCTTAGTCCTAGATACATGACTTTAAACTGTACATCACCAGTTCGTCCTTTCTATATGACGTTAAACTATACAGCAATGGTCCAGTATGACTTTAAACTGCAACTTCGTCCCACACGACATTAAACTGTGAAAAAATTCCATGAACCGTCCAGCATGCCCCTAAACTGCATCATCCCTGGTCCATGTATATGACCATAAACTATTTGCAAATATGTCCAGCAAGACATTAAACTGTGACGTCCTAACTACATGACGCTAAACTGTATAAAAGTCCCTCACGTCCGGAAAGACGTTAAACTATATAATCATCAAAAGTCCAGCATGACATTAAAACTGCACAATCCCCCTTTCGTCCAATATGATGTTAAACTGTATTGTCCTCATCGTCCTAACTACATGACGCTAAATTGTACAGAAATTCCTTGATATGTCCTACATGACATTAAACTGTGCATCGTTAAGGTTGTTATTACCTCTTGTTTCTCACACCGAGTATGACTCACGTGAGCTTAGAGCGAACATCAACCATAACACTCCCTTTGGGCCACTAACCATGTGTAAGTCCCAACAACATTTTTTTAGATCATTGTCCACAAGAACAACTTGATCATTAATTCATTCTTTAATTGAACTACACAGACTTTGATCCTTGCCCTCCAGGCTGGGTATGTAAGCAACCTCTCAGGGTTCAAGCCCAAAGAACAATCTCTTCACATCGTTTCACCACCATCTCATATGATGATGATTTGTGAAACCGCCCTTGGAATCAATATCTTTACATTGATTAACTTTCGTCCTTGTTATATGACGTTAAAACTATACAACACTTCTGTCCGGTATGACAATAAACTACAATATTTTTTGATTTCCTCATTTGAAAGAGAACTATTATTGACATTGATTTTTTCAATCATGGTTTTCATTTTTTACGTGCATACATGGTAATACCTGAACATTTTATCTTAGGTTAAACCATCATTGCATTAAAATCCCATTTCACCCTTCACATGTACGAACCAAATTTGTACAAAGGGTAATTCTAGAACTACGTGGACTTGATTCCCATCCTTATGGGATACGTAGGAACATTCGAGTGTCCCTCGAATCCAGTCCCAATTCTTTTGGGCCTAACCCCAAATTTCACTTTCAGTCCCTTGGCTGAAAAGTCCTCATGAAAACACACACTGTGTATTCATTATTATGGTCCGAATTCTATGACCCTAAACTAAGATTACTCATACTTTCGTCCTGCACGACGTTAAACTGCATTTCAAGAATTATGTATGGCTTGATTCTCATTCTTATGAGATACGTAGTGAAGTCCAAGTTTCAATTCAGGACCCAGCCACAACATGATTATGGTTTTCATTGACCTATGTATCTCTATATACATTGGAAAATACCCATCTTTATGTATTATAATCCTAACCTTAAATATTTTTCAGATCTTCATAACCCTTTTCATGACTTCTAGTCACAAAAATGTCAAACTTCTGAGAATTCTTTTGCCTGACTATGCAGCACGTGCCCATAGGTGGCCTTGCATAAACAGTCCACATAAAAGACATGTCAGCCAAGAGATGCTATTTATTTGACCATGCAGCCAATGCCCATAGGTGGCCCTGCATATTTCAACCCCCTAACGGGTTTTGTTAAGTAATAGTAACTTCATTCTTGGGAAGAATGCCTCTTTTGTCCTTATTTGTCTTAAACGACAGTATGTAGGGATCCGCAAAAAAATAGCCATCCTTAACATATTTGTCCCATATCCTTTTTCAGGATCTGAAAGTATTCAAGTCTATGGTTTATTATTCTTCCCTATGTTTGGGTCAGACCTTCATAGGAGTGATATTCATCCAGTTCTTCGATATTCTTATTTGTAAATATCTTCTCCATATTCAAGTACCTCTTTCCATACAACAAACACTATGCTTTAGAAAATTTGAATCTCCATAAACTTTCAATGGCTTTTAGCACTAGGAAAGTAAATTTCTGGGAGTTCTTTTGCCTGACTATGCAGCACGTGCCCATAGGTGGCCTTGCATAAACAGTCCACATAACAGACTTGTCAGCCAAAAGATGCTATTTTAATTGACTATGCAGCCAATGCCCATAGGTGGCCCTGCATATTTCAACCCCCTAACGGGTTTTGTTAAATAATAGCAACTTCATTCTTGGGAACTACTTCTTCTAATTCCTTTTAGCTATTTTTCATATCATTCCTCAGATTCAAATATTCTTAAGCCATAGTTTACATTTTTTCTCTCATACTTGAGTATGGTAATATGTTTTCATATAAACTGTCAAGGAATTGAATCCATTTTTAATCCATTTTCGGTCAAAGCTATTTCGACCTTAAACATTATCCCCTTTATGTCCGGCATGAATGACTTTAAACTGCCCACTAAAGACAAAGGAACTATGAATAAAAGTCAAGTTCCAACACACTTGCGCGCTACCTTCTGCGCACTGAAGACATGAAAACCACCTTTTCCTTTGGATGTCTTTGATTTCCTCAAAGTCAAATCCTCATTTCTTTCCGGATCCAACTCTGAGGGGGGACTTTTGTTGATGATCCTTTCTTCAAAGAATATAAGGATCGGAAAAGGGGAATATCTGAGTCCAATGTGATTCATCCTTTGAAGAAACATCAAAAATCGACAAAGGGATGAACAAGGAGAACATTGCCCATAGGTCGCGCAAGTTCCCTCATGGTCGTGCAAGTACACTTGCGCGCCGCCTAGTGGTCGTGCAAGTACTTGCGCGATGCCTTATGGTCGTGCAAGTGACTTGCGCGACCTAAGTGATAACCGCCCGGTAACCGCCCGGTAACCGCCCAGGTTCTTCTTTTTCCTATAAATAGACCCTGTGGGCCCCCCATTGAGGAGGATCTTTTTCCAAAAACTCGGATTGAAGCTCCCGATGCCCAAGTCTCTTCTCAAAGCTTCCGGAACACTTATAAGGTAATTTCTTACCTAGAACGGAAGATCTAAAGAGAAAAAGGAAGGCCTAAGTGTTGAAACTTATCAAACACTTTCGCGCCTACTTAATTCCTTCAATATAACTTGCGCGTCCCTCTTCTGGAAGAACCTCAAGAGGATGGTAAAGGGTTTAATAAAGAGTCGCTCAAGCATTTCAATACTGGTTGAAAATCGCGCAAGTACCCCTCATGTCGTGCAAGTATACTTGCGCGACCAATACTTGCGCGCCGCCACAGGACTTGCGCGCCTTTCAAGACTTGCGCGCCCCTATCTTTTTGGGTGCCCATCTTGCCCATTTTTACCCCTCTTAAGCCATTTCACCCTTCCTATTCAAGATTCAGTCTTCAAGATACTCTTCAAAGCCATTTATGGCATGATTTCTTGATTTGACATCCTTATCTGAAAGGAATTCTGTGAAATATCTCTCAAAACCTAGTGATTTAAACATCTTTATGTCACCAAAGATTGAGAGTTCATTCATTCAACCTCATCCTTTAAGATGAGAGAATCTTAACCTGGGTCTCCTTTTCAGGAATAATCCCCAGTTATAAAACCTTTGATCTGGGCATCTTTCTTAAGAATAAGCCCCAATCAAGTCCTTTAATCTTGGGCATCCTCCTCAGGAGTAAGCCCCAAACCTTAATCCCTAACCTGGGTCTCCTTTTCAGGAATAAGACTCAGTCATAACCTTGGGCTTCCTTTTCAGGAATAAGCCCCAAGTCCCCTAAAACTTCTCTTAACCAGTCATAAATTACCTTTGATTTGGGTTCCCTATTCAGGAATAAAACCCAATCATAAGTCCCCTCCTAACTTGGGCATTCTCCTTAGGAATAAGCCCCAAGATTAGAGTATTCAAATCTCCATAAAGCACATATAACTTTGTGGACCCTGTTCATGGATTTTCTCCCTAAAAGTAAATCCTAAACCTTCATCTGTCTGGGCAGTCATCCATACATAAGCCCCAAACAAATTCTTATGATTGCATCTTTCATGGCACAATTGTCTAAATTTTACTAAATACCTCTTGTTTCTCACACCGAGCATGACTCACGTGAGCTTAGAGTATAAAAGTAATTATGACATTCATCTTTGAGCCATCAATCATAAAAATCATACTCCATTTCTCGAACTACGTGGGTTCTGATTCCTTTTCCAAAACAAAGGATACGTAGGTAGCCCATTTATGGGTTCGATCCCAACTTTGAAATAATCTATGTCCTTCTGAATGACGATAAACTTCAAGTGCCCCGCTGAGTGGCTTTAAAACCAGCCTGGTCATCAAAATGACCAAGATACTTTTATATAAATGTTTTGAAGGATGCCATTGACCAAGAATCTCTAAACAAATATAGATGATTCTATATTGATGAAGAACCTCGAATACATATAAAAGATTCTCTAAATTTCTTGCATATTTAATCATTGATTGTTAAAACTAAAGGAAAGCTCATTTTATACTTGGTAATGTAATAAGGATTCACGAACATAACTTAAATCTATAAAGAGAGTCCCGGAGTAGGCAATAATTCCCCTCAAAAAGGTGTGATGAGTCCGACCTCCCATCCTCTCGACCAATGCAAATTCCTAAGCCTCATTAGCCCACAAGCTAATGAGCGCCTGCCTTTGGAAAGTAGGTCCAAGCGGATGTGGAATCATTGGATGTTTCCGGTTCTACGAACAAACCCATTAGAAACCGATCGGAACGTTTGAATCTCCCGTCCAGGAGGTCATCCCCGGATTCCGTGCGAAACAGGGTAAAAGCAATAATTTCATTTGAGGAAGTGCAGACTACCGCCCCCTCAATGTGATATGAATCGTTCATGCCATATGTGAGACGTTTGAATGATGGAGTTAATGTAATTATATATTATATTATACTATAATTATTATATAACTATTTATCATTATGTTATCATTACATTAAATATGAAATATAAAATGAAAGTAGCATTCATGCATACATACGACTTACCGTCTCAATGAATGGTGCATTTTATTTCTTATCTAGAAATGTTATGTACTATTATAAATACATATATATCCTGGATATATATGATATATATGATATCTAAATCGTGAATATTATTCAGGAGATAATTTAATTTTGACCACATGGACAATATAAAATTATAACAGGTTCATTTTTTACTCGAGTTCTGAACATCGACAAAATGTCCAATATGAACTCAAATAATTAACTAATTGATATAGAAAGGTAATAAGTGATAAAAAATGAATAATAAACACGAAAAGTTTCTTAATCCAGTAGTAATTAACTAATGTTTATTATTTTGTAATAATAAGGAACCAATGATTCAATTCATACACGATGTAAGGGGTTTCTTATCTAACTTTTAATTCCATGAGATTTCCATTGTTCGCCACTGATTTATTACATGTGGTGTATTGATGACTTCCATTTGATATATATTATCATTATTATTTTTATATTTATTTTATTATATGATTCATTTGGTTGTTATTAACTTTTGATCATATGACTCAGTTGATTACAACGTGGTAAGCAGTTTTCTTCTCAATTTTTATTTTGGTGTCATTCATGCTATATTTTTCACTATTTTCTTTGTGTGGTGTATGGACTACATATTATTGTACTCTTTGTGTAATATAATTTAATTTATGGGTATTTAAATCTTAATCGTGTGATCCTTATTTCATTTGGTGTATGTATTGTAAGTTACCAAATCGATAAGGGAACATTTCACCCTCTTTTTAAAATACTTATTTTTGTTATGAATTTCAATTTACATCTTCTTATGTTGGTATATGTTCTTATATATCCATATTGATGTAAATTATATGTCCAAATTACGAGATACCCTTTTTCCCTCATGAACTCAGTTTCTGAATTTTAATGTTACGTCGTTAGGATGTCGAATTTCTGTATGAGAACTTCTTAGCCAAATTTCAATTCATTGGGTTGAACTTCTACTTCGAGATTATATCATTCTATGAATATGTGGGAATGAAATATGACTCTATTACACGTAATATCCACTTATATTTGGTGTATTATGATATTTCACACATAATTATGTCATTAATATATCCTTAATCTAAGGATACGATCTTTATAAGGTATTTCTTCTCAATTTACATTCCATTGATACTTATTTCTTATTATGAACTAATTCACTTTTATATGGTGCATATAATTTACTTTGGAATATTATATCATGAATACCTTTATTTTTATAATATTATAAGGTTTCGATTAAATTTTATTTCACAATTATTTGTATTAAAGCATCTCTCATTTGGTTAAGAACTCCATATCTAAAATATTTTTTTAAGGATTTGTTCTTATAAATATATGTCATTAATGTCCATATTTTCAAAATGGTTTTAAAGATATATTTATATGGAAATTAATGTTTTAAATGTTAACACCTTTAATATATTCAAAGTGGTATGAGACACTTCGAATCAAAAATCAATTTTTTAAATGTATTATATGGTTCTGAAAATGGTTTTAGTAAAGCTTTGATTACGTCAATATCGTGAAATGATATAATGTGATTACAATGTGGAAATGTTTTCTTTTTTTCATCCTTATTTTATGTGTTGTGATTTAAAATGGTATTTGGACATTTGATTGGTGGTTACATGATAAACCATATGACGGTTGGTGCCCTGATAAACTGGGATGGGTGATTACGTTATAAACTTCAATGCATTGGTTGGGGAAGTCAGCCGTAGGGATATTCTATTTAGTGATATGTGTGGAATTTGACTTTATGTTTATACCATTTAAGTACATTTATATCCCAAGTTAACTATATATGTTATTTGTTCTTTCTATGGGTTTTATCGTAATGTTTTGGTTAGAAAAGTGTAAGCAGTGAAATTTTATTCAGAGAAGAGTATTTACTACTTCATAAAGGAGAAAAGTATTACTTATGATAATTTTATTATGGTTTACTTGGTTTTTGGAAAAAATAATTGTTTTCCTTCTTTCTTTATCCCTTATTGAGCTTTTTTCTCATTCTATGTTTTTGAAATGATTTTCACCGAACATGAAGTGGAATATTGACATGGATAGGATCGAGGAAAAGTCATGATGTTTAAAACATGGAACTAGAAATGTATCTTTTTAAGAGTTTTTGTTTTTTGAGAAAATGATTACTGAATAGTAGTTTATACATGTAATATTCATGCTCATATGTAATAGTTATGGCGTAATTTTCTAAAACTCTATACTTGAAAAGATCCTCAATGTTAATTCTGGATTTAACTCATGAATATGTAATGTTTAAGTTTGGGTCTTTATAGTAGGTATCAAAGGTCAGCTTAGATAACTATAGAGGTTAGGTTGTTATTTAAGAATATGTTAAATAACCCTAATGGTTAGCATATTAGAATGAGTCAAAGTTAGATTAGGGGTGATAAATAGTTGTAACATTTTGGGGTGAAAAATTTAAGGTATTATATAACCTTTTATGAAAAAATATGTCTGGGTTATTTTTGAGGAATTTGTATCACATTTTTGTGAATGTTATGAAATTATATAGTTTTTAAAAAGGAAAACACATTGACCATGTGACAACCCATCACATCAGAAAATTATATGGGAATCAAAACCACAGGAAAAGTACAATTGGGATTTATCTCCTACCACAGGACTACGTGAAGTCCCAGGTTAGTTGTGGAGTAATGGTTGTAATATCATTTTATTGAATATATGTTTTTATTATGGAAAAATAGTGATTTGGGTTATTTATGGAAATGATTAACATATAATAGAGAATATTTGATTAAGTTAATTACACTTCAGTATG
This sequence comes from Viscum album, assembly GCA_963277665.1. Taxonomy (NCBI): domain Eukaryota; kingdom Viridiplantae; phylum Streptophyta; class Magnoliopsida; order Santalales; family Viscaceae; genus Viscum; species Viscum album. The sequence goes on from OY728129.1 coordinate 535,000,645, forward strand.
ATAATTTTTAAGTAGTGCATGTTTTTGAAGATAAATGTTATGATTTACTATGGAATACTATGTGATTAAATCATTTTGAGTTTTGGGTTTCAATTTTAGTTTGGATTGTTTTGAATAATTTTAAGGAAAATTGTGTATTTAATGGTCTTTAATGAAAATTGGGTACTATTTTTTAATTTGATAGATTAGAAATAGTTTTTCTTTTTATAATGAGTTATCGTTTTTGGGAATTATGTGATCTATTACTAACAAATTTTGGTTTTGGATGATGTATGAAGACATGGGAAATATATAGATAAATTTTTGGATTATATAATACTTTATAAGTTGATTATAGTTCTTATTATGTGACCAAGTCATCTTGAATACTCATTGTTTGGAGAATATATGAGTTTGTGGTAAGACTTTTGTATATGATCAAAATGTACATGTCAAGTAAGTAATTTTACTTATGTTATCATTAAACATCATTAATTATTTGTCTATTTATGAAAAGAAACTTAAAACAAAAACATTGTCCATTTACGTTTCCTACTGGCAAACCAATGATTATTTAACCCATCACAATTTTACGGGTTTCTTGTTTTTAACTATTTCCTAATCATGTTTTCTACTACTCTCCATCAGAATATGATGGTTTGTTTTCTCCACCATATCCATGTTTTTATGGAATCCTAGTATCTATTGTCTCGGGTGACCTTTTTATTTCTCTTTCTTTATTTTAATGTGATAGTTTTATTGTCTCTTTTTTCGATGTGGTGTTTTTAATTAAGTTTCCAAGCAAAATTTTGAAATTGTGAGGAAACAATTTCCCCATGGGGGGAAGGATGTAACATCCCAGGATAATAAAGAATATGAAATTTTCATATTTATTAATATTTTTGAATTAAATACTAATTTTATTTTAATGTTGATGCTATATTAAATGGAATTCCTAACCGGAAACAATGTGTTTCTCCATACTCTTATGTTGCACACATTGTAGAGTCAAACTGAAAATAATATATTATTATTATTTTAAATGTTGTTAATTCCTAGTCCCTGTAATAGAAGGAATGAACAAAACTCACTACATTATGATTATACAAGTTTGTTAAATGTTTTTACATTTATCCAAAAAATGATAATGGCTTAAAATATTAATTAATCCAATTTTAAGCATGAATACACAAATATTCATTAAAAGATAGATTTATCGCCTTTTGATGGAGAAACCTTTTTAAATCTAGTTTTTTCACATTTATATGTTATATTTTACATAATAAAATTCTAATTTTGAATTGGAACATAATAGTTTACTTTGGATGAAATTTTGGTATTTTACTGAAAATGTTCATTTTTTTAATGAATAGTGAAAAATACTGCATTTTAATTCAGAATTTCCTTTTATTATAATTTATTTATATGGTTAGATTATATTTACAAATTAATTTAAGGGGTAATTAGATTATATTTTCACCATTTAATTCAATTTTGGTCATTAGAATGAATTTCACGTTGAAAATTGACATAAACAAGAGTGAATCTTTTTATAGTAATTATTTCTTAAAAACATGCATTTTGTTTTTACAACAAGAATTAATTTTTAATTAATTAATGAAACTTCTAAATTTTTTATTTGGTAAAATAGTCATGTTTTTTATATTGGAGTATCAAATATATGTTAGGCTAAATATTTGGTATTTTTCTAAATAACTTAAATTTTTGATGAATAGTGAATACATTGAGTAGTAGTTTAAAAACCGAATTTTTCATTTAAATGAAATTTTACCGCTTTTATGAATTGAATTTCAAATATACGAAATACATGGCTATTATCTGTTAGTAAAATTTGATTAAATATGATGGAAATAATTATTGGTGAATGGTAACTATTTACTTTTATTTACCGCAGTTAAAGGTAAATAGGATAATTCAAGATAAAAATAATATTATAATAAAATTAAATTACCCTAATATGTATCCTAATACTATTTTTTGATACATTTCTAACCATGGGAATCATTATGTCAATTTTGGGACCTCAGGGAGCCACTTAAGAGTGATAATGACACTTTATATTAATTAATTTAATGTAAAGGAAAAATTGACATAGACATATATCTTTTATTAAATAAATTTTTAAATGGGGTTATATAAGTTATCTCTTAGAATGTAAATATTAATTTTAAAGAAAAAATTGTTTCCTATATGATGGTATTTGTTTCATAATTTTGAGACATCAAATAAATAAAATTATTTATGCCACAATAATGATGTAGTGTTTACCTTATTAATAAATTATTTAAATAAATAATATTATGAAAATAAAAAACAATATCCAAAACCTATCAAATTCTTATTTGATGATTTTATTATGAACACAATTCATCATATATTTTATATTAATGAGTTTTGGACCTTTATAACTGAGAAATCTGTATATAATTAAATAATATATTCAAACATTTTTAAAGAGCCCTTCCTATCCTTTATAAAAATCCATCACCTCTAACCCATTACTCAAACCTATCAAGCCCCTTGGCTTGTACAAACATTTCCAAAATAATAACTCAATATATCTCTCTTCCAACTAATAGACTTACCTTGGGCAGAAGTAACTTTAAGAAATCCTTTTGGTTCAATCCAAAGGGAGTTACCCGATTTAATGGTAACATATTCCCTTAAGTTATTTTCTTTTATTTTACTTCCCCAATGCCTTCAATATTTTTATTCCTTTATTTTTTAAAAAAACTATTATCCTCAATATTATAGGTTTTTGTTATGAGAAAGATACTAACTACACTTACACACACCTCCATCTAATGGGTAAAGAACATACTTTTCCCATGGACGGCGAACTACTACCTCACGAAATTATGATTGTTCAATATTCTTCTTCCACCTCTTATGATGGACATTATGATGGAACTATATTTATATTTGAAATATATTATATTAATATTTTCACTTTACTTATGTATTTATCATTTATTTCATACATTTATGGTTTCTTAATGGGTAAAAGCGATAATATCATTTGAGGAAGTGCGGACTACCTCCCCCTCAAAGTAATATGACTCGTTCATGCCATACATGGGAGGTATAATGGATGGAGTAAATGAAATTATATATTATATTATATGTAATTATAATATAACTCTTTATCATTAAGTTATCATTCCATTAAATATGAAATTGATATAAAAGTAGCGTTCATGCGTACGTGTGGCTTACCATCTCCATGAATGGTGCATTTCATTTATTATCACCAAATGTTATGTACTATTATAAATACATATATATAATACATATATATATGATATATAAATAATGAGTATTATTCTAGAGAAAATTTAATTTTGACCACATGGAAAATTTGTAATTATAACAAGTTCATATTTTACTCAAGTTTCGAACATCGACAAGATGTCCAATACGAACTCAAATAATTAACTAATTGTTATAAAAAGGTAATAAGTGATATAAAATGAATAATAAACATGAAAATGGTTTTTAATCATGTATTATTTATCAAAATTTTATTATTCAGGAAGAAAAAAGAATAATCGAGTCAAGTCATACATGAGGTAAGGGGATTCTAATATCACTTTTAATTCTGTGAGATTTCCATTGTTCGCCACTTACTTTTTGCATGTGATGTATTGTGTACTGCCATTTGATATATATTATCATGATCATATTTATTATCATGGTATTTTGTGATTCATTTAGTGGTTATTAACATTAATTCATACGACGCAATTTCTTACAAAATTGTAAGTAATTTTCATCTCACTTCTTATTGCTATGAGATTTATTCTATATTTTCCACTATTACATTTGTGTGGTGTATGGACTACCTAGGATTATACTATTGGTGTAATAGAATTTCATTTTTGGGTATGTACATCTTCATCGTATGATCCCTCTTTCATGTGGTGTATGTTTTGTAAATTACCAAATTAGTAAGGGGAGTTTCACCCTCCTATTTTTAAAATACTTTTTTTGTTAGGTACATTAATTTTAATATTCTTATGACAGGATATGTTCTTCTCAATCCATATTGTTGTAAATTTAATTTCCAAATGCTGATACAACCTTATTTAAATCCTCAACTCATTTTATGAATGTTAATGTGATGTAGTTACGCTGTCAAATTTTTTTAATACAACATCATAACCCTATTTCAATTCTTTGGGTTATACTACTATTTCTTGATTATATCATTTTATGAATATGTGTGAAATAACTATGATTGTTTTATACTTAATATATACTTAAATTGGGTGTATTATTATTTCTCACAAATAATTATGTCATTGATTTATCCTTATTCTAAGGATACAGTCTTTATAAGGTATTTTATCTAAATTTACATTCCATTGTGAGTTATTTGTTGTTATGCGCCAATTCACTTTTATATGGTGCATATACTATCTTTTGAATATTATATCATGAATACCTTTATTCTCTTGATATTATAATGTTTTTATTAAATGTTATTCAACAATTATTTGTATTCAGGCTACTCTAATTTGGTTAAGAACACCTTAACTAAAATATTGTTTCTATAGATTTATTCTTATAAATAATTCTCATAAATATCGATATATTAAAAATGGTTTTAAGTATTTATTTATATAGAAGTTAATGTTTTAAAATGTCATCACCTTTAATAGTTTCAATGTGGTATGTGACACTTTGGTTAAAAAATTCTTTAATTATAATTTTTAAATGGTCTTGAAAATGGTTTTGGTAAAACATTGATTACGTCAATATCTTGAAATGATATATCGTTATTTCTATGTAGAAATTTTATCCTTCCTTAAATATTTTTTATGTGTTGTGTTTTAAAATGGTACTTTGACATTTGACGGGTGGTTACATGATAAATAAAATAAAGGGTGCTATCGTGTTATACTAGGATGTGTGGTTACATTTAAACCTCCAATTCATTGAGTATAGAAGTCATCTGTATAGCTATTCCATTTAGTGATATGTGTGGAAGTTGACGATATGGTTATTCCATTTAAGTACATTTTCTCCCAAGTTACTTATATATGTTATGTGTTATTTCTATGGGTTTTATGGTTATCATTTGGTTACAAAAGAGTAAGTAATGATCCATTATTTGGAGAAGAGTATTTACTACTTCAAAAAGGTAAAATGTTTTACTTATGAAAAAGTATTTATGGTTTACTCATTTTTTTGAAAAACCAATAGTATTACTTCTTTGTGTATCCCTTACCGTGCTTTTTTCTCAACCCATGATTTTGAAATGTTTTTTATTGGACATGAAGTGAAATAAGGACAAGGATGTGATCAAGTAAAATTCATGATGTATAAAACATCATACTAAACATGTTACTTTCTAAGAGTTTATATTTTGTGAAAAAAATGGATACTAAGTAGTAGTGTCTAAATATAATATTCATGCTGATATTTCATAATTATGGCATAATTCTCTATAACTCTAAACCTACAAAAATCCTCAATGGGAATTCTTGATTTAAGACAAGATTATGTAATGTTTAAGGCCGGGTCCTTATATTCATAGGTCCAAACATTCATCATAAAATATTCCCATGAAAAATAATATAATAATTAAATAATAATAATAGTAACTTGAAAACATTACTTTCAAATTCTGTAAAATTAGAATACCAAATGAGTATTTTCAAAGAAATGTCCCTTGAATCTTACTTAAAACATGTTATATCCTCTTGTATAATGGTATAAAAAGATTTATTAATACATTAATTAAATATATAAATATTTATAATAAATTATATGATATTTTAATAACAAAATTCCACCTATTTATTTTTAATATTTTGTCATTTTTATTATTTTGGGTGCTTTTATTTCATAGTTTCTCTGGTTGGTTCATTATGGATTTTCCTATCAAATGGATTAAATACTCTAGAATTGGAATGAAATGGAATTATTACATTTCCAATTTTTAATTAATACCACATATAATATTTTTTTAACATCAGGATGATTCGTTTCATAAAAAATTATTGAAAATTATTTAATTTATTATTGCAGTTTTTACAGCCATTACAGACTTACTGTAACATCCCAAACCCAGTTACCCATAGTCGGTGCATTATTACATAACATTTCCATGATAAAAAAAGATCAGGTCTTGAAAGTCTGATTAGTTTAGTATCCCTGGAAACAGTAGATACATCCATAAGTCATACATTACATATTAAATTAAAAAAAACTTTGACAACATCTTGTCTTCATATGCCCTCATACTATCCCCGAAGGTCATTCATAAAAAAATTCTTCACATCCTGAGAAAAATAAAACATTTAAAGGGGTGAGATCAGATGCTCAGTAAGGATAATAATATAGTGGAAACCTTCATAAATAAGAATAAACATTTAAGGAAATGTATAAATAAAACAATAGCCTTTTAAACATGAACTTCAGCATAATATGGAAAAGATAAAATGAAAAAATTTCATTTACTTATTCACATGTATATTTAAATAGTCGAATAATCACTTGCATTATCAACAACCACTTTCATAATGATGAAATGCATAATCCCAGACTATCATAACCTAATAGTCAAGGCCTTGTGCTAAGACTACAAATATTATTTTGTCAAGGTCTTGTGTTAAGACCCTAGTTTGTCTCATATTACCAACCGATGCATCGAGGATCTATAGAGGGCTCCACCGATCACTTATTAAGTCCACGACATTCCTCATATGAACAGATTTAAATATAACATAAACATTCATATTAAAAATATCATAAGAAATGTCAATACTTTCTCCATAAACCATGAATATTATAAAATTAACACATCCATGGTCAGAAATATATCAAAACCTTCAATAAAATATGGAATTTTTGTATCATAATAAATCAAATTCAAATAAGCTTAAAATCCATCAAAGGATGTTGACATAGATGAAATCAAAACAATTTGAGAGAAATATCTCTTTTTTTATATCATTTAGAAGTCACATAATTTTAAAATAAAACATTTACTTTGAAAATATTCTTATAATATTTTAAGATAAGCTTCGACTATTTTATAATGGTGGAAAATAGCCGCACATGTCATATGAGTTAAAAAAAGTCATTCTTACGTTAATTCTATCGAACAGGTTAAAAAGGACCTTATCTGGAAAACGTTGGAAACATTCCTTTATAAATATATTATAAAAATTCAACAAGGGTATAAATGAAATTAACCAATTTTCTATAAAATACTAATAATTATTTGAAATACATTTTTAAGAAACACAGATGTGGATGATAAAGAAGTCCCAGTAGATAATTATGTATAAAAACCCTCAGATAATGAAGATATTGTGACTTAAACCCTTACCTTGTACTTTCCCTTGATAGAGGGTAGTTTAACCTCCTATATAATAGTTAAATCATTGTTATTAAATTATACAAGAATCATATACATAAATATGATATCATATATGATCATTTAATATTTCTTTGTTAGTATTATCGTCATTTCGGGTGTTCACATACTCGTTTTCTTTTATATGTTTTGTTACATAATCCATGGTTATTATCAATAAGTTGTATATTATTTATATCCAGAATGATATAAAGTCCTTAAAAATATTTTTAATCATCAAATGAGAATTATACTTTCTTGTAAATGACGGAGAATGAATCTCATCGCGTTCGTGGAGACGGTAGTCAGTACGTACAGACAAGCGAAAATATCATTATTTTGATATTAAAATAATATATAATTGGATGGTATATCATATATACAGAATCATTGTTATGTTATATTTATTATTTACATCAATTACACATCATTATCATACCCATCCAAAATAATAAAGTTTTGAATAACAATTACACCACGACGTGGAGACGGTAAGCAGTACGTACGCACGTATTGTGACATGTCATTTCAAAGGATGGACAGAATAATTAATATGGCTGTAACATATTTATAATAACATCACAGTATATAGAAGATACTGGATTTATTATTTTATAAAAGAAATAATAAAGAAAGAATACGTTGAAGAAGAATGGAAGTTGAAAGACGTTGGTGAAAACATTACCTCTTCTTCGGGTTCTTCTTTTTGATTTGATCAAAAAGGCTCCTTATGTTATATTTCTGATAAAACTAAGGCCTCTATGTTGATGTGAGTGAATTTGAGTGAATATTTGGGCAGGGGTTGGCCGAGAAAAAATGCAATGAAGGTGTGAATTTGATGGAAGGGGAAGTGCCCTTTTATAAGAGGGGTGAGGGGAACCTTAGGAAAACCTTGAAATATTATTTTATAGTTAATTAATATTCGGTTTATAATGGATCCAAAGTAGATTATTTAAATTTAATGGTGATGATAGGTCAAAAACCACTCAACCAGTAGGTTTTAGATTGGTTTGGGTCACTATACTAACTTTATCATTTTTATATAACTCTTTGTTAAATAGTTTTACATTTACCATGTCTCTTTGTATTTCTATATTATATAGTCAATAAACATACTATAAAACTCCAAAAGACCCCCAGGTGGTCCATTAATAATACACATATCATTACATAAGTTCTCTTTCCGAACATTAGATTTTTTAGAATAGAATATCAACTAATAATATAATATTATTTTTAAAAACTCATTTATGTCAATTTTGACAATATTTAATAATTTATTTTTGTTAAAGTCATAACAACTTTACTAATTCGAACCAAACTCATTTAAGAAATCCTATCATGTTATATTAACTAGTAAAATTCGTGGATGGAATCAAAACATTCAAATTATATTTATTATTACATTTATAATATTAATTATTTGATTCTTTAATTAATAAGGAAAATACTGCATCATTATTATGTCATATATAAATTTAATTATTCTAGATATAAAAATTATAAATAAAATAGTATTATATAGGAAATCATTTTATCTTTCTAATGAATATTTATAGTCTAAAATAGAACATATATAACTCTATGTAAAAATTATTTTTCTAAACTATATATGCTTATGTCATTTTTTGTATTTACATTAACTTAATTAATATAAAGTGTCATTATCACATAAAAGTGGATCAATGGGATAACAAAATCGACCCAAATATGCCCATGGTCGGACATGGATCATCCAATAGAGTTAGGACAGGTTTTAGGGTAATTTATTATTAGTATAATATTAACTGTTTACCCTTATTTACCAGATTTATCCTTTAACTATGGTAAATAAAATATTCACCGATGTAATTATTCAATATATCTAAAAAAAGTTACCTATTTAAAAAATCTGGATCTCCTTATTATAAATATGGAATAAATTTTTTCTAAATTCAAAATAATGAAGTGGAATAAATTAATTTAAAGTTAATTCCCAAAGCCAAAACAAAAAGAAGGTTTTTTTAAGAAATAATAACTATCAAAGATGGCCCCCTTCTCTCCCGGATAGCTCTCTCGAGCACGCCGCGCCTCTCCTCCATCTAGGGTTTCCCCCTGGTGATTGACCAACCACTTCTTGGATGGATGTTCTCCCTCGGTGACAAGATTTTCCTCCAGGGATGCTCTCTTCATGCGTTTTGGCACTTTTTCAAACTTCAATGCTATTTTCTACTCTCTTCCTATCTGTCATGGTCTGGTTTTCTCCCTCTCCGCGTTCTTAGCTCACTGTCAAGGCCTTGTTCATCTCAATCTATGCTCTTTCTCCCAGATCTATTTCACTGGACTTCATCTCGGTCTGATGCAGTATCTCTCATGGGGGCTTTGGGATGTGTTGGTTGAGAGTTCATCGGTTTCTAAGTAGTCGTGATTCATGTTGATTCTCTTATTCCTTAGGGGTTCAGTTTTCTTTATTGGTTGCACATCAGGACTTTTTTGTTCTGGGATTGGATTTCGATCCTGGTGTTTTTTTCTGGGAGTGATTGAAGTTTGGACTCGTGATGTTTGGATTTGGTCAAGGTTTTCATCCTCATCGACATCAAAAGATTTTGGTGATTGTGTTCCCACTCGACAGTGACTACTCTTACTCTACCCTTTATCTAGGATTCCACCAGACTCCTCCCAGTCGTGTTTGCACGGTGGATATCATAGTGTCTTGGGAGGTTATTTCGAGTGGTCGACAGTGTTCTATGAGGTTTTTATGCTCGGTGATGTGTTTTTTTTCTACTATTTTTGTTAATGGTTGGTCTATTCTGGTGAGGTTATATGTGATAGTGATGATGGTGCTTTTTTGGAATTATTGTTCGAAATTCTATGTTTGTGAGTTTCTTCAACTGGTGGTTCTTGTGGCATTGATCGACATTATGATTGGAGGTTCTTCAGCGGCAGTGTTGGTTTCCATTTACAGCTCTCACCAGCGGCATGGTGTGGCTGGGAGGATCAGTTTGGGTCAGGGTACGTGACGCGAGGTGACTCGTTAACCATGGTTTTGATGAAGTCTTCCCTTTTTTCATTTGATATTTGCAAATTGAATCTTCTCTTTTTCCTCATTCGGTGGTGATGTGGATGTCACTGACCATCCATGATCATGGTTTTTTTTTTGAATTTGACACCTAGTTATGTTTTGAAATTTTTAATATCGTAAAATCTGTTAGGATACCACTCATCCTAAAGTGGCTTTTAAAAATACAAAAAAAGGATTTGTAAAATATCAAATGATTGGCTCTTACTTATGATCAGTTTAAATGTGAAATTATGTCCAATGAACAAAATTGGATTAAAAGGTAAAAATATAATCTAATTATACTCTAAAATCACTCAAATTCATAATTTATCACTATTTATTATTTCTATTAAAAGGTTGTTTTAAATTAAAATTTAGTAATTTTCACTATTCATCAAAATATGAAATTTATCCGAAAAGTATAGAAAGTTTACCCTAATCTAATTTTGAAATAACGAATCTAAAAATGAAGTCCATTTAGAAAGATAAAATGTATAAAATATCAAAAAGTGGGCACTACTATTCATAACGGCTAGTTTGATTGGCTGTGTTGTGTGCTAGAACTCAAAGATTCATACAACACACACTACTGTATTATTAAAAGAGAAGCGTATCGTGGAAGAATGGGGTGTTAAATTCTCCACTCCTTCAAATAATTTCATTCTCAAAATTTCTATAATACTACCGCACAAAAAGACTTGGGTGGTTCTTCATCATAAGTACCTCAGGTTCCCACATCACCTCTTGCATCTTATGGTTTCTCTATAGAACTTTTTCCAGACGAGTCATCCGGTTTCTCACCACTTGTTCTCTCATATCAAGAATCTTGAAAGGATCTTCGCTATAAGATAGATCGGGTTCTAGTTCTAATTACTCATAGGTGAGTACATGCATTGGGCCAGGCATGTATTTTCTCAACAGTGATATGTGAAAAACATCATGAACTTTGGAGAGACTTGGTGGCATTGCCAAACGGTAAGCTACAACCCCAATTTTTCCTAGAATTTCTAATGGTCCAATGTATCGGGGACTCAATTTTCCTTTTTACCGAAATTTATGACACCATTCTATGGTGATACCTTTAAGAAAATATGATCTATTACCTAAAATTCAAATCCTTCCTTTGGTTGTCAGCATAGCTCTTCTACCTACATTGAGATGATTTGATGTGGTTTTGGATTACCTTCACCTTTTCCATTATTTCCTCCACTAGTTATGGGACTAGAGTTTTCTTTCAGAAAAATCATCCCAACAAGTTAGTGTGTGACAACTGTTTCCATATAACACTTCATATGGGGCCATCTGAAAACTCAAATGGAAGCTATTGTTATAAGAAAATTCTATCAGAGGTAAATATTGTTCCCACATACCCTGAATGTCAAGTGAGCATGATCTCAACATTTCTTATGAGGTTTGAATAATCCATTCTGATTGTCCATATATTTGAGGGTGGTAGGCAGTGCTCAAAAAAAGTTCATTATCCACGGCATTCTGGAGACATTTCATGAATATTGGAGTAAAATGAGGTTCATGATTAGAAACAATCGATAAGGGTACTCCATGATGTCTCACAACTTCATTAATATATAGTCTTACTAGATGTTCAAGTGGAAAATCTGTCTTTATAGCAAGAAAATGTACTGCCTTGGTAAGATGATAAAAAATGACCCATATTGCATCATTCCTTCAAGGAGTATTTGGTAGTCCCATGAAAAAGTCCATCATGATATTATCCCATTTCCACTCAGGTATGGGAAGAGGTTACAATACTCCACCAGGATGTTGCCTTCCAGCTTTCACTTGTTGAAAACCATACATCTTGACACAAAGTCAGAAATCTCCCTCTTCATGTTGTCCCACAAAAAATGGTCCTTCAAATATCTATATATTTTGGTTCTCCCAAAGTGTATAGAGAAACTGGAACTATGAGCATCATCAAACAATTCCCTTTCCAGATCAGGTATATTGGGAACACCACGTCTCTTCCCAAATTTCAAAATTCTTTCTTCATACACAAAGTCACTCAATCTCCCATCATTCACAGCTTTAATGTTCTTTTGAAATTCTTCATCATCGGTCTGAGAACTCTTAAGCCTTTCTAGTAAAGATGGTTTTGCAACCATTTCAAAATGTATTGATGTTTCAACTTCCCTGGTTATTCCTATATCCACATTTAATAGATCGAGAAAACAGGATCCCTTTCAAATATCATTTTGTTCACAACTCTATGATCCTTTCTACTCAAAGCATCTTCCACCTTATTTTACTTCCTTGGGTGGTAGTGTATCATGAAATCATAATCGTTGAGTAGTTCAATACATTTCATTTGCCTCGGGTTGAGTTCTTTCTGTGTTAAAATGTAATTCAAACTCTTGTGATCAGTATAAATCTCACATTTTTCACCATAGAGAAAATGTCTCCATATCATCAAAGCAAAGATTAAAATAGATAACTCAAGATCATGAGTAGAATAGTTTTTCTCATTAATTTTCAGCTGTCATGATGCATAGGCAATAACCCTATCATTCTGCATAAGGACACAACCAAGTACTTTCTTTGATGCATCAGTATAAATTACAAACCCATAATTACCTGATGGTACAGTCAATATAGGAACATTGACTAATCTTTTCATCATTTCATGAAAACATTCTTGAAATACTTTTTATCAAACAGATTTAACCACTTTACATGTGAGCTTTATTAATGGTTTTTCCAACCGATCAAATTTTGGACAGAAAGTCGATAATAACTTGATAAACCAATAAAACTGTGTACCTTGTTTATACATGTTGGTGTTAGACATTCTTTGATTTCTCTTTTCATAGAAGGATTAACAAATATTCAGTCTTTAGAGACAATATGGCCATGAAAATAGTTCTCTAGAAGACAGAATTCACACTTGTAAACTTCCCATATAATTCATGTCTTCTAAGAGTTTTGAAGATAATGCTCAATTGATTTTCATGATCTTCATAGATTTTGGAATATACCATGATATAAACAATAAATACAACTAAAAAATCATCGAGATATTCCTATAAAACTTTGTTCATTAGATCCATGAAAATAGTGGGTGCATTAGTTAGCCCAAAAGGCATTACTGTAAACTCATAATGCTCGTACCTCGTTCAAAATGTTGTCTTCAGAATGTCTTCCTTCTTCACACACAACTGATGATATCCATATTGAAGGTCAAACATTGAAAATTATTGATCTACATGCAGTTGGTCAAATAAATCATCAATACGAGGTAGGGGATACATGTTCATTATTGTTATAGCATTGATTTCCCTATAGTCGATACATAACCTCATAGATCCATCTTTCTTCTTATCAAAAAGTACAGGGGATCCCCATGGAGAAACACTAAGGAGAATATATCCCTTATTACTCAATTCCGCTAGTTATTTCTTTAGTTCAACTAATTCCACAGTGTCCATTATATAAGGGGTCTTTGATATAGTCCTTGAACTAGGAATTAAATCAATGGAAAACTCAATTTCTCATTCTAGAGGATGGCCAAGAAAATCTTCTGGAAACACATCAACATATTCTCTCACAATAGGTACATCCTCTATTTGTACATTCCTTTCCTTACCCATACTTATTTCATTTTCTTTTTCCCCAATAATTGAATTTAGTTGAGCTATTGGTGGTGGATCAAGATAAGAATCATGTGGTGACGATACTTCTCTAAAGATAAGGTGTTCTTTGTCATCAACATTAAAAATTGTAACCTCCTTCTTCTTACAGTAAATATTTGCATCATGGTCTTAAAGTCAATCCATAATGAGGATTATATCAAATTCAATCATAGGTATGACAATGAGATCAATAGATAATGAACATTTATGTTTTCTAATGGGGAGTGATTCAGAAAACATTGTTGCGATGATACTTCCCTTAGGAGTTTTAACTGACAACTCCCATGTTAAATAAAATTGTAAATATCTACTTTTCCTAGAAAACTGGGAAGATATGAAACAATGTGATGACCCATAATCAAATAATGTATTTTCTAAACTTGTGGAAACCATTAAACTACTTTCCACCATGTCTTTCCGAGTTTCTTCCTCAGCAGTATTGTTGTCATAAACATGGCCTTTATCCCATGGCCTTTTCTGAGGTATGTTCCCTGATGCATAGGACATTAATTTGCATAATATCCCATTTCTATACAATTATATCATTCCATGTTGACAACCACTCTCTTTCCCTTGAAATAATGAGTTTGGTGGTCTTTTTCTTGTCACTTGTAACAGACTCCCATTCCCTTAAAGGAAGTACCAGGGTGTTTCTTCCCACATTTACTACAGGATGGATACTCATCTTTTCCCTTCCTCCCATTATTTCTATTTCCAAAGTGATCATCAAATATCTTTTTATCTTGATTTAATTTAAATTCGTAAGACATAGATGATAATTTTTCCTTCTTGACAGCACACGAGACAATAACTTCGTATGACGAGCAGGATTGTGAGACCAATGCTCGACGGAGAAACAGTTTTAACCCATAAAAGAAATGATCAATCTTACATCCTGGGTTACATATATAATTTTCAACATACCTTTCTAACCTTGTAATGTTAGCCTCATACATTGCGACATTCCCATCCTCCTTTGTCTTGGACTAAAAAATTGCCTTTCTATATCTGCTCGATGGTCACAAGGAAAGTATGTTTCTAAGAAAAGCCCTTTGAACTCCCTCCATTCCATATTTGATACATCATCATAATCATTCATTTTTTGAATCAATGAACACCATTGGTCAGCATCTCCAATGAGGCAGTAAACTGTCGTGATAACTTTTTCCCTTTCACTACTTTCCAAGGCATGGAATATTTTCTCTAAATAATTTATCCATTTCACATCTACCAAGGGATTTGTACTCCCATTGAATGATGGTGGTTGTTGGCTCATGAAGCGATCGAACATTGATCCTCCGCGCTGCGGATCAGCGTGCTCTATACAGGTAAGGTTATTATTCATAACCTGAGTGAGTTGTCCCAGTATGGTGATTAGATGATCCGCACTAGTTGCATCACCATCTCCACTATAATTATCTTGATCTGGAGGAAAATCCCTACATAGAGTGCGTTAATTGATATGGTTTCCATTTCTTCCACTAGGATACATTTCTAATCAATGGAATATACTAGATTAGTTTATGAATCGCAATACATAAACCCAAAATTGTAAAACACTTAACATAAATTGAATTTTTTATGGATATAATCCATAACCCTAAAAATGTTTTCATTGAGGAATTATATATTCTTAAACCCTTTATAATGGTTTGGAAAGAAAATGAGAAAAATCCTAAGAGTATCCCCTGGGAGTATCATAACTAAGAGTACCACAGGGCCAGTTTTCGTCCACCAGTTCTCGTTCAAGTCTAGATCAAAGCAGGGCTTTCGGGTTTTAACCCTAGGTACATCTGTCCCATAGCCTCTACTACATTCTCGTATCCCTATAGGGATGTATTGCTCGGAAAAATCTCAAAATCTCTACAATACCAAAATTCTAGGAAGTTCTTCTACAGTAATCCTCAAAGTCCATCTTAGGTCTATGTGCTCTAATCAAATTTTATCAAAATCTATCTTCCATGGTTTTTAGTAAAATTCCTCTGATACCAACTAAAATTCCCTGAGCCCAGTTACCCATAGTTTGTACATTATTAAATAAAATTGGCATGATCAAAAAAGATCATGTATCAAAGGACCGATTAGTTTACTAGTCTTGGAAACACTAGATACATTCATAAGTCACACATTACATCATAAAGTAAAAAACTAAAACAACTTCATGTCTTCATATCCCCTCATACTATCCGTGCAGGTCATTAATAAAATACTTCTTCACATCGTGGGAAAAATAAAACATTGAAAGAGGTGAGTTCAGATGCCCAGTAAGGATAATAATATAGCAGAAACGTTCATATATAAGAATAAACATTTAAGGCATTGTATAACTAAAAAAATCCATTTAAACATGAACTTAATCATAATATGGAAATGATAAAATGAAATACTGCCATTTAATTATTCACATTGATATTTTACTACTCTAATAATCACATGAAATATCAATAACCACTATTATAATGATGAAATGCATAATGCCAGACTATCATGACCACATAGTCAAGGCCTTATGCCAAGACTAAAAATAATATTCTTTTAAGGCCTTGTGCCAAGAAACAAGTTTGTCTCATGAGACCTACCGATCCGTCGAGGAGCTATAGTTGGCTCCCCCCGTCACTTATAAATTCGAATGCATTCCTCATATCAACAGGTTTAAATGTAACATAAACATTCGTATTAAAAATAGCATACAAAATGTCAATACTATCTCCATAAACCATTAATGGTATAAAAATAACACATCCATAGTTGAACATATAGAAAAACCTTTAATACAATATGGAAGTTTTGTATCAAAATAAATAAACTTCAAAAAAGTTTAAAATCCATCAAAGGATGTTGACATATATGAAATCAAAACTATTTGAGAGAAATATATTTTTTTAAATCATATAAAAGTCACATAATTATAAAAGAAAACATTTACTTTGAAAATATTCTTATAAGATTTTAAGGTAAGCTTTAACGATTTTATAATGGAGGAAAATATCCGCACTCGTCGTATAAATTAAAAAAAGACATTCTTACGTTAATTCTATCGAAAAGTTTAAAAAGGACCTTGTTTGGAAAATGACAGAAATATTCATTTATAAACATCGTATAAATAGACAAAAAGGATATAAATTACTTTAACCCATATTCTATGAAATAGTAATAATGATTTGAAATACATTTTTATGAAAAATGGATGTGGATGATAAATAAGCCCCAGTAGATAATTACGTATAAACAACCTCGGATAACGAAGAGATTGTGAAATATACCATTACCTTGTACTTTCCCATGGTTGAGGGTATTTTAACCTCTTGTATAATAGTTAAATCATTTTTATTAAATTATACAATAATAATATACATAAATATGATATCATATATGATATTTTGATATTTCATTGTTAGTATTATTGTCATTTCGAGTGTTCACTTACTCATTTTCTTTTATATTTTTTGTTACATAAGTCATGTTTGTTATCCATAGGTTGTATATTATTCATATCCCGAATTATATCAAGTTCTTAAACATTATTTTTAATCATAAAATGATTTTTATACTTGAATGGACACGATGGGGAATGAATCTCATCGTGTTTATGGAGATTGTAGTCTATACGTATGCACGAGCGAAAATATAATTCTTTTGATTTTAAAATAATATAAAATTTGATGGTATATCATATATACAGAATCATTATCATGTTATATTTATTATTTACATCAATTACACATCATTATCATACCCATCCAAAATAATAATGTTTTGAATAACAATTACACCACGACGTGGAGATGCTAAGCCGTACATACTCACGTAAGGCGACATGTCATTCAAATGATGGATAAAATAATAAATATGGTTAAAATATATTTATAATAATAGCACAGTATATAGAATATACTGGAGTTATTATTTTATAATTGAAGGAACAATGATAGATGAATTTGAAGAAGAAAGGAACTTGAAAGAGGGTGGTGAAAACATTACCTTTTCTTCGTGTTCTTCCGTTTGATTTGATCAAAAGGGATCCATAGGATGGATTTCTGATCGAAATAAGGCCTCTAAGTTGAATTGATTGAATTTTATATAATATTTAGGAAGGTATTGTTCGAGACAAAAGGCTTTAAAGGTGTGAATTAGAGGGAAGGGGAAGTGCCCTTTTAAAAGAATGGTGAGAGGCCCCTTAGGATAAGCTAGAAATATTATTATATAATAAATTCATATTCGGTTTCTAATAGCTCTAATGTGGATTATTTAAAGTTTATGGTGGGTATAGGTTTAAAACCTCTCAACCAATAGATTTTAGTCAGGTTTGGGCAACTATATTAACTTTATCTTTCTGATTTAACACTTTGTGAAATAGTTTGACATTTACCAAGTCTCTTTGTAATTTTATATTATATAGTCAATAAACATACTATAAACCTAAATGAGACCCCAATGTGGTCCAATAATAATACACCAATAATTATATAAGTTCTTCGGCCGAACCTTAGATTTTTAAGAATAAAATATCAATTAATAATATAAAATTGGTTTTAAAAACTAATTTATGTCAATTTTGACAATATTTAATAATAGATTGTTGTTAAAGTATTAACAACATTATTAATTTGAAAAATTTCATTTAGGAAATCCAAACATGTCATAATAATAAAAAAATTCTTTTATTGCATCAATACTTTCAAATTATATTTATTTTAACATTTATAATACTAATTATTTGATTCTTTCATTAATATGGAAAATACTACATCATTATTGTGTCATAAATAAATTTAATTATTAAATGTCTAAAAAATATAAATAAAATTCTATTATGTAGGAAATATTTTACACTTCTAATGAATATTTATAGTAGAAAATATAACATATATAACTCTATGTAACAATTGTTTTCCTAAAAGATATATGCTTTTGTCATTTTTGTATTTACTTTAACTCAATTAATATAAATTGTAATTATCAGTTACAAGTGGATCCATGGTGTCCCAAAATAGACCCAAAGATGCCCATGGTCATACATGTATCAACAAATAGGGTTAAGACACGTTTCAAGGTAATTTATTTTTATTATAATATTATTTTTTACCCTTATTTACCGGATTTACCTTTTAACCACGATAAATAAAATATTTACCAAAGTAATTATTCAAAATCACTAAAAATAAAAGTTACCTATTTACACAATTTGGACGTCCTGAATCTAAATATGGAATCAATTTTTCTAAATTCAAAACACATAAGTGGTAGAAATTAATTTAAAATTAATTCTCACAATCAAAATAAAAAATGTTTTTTTAAGAAATAATAACTATCAAAAGATTGGCACTATCTTATGCCCAGTTTAAATGTGAAATTATGTCCAATAAAAAACATTGGATTAAATGGTAAAAATATAATCTAATTATACTCTAATAACACTCAAAATCATAATTTATCAATATTAATTATTTCGATTAAAAAACTTTTTTTTAATTAAAATTTAGTAATTTTCACTATTTATCAAAATATGAAAGTGACTTGAAAAGTATCAAAAATTCACCATAAGATAATTTTGATATTACGAATCCAAAAATGAAGTCCATTTTGAAAGATAAAATTTATAAAATTCCAAAAGGTGTGTATTACTATTCATAATGGGTAGTTTGATTTGTTGTGGTGTGTGTTAGAACTCGAAGTTGCGTACAACACATGCTACTGTATTATTCAAAGAGAAGCATACCGTAGAAGTTGGGGTGTTACAATTACACCATTTTATTCAATATAATATTTATATATATGTTATAGAACACTATAAAACATATAATATTTCTAATATAATATCATTCAACCAAATTAATGTTATATGACCAGCAAAGAAGTCCTTAAAAGAAAATGAATTTTCATCATCCACCAAAGTAGTGAATTGACATATCATAGACGATGCTTTCCTTTGAATGAATAAGAGGGGAAGATGAGAGGTTTGATGATAGATATTACATTAAAAAATAAAATTAATTTATATGTAATACATTAGAGTAATCATGTACCTTGGATCAGGGTTATGGAGTAGATAATAAGAAACAAAAATAATTTGAAAATTAAAGAGGATTTTATCTCTTGAATTTTCCAACATAAGAACCTCCATAAGGCCCTTGGTGTTGGAATTTCTATTAGAAATGTCTATCTTGGAAGTGGATAAGGGGATAATGAAGTAAATTGGCAATAAATTAAACAATATCGAATTTTTTGGTGTGAGGAGAAGAGGGTGGGGTGGTATTTATAAGGGAGGAGAGAGGTGTTTCCGATTATTTTATACATTGGTTTATTATTTTATCTCAAGAAAATGAAATGTTTTGTCATTACCCATAATAATATATTAATAATTACTGATAGTTAGTGATTATGGTGAATATATGATAAATTAATGAACTGATATAGTATTTAACTTATATTGTATTTATAACATTAATTGTCGTATTTTACTATTCACCAAAAAACTCTAGTATTTTAGAAAAATCCCGAAAATTCACCATAATAATTTTTCAACACATAAAATAAATATTTTAAATCTATTTTTTGAAAAACCATATTATTAACATGATAAATTATAATTTTAATTAAATTCAATAATTATTTGAAAAAATATATAATTTTAAATTTTAATTGATGTTATGTCACACTTTAATTTTAATCAAGGTAGCATAAATATTTCACATAATCATAGAAAAATATAAATTTATGAATGTATATTATATATATAAATTTTATTTTAATTCTTCATATTAATTATAAAATTATAAAAAAATATTTTTGACTTATAAAAATTCCAACACCTAATTTATAATTTTAAAAACATTTATTTTCTTATTACATGATATAAATATATTATGATTACACTTAAGATACATAAATTTTATTTTAACTCTCATAGGTTGGGTTAATATTCTATTAGTACATATTTCTTATAAATCCCATATATTTCATTATACATTTATAATGAAATTAAATATGTAATTCAGGAATGAAAAAATTATTTTTTAAGTACTTGGTTTGTTAAATTAATAGTACCTAAAAATTTTAGTAGATTTTTTTTTCTATAATTACCTGGTGAATTAGATGGGGGCCTAACAAAACACTTAGTACGATACTCTTTTGGGGATATTCATTGTTTAATGCACACAATTTTTTTAAAGCATTATAATTTATTTAAAAATAGTTTTATGAAATTTTATATAGAATTATTTTAGAAAAACTCATAAGAAAATTACTATGGATAAATAATATTTAGGTTAACAGTTTTAATTTGTTTTTTAAGATATATCATTTAGGATTTCGTCTTTGTAACAGCCCGAGATTTTATGAAAACTATTCTTTTTAATGTCTTGTGTTGTACGCTACACCAAAAAGAGCTTTCACAACACGCATCCTTGACTTGCCTTGCATTACACGCAATCGCAACCTTCCTCGATAGCGTGTGTAGTACGCAATACTGAGTTTCACGAAACAACGATATGCTATTAAAATATTATTAAAACTAGCCATTATGAATAGTAATAACCAATTTTTGAAATTTTATAAATTTTAGCTCTCAAAATGGACTTCATTTTTGGATTCGTAATATCGAAATTAGCTTAGGGTGAAATTTTGGTACTTTTCGGATAACTTTCATTTTCTAATGAATCGTGAAAATTACTAAATTTTAATTAAAAACAACTTTTTTATCAAAATAATTAATAGTGATTAATTATTAATTTGAGTGGTTTTAAAGTATATTTAGAATATATTTTTACAATTTAATACAATGTTCGTCATTGGATGTAATTTCACATTTAAACCAGACATAAACAAGTGTCAATCTTTTGATAGATATTGTTTCTTAAAAACACGCTTTTTGTTTTAACAGCGGGATTTAATTATAAAATTAATTAATGAAACTTCTATGTTATGAATTTGGTAAAATAGACTTCATTTTTGAATTCAGAATATGAAATATAGCTTGGGTTGAAATTTTGGCATTTTTCTGAAAACTTTCAATTTTTGATGAATAGTAAAACTACTAAGTGGTAGTTAAAAAACTAAATTTTGCATAAAACATAATTTTACCGCTTCTGTGAATGGAATTTCGAAAATCAGATAGACACGGTTGATATCAGTAAGTAAAATGTGGTTCAATGAGATAAAAATAATTTTTTGGTGAATAGTAACTTTTTACTTTTTTACCACGGTTAATAGTAAATAGGGTAACTAAGGGTAAATATAATATAAATATTACCCTAACACATGTCCTAATTCTATTGGATAAGTTTAATGTGACCCAAAACAATCTTAGGAATAAAATATGACCATTTAGGCCCACTTGGATTAGATTAGGACATTTATTATTAATTTATTTAAAGAAGGGTTAAAAGAGTTAAAATCAAAGTTTATTTACTAAAACATTTTTAATATGGGGTTATACATACTATAAATTCGACTATAAATATTCATTAGAAAGATAAAACGATTTCCTACATAATGGTATTTTATTTGAAATTTTTAGACATCAAATAATTTAATTTATTTATGACACAAAGATGATGCAGTAATTATCTTATTAATGAAATATTGACATAATTGATATTATAAATACCAAAATAAATGTAATATAAGACTTTTTATGAATTCCAATAATTTTATAGGTTACTATGATATATTATTGTTGATTTAATCAACTTTTTTCGAACATATAATTCTGTTATGACTTTCACAAAAATCATATATCAAATAGTGTCAAAATTGACACAAAATAGTTTTTAAATCAAATATTATATTATTAATTGTTATTTTATTCCTAAAAATATAAGGTTCGGCCAAATGACTTAGATAAGGATATATGTATTAGTAATAAACAATTTGGGGTTCTTTTGGCATGTTATAGTAAGTGTATTAACCATATAGTCAAAGAAAACAAAAAGACAGGGTAAAAGTTAAATTATTTAACTTAGAGTTAAATCTATTTGATAAGGTTAAAATAATACCCTAAACTTGTCTAAATCTTATTGGTTGATAGGATTTCGACCCATACCCACTTTAGCTTCGAAATAAGACCCTTTGGAACCATTATAAACCGATTTTGACTTTAATATAAAATAATATTTTGAGATATTCCTAAGGTGCCCCTCTCCTCCCTTATAAAAGGAGACCTCCTCCCCTCCTCCTCACACCAATTTGAGAACTCAAGCTCGGCCAACCACTGACAAAATACCTTCTCCACTTCCCTAGAATAATTCTGGAGGTCCTGCTCGTCTTCAAAGACCAATCTTAGTTCCATAATTGGAGGATTCAAAGAGGCGTTTCAAAGAAGAGGTAATATCCATTACCGATCTTTTTCAATTTCATTCTTCTTCAACTTATTCTTCTTTAGTTGTTTCATGATAAAGTAATAACATGAGTATTTCTTATATACAGATATGTTATTATAAATATGAAAAAACTCTAATTAACCTTCTATCCATCCTACGGAAAAAGGAAATCACCGCGCGTGCGTACGTACGGAATACCGTCTTCACGCCGTGGTCTAATCTATTTTCTGCCACCACCTTAATAGGATGGGTATAATGGTGTAATGAGTAACTATATATGATATTTATACTGAAATTGTATACACTTAAACAAAATTCCACGACCATGGGAAAGATATCATCGCTCGTGCGTACGTACGGACTACCGTCTCCACGACGCGATGAGATTCATTCTCAATGATTAACCATTCATGAATGATTATAAAGTATATATAATAAGTACTAATGAAATATATGACCTAATAATGATACTGGAATTATTTATATTTATATGTATTCCATCTACTTAATTCCATTCAATTCAATAAGGAAACGAAAACAGCGTTCATGCGTACGTACAGACTACCGTCTCCATGAACAGTGTATTTCTTTCCATTTAATGATTTATTATATATTTATATTCTGAATATATATATATATATCATGTTTTATATTCTGGAATTAAGTAATAATGATATAAGTAATCATATGAATAATTACAAGTTAAAAACACGAACGACAAATGAGACGATTTCACCCAAAACGCTACTTTAACATGAATTTACAAAAGAACGGGTAATATAAAGTCATAAGTGGACCATATATGATATAATAACAATGAATATGATTCTGGAATAAGTCAATAACATGATTTAAATCATTATACAGGAGGTTGGGACACTTACAAAGCAAGTCAGACCTAAGGTAACGGAAAATATCACAATCTCATTTTTATCCGAGATTGTTTTTACTTTGGTATTTACTGGGGTGTATTTTATCATCCACATCCATGTTTTCCACTACATGTAATATTATTTTCATCCACCTACAATTTTTTTAAATCCAATTTTACCCTTCGATGAGTTTTTAGTAAAAGACATGAAAGGAATCTTTTGTCGTTTTTCGTACGAGGTATTTTTTGACTTTTCCGACAAAAGTACGAGAAGAATGTTTTTTTTAACTTATACGGCATGAATGGATTTTTTAAACATTATTTCCAAGAAGCTTCCTTTACAAGTTTTCAAGTTTATTTTTAATCAACTTCTTTTAGTTTAAAATGGTAGGACATGTTAAGAAATGAAAAAATGTTTTTGAAGTACAAGGGATATTTTCCTCAAGAATGGAGTTCAAGTATTTTATCAAAATTATTTTCCATCTAAGATAATAAAGGGTTCTGTTTTTATCCCTATTATTACATTGATTTTATTATTTTGTGATGGAATTATTTTTAGGAATTCATTTATCTTATATGAATTGTTTTATTATGTCATGATGTTTAATATTCCCATTTTTATTACATGGGTTATGCAATGATGTATGATTTATGATTTTGTGGCACACATAAGAATGGTATCATTATGAGATGGGTGGGACCTATATCTCCCTCCAATGCATTGGGTAAAGATTTTATATCTCATGAGATAGACATGGATGGAATGGTAGGTTATACCGGTTCAGTGAAACAGGACTGAAACGAGGCTAACTCGATTCAGAAAGGGACTTTGTCCACTGAGATAGTCTTGGCAATGAGGCTTGACTAACAAGAAATGATTCTCTATGATTATGTGTGTATGCCACAAAGTTTCGTGTTTTATGTTATGATTATTGGGATTTCATTTCACTACTATGATTTATCCCATGTTATGAAATTATGATCTCTTTTGCAGGTTAAGATTTCCAAAAGTTATGTTCTTATGAATATGAAGTGATTGATTTTTCTTTTGTTTACCCTTACTGAGCATTTGAGCTCACTCTTTTATGTTTTATTTTCCTCAGGATATAAAGAAAGGTTTTCGGTAAGAAAAAAAAGGTAAGATCTTTATGGGAGATATTGAAGATCATTCACCAGGATTAGAAGATTACGTTACAAGTTTCCAAGGACACTAAACTATTACAATCCTTGTGTGTGTGTTTTTGTTATGTACTAAGTATTCCGCAAAATTAATGAAATGTTCATGTATGATAAGCTTCGGGTCTCTATAGTTGGTATCAGAGGAAAGTTTTAGTCATCCTTTGGAAACTAGGATGTGAGAACTTTAGTGAGATCCCTAGAGATATTTCTAAGGTATGTCTAGGGATGTCCCTAAGGTTAAGTATACGTATAGGTTATAGTACTATAATTACGCTAACGATCATATAATTAAACCTAAGATGTTAGATATTGAAGGTACACCCCCTTTATTATGTTGTTTTCCCTATCATGATTTTTTCCTCTCACACTATTCTTTTTGGGTTTTAGACGATGGTTGGACCCCGAAGGAACCGTGTTGATCAATGCAATGGAAAATGCAATGATTGTCCTCCTGAACAAACAAATGTTATGGGAGATGGAGTGCAAAAACTTATTGCTATACTTACACAAGATATGAATCATTCTGGACTTCCAAATGAGCAGATAAGGGAACAATATTCTATTGAGTCCTTCATGAGGCAATGCCCACCTTCTTTCAGTGGGTCTTCTGATCCACTTGTTGCTGAACAATGGATCAGTACCACTGAAAAGATATTTTCAGTTCTTCATTGTTCTGAACATGATAAAGTCATCTTAGCAGTATATCGTTTGGAAGGTGAAGCTGATAAATGGTGGAATCTTATCAAGAATACCAGGCAAAGAGATGAAATTGAGTCCATGGAATGGGACGAGGTCAAGAACTTATTTTTCAATATGTACTTCCCTAGTATTCTTCGAACAAAGATGGAGAAGTAGTTTCATGAACTAAAGAAAAAGGATGATAAATCTGTTGGTATATACGAAGCGAATTTTACAAGACTTGCAAGGTATGCATCTGGAATTATCATCCAACCTGAAAGTAAAGTTGATCGATTTTTCAGTGGCTTAAAACCAAGTCTTCGAAGGGCATTAGCTATAAGAGACTTCAGTAGCTATGAAGAAATTGTACGTTGTTCTATCAAGATAGAAATTGAAGTTGGTGTTACATATCCATCTCATGGTTTTGACAAGAAATGAAAGATGGAGTTCAAGGACAAATCTCAAAATAATGGTGAAAAGAAGATGAATGTTTCCTTATGCACAAAGTGTGGAAAGAAGCATGGTGGAGATTGTCTTAAAGAGACTAGAAAATGTTTTAAGTGTGGAAAAGAAGGTCATCGAGTAGCTGAGTGTCGAAGTAATGGAAAAAGGGATTCTAATGATGTGAATAAAGCAAACACTGCAGAGAACGCACAACCAACACTTCAATGATTCAAGTGCAAGGAAATGGGGAATTATGCTAATAAATTCCCTAATCCAAGGGTTAGTGATGATCGACATGAGCAACCTCTTAAGGCAATGGACAAAGGGAAGTCACATGCGATCACTATTGGTGATGTTGAATATGACAACGATGTGGTGGAATGATTAAGTGTTTATGTAATGGGATTCCAAAATAATGTTGTATCATGGAGTATTGGAATATTTATGTATTGGTCTAATGTGGTATTCAAAGTGATTGAGATATTATGCGCATAATGAAGGTAAAACGAGAAAATGAAATGTTTAACAGTATTCATGAGCTCATGATTGATATACGGACTAAGTGATATCATGGTTTGAGTATATAGATTTTTGAGGATTTTGGTATGTGGAAAGTGTTAACTTTTAACTGCATTCATGTTTTCACTAAGGTATTCAAGAGAATACACGATTAAGGACTTTGAATGTTTGGAATGTGACCAACAAAACATATCTTATGATATATGGGGATCTACGATGGTGTTAAATCTCTGGTAATCGTTTTCACTATGTTATGAGAGTGGACTGCAGTATTATGGATAAGCCTAAAAATTGGAATGGATTATGTTGGACATAAGTTATTATGGTTTAAGGATAGAAGTTTTCTCGATATTATTGATGGGATGTTATAGTAATATAGTTTTAGAAAAAGGACAACCTGCAGGACGGGAGACAGCCTATCGCGTCGGACAAGGATGTGGAAATCGAACCCACAACCGAAGTGCGACTGGCCTTTATCGCCTACCACTGGCCAACAGGAAGTCCTTGGTTAGTAGAAACTAGTTTTATTATATTAATCTGTATGACATATGATGTATAAGTCCATTTTAGGAACTATATATGATTAATCTCACTATAGATCGACTTATGTATATAATTTTTTGCTAACCATTTGTTTGAGACAGATGGAATGACCCGTCATTCTATCACATGATCTACTAACACTTCAAGAATAACAAATTCAACTTCATTTATTTAAGAGATGAAGTGGAAATTGTTAAATGCACGAACACAGTGAGATTGTACCAAAATAAAGTAAGTATTTATTCTAATTCAAATTCTTTAACATTAGTGAAACGATCTTGAAAACTAAAAATGTTGTCCTAGTGATCTTATACATGATGAATCAGGTGGTACCTTAGATCGTCACAAATTTATGGCTTTGTGATTGCTGGCTTTTCCATAGCCATGTTCTCTACCACTCTCTATCAGAACAAGATGGTTAGATTTCTCTTCAATATCCATATTTTCACCTATGTGGAAACCCAGTGATTAGTTTATTTGGGTAATCGTTACATTTCATACTTTAGTTTTTGAAGCTAAGTTTTGGTATTCCTTTTTATGATGTGGGTTTCTATTAAAGAAACTTTCGAATAGTAAACTATTTATAACCCCGACGAATTTCGAGGGAGAAATTCATTTTAAGGGGGGTAGAATGTAACAGCCCGAGATTTTATGAAAACTATTCTTTTTAATGTCTTGTGTTGTACGTTACACCAAAAAGAGCTTGTACAACACGCATCCTTGACTTGCCTTGCATTACACGCAATCACAACCTTCCTCGATAACGTGTGTAGTACGCAATACTGAGTTTCACGAAACAATGATATGCTATTAAAATATTATTAAAACTAGTCGTTATGAATAGTAATAACCACTTTTTAAAATTTTCGAAATTTTAGCTCTCAAAATGGACTTCATTTTTGGATTTGTAATATCGAAATTATCTTAGGGTGAAATTTTGGTACTTTTCAGATAACTTTCATTTTCTAATGAGTAGTGAAAATTACTAAATTTTAATTAAAAACAACTTTTTTTATCAAAATTATTAATAGTGATAAATTATTAATTTGAGTGGTTTTAAAGTATATTTAGAATATATTTTTACAATTTAATACAATGTTCTTCATTTGATGTAATTTCACATTTAAACCAGACATAAACAGGTGTCAATCTTTTGATAGATATTATTTCTTAAAAACACGTTTTTTGTTTTAACAGCAGGATTTAATTATAAAATTAATTAATGAAACTTCTAGGTTATTAATTTGGTAAAATAGACTTCATTTTTGAATTCGGAATATGAAATATAGCTTAGGATGAAATTTTGGCATTTTTCTGAAAACTTTCAATTTTTGATGAATAGTGAAACTACTAAGTGGTAGTTAAAAAACTAAATTTTGCATAAAACTTAATTTTACCGCTTCTTTGAATGGAATTTCGAAAATCCGATAGACACGGTTGATATCAGTACGTAAAATGTGGTTCAATGAGATAAAAATAATTTTTTGGTGAATAGTAACTTTTTACTTTTTTACCACGGTTAATAGTAAATAGGGTAACTAAGGGTAAATATAATATAACTATTACCCTAAAACATGTCCTAATTCTACTGGATAAGTTTAATTCGACTAAAAACAAACTTAGGAATAAAATATGACCATTTAGGCCCACATGGATTAGATTAGGACATTTATTATTAATTTATTTAAAGAAGGGTTAAAAGAGTTAAAATCAATGTTTATTTACTAAAACATTTTTAATATGGGGTTATACATAAGATAAATTCGACTATAAATATTCATTAGAAAGATAGAAAGCTTTCCTAAATAATGGTATTTTATTTGTAATTTTTCGACATCAAATAATTTAATTTATTTGTGACACAAAGATGATGCAGTAATTATCTTATTAATGAAATATTGACATAATTGATATTATAAATACCAAAATAAATGTAATTTAAGACTTTTTATGAATTCCACTAATTTTCTAGGTTACTATGATATATTAGGGTTGATTTAATCAACTTGGTTCGAACATATAATTCTGTTATGACTTTCAAAAAAATCATATATCAAATAGTGTCAAAATTGACACAAAATATTTTTTAAATCAAATATTATATTATTAATTGTTATTTTATTCCTAAAAATCTAAGGTTCGGCCAAATGACTTAGAAAAGGATATATGTATTAGTAATAAACAATTTGGGGTTCGTTTGGCATGTTATATTAAGTGTATTAACCATATAGTGAAAGAAAACAAAAAGACACGGTAAAAGATAAATTATTTAACATAGAGTTAAATCTAATTGATAAGGTTAAAATAATACCCTAAACTTGTCTAAATATTATTGGTTGATAGGAGTTCGACCCATCCCTACTTTAGCTTCGAAATAAGACCCTTTGGAACCATTATAAACCGATTTTTACTTTAATATAAAATAATATTTTGAGATATTCCTAAGGTGCCCCTCTCCTCCCTTATAAAAGGAGACCTCCTCCCCCTACTCCTCACACCAATTTGAGCACTCATGCTCTGCCAAACCCTTCCAAAAACCATTCTCCACTTCCCTAGAATAATCCTAGAGGTCCTGGTCTTCTTCAAAAACCAATCTTAGTTCCCTAAGTGGAGGATTCAAAGAGGCGTTCCAAAGAAGAGGTAATATCCATTACCGATCTTTTTCAATTTCTTTCTTCTTCAACTTCTTCTTCTTTAGTTGTTTCACGATAAATTAATAACATCACTATTTCTTATATACTGATATGTTATTATAAATATGAAACAACTCTAATTAACCTTCTATCCATCCTACGGAAAAAGGAAATCACCGCGCGTGCGTACGTACGGAATACCGTCTCCACGCTGTGGTGTAATCTATTTTCTGCCACCACCTTAATAGGATGGGTATAATGGTGTAATGAGAAACTATATATTTTATTGATACTGAAATTTTATACACTTAAACACAATTCCATGACCATGGGAAAGATATCATCACTCGTGCGTACGTACGGACTACCGTCTCCACGACGCGATGAGATTCATTCTCAATGATTAACCATTCATGAATGATTATAAAGTATATATAATAAGTACTAATGAAATATATGACCTAATAATGATACTGGAATTATTTATATTTATATGTTTTCCATCTACTTAATTCCATTCAATTCAATAAGGAAACGAAAACAACGTTCATGCGTACGTACGGACTACCGTCTCCATGAACGGTGTATTTCCTTCCATTTAATGATTTATTATATATGTATATTCTGAATATATATATATAAATCATGTTTTATATTCTGGAATTAAGTAATCATGATCTAAGTAATCATATGAATAATTACAAGTTAAAAACACGAACGACAAATGAGACGATTTTACCCAAAACGCTACTTTAACATGAATTTACAAAAGAACGGGTAATATAAAGTCATAAGTGGACAATATATGATATAATAACAATGATTATGATTCTGGAATAAGTCAATAACATGATTTAAATCATTATACATGAGGTTGGAACACTTACAGAGCAAGTCAGACCTAAGGTAAGGGAAAATATCACATTCTCATTTTTATCCGAGATTGTTTTTTCTTTGGTATTTTCTTGGGTGTATTTTATCATCCACATCCATGTTTTCCTCAATATGTAATATTATTTTCATCCACCTACAATTTTTTTAAATCCAATTTTACCCTTCGGTGAGTTTTTAGTAAAAGACATGAAGGAATCATTTGTCGTTTTTCATACTAGGTATTTTTTGACTTTTCCGACAGAAGTACAAGAAGAATGTTTTTTTTAACTTATACGGCATGAATGGATTTTTAAAACATTATTTACAAGAAGCTTCCTTTACAAGTTTTCATGTTTATTTTTGATCAACTTCTTTTAGTTTAAAATTGTATGACATGTTAAGAAAGGAAAAAATGTTTTTGAAGTACAAGGGATATTTTCCTCAAGAATGGAGTTCAAGTATTTTATCAAAATTATTTTCCATCTAAGATAATAAAGGGTTCTGTTTTTATCCCTATTATTACATTGATTTGATTATGTTGAGATGGAATTATTTTTATGAATTCCTTTATCTTATATGAATTGTTTTATGATGTCATGATGTTTAAGATTCCCATTTTTATTACATGGGTTATGCAATGATGTATGATTTATGATTTTGTGGAACACATAAGAATGGTATCATTATGAGATGGGTGGGACCTATATAACCCTCCAATGCATTGGGTAAAGATTTTATATCTCATGAGATATACATGGCTGGAATGGTAGGTTATACCGGTTCAGTGAAATAGGACTGAAACGAGGGTGACTCGATTCAGAAAGGGACTTTGTTCACTGAGATAGTCTTGGAAATGAGGCTTGACTAACAAGAAATGATTCTCTATGATTATGTGTATATGCCACAAAGTTTCATGTTTTAAGTTATGATTATTGGGATTTAATTTCACTACTATGATTTATCCCATGTTATGAAATTATGATCTCTTTTGCAGGTTAAGATTTACAAAAGTTATGTTCTTATGAATATGAAGTGATTGATTTTTCATTTGTTTACCCTTACTGAGCATTTGAGCTCACTCTGTTATGTTTTCTTTTCCCCAGGATATAAAGAAAGGTATTAGGTAAGAAAAAAAAGGGAAGATCTTTATGGGAGATATTGAAGATCTTTCACCAGGATTAGAAGATTACGTTCCAAGTTTCCGAAGACACTAAACTATTACGATCCTTGTGTGTGTGTTTTTGTTATGTACTAAGTATTCCGCAAAAGTAATGTAATGTCCATGTACGTCAAGCTTCGGGTCTCTACAGTCTTTCTATATTAATCATTTTAATTTGTATATTTTCAATGAAATATGTATTCTCACAAGAAATGTTTTGAAATTTTTTTGAATGTATATAAATTGGAGGAACCATGTCAATAATTTATGAAATGTCAAATGAAATAAATTTATTATTGTGAAACAGAATTGGATATGAGATAGACTGAAAAATGACATGTAAATTCTTACCAAACTATCATGTGAATTGAATAATAACATGAAACATGTTGATTATCCAAATTCATGAAGGATTAATTCAAAATTTGATTGTTTTAAGTTGTGGATACACTTTCAAGATTCGAATGATCACTGGGGGTGGTGAATTAGTGAACATGGTTTTTATGTTTGTTTAGAAATAACCTTCTCTTCTAGTAAAAATGATTTATTTTTTATCCAAACATTATGAAATTCACACTAACCAAATAAAAAAAATTACATTGTTCAACTCATAATTTAATAATGTTATTCAATATTGGGATTTAGAAGTCATAGAGATAATTTTTCTCATTCCAATTTACCTATGAGTAAAAATGATTAATATAAAACATTAAAACTATTTTGATAATGAATATAAACAATGTTTTTGTTCATCCCTCACTCAAGTTCAGCATGAACATTAAATTCAGTAGTAGTTTGGGTGAAAAAGAACATAGCATCCCCCTAAAAACTATTATTAAGTGCTCATGTGTGTTGAGTTCTTCATCACATTTTTCTCCAACATCTTCTATTCATTTATAGAAGAATGAACCAATTGAATGAAAATTCACATAACTATATGAAATCATTATGTAAATAAATTTTTCTGGATAACTGTTTTTCAATGTATATATAATCATTTCCTTTCCCTCACTCACTATCTCTTTCTCCCCTCACTCTCTATCTATTGTGATCTTCTTGGATCATTTTCATGGAAATGTATTCATAGTTCCCAAAAAAAATATATATTTTATAATAAATGTATTTAGATTTATATATTACACTATATTAAAATTCTAAGACATAAAACACATGTTTTCCATTATTATAACTACAATAAAACATTTAAAAATATTTTTTTTCACTACGATTCATATCCTTGTCTTCAAAAATACCGCTAATCTATTTTATATAATCCCATTCATAAATGAAAAACTATTGTAGATATTCCTCTTTTAAAACAAACATTTCAATCCATTATAATTTATATTAATTAATGATACACTTATAAATATTAATTCATGAATCAACTATGGTTACAATAGCAACCTCACAGTGTGAAGCTCATGTTTCTTCATACACATTTAGAAACATGCATGAGATTTAATATCAAAACTCATGAATTTCCAAGTGTTTATTCAGAAATACTTGATAAAATTAATTTGATTTATGTTTTTGTAAATTTCTACATCACCTTACCTAATTTTTATTATCACAATTTCTTATATATGAAACACTGAGTGAAACAATTAGATTCATTATATCATGGAATTTTGTATTAAATATCCGCAAAGAACACTTCGAAATTATTTTCATCAATAAATATGTTCTATTTTACATTATTTATATAAATTATTGATGATCAATTTTCACAAATCTAACAATGTGTTGAAAAAGTTCATCGATGTATTCATTTTTTTCAAAAGGGGAATGAAAATCCCTCAACTGGAGAAGAACACTCAATAAACATCCACAAATTCATGGATATCTTCATAATATATGGAATAAATAAATTAATTTAATCCACATATTATTTTCATCATCTTGAATAAAGATCCATAATTGTGATATTTATTTTAGTAAGGAGAACCTCCCTTTTAATCAAATGACATTATCTCCTTTCATAAATTCCCAAATCACCAAACAGAATATCTATTTAATATTAGATATATCTAAGTCAATATTTAATAAAATAAAAAAATGAAATGACATATTCAAAAATCATGGAGGACCCATACAAATATGAGGAATGAGTCATACACAAATTTCCCTCCATCAATTTTTCACTAAATTCATGTTTGATTCTTACGTATATGTTTAATGACATACAAAAATACAAGGAATTGTTTGAGGTTTAGTGTCTAATATTGAAACTACTCAAAAAAACCATTGAGGTGATACATTTGTGTACTAAAAAACACTAATATACTCGATGGAATTTTACAATTTTTATTATCTTTTATAAAACACCAAATTTTAGGTTGTGCATGATTTATGCATTGAAATGAAACCCCACACACTTGTCACATTCACTTTGAACGTTTTTTATATTATACATTACTAGTAGTCTCCCAAAACATCATTTAAAAGACAAAAAAAATTTCGACTTAAGATTTTATTATCTACCAAGTAAATAAATTAAAATTGCATCAATATGAATTATCATCAAATAATTAGAAACCTATGACATCTAATTGGTGTATTAAATAAGAATATTGAATGAAAATTTAATGTTATCTAAAAAATAATTGAAAATGTTAAAATTGTAATGTACATAATTTGATTGATTAATCATCATGAAATGATACCAGTTGAGAATAACTTCATGAAAAATAATTTGATCAACACTTCATCACCACATCAAAAAATAAAAAATTATTTTAATAACTTCATCATCATAAAAATTATCATTGTCAAATATTTCTAATGAATCTATTGGATAAAAAATTCAGGCATGAACTTGCACAAAATAATTAAAGAGTTTAGAAATTCACCCTACTAAACTGATAGATTAGAGAATCTAAAAACTCCCTATAAAAAATTCTCCTGTAAATGAGATTCATATATAAATAGATTCAACTTATGATTATTATCCCCCATTTTAAAATAAAAATTTGTGTTTATTAAAATGAAGGATTTATGTTTTCAAATTTTCTCCCCATTTGAAAAAAATTTCAATAAAAAATATGGTAGTGGGGATAAACAAACAGTACCTTAGATATAATATGAGAGATATTGAAATTTAAAAATCAAACTTAGATTCTGAATTGTATCGTTTGAAATTGGTTTAGTGAACACATCTTCCATTTTTTCCATTATTATATCATGTTTTATGCACAACTCATTTCTCTCCCTACTTTCCTTGATGATGATATATTTAATATCAATGTGTTTGGTTCTATAAATTTGAAGAGAATTAATTGATAAATCTATAGAACTTGGATTATCATATCTCAAAAGTGGAACATGAGCCTTAGCCTAGCTGGTGAGGTATCTCTAAGTGCATCCATGTGACCTAGGTTCACATCCAGGTAGAGGTATAATTTCAAGGGTACTGTAGTAGTATCATAGCAGGTACTATAGCAACACTATATAGGAACTAGAGCATGCACTGTAGCAGTTATAGTAGAAGGTATTGTTCGGTACTTTAGCACCCTAAGCTATTCCCCTTGGGCAACCGGTTTGGTATTGGAGTCTTTAAGGCCTTCATGCCACCCAGGCCATCAGGTCATTAAGGCTTTCAGGCTACCTCAAACTACTATAAAATTAAGATATAGCCACGGTTTGGAAATCTGGCTATAATCCGAAAAACCATGGCTATATGTAATAGCCACAGTTTCAAACCATGTCTAAAACCCTTCCAATATCGTAAAAACACAAGCCCCCTGAATAGAATCCCCCCCCCACATAGACACATCCCTTGAACCCCTTGAATGCCCCTTGCAAACCCCTTGGCCCCTACTAGAATCCCTTGGATAGGAGCCCCCCCCACCCCCCTTCGGGACCCCCTTGGACAACAGATCGCCCTCAACAGCAGCCTTATCCCCTGGATAATATCCCCCTCTAATGGACCCCCTGGACAGAAACCCCCCAAACTGGACCTCCCTAGACATAAGCAGCCCCCTACGAGACCCCCTAGATAGCAGCATCCCCCTACTGAACCCCCCAGACAACAACCCCCCTGCTGCCCCCCCCCCGGCACAAACCCCCCCCCCCCACTGCGCGACCCCCTGGATAGTAGTCCCCCCTACTGGACCCCTGTGGATAATAGACCCCTGCAGGACCCCCTTGCACTACCTCTGTTGGACACCCCCTTGCACCCCCTGGACAGAAGGCACCCCCCCCCCCCACATCCCTTGCACCCCATGCACCCCCTTAGCAACCCAGGTGGACCCCCTAGATAGCAACCCACACCCCTACTGAACCCCCTCTTGGACAGCAGACCCACCCCCCCCCCCCCCAGGACAGCTGCCCCCTACTGGACCCCCTTGATAGCAGCTCCCCTACTAGACCCCACAGGACAGCAGCCCCCCTACTGGACCCCGTGGATAGAAGCCCACACCCCCCCTACTGGACCCCCATGGACAGCCCCCCCTACTGGGCATCATCCCCCCTTACACATCCCTTGCACCCCCTTGCCCCCTGCTGGACCCCCCTTGCACCACCCCTGCTGGACCCCCCCCCCCCCCCTGCACCACCCCTGTTGGACCCCCCTACTGGATCCCCCTTGCACCCATTTCCCCCCACCCCCTTTCCTCCCCTCCCCCTATAGACCCCCTTACACACCACCCCTGCAGGACAGCCCCCTCTTATCCTTACCTAGCACAAAAAGATTTGGTTGATAAATCGACAACCATATAGTACAATAGAAACCTAAATCTGGAAATAAATTAAAGTTATTGTATAACAAAAGAAATTAGTAACATTGAATTTTGCATGATACAGTAATATGTTACGCCCTTTTCTTGATCAATATGCTCTCTTATAAGTTGTTCCTACACTAAAAATATGACATCGTGTTATTTTTAGTAAAATAAGAATCACAAAAGTTATTGTTTATTGTTCAGATTTTACCTAAATGTAGAATAAAGCAGTATCTTTTTACGAAGTCTTAATGAAATATGGTGTATTTGTATATATCTAATATAATTTAAAATATCATATTGAATCTAGCTATGTACAGTTAAATTCATGCTATGTGGTTGTGGAATCAACCCACCAAAAGGAGGACATATTTCAGGATCCAAATCAATCTTTATAATCTATAATTATAAAAAGTGGACATAATGGCCTGGATTTTTAAAAGAAAAGGTGTTAAAGCCATTACAATAACAACTTGTGGTATCATACAAAATCTGATTTGTTGAAACTAATATCAAGCCATGATTTAGTGAAATCAATCTGTTGTAAATATGAGGGCATATTTGGAGAAATCTAATCATGAAGAAATGGGGGAGTTAGAGATAGATTGTAATGGTTATTCAACATTATCTAATATTAAAGAAACCTATACATACTAATGAAACCCCTCTGCCGAAACACCATTTCACCACTTCCCCACTACCCCACTTCCCCACCCCCTTCATCCCCCTCCTCCCTCCCCCTGCCCTATAGACCCCCCTGAAAACCACCCCCTGCCCCCACCCTGCAGACATACCCACTTTACCCTATCCCCTCCACCCACCCCCTCCCCTCCCCCTTGCCCTGCAGACCTCCCCCCTGCCTCCATACCCTACATCCCTCCCCCTCACCCACCCCTGACCTGCAGACATCCCCCTACCCCTGCCCCTCCCCCTCCCCCTTCCCCCTACCCTACAGAACACCCCTAGCCTGCAACATCCCCCTAGCCTGCACACCCCCCTGTGAGACAAAAAAACATGGGAGATGCCTGTGGTGTCTCAAATGAGAGGAGTAAGGATTAAAATGGAAAACATAAATGCAATAATGTCAAACAATCTATATAAGCCAAAACTACCACTGTGAGTTTTTGTAGATATCTCACCTCCATTAGAGGGATTTTATTACAAAACCATGACTTATTTATAAAACTAAACAATTATTTTAACTAACACATGATCAAAAATTTCAATTTGATATAAATAAGCTGGAATCAAGAAGGTAGCTAGATGATATTTAAAAAATTCTTGAATTAAAGTGGCTAGGAGAGGGACTCTACCTCAAAGGTGTCAAGACATACATTATAGGATCCTTATATATATGCTCACATTCATAAGCATGGGCTATGTTTTGTTTCTAGTTCTCTGCATATCATGAATCCCAATCCACAGGCACAACATATCATGCGAAAGCATACACACAATAAATCATGTTCTTGTAAAGACATTGAGACAAATAAAACCTCATAAAGATATATTTATAATGAATTATAATAATAAAAGTAATGAGAATAACTCCTAGGGAGGAAGCCGTTTCAAAAGGACCATTAGCGTTTGAGAAATATTATTGGTAAAATGAGGTCTAATGGAAATGTACTCCAAAATCCTGTACTAAAAGGAATTACATAGTGGTTATCGAACAAAAGGACCAAAAGTAGTATTTCATTTAAATTGATTGTAATTACCTCTCAATTTCATCATGGATTATGATTCTTAATTGTGACTTATAGGAATCCTCAAATACCTAAAGATAATAGGTGAAAAAAATGACTAAAATTAATCAGTATACAAGGTGAAAATTCAATAAGCATAAACCAATTGATGGATGGGTGTACTATAGGTGAATATATTAATTAATTAGTAATGTTTTTGTTTAGGGCGACAACAGGTTTAACACTAGCAAGGGACTCTGATCTCCCTTATATAGTGAACATCTATTTTTCTGAGGTTAGGGAGGCTGTGGAACTGGTTTGTAGGAAGAAGCTGAAGGAGGATCAATGACCACATGATGTTTTACCCTACTAAAACCCCCTGCCCCTCCCCCTGCACAACCCCACCTGCACCCCACTTTCCCCCCTAAAGACCCTCCTGGACACTCCCCTCCCCCTGCTAGTCCCCCCATGTTGGGTCTTTTCTATTGGTTTTTTAATGTGGAACCATGGATTATAGATCATCCATGCCCATTTTCCTTGTGAGTATGATTTCTTTATGCTCATAGTGGTTGACCAGTGTATTGATAACCCTCTACTGCATGATCATCATAAGGGAAAGCAGGTGAGGGAGATAGTAGTCATTTCATTAGAATAGAGGTATGAAATTTCTATGTTTGGGTGATCATGGATTCTAGTATAATAATGGGAACTTTTTCTACCCCTACACCTATTAGAAATGTTTGGGGAACCTCACCTATCAAATCTATTGCTTAGAATTACATAAGAGAATTTGAATTAAAATTTGAGTATTTGTTTATGATTATGATGTCTAATATTCCCTATGTTACTCATTATATAATTTTTTAACCATACATAATTCTTAACGGGTTCACCAATCCCTGAAGTTGATTCCCAATGATACAAATCCTTTATAGGCTAGTAACCTGAGTTATTTTAAGCTCATCACCTAAAGAACTTGAGGCTCATCACCCCAGGAATTCCATGCTCATTGCACGAGGAAGGATGGGATAATGATTCATTTGGAAAGGTGAATCATCCTATTCTTATAAAATAATAAATATTATATGTTTAAATAATTCTTGTGCCGACATCTCTATAAATATAAGATCACATAACCCATAAAAAGTATTCCCATGAATTCAACAGAATATTTCCTCATGTTTTAACCAATGATTCAGATTCCTAAAACATGGGTACTCACACTTCATTGATCCATATTCCTACATAAACAATATTCTATTAAAAATTAAAATCTTTTCATCTTGATGGGATCTAATTATGAGGGGGAGTGCTCCATTTTTCTCAAATATTTATCAGTATAATCCCATGAATCATTAATATAAGTATAATAAAATTATTAATAATTATTTTTAGGTTCCCTACAGCATATATGTGCAAGTGATCAATGTCTATATTCATATTCTTCCTTGACCAAGGAAGTGGTTGTTATAAAACCATTTTTTCAAACAATAAAGAAATTATGGAAACATGTTTTTAAAACTATATTCAATTAGAGAATTCCAATTAATGGTTTAGGCAGTGGTAACCTACCTCAACCTCATGACGTGTTGCTTTTGATGACAAAAACTTGAATCTTATTTTTTTTTCCGCTTGCATGCTTATACAACTTCACTTATATATAAGGAAACCTAGATCTTATGTACATATTTCTATAGCCAAATATACACAAGGGGGAACTTAGATATATGTTTATAGTTTCGTATACCCCTTACAATTATACATGTATGAATTTTTCAAATCTATATAGAAGCACAACTAGCTCCAATATATATATTCATACTACCATGAGTGAATATATATAAAGGGTGTACTTATATATGTATATGCCTACCTATAAATACACATGTAAGACTTCTTCAACGACGACTCTAATCCACTTCAACGAAATCCAAAAGGCACTACAAAAATATAAGGAACCCAAAAATCAAAAAAATCCAAAATTAAAATTGGGCCAAAGAATTAAAATGGAATAAACCTTACCCAAATCCAATGTCGAATTTACAGTCTTTGATGGTGGTGGATAGAACCATCCTCACCATAAGAAGCCACCTATAAGAAAATAGTGAAAAAAAGCAGATATAATGACTTCTTATATATAATAATGTGATTGATCCTCCACAATGTTTTTATAACTTCTAAGAAAATATTTTAATTCCATTCTTTAATTAGAAAATGTATTA
Source organism: Viscum album (assembly GCA_963277665.1). Taxonomy (NCBI): domain Eukaryota; kingdom Viridiplantae; phylum Streptophyta; class Magnoliopsida; order Santalales; family Viscaceae; genus Viscum; species Viscum album. The sequence continues at coordinate 535,041,545 of OY728129.1, forward strand.
TGCCTAGATTTTCAGAAATAGGTAACATATAACTTATCTGCTATTAATATATTTGAAATAACATAAACGTTTTTAATGTGAATTTCATATTATATGAGAAATAAGGAAGGGAAGATATCATATTACATAAATCTTTATTTAATAAAGCCATTATACTTCATACATACATTGTTTATCAAATTTATAGAAAAACAAATAGGATAACACAACAACTGCTATAACAAAATGATAACACCCATTCATAGAAAAAAAGAAATTAACAGGTATATAACTAAATGTGATTACATGCCCAAACAACAACTTCATTCTTCCTTCAGATTTCTATATTCTTATCATTATTATGATAAATAAACTATAACCCAAAGGATTAAATCATGATAATTTCACACTTTCACATTAATCCTGGATATTGGTAATATGTATCATACCACAGCATGAGGACCACAATATTCTACAATTAAAAAAAATAACACCAAATACCAAGCCTTGATTAACTCTTTTGTGGGGAACTAAACATCCTTAAAACACAAGACTAGGAATTCAAGTATATTCAATGCATGGTATAATTTCATCGCATTGGAATTCAAGTATCTTCAATGCATGGTATAATTTCATCACATCCTAATCCTGTCTTTGGTAGTCCATATAGGGAACCCTAGTGTCACTCAATGATATTGTAACACACTTCCCTCTGAGACGATCCTCGATATTCCATATAGGGAACCCAAGTGTCATTTGTGGAATAATTTAAGACCACTCTCAATGTGATATAATATAATTAATTCAACCTATAAATCCATATGTCGCATAAAAAGTATTGAAATTCCATTTATAATTCATTTTGTTTCAAATTATCAGAGATCAAATACACGGGGTTTCATGTCTTAACACTTTTATCAGCCATTCCATGTCAATCTAGATGGTCTTGGATAGTGGAACCCATACCATTTTAAAATTCGCTGGATTACATTTGGTCATTTAATTTATAATGAAAATTCATCCAATAAAAAATATGAAAAAGGGACTATGAATATATGCAAACCATTTTACCATTTTTAGATTAACACTAAAATTCAATATTAGGGGCCAACTCAACAGACCTCAATTGGAGGTTCTATTAAAATTCAGTTATATGTATTATGGGATATTAACTGTGGTTGACCCTAAGGGGTGTCTCAATTCGATTTTAACATTCTAGGATGACAAATTTAGGTTTCGAGGACTATCTTAAGCAAGGTGATAACAATTCATTTGATTATATTGGAATTTTGGTTGCGTCATATAGAAATTATGGGGTTTAGAATGACAACACATAGTATAAAATAATGTAATTAATTTAAAAGGTACAATAACATCTACAATAGCTTTGTAGTTCACTCCACATCAAGTATAAGTTTCAGATTCAAGAAAGAATAGTGGAAATCAATGAAATTTTCAAATACCATAATGATAGGGTGTGGGGGTGTCGACCTTGGCACTCAAGGTTTTGAGGCTTGTGGGGGTGAGCCGTCAGGAAGGAAGGGAGGAGGTGGGGAGGCTACTCAGAGTAGCATCATTGGAGGTGGAAGATTGTGGGGAGGGGGGTCGCGGGGAGGAGGCTTTGTGGGTATTGAGGACTGTAGGTGAGGAGGTGTCGGGGAAGAGGCATCGGGGAACGTCGAGAAGGAAGAGAGGAGGTGGGTAGGATGATCATAGAAAATTTTTTGGATGAAAAGGGACACGGAGAGGAGGCATTGTAGAGGGCGTCGATCAGTTTAGGGGTTTTGTGGAGGATGTATCGAGCGGAAGGAAGATGAAATGAATGGGTCGGGGTATTCTGGCATGGATTCGTGGCTTATTATAGTGGTGTATCCACAGATTCCTTAATACGTGGCTTTACAGTTGTGGCTATACCTCAAATTCCTAGTAGTGTCAAGGCCTTCAGGACACCTCAAGGATTTCAAGGCCACATCATATGCATATTCACAAGCAGATTCTACAAGGAACCAGCTCGAGAGGATGATTCAAGAGCAGGGCATATTAATCAAAGTAGGGCTAAGAAATTTTGAAGAATTAGAGGGTATGTGTAGGGTCTTGAAAAATCATAAAAATATATTCTACCCAAATCCCCAAAATAATTGGGGAAAATAATAAAAAAAGGGACACAAATAGGACCGGTCTGCGAACTATTCCCCTAGAAGCGCAACGTGGCCAGGCCCCGTGAGGCACCCCCTCCGTGAACCATTTTCGTTCACAAAATAGAGGTAGATAGCCTCCGCGGTCACAACAATGAATTGGCACCAGTCTAGTTCACCGTCACGAACCACCCCAACCATAGACCGCGTCTACCGGTTCAAGCCGCACCCGCTATCGTTCACGGAATAGAGGAGGAACCCTCTGCAGCCACGATGCACTCCCTGAGTTCGCCTCACGGAGGGGGGGGGAGCGTTCAATACCAACCATGGATCGCGGATTGACCAAGTCAGCTGTAAACCAGGTATTTGGTTATGGGCCTCCACAAAAGGTGTCGTATGGCCACAGATACATCCCTTTCCCCACTCTATAAAAGGAGACCAAGGGGGAATGAAAGGGGGGGGGAGAACTGGAAACATATTCATAGCGATTGGAGATTCGGAAGGAGATCAGTTGAAGGAAGGATTTAGATATCGTAAACATAAAAATTCCCATCTGTGAAACACAGATGGTATACGAATTAACAAGGAATTGGAAAACGCATAATAACTTGGTGATCCGAAAACCTAAAATAACAAAAAAATGAACCAGGAACCATACCCCTTCCATGGATGACTTCCCCATGGACAATGGATTTTTTTCCTCTTTTCCCATTCGTCGCACTACATAGCACTCTCCTTTGTAGGTGAAGCCCCAACCGATGAGCCTCCGTCCAGCACCGCCCTCGGCCGCCGCTGCCCGCCTGGAACCCTCCATGAACCACCCTATTTTGTGGATTGAACCTGAACCTGCGAACCACCCTGGTTTGCTGATGGCTTCTCCAGCCACGTGACAATTCCCCACATGAAGGGAGAAACCTCCCATACCTCTTGGTGGCTCGCCAAATACTTCGGTGTTCTCATTTCCTGAGCTAGTTAAAATTCATCTGATCCATCCAAGTCCTCCATGACTCCATCATTGGCCTATTCACTGGCCCCGGGACGAGGTCTCCACTAGAGCAACCAGATCCGCGTGGTGTAAATTTCAGGCGCATAAGTGTGCCATTTTGAGTTCACATACCCATGGTAAACAGGGGAAATGGATTTTCCCCGACCCATGAGCAGATTCCTGAAGCATTCATGGGTTCACATTCCCACTGTAATGTGGAGTCTGAGATCATGAATCCCCTTTCATCCTCTCCACTTGTTGAGGTTTCCGCGGAGATGGTAAAATATCCATTAGAAGGAATCCCTCATGCACTGCAAGAGAGGAGATGTGCACATGAGAAACCCCTTTCCCTCTCCCGATGGCCTTTGTCACCCAGGGTGTCCATCTCAGAGTAAGCCCCAACTTTCTTGTCCTCCTCAGAGTGTAAGCCCTAATCGATCACCCTGGGCATCCATCTAGGAGTATGCCTCAACCTCATGGGCCACCCTCATGCGTAAGGCCCACTACACTTCTAAAGAACGCACCTCTCGCAACGTGATCCTCTGGTCCCTGCTGCCTCTTGTTTCTCACACCGAGCATGAATCACGTGGGCTTAGAGTAAGCATCGACCATGACATCCTCTTATGGACCTCCTTAGAGTTTAAGCCCCAATACACACTATGGGGCTCCTAAGAGTGTAATCCCCAATCCATTATTTCGAGCTGCCTCAGAGCATAACTCCCAAGCCAATTCGAACTACATGGAATTTGATTGTGACACCTAGCAGGGTACGTAGGAAGCCTCCCTGAGGTTCAAGCCCGACAACTAGTCGATCTAACTATCTTCACATCAGTTCTCCGAGTTGTTCCTAGCACTATCTCAATGAGTCTAGACTCCACAGGGTCATTAATCCAATGAGAAATGGTAATCCTCGGGCCTAAATGATTCTGAATCCCCTGCATCCAGATGACCATTGCCCACTAATGTTAAATACGTGGATACTATGTTTTGGTATAAAACAAAGATTTTCAAAAATATGAATAACTCTTAAATCTATAAGTGTGTCCTGGAACATGCCATAAATCCCCCCCCCCCCAAAGAGTGTGATGAGCCCTACTTCCCATTCACTTGACCAATGTGAGTTCTTAGGAGTCACTAGTCAGACCATACGGCAAACGCCTGCCTTGGGAAAGTAGGACCATCAATCAATAGATACGGATCTGTTGGGCGGTTCGAGGCCTGAAAATACATGAACAAAAAAAAATGGTGAACCCGATGTTAATCATTAACCAAACATGATGAATTTAAACTAATCCCATCATGTTCCCACCTCATGATCTAAAGGAGGGCCAAGCAAGGTCATTAATTACGCATAGGATTATGAGATGCTACTTTGACGGGTTTGCTACTTGTATTTGCTAAAATGTTTTGCAGATACCACTTTCATAAATCCCTTCGATACATTGGCATCACAAAAGAACTCACAAGTGCACATTTCTAACAATGCAAGGATGGGACTTCCTCAACAATGGAGGACCCCTTCACCCACCTAGCGTCTTCAACGCTGGGTTTAGGACGTGTTGATCTGAGAGTACCACGTGAATGGTACACTCCCAACAGTGGAGGCAACCATGCACACCCTCCAATCCATCAAGATTCGCTAGTCACCTGCCCAGCAGTGACCGCAAAGGCGGATCCAGACAGCCCCTGTAGCTGTCTCCATCTATTTCGGCAGTCTATCACTAAAACGGGATAATGCATACCTCCCTTATCATAGGGGGGTGGAAGAGGTCGATGCTGAGGACTTCATCCCCACCGAAAGGTGGTTCCGCTCAAAGTCCGCCACCGACAGACGTCATCATGGTCACGCCATGACCCAACATCCTCATGCCAAGGAGGATGTCTCCCCGAGGATTCAGTCCCATGCTCCCCGATCTATGGCCCCTCTGACCACCCGGCGTGGGTGGAAGACGTACAATCGGGGACCAATCATCACCCTGGTCCCTAAGGAGGAGATCCGCTGCTCAGCCATGGAGACGTACCATGAACAGGCACCTACACCTATTCCCTCCTCCTGAGCCTTCCATCAAGACATGGCGGCATCACACGAGCCGACGCACATCCCCACGGAGCCCCATCAAGCTTTTCGCTCACGCAACACGACACTTACTTGGAAGGAACCTCTACCTTTCCAGGGCCATGAAGCCCACGAGCTTGATATGGTGGCAACACAGCACCTATAGGACCAGCTCATAGAAGTTTCTTCTGATGCCCACTATCTTGACATGGTGGAAATCGACAAAGGCCGCCACCCAAATGTGGCGGAAAATCATAGGCGGGCACGTCTCCCTGCCAACAAAGTCCACCGATTCGATACGGTGGGAAAACAATATATCCAAGTCCAGCTCCCTGCAGGTGCAAGAAAAGTTTTCCACCCCAATGTGGTGGCACACGGAGAGATAAACCGGCGTATCCCAGTATAGGGGCAGATTCGTTCACCTGCCCCGACACAGGATAATTGTCAGTACCCACTGACCACTGGAGGACAAGAGCAGGATATTCCTACTCCTATACCAGAATAGGATTTCATACCCGTTCTAGCCAAATATTTCTCTATACATATCTTGGAAATGATGGAGGAGCAGGTATCTATCCCAGATCATATCATGCAGACATTCCAGCATGTAATTGCATCAGCAGCAACCACAAGGACTCGAGCCTGTGAGCCCCTCACCCAAAATGAGGCGACTCATCTAAGAGATGATATAGCCACCATGGAGCAGATCTGTATCCCTGCTTCTTCCCAGGAGGGTCGCTGGCTATATTCTGTGATGCAAGGGCAACCAGATCAAGCAGTTCCCCTCGTTCCAACTGTGGGACACCCGTTCATCACGGTGGATGCTTTAGAGCAGTAATATATCCATGATAAAAGCCATGATGTTCATCGGCATATCATGGCGGCATCACAGGACCTAATTAGACTGGGACCCAAATAGGGTGAAGGCCATCTCCAACAGCAGACGGTCCCCGTTTCCCATAAAAGAGCACCCCGAACGTGTTGAATGCAGCCATAAAATAAATAGCGGGTTAATGACTCCGCTCTGTTGGAAGCTGGGGTTCCCAACCGCGCTAAGCACACGTCAAAGGCTCAGAACCCAACCAACACATTACCATATTATTGGAAAGACAGTAGTAGTTGCAAAGGTCCTCTCTGCAATGTCGCTACCAGCAGCTTTGAAGGTCCTCCCCTGAGCACTCGTGGGGGCTTCCCCTGCGGGCATATAATGATCGATCATGATACCTCCTATTTTGATGCGAGTCACGGAAACCCTCCATGTGAACAGAAGATCGAGCAACAAGAAGTTCCTCCACTTTCTACAGTCCACCCTGAAGGTCCCCCCCAGGGTATACACTGCAATCACTCTCCATGCAATGGGGCCATAGATTGTGATGGTAGTCCTCGCTATCATAGTCGCAACAACGGAGGCCCTCCCCGTAGTGACGTCTCATCCTAACAAGAAGGCCCTCACCTTGTCTTGGCCTGCCATGAAGGTCCTCACTAAGGGTTATGCTGCAATGGAACTCCTCGCGGCCAGGCATCATATCATGAAGGTAGTCCTTGCCACACTGATAACGGAAGTCCTCCCCGTAGAGACGTCAAGCAACGAGGAGGTCCTCCTCTAAATGAGGTACATTCTGGAGGCCCTCCCCAAGATTTATCCCATAGATATTCTCTATGCAGCCACAATAATGGTAGTCCTCACCATTCCTACAGCTGTGATGGTAGTCCTCGCCACCACGGTGGCCATTGCGACGGTCCTCCCCGCAATGGACCCAAGAAATAAGAAGTTCCTCCCCTTGTTGCGTGGTGTCCGGAAGGTCCTCCCCATGATGTGCGTCGAACGTCAAGCCATGATGATCATCCTCACCATGATGGAAGTTGTTGTGAAGGTCCTCCCTGTAATGATGCTATGCAGCTAGAAGGTCCTCCCCTTATTTCAACACGCCTTGGAGGTCCTCCCCAAGGTGTGCACTGCAAAAGTCCTCTATGCTGTGAAGGATCAAGCAGTAATGGTAGTCCTCTCCATTACAGCATCCATTGCGGAGGTCCTCCCCACTATGACATATTATTTCTACTTGAAGGTCATCCTCCTACTGAGGCAAGCACTAAAAGGACCTCGTATGTCGATGAACTCAGATGGATAGGATCGAGCATGTCAGATTCCCATCTTGTCACTAACGATGCCCTTCTTCGATCATGTTCTGTTACATGGCCGTGTTCATCTTCTCAGCCACCTCTGAATCACCCACATAATGACTCTGTACTTAACGGTCCCACTGCATCTGACTACAGTGAGTGCCTTAGTTGGGCTAACCAGGTGGAGGAGTCACTAGAGGATGAGTATGCCGACATGATGCACCTGAGGAACCGACTGGGCAGGGATGATATACCAGTTATTCTTTGGCCCATGAACACCTCTCAGTTCGACATACCTAAAGAATTGTCGGGAGAATGCGTGCACAACATCCTCTAAAATATATGGATGACCCTCTACTAGCTGAAATCGAGCTTCCTACCCTATGACGGGTATGTAGACCACGTCAGGATGATAGTATACCTCCTGCGTCACATTGACCTAAAGGCCCTTTCCTAGACATGAAAACAACACCCCGAGAGGATCATAGGGAATATGAAGATAGCCTGCCTTTGTGCACTGCACAAGCTGCACCACCTTATCGGCAACACTCCAACGGGAGTCCATATCAGGGGATGGGGGGAACACAGAGCTCTACATTTCACTCCATTTCTCGCCTAGAAAAACCCATTCAGCATGGTGTCTTGAAACGTCATCATGGCAAGACGACAATTGAGTTGACCCCCTGTCCAGGAAAGGCAACACATCCAACGGAGTTGGGCCATGAGTGAGTCCCAGAAGAATTAGGCCCAACAGGAAAAATCCATTCAAAAACTCTTGAATCAGGCCACCAAGAGCATACAACAGGACTCTCGCCTATGAGAGGCCAATCAACAATCTTTTCCTACCTCGCCAGAAGGGACTGATCCACAGGGGAATTCAGCACCAAACCAGGTTTACCCTCGGATGGGAGCACGCGAGATCCGGTAGGTTGCGATAGCCGTAGCCACTACCGCTATCTAGGGTCAACCCCAACCTACAGGTCTGGGGGCATTTTTAACAAAAAATGCCCCCGTACGACCAATAAAACCAGGAAGAGACTCAACGTCCAGGGAACAGAGCGAGCCCAAGACCTCAAGGATGGGGGCATTATTACCCCCACAACAACAACCTCCCCCATGAGAGTCTGTATTTTCTAGTCTAGGGAGGGTAGTCAGAAGAGGTGGTTCCCGGCCTATCCTGTCATTTGAATCTTCATCCCCTTCGAGAGGAAGGCGCACCGTAAGGTTTCATCAAAGAATTCTCTGCGTCACCCTTCGTCAAGAAGTCTGTAGAAAATCCCAGGTCATGAAAGGGAAGGCTGGCTGAAAACTCGGGAGATCCTCCTCCAATTTGGAAGATGACATCCCTTCCACCCTGAAATATGTGTTCATCAACACCATAGTGGCTAACCCCGTAGGTGAAACTTGGGAAAATGTAAATCTAGACTGATCGGGAGGCGACAGTTCCGGTCAGGCTATGACTCACAACGAACCCACTGGTGTGCACACCCAGAACCAGAGTTCCGCCTTAAATATGGATGCCCCTTCATCTAACCTCCCTCCTCTTACCCTAAGAGTTTCCAACAAGGAGTAGAATAAAGGAACGGTTACCCATATCTTGTCCCCTTCTGCCGATAAAAACGAGCCACTCATGCTTGAAGAGTGGTTTGATTGACAGGAAAAAGAGATGAAAGTATTGAGGCGTCTTAACACTGAGCTTCTCTAGTGGAACCGCCTTATTGAATGTGTGTCCCAAGAAGAGCTACATCATACACTCCCAGCAAGTGCACCTCAAAGGCTAAGGCTTTCCCCAGAAAAAGAAGCACGATCAGTTCTCCTGCCCAATGAGCCACCTGGTTCGTCTAGCAACCTAAACGTGGATGACGAATACTAGGATTTCACCCCACATAGGGGGAAACCGGAGCAAGTACACCCGAACCCTCTGAGGGTACCCCGAATGGAAACTGCACCCTTGGTTCCGGCCAATCCAGATCGTCAGGCAATTCCTCGGGCTATGCCTGCCTGGAACCGGGCCCAACAGGATGTAAACCAGCGACTCACCAACAACGTCAAGCCACTAACAGCTCGATTAGAAGCGATGGAAGGTCAACGTGCTACGATATAACCAGAGTGGAAACCCTACCTAGATTGGGTGATAAGGACACTGCCCCCACCCAATTTTGGGAGCCCTGTATTCTCCCTATTCAATGGATCAAGCGATCCAGAGTAGCATTTGATGCACTACGCATCCTATTGCCACCCTATGATGGGAACTCCAGAACAATAAGAAGTAGTGAAATTCAGATTCTTCATATGGACCTTTCAAGGATCCTTCTTTGTCTGGTACACGAGTTTGCCAGCCCAGTCGATAAAGAGCTAGGAGGACCTCTGGCAGCAGTTCCTCTTCCACTTTAGCTCGATGCTGCCAAAACGAATGGTTAGCGACCTCATGAACTGCAAGAAGAGGGAGAACAGTAGGGTCTCTAATTTCATCACTAGATTGAAAGGTCTATCCAATTATCTGAACAGGAAAATGTCTCAGGATGAGATGCTAGCCATATGCATCGATAATCTTAGAGATGAGGTATGGACACCTCTCAGACCGGTGGAGTGCACCACTGGCTTCTGCAATCTCTCGACCATTTCCCTGAGTATTGAGGACTCCCTGCAGTGGACATATTCATAGCCCCGAATAGCCTCAGAGGCTCCTGTGAAAAGATACCCTAGAGCTGAAGCGTCCACTGTCACACTCATGCCGGCCCCTGTGCCCGCTCTGCCGCTCATGCCTCCACCAAATCGTCACGCACCCCCTGAATATTAGTGGCGGACCCCGCCATAATGGAATGATCAACGAGGAAAAAATCGGAACCAGTTTGAGGAATGAATACAAATAAGTCTACTCGCTCCGGGACGATCAAGTCTGCGGCTACTTCATTTCCACCATTAACTGCAACTGGCTCCACCTCCCAGAGCTGAGGAGACCAGAAGAATTCAACCGCGATGACATGCCAGATTACTGCCCCTACCATCGGAGGTGGCAGCACAGTATCTGAGAATGATTCGTCTTCAATTAAATCCTGCAGAGGATGGTAGATTCTGGAAAAGTCCACATGGGACCACACCCAACACATGTGGGATTTATCTCTACCACCGACTCTGACAAAGAGGAGGGATGGAAAAAAGTCACCAGCAACCAAGGGAAGAAATTTGACAACTAGATGACTCGGAAGACTATCAACCGAGAGCAAGGAATACCCCAAGCTCAACTACAGATGCTCGTGTTGCCACCAACATCCCCTGAAGCCGTAGAGCCGATAGCATTGGCCTCACAATCCTCTACGAGCTGGTCATCCGGGCAGTGTCAAAGGAGGAAACAATCGTAAGAGGAGTATTCCGTGACGGGGCCAACGTTAGTCCCGACCCTAAAAAATTTTATTCCCCTGATCATGGCACCACAAGCACCGACCCGCCCACTGGAATTATCAGAGAAAACTGACCAGGTTGACCTGTTAGAGGATGAATTGCCGATTTTTGGTTCTATCAATGTCATCCATCTCCTGTAATCATTCCCTGACGAAGGGTATGATTACGAACCTGAGTTCCTTGCATGAGGAGCTTGGTGGAGGAATCGTAGAGGTAGGGGATACCAGGGGAGGCGCAGACACGACCGAAACCAATCCTACGGCTGGACCCCGACTCAAACCGTTAATATCACGGAAACCCATCGGAGGGCCGTTCATTAGACTCAGCAGAAGAAAGAATGCCCCTCCACCTCCACAAGCGGCCACTTTGGCCTTTTTGTTCTGCGATACCCACCAGAGGAGGAGAAAGTGTCTGGTTGCCTAGTGCGCACAAATAGCCCATCCGAGCCATGTCCTCAAAACACATGAACACCATCAAGGTTCATCCCTATGGCCGGGCCCTCCTCATCAAATGCTCCAGCTCCCAAAGCTCCTGCTAAGACTCTCCCACCAACGGAGAAGCATCGACCACTGGAACAATAAATATGACATTATTAAGCTGCTGGAATCGATACCATCCGAGATTTCAATCCTCAATTCCCAAGGTGTGTCAGTAGACCTCAGGGAGGCGCTTATTGAAGCTTTGATCAGCCCCCAGGAGTTTCAAGCTGAGGTAGCTACCGCCGAGATTTACCATATGGAGAATGGCCTTACTGAATGCAATGCGGTGATTTACTTCACCGATCAGGAAGAAGACACCATCATGCAAGGAAACATCAGACCACTATATGTGTCTGGCATCCTGAATGGTATTGAGATCCGGAAAGTCTTTATAGACAATGGTTCTGGAGTTAACCTCCTTCCCCTACGGACACTCCGTAATCTGGGCTACAGTGAGGACTATCTAATTCCCTAAGCCACAACTTTTATGGGTTACGACAAGAGTGAGCAAAAACCAGTGAGACAGATTAAGCTAAAGACCCATTTTGGTGACCTGGTAGCCCACACGGAATTCCTGGTGGTCCGGAAGAGCACAACATTCAATGCCCTACTGGGAATTCCATGGCTCTATAAGAACATGGTCATTCCTTCATCCTACCCCCAGTGTATCATGTACTGCGTCAATGGACAAAGAGGGAAGTCGTACACCGACAAGGCCCCTTTCGAGCTCTCCGATCACATTACATCGACGCTGGGTTCTATGATCAAAAGAAAAAGAATCTTTTAGTCAATGGCGTTGACTAGATCCCCGCTCCAAATGGCCTGGAAATGGTTCCTGACCACCCCCTCAGGAAGCTTGGTAGAGATTAAGTCTTTCCCATCAACCATGTCGAAGGAAAGAGTTCAAGACCGGACACGCACTCAGATGTCCTGTTGACATCAGCCATAACGGCTGAGCGGGACAGTGTGGGAACATCCGTTGACCCTCAATCGGGGGGCGAAAGATCGAACATGGAAAACCACAACACCTCACCTTCGGACTTCCTAGAACTCATGACTGGAGCTCTCTCCTCGTCAGAACAAGAAGATGAGGATTTGGGAGAAGAAGATGAGGAAGATCTCCGGGATGTGCCTCCTGCATTTGAGGAAGGCTTCTCCACCATGGTGGATGAGCTCAGGGAAATAAACCTGGGTGCCGAGGAAGATCTGAGGCCCACTCTAATTAGTGCAGCCATGTCTTCCGAGGAACACGAAGTATATACCTCCTTCCTAAGGAAACACCGGGATGTCATCTCCTAGAATTACACAAAAATGCTGGGACTCGAACCCGAAGTAGCGACGAATCACCTGGGTCTTCCAGAAGACCACCGGGGTTACAAACAGGCCTCCAGAAGGACACATCCCTCACATGCCACCAAAATAGAGGCTAATGTCGATATTCTCATTAAAGCATGATTCATTCAAGAGCTCTAGTACCCCATTTGGTTTTCCAATATCGTCTCCTTCAAGAAAAAGAATGGGAAAATCCACATCTGAATTGACTTTAGAGATCTTAATCGGCATTTTCTGAAAGATGACATCCTAGTTACAATCACTGAGTTGTTAATTGATGCAACGGCTGGGTATGAGGCTCTATCCTTCATGGATGGATATTCTAAATATAATCAAATAAGGATGGCCTGAGAAGACGAAGAAGCCACTACCTTCAGGCCCCCTCACGGGGTATTCCGTTACAGGGTAATGCCCTTTGGTCTCAAGAATGATGGTGCCACATATCAGCGTGCCATGAATTGGATATTTAAGCCCTTCTAGGGGAAATTTGTTGAAAGTTACATGGATGACCAAGTGGTAAAGTCCAAACAGCGCTCGGATCACCTATCGGACCTTGAGACCGTCTTCAACAAGCTCTGATAGTATAGCTTGAAGATGAACCCCTTGAAATGCGCCTTTCAAGTTATCTTAGGGAAATTCCTTGGCTTCGTCGTACGCCATCGTGGCATCGAAGTCGACCCTGAGAAGAAGAAGGCTATCTTGAGCCTACCACCTCCATGAAATCTCACTTAGCTGAGGGGATTCCAAGGACACCTAGCCTATATTAGGCGGTTCATAGCCAACCTGGAAGGCAAATGTTTTCCTTTCACCAGGTTAATGAAGATGGGGGTCATGTACCAATGGATGAATTACTTCCAAGAGGCATTCAAAAACTTGAAGAAGTACCTATAAAGCCCACCGGTGCTCATTCTCCTAGTTGAAGGATGACCTCTAATTCTATATGTTACAGCCCTAGAGCGATCACTGGTAACCTACCTCGCACAAAAGAATGATGCAGGAAGTGAAAACAGTCTCTATTACCTCAGTCGAACCATGATTAATGCCGAGACTCGATATTCAAATATTGAGAAGAGCTATCTGGCCTTGGTCTTTGTGGTTCAAAAGGTATGACATTATCTAAAGCATCATGAAGTCCATTTGATCATGCGGAGTAACCCGCTCGATTAAATCCGTAGTCACCCGATGCTAACCAGATGCCTATCCCGATGGGCGGTCATCCTGCAACAGTTCGACATCTAGTTCGTGCCTCAAAAAGCTATCAAGGGTCAGGCATTAGCAGAAATTCTGGCAGAGAACCCTTCAACAGGGACCACTACACTAAACTCCGAACTACCTGATGAAGATATCTTATCGATCCAAGAGGAGTTCCCAGCATGGGAAATGTACTATGACAACACATCCCGAAGCCGCACTGGGAAGAGGATGGAGGATTCCATATTCAACAAAGTGGGTCTGGGGATAATACTCGGGTCCCCAGAAAATTCATTTTTTCTATATACCTTCCTCCTGTCAGAGGGATGTACAAGCAATGAAGTGGAATATCACGCTGTCGTTGCAGGACCAGAGCTCTCACTCCATGCACAAGTACAACACCATAAGGTAAAAGGTGACTCGGAGCAGGTCATCAAGAAAGTCAACGGTGACTATGCAATTTAAAAGGAGGAGCTAATACCCCTGTTTGACCATGTCAGAGGGCTAATGGCAGAGTTCTACACAGAACCAACATTGGATTATATTCCCTGGTCCCAGAACGCAAAGGCTGATGCATTATCCAATACGGCCACATCCCTAGCAGACCCAGACCGAGATGAAACAGTCATCATTATTGCTCTCCGTCGAATGGTATTTCTATTTGTTCAAGCTATGATGGAAGAAATCCACGAAGTCAGTCCTGTCCCCGAGCCATATGCTCCTCCCACCGGCTGGATGATCCCCATCGCAAACTACCTTAATCAAGGAGAGCTTCTATCAGACAGGGCTGAACGAGAGAAAATACAGAGGAGGGAAATCAATTTTGTCCTATATGGTGGCATAGGCCAACAAGAGGTCCTCTACAAATGAGGCCTCAATGGAGTGCTCCTCAGATGCATTGACGAAGAAGAAACTGCTACCGTCATGACTAAATTTCATGTAAGAGTGTGGGGATCACATCAACCAGGGACCAAGCTTTCCCATCAGGTTCAAAGGATTGGGTACTACTGGCCTACAATGGCACGAGAGTAAGAGTGTTTTACCGTGAAATTCCACTCATGCTATATTAATTCCAACTTCATACACCAACCCCCGGAGCTACTTCATCAATCTAAGTACTCTCGGCCATTTGTCGTTTGGGAGATGGACGTTGTGGGACTATACCATCTCGCCACGGCCAAACATCTGAAGTATATTCTCATGGAAGCCGACCTCTTTTCCAAATGGGCAGAATTCATACCCCTCAAGGAACTTGGGGAATGAAATATTTCCAGCTTCGTGGAGACCAATATCATCACAATATATGGTGTCCCTCATACAATACTGACGGACAACGACACCAATTTATGCTACGTCGAGTTGGAAAAGTTATACCATGAGTATGGTATCAAGGCTAACCACTCATCCAGCTACCATGCAGTTGCCAACAGACATATAAAAGCTTTCAACAAGACCTTGTCCAACATCCTCCAGAAAATGGTGGATAAAGAGAAGAAGTCATGGCCGAATAAACTCCCCCATGAATTGTGGGCTTATCGAACTACAATCTTCACCGCTACTCAATCTTCCCTGTATTCATTGGTGTAAGCCACATAGGCGGTCCTTCCCATTGAACTACAACTTCCCTCACTCCGTGTTCCCATCTGTGATCAATTATTCGATGATGAGAAGTCAGAAAAGCAGCTAGGTGAATTGGAACAGCTGGACGAGAAGCGGCTGTAGACTCTGCACCACCGGGAAGTTTACGAGAATCGGATCGCATGAGCCTTCAACAAAAAGGATTTCCTCTGGTATTTCTTGGAATGAGAATTAGTGCTGGTCCTCCGGACCCCAATGATACCCGACAAGAAACCTCCAATGCTGGAGCCCAAGTTGGAGGGACCATATGTTGTACACAAGGTCTACTACAATAGAGCATATGACCTGATCTCCGTGGACTATCAATTCAACACAGCTCCTACCAATGTGAGATTCCTGAATAATTATTTCTCATAGAGACCAAGAAGTATCCTCGTGCTTAACGCACAATGATAAACTGCATGGACGAAGAAAAAAAAATAGATGTATTCATTGTTCGAGCTACATGACGTTAAACTTCCATGCACCCAACAGTCCAAACTCTTTGAACTTAAACTAAGAGTATTTCTTCCTCACCGCATGACATTAAACTGCACGGACATGGTCATTTAAAAATTCCATCTTCCCCTCTGTACGGACCAAACCTGCACGAGGTGTATCGTCTTTCATATAACTATAGGAGGCTTGATTCCTACCCCCGTTGGATATGTCGTGACACCAGAATTTCACACCCTGGCCCAGTCACCTGAAAAACTAAAAACAAAAAATCCCATTCCCCCGTGTACGGACCAGACTTGCACAGGGTGTATTCATGTCCTCACTGCATTAAGTTAAATTGCAGGGAGTTCTTCCTTACCTCATGATGTTAAACTTCACAGATAAAAAGAGTTGAGAATGCTCACTTCTCCTATGTACGGACCAGACCTGCATGAGGTGTATTTATCGTCCTCACCGCATGATGTTAATCTATGCGGACCCCCTTTCTTTATTTTCATGTTGATTCACCTACGTCCTCATTGCACGATGTTAAACTGCATGGACAAGATGATTCAAAAAAATTCCCTCTTCCCCGTGTACGGGCCCGCCCTGCACGGGGTGTATCATCTTTCAATGAAATACGTATGGCTTGATTCTTTCCCTCGAAGGATATGTAGTGACCCCGGGATCCCCTATCGTAGCCCAACCACTCCCTAATAAATGCCTTCTTCCCCCCCGTGTATGGACCAGACCTGCATGGGGTGTATCCGTCGTCCCCAACGCACGACGTTAAACTGCGCGAACAAGGAGTTTTAACAATTCCCCTTCCCCCATGTACGGACCATCACTACATGGAGTGTACTTATTTCAAATAACTATGTGTGGCTTGATTCCTGCCCTCACAGGATATGTAGTGATGCCGAGGATCCCCATCCGGGCCCATACCCCTGAATAAAAGATAAAAATGCACTTCCCCCCAGGTACGAACCATACCGGCACGAGGTGTACTTCTCTTCCATACCGAATGACGTATAACTGCACGGATAGAATGATTTAAAAATGCTCCCTTTTCCCTGTGTATGGGATAGACCTGCATGGGGAGTATTTTTGCATCCTTGCCGCACGACGTTAAACTGCATGGATGATGATGTTAAAAATGCCCCTTCCCCCATATATGGACCAGACCTGTAACGGGTGTATACTTCTTCCTCACCAAATGACGTTAAACTGTACGGACTTCGTCCTCACCGCATGACGTTAAACTACACGGACTTCATCGCGACCCACCCAAGACACATGGAAATACGAGATCGAGATACTCCTTGCACATTTGGATGCATAATTTCTATATATAAGACTCCACGACCCGGATAATTATGGATCTTCATAACCACTCATGTCCATCAGAAGTGGAAATTCATCAACTCGTGGAAACCGTTGCATGACTTTTCATACCATGCCCTCAGTGGTTCTGTATAATGATAGCCCCTGGCTCATCTACCAAAGGCAAGATTTCCACAGGCGACACTCTTCCTAGCTCCGTATTCTTATCGGCCTCAGAGCCCCAAAACCAAAACTCCTAATCCATAAGTTTATGGCGATGTGGTTTATAAGTTCATTACCCTTTTCACATCAAGGTGTTTCAAGGGTATCCCTATCTGGCTAGACTATGTGTCCATTAGTGTTTCACATAGCGACCTACATCAACGAACATCAATCCAGTACTAGGCTACTTTGAATCAATGGACAATTACAGTGATGATGTTTCTTGTATACCCAGACACCATTATCCCCACGTGCCGAACGCTGCACTATGAGAAATCTTGGATTCTTATAACCATTCATGGCCACCGGAAGTGGGAATTCATCAACTCGGGGACAGCTTTGTACAACTATGCATACCATGCCATTAGCGGCTCTGCATAATGATAGCCCCTGGCTCTTCCATCAAAGGAATGATTTCCTCGAGCGGTACTTTTCCTAGCCTCGTACACTAACTGGCCTCAGAGCCCCCACACCACGCATCCTGATCTGGGAAAACTCAATGTTGCAGTTTACAACCTTCATCCCCCACCATGTTCCAAGTATATCAAAAAATGTTGACCCAGTTATTCTTTGAGTGACCACATCAATAGCCACTCAATGGTCTAAGATCTACGACATCTAAACTAGGAGTATCACGTCCTTACCGCACAATGCTAAACTGTATGGAGTAAAGGTGCACCCCCGCGTACAAAGGAAATTAGTGTAGGAATCTCTCTAAGCTTTGACATCAACTAGGGCCGAGTATGCCTGACATGTCCAGACATTTTTCCAACCAAATGACATACTTCATGACCCGGAAAATTACGTAACCTCATAACCATTCATGGCCATCGGAAGTGGAAAGTCATCGACTAGTGGACACCCTTGTACGACTATGCATACCATGGCCTCAGCGGCTCTGCATAATGATAGCCCCTGGCTCGTCTACCAAAGGAATGATTTCCATAGGCGATACTCTTCCTAGCTCCGTATGCTTACCAGCCTAAGATCCCCCATATCATCTCTCTTGATACATGAAGCCCCAAAAACATGATTTACACCAATCAACCCCCCCCCCCCACATCTAGGGCATTTTGAGGTATTCAAGCGTAATTATATTCTGATGAAGAGTGGACTTTGAAACTACGTCCTCACCATATGACATTAAACTACACGGGATATCATGGCTGCTTGGCACAAAACTGCAAAGGGCAATCATTAATAATCTAGGGAAATGCCTCCAACTGCAAGCCTTTTCACTGGTTAAAAACAATTCCCCCGTCCTCATTTCATGATGTTAAACTGCATAGTAACCTTCAAAAATTCCTCTCGTCCTTGCCGCATGATGCTAAACTGCACAAAATATGTCCCAACCACATGATGATAAACTAACCGGTTATTATTGTCATGGGTTCAATGAGAAACATAGGCTTTTCTCCATCCTTCAGTGCATGGGTCAGACCTGAATGAACCACCGCCTCACACCATCATGAGAAAGAATTACTTAAACCATTCTCAGAAAGTTCAGTCTAGATATTTACCCCTTATTCAGGCACCCTCTCACCATAAGCAATACTCTGTACTAAGAAAAATAAAGGGCCAAACTCTCATAAGACACCCCTGGTGGTCCCAAATCTCATCTTCCTTGAAGTTGTTAGACTATCAGAAGTGGATAGTCTTTGACATAAGGAAACCTTTGTACGACTATGCATACCATTCCCTCGGAGGCTCTGCATATTGGTCTCCCATAGCCGTCTACCAAAGGCAAGATTTCATTAGGCTATGATTCTCTCCATGCGCCTCTTGGCCTATAAGCCCCCATTTCTATCCCAGGATTCAGAAACCCTCTGAGCTACAGTTTTCTAACCTCTTCCATAATACTACCTAAATGTGGAGGAACGTCTTTGACAAGATTACAGAGATCCAGAAGAAGTTGTTCCATTTCAGATGATGTACAAGCTGCATGACTTCAAACTGCACCAAGCCCCAACTGTACTTTACGGTAGATAAATGCATAAGACGGGATCCTTACTTCCACACTCTTCATTGATAAAGATGTTCTCAAAACCTTTCATACATCACATACCCTTTCCGAGCCACCCCTAGTGGTTTTCATTTTTTCCAAACCACCCATCGTGTTTTCCATGAGCTGGACTTCCATGAAGTCACCTGGCCATCAAAAATGGATAAGTCATTGACTTAAGGACACCTTTTCATGACTATGAATACCATTCCCATAGCGGTTCTGCATATTTATCGTCCCTGGCCCGTCTAACAAAGGAAAGTTTTCCTTCGGCAACGCTCTTCCTACCTCTACATGCCGACACGGCTCCTATGCCATTGAAATTTAAACATGTTTCCCCCAAGTGTGTCAGAAGAGTATTGAGACATATTTTGATCAGTTGAACCCCATTGGGGCCCTCACCCCTCCATATTTGGTCAAATCTGTTCGACCGAAAACATCAGTAGTGATATTCTTGATGACATGTCTTTAAACCACTCACAAAAGGAAGAGGCACAAAGCCTGTTAGGCTGAATACCCGAAAAGGGTGACCTAAGAAAAAGATGGGTTATACCTGCTGGGTCCACACTAAATAGGCCCAAAAAAATTCAGGGCATTAAAATAAAAAGTCAAAAAGTTTGCGGGGTTTTCTTACGTAAAACTAGTAGTAGTCAGACTATGCTCATTGGACCCATGGTCTAGGAAAAAGTTAAAGCTTGTTTTCCTGAGTTATGATTAATTCTGATTCAGTAAATTTCTATTTTCACAAAAATTGTTCTAAGAAAAAATAAAATTTCACAGGAGCAAGTGATTTACAGAGACTGTGTTTCGTTTGAACAAAAAAAATAGGGAGGACATCCATAAGCCGGGGTCTCTCCTTCACACAAAAAAAGGAGGGTCTAGGGACGTTATCCTAAACACCGAAGCCATAGAACATGAGCCGATTTGATAATGGATAACTTAGGAACATAGGAGAGAGAAGGTTCTTCAATACACCATCATCAGGAATGATGTGCCGACTAGGGTCTTATTTGACACCCTCTGCTCTGTGAATCATAGTTGAACATCTCTCTGAGCTAGTTGAGAGCGGCTCTGTAGCAGGCCTTGGCACAGAACAAGGGGGAACCATATTTTCTCCCTGCACAGTGGGATCCTTCATAATAAAAATCTGCAAGGAGGCCTAGGAGGATTGTTTACGATGACATCATCACGTGAACTAGCCCTTCATGAGATCAGTCTGCGAAGCCCTGGCCCGCAGTGCATTGGGTCAAAAACTACGAACCAAGTCGCTCCGTGGAATTTCAATCTTGAGTTTAAGTGATTAAGTTCGGGAGACTCAAAAATTTTTAATGTTCAAGATATTTTTAGTCCGTGGAGCATGGAAAACGCGAAGAATGTTCATACACAGCCCGTCATCACTTACTTTTTAATAAATTAATAATAATGGTTCATGGTTGGGACGATGGTTCACGGTTGAAGGCGACTGCAAAGAAGGAATGGTTCGTGGAGGTCAATGCTGGTTCGCGGATGAGGCACTTCGCAGAGGAGTGAACACGCGGAGGCGAAGGGGCTCTGTTTTCGCGAAGAATTCAGTAAAGGACAAGTGAAGGGCTCTCCGTATTTATAGGCGTGGTCCCCTACCAGGTCCACCTCTCTACCGTAAACCATCTTAGTTTCAGGACCGCTTTGCATCGGAATGGAATCTTATTCGTTCCAATCAGAACCCATTTTTATGGGAGGATTTTATAGGGTCCTGAGAAATCCGTAATGGAGATTCTACCCAAATCCAATAAAGAATTGGTGAGATAATCAAATAAGGGACACAAACAGGACCAGTCTACGAACCGGTCCCATGGAAGCACAACGTGGCCAGGCCCCGCGAGGTACCCAATCCACGAACCATTGTCGTTCGAGAAATGGAGGTGGAGACCCTCCGCAGTCACGAGGCAGGATAGGCGTCAGTCTTGTTCACCGTTGCGAATCTCCATAACCGTGGACTGCGTTGACCGATTCAAGCCATACCCGCTGTCGTTCGCGGAATAGAGGCGAAACCCTCCGCAGCCACGTAGCACTCCCTGAGTTCACCTCGCGGAGGGTGGGGGAAGCATTCAATAACAACCGTGGATCACAAATTGACCAAGTTAGCTGTAAACCAGGTATTTGGTTATGGGTCTCTGCGAAAGGTGTTGCGTGGCCACATATGCATCCCTTTCCCCACTCTATAAAAGGAGACCAAGGGGGAATGAAAGTGGGGGGAGAACTGGAATATGATTCGGAGGGATTGGAGAATCGGAAGGAGATCGGTAGAATGAAGGCTTCAGATTTCGCAAATAGTGAATTTCCCATCTACGAACCACAGTAGGTATAAAGATTAACAAAGAATTGGAAAACGCATAATAACTTGGTGAACCATGAACCTATAATAACAAAAAAGGGTGAACTGCGAACCATACCCCCTCCACAGATAACTTCCCCACATACTAGGGAGTTTATGCCTATTTTATCATCCATCGCACCACGTAGAACTCTCCTACGCAGGAAATCCCTGACTGACGAGCCTCCGACCGACGCCACCCTCGGCCACTACTGCCCACCTAGAACCCTCTGCAAATCACCATGGTTTTCGGATTGAACTCGAAGCTTTGAACCACCCTGGTTCCAGGAAGCCAATCAGTCCACGGACCACCCTGGTTCACGGACGGCTTCTCCAGCCATGTGACACTTCCCCACGCGAAGGGAGCCACCACCCATACCTCTCAGTGGCTCGCCAAATGCTTTGGTGTTCTCATTTCCCGAGCCAGATAAAATCCTTCAGATCTAGCCAAGTCCACCGTGACTCCATGATTAGCCTATTAATCGACCCCGGGCCGAGTCCTCCACCAGAGCCACCAGATCCGCATGGTGTAACTTTCAGTCGCATCAACGTGCCATTTTGAGTTCCAATACCCACGGTAAACAGGGGAAAAGTGGTTTCCCGGACACTTGAGAAGATTCCCAAAGCATTCCTGGGTTCACATTCCCATGGTAATACGAAGTCTGAGCTCGGGAATCCCCTTTCTGCCCCTCCACATGTTGAGGGTTCCACACAGATGGTAAAATATCCATTAGAAGGAAGCCCTCATGCATTGCAATAGAGGAAATGGGCACAAGAGCACCCCATTTCCCTCTCCCGTTGGGCTTTGTTTCCCCGGGCGTCCATCTCAGAGTAAGCCCCATCATTATGGGCCTTCTTCGAGTGTAATCCCCAATCGATTGCCCTGAGCATCCATCTAGGAGTAAGACCCGACCTCATAGGCCACCCCCATGCATAAGCCCCACTCCACTTCTCACGGATGCACCTCTCATGACGTGATCCTCTGGTCCCTACTGCCTCATGTTTCTCACATCGAGCATGACTCACGTGGGCTTAGAGTAAACATTGACCATGACATCCTTTTATGGGCCTCTTCATAGTGTAAGCCCCAATCCATTATTTCGGGCTGCTTCAGAGCGTATGTCCCAAGCCAACTCGAACTATGTGGAATATTATCCATGCCCCCTAGGTAGGGTATGTAGGAAGCCTCCCAGAGATTCAAGCCCAACAACCAGTCGATCCAACTATCATCACATCAGTTCACAGTGTTGCTCCTAGAACCGTCTCAATGAGTCCAAACTCCACGAGGTTATTAATCCAATGATGGATGGTAAACCGTAGACCTAAATGATTCTGAATCCCCTACGTCCAGATGACCATTTCCCACCAATGTTAAATCTATGGATATTATGTTTGGGTAAAAACCAATGATTCACGAAGATATGAATACGTCCTAAATCTAAAAGAGAGTCATGAAACATGCAATAATTCCCCCCCCCCCCAAAGGGTGTGATGAGCCCTAATTTCCATCCTCTCGACCAATGTGAGTTCCTAAGAGTCACTGGTTAGACCATCTGGCAAACGCCTGCCTTTGGAATGTAGGTCCATCAATGACTGGATACAGAGCCGTTGGGCATTTCGAGGCCTGAAAAAACTGGAATGAAACAGTATGGCCTTTCCATCAGTATCGGGCATGTGCATTTCTGCATAGGATAGGTAGCTGAATAGCCATGTAAAGATGGAGATCAGATCACAATGTAGATGTAGGGGAGGGGCAGTTTCAATTATTCATCGTCTATATGATTTACTTAAGACCTATGGGTCCTGTAATGTCTATAAGCCTATGGACAATGTAATATCTGAGCCAATTCCTTGAAATGGTTACCCCTCATCCCATGAAAAGATGGTTATCAGAAATCAATAAAAAAGAAGGCATTCGTGCCATTGAAGCATCTCTAAAGAAGTGGTTTCAACTTACCGTCATCATTAAAATATTTTAACAAAAACATCATGAAAATTAGCAGAGTTGAGGAATATGATATAGTCATATATTACACCTAAGTAGTGCCAGAGGCATAAAAATTAATTTTTTGGGAGTGCCAACAAAAACATCACTCTCTTTGGATGAAATATCTACCATATGTGGATCATCTATCATCATCAAATCCATCCAAATCTACAATTGTATACATAAATAGATTAAACCTTTACATTAATTAATTTTTAAATTCATAGTTTTTTTTCCATTTATGTAGTATAAAATAATTTCTATACTATTGAAGTTAGGACCATGTGGATCACTCTGATATTTGTAACAAAGTGTAACAAAATTTTCCATGTCTATCTTTGATGATGATATAAAAAATAGACATAGAATAAGATTTTTTAAAATACATAGACAAAGTTGTTTTCATATTTTTCTTTTTTAAAAACAATTCCCACTAAAATGTGATTAGACATAGTTATTAAATCCATTATTATAACTATTTTTAATGGTTAACTGGAATAATTATCTTTAGATTGAAAGATGTTCTCTTTTTCATGACAAATGTTTATGCCATGAAATTACTTCATTGGTCGATTAGAGGTAGTTTAATGAGGATTAATAATATATTTGGAAAACAAATAGAAATATTCTCAATTATTTTAATGAAATAATTTATCATTAGTATATAAAAAAATATGATTGATACATATGTTTTATATTTAATACCGAGATATCCATCCAATCACCCTTTTGTGAAATTCAACATCTTCATATTTGTTTATGGATTTTAATATGATGATCATGGGTCATTTACATCCATTATAAATCAATATATAACTTGAAAATAAATATATAAACATATATAGGAATTCAACCACACATTTTCTCAATGTAAACCGTTTATTATAATTACCCATTTTTATTGATTTTTTGATATAAATTTAGAATATTTTATATTTAATTAGTATGGAAATAAAAATAAAAATTCAAATATTTTTATACCTTGTAAATTGTTAAAACTTATAATCAAATTATACCCATTATAATTTTAAAAAGGACATTCACACTATTCATCCATTATTTATCAACAAATATAGAATTTCATTGTATTTTTTTGGAAGAAACATATTGTTCAAATCACATTACTATCTATAGTTTTGGGAACATACTCAAAATACACATTCAAATGATTTTTTCCAATTATTCATTCATATAGTCAATAAAAACATTTTTTTAATTTTTTTCAATATATTTATGTTATAATAGGGGGAACAATGAAGTGTGTTCTATTTTCCTTCGATTTAACTTTATTTTTACCCTTGAATTTTGATCACCAAAAGGTTTTTGTTGTGAATATTATTTTATAGCCTTAAATAAGATAAATTTTTTCATTAAACATAAAATAAAATTGTTGAAATAAATTCTCCAACCTATATGTTATTTCAATTTTATATTTTGTTGAAACATTTTGAAACCATTTTAAAAAATCACCATCACTTATAGAACATGCTTCTTCATGTATAAAATATTCAATTTAATTTTATTTGATAATCACATAAGATGTATCATGAATTAAACTAGTCTCTTTGATATAAATTCTATATCTTTTTCTATTATAATGTTATGTAGGAAAACTATAAACCACCAATTTTCTCAAACATAATGTTTTTCAGTATTTACCTGTATAATGATAGGGGCATATAATAATTTTAGATTCATAAACCATGAAGTATTATTTTAGTATATATCATGTGGACTCAAATTAGAAATTGTTCTATAAATATAATGATTTTGTATATGATCCTCTTATTCAATTTAATTTTAATAATAAATGGGGTTATATTTCACAAGTAGCATAATTAGATCCATATCTAATAAGTGTATGTTATTTAGTTATGCTATATAATTTTTATATAAATTATATGATGAAATTAATTCATAGTGAATACCATTTTTCCAAATATATGATTCAAATAAAACATTAGTTTATGCCTAACTATTATCTATGTAGAGTTTCTTCATGGTGAAATGACACTTATTATTTGTAGTTCATCAAAAACTCATGATCCTTATAATCTCTATAGATTTATGTAACATAAAAATAACTCCAATAATGTTAGAAATGTAGTCATTAAATTAGTTTCTATTTTTATATTTATTTATTGGTAGGTTTTTCTGAAATCATATTTATTAATAGTTTTTTAGGTCTATGTAGCTATTTAATGTATAAACTACAAATAATAAGTTGATTTAATTTCTAAATTCTTTTTTTTGGGTGAATTTTCAATCTTCTGAATTTTTAATTTTAAGGATATTAAATCCCTATCTATTATCATCATTATCACAGTTCAAAGTATTTCTATATTAGTAACCTTATACATATTACCCTATCTTAGATAATTAAGCATTTCTCTCAATAATATATTTTCTCCTTTCATTTATTGATAACATAATTTTTTATTATTAGCGACTAAATCAAATCTAGTCATATACCCTCTCCTTAAAACCCTTCTATATTTTTGTCGCTTGTCCAACAAAACTTTATTTTTAAACGTGCCGTCATAATTTCCATCCCAATGCTGAGAAAAACATATCATCTTTTCTTTCTACAAATTAAAATAGTTATTGTTATTGTATTTCATCTTTTATTTACCAATAATTTTTTAAGAATAAATTCATTTTTTTACCCATGATTTTCAATGGTCACAAAGATTAAATTATACACATATATATTTTTGATTTGATTTTAATTACAATTACTTTTTTTGGAGTGTGTTATCTATAGAATACCCTATTTTGATGCTTTTCATGATACTCCAATAATAGAATATTTATTGTTTACTTGTACATAATTCTCCAAAATCACTTATGTATTATAATTAATACTTTATTAAGAAATTAAAAGGAGGGAACATTAATTTATCCTGGTAATAGGTAGGTCACAAGATCGATATAATTCCTTTAGGATATAAATCATTTTTAGAGTTTTTATCCCAAAAAATAAAGTATATTTCAGACCTATATAACATATAATGGGATGAATCCCCATAAAAGCACTTTTCCAATGCATACTAGGTATATAATAATGGTGGTATTTGAACTAACATATGTTTTTTCTATCCCAAAGACTGTAAAATATGAAAACAATATAAATAAAGCATATATAAATTCTTTAGATGATTTTTGTCATTTATTTGTTGGTTTTCTTCCTTCCATCATAGAGTCCCCACACTTGGAACATTTTTGGAGACCAAAATCACTTCTAACTCACATCATCTCATTATTAACAATGAAATTATTTTCAACCTCTACATATTCATCATATTTACTAGTTTTTTAATTTCATTCAGTTTTATATGAATTTTTATATTTCTATGTATCACTAGATTTATCAAAAAACTGGGGATTCATTCCTTGATTCTTTTACGATTCACATTATAATAAATTTCCAAAAATATTTTCCACATAATAAGATGATATTTCAATTTCATCACAAACATAAATCTTCATAAAAAATTATCCATCTTCTCTAATTGTCTTAGGAAGAATAGATGTATAATTTTTCAACTCAGTAAATGTTTTGACTAAATTCTATATAATATAGTTTTGCTACTTATAGTTATACTTCTATATTTATTTCATGTTTATTTTTATAGACTCCTAATCACAATTTTTCTTATATAATTCATCAATATCCTTCATTAATTTGGTCTATTGCTTAAATAAAAATATATTATTCACTATTTCATAACATTTTGGCCATATTTAATTTTATGAGATTCTCTATAATTTTGAGGTCATTAATAGATAACATTTCAAATATTTATTTTTTAAAAATTTAATTCATCATCATATGATTCATTAATAGATACTATTTCAAAAAATTATTTATCTTCACTAAATTCTCTTTGTTTTGATAAAACATTGATGATTTTATCATTTAAAATTTATTACCCTTCCCTTAGGAAGATCTATTTGACATTCTATAATTATTATTACAAAAAGTTTTAGGATTATATTTTTCTATATAATTATTTCTCCAGTTTTAAATATTGAATAATTTGAACAAAAGTGCCCAATAACACCATTGTTGAATTATTTCAAAGTGATATTTACCTTATACATTCATTTTAGCATCCCATTTTATATACATAATTCATAAAATTTATCAAATATTTTCTCAATAACATCATTAGAATATTAAAAATATTATTATTTTTTGATAAAAATCTTCAACATCAATTTCTCAGGTTTCTAGACATTAAATGAGATATCCATTCAACCATTCCTTTTTTCATGAAAATAATTCTATTTACTAATTTAATAAAAATATTTCTATGAAATTTATGAAGATGTATATCTCCAATATCATTTTATTAAATAGAAGTGACTTTAAAATAAAAAATTATACTTAAGGTTCCTAATATCTCCACTTCAAAAGTCGAATCTTCCAAATTATCCCTATAGAATTTATTCATTATAAAACCTTCAATAATAATTGTAAAGAAGCTACTAAGAATCACATCATCTTGAATCTGAACATATTCATTGTTTTGTCTCTAAAACAAAATCTTATGCCACTTCACATTAGCATTTACTTTAAATATACTATCTATTTATAAATAAATACAGTGAAATAACTTCTTTCTATTAATTTTCTAAAATTCATTAGCAATAATTGAATGGAAAATAACATTTATGGAATGAAATGATTCTCTATTTTCAATTTTTTACAATTATTATGGGGGAAACATTGGTATATGGGGTAAATTAATCAATTAAATTACCTAATACATTTGAAATTATAGAATTTTTTAATTGAAGCATTTGGTCCATTAATACATGATAATTGTTTTTAAATGTAATAACCCCCTAGAGGGTCACAAAATTCAAATTTTTCATGAAATATAAATTAATTCATTGAAAATTTATTCTTATAGGTAGAAAATCAAAATTTCACTCTTAAATTTTTAAATCTAACAACATATTATCAAATTTATAATTTTACTTTCAGAATAACCTTTTGGTTTTGAGTTATAAATGACAGGAGGTGTAAATTAGAGACCTTAGTTTTATTTAATATCATTATCATAAATGTATAATGGTAATGAAGAATGATATTCTCTATCCACACAAATTCAAAGAAAAACCAATATAATAATAGAATTTTATGGTAAACCTCTTAATTTGAGAATTATAATCCTTGTTGTGATACAGAACTCACTGATTTATCACTAGTCCCAATAATCCAACATTGAATACCCAAAGGTAGGGTATAACATTTGAAATATTCTTTTCATGTCCCCAAGATATTAATATGTTCATCCTGCATAAAAGGGAATAATAAATGCTACAATAAATAATTATTTTCGTAATAACTAATTTTTTTCTTCTCCTATAAACACTTATCGAGTAATTAAGTAGAATAATTTCATATTATTTTACTATTCTATCACAAAAAACAAGAAAAAAACGCAATTTAAATGAACATAAATATATGAAATGAATGTTGTGATAAAAATCTACATAGTATAAGATCCTCAACATATGTAACAGAAATACCATTCAATATATCCCTCATTCTCAATGGTGAAATTCAAAGTTAGCTCAATTGATCATATTTTCACAGTTCATAACACACAGTAATTATTTTTCATAGAAAAATATATATTCACATAAAAACATTTTGATATATTATAGAACATATAATCCACCATTTTAGGAGTTCGGCCTGTAATGAAAAAATTTCAAATATTCATATTATAATTCTCATAAATACTCAATTATGGGTATTCATAACTCCTACAACTATATTATCTTCTACCACATATAGAAGATTCTTAATCACCATAGATAATTTTACTTTGAAACTACACAATATTTTCATGTAAATTATCATTCTTTAAATATTCATATGAATATATTAATTAATGAAATATCTTTAATCACGAATTTTACCTAACAGTGAGTTTTTTACATATCTTAATTCTCTTTTAGATTCATAAACATGATTTAATATCACATATCAATTATTTTCTATTTATTCGTCCTAAATCACCATATAAATTATCATTATATATATTTTATTAATATTACACATAACCTATAAATGAGTTGATTCCCACTATGATTTTTTCAATGCTTCTCCATTAGAAATGCTATGTTAAACACCTGAATTAATGATACAATATGGTGTTGTATAGAGTTTTTTTGGAAAACATTCAATTGAAAACTCTCATGAACATGGGAAATTAACTATTTTAGTTTCTTAAAATTAACTTTTGAATCTCACTTTTAAGAAATACAGAATATTATCTAAAATACCAATAGTCTATATCCTGGTTCTCATAGGTGGAATGAAAATGAATCCCAGTTACTGGAAAGATCAATGAAATTCCTCCAAATGGCCATATTCATAATCCATAATGAATATATAACCAAATAAACCTATTATTGTTTTCTTTATCTAGAATGAAAATAAATTATTCCTTTTTGTTGATTTAAATATCATGGAGAATCATCTTACATGATTTACATCATTGGATTATTAATTCTAGAAGCATCATTTTCATATAAACCCAAGATTATCTATTTTTTCATGAAATATACCCAAATATTACATTAAATAGATATAGATAGTCATGAAAACATACATATATAAGAAATTTGTCATACGAAATGACATTCTTTCAAATTTTTTCAAATGTCATGAATGATTCTTACACATATATATAATAATTAGAAAAAATATGTGGACTTTGCTAAATTTTACTTTTTGGTAGTAAAGTGACTCATATTCAACTATACTAAAACACATTTTAAAAGTATAAAATACCTATATGTTTCTATTACATTATCATTTTCTATCTATTTTTTAAAATTATCTTATGTGAGATTAATTAAGGTTTATACACTTAAAACATATCCAACACACTATTCAATGAATGAAACTATCTTTATTTAAATAATTCATTTTAAATAGTCACCCATAACACCATTTCTACCTCTATTTGAATAAATAAATATGGAAACATCAACCATCCTTCAGTGGTTATTCAACTTCATCATTTTATAAATAATTAATTATCCAAATAGAGAAGTTATTTTTTTCATTCACTAGTTCTAATACCATGGGAAGGATTTATTTGTTCTGTATCATCAATAAAATGAGGTGGACTAATTGTGTACAATTATTATGAATAATATGAAAAAAAATTACTCTATATAAACAGGGAATTTAAGAAAATATTTTTTAGTAAATATATCCCTTAAATTAATCATAATAATATTAAGTTGGAATGTTTAGAGGTAAAATCCACAATGAATAAATTAGTTCTGGTGATTCTAATAACATGAGATTTCCCCAAAAAATATTAATTATCATGAAAGAAATATTTAATAATTCATTAGAGTGAAAAAACCAATCTTAATAAAATAACTATATGAAATATAATTTGGTATATATGAATAAATGGTTTTATTTTTTCATAATGAATAAATGAAAACAAGAGGGTCTAAATATTCCAATATATTTGGAGATAATAAAATAATTTAATGGAAACGAAAATGATAATTCAAATAATATGAAGAATAATGATCAACCAATATTCCAATAATGTTGGAGGGATAACTATGAAAATTGATCAAAATAGTACTAGATTTGAATATAGTGTTGAAGGTATGGTCATCAAGACCATGACTGTAAAAAGGGGTTGAATATGAGGATAAATTTAATAGAATTTAAACACACACAAACTAAAGTTCCACCCACACTTAAATTTTTAATGAGTTTTTAATTTGGCCACTATGAAAATAAATTCTCTATTCCTATATACAAATAAGAATATTGAAATTAGAACCATTTATTATTGGGGGAAGATAAAATAGGCTATGTAATCACTATGTATAAAGAATATTAGGAACTACTGAATTATACACATAATTGTACCCAAATATTTATTTATTTCATATTTTATTTTATTTCTAACATGATCCTTAGGAATGTGGATTCACCGAATCAATATATAGATATATAAATTACAACAGAAACACAAAGCGGTGTGATGATTACATCAAAATAATATTACACATCCCTTATTATGGTTTGAGGGAATATATTTCCTACAGTTCTTGTTCTTCTTCAATTAATAGAATTTGATACGATATTGGGAATTTATTACATATATATATATATATAATTTATATCAATTATTAGGATAAGGATATATTATGCAATATCCCAAATTATCATGATATAAAATATTTGAGAAATTTAAATTTTTAACTCCCATTAGTGGAACAATCACTAATATGAGTCTTAATACCAAATAATGGGGGTCTCTTAGCTGAAATTGTTGAATAGGAAATCAACAGTGAAAATATGACTATTTAACATGATTATATTGATGAATTATTTTAAAGAACCACATAGTCCCTCAAGGGTGTGGTATTTCTAATTTAACTAATACAAGATTCTATGGAAATTTAGATGATTCTATATTTAATGGATACTATTGAATTAAAGTAACTGAAGAATAACCTTTAATAGAATATTGGTAAGGGTTTTATATTCCCAACTAATTTACTATGAGGTGAATAAATAATTTTCTAAATGAACCTGGATATATGAATTCATATTTACATTGGTTGTGTTGAATTAAAAAAAATCAAAACCATGATAAAGTAACTTCTAACCTGTATTGATGATATGTGAGTTCAAATCATAGTGGATCGGTACTTCACAATGAAATTCCAATGATCTTTATGTCACCAACAAATTGTCAATGTAATGGCCTCGAACCCGTTATCCTATATAAATCTATGAAAATATAATCTTTACATTTCCAACATTGATTCAAATAAAGGTCACTCAATGTTAATTATCAAAAAAATATCCCATCAAAATAGAATATTAGATAACTTAAATAAACACGGTCCATTTAGGATTAGAGTTTTAGAGAATTTGGACAAACTCTTATATAACAAAACCCAAGTAATTATTTGAATATTTTTTAAACTATACCATGTAGTTCTTAATCTAGATTTTATTTTAATAAATCCAATAAATTTTTTAAAACATTAATTTTTTCGAGTCATAATAAAATTATCATTAATATTCATGACCCATGGAAATAAAAAACAAAACAAAGTTGACCATAAAATTTCAGTAAGTGTTAATATTATAAATAAAAATTTAATTTCATCATAGAGGTTAAGGTTACAAATATAATGTCAAATTACAATATCATAACATAATATAATTTATACCAATAAAAACATAAATCATAATATATGAGAAATGGAAGTAAAATTTAACGTAATAAAAGAGTTATATAAAACAAAAAAAAATTGTACTTGTGAAAAAAATCCTTAAGAATATAATCCATTATAACTCATATAATGAATTGAAAATCTATATATATTTATTTGAATATAAAATATTCATCATGGAATCAAATAACTAGATATTTTTCAAATATCATAAAACAAACTTATAACTGTGAATCTATATCATCTCTTAGTATTAAATTACAATCAGTTAAATCCATCATCTATTTAGAGTAACATGAATACACATAACATTTCCTCATTCAACAATGCTTTAGAGGGCTATAATATACCCCCATGTTCATTTTTATATAACATAACAACCCACCAATTGTCAATAATGCAACCAACTATCCAAAATTTTTTATACAACCACTTGTAATTTGATTATAATGGAACCAACCATCCTTGGTATATTAAAGGAAAAAATGTAAATCATCAACACATATTTTCCAGTACCATATATTGAGAAAAAATTAGAGTTATTCACTTTTCAACATAATAATAACAATTTATCATTAATATCTTGATTTACTAGTGGAGACCAAATGGGTTCCATGAAAACATATTTAAAAAATTAATAATCCATATAGAAAAACAATATATATGTTATAAATAAAATATATCCTGATTCAAGAATAATTATAATCAATGGCTATATTCATTAATATATAGAAATACCAATAAAAATCCAAAAATAAATCATGCGGAAATATCAATTTCAAAATTTTAAACTAATACTAAAAACATAAAATTATCAATAATATTAGGAAAATCATTTCCATTTTATATTACTATGGATTATTTCAAGGTATTCATGAAATAATATATTTCCATATTGGTGAAAGAAGGAAGCTATTCAGTATATGTAAAAATAAACCATACCATTCTCACTTGAATAAATAAAGTCAAAATGATTAAAGATAACTATGTTAAAAATATTACTTTGTTAAAATCATTCTAAATAATACATAGGATTCTATAAAATAAAGTTAATCTATCTTTTATTTGGAAATTATTTCATTCATAAAATTATTTTAGAAATCAAGTATATAAAAGATAATGTTTCTTGATCAAAATGATGATACCAAATCTATATTACATAAAAATATATTCATTGATGTTTCTTTGATAAATAAGATACGAAATATAAAATAAACAATAATAAAAAAATTAAAATTACTATGATAATTTATTATGTGTGGTTCAGTAAAATATGATCATTTGATCCCTCTCAAAGGTACCTTAAATATATATCAGCCCAAAAATTAAATGAGATTATATCATAAACATTGTTTGGGTTTTTGATATATTTTGATTTATAATCACACAATAATAAAATTTTCAACTGGGAAATTATTTACCATTAATATAAGGAGATATATTATAGAAAATGAAAAATATTTGTATATACAAATAAAAAAAATAATTAATTGTATCACATTAAAACATGCTTAAATGAATAGAAATTGTTCTGAAATCTCATTCCTCGAGTCCAGAAATTTAATGAACATAATTTAAATATTATATAATAAATTTATATAAATTATTTACATATTTTATATTCATTTTAATTATTATTTAATTATCTTGAAAAAATTATTTTTTTCAAAAAAATATTTAATTACATAATAATTGAACTCCATGTCTACTATTGTGACGATGACTAGTTCATAAATTAAAAATCAATTTCATATATTGGACATGGTCAATGAGATCACTGCTACATAATATAATGAAAAATAATAATGGAATTAATATTATTTTCATAAGTTAGTTATAATCAAAAAATAAACTATGCATGGTTGTTAACAAAAATGATTTACGTTACAATTTTAGAGATGATATGTCATACATATGGATGAGTAATGTTCCCATTTTTTCAATTCACACATGGGAAATACGGTGTGTATTAAATTATACTTAAATGGTTATTATAATACCATTGAAATCATATAATATATTCAAATTCACTTATATAAACATTCCATCTATATCAATGATGAAAAATGAAACACATCACATCGGGCATGTGGTAATCCATAAGAACGCACGAAAATTGTTAAATTTTTTTCAATGACTGGAATTGTAAGATAATAGATAACATATTAACTAAAAATATATATTAATATTAATTAATATTACATATTTTATTATAATACTTCATTATCACTAGCCATACGAGGTGGTGAAGAAACACAAATTAATTATGTTTGGAGATAGTAGTATGCTTTACACATCAATGGTGGTTTCATTTTTAATAAAAGGAATAAGGCGAAGGATTAAAGTTAAGAATCAACAATATTTCATATATTCTTATGCAAGATAATTATTTAATTCTATCACAATGGTTGAAATAGTGTTTATTGTTCTTTAATGTTAAATAAAACTAAAATATTAGGCTAAAAATTATACCACTTGTTCAAAAAATTCATTTCATTTTCAAATTAATATATCTATGATTGGTATTATTAAAAAAAATATCCCATGTAAATAGGGAGTGGAAATCTTTTAAAGTTTCAAAATATTAAAATATTATAATGTTACAATCATAGATAAGGGTTTACAAATTGTCTTGATTTATAATAATGGATAAAACCGGATAAAAGTACCTAATCCAATATTTTGAGTAGATGTTTTTAGGTTAATTTAACTCTTCATTACTATGTTTTACTGAGATAACAAAATTTTCTTTCATAAATGGTGAATTATTTACTTAAAATGTAAAATTGTGCTAAAAAGTGGTTCATGGATGAAATTTTTTACCATATAAAATTAAAATTTTACTATTTAATTTTTTTAGGATTATAAATTTATTTAATAAAATATTATAGAACATATAATATCATTAATGTATTTCTTGGGATGACTCATATATTTTGAATTTATAAATATCAATGATGTTATGGAACTCCACTATAATATTCATAAACATCAATTATAAATTTTTATTAACCATTTTATTCATGTTACGCCATAATTATTCCTTAAAACCATACTTTTTATCCTTTCAAAATAATTTACTTTGATTTTATACTTTTTCAGAAGCACTGTGTTTGTGTTGTATATGAATTTATAGTTATTATACTATGAAGAAAAATAAAATAGATTAATAGAAAAAAATAAATATATTATTTTCAAAATAAACTATTATTATATTTTATAATAACTTATTATCCTTATCTGAATACATAATAAGAATTAAATACAACATAGAAACATTTTTAAATTCTCTACACATAAAATAATATCAATTACATTATTGATGGAAATTTTCAATGAAAATAAATCTATTTCATATTTATATATATACATTTTAATTAAAATAATAAAATGAAATATATGAATGTTTTGGGTAGATTGTGATACATTATCACATAGTTTAATTTTAAGGAATCATCCTTAACCATTACATATTCTAGTGATTTCAAACTGGAATTCAAATTACTAAAATCACA
Organism: Viscum album; assembly: GCA_963277665.1. Lineage (NCBI taxonomy): Eukaryota > Viridiplantae > Streptophyta > Magnoliopsida > Santalales > Viscaceae > Viscum > Viscum album. Next base: position 535,077,931 of record OY728129.1, read on the forward strand.
ATGATAGTTTTAATTTAGAGATTGGATAATTAGGACTAATTCATATATAGAATACCCATTCATTAAAAGTGGAATCATATACTTAGTATCCATTTTTTCCTACAAAAAAATACTTTTAAAAATAATACATTGTTTATCATCATAAAAAATATTCACAGTTTTTCTCCTCCATCTCATCATTTTCCATAATCTACCTTTAGCTCTGTGTAAAACATTTGAAAACCTGGGATGAGCATAAAAATCTCAGTAAAGGACATAAATAATTCCATTAGTCCAGTGGAAACCTATGAAAACATTTTCAGTAAAACATACATTTTCACCATTAAAAATAAATCATCTTAGAAAAATTATCATTATATTACCCTTTTAAAATAAATCCTTTTCCATAAAAAGTCACCAGAAATAATGTAAAATATTATTAAGTAATTTATGAAACCATTTCAAATATCACTCTTACATATGGAGTAAGAAATATGTTCATCCTTAAATTATTGAGTTCCCAATGCATTGAAGATTATAATGAAACCACCAATATTTGGTTTATCAAAGAACCATCTAACATTGATTTATAGTAGAACCAACCATCGTTATAGAAATATCCTGAATAACATATCATAATCATAAAACCTGTATACTTCCATTATAAAAATATTCTTTAGGAAAATAACAACCTATATTTTCTAATGACATATTTCTAAAAAGTATAAAAATTTTAAACAGAAAAATATTATTTGAAAATAACAATGTAAAATTGAAATGTATGATTCAAATAATTAAGCCATCCTGATTATGGGAAACTATAATCAAGATGTAAAAGTTAAAAAACACTCATCTCATAATTTTATCAGAAAATACACAACAAACCTCATTTAGAAAATGATAAAATGAATCCCTTAAATCATATTTTTAAAAATTCAAACATGAGTATAGTTTTATTTTAAAAATCATATGATATTAGTAGAAATATTTTGAATACAATTTTATAAAAAAATCCATGGATGAAAAAGGAGTTTAATGGGAAATTTTTAAAAGTTAATTGTAAAAATAATATCAATTTCAATTATTATATCATTGAATAGATAATAAATCAAATGAATATATTGTGTGTATCAGTTACAATTTATCATAAATAATGTGTAAGTACATCATCATATAATCATATTTAATTTCACACATATTGTTAACATGGCATAATTAATGACATAGAAATTAAACACAATAGGTGATAAATGAGTTCGAAAATCCCTTACCTCACGCTCTTCTTCCATAAAACATGATCAATACTATTGCATAATGTTTCAAAGAATGTTTTTTATTTATTATATAGTTATAGTAATATTTGTTACACCTTATATTTTCTATCTATGATATATTTCCAGAGTGTAATTAATAACATGTCGTTGTTGTCAATGTTCTTGGTTTGATCATTTCATGGGTTTTATGGTTAGTTCATTTGCATTTAATTATGTGTTTTCATTAAAAGGAAAATACAACTTTTAAAGTGGAATTAAATGGTATTAATTCAATTATAGATATATAATTGGTCCTATATATCATTTTTTCTAACATGAGTATGATTCATTGGATAAAATGGTAATGATTAATGATTAGTTTATTTTTTCAGTTTTTCCAACCATCATGGTTTAGGTTCGTTTTATTTAATATTATTTCTATATATTAGTAAAATAAACATTAAATATGTTAGAATATAATTATTAAAATGTTATTTAACCATAATAATATTTGTATGTATAGCCTTGAAGGTAGTAATGGAAAATAAAAAATCACGATCCACAATGATGGTTGACCACCATAGTTTGGACAATGGTTTCGTTTCTTTGAATGAGTGGGGATATTAAAGGATATGGATATATGATAATCAATTATAAATACAAAATTATATTATATATATGATATAAGAATTATTTTACATTTATAGATGAAAATTTTTATTAGAGTGTAGAATAAGGAATGAAATTAAGAGAGGTGGTTTAAGAATGTTACCTCTTGAATATCATCTCTTTGAAGGATCCCTTAAGGATATTTGAAGTTGTATTTTGTGGGATAAGAATTATTTAGAAATGGGGAGATTTACTAATAGATGTTACGTAAATATTTTATCAAATTAATTTTTTTATGAGAAATGGGGTAGTGAGGAGGGCTATTCATACTCAAGGATTGTTAGTTTTAAGTGTTTCAATAAGGAATATTTTTTATTTAAATCGAACAAAATTCGGGTGGAATTAATTCCAATTAATTTGATAGATAATTAATGTCTTAATTTCTATTATAGATATATATACAAATCAGATAACCTATTAATTTTTGCTTGTTAGTTATTTTAGCTTTTAACTTTTAACATTTACCCGTATCATTATTTTACCAAAATTATGATCACACATTTTTTAATGGTAGAATTCAATTCAGAAATATGGAAATGAGATTCAAAAATAATTTGGTTCTTATTATTAAAAATATTTAATCCATTTTAAAAAACTAAATTGAAATAAATGGAAAAATTAAATTTGAAACATAACTATATAGGCCACAAAAAAAGAGGGTTTTCAAGAAGTGTATTATTTAACAAAAAGATGATTTTATATTAACTCTCTATCTAATAAAATTAATTGTATGAAGGAAAATTATTATTTACTGATATATAATCTTGATATTTAACTTAAAACAATCTCCATTTTGGATTATTAATTTAAATTGAGAAGCATTATGTACAATAAACATTTTTTCTTAAAATTCTATTTTTATAAACCGAAAAATTATATTATAAAATAATAAAATAAAATATGCATTAAAATAATTTAATTCGATGAAATATGAATAAAATTTATTTCTATATGATGAAAAAATAATCAATACATAATAGGATTTTTAAATTGTTTCATTTATTGAAATGAAATGAATTGTTTTAAAAGAATCAATATTTCTTCACTATTCAAAGAAAATCTGATATTTTATAAAAAATATAAAATTATTTCCTTAATTAAAACATGATATTATGATTTTGAACAAGAATTTTATTTTATAAAACTCATTTTATTAAATATTAAAAATATTAATTAGAATAATTGTTCCTAAAATTAAATAAAACCCAGTTTTTTAGAAACTTTTTTAAGAATAAAAATAATTTCTAAAAATCTTGTACACATTTAAAAACAATTAATTATATCATTTTCAATGCCTATGACCATTATATATTTTATAATGTAATTAACAAAATTGAGTTATTCTAATTTAATGGATATGTTATAACAGTCATAATTAAATAATAGTATTTAATCATTTATTTAGGCTCGATGTGGAATATCATGTATGATGTTGAACATATTGATTAATTTGAAAATCATCTGATGTCATATTAAATAACATTTTACCTATTCTAACACTATGAAGGTGAAAAATATTTATAATAGTTATTATTCAGAATTACCAAACATAAAAAGGGCCCATTAAAAAATTTTATCCTCTTAATCTAAAATAACATATCCAATTTTCAAGATACAACTTTCAAAAATTATAAGAAATTAATTTTAGGTAACCATGAAAAACCAAAAAAATTGATTTTCTAAATTATTGTTTTTAATGATAAAATGATCTTATAAAATAATAATGTATATTGATGATTCAAATTTAATTAATTTTGTTATAACTAATTAAATACTTTTTATATTAATATTATCTAATATTCAAATCAAAATGGTATTTGTTTTAATAAAAGGTATTTATTGTTTTTCCAAAATAAGAATTTTTTACTATTTATATAAAAAATAATCTTTTCAAAAAATCCTAAAATATCACCCTATGATAATTTTGATGTAATAATTTCAATAATAATAAACATTTTATGAAATAGATTTTCTTAGGGTGGTAGAAATTCATTATATTATTTTCTTAAACAAATTAGTAAAAAATATTGTTGATGAAAAGTGTAATTTGGAATTTGATAATGGCCTTACTAAAAATTGGGTACATATTTATTTATAATCAATCAATAAATAAATATTTTTTAAGGAATGGATCCATGTGTTATAACCCTTTTTATGTTTCCAATGCTTGTGGATCATGAAGAAGGCTGAGAAGTGGTCTATAGGGTTTTTGTTCTGAAATGCTGGAAGGAATTTAAATATATGACCTATAAAGATTACACAACATGTATTTTTAGTTCATGGATTGGGAAGGGAAATTTTTTGATGTGTTAATTTTTTGGGATAAATAATAAAAATGATTCATGTTTTTTCGGTGAGAACATACCTTGAGATTTAGAAGATGTGTAAATAGTTTACATATTTAGTAAATCTACTGTAAATAATTCTAATAAAAGTAGTATCATATCAGGAGGAAGGGATGCCTCAAACCCTTTAATCCCTCTCATTTTAAAGTGGGCTTAAATCACCCTCTTTGGATTTTGAGATAACATAAATTAGAATAGATCATTTGGCATCTATCTTCGATCCATGGTGATCTGTGTTGATCCATGTTTAGTTATGCAATCGTTTTCTATAATTTTCATCCATTTTGACCACATTACACTATGTATTCACTTCCATGTGATGGTAGACCATCAAAAATATTTCTAATAGGGTTTTATTTGTTGTTATTTGTGTGGTCATGTGGTTTCATCCTCATATAGATGTAGTTATTGGAGGATAGGTTATAAGAGATCTGTGACGTAGTCTATTTCAGTGAGAATAATGTTGATAGATGTTGAGGTATGAGATTTGTTACTTCAATTTAATTTTTTTACATTTATAAATTTATTTTAATTTATACCTTTGGATGTAATTTTAATAATTTTAATATTTTTTTACCCTTATTAAAAAATCTATAGTGATCACAACTTGATGATGTTGTAACTTTATACAGTGATAGTGGGTTTCAACGTGTTTTCCAAGAACGTGTTATATCTATTAAATTATTAATTATCTTGTTCTTATTCTTGTATTAGCATGTGGAAATTTATAATTATAATAAAATATGAATTAATTAACAATTAATTTCATTTATAATAATTAAATAAAATACATTTTTGTATTATGATGGTTACTATAATTTGATTATAATCATATTAATGTAATTAAAATGTTAAATTTAAAAAGGATATTTCATATTAATAATGAAATTGATATATAATGTGTAGAATTTGATAATTCATATGTTGTGAGAATTTATAATGGTACTTCTATAGCTCATTGAAACCATACTAAATGTTAAGATAGTGTTTTTACTTTTATTTCTTGTAATGACATAATGGCTTATATTTCCAATAGTTGGAACCTATTAATAAATGATTTAGTTAATTCATGATGGAATAATAAATGGTTTTGTGTGATATATAATTTTTTATGGGTATTTTATTTCTTGTTTTCATAAGATAAATGAATGCATGGTTTTGTGGTCACAATTTACCCGTTTCATTGTTGTTTTAATGTGTTTCACTGTGACTTGCTCATGATGTGAGAAAAGTGTTCTGATCCCAGTATGACTGATCAATGATGGATATTTTTATATTTAATGGGGGTGATTTGAAATGATATGATCCTGGTATATATGATCTTGGTGGGGTGACATGATTTGTGGGTGGGAAGGCCCAGATGAAGTTGCAATAGATTATACATGTCATGAAAATATTCATTAGTGTATGAATGTGTGTATTTGGGATTTCACAAGAGGAAATGTAATGAGTTAACACCAGGATTACACATTTATGAGATGCAATGAGTTGGTATGATCTCTCATGTAAATATTTACTGGACAATATTTGTGTTTTTGTTTTATCTACATCCATTCCCCATTAAATCATGCATTTAGTTGTGGTTGGTTGCATGTTTCCTCTTAGTGGTATGATAAAAAGGTGGTGAATAGTATCTATATATGGAATTTTTCTAATAATTATTGAATTAATTTTCAACCCATTGGTTTGATTTTTACTTGAATGAAAATGTTTAATATATTTCAATCTTGATAAACCATGAACTTGGTTTGGATTATGCATGGTCGAAATGTATTTGAGTCTGATAATTTATGCAATTTAATGTAATGATATGTAGAAAAATGATAATTATTAAATAATAGATAAATAATTTATTAATGTAAATATATATTTTAAACTAGAATAAATTAATTTAATGTTTCTCATTTATATGTGTGTGTTCTTATAAGAGATCTGAAATTAGTAGTGTTAGCCTAGAGTCTAAGCGACGTAAGCTGAAATGCATTCCAATACCAGGTGATTCCCATAGTGTGGATGTGAGATATATTATATCATGAATATTATGTGATTTCAGAAAATTCAACACCCATTTTAGTTGAGAAACTGAATCCTAGTTGACTATAGGATGGTGTGTTCCCCAAAATTCTAACTGGTGGATGGATAACTGACTACCCCATCTGGCCCCGATCTATTCTATTGGTAGTTACATGTGTTTTTATGAATGTTCATTAGTTTACCATATATGTGTATAGAGGGTTATGATGTATTATTTTGAGTTCATACACATGCGTATCTAGATATGTTACCTAAAGGATTATTACATGCACTGTGTGTTTAGGCTGTTATGGCTCGATGTTCTTAATCGATGTATGGGCAGTAATGGATTGAGTTAAAATACCTGATGTTCTATAAATGGCGTACATGGTGTGGTGGATTATGAAAACTAATTTGTTTTTATATGTGAGTATGGGACAGTGTGGTTATGTGATTTATGAGGTGGATGTAGTGATTCATTTTACAGGTGTCTTTGGGATTGCATTATTTTGGGAGTGATGGCTTAATATGTGTGGTGTTGTGGAAAGTAGAAAACTAGTGGCAAGAATCATTGGGGCACCATTGGTGTTTTATTACTATTATTATATTATATGATCTATATTATGTGATAAATGGTGTGATAAATCTATAGTGAGGTTGTGTATTTTAGTATACCCATTTAGGTATTGATTTAGTTGCATCGTTGATTAATATTCCTTAGGATGATTTCTTTTTCATTTTCATGAGAGGCTCTAGGGAGTATCCAACTGAGTATATTTTTATGTAAACCCTAAATATAATTATACTATTTTTTTAGGTCAGCTGTATTAGGTTGTTGATTGGGTTGGATATTGCTACCTCGGGGTTTGGCTGGAGCTGTTTTGGCTTTTTGGTCACTGACATTTTTAACTGGTACCTCTAGTTTTCCTTTAAAGTTTATAGTAATACATTACATTACATTGTTGAATATGGGTATATATATATATATATATATATATATATATGTCTGATCAGGTTTTGGTTATTGTATCCTTCTTATGTCTCTCTTGCACACCCTTTAATTTAGGGTAATTCTACTAATATGTGTTTTTACTAAACACCCAGTGCTAGTCGCTAACCTGAGTCCCAATAGAGGTGGGACAGAGGTACTCACTATATATCTATCTACATTGAAATATTTTTTGTATGGGGTTATGATAAAATTCTATCAAATTATTGGATGGAGGGATAAGATTAAGTTTATAGTTAGGCATAGTTGATGATGAATGAGTTTTTAAGGAAAGAGTGTAAGAATTGTTTAGTACGTTATGTTGACACAGTATAATGGTTTTTAAAAAGGTATTCAGGGCCCTCTCTGAGCAGATTCATGGACCATTAGGTTTACTACTCCTACTAAATAAAGTGATACTAGTTTCAAGTATAGATACAAAGGAATGAATCATGCCTCATTTTTCCTTATTCCTATTAATTATATATGAACACCTTAGGATAGGTTAAATCATTAACAAAATAGTTTAATTAATCAATTTATTATTGTCAAATATTTCATATTCCTGGTTTAGAAGCTCCAATTATTTCTTCTTTTGGGAAGAGTGGATCTTGGTTGACGTCCTCTGTAATGACAAACTCTCAGAATCCTAGAGCTGGTGCATTAATTTATTACATTATATTGACTAAAATAAATCATGTCTTGATGGTCCAATCAGTTTAGAATTATTTTAAAACCAAATTACATACATTATACCCATTTTAGATGGGGATAACAATATTATAAGTAAATAATACAACTAAACTACAACGTTGATACCCATTCAAAGGATTATTTTTCATAACTAGGGGAAATAAAACATAATATGGGTGAGATAAAATTGTCAGTAATGGTATATAAAGAAGAATAATTAATTAATTGAAGATAATAAGTCAAGATGCAATGTAAAATAAATGAAACACATTACACATAATCAATGAATTGAGAATAAACTCCATTCATCAACATATTGAAATCAAATCTCATGGATAATTAATAACTAAAATAAAGGAAATTCATAATTATTGGGAATCATGTATTTGTAATATGAACCCCTACCATCAATACCGTTCACATGATGGTTTTATTATTTTTGTTGAAATGCAACATCTCAGGTCATTAAAGAATACGACATTTTCATATTTATAAATATGTGTGAATTAAATATTAGTTTTACATTAAAGTGGATGCTATGTGTGATGATGTACCCAAGATGTAACAATGGGTTTCTCTGTAATAGCATGTTTCACATAAGGCTAATTGATAATGAAAACTAACAATAAAATATTATAATTTTAAATGGAACTTAACACCTAGACATTTTATCGATGAGAATGAAAAAAACAAACCATATATGAAAAAAATATTTGTTAATTGTATTTAAATTTATCCAATAAAATGTAGAGGTACAAAATGAGAATGATTCAAATTTTAAACATAAATACTCGAATATTTTTAAAAGGTAGTTTTACCACATTTTGATAGAGAACCCTTTTTAAATCCACTTATTGCCAATTTTATATGTTCCATTTGAAAAAAATATGATTCTTCTATAATATAGGGACATCAAAATTTACTTTAGGAAAATTTGTGGTATTTTTATAATAATGTTTATTTTTTAATGAATGGTGAAAAATACTACAGTTTAAGTCAAAAATGTATTTTAATTTTATTTATTTATATAGTTAGATTATAATTTTAATCGGTTTTAATGTGAAATTAAATTTTATTATTATTATTTAATCCATTTTTGGCTATTTTATGAAATTAGACATTTAAATTCGATATAAACACATGTCAATCATTTGGTAGTTTTTACTTCTTAAAACACACGTTTTGGTTTTGGACAATAGAAAATAATTTTAAATTAATTTCTAAAAATTATGTGTATTTAATTTGGAAAAAGTGATTCCAAATTTTGAATTAGGATGTGAAATTTTTGTAAATAAGTACCTTTTATATTTATTCATTAGGAATAGTAACATCAGTAAATATTTTATTTACCATGGTTAAAGGGTAAATCTGGTAAATAATGGTAAAAAAATTCGAATAATATTTATTAAACCTAACACATGTTCTAACCCTATTTAATGATATATTTCAGAGCATGGGATTCCTTTGGTCTATTTTATGAACCCATTGTGACACTTTTGTGTGAAAATTACATTTAGATACTTTTAATTTAATGTTAAGGAAATTATCACCTAAACTGGTATCTTTTACAAAAACAATTTTTATATGCAGTTATATAAGTGATATATTCGAATATAAATATTAAATGAATGATAAAATGATTTCCTAAATTATGTTATTTTATTTATAATTTTTAGACATTGAATAATTAAATTTATTTATGATACAATGGTGATGTAGTGATTACCTTTTTAATGAAAGATTTAAATAAATGAGATTATAAATGTTAAAATAAATTAATTTTGAAACTTTTTATTCCATCAAAGAATTTTAGGAGTAATTATAAAATTATATATTTTAATTAATTAATTTTTTTATAATAAATGAATTGTTTATGTATTTTTTTAAAAGTCATGATATGAATCGTATATAAATTCCCATAAATAAAAATATAAATAAAATAAAATATTATTGAATGATATAATAGTCCTAAAAATATAATATTTGGTAAATTTACATTGATAAGGTTTAAAATGTCATTAATTTACCACTTGTGGTTCTATTGGAATTTTATAGTAACGATATTAACCATATAGTATGAATATTGGAGAAGACATGGTAAAAGTCACAAAAGTTAACAAAGGGTTAATGCTAAAAGATACAGTTATATCTGGGACATAGAATTGTATGAAACCTATTTGTTGTGATTTTTTAGACCAAAAATCATATTATATTTTAAATAAATTACTTTGGGAACATTTGAAACCGAAACTCATTTTATAATAAAATAATACATTCAAACATTCCTAAAGTGCCCCTCCTCCGTCTTATAAAAGGGCATTACCTCTACCAATTTAATAACACCTCTGAAGCCTCTTGTCTCATCTAAAATCTTCTCAAATAAGCTCATAAACATTCCTACCTTCCTCCTATAATTATTTCACTAGGAATAAGAAAATTCAAGAATGCATTTGACAAAAAATAAAAAGAAGTTACCCTATATGAGGTAACATCTTCGCTCAAGATTTTTTCCCTTCGTTTTCCTTCTCCACTCCCTATTCCCTAAATATTATTTTTTTACATAACAAAATAACTATCCTCAATATACTTTATTGTTTTAATGATTAATATTCAAACTAAACTTACACACACTATGTCTAATTGGTTTAGAAAATACTTTCTCTATGGATGTCGAACTACTTCCTCACGAAATGATGATTATTCAGTCTTCTCGTGCCATCTCTTATGGCTGTCATTATGATGGAATTGTAATTTTATATGATATTTTTTATATTCATTTTATCTTTATTCATCTTTAAATAGAATTTATAACTTACCATTTCGTGTTTCATTTTGTATAAATAAAATAATTCCATTTGAGGATGTGCGGACTACCGCCCCCCAAAGTGATATGACTTCTTCATGCCATACATGGAACGTATAAGGGATGGAATTAAGGAACTTATTTAACATAAATAAAATTTAATATTATATTAGAATTATAATATACCTATGTATCATTATGTTTTTCTTCATTAAATATTAAATAGAAAGGAAAGTAGCGTTCATGCAAAGGTACGACATACTGTCTCCATGAAAGGGGTCTTTCATTTCATATCTCAAAATGATATGGACTATTATAAAAAAAAATATACACATGATATATATGATATATATTATATTAAAATCATGAATATCATACTATTGATAATGTAATTTTGACCCCATAGACAATTTGTAATTATAACAAGTTCAGTTTTGACTCAAGTACCGAATATCGAAAAAATAACCAATATTAACTAAAATAATTATGTAATATTTATAACATGGTAATAAGTGATATAAAAGGATAATTAAACATGAAAAAGGATCTAAAAGAAGGAATAAATATATGAAATTTTAATTTTATGTAAGAACAGGGAACATATGTGATGAGTCTGACACATAGTAAGGGACTTCGTCTCAATCTCATTTCATTGAGGCATGTTTTGATAATATACACCAATTTCTTTTTTAGTATATATAATAAGTTAATTTTGAATTATATTTTCATTAAAATAGAATATTTTTTCAACGATTCATTTTACTAAAATACAAAATGAATGTTTTTAATGTTCGCGGCAACACTGAACTTTCTACCACCATGAGAATTATTTGATATATGGCTTTCTTAAAAAGTTGTAATGTTTTTAAATGGAAAATAAAAACAATATACTCCATTTACGTATTTTGGTATTGATTTTTTTTTTTGAAATTGATTATTTATTTCAATATCTTGAGATTATTTATTGTGATTTAAAATGAAATGTTATTTATGAAATGTTGTTATTTGCAATATTTTTTGTGTTATGATCATATAATTGTACTTGAAAATTTGATGGGTGGTTACATGATAAAGAAAATTATGGGAGGTTTTTTGATAAATCAATGACATTTGGTTACGTTATAACCTTCGATGCATTGGGTATAGTGGTCAGTCGTATGGCTATTACATTTGTAATAATGATTTGTGGAAGTCATCCATATGATTATTCAGTTTATGTAGGATTATATCCCATGTTTACCTTTTATATGTTATGTCTACTTTCTATGGGTTTATGGTAATCTGTAGGTTACAAAAGAGTAAGAAATGATCTTTTTTTAGTTAAGAGTATTTACTACTTCATAAAGGTGAAAATTATTACTTATGATAAAGTATTCATGGTTTACATGTTGTTTTGGAAAACAAACAGTTTACATCATTGTGTATCCCTTACTGAGATTTTTAATGATCATTCCATGTTTTGAAATGTTTTTTCAAAGGAATTAAATTTGAATAGAGTCAAGGATGGGATCAAGTAAAAGTTGTGATGTTTAATAATGAAATAAAAATATGTTCTTTTTTAATCATTTTTGTTTTATTGATAGTGAGTAGAAGTGTAATGTTTTTAATAATAGTGTAGTTATGTATATGTTATAGCCTAATTCTGTAAATATCTAAACATGAAAATATCCTCAATGTGAATTATTACCTTATTTATGGATTATTTATTTTTTAAGGTCAGGTCCTTATAGTTGCTATCAAAGGCCAGTTTAGAAAACATTAAGAGATAGGATATTGTTAAATTAATATCCATAAATTTATTTATGGTAAAATTTAAATGATTTAGCTTTTGAAAATTACCATGGTTCTTGATCTAAGATATATTTGTTCAGAATGGATTTCCATAGAGAAAACATGGATGCCTTTCTAAGAAGGCATAAATAGGAGAATAACGTTCTAAATCAACATCCAGAGACTGTTGGAATTGGAACTGAATAGTCTATTTCAATAAAGCTACAGTTGAATTAGGCTACAAATGGTGGTGGTATACATGCCTGAGATCAACCAGATCAACCCAAGAGGAACATGTCAATAGTAAAACATTTCATGAGGCAAAAACCCCCATCATTCATAGGATCATTTGACTCTGTGCAAGATTAGAAGGGGATCAAAGCGCTGGGATATATTTTAAATGACATGGGGTGTACAGATAATAAAAAGGATTGAATTTTTATTTGTAATTTTGAATGAGAAACAAATTAGCAGTGGTTTAGGGTTAAAAATATTAGGGACAATGAGGAGATTTATTATCTTCGTTGTGACGAAATCAATGGAATATTTATTTAGAAATATTTTCCTAATGATGTTCGACATAGAATGAAAAACAATTCATGAAATTGAGGTAAGATGATGACTTAGTGGATGCTTACGAATCAAATTTCACTCGACTAGCAAGGTATGCTTTAAATTTCATCCGAGATATTGATAGTAAGATGAATCAATTTACTCCTAATTTAAGTAGCGATATCAAATGTAGTTAGACTCTCATGAATTAAAAATCTATGAGAAACTTGTTTGATGTCCCAAGAAGGTAGAAATTGTGTTTTTTGATGATTAGGTGGTCCATGAGAGAAAGAAAAATCAGAGGTCCAATTTGCATGGAAAGGGAAAGTATTCCTCAAAGAATATTGTAGGTAAGAAAATTAAATTTCCATCCTATGATATGTGTGATAAAAAAATATTTGAGAATGTTTATCAATGTCTGGGAAATGATTCTATGAAGGAAATACAGGTCATATTTCTCGTAATTGCAAGGAATATGATAAGGCAGGCAATGAAAAGCTAGTGGTAAGATGTTTTAGTTGCAATGAGTTTGGGAATTATGCCAATGTGTGTCCAATGTTGATTAACCAGGGTGGAAACTAGTCCGATCAATAGTAGAAGGGTGTGTAGAAATCTATTACAACTACTATAGTTGATGTGGGACTATCAAATGAAGTGGTATCAGGAAAATTGTTTGTTTTTTCTTATTATGGCAATGTGTTATTTTATTTAGGGTCTACACATTCTTTCACTTATGAAATATTTTTATGTAAATTTGGAATTCTACCTCATGAAATAAATCTAGAACTTATGGTTAAATCACTTGGGGAAAATTTTGTTGAATAAATAAATTATAATAATATCTCTATCCTTATTTGGGGAATGAATTTACCAAAAAACCTTGTTTTTTTCCCTCTACTAGAGATTGATGTTATTTTGGAAATGGATTGACATTATGTTTACCATTATATGATTGAATATAGAGATAAAGAAATTTCTTTTCAGAAAGAATTTTAGTTTGTTTACAAGAATGAACCATTATATATAATAACTTATCATGAAATCTAGAAAATACTAAATGATAGAAATGAATGTTACCTTGCACATATTGCTAAAAATAAAGGAACTATTCTGATTAATGATGTTCCAGTATTAAATGAGTATCTTGATGACTTTCTTTATGATTTCCTTGGTGTTATACTTGATCAAGAAGTTGAATTTACTGTTGAATTAGTTTATGATGCTAATCCATTTCCAAAACCCCCTTATGAAATGGCACAAATTGAAAATTTAGAGTTAAAGAAACAATTACAAGAGTTTCTAGATAAAGGTTTCATTCGACCTAGCATATCACCGTGGGGTTCTTCATTCTTGTTTATTACAAATAAAGATGGTTGAATGAGAATTTTCCTTGATTATAGAGCCTTGAATAATATCACTATTCAGAACAAGTATCCTTTACCTCATATCAATGATTTGTTTGAGCAGCTCCAGGGATCTCTTAATTTTGAGAAGATAGGCATGAGATCAAGATACCATTAGTTGAATGTAAAGGACACATACATTCTGAAGGCCAAAATTTATACTATATACAGCCATTATGAATTTTTAGTTATGCGTTTGGGTTAACCAATCCACCAACAATATTCATGGATCTTATGAATAGAATTTTTTATGAGATATTGGATTTGTTTGTGGTTGTGTTTATTGATGACAATTTGGTATATTCCAAAAGTAAAGATGAACATGAATATCATATACTAGTTTCATTTCAAACTATAAAAGAAAAAAAAATTATATGGGAAATTCAGAATGTGAGATTTTTTGTTACAAAAAATTTCATTCCTTGTTCAAATTCTTTCAAACAATGACATAATTATAGATCCTGCTAATAAAGAAGTTCTTTAAGAATGTCCAAGACCCAAAAATATAACAGATATTAGTAGTTTTCATGGTTTGGAATGATATTAATGATGGTTTATTGAACATTTTTCATCTTTATCTATCCTACTGATATAGATAACGAGATAAGGTTTTATGTTTTTTTGGACAAAAGAATGTGATGATTGATTTTAGGAATTGAAAAAAATATTATTGAATGCTCCAGTTTTGTTATTACCTTCCAGATATGGTGAACTTGTTATCTATAGTGATGGATCATTGAAAGGACTTGGTTGTGTCCTAATGCAGAACGATCATGTAATTGCTTATGCTTTACATGATTTAAAAGCTCATGAGTTAAATTATCCCACAAAATATTTGGAATTAGCTACTGTTGATTTTCATTTAAAATTTTATGGGGTATTATCGTAATGGAGTAAAATTTGATATATATATTGACCACCAATGATTGAAATATATATTCACTCAGAAATAATTGAACATGGGAAAATGGAGATGAATGGATTTAATCAAAGATTATGATTGCACAATTCATTGTCATCAAGGAAAATAAAATAATGTGGCTGATTCTTTGAGTCCAAAAAGTAATTCTACATTAAACATGTTATGTTTGGAAAAAGATCCTTGGATTAATGATTTGTTGAAATTTTAATAGATGTTATTATTGTATGAAATTGCTTTGTTTTACCACAAGTGATAATGAGATGTCCTGTATTAGAAAGAAAAAATCCAGCACATAAGGTAGACAATGCATTGCAGATATTATTAGAGTTTGTTTTGAAGGGTCTGTAGCATGAATTTCACATTTATAATGATTTTAATTTTATATTTGTGAATAGATTATGTGTGTCTTGTGATTAAAATTTGAAGAAAGACTTAGTATATGAAACTCATAGTTATCAGTTTTCTTTTCATCCTGGAAGTACTAAGATGTACATAGATCTTTGGGAGTATTTGAGATGGGATGGAATGAAAAGTGATATTACTATATTTACTATGAAGTGTTTAACTTCTCTTCAAGTTAATACTGAGCCGATGTTATCGAACGGTATGCTTCATCATTTAACAGTGCCATAGTGGAAATTGAAAAATATATTCAAGGACTTCATTGTGGGATCACTAAAGACATATCAAGGTAATAATGTAATCGGGGTTATTATTGATTGATTGACTAAATCTGCTCATTTATTTCCCATTCAAGTTACTTTGTCTCTAGATCAACATTCCTAGTTGTATATTAAAGAGATAGTAATCTATCATAGAGTCACCCTTTCCATTTTATCTGATTGTGATCCCATGTTTACTTCTATATTTTGGAAAGGCCTAAAGAATTCATTAGGAACTGAATTAAATTTTAGTGCAAATTTTAATCCCCAATCACATGGGAAGTCAGAACAAAAAATTCATACATCAGAAGATATGCTACATGCTTGCTTAATGGATTACAAGGGAAGTTGAGACAAACATCTTTCTATGGTTGAGATTTATTATAATAACTATTTTAATTTTTGTATACATATTTATCTATTTGAATCATAATAAGGGAAGTGGTGTTGAACTCAAACTTTTTTGGATGATGTAGGTGAAAGGAAGTTGATGGGACCAGAATTGGTAAAAGAGATCCCAGAGAAAGTTTAGTATAAATAGTAACACAAACTACGGGAAAAACTGGCATTTTTTGATGGGATTTATTCCCGTCACAAATAGTCCATTCGAGAGGTTATTTGCGACTAGATTTGGGGTCCAGTTGTAAAAGTTAATGCGCTGTTTGGCGCGGGTTGCACGCCAAATCACGGAAAGGTTATTTTCCACGGGGGGATTTTTGCGTTGCAAATACTGGTGGCAATAAATGGGTTTTTGCAATAGGATGTTCTCCCATCACAAATATGTGTGTTGGAAGGTCACTTTTTTCGATGATACCATCATAAATATCGGTGGAGGTAAATGAGTTTTTGTGATGACATATTGTCCCGTTGCAAAAAGTGTGTCGGCAGGACACTTTTTGCGACAGGACCTGTCAGCTTTTTGTGATGGGACCCATCGCAAATACTTTTTTATCCATTGACAACAATTAATGCTGGTAATGGTATTTGCATCGGCTCATGTCGCAAATAGTCTCATCGCAACTAATCCACCCTATATATACCCCCTCTATTTTTCTTTCTCATTCCCTCAATTCTTATTTTTTCTCTCTCTAAACTCTATTTTCTTAGTGAAAATTTCTCTGAATTTGTTTTTTTACATAGAATTTGTAAACTCATTTACATCTATAACAGATCATGTTTAAAGGTATTTATATTTTTTCTAATTTAGTATTTGTTTTATTTTTAATGATAATTTTAATTATTGTTGATTAGTTGTAATTAAATTAGATTTAATTTTTTTTGTTATTTCTATTTATTTTTAATAATAAATGGAAATTATTATTAATAATTCTTAAAAAATATTAATAATTAATAATTAATAGTAATTAAAAATAATTAATGAAAATTAGTATTGGATATAAATAATTACTTGTAATTAGATATTAGTAGTTGTAAATTTAAGTTATTAATATCAATTAATGCTAATTAGTAATAGTTATGTCTAATTAGTAATATTTAATGGTATTTAGTAATAAATAGGAATTATTAGTAATAAATAAGAATAATTAGTAATAAATAGCAATAATTAGTAACAAATAGGAATAATTAGTAATAAATAGAAATAATTGGTAATAAAAATGAATAATTAGGAGTAAATAAGAATAAATCGGAATAAATCAGAATAATTAAAAATAAATAAGAATAAATAAGAATAAATATGAATAATTAGGAATAATTAGGAATAAATATGAATAGATTAGAATAAATAGGAATAATTAAGAATAAACTGGATAAATAAGAATAATTTCGAATAATTACGAATAAATAAGAATAAATAAGAATAAATAGAAATAAATAGTAATAAATAGGAATATTTATTAAAAATAGGAATAAATAGTAATAAATAGTAATACATAGTAATACATAGTAATAAATAGTAATAAATATTAATACATAGTAATAATTAGGAATAATTATTAATAAATAGTAATAAATATTAACAATTAGTCACAAATAGTAATAAATGGTAATAATTAGTAATAATTTGGAATAATTTGGAACAATTATTGACAATTAGTAATAATTAAGAATAATTTGTAATAAATAGGAAGAATTAGTAATAATTAAGAATAATTAGGAATAACTAGAAATAAATAAGACTAATTAAGAATAATTAGGAAAAATTAGAAATAATTTGGAATAATTAAGAATAATTAGGAATACTTAAGAATAATTTGGAATAATTTTGAATAATTGAGAATAATTTGGAACAATTAGGAACAACTAGGAAAAGTTAGGAATAATTAAGAATAATTAGGAACAATTAAGAACAATTAGGAACAATTAGAAACAATTAGGAACAATTAAGAACAATTAAGAATAATTAGGAACAATTAGGAACAATTACGAACAATTATGAACAATTATGAACAATTATGAACAATTAGGATGAAAATCAATTATAATAAATTTTAATGGATTCTTATAACTTGGCACAATTTCTAGTGGTTTGAAAACACTCTTTTTGCTTGATGACTCTTCTCCTTTCAACTTTCACTGACACAAAACATTTTAAAATGTATGATTCTTGGTATTCATATCAAGTCTCGTATGCACGAGTCTGAATATATGTAACACCCTAGAATTTTATGAGAAATATTTTTCTTTTATGTTATATACATCATCAAAGGAATATTTCACTACACACAACACTATCTTGGCTTGCTTTACACACAATCGCGGCCTTCCTCGATAGCTTGTGTTGTACGCAATACCGAGTTTCACTAAACAACGAGATGCAATTAAAATATTATTATAACTAGCTGTTATGAATAGTAATACCCACTTTTTTAAATTTTATAAATTTTATCTTTAATAATGGACTTCATTTTTGGATTCGGAATATCGAAATTAGCCTAGGGTGAAATTTTGGTATTTTTCTGAAAACATTCAATTTTTGATGAATAGGGAAAACACTAGGTTACTATTTAAAAACAGAGCTTTTAATTTACATAATTTTTTATTTTAATTAATTTCATTTTAGGTCAAAATTGATTCATAATAACTATATAAGATCAAAATAATTCATTGGAGTCATTTTATAAAAAATTTAGATATATAAAAATTTTACTGAACTTTTCACCGTCTTTTACACACCTCCTAGGAGAACATGCAAATTTACATAAAACATAATTTTACCGCTTATGTGAATGGAATTTCAAAAATCCAAGTGACACGTTTGATGTTAGTAAGTAAAATGTGGTTCAATGAGATGAAAATATTTTTTTTGGTGAATAGTATCTTTTTACTTTATTTAACCACGGTTAAAAGTAAATAGGATAATTAAGGGTAAAAATGATATTATTATTACCCTAACACATGTTCTATTTCTATTAGATAAGTTTAATTCGACCAAAAACCACCTTAGGAATACAATATGCCCATTTAGGCCCACTTGGATTAGATTAGGGCATTTAATATTAATTTATTTAAAGAAGGGTTAAAATAGTTAAAATCAATGTTTAATAACTAAATAATTTTTAATATATGGATATACATAAGATAAATTCAACTATAAATATTCATTATAAAGAAAAAAATATTTCCTACATAATGGTATTTTATTTATAATTTTTAGACTTAAAATAATTTAATTTATTTATGACACAATGATGATGCAGTAATTATATTATTAATGAAATATTGACATAATTGATGTAATAAATATCTAAATAAATGTAATTTGAGAATTTTTATGAATTACAATAATTTTATATGTTAATAGGACACGTTATTATTGATTTAATTAATTTTTTTAGAACTAATCATTCTGTTATGATTTTCACAATAATCAATTACCAAATAGTGTCAAAATTGACATAAAATAGTTTTTAAAACAAATATTATATTATTAATTGTAATTTTATTCCTAAAAATATAAGGATACACCAAATGACTTATATAATGTTATCTATATTAATAATAAACAACTTGGGGTTCGTTTGTCTTGTCATAGTAAGTTTATTAACCATATAGTGTAAGAAAACAAGAAGACACGGTAAAAGTTAAATTATCTAATTTAAAGTTAAATATAAATGATAAGGTTAAATTAGATACCTAAACTTCTCTAAATTATATTGGATGAGATTATTTGGACCCATACCCATCTTATATTATAAATAAATCAATTTTTATCTATTAAAAATTGAATATGACTTTAAAAAAATAATATTTTTAGTTTTTCCAAAGGTGCCCCTCTCCTCCCTTATAAAAGGTCACATCCTCCCTCTCTTCCTCACACCTCATTGAGCCTTCAAGCTCGGCCAACCCCTGAAAAATTACTTTCTCCACTTCCATAGAAACATCCTATAGGTCCGGGTCTTATTCAAAGACCAATTTTAGTGCCCTAGGAGGAGGTCTAAAAGAGGCGCTTCAAAGAAGAGGTAATGTCCGATACCGATTCTTTCAACTTTATTTCTTCTTCCACTTCTTCTTATTTAGTTGTTTCATTATGAAGTAATAAACTCAGTATCACTCATATACTGATATTTTATTATATGTATGAAACAACCCTCTTTCACCATCTATCCATCCAATGGAAAACAAAATAACCGTGCATGCGTACGTACATAATACCATCTCCACGCCGTGGTGTAATCTATTTTCCCCCACCACCTTACTTGGATGGATATAATGGTCTAAATAATGACTATATAATATTATTTTAAATTGATATTGATTCTGAAATAGTATACATACACTCCAATACAATTCCACGATCATGGGAATGATATCATCGCTCGTGCATACGTACGGAATACTGTCTCCACTATGTGATGCGACTTGTTCTACATGATCGTCATTGAATAATGATTACATAAATGAATTGAGTGAATAAATATGATTTGTATTACACTAATAAAATTCTTTAAATTAGGTATATATAACCTAAAAATAATAATGAGAATTTATTAGACAAAACACGAATAAGAACAAAACGTAATAAACACCCAAATAACATGTAACAATGAAATATTACGAATAAGACGCTATGAATATGACCATATATGATATCATACAAATACGTATGATTCCGGAATAAGTCAATGAAATTATTTAAATCATTATACAGGAGGTTCGGACACTTACGAAGCAAATTAGACCTAAGGTAAGGGAAAATCTCGCAATCTCATTTTTATCCGAGATTGTTTATACTTTATAATTTTCTGGGGTAATATTTATCATCTACATACATGATTCCTCAATATGTAATATTTATATCCTTATAAAAATTTTTAAATCCAATTTTACCCTTCGGTGAGTTTTTAGTTAAAGATATGAAAAGAATCTTTTGTTGTTTTTCGTATGAGGTCCTTTTTGGCTTTTCCGACATAAGTACGAGAAAAATGTTTTTTAACTTATACGCCATGAATGGATTTTTAAAACATTATTTCCAAGAAGCATCCTTTAAAAGTTTTCAGGTTTATTTTTAATCAACTTCTTTTAGTTTAAAAATGTATGACATGTTAATAAAGGAAAAATGTTTTTGAAGTAGAAAGGATATTTTCCTCAAGAATTGAGATCAATTGTTTTATCAAATTTATTTTCCATCTAAGATAATATAGGGTTATTTTTCTATACAAATTATTACATTGATTTTATTATGCAGTGATAGAATTATTTTTATGAATTCCTTTATCTTATATGAATTGTTTAATGATGTCACGATGTTTAAGAATCCCATTTTTATTACATGGGTTATGAAATGATGTATGATTGTTTTTTGATTTTGTGGAACACATAATAATGGTATTTTTATGAGATGGGTGGGAAATATATCTCCCTCCAATGCATTGGGTAGAGATTTATATCTCATGAGATAGACATGGTTGGAATGGCAGGTTAATCTGGTTCAGTTAAACTGGATTGAAACGAGGAGTGAAATCGGTTCAGAAATGGACTTTGTCCTCTAAGATAGTCTTGGAAATGAGTCTTGACTACTAAGAAATGATTATCTATGATTCTGTGTGTATGAAAAAAAGTTTAATGTTTTATGTTATGATTATTTGGATTACATTTCACTATTGTGATTTATCCCATGTTATGAAATTTTGATATCTTTTTCAAGTTAAGATTTCCAAAATGTTATGTTCTTATGAATATGATGTAATTGATATTTAATTTGTTTACCCTCACTAAGCATTTGAGCTCACCCTTTTGTATGTTTTCTTTCCCCAGGTCAGGAAGAAGGTTATTATGTACGATATGCCAAAAGGGACTCTAGATATGATGAAATAGATGAGAGACAATGTAGATGCTTTATGAACTAGTTGTTTATGTTACCTAGTTTCCAAAGACATTATACCTATAAGGTCCTACCATGTTTTTGTTATATGGTGTAATAAGTGTGCTTAAATTTTGAGGTAATAACAATGTACGTTAAGTATGGGTTGTTAGAGTTGGTATCATATGAAAGGTATATTCATCCTTTGGAAACTATGATGTGAAAGCCTTAGTAAGAACCCTAAGGATATGTCTACGCATAGGACAAAATCATAGTGTTTTTGAAATTCCATGAACAACCTATGATATGACCTTAAGTATGAAATTTTATTCTTGATTATGTGGTTTTACTTTTATAATTAGAGTTGCTCACACTATAATTCATGGTTTTAGTAAATGGCTTGAACCTGAAGGAACCATGTTAATGCGGAATGCGATGGGAAATGCAATGATTGTCCCCCCGAGCAACCAGACGTTATTGGAGCTGGAATAAAAAATATTGTAGCCATGATCACACAGCTTTCTCAAGATATAAATCATACAGGGCTTCTAAACGAGCAAAGGAAGGAGTAAAATTCTGTTGAATCCTTCATGAGGCAGCGTCAACCTTCATTCAGCGGGTCTGCTGATCCATTAGTTACTGAACAATGGATCAGTACTACTGAAAAGATAGTTTCAGTTCTTCAATGTTCTGAACATGAAAAATTCATCTTAGTAGTGTATGTTTTGGAAGGTGATACTGATCAATGGTGGAATCTTATCAAGAATATGAGGCAAAGAGATTAAATTGAGTCCATAGAATGGGACGAGTTCAATAACATATTTTTCAATAAGTACTTCCCTCGTATTCTTCGAACAAAGATGGAGAAGGAGTTTCTTGAACTAAAGAAAAAGGATGATGAATCAGTTGGTACCTAAGAAGAAAATTTTACAAGACTTGAAAGGTATACTTCTAGGATTATTATCCAACCTGAGAGTAAGATCGATCGATTCTTTAGTGGCTAAAAACCAAGTCTTCGAAGGACATTAGACATAAGGGACATCAATAGCTACGAGGAAATCGTTCGATGTGCTCTCAATGGTGGGATAGATATTGTAGTAACCAATCAGTCATATGGGTTTGATAAGAAGAGGAAAATGGAAATAAAAGGAAAATATAATAAGAACACTGAAAAGAAGATGAGTTTTTTCCTTATGCTCAAAGTTTGGAAAGAAACATAGATGGAGTTGTCTTAAAGGGACAAGTAAATGATTCAAATGTGGAAATTAAGGTCATCAGGCATTTGAATGCCGCAATGATGGGAAGAAAATGTCTAGTGATGCGAACAATGAAAAGGCTACATAGAGTGCACATCCTACAATTCAATGTTACAAGTGCAAGGAAATGGGGAATTATCCTAATCAATGATCTAATCAAAGGGTTTTTTATGATGATCGACGTCAAAAAACTGTTAAGGCTAATGAAAAATGAGAGTCACATGCAATTTCTATCAGCGATGTGGGGTATGATAACGAAGTGGTGAAAGGTACACTTACCATCCACTCTAAAGTAGAAAATGTTTTATTTGATTCTGGATCCATACACTCATTTATTTCTGATGAATTTTCTAAGGGTATCACTGTATTACCTCAACAATTAGATGTTGAGTTAGCTGTGACAACCCTAATGGAACAACAGTTGCATCAAAAGTTTATAATTCTTCTCCGATTGACATTTGTGGGAATGTGATTCCTGAAAATCTTGTGATTCTTCCTATAGTGGAATTTGATGTGATTCATGGCATGGATTTTCTTTCATTATATGGATCTTATATCAATTTCTAAATAAGGGAAGTCACATTTCATATTCCAGATCAATCTATGATCATCTATCGATGAAAGGATGAACATAACCTTCCAGTGGAAATTTGTTCCATCTTATGGGTCTTGATTCCACTAAATGAAGGTTAATTATCTCAAATGGTTAGAGAGAAACTCACGATTAAGAATATTACCATTGTACAAGTGTTTGATTATGTCTTTCCAGAGGAATTTCCTGGTCTTCAACCATATCGTGAAGTTGATTTTTTAATAGAACTCGTACCAGGTGCTTTACCTATTTCAATGACACCTTATAGAATGGCCCCAATTGAGTTGCAGGAATTGAAGAAGCAACTCCAAGAGAATCTTGATAAGGGATTCATATTCCCTAGTGCATCACCTTGGGGAGAACCTGTTCTGTTTGTTATGAAGAAATATGGATCAATGAGACATTGCATTGATTATCGAGAACTTAACAAGATCACTATCAAGAAAAAATATCCTCTCCGATGTGTTGATTACTTATTTGACTGACTATGCGGATCTCAATACTTTTCTAATATTGATATTCGTTCAGGGTATCATCAATTAACTGTCAAAAGGGAGGATTTAACAAAGACGGCTTTCTGTACAAGGTATGGACACTATGAATTTAGAGTGATTCCATTTGGTCTTACTAATGACCCTACTATTTTCATGGATCTAATGAATAGTGTCTTTAGAGACTATCTTCATTAGTTTTTGGTAGTCTATATAGACGATATTCTTGTCTATTAAAAGAGAAAGGAAGAACATGAATATCACTTGAGAATTGTATTGAAGACCATGAGAAAGGATAAGCTTATGCCCAATTTACCAAGTGCAAATTTTTGCTTAAAAAAGTTTCATTTTTGGGTCACATAATCTCAAAAGTGGGGATATTTGTGGATCTAGAAAAAACAGAGGTTATCGAAAGATTGTCGAGACCAACAACAGTAACAGAGATCCGATTTTTTCTTGGTTTGGCTGGATATTATCGACATTTTGTGAATGATTTTTCACGATTATCTAATCCACTCACCTGGTTGAGTCGAAAAGGAGTTAATTTCGTGTCGACCGAGGAATGTGAAGAGAATTTCAAGGAGTTCAGAAGAAGGTTATCTAGTGCACCTATGCTCACACTACCTTGTAGTGATAAAGTTTTGTGATCTACAGTGATGCATCAATGACATGACGGGGGTGTGTTCTTATGAAAAATGATATGGTGATAGCTTATGCCTCACGACAGTTGAAAATCCAAGAGAAAAATTACCCAACTCATGATTTAGAGTTAGCTACGGTAATCTTTGCATTAAATATTTGGAGGAATTATCATTATGGACAAAGGTGTGACATTTATACTGATCATAAAAGTTTAAAGTATATTTTCACACAAAAGGAGCTGAATATGCGCCAAAGAAGATGGTTGGAGATGATTAAGGATTACGACTGCTCAATTCATTACCACCCTAGGAAAGAAAACATGGTGGCAGATGCATTAAGTCGACAAGACCATGCTAGCTTATCCATGATGAGGATCACAAAAGATCCAATATTTATGGATTTACAAAGGATGGATCTTGGAATTATAATGGAAGGGGAAAAAGCGTATCTTTCTCAAATGAATTTTCAAACATATATACATGTGATGATTAAAGAGGAACATAAAGAATATGCAGAGTTACAAAAGAAGGCGGGAAATGTTCCTGAATTCAACATTGATTGTGATGGGATAATAATTTTCAAGAGTCGAGCTTGTGTTCCTCCCATCCCAGAATTAAAGAAGGAGCTACTGGATGTGGCTCATAGTTCTTTATTCTCTATTCATCCCGGGATCACGGAGATGTATAAAGACCTGAAAGAGTACTTCAGTTAGGATGGCGTCAAATGAGATGTTACTGAATTTGTCTCTTGATGCTTGGTTTGTCAGCAAGTTAAAGCTAAGAGACAGAAGTCTAAGTGGATGTTACAACCATTACCCATACCCGAATGGAAATGGAAAACCATCACTATGGACTTTGTCACTGGAATTCCCAAAACATCCCAAGGCAATAATGTTATCTAGGTCATAGTTGATCGTCTTACAAAGTCTGCACACATCATTTCTATTAGAGAGGATTTCTCTCTGGATCAGCTTCCCATGATATATGTAAAGGAAGGGATACGATTGAATAGAGTACCACTTTCTATTATATCTGATCGGGATCTGAGGTTTACCTCAAAGTTCTGACGATGTCTTTAGAATACTCTAGATACATAGTTGAGTTTCAGCACTGGTTATTAGCCTCAGACAGACGGTCAGTCAGAGAGGACAATTCAAAATCTAGAATATTTGTCGAGAGCTTGCTCTATGGATTTCAAAGGTGGTTGGGATCAACACCTACCTTTGGTGGAATTTTATTATAATAATAACTTTCACTCCAGTATTGAGATGGCTCTTTATGAACCTCTCTATGGAAAGAAATGCAGGACTCCAACATGATCAGATAATGTTGGGGAAAGAAAGTTATTAGGACCTGATCATGTTGATGAGATGGCAGAAAAGGTCAGATCTATTCAACAACACATAAGAGCTGGTCAGAGTCAACAAAAAAGTAATGCCGATAACTGAAGAAAAGTCCTAGAGTCTGAAGTGGGTGATAAAGTGTTCATACGAATATCTCCATGGAAGAGAGTAATGAGATTTGGAAAGAAGGGAAAGCTGAGACCTAGGTATATCGGTCCATTCGAAATATTGGATCATGTTGGGAAGGTAGCTTACCGATTGGCGCTTCGACCAAATATCTCTCAAGTTCATGATGTGTTCCATGTATCTCTCCTGAGAAAGTACATACCTGATCCTTCACATGTACTCAACTCCGAAGTTGTACCATTGGAGCAAGATCTTTCTTATGAAGAACAACTGATAGAGATTATGGATCATAGTGAAAAAGTCCTACGGAACAAGACCACTCGATTGGTGAAAGTTTTATGGAGGAACTACAAATTAGAAGAAGATACTTGGG
Source organism: Viscum album (assembly GCA_963277665.1). Taxonomy (NCBI): domain Eukaryota; kingdom Viridiplantae; phylum Streptophyta; class Magnoliopsida; order Santalales; family Viscaceae; genus Viscum; species Viscum album. The sequence continues at coordinate 535,105,067 of OY728129.1, forward strand.
AGCTTGAGGATATGATGAGGGAGAGGTATCCTCACCTGTTTGTTAAAAAGTGGCGAATTTCGAGGGCGAAATTCATTTTAAGGGGGTAGAATGTAACACCTGAGACTTTTATGAGAAATATTTTGTTTTTATGTTATATGCATCATCAAAGGAATCTTTTACTACACACGACACTATCTTGGCTTGCTTTACAGGCAATCGCGGTCTTCCTCGATAGCTTGCATTGTACGCAATACCGAGTTTCACTAAACAACGATATGCTATTAAAATATTATTATAACCAGCCGTTATGAATAGTAATACCCAGTTTTAGAAATTTTATAAATTTTATCTTTCAAAATGGACTTCATTTTTGGATTTGGAATATTGAAATTAAACTAGGGTGAAATTTTGGTATTTTTCAGAAAACTTTCAATTTTTAATGAATAGTGAAAACAATGGGTTACTATTTATAAACCCACTTTTTATTTAAATAATTATTTAATTTCATTTTAGGTCAAAATTGATACACAATTCCTATATTAGTTCAAAGTAATTCATTGGAGTCATTTTATAATAATTTTAGATATATAAAAATTTTATTGAACTTTTTACAATCTTTTACCCACCTTGTAGGAGAATTTACAAATTTACATAAAACATAATTTTACCGCTTCTGTGAATGAAATTTCAAAAATCCGAGAGACACGGTTGATGTTAGTAATTAAAATTTGGTTCAATGAGATGAAAATAATTTTTGGTGAATAGTAACTTTTTACTATTTTTTACCATTGTTAAAAGTAAATAGGGTAATTAAGGTTAAAAATGATATTATTATTACCCTAACACATGTCCCAATTCTATTGGATAAGTGTAATTCGACCAAAAACAACCTTAGGAATAACATATGACCATTTAGGCCCACTTGGATTAGATTAGGACATTTAATATTAATTTTTTTAAACAAGGATTAAAATAGTTGAAACCAATGTTTAATAAGTAAATCATTTTTAATATAGGGTTATACATAAGAAAAGTTAGACTATAAATATTCATTATAACTCAAAGAAGATTTCCTACACAATTGTATTTTATTTGTAATTTTTAGACTTTATATAATTCAATTTATTTATGACACAATGACGATGGAGTAATTTTATTAATAATGAAATATTGACATAATTGATGTTATAAGTACCCAAATAAATGTAATTTGAGACTTTTTATGAATTAAAATAATTTTTAATTTTAACATGACATTTTATTATTGATTTAATTAACTATTTTAGAACTAATATTTCTGTTATGTTTTTCACAAAAATCAATTACCAAATAGTGTCAAAATTGACATAAAATAGTATTTAAAATAAATAATATATTATTAATTGTTATTTTATTCCTAATAATATAAGGTTTGGCCAAATGACTTATATAAGGCTATATATATTAATAATAAAAAACTTAGGGTTCGTTTGGCTTGTTATAGTTGTTTATTAACCTTATAGTGTTAGAAAAGAAGAAGACATGGTAAAAGTTAAATTATCTAACTTAAAGTTAAATCTAAATGATAAGGTTAAAATAGATAACTAAACTTGACTAAATTATATTTGATGAGAGAATTGCGACTCATCCACACCTTATATTCGAAATAAATCAATTTGGAGCTATTAAAAACCAATTATGACATTGTAATAAAATAATATTTTTAGTTTTTCCAATGGTTCCCCTCTCCTCCCTTAGAAAAGGGAACCTCCTCCATATCTTCCCCACACCACTTTAAGCCTTAATGATCGGCCAAATCCTGCCAAATTCTCTTCTCCAATTCCCTAGAAACATCCTATATGTCCTGGTCTTCTTCAAATACCAATTTGGGTTCCCTAAGATGAGGTCTCAAAGAGGCTATTCAAAGAAGAGGTAATGTCCGTTACCGATTCATTCAACTTCATTTATTCTTCCACTTCTTCTTATTTAGTTGTTTCATTATGAAGTAATAACATCAGTATCACTCATATACTGATATGTTATTATAAGTATGAAACAACCCTATTTCAACATATATCCATCCTACGGAAAACAAAATCACCGCCCGCGCGTACTTACCGAATACCGTCTCCACGCCATGGTGTAATTTATTTTCCACCAACACCTTACTTGGATGGTTATAATGGTGTAAATAATTACTATATATGATTATTGTTAATTGATATTGATTCTGAAATAGTATACATACACTCTAATACAATTCCATGATCATGGGTACGATATCATCACTCATGCGTACGTACGGAATACCATCTCTACAATGTGATGCGACTCATTCTACATGATCTTCATTGCATAATGTTTACATAAATGAATTGAGTGAATAAATATGATATGTATTACACTAATACCATTCTGTAAATGAGTTATCTATAACCTAAAAATAAGAATGATAATTTATTAGACAAAACACACATAAGAACAAAAAGCAATAAACACCCGAATAACAACTAACAATGAAATATTAGTAATAAAAAGCTAAGAATATGACCATATATGATAACATAAAAATAATTATGATTCTGGAATAAGTCAATGACATTATTTAAATCATTATACAGGAGGTTCAGACACTTACGAAGCAAATCTGACCTAAGGTAAGGGAAGATCTTGCAATCTCATTTTTATCCGAGACTGTTTATACTTCAGAATTTACTAGGGAATATTTTTCATCCACATCCATGTTTCCTCAATATGTAATATTTATATCCTTCTACAATTGTTTAAATCAAATTTTACCCTTCGGTGAGTTTTTAGTAAGAGATATGAAATGAATATTTTGTCATTTTTCGAACGAGGTACTTTTTGACTTTTCCAACATAAGTACGAGAAGAATGTTTTTTTAACTTATATGGCATGAATGGATTTTTAAAACATTATTTCCAAGAAGATTCCTTTATATGTTTTCAAGTTTATTTTTGATCAAATTCTATAAGTTTAAAATTTTATGACATGTTAAGAAAGGAAAGAAAATTTGGAAGTAGAAAGGATATTTTCCTCAAGAATGGAGTTCAGGTGTTTTATCAAAATTATTTTCCATCTAAGATAATATACAGTTTTGTTTCTATCCTTATTATTACATTGATTTGATTCTGTTGTGATGGAATTATTTTTATGAATTCCTTTATCTTATATGAATTGTTTTATGATGTCACAATGTTTAAAAATCCAATTTTTATTACATGGGTTATTCAATGATTAATGATTTTTTTTTTGATTTTGTGGCACACATAAGAATGGTATCATTATGATATTGGTGGGACCTATATCTCCCTCAAATTCATTGGGTAAAGATTTATATCTCATGAGATAGACATGGATGGAACGATAGGTTAATTCGATTCTGTTAAACAGGACTGAAACGAGGAGTGAACTCGGTTCAGAAAAGGACATTGTCTGCTAAGATAGTCTAGTCAATGAGTATTGACTACTAAGAAATGATTCTCTATGATTATGTGTGTATGCCACAAAGTTTCATGTTTTATGTTATGATTATTGGGATTAAATTTCACTAAATGATTTATCCCATGTTATGAAATTTTGATCCCTTTTTCAGGTTAAAATTTCCAAAATGTTATGTTCTTATGAAAATAATGTGATTGATATTTCTTTGGATTACCCTTACTGAGAATTTGAGCTCACCCTTTTGTATGTTTTCATTCCCCAGGTCAGGAAGAAGGTTATTAAGTATTATATGCCAAATGCAGTCTAGATATGATGAAATAAATTGGAGATAATGTAGATTCTTTATGAACCAGTTCTTTATGTTTCCTAGATTCCAAAGACATTATACCTATATGGTCCTACCATGGTTTTGTTATATTTTGCAATAATTGTGCTTAAATTTTGATGTAAGAACATTGTATGTAAAGTATGGGTCATTAGAATATGCATTCATAAGACCATATTTTTTGTACTGTGTTTAAGAGGTGAATGTTCCAAGAAGATGATTCATCGACAAAAAGGAGACTCTTTTGTCTGACAACTAATTTACTTACAACATTCTCACAGAGAAATCACATTGATGAATCTTATTTGTTGTAGGAATATTCATTCTTGTATACACGAAAATTAATATGAGTACCTCCATGTAGATTCTTGATTGTGATTTATCTGTGAGAAAAAGTTGCAAGTAAATGAGCCATCAGGAAAAATAGGAGTCTTAAATCCACTGGAAATTGTGTCCCTTGTATGTAATGGTAATTATTAAGTAGTTGTAATTAGTTATAATTTTTATTCAGATAGTGTTTTTATAATTTCAAATTATTCAAAAAAAGTAATGATTTTATATTTTTTAGAAAAATATAGATCAAGGAAGTCGACAACTATCATTATTAGATGATCTCGCTTGGATAAATCAGCATAAAAATCCAAATGGTTTTGGTTTAAGTCCTATAAATATTGAGAGTGTTGAATATTTCTTATCATTTGCATCATCAAATACAGAATATGTTTCAGAAGGAACATTAAAGTGTCCTTATAAAAATTGTGTTCCGAGAATGATTGACACATTTGACAAGGTTGGGGGACATCTCTTGCGGTTTGGTTTTCAAAAAGATTATGTTTTTTTGGTATCAACATGGTGAATGATGTTCCAGAGAAGATACTAATAACTTGATACTGAATCCTTCACAGTTTCAAAATTTAGTTCATGATGTTGCGGGTTCTTCTTTTCAACAAACTGAAACACATGATGATTTTGAATTAGGTCCTGAGTTGGCACAATCCAAATTTTATGAGTTGTTAAGGTAGATTGAGGATGCATTATATCCTTGTTTCAAGATAAGAAAATTATAAGTTTTTATGAAATTTATTGTTATTGAATCGGATAATTCAATGTCAAACAACTATTTTGATCAGATATTTTTTTTAGTTAAAACACTGTTACCTGAAAGAAATGTGTTGCCCAGAAATTACTATGAGTGCAAGAGGCTAGTTCAAAATATGGGCCTTAGTTATCGGAAGATTGATGCATGTGCAAATGATTTCATCTTATATTCTAGTGAAAATGATTCATTGGATAGTTATCCCACCTGTGGACAATCGAGGTATAAATAACATCAACATGGAAGTCTGGATCGATTAAAGTAAAACAGTAGAGATATTTCCCCCTTTCACCCAGGTTGTTGCATTTATTTTTGTCTTAGAACACACCATCAATGATTTCATGACACTAAACCAAAATTTCAACTGATAATAGCTTGAATCATCAATCTTATGGTGATTCATGGAATTATTTTGACCATCTGCATCTGTCTTTTGCTTTAGAAGCCCAAAACATGTGATTGTGTATTTCTACTAACAGTTTATATCCGTTTAGTTCTTAAGGTTGTTAGTATTCATGTCGGATTGTCTTTATAACTACATAAAATTTACCTCCATGAATATTGATGAAGGATCCCTATTTCTTTTTGACCATATTAATCACAGTACATCCGAAAAAGAATATTGTTGTTTATTTGAAACCATTTATTGATGAGTTAAATGCATTGTGGAGGGATGGTGTTAGTATATATGATGCTAAAACGAAACAAAATTTCATATTAAAATCTTCATTGATGTGGATTATTAGTGACTTTCCATCATATGGAATGTTTTTTGGATGGAGTACACAAATTCTGAAATCATTTCCTTATTTTATGAAATACAAAAAAGACATTACGCTCATCATTAGTAAAAACCTTTTTATAAAGACAGTCACTCCATATTTCATCCATCTAATAAACATTTTTAGTGGAAGAAATCTCATTTCAGAAAAGGTACAATTGAAAGGGATGAACCTTAAAAAATGATCTCAGGTATAGAGTTAAAATCAATTTTATTTTATTTACCTCCAATCACATTTGGGCCAATGGTAAAACAACAAATAAACCATGGCTTTTGGAAAGAACATAATTAGATAAAATGAAGCATTTTTTTGGATCTTCCATATTGGACTAATTTTTTGGTCTGCTACATGTAGGATGTGATGAAAATTGAGAAGAACTGTTTCGATAATTTATTTCATACAGTTTTGGATACACCATGTAAGACCAAAGATATTGTAAAGGCACGATTAGATCTTGACAAAATTTTCAGGCAACAATAACTTCAACTATTTAAAAATGTCAGATCCCAGAGTTTATCAAAGCCAAATGACGCTTATACACTGTCTAAAGAGATTCACATATTATTTTTTTAGTGTATTTTAGATTTGAGCTTTCCAGATTTCTATGATTTAAATTTGGGTAGATTTGTTAAGAATGGTTATATTACCTGATTAAAAATTCATGATTTTCATGTTATAATGGAAAGACATATGTCGATTAGATTTAGTGCTTTGTTTAATTCTATTATATGGGATTCGATATTAGATTTATCATATATTTTTTCAGACATTTGTGCAGCGAAAACAGACTATGATGCGCTAAGAAAACTGGAAGAATATGTGGTTATAATTATATATAAACTGAAAAAAATCATTCTGTCAGCTTTCTTTGACTCAATGGAACATATAATATTATAATTTCCACAAGAAGATAAATATGGAGGTCCAGTATAGTTTCAATGGATGTACCCAATCAAGAGATTCATGCAAGAATTGATGAAAAAAGTACGTAACAAAGCATTAGTTGAAGGTTCAATTGCTGAAGCTAATTTGCAAGTGGAATTTTTTTCTGCTCTCATTTATTGTACTGTGAGTACTTCTATCACGTATTATATAATTTATGTTATATTATGTAAAATTATTTTATTTATAGGTTTTATGATAGTCATATCAAGAAACAACTTCCCAAAATTACAATAAATCCTCTTGAAGAATGCAGAAATTTTTTTTTTCTCAATGGTTTCAAAAACTGGTAACATAAATTATTAATGTCTTAATATCAATTCCATTTATTATTTATTATATTGATAATTGTTTTACAAATTTTCAGGTTTCTAAACATGATGATAAAATTGATAAGCGACTATTCATATTGAGTTACCCACCATCCAAATATGGTTAAATCTTATCATGCATATGTGGTGAATGGTTTTTGATTTCATACACGTGCATATAGAGAATCAAAAAATTTAACAGTGGAGTGTTCGTGAGTGGATTGCATCACAGAGAAACTGAAGTTGAATTTTATTTCATTCTTGATGAAATTATTGAGTTGTGGTATCTAGGACATAAATACATAACGATGTTTAAATATTAGTGGTTGGATACTGCTAGAGGCTTGCATGTTTATCTGACTCATTGCATCATTGATATTCAATATAAAAATCTTATTAGATTAAATAAATAATTTTCACTGGCTCAATAGGAACATCAAATTTATTACATAAATAAATGTTATAGTTCAAGATACTTGAGTGATTGGTGGAGCATAATAAAATTGAAATCATTGGGAAATCAGTTTACATAAACTAAATGTTGTTCCGATGAAGTGGAAGGAATTGAAATTTTTTAAGACACTGATCAAAATACATTTTTTCACCAAGATACATGAATAGAAATGATGACACCACACAATTAAGGATCGATGATGATGCAGATGTTAATGATGTTACAAATGAATTTGAAATGACAAGATATGATAAAACTAAAACTCATATATATATTGATGATACTGAGGAGTAATATGATGACATTGGCATTGACAGCTATGTAGATGAGGATGAATATGGACATTGAAACAATTGAATGATTGTTATAATAATAATTAATATATGTCTATAAATAATATTCATTTTCAACTATTTTCTAACAACAATAATTTTGTGTTTTAGATGGATTCAGATCTATTTTGCGAGTTGCAGGAGGCTGATCTACCTTTGGAGGATTCGGATTTTGGATCATATGACCCTCAACCTATTGGGGGTTCAGGGGGTGCATGGAGGGGGTGCAGTCTTGCACGACTGATGATTCTTGATCCTATCCCCGAGCGACATCAACATTTAGGCTTCGTTCCATGGACACAGAGGTATGATAACCTATATATTTTAGTTGTCGTTCATTATATTTTGTTTATATATATACGAATTTTTTGAATATTTATTACTTTTTCATAGTTTTGTTCATGTGTCTATTAGACAGGGGAGTACTATCTTGCACAATTATTTTTCTCAGTAATGGATCACATGGGAACAGATACCCTTTGATGTGTGGCTCGACATGTCCAATCATTGTCTAGTACATATATAAATAATGTTTATTTTGAAATTTAGTTTATTAATAACATGATATTATAAATTATTTGTAGGGATTATGGTATCCCATCGATGATAGCATGTGTGAAGTTATCCACACATTTTGGCAGGTGTCTATGCGTGACCGTTTCAATCAGTTTTTGCACGATTTGAGAATAACAACCATTAAGAAAGTATGAGTTACAGAATTTGAAGAGTCATGTATAGCCCACTGACCAGAGTACGTTACATCTCATGTTTGGGATAGATTGTTTTTTCACTATTTGGGTGGTGGATTTGAGAGGAGATATTAGGTGGGTCGGCAGAACTAGGGGAGACTGGAGGTGATTCATCGAGCTGGTAGCCATACATTCTGTACGCATTGAGAGCATCTGGGAAGTATATTTTTTTAATATTTTATATTACATGAAATATAAACACTTTATTTTATATTTCTGTATGCAGTTGAGCATCCTAATATTATGGAGTACGATAGTTATCGAAGGATGTACATTGATCCTACTGCTAGAGATATTAGAGGTGATCTCCAACGTTAGATTGTGGTTAGTATAAATTTTTCTATTTGAAAATTAACAGCATATAATATTTTCATAATTTTAATTTGAAATTGGAATTTAAGGATTCATATGAGGCTGTGACCTCTCAGACACAGGTTGACTGTCAGGATGAGACGACTGATCAGACGAGTGCCCACCGTTTCAATGAGACGACATGGATGGATGCGACTCAGTATGGCTTTGAGAAGGGCTGAGTAGTTGGTATTGACATTAATTTGACTCCTGGTACATATTATGGTACTACTGTGATGTCGGAATCCAGCTCGAGAGGAGCTCGTGGAGAGGCATCTTCTTCTACCTCATAGTATCAGGAGTAGTTGCAAGCTCAGACTGAGCATATAGAGAGTTTGCAGAAGCATCATAAAGTGATGTGTCGGTATCAGAAAAAGCAGCAGCAGTGCGAGAAGAAGATATGTCGATGGTTGTAGTAGCATCACGAGCAGATGGAGTATATACGACGTCTGACTTTTAGTTTACTGATGGCGTTTCCCGCTCCATCGCCCATAGCTCCTCCACCTCCTCCTGAAGATGACCCCTAGTCTTTTTTATGTTACAAACATTTGAATTCAAAATTATTTGTAATATAAACTATTTATAGTTTCTGTCTTTTATATTGGTGCAAATATTGCATAATTTTATTTTTTTATATATTTTATTATTTATTATTAGTATTATAAATTTTAATACTTTTTTATAATAATAATAATAATAATAATAATAATAATAATTTATGATTTTTTATATATTTTTTTTAAAATTGTGATTTTTAATAATTTTTATTATTATTTTATTAATATTTATATTTATTTTTTATTAATCAAAATTTTATTAAATATATTTTTTTAGTATTATATTTTTTGATGTTTGTTTATTTTACTAATAAAGAAAATAATAATTGATTATTTTTATATATTTTTTTGAGAATAATGAGAATTTTAATATTTTAATATTTTTTATTTTTTATTATTTTAATAATAATAATATAATTTTTTCATTAATAGTAATTTTATTAAAAATAATTTTTTTATTTTCTTTTGTATTTGTGATGGATCTTTTACGATGGACGCCCGTCGAATATAATTTAAATATAAATTTTTCAAAATACTATTTGTGACTGGCCCGTCACAAAATATTTATTTATATATAATGTATATAATCAGAGGCTTTTTTGGGATGGGAACCATTCCCATCGAAAATACAATTTTTTGTGATGGGACCGTAATAAAAAATAGTATTTTCGATGCCATTTTCAACAATGGGGCCCCATTGCTAAAGCATATTTACGATGACGCCTCATCGCTAAGGCATATTTGTGACGGGATCCCGTTGCAAATAGACCATTGCAAATAACACTAATTCTAGAAGTGAAATGCGGGTAGTTTAGTGTAGGAATAAAAGTTATGTGGATAACCGGAGGATGGATCGTTATTTTAAGGTTGGCGATCATGTCTTTCTCAATGTTTCACTATGTAAAAGTATGATTAGTTCTGGTAAGAAAGGGAATTTGAGTACATAGTTCAATGGAAATTATCAAATTATGGAGAATGCTGGATCAGTTACATACTTACTAGATTTACCTATGAAATTATCCAAGACACCCACTATTTTTCTAGTTTCAGTATTAAGAAATTATGTTCCAAATCCATATAATGTTTTTAGTTGAGAGGTAGTTCAGTTGGAAGAGAATATTTCTTATGAGGAATATGTAGCCCAAAATCATGACAATAGGGAGACATTGTTAGGGAATAAGGTGGTTTATCAGGTTAATGTTTTTTGGGAAAACCACATGGTTGAAGAGGCCACCTAGTAATCTAAAAATTCTATGAGGGATAAATACCCCCACTTATTTGACATGAAAATAAAATCGTGAGGATTTAATTTCCAAAATGGGGGAAAGATGTAACATCCCACATAATTATAGAATATAAAATTTTCATTTATTATTGTTTATTAATTGAATATTTGTTATAATTTAAAAGGGATGTTATGTTAAATGGGGAACACAACAAAAAATAATGGGTTTCTTCGAAATTTCATGCTACACACATGTCTGAGCCATACTGGAAAATAATAATATAATATTATTATTTCAAGTGGAAGTTAACTCCTAGCTGTTGTTTGGGAATGAATAAAGAGAACTAATCATATTCTGATTATGCATGGTTGTTAATTTTTTTACATTAATCCAATAAAATTTAGAGGCATAAAATGCGAATGAATTTAATTTTAATCATAAACACTATAATATTTTTAAAAGGTAGTTTTACCACCTTTTGATGGAGAAAACTTTTTAAATATCATTTTATTCAATTTCATATGGTCCATTTGAAAAAATAAATTTCTTTTATTGAAGTGGTGCAACAAAATTTAATTTGGATAAATTTCTATTATTTTATTGATAATGTACATTTTTTAATGAATAGTGAATAATACAGCATTTTAAGTCTAAACTGACTTTTAAAATTATTTATTTATATATTTATATTGTAAATTTAATTTTTTTAAATGTGTAAGTAGATTATGTTTTTTTCCTTTAATCCAATTTTGTTCTTTGAATGTAATTCCACATTGAAATTGGACATAAACACATGCCAATATTTTGATAGTTATTTCTTCTTAAAAACATGATTTTTGGTTTTGACAATGGGAATTAATTTTAAATTAATTTCTGCAACTTATGTGTTTTCAATTTGTAAAAATTTATTTCATATTTGGAATCATGAGGTTCAAATTTTTTAAATAGGCATCTTTTATTTGTTGACATTATGAATAGTAACTTTGGTAAATATTTCATTTACCATGGTTGAAGGGTAAATCTAGTAAATAAGGGTGTAAATAATATTATAATAATGTTATGGTGATCTAAATATAAATATATATTATATATATTATAATTATTTTATCTCTATTCTTCTTTAATTATTTCATATAACATTCCATTAATATTTTCATGTCCTATAAATATGATAATTTCATTTGAGTGTGTGCAGACTATTTCCCCCTAAACGTGATATGACTTATGAATGCCCTACATAGAACATATAAAGGATAGAGTAAATGAAAATATATAACAAATATAAAATATGATATTATACTATAATTATAATATACCTATGTGTCCTTACATTTTTATTCCTTCAAATATTAAATAAAATGAAAGTTGAATTAATGTATACGTATGGCTTACCGTCTCCATGAATAGTGTGTTTCATTTATTTTCTCCAAATGATATAGACTATTATAAATACATATAAACAATATATATATTATATATACGATACATAAATGAGGAATATTATTTTTTATATAATGTACTTTTGAGCCCATGGGCTGTTTTTAATTATAACAAGTTCATTTTAGACTCCAGAAAAGAATTTTGACAAAACAATTAATATTAACATAAATAATTATTTAATGTTTATATCATGTAAATAAGATATATCAAAGTAATAATATACATGAAAAAGGATTATAAGAAAGTATATATTAATATAATGTTTCTATTCAATAATAACAATGAACATATATGAAGAGTTAGATGCAAGGTAAGGGACTTCATCTCAGTATCCTTTCATTGAGGCATGTTTTGATAATTTACACATTTTTATTCTATACAGTGTATAATAAACCACTTTAACTATTATTTTTATTTAAAACAAAACTATTTTCTATAAATCATTTTACTAAACAATATTAGGAATGTTTTTAACATATGTGGTGACATCGACCTTTGCACCTCAGTGAGAATTATTTGATATATAGATTTATTAACAAGCTGTAATGTTTTTAAAAGGAAAATAAATCCCATATACCCCTTTTTATGTATTTTGGTATTGAAATTGGTTTTTAGAAATGGATTTATGATTTCAAAATCTTGAATTATTTCTTCTGATTGCAAATGAAATGATTTTTGTTAAATTTTGATATTTTCATTATTTTATGTGTTATGATAATATAATGGTACTTGGAAATTTGATGGGTGGTTACGTGATAAACTAAATTATGGGTGGTTCCATGAAAAACCAAGGATGGGTGGTTATGTTATATCCTCCAATGCATTGGGTATGGATGTCGATCATATGGTAATTCCATTTGTAAGAATAATTTGTGGAAGTTGATCATATGGTTATTCTATTTAAGTATGATTATGTCCCATGATTACCTTTTATATGTTATGTTTTCTTTATATGGGTATTATTGTAATATTTTGGTAACAAAATAGAATGAAATGATATTTTATTCATTGAATAGTATTTACTACTTCACAAAGATAAAAAGTATTAATTATGATAAAGTATTAATGGTCTACATGTTGTTTTGAAAAACAAATAGTTTCTCTTCCCTGTGTATCCCTTTTTGAGCTTTTTATGATAATCCTATGTTTTGAAATGTTTTTCATTGGATTTAAAGTTGAATTGAGTCAAGGATGGTGTCAAAGAAACGTTTTCATTTTGAAGCATAAAACGAAAACATGTTTTTTTAAAAGTTTTTGTTTTATAGATATTGAGTAGAAGTGCCTACTTTGTAATAATAATGTTCTTATGTATTATTCATGTCCTAATTCTGTAATGATCTAAACCTGAAAATAACATCATTTTGAATTATTAACCTAATTCAATATTATGTAATTTTTAATGATGGGTCCTTATAAGAAACACATATATTCTTCTTGGAAACAAACATGAAGGGTTTTTCGCCAATAGATTCCTTCTCATTATACTACCAATTCATCAAGAGAGTTTCTTTAAACAATAACTAACCTATTGGTACATTATTAAACGATCACCAATACATGTAATACAAATCAAAATATTTCCTCATATATCAATTAATCGATTTATAATGATTTTTTGAAATCAAAGTGTCACATACAAATTTTACGTATTTAAAGAATAAACATCATAAATGTAAATAATTATAAAATAAAATACTGAATACCATGAATATATAAAGAATAATTATTTCATATTTTAATTGTGGTAGTATATACTCCAAAAAAATTAAGTTATTTATGAATATGACATATATCTCATGTATGTAGAAAGTAAAATAAAAAACCATTACCTTACACTTCATTTAGTTGAATGTGATTTAACCTCATGTATAATGGTATTTAGAATGTAATAAACTTATAACAGAACCATATCCAAATTTATGATGTCATATATGATCCTATTATATTATTTTATCACCCATTGGTTGATAATAGTTCATTATTACTGTTGTTTTGGTGTTAAATACTTCATCGTCATATGCATAATTTGTCATGAAAGTTCAATTTATGATGAATTGGATATACTTGTTTGATTTAAAAAATTAATTAAGTTCCTAGATATCATATTTAAACATTATATATATTTTTAATATCAATCTTTAATGGATAACATGGAAAATGAATCACATCAGGTCGTGGAGACGATTAGTCCTACGCACACACGAGCAACAATATAATTTAATTTATAGTGAAAGAGTAATGTATTAGTTGCTATATTAATTATAAATAATGAATATAATATCATAATTACTATATTTATTCATTATATCCATCATTATAACCTCTAAATAAAGTAGTGATGAAAAACAGATTGCACCATGGCATGAAGATGATAAGTCGTACGTACGCTTGCACAGTGCTTTCATTCTACATAGGATGGATAAAAGGTGGAATATGGTTATAGTATAGTTAGAATTACTTTTAATCACATAGATGTTACTAGATTTGTTACATTATCATGGATGCAAAATATAAAGATGATGTGGAAGAAGAAATAATAGTGAAAGATTCGATTAAGATGGTTTCCTATTCTTCGGCAGACTTTCCTTAATATATTCTTAACTGTTCTATGATAGATCTTTTGGAAGGAAAATTAACTCTTAAACATAAATATGTATGTATAGATTATAAAATTTAAGGTTTTATGCAATATATATTTCTCAAATTGGTGTGGGGAAGTGACAGAGATGTCGACCTTTAATTATTGAGTCTAGGGGCACTTTGAGAAAACATCAAAATTAATAAAATATAATATAGAAATATCCCAATATATTAAAATGACCTATAAATGAACAGTTGAATAAATTTTAACTCATATATTATCCAAGTTTTAATTATTTAATATTCTTATTATTTTGAAATAATTTAATAATATATTAATTCGATAAAATATCATTGTTGTAAAATTTGATACTATTCATTTAATTTTTATCAAATACATCAAAAGAAGTGAGAATTAAAATATTATCCTTTTATACATCTCTAATATAATATACAGATCTATAAAATTATTTAGATACATTTAATCATCTGATATATATCGATGGTAAAACATTTTAAATTAATTATTTTATTTCCCACATAATTAAATACATACCATATTAGCATTAAAAAATCCTTTAAGGTTATTATATAATATCTAAAAATTAAAAATAAATGTATATATAAAAAATAAATTCATTAGAATTAAAATAGACATTTAGTATCATTCATATCTTTATTTTTTTACTATGTGGAAACATAAATGATATTAAATATATAAAGAGTGGCATTTTGTAACTATTTTGGATTTAAATAATATATAAATTATTTTCATTAACAAATTTCCATTAAAAATATCTAATTTTACATTGAGGTTATGATTGAAAATAATATTTATCCCATATTTTTTATAAAAGATAGGTTCACATTATTACCCTTATCTTTTTGTTTAAACTATTATTTAAACCCTTTACATCTAATAGTGTCAACATGTGTTTTTACTATTTAAAGGTTAATATAGAAACCATAAAATGATAAAAGAACATTGAATGATTTATTTATGATATTTTAAACCATTTCTATCTCTTTTGGCTGAAATTTAGTTTTTTATAAATTTTATATCATTTATCCAAATCATAATTATTTTTAAATACTGTTAATGTCAATTTTGACACAATTCTTCTCTTAACAATTTAAAAAATAAAAAAACACAAGATAAGTCCTAAAAAATCCACAATACATCCCTATTATTTTTATGTCATATACCATATTCATTAATTAAATTTATTATATAAAATAATATATCTTTTTTATTTTTAATAATATTTATTTGATATGTTTATTAAATAAATAATTAATGCATCTTCATTGTGTCATTATTTGAGGTGATTATATTATAATTAAAAATTATAAATAAATTAAGATGATATATAAAAAAATTTAAATTTCTAATAACTTTTTTTAGTCAAACGTATCACTTATATTACTCTATATTATAAATATTTCTTGTTAAAAATAAAGGTATTAAAAAATTTATATTCCTTGTAATATAATATTATAAAGGTTATATTATCATCCAAATGGTCATAAATGGTATCATAACCGATAATTTATTTCTTAGGGACAAAACATTATCTTCCAATAAAATTAAGACATGTTTGATGGGAATTTTCTAGTATTTATACTATTTTTACACATAGTTACCCGATTTTCACGTAACCATGACAATTAATAAAACACTAATCTTACAATTCATATTTTACAAAAATAAAAGGGACTTATTATTAAATTATCACCTTATGGTCTCAAATATGGTATCCATTATTGAAAATTCAAAATAAATAATTTAACTAAATTAATTAAATATTAATCACATTGATGGTTCGGGAAAATTTGATTTTAAAGTAAACACTTCCAAAAGATTAAAATGGTTTTATATCCTTATTCAATTTGAAATTGATTCCAATGAAAAAAATTGGGTGAAATATTTAAACATTGATATTGTTATACTTTAACAAAATATATAATTTTACACTATAAATTATTTAAACGAAAACATTTTTTTCAATTAGAATGAAATATTTAATCAGTATTTAACAAAACATGAAATTTCATTAAAAATTTCTAAAAATTTATCCAATGTAAATAATTATAAAATAAAATACTGAATACCATGAATATATAAAGAGTAATTATTTCATATTTTAATTGTGGTAGTATATACTCCAAAAAAATTAAGTTATTTATGAATATGACAAATATCTCATGTATGTAGAAAGTAAAATAAAAAACCATTACCTTACACTTAATTTAGTTGAATGTGATTTAACCTCATGTATAATGGTATTTAGAATGTAATAAACTTATAACAGAACCATATCCAAATTTATGATGTCATATATGATCCTATTATATTATTTTATCACCCATTGGTTGATAATAGTTCATTATTACTGTTGTTTTGGTGTTAAATACTTCATCGTCATATGCATATTTTGTCATGAAAGTTCAATTTCTGATGAATTGGATATACTTGTTTGATATAAAAAATTAATTAAGTTCCTAGATATCATATTTAAACATTATATATATTTTTAATATCAATCTTTAATGGATTACATGGAAAATGAATCACATCAGGTCGTGGAGACGATTAGTCCTACGCACACACGAGCAACAATATAATTCAATTTATAGTGAAAGAGTAATGTATTAGTTGGTATATTAATTATAAATAATGAATATAATATCATAATTACTATATTTATTCATTATATCCATCATTATAACCTCTAAATAAAGTAGTTATGAAAAATAGATTGCACCATGGCATGAAGATGATAAGTCGTACGTACGCTTGCACAGTGCTTTCATTCTACATAGGATGGATAAAAGGTGGAATATGGTTATAGTATAGTTAGAATTACTTTTAATCACATAGATGTTACTAGATTTGTTACATTATCATGAATGCAACATATAAAGATGATGTGGAAGAAGAAATAATAGTGAAAGATTCGATTAAGATGGTTTCCTATTCTTCAGCAGACTTTCCTTAATATATTCTTAACTGTTCTATGATAGATCTTTTGGAAGGAAAATTAACTCTTAAACATAAATACGTATGTATAGATTATAAAATTTAAGGTTTTATGCAATATATATTTCTCAAATTGGTTTGGGAAAGTGACAGAGATGTCGACCTTTAATTGTGGAGTCTAGGGGCACTTTGAGAAAACATCAAAATTAATAAAATATAATATAGAAATATCCCAATACATTAAAATGACCTATAAATGAACAGTTGAATAAATTTTAACTCATATATTATCCAATTTTTAATTATTTAATACTCTTATTATTTTGAAATAATTTAATAATATATTAATTTGATAAAATATCATTGTTGTCAAATTTGATACTATTCATTTAATTTTTATCAAATACATCAAAAGAAGTGAGAATTAAAATATTATCCTTTTATACATCTCTAATATAATATACAGATCTATAAAATTATTTAGATACATTTAATCATCTGATATATATCGACGGTAAAACATTTAAAATTAATTATTTTATTTCTCACATAATTAAATACATACCATGTTAGCATTACAAAATCCTTTAAGGTTATTATATAATATCTAAAAATTAAAAATAAATTTATATATGAAAAATAAATTCATTTGAATTAAAATAGACATTTAGTATCATTCATATCTTTATTTTTTTACTATGTGGAAACATAAATGATATTAAATATATAAAGAGTGACATTTTGTAACTATTTTGGATTTGAATAATATATAAATTATTTTCATTAACAAATTTCCATTAAAAATATCTAATTTTACATTGAGGTTATGAGTGAAAATAATATTTATCCCATATTTTTTATAAAAGATAGGTTCACATTATTACCCTTATCTTTTTGTTTAAACTATTATTTAAACCCTTTACATCTAATAGTGTCAACATGTGTTTTTACTATTTAAAGGTTAATATAGAAACCATAAAATGATAAAAGAACATTGAATTATTTATTTATGATATTTTAAACCATATCTATCTCTTTTGGATGAAATTTAGTTTTTTATAAATTTTATATCATTTATCCAAATCATAATTATTTTTAAATACTGTTAATGTCAATTTTGACACAATTCTTCTCTTAACAATTTAAAAAATAAAAAAACACAAGATAATTCCTAAAAAATCCACAATACATCCCTATTATTTTTATGTCATATAACATATTCATTAATTAAATTTATTATATAAAATAATAAATGTTTTTTATTTTTAATAATATTTATCTGATATGTTTATTAAATAAATAATTAATGCATCTTCATTGTGTCATTATTTGAGGTGATTATATTATAATTAAAAATTATAAATAAATTAAGATGATATATAAAAAAAATTCATTTACTAATAACTTTTTTTAGTCAAACGTATCACTTATATTACTCTATATTATAAATATTTCTTGTTAAAAATAAAGGTATTAAAAAATTTATATTCCTTGTAATATAATATTATAAAGGTTATATTATCATCCAAATGGTCATAAATGGTATCATAACCGATAATTTAATTCTTAGGGACAAAACATTATCTTCCAATAAAATTAAGACATGTTTGATGGGAATTTTCTAGTATTTATACTATTTTTACACATAGTTACCCGATTTTCACGTAACCATGACAATTAATAAAATACTAATCTAACAATTCATATTTTCCAAAAATAAAAGGGACTTATTATTAAATTATCACCTTATGGTCTCAAATATGGTATCCATTATTGAAAATTCAAAATAAATAATTTAACTAAATTAATTAAATATTAATTACATTGATGGTTCGGGAAAATTTGATTTTAAAGTAAACACTTCCAAAAGATTAAAATGGTTTTATATCCTTATTCAATTTGAAATTGATTCCAATGAAAAAAATTGGGTGAAATATTTAAACATTGATATTGTTATACTTTAACAAAATATATAATTTTACACTATAAATTATTTAAACGAAAACGTTTTTTTCAATTAGAATGAAATATTTAATCAGTATTTAACAAAACATGAAATTTCATAAAAAAAATTTAAAAATTTATCCAATGTAAATAATTATAAAATAAAATACTTAATACCATGAATATATAAAGAATAATTATTTCATATTTTAATTGTGGTAGTATATACTCCAAAAAAATTAAGTTATTTATGAATATGACATATATCTCATGTATGTAGAAAGTAAAATAAAAAACCATTACCTTACACTTCATTTAGTTGAATGTGATTTAACCTCATGTATAATGGTATTTAGAATGTAATAAAATTATAACAGAACCATATCCAAATTTATGATGTCATATATGATCCTATTATATTATTTTATCACCCATTGGTTGATAATAGTTCATTATTACTGTTGTTTTGGTGTCAAATACTTCATCGTCATATGCATATTTTGTCATGAAAGTTCAATTTCTGATGAATTGGATATACTTGTTTAATATAAAAGATTAATTAAGTTCCTAGATATCATATTTAAACATTATATATATTTTTAATATCAATCTTTAATGGATAACATGGAAAATGAATCACATCAGGTCGTGGAGACGATTAGTCCTACGCACACACAAGCAACAATATAATTCAATTTATAGTGAAAGAGTAATGTATTAGTTGGTATATTAATTATAAATAATGAATATAATATCATAATTACTATATTTATTCATTATATCCATCATTATAAACTCTAAATAATGTAGTTATGAAAAACAGATTGCACCACGGCATGAAGATGATAAGTCGTACGTACGCTTGCACAGTGCTTTCATTCTACATAGGATGGATAAAAGGTGGAATATGGTTATAGTATAGTTAGAATTACTTTTAATCAAATAGATGTTACTAGATTTGTTACATTATCATGGATTCAACATATAAAGATGACGTGGAAGAAGAAATAATAGTGAAAGATTCGATTAAGATGGTTTCCTATTCTTCGGCAGACTTTCCTTAATATATTCTTAACTGTTCTATGATAGATCTTTTGGAAGGAAAATTAACTCTTAAACATAAATACGTATGTATAGATTATAAAATTTAAGGTTTTATGCAATATATATTTCTCAAATTGGTGTGGGAAAGTGACAGAGATGACGACCTTTAATTATTGAGTCTAGGGGCACTTTGAGAAAACATCAAAATTAATAAAATATAATATAGAAATATCCCAATACATTAAAATGACCTATAAATGAACAGTTGAATAAATTTTAACTCATATATTATCCAATTTTTAATTATTTAATATTCTTATTATTTTGAAATAATTTAATAATATATTAATTTGATAAAATATCATTGTTGTCAAATTTGATACTATTCATTTAATTTTTATCAAATACATCAAAAGAAGTGAGAATTAAAATATTATCCTTTTATACATCTCTAATATAATATACAGATCTATAAAATTATTTAGATACATTTAATCATATGATATATATCGACGGTAAAACATTTAGAATTAATTATTTTATTTCTCACATAATTAAATACATACCATGTTAGCATTACAAAATCCTTTAAGGTTATTATATAATATCTAAAAATTAAAAATAAATTTATATATAAAAAATAAATTCATTAGAATTAAAATAGACATTTAGTATCATTCATATCTTTATTTTTTTACTATCTGGAAACAGAAATGATATTAAATATATAAAGAGTGACATTTTGTAACTATTTTGGATTTAAATAATATATAAATTATTTTCATTAACAAATTTCCATTAAAAAATATCTAATTTTACATTGAGGTTATGAGTGAAAATAATATTTATCCCATATTTTTTATAAAAGATAGGTTCACATTATTACCCTTATCTTTTTGTTTAAACTATTATTTAAACCCTTTACATCTAATAGTGTCAACATGTGTTTTTACTATTTAAAGGTTAATATAGAAACCATTAAATGATAAAAGAACATTGAATGATTTATTTATGATATTTTAAACCATATATATCTCTTTTGGCTGAAATTTATTTTTTTATAAATTTTATATCATTTATCCAAATCATAATTATTTTTAAATACTGTTAATGTCAATTTTGACACAATTCTTCTCTTAACAATTTAAAAAATAAAAAAACACAAGATAAGTACTAAAAAATCCACAATACATCCCTATTATTTTTATGTCATATAACATATTCAATAATTAAATTTATTATATAAAATAATATATCTTTTTTATTTTCAATAATATTTATTTGATATGTTTATTAAATAAATAATTAATGCATCTTCATTGTGTCATTATTTGAGGTGATTATATTATAATTAAAAATTATAAATAAATTAAGATGATATATAAAAAAATTTAAATTTCTAATAACTTTTTTTAGTCAAACGTATCACTTATATTACTCTATATTATAAATATTTCTTGTTAAAAATAAAGGTATTAAAAAATTTATATTCCTTGTAATATAATATTATAAAGGTTATATTATCATCCAAATGGTCATAAATGGTATCATAACCGATAATTTAATTCTTAGGGACAAAACATTATCTTCCAATAAAATTAAGACATGTTTGATGGGAATTTTCTAGTATTTATACTATTTTTACACATAGTTACCCGATTTTCACGTAACCATGACAATTAATAAAATACTAATCTTACAATTCATATTTTCCAAAAATAAAAGGGACTTATTATTAAATTATCACCTTATGGTCTCAAATATGGTATCCATTATTGAAAATTCAAATTAAATAATTTAACTAAATTAATTAAATATTAATCACATTGATGATTCGGGAAAATTTGATTTTAAAGTAAACACTTCCAAAAGATTAAAATGGTTTTATATCCTTATTCAATTTGAAATTGATTCCAATGAAAAAAATTGGGTGAAATATTTAAACATTGATATTGTTATACTTTAACAAAATATATAATTTTACACTATAAATTATTTAAACGAAAAAGTTTTTTTTCAATTAGAATGAAATATTTAATCAGTATTTAACAAAACATGAAATTTCATAAAAAAATTATAAAAATTTATCCAATGTAAATCTTGATACTGTATTTTCAAATAATATGTTTCCTGTGTAAAATTGAATTTAAAAAAGTGTCAAATTTTTTATTTAAAATAAGTTCCCCATCAAAAGGGAATGAAATTTCCTTTTTAAGAAGAATACATGTTTTGTGTATAAGATTGGATTTGTTCTTATTTTATTTTTAGAAGTATCATAAGATTAATGTCAAAATTTCTATTAAATATATTTAATGAATATAATCTAAAAAATTAATTCCTTATTTTATTCAATTAAAACAAACTTTTTCACATTTAAATATCTATATAAAAAATTTCCTTAATATTAACTTATTTTAATTTATTTAAATAATTAATTGGGGAAAATGATCTTCGTAATGTATTTTCATTAATAAGATAATCATGTTCGTAATAAAAAATTTAATGGCTAAGAAATAATTTAATTATAAAAAATTGTATTAAAAGTATAGTACGGATCGATTAAGATTAGTGTTGTGTTAAAAAAATCTAGGACAGAGATTAAATTTAAAAAGATACATAACATAAAATATTAGTTTGTTATATTCTACCCTTATTTTATAAATTTCATCATCACAATCTGAAATTTCTTGTAAAATATAAAGTTTGATACTTGAAAATTTCATTATAGGAAACACACAGTAGAAATAAGGATTATACAACATCCTCTTAATAATAGTGAAAGGGAAATGTGAAGGTCACCGAAATTTTTTTCTTTAGATTAGGGAAACAAATTAGTGGAAAGTGACAACATGGACATAGAGGAAAAATATAACAATCATGTTATGTTGGAGAGTGATATAGAACATAGTCATTTTATAGATAACCATTACAAAACCCTAAATATCATTACTGGTTAGAAGAAGATTTATTTCTTACTAGGAAAAGTAAACTGATAACATTTTGACTCATATTTATTTTCCTAATATCGAGGGACTATTTTTATATCTATATAACTCACTGAATAATGATTACTTTCTTTATTTCGATCTCATAATGTTATCCTTTAATTGAGGTCTATTCTATTTTCCCTTAATTTTGTACACATAGAGATGAATATTTATTTTTAATTTTTATGCCTCATGTTTTTTTGACAAATCATAAGGTCTTATATTATTTAATTCATTCTCTATATGTTTACAGAAACCAAAATTAATAGAATATAGTAACTAATAAATCATACATTAACCTAAAACAATAACATCAAATTTTCAACATAATCCATTCCAACCATAAGACTCGTTGAAAATACTTCTATCTAAATTCAGAGTCCAAATAGGTTTTTGAATTTCCACAATAAATCCTATCATCATATTCCCCAAACAATTTAATATTTCTCTTATTGTAACATAAAAAAATTATCTCCCTAAAAAATTTAGTAAAAAAATTCATGATTACAAATACATAAATAATAAGAACTCTAGTACAATACTTATATATCTCATCATTTATATATTAGGGGCACCATTGATGAAATAATTATTGAATCCAAAAAAATAATAACATTATTCATTCTACTACATTCATATACCATTAACTACTCTTCATCGTATTTTTTATCAATACCTACTTCCCTTCATTTCTCTTTTGTAGTCTCTTCATCATTACTAGTATAACCATTACATTTATAATCTTACTGATTTCTACCATTGACAAAAATCCAAAGCAACACATGAGAAACTGTAATCATAGTTATATTATCGTGATGAATTATTTATATGATATCAAAATCCTGAAATAATATTTCAATATATTTTTACATATGTTTATCATTGGTTATCCTTTCAATTACTAAATCTATAGGATGAAATCCGATACTATAAATTATCATCAAAATTAGTTATAGGTTAATGTTTTCTTATCCATGACATCATAAATCTATTTCCCACATGTTCTCGAAAAAATCCATTAATACCAACTATAATTACCTGCCCCTAGATTCTTGGATCCATTGCATTACTTTATTACATTGGCATGCATACAATTAATCAAATCCCAAAGCACTGATTAGTTTAAAATTTTTGGGAAACCTTATTATATATATGATACCCATTTTACATAGGGATAAGAACATAATAAATATGAAATAAAAATAAACTACATCGTTGATACTAATTCAAAGGATTCCTCTCCATAAAATTGGGGAAAAAGAACATAAAAATGTAATATCAAATACTGAATTAGGTAAACTATAGAATAAGTAATAATTAATTGAAGATAACAAAACCACATGTAGATATAGATAACTTAAAAACATTCAATTTAATTAATGAACTAAGAATTAAATCCATTCATAGATATGCTGATGAAAAATATCATGGATAAATAACAGCTGAAATAATGGAAATGATTATTTATAGGATTTCAGGTATCTGGGACATGAAAAAAATACTATCAAGACCTTTCTTATGATGGTATGAGTAATTGGGTAGAAACCCATCTCTTCTACATGAAAACAAACAAGATGGGTTTTCTCCAATTGATTTTATCTCATGAGACTACTGATGCATCGAGGGGATTTTATTCACTGGTCCCTAACCCATAGGTTTTTCATTAAATGATCTAGAAATAGTGTCAAACTAGTCCAAAGTAATCCTCATATATCAAATAATATATTTGTAAATATTTTTCTAGATCAAAGTTTCCCATACCATTTTAAAATATTTAAACCATAATACTCATAAAATTAAATAATCATCAAATGGAAGAATGAATATAATGAATATAAAAATATTCATGATATGATATTCCAAACATGGAAGTAGATACGCGACACAAAATAAGTAAGTTGTGAATAAGACTATTATCTCACATATGTAAAATGTGATTTGAAAATCCCATTTTATAGGCTTCCTTTAGTTGAATGTGATTTAAAAACTTGTATTATGGGTAAAATCACGTTTTAAACATATAACTAAACCAATTCCATATTTATGATTTCATATATTATCCAATTATATTAGATTATCACCTATTAGTTGATTATAATTCATTATTACCCTTGTTATGGGTGTTAACTACTTCATTTTCCTCTGCATGTTTTGTCTTGTATGTCATGTTTCTTATGTATAGAATATAATTAATTAATATCCAGAATGATATAAATATCATAGTTTTCATATTTATTCATAAATACATTTTTAATCATTTTTTAATGGTTTACATGGAAAATGATTCTCATTGTTTCATAGAGATGGTGGGTTGTCTATATGCACGAGTTATGATATCATTCCCTCAATGGTGAAAGGGTATAAAATTGATTGGTATATTAATTATATAGATTCAATATCATATCATAATTTTTGTTTATATATATTCATTATATCCATCATTATGCCCATCAAAATAAAGTAGTGCTGAAAAACATGTTACATAATTGCGTAGAGATGGTAAGTCGTATGTAGGCATGCATTGTGATTTTGGTTTCATAGGATGAATAAAAGGTGGAATATTGTTTTCCCCTAATAATAATAATAATAATATAGCTGATACTTTATTTTTTTATGTTTTATGGAAAAAATATATTAATATGAAGTGGAAGAAGAAACAAAAATGAAAGAGTCGATAAAGAATGTTACCACTTCTTATGTGAATTTAATTTATTCTCTTTATATGTTATATACCGTAAGTCATTTGGTGGGAAAATAACCACTATAAATTATATATTTTTTTATAAGATTAATGGGAAGGGGATGGTTAAACTATATAGCTCAAATTTGACTGAGAAAGTGAGGGAGGATGTCTGAATTTATAATTGATGTGAGAGGAATTTTCAAAAAATCTCAAACTATTAAAATATAATAAGTATATTATAGATAAAATGTCCTTAAAATGGAATATAACTAAATATCGGAATAAATTTTAGATCATATTTTTTTCATTTTTGATTATTTAGTACTTTTATTATTTTTTAATAATTTAATAAAATATAAATTTAATACAATATCAATATTGTCAAATTTGATACTATTCATTTAATTGACTTCAAATACATCAAGAAAAAATTGGAATTTGAATCCAATGATTTCGATAATCTATAATATATCATATAGATCAATATAAATAATTTTATATACTAAATCATCTATAATATATCAAATGTAAAATATCTAAATTAAATTTATATTTTTTGTCTAATAATTAAATAAATTATATATTATCATCTCAAAAGAATTTTATGTTATTATATAATTTATAAAAAATATAAATAAATTTATTTAATGAATATAATTTAATTATGATAAAAATAGATATTTAGTTTCATTCATATCATGATTTTGACACTATGTGGACACATTAATGATACTAAATACAAGGAGAGGGACATATTGAATCTGTGTTCAATTTAAATAATATATAATTTATTTTAATGGAAATATTTCTATTAAACAACTAAAATTATATCCGGAGGTGATAAGTGTAAAATCTTTTTTATGTATCTATTTTAAGACATGTTTACTTCACATTCTTACCCTTTTCTTTTGGTGTTAACTTTTATTTAAACCATTTAAGTCTTATCATGTCAACATGTGTTTTTACACTTTGAAGGTTGATATAGTTTCTATAAAATGAATAAATAACCTTAAATGAGTTATGGTTGACATTTTAAACATAATCTCAATACATTGGATTAGGTTATATTTTTCTTAACTATATATCATTTAATAAAATATTATTTATTCTATGATATAATTATTGACAATTTTGACACTATTCATTTCATGACTATTAAAAAAATATCAATAAAAAATATAACATTGAAAAAAACATTAATACATCCATAATATATCATGTTATTCTAATTTATTCATTTATGACATTAATGAAATAAAAATATATGTTGTTTAATATTTGTTTCGACATTTATTTGATATGTCCATTAATTAAAAACTTACATCACCATAGTTGTTTCACCTGTTAAGATAATGATATTAAATATAAAGAAAATTAAAATGCTGTATGTGAACATTTAGTATTTTTAAATACTATTTATATTTGATAATATCCCTCAAATAAACCTATATTAAAAATATTTCACTTATTGAATAAAAATGTATAAAAAAATTGACTTTCCATTGAATATAATTTTATAAATTTTACATTCTCATCAAAAAGGCCATAAATGATCTCAGAAATGCTATTTTAATGATTAAAAAAATATACTCATAAAATAACATTAAGACAATAATTAGGATAATTTTATAATATTTATAATATTATATTTTCCCTTAATTACTTGATCTACACATAACTAGGGTAATTAATTAAATAATAAGGTTAATATTCAAATTGTACAAAATTAAAAGGAAAATAATTACTAATATTGGAAATTATTATTCCAAATAAGGAATAAATTTATCAAAATTTGAAATACATTATTTTAAGAAATAAAAAAAATATCCTAATAAAGAATCTATAAAATAATCTTTAATGTAAAAAAATTAAAATATAGATGAGTTTTTTCATCCTTATTAATTTTGAAATATATTTTAATGAAATAAAATGGAATAAATGATTATAATTTGATATAATTATACTTTGAAAATAATTTACAACAAATTTTAATACTAAAAATAATTTAGAAAATAATTTTATATTCAATTAAAAACCAATTATTTATCAATATTCAATAAAAGATTAAACTTATTACAAAAAGTACAAATAATTAATCTAGAGAAAATTTTGATACTCCACTTTTAAAGTAGAAGTTAATATTTCCAAATATTGTTGATAAAATTGTCAAAAATTGGACCTAAAATAGGTTCTCCATCAAAATGTGGTAAATATTTCTCTATCAAAAAATTCATCTTTTATGTGTAAAATTGGATTTTTTCTTATATTATATATATGATAATAATATGATGAATATTAATAATAATATAATGTATATTTCATCAATATACAATAAAAATTTTAATTTTTTAATTTTAATGATATAAAACATAATTATGTACATTTTAATAGTTTGTATATAAATATTTATAACATATTAATTTGGGTTTAATATTTATTTCTAACTAATTGGTAAATAGTTAATTGTATAATATATATTCATATGTTATTTAATCCTATTCATAAACACCAATATAATGTATAGGAGAGAATGTCATTTTAAATTATAATATTAATAGTATATTGTAGTTCTATTAATCTCAATGTTGAGTGAAACATAAGTTATCTGAGATATTAGACAGAAAAATATAAATAAACCTAAATCTTGGGGTGTTACATCCTCATCTAGTTAACATTTATGAAAAATAGTGTGATGTTCTATCTGATCACCTCAGAGTAGAGGATGACATCAATTGAACATGGTGGAGGAAGGCCAGAGAATATCATAGACAGATTCTATAGAAGTATGAGGGCTCCCGTTAATATTTAGTAATATTATACTTGTTATAGGAAGTTGATATGGATTTTAGATTAATCTATGCTCAACAGGATTACTGGGTTTCATTGTCAGTGATGATGCTGCTTTGAATAAAAATATTATGGAAGTTCTTGTTCCTCGAGGACCATAAAGATTCTGGAGTCTCATGGGAGATGTTCAAAGACTAGATCAGAGAAGAATTTATTTCATTGATCGCAATGGAAGCCTATTTCATAAATATTCATACACTTTTATAGGGGAGTTCATGTGTGAATGTTTTTGGGATCGTCTTCGTGACATTAATATGATATTATTTAAACCAATTTACTGATGAGGAGGATATGGTGAAGAACTTCGATGAGTCCTTTCATCAAATTATCCAGATCCATGTCACCTTATTTATCATGAAGATATTTCTCAGGGTGTTAGAAAGTGGAGTAGTTATAGATGAGATGATTTCTAGAACTAGGTTCCCATGAGAAGTGAATCGTCAGGATTCTTCATGAAGTAGTTCTATGGTCCAGGGATTATATTTTTCCGGATAGAAGAGCTTTGTATAAGATAGGGGTATGTGTTTTCCCTCATCACCTCATTTAATTAAATTGGATTTAATCAAACATATCCAAAGGGTTCAAACATGTTTTTTATTGTGAAGGATTATCTTATCAATTGAAAGAGTGCATGACCATTCTGAGTAGTTACCTTGTTCCCTGAGTTCCTCATGAGGTTCCTTTATAGAGGAATTTTTAGTTGAGGTAGGAGCATCAAGGTGGTCTAGATTGGGATCAGTATTGGGGATATAGAGAAGTTAATGTATAGGTCAAATGCATTAATCTTATTCAAAGAGAATAGTGTATCCTATATGTTGCTCGTCAGCACTGATAGAGAGGACATGTTTGCTTTAGGGTTTAGAATTTCCAGCATTGGTAGAGGAAAAAATTGTTTCGTCATTCCTTTTCTTGTTTTCTACTTGGGTGCACACTTTAATTATTTTGGATAAATACAATACTTTATATCACCGACCATAATCTATTATTTCAGGCATCAAGTAGAGTGGATTCTAGTGTCTTTGGCTCCGAATACACCAATTATTGATCAAGATAACTTATATAATGTTTTTGGAGATTGTGAATAGTTTAATTAATATACTCTCTCTGAGAGACTTCATATGTTTCTTAATACAACTATATGAAATATTCCTTTGTAAGGATTGATTATATTCAATTCAAGATATCATGGATTTCATTAAGAGGAATGTCATATTCTATGATGCAGATGGAGATGCATCTGTGTTTGTTGGTGAGTGTTACCCCCGGTTGGGCCATATGTTTATTCCATTATTATCACATTTATAGATAAGATAATATTTACCTCATTATTGGTTATGTAGTTTTTTTTTCAAAGGTTGGGGAGGATTACCATGATATTTTTTCATAAAATCTTTTAGCATTACCCCCTTGGAGGGGGATCAATTATGGGATTGAGCTACAACCCAATATTCCATCATTCTCAATTTCTTCACGTAGGATGGTGGTTATTGAATTGTATGTTTTTCAAGTATATAATGATGATATATTTCAGGGAGGTTTTGTTCAACCGAGTATTTCACCTTGAGGTGCATGAGTTTTCTATAAATATGAGAGATGTAAATTTATATCTTTGTATCGATTATTGTCACTTGAACCAAGTGAAACTGAATAACTAAAATACTCATCCATGAATTGATGATTTATTCAATCATTTGATGGGATAATTTGGGTTCTTGATAATAAATTTATGGTTTGGATATCATCAAATATGGGTGATGGATGAGGATATTAAGAAGACTACATTATATTTTTATTGTGGGATTAACAAGTTCATTGTGATGTCGTTCACTGTGAAACATTCTCCAATTCATTTCATGTGTTATATAAACATAGTTTTCCGAGAGTTCATGGATAATTTAATATCAATATTCATTGATAAAATTATTGTGTAATCTATAATTGAGTGGGAATAAAAAAAAGTATTTTCATAATGTTTATGGTGTTCCTCATTACGAACAACTATTTCATAATTTATGAAGTGTGGGTTTAGGGACCATGAAGTCTATTTCATGGGTCATTTTGTATCCCTATAAGGAGTAGCTAAGGACCCTTCGATGATATAGGTAGTTTTCTCTTGGGTATCCCTAAGATAGTGGCAGAGTTTCAGAGATTCCTTGGTATTATAATATATTATAGGAGGATTTTAGTAGATTTATCATGGGTTTTGAATTCTATTACTACCTTGAAAATGAAGGAATATGAGTTATTTTGGATGGACTAGTGTTTGAAATCATTTTAGTACTTGCAACAGAAGATGGTCTGTGATCATATACTCTGTTTTCCCCAAGCGGGAGTTCAATTTCATATCTTATATGATGTTTTTAGTGTTGGATTGGGTTGTATTGTGATGAAGATATGATCAGCTATATGTTATGGGTCTCTAAAGTCACGCCCCTAAGAGCAATACTATTCCACCATGATCTTTAGTTGGCAGCAATTGTGTTTTATTTGATGTTGTGGGGAAATTTCATCATCAGTGAGAGTTTTGTGGTTTTTACTAAGTATAAAAGCCCGAGGTATGCCTTCCCCAAGACTGAAATGAACACATGTCATCATTAATTGAAGAAACTATTATCATATTAATAATTTTCAATTTTTTATATGTCAGTAAGGAGAACTTCTATTGATGATGTGTTGAGCTGGAAGCCTCAGAGTGATGTAGTTTGACAATATAGATATTCCTAGTGAGTGATAGAAGAAATATCACCATTGCATCTTGATAATTTAGAGGATATAGGGAGTGTTTTTATTTTAAATATGAATGTTGGGTAGTCCATGTTGTATCATGGAAATGATTTCTATTTGGGGGGACGCTGAGGTGGTTGTATGGAGAGATTGGTTTTTTTTTAAAATACCCCTGGTCATTGGTTTGAGGATCGAAATCACCTTGTATTGTTCTAGATAAATGATTTCTATTAATTTAGAGAATAATGATATGGTTATTTGGGTGGTCTATAGTTCTCCATTGGTTGTACATACCATCTTATAGAATATGTACCTAGCCTTCAGAGGCCAGTTTTGGTGGATATGGTAAAAGTGTGATGTTGTAAAGTTTTTTTCTCGATGTTTTGGTAGGCAAGAAGTTAACGGTCAAACAAAATATTCTCGGTCTGTTTATCTAGTTGTTTTATTATACTTAGTGGAAGTGTGAGGACATATTGATGGACTTATCAAATTGTTTACCACGATATCAAGGATACTATGATTTTATATTGGTGATAGTAGACGGTTTGATGAAGTCATCCCAATTTATAACAGTCAGGGAATCAAGATCAGTAGAGGTTTTGTTGAGGCAGTATCTAGATGAGGTTTTGCGACTCCATGGGTTCTCAAAGATGACCATCTCTAATCGAGATTCTCATTTTACCCCCAGGGTGTAGAGATTCATCCATCATTCTTTTGGTTTCCAACATAGGCTTATCACAGCTTCTCATCAAAATATTGATGATAAGATAGAGAAGTCCATTCCAGCTCATGAAGAAATGTTTTACTCTTGTGTCCTTGATTTTGAAGGTTCATGGGTTGGGAAGCTCCCCTTGGTTTTATTTTCATACAATTAACTTTTTCAATAAACCATTCGTATGGAACTATTGGCATCTTGATTTGTATAAAAATTCAATTCTCTATTTTGCTAGACTAGTTTTAGATATATAGTAATAATCTTGCTAAAACTGGCTAAAAAAGATGATAGATATGGTATAGGTAATTCCTGAGGGTAGGAAAGTAGTGTAGGATCATCAGAAATCATATGATTATCCAAGGAGGAGAAATGTAGATTTAAATTTTGGAGATCTAGTTTTCTTAAAGGTGACACCTTATTTTGTGAAGTGGTGGTTTTGTAATGGGATAAGCTTTCTCCCCTATTCGTTAGTCCATTCATGGTGATGGATCTTGGTGGAACTATAACATATTAAATTGTACATTCCCTATTGATAAAATGGACACCTGATGTTTTTCACGCGTTGTATCTCTATTTTTATCTTCACGATGAACATAATGTCATCTATTGGGTTGGGGTCAATGTTGATAATGATGATACCCTAGACTAATAGCATATGGTGATCTAGGACCCTCAAGAGATGGGGTTTCACATGTGTGACATTCCATTGGTTCATGTCTTACTATGGCATAGTGGCATGAAGGAGAGTACATAGGAACTTTAGTCGAAGATACATGCTCAATAATACGACTTTTTTTGATGTTTTTACATTTTTTATGTTTTTCTTATGTGGATGTGAACTTTTGTAGTTTACTAGATGGTGTTCTCTTGTTTCTTATCACAATTTTTTTGGTGAGGTATCTTCCCTATGAAAATTTTTATGATATGTTTTTTGTTGTTTTGTGGTTTTGTGCATATTCCTATAATGATGTTGTTGATCTACTATGGTTGAGAGATCTTTATAGTTATATTTTGGGGTGTATGATTATATGAATCCCCGTTTTTTTAATTTTCTGGGCTTGGTTTTGGATTCTAGAGGTTAGTGACTGATTTTTATGTATCTAATGTAAGGGCCCAGATCCATGTGGTCTAACCCATTCTGTGATTCTAGGTTTGTAGAGTGCATTGAAATTTTGGAAGTGGTCTTGAGGGGTTTGGCTGCGAAATTATGGTAGTATGGTAAATAATTTTTTTAAATATTAATTATATTTTTTGTGTAGTTGATGGTTTATGTAGGACCGGTTTCTGATGTGTAAATTTTAATTGTTCAATAATAAAGAGGTGATGAGTTTTTCGATTAGAACTGACAATAACATTTACACAAAATGTAAATAGTTTACACTCTCTGTAAATCCCTTGTGCACTGCCTAATAAATGGTGCTGCAGCTCAGGCGGGTTTCACAAACCCTACCTCCCCCTCATTGTTAAGCACTCAACATCTCCTCTTCTTGGTTTTTGATATTCCTTTAATGAGAGTCAGTCATTGGGAATTATCCTTCTATCCTTCATGATTTGTGTGGATCAATGGTGAGTTTTACCATAATTTTATGTAGGTTTCTATAAATTTGATCTTGTTTTCTAAAATTTTACTTCACCATGTAATGGAAGACCATCTCCCAGGTTCTTAGTGGGTCATTCCTGGTTGAAGTTATTATGCTTGTGCCGCTAAATATTTGGATGGATGCAATTATAATAGGAGAGGTTAATGGAGATCCTTGAAGTGGTCGGTTATTATGAGAATAATGTTGAGGAATTTTGAGATAGTGGATTCACTTATTCAATTTATTTACATGAAATCATAAAATTATCATGATTTATCCCATTGGATAGAAAAATAATTAACCTAGTATTTTTTGAACAAGATTAAAGAATTGGTAGCAATAGTAGATTGATGATGTTGTTTCTTTATAATGTGATTGATATTTGCCTCTTATTTTCCTAGATAGTGTGATATCTGTGATATTTTTTATTAATATTTTCTTAGGATTAGAGTAGAATGTGTATATTTATAATGAATATAAAACAAAAATTAATTGTTAATTAGTTACCTTTACAATAATTATATAAGTGTAATGATTTTAATTCGATGGTCAATATAATTTGTGGATATTCAAATTGATTCAATGAAAATGTTTAATTTCTAATGGAACATTCATATGATTAATGTAATTGATAAATAATGTTAATAATATTTCTTATTATTGATAGTTGAAATGGAATTTTAATTGATAAAAGTTCTTCCTTAGATTGTTTAAGGATATATAAATGCTAAGAGCTTGTTTTTCCTTGGTAGAACACTATAGATAAATGCCATAGGTTTCTTGTGGTTGTATCCATTTATAAATGGATTGGATAATTGTAGATGGAATGAAAAATGGGTTGTGATTAAGATAATTTCTTTCTCTGGGGCCAGTGTTATGAATTTTCAGGAGAACAATAAATGGGAAATTTTGAACTCCCATTTGACTTGTTGGTTTTTTGTTTTCTGCTTATGCATTGTAATTTCTTTCGAATTGGTAATTGTGTTTTAATACTAATATGGTTAATCTTGGAGGGCTATTTTGATATGGGGAGTGGAGGCCCAAATGTGATGTGAGCCAGGTATGGCTGATCATGGGATGCTTACTAGATGTGTTGGGAGGATTAGAAGAGGTGGAAACATGCGATGCATGTGATGTATGGATGAATAAATATATTCATGTGGGTTTTAGGGTTGGAAAATTACAAGATGGAATGGGATAAATTTGTCTGTACCCTTTGATGAGATCCCGAGAGATGGTATGCTTTCCAAAAAAAATTAAATGGATGATGATCGAGTTTGTTGTTTTATCTATATTCCGTTGCCAAAAACCTAATGCATCATGATGTCCATAGTTCCATGTTACCAATTTTTGGTATATTGGTATGATTTTCCTAGAGTACCTTAATGTGGAATGATTATAATAATTAATGAATAAATGATTAAACTGTGGGTTTCTTTGATGATGGAATGAAAATGCTTAATATATGTTAATACTGATAAATGAAGAAATTGGATTGGATTATGCTTAGAGTGCATGTACATTTCTCTGATAATTAATGTAATGAAATGTAATGAAATGTAAAATAATTTAATAATTAAATAATGTTTAATGCATTAATTAACATGAATAGATATCTTAAACATTTAATTGTTTACATGATCCATAAATGGATAAAATGTAATTCATTCTTTCCCTATGCATTAAGCTAAACTGAAAAGGTTACTCCTCATATATATAAGCATCAAAAAACCCCCAAAATTGTAAATACTCTTATATTTGTATAATTACCAAGACCATAATAGTTAACACAAGATAAGAGAAAATGAAAAATGACTAAACCATTATATAAAGAAATAAAAAATTAATCTCTAAAGCCTAAAAAATAACACTCAATGTTCTGCATGATTTATTCCATAAACAAAAAACCATACATAGAAAATATCCTAAAAAACCTCCATATTAAATAATGTATAATCCTAGAAGGATATCTCAAACCATTTAGGGTTTGGAAAAAACAATAATATAATAATCCTAATGTAATCATTAATGATAAATGTATGGGTTACATATACGTTAACCAAATAAACCATCCCATAGAATATCATTAATCACTTTTAAATACCATCATATAAAACACTAAGAGGTGTTTTTATCCTTTTTATCTAAGGATGAAAATTTTAAAAATAATCTCATGAGGGTATCAAAAAATATATAGTCGTCCTAACATGAAAACATCATAATTTAAAATGTTAACTATACATTAATCTAATCCTAAATATAATATCCTTAAATAAGAAATCCATGATCCATTTCAAGAAATAAAATCTTTTTAATTTCTACTATTGAACCCAATAAATGTGACTTAATTTCATCAAAAAAAATTAAATATAAAAAATAAAAATTTGATCAATAATATTCACAAGATACTTTTAGGATTTTATAGAGAGAAAGGAAAAAAATAAAAATAAAAAACCAAATTTCATTAGGTGTGATTGTTTTAATACTACACCAAGTTTTTTTATTCCAAATTACACATTAAACATCTCCAATAAAAGTTTTCAAACATGAATCATGTGTAGATAAAATTAATATAAAATCAAGCACAATAACACAGAAAATTGGAAAACATAATAAGGGTGAACATAATCATTAATATTGTAATTTCATAATTGAGAACGAGATGAAAATATGTGTAGGATAAAATAATCATAGTGTATGTTAATAACATAAGAGAATTCATACCCATAAAAACCTATATCATAAAACATGACACTAGGAATAAAGCATTAACATAATTCGTGAGTCAAATATTTCAATAATAGTGATCCATTTGGAAATATTCAGTAATAAAATGATATATAAGAAATCATAAAAAAATTGAAAGAAAATATAGGTATCTTAAAACATCAAATGTTCATCATATAATTACCCAACCAAAATATCATATTATATCTACAGGGTAACCAATAGATAATAATAAACATTATCTCTTAAAAGTATCATAAAATCTGTAAAATAATTAATCACTTATTAGAACTATTTGTCTTGTTTAATTTTATTCATTACCTAAATCATTATAGGTCTATAATGGACCCACACATTAATGGATTATAACAACATCACCCATCTATGGTTTAAAACCCATCCTCATACCAATTGTTTATAACAAAATCTTTTTTCATTGTTATATAAAAG
The DNA here is from genome assembly GCA_963277665.1 of Viscum album. Taxonomy (NCBI): domain Eukaryota; kingdom Viridiplantae; phylum Streptophyta; class Magnoliopsida; order Santalales; family Viscaceae; genus Viscum; species Viscum album. The sequence goes on from OY728129.1 coordinate 535,142,319, forward strand.
AAATATCAAAACATGGTTTATATCGAACCCACCAATCAGTCATCCATAAATATTTATATGTACCATATAATTTGAAACACTATTAAATAATTAAAATTTTCATATTAATAAGAATATTTTTTCATTCATAACATTATTTTCATATGGAAGTGAAACGAGTTCCATGAAAATCATTGTGAAAAAATCACAATCATTCTTGATAATTAATTGGATTGTATAATTACAACATATCCCCATTAGTGTGTACGTAACATCAATGTTTTTAATGAATATAAATCACTCCAAAAATCAATAAAAATTATATCAGGGAAACACCCATTCCATTTGAGAAATATCTTTTTAAAAGTGAAAGTATGTAGAATATTATGAAAATAGTTTTCTTTGAAAATATACTTATAATATTTCTAATTATCCATTATATACAACATTTCCTAAAGTTTCAAAAAAGTGGTTAAGATATATATGTTAAAATAAAACATTCCTTTCAAACATTAGTAGTGAATTACAAAATGTGTCAAACAGAAAATGTTAAATAGATTCATTTTTAAAATATTTTCAATAAAATTAGGTAATATTCTGAATTAAAAAAATTAATCGTTAAATTTTATACCATACCATTATAGAATTTTACTTATAAAACATTGATATGATAGAGAAATATTGTTGACCAAATGAAGATACAAGATTAGTATAACAGAAAAATAACATTCATGAAGTTTCATTAGTACGAAGGTGGAAATTTAAATTAAACATTTTATCAATATTCATACTAACAATATAGTAATAAAATATATGGTTAGTGAAATAATATTATATTATTCATCCCAATTGAACATTAAATATATACAATCCAGAAACAAGAAGACATTGTATCTAAAAATCCTGTATAAATTTTATAACATTAGAATGATTATCATATAATTGAAATGATATTAAATGAAACATTATATAAAATTTATATTAGGATTTCTATTATATTAAATTTTAAGAGTTAGTATATACACATCAAAAAATAAATTATTTGTATAACATCAAATCCTTATTCAATAAAAGGAAATTGAGATAAAATTTACTACCTCTAGTGTAGAAATGGTAGGAATGTCCTTTAACTATTATATACTAACTGATATTAATTATTTTTAGTTTTGGGAATTGTTTATATTTTTTTTAATTGATAATTTAAACACTTATTTATTTTTATGTCATATTTTATATACTTAATCGATTAAGTCGACATTGTGATTATGATTATGTTCACTTTTAAATTTAAAAATGACTTTTTTATGACGATAGTGGTCAATGACATCATTATTACATCATATCTAGAATAATAATCATTTTATAATTATAATAATTATACATTATGTACACATTTATTTAAGTCCTTTAATTTCATGTATCAAAAATGAATTATGTAATGGTGATGGTAGGATTTGGAACACAGGAGTATCATTTATATTTATCAATGAATATATGGAAAAGAAGGTAAGTATAATTTTATCATTTTTGAATGATAATTATATCCTAAATATAAAAATTCAACTCTATATACACTTATATGTACCTACAATGTTTGTGTCGTTGAAATATGAATCACATCGCATTATAGTGGTGGTGATCTACACGTACGCATGAAGAAAATTATAATTTTTCAATATGTATAATGTTAATACGATAGAATATATCATTTTTTCAATGAATTGATATTATGAAATGAATATAATAAAAAAATTAATATATAATTTTAACTGGATATGTGAAATGGTGATGGAAAAATCAATTTCATCGGTTAATGTTGCAGTTTTTCATTATATAAATAAAAGATGCTTTCATTTCATATTTTATGAATAATGATATGGATTAATGTTATGAAATTTACATTATATCATTTAAGTATTTTTAATATACTAATTTTATTATGTCATTACATTTTAATGTATTTCTGAGTAGGTAGTATAATAAAAAAAACTATAACATTCAGTTAAGAGTTATACTTCTTCTTTATAAAACATACATTTTTGTACACATAAATCCCTATAAATAGTGTATTATGAAAAAAGTAATTCTTATGGGATTTTTGGAGTGGTATTATAAAGGTGTGTGGGTTGGTATTTATAGTGACCCTGTCTTTACATAAATAATAATTACATAACTTATAAATAATACTTAAAAAAAAAATATAAACCGAATCCCATCAACCATATTTCTTTATTAACATTTGAAACATGAAAAAATAAAAAATTGTATTTAAGTAAGAGAAATTATATCCAACTAGGTTCTTCATGATAATACCCTTTCATAGAAAAAAATTACATAATATACATCATTATAAAATGTGGCAGGAAACATAAAAATTGGTCAGCTCAGAAGCTTAGTAAGGGTAAATAAGGGAGACATGTAAGAATAAACATTTGTATACGGGTATGATAACTTGATCATAACATTATATGATCATACCCTATATATAAAATATCATAAACATGAATCATGGAATAGAGTTTCTTAGTTCATAAGACAAAAATCATTGGGGAATAAATAACATAATCCATGATATGATAACATTGGAACAAGCCATGGAATTTTGGCTGACATATAAGTATATAAAATGATTTCTATAGTATAATTGACATTACTACTGAGGCCATATTAGAAGCATGGGTTCACTACCCATAAAATCTTGGCAGTCGTAGTTCAATCCCATTTCAATCTTAGTAGCATAAACTCACTACTCATACCATCTTGGTAGTCATGGTTCATTCTCAAGGCCATATTAGTTGCATGATTTCACTCCTCAAGCCTTGTGGGTAATCATGGTTCACTCACATGGCTGTCATAGTAGCATTGTTCACTCCTAATACCGTCTTGGTAATCATGGTTTACTTCTATGGCCATAATAGAAGTTGAGGTTCACTCTCAGGACCATCTTAGTTTATATCATGAGAGATAAATCTTTAACCAATACATTAGAGAGAGATATAGGTCCCACCCAACACATAATGAAATATTAAATACATGCTCTAAAAATTAAAAAAAATCATATCAGGACCCATGAAATTAAATTGTTATCATAAACATGTATTCATATTTATTGCTGTTAAAAAGGAAACAAGTCTCATAATAATTTCACCAATATCATAACCCATAAAAATAAGTAGGTGTGAAAAGAATATAAACCATTAAAGATAAACAACATTTATAAACATCAGTCCATCAAAATATAAAATATTTAGTGAAATAATAAGATGCGAAAAAATGAATAATTTCCCCATAAAATCATGAGAAATACCAACTTATGTCATATTTTATGGAAAACAATTTTGAAATATATTTTAAAATCATTTTTGGTAAATTATCATTTCATATTTGAGAAAAATGCATTTAAAAACATTAAATCTTTTGAAAACCCTTATCATAAAAATTAACGTAAATTCTTTTAATGGAATATATAAAAAAATTAAATTTTTAAATCTTTCAATGAATTCTTGAAAATATTTTGAGAGTTATTTTCTAGGAAAACATATAAAATATGTTGAAATAATTATCCTTGATAACTTATAAAAGAAATCTATTTTTTTGAAAATAAATTTCCTTGAAATGTTAAAAAATATTATTTACAAAATTTTGAAAACCATATTCCATGAATATTTATAAAATAATCATGAAAACATTTTTAATACTATTTTATTTTAAAATACATTGAATATTTGAAATATGGGATTTGAAATCATTAAAAATACTTTTAAAATAAATTTAAAATATTTTTTTATTTAAATCCAATTATAAAAAATAAATTTATTAAAAATTAACAAAAACATATTATTATATAAATAAATTTGTAATGTTGAAATGGTATTTCCCATCTAATTATGTTCATGATAGAGGGTATTTCTATATATGCTGAACATTTTTTTCACCATAAAAATATTACAAATCTTCCTCGATCAAAAAATGACAAGAAAATAACTAAAAAACATTTATTAAAAATATAAAACCATGGTATAGATGAATATTAAATATCATAGGATAATATCATATTATTTTAGAAAACATTTTTTTGAAATACATTTTTTAGAATAACACTAATTTCGTATCTTAGCGAGTGTGAAGTTTGGATTTATAAGAAAACACATTCTTAAAAATATTATGTAACCAATAGTAGAAAAATGTAATCAAAACATGAATATATCATGAAAATACATTAGGGAAGAATCATTATGAGTGTTATAGTGTGATGGATTTTAGGATTTCATCATAGAAAGAATAATTCAAAACTTTCTTGAAAACTGATGTGATTGTTTCAATAAAGTCTTATCGCTTAGTAACATTGAACGATACAATCATTTTAATAAGATTAAATTAAATGAATCTATAAATATCAGGAAAATTAATATATTAATTATATAACATTTAAAATTTATGTATTTACACCTAGAAAAATAATTTTGGTACAAAAAAACATGAGTCTCAAAGAAGATAAATTAAGACAAAATTATCTTTCAGATTTAGAAAAGATTGAATCATGAACCCCCTGAAAGAAAGATTACAGGATAAATATTAAATTTAAATTTAAATTAAATCATTAGATTGATATAAATCATTCTTGGGTAGTATATACACAATTAAAAATAAAATACTGGTGAATAAGTCTTGTATCACACAAAATTAAAAATTGAGATAGAATTTCATTAACTTTTGTCTTGAATCTCTTCATACTCATACATAATTCCTGTATAATAAATATAATTTTATTATACATCTATAAAAGAAAAATAATATTATATTTAATACCATAAATGGTTTTATTATTACTTTATATTACACTCTTTTTAATAGATGAATATTATAGTTTCACTTTGGGTAATATCTACATTGTCCATCGCAAGGGTCTTAATATTTTATATAGTTGGTCCTTATAATTATATAATGATTTCCATAAAATATACCAGGATATAAATATCATTTATATCCATTATAGGCATATTATAATAATCCATATATATATATATATATGAAAAAAATACTCCTTTTATGGAGATGGTAGGACGTACATATGCAAGAACGTTGTTTTCCATTTAATTGTTCGATTGAATGAATGATTGTAAATGAAATATATATATATATATAATTATGTGTTAATTATTTTATCATATATATCATATAGATTTAATAAAAAAAATCCTTAATACATTCATTGTATTGTTTGAACGAATAATGTAGATTTGAGGGGCGGTAGTAAACACTTCCTCAAACAAAATTATAATATTTTAACTAAATCGAATATATAAAGATATGTGTTATAAAAAAAATATACAAAGTTAAATTCATAATATGTATCATAATTATCTTATCTAAATAGAATTTCCATCATAAATACCACCCATGAAAGGTTCTACAGGGAAAAAAATAATCATTGTTTTATGTGGAAGTATTTCTCATTACACATAAACAGAATGTTCAATACCCATTAAGTGGATGTGTTTGTAAGTGTAGGTGAAATACTTATTATAAAAAACGATTACAATATTCTGGATACTGGTGAATATTTATAGTCAATGAATAAGGATATTTTAGGTGGGGGTGATAGAAAATAAAAGAAATGATCTCGAGGAAGGATGTAACCACTTCTTTGAGTAACTTGTGTCAGTTTGCAGTAGAGGGATTCCTTGTATTGATTTATTCAAAAAGGTAGGATTAAATGAGTCGCTCAAGGTTTATTTGAAGTTATCTAGGAATAAAATGGCTGAACCTATGTGTTTTATGTTCTTTGAGTAAGGGGAGAGGTGGTTGCCTTTTATTAGGGAGGAAAAGGACTCAATTGGTATTTTTGAACGAAACTTAGGTGTAACCCCAATTTTACCTATGAAATGTGATAAAAATCAAGAAAACTCAATAATTAATGGTTCATGTCAGAATTATGTCCATTAAATGGGTTTTGGAAAAGTTTCTAGGTTATTCGAGACTTTATGATTAATGTTTTACCTTGTCAAACTTAATTTTACTTTAATAATTATAATTAATTTTAACTACATTCAAAAATATATATATTTTTAAACTATGTTGTACTTATTGTAAATTTTAATTAATGTTTATTGATAATATTAAATATATTTTCTATGATTTAAATCACAAATTTGGAAATAAAATATTTTAAATTTAATGCCCCAGACATGACAGTAATGCATTTTTAATGTAAAAATGATCAAAATTTGTTATGTTTTAATTTCCAATTTCTGTGTAAAATTTGATAAAATGACCTAAAATGTGTTAATGGATATGAAAATTTTAATTATTTAATATTTTCAACAAATTTAAAATTAAATCAAACCCTACAAATAAATTACAAAAATATGTTATTTTGAATTAAAATTCAATATTTTTCACTATTCATTTGAAAAATAAACATCACCGGAAAAAAAATAATCATAAATTAATCTATATGTTATTATAAAAATTAAACTCTATCTTATTTTTTGATTCATTGGTATTCTCATTCTTTATAATGTTTTTTTGGGTGTGATGAGGGTTAAATTTTTATGTGTTTCTTTGTCCAGTTTTTTCTGGTTGATGATATTCAGTTCATTTTGGAATTCATGGAGAAAACATGGGTTTTTTATCTTAGATGTGGACTGTGAAACGTTTACTCATTTTTTAGTAGACAATATTAATGATGTTATTCAAAAATGGGGCATGTATCTATTTCAGATAGAACATACCGCACGGTGTATGCATTGTTGGGTATCTGTGTAGCAGAAGTAGGGAAATCATGTTATAGGTAGTGTTTTAACGAAGAACCTACCACATGGTCAATGTATCATAGGTGAAACCATGTGGGTTTTCCATGCATTAGATCTTCTCTTAACGAATATAAATAGATTATTGATGTATGGATTGGGAAACTGTGTGGCCAAATAGTTTGAGTCGCCCAAATATAAAAATCCTTGATATTTGAGGATTTAACCTTTCAGGATTTTAACCCAAATTGAATACTCCTTCCCACTCTTAGTTTTTTAAACCATAAGGGCCTTTCCCCCTTTCACTAAAATCCTATAATCCTCCGCCATAGGTGTAGACTTAATAATTAATCATGTTGGGGGTATATTTAGCAATAAAATTATTGTATACTCTTCTCTGCCTTTATCCTCCTACGCTTTTCTTTTAAAATCTTGTTCTTCCTAGATCATTTTTATCTAGTGTTTGATTTCCCTTTATTTATGTTGGGGGTTTTGTGTTTTTATATTTCCTCTTCTTAGATCATGGCTGTTGGAACCCTCTTGGGGTGATTTTGAGACTTTGTTGTTGATGAGCCATGAATTTGTGGTAGGTTTCCATTTTATATTGCCTTTATAATTTATGGTCTATCGGTTCCCTATTTTTTTGCCTATTATATATTCTATGTATTTTTTACAATATTTTTAGAATTTTTTTGTAATGAAAAGTGGCGTTTTATTCCTTGTTTAGTGATAAATGGTATGATTTCTTTATAAAGGTTCACACTATGTGTTCGATGAAATGTGCCATTAGTATTTGATTTTTTTTTAAATTTCAAGAAATGTTTGGAAATTAAAAAGAATTTATGGTTTTTGAAATTAGGATTTTGGGTTCTTTGAATTGATTTCCAAGGGGATTAGATTTAAAAGGAATTTTGATTATCTTTCAAATGTTCTTTTCATAATAATTATTGTTAATGTACCATTTAGAATTTTTATAAGAATGTATTTGGCTTGAATGTGTGATGTGAATGTTTTAAAAGTGTTTTTCTGTTTTTTTTTGTGAAAAATGTTCTGTTTAAACAATTTTTAATTGTTGGATTTGGTTCGCTTGAAAATTATATTTTTGTAAAAATGCTTAAAATCCCATTTGGTAATTTTATAAAAATATTGGATGTGTTTATTTGGAAAAACTCCATTGGATTACTATAATTATTTGTTTATTTTTATGGGAAGTAATTTTTTCTTTCTGTAATCCTTGTGATCCATCATGATTATATGTTATCCTCAGTATAGACTCCATGAGTTATATTTCTACTATGGCATGTGGATCAATCCTTGGAGTGACTAAGCATGATTGATGTTGTTGAATTATTATTATACATTCATGTGATTGGTTTCTTGGTTTTTATAGGTTGGTTCACCCCCTTTATACATAATATATGAAAACATTACATAATGAAAGAATTTTCTGATAATATCTGAAGAATTATATAGATTATGTAGCAGCCGGTGGTACATAAAATGTAGAAATGTTGGGTTTATTTCTATGAGATTTTCCCCTCAGTCAATCTTGAGTGAGGGTGGTTGAGAGTTTTATGGTCTTTTTAGTTTCATCATATGATAAATGCTTCATGGGATGGGTTTCAGGTTTTAGTATGTTCTTGATTATTCATGATCTTATAGGTTCACCCGTGTCCATTTAAAGTTTTCTTCATGACGTGATGATTTAGATGCTCGGTTACACATGTGTTTTTATTTCCATTTCCCTAAAAATTTGATTATTCTATTCCACTCATTTGTGGTGCCTTTCATGGAATGTGATGTGTTGAATTCCAATGTTTTATAAAATTTTTTGAGTAAAATTATTTTACAGTCTATCTTGTGCGATTTGAAAATGAAATCATCACATTGCCCATGAAAATGCCAATGTCTCACTATTGGAAAGGATCCCAGTATTGAAATGATGTAGGGATATGAAGAATTGTCTGTTTCCATGTAAAATGAGTAGAAAATATTACATATATTTGTTTTCAAACTAAATAGCTATGGTTCTTTTATTATTAAAAAAGTTAATTATGAATGGATTTATCCAGTCTTACCTACTGATTTTTAAAACTCACAATTATTGTGTAACAACCCAATATTTTATCAATGGAAATTCCTCTTGGTCTAATTAAATGTATTATTATGGAAAATGGTTATATAAAATATGGACTTCCTTTGTTTTATGTTTTTGGATTTCAAATAACCGTTACGAATTATTACCATTGGAAATATAGCCTTTGAGCAGTGATCACGTGATTAGTATAAATATAGGGCCTTAATAAATCTTATTTAGTTTGAAAAAGTTTTCGATGACATAATCCAGTAGGATTTCCCTATAGGAAGCCCATTTTCAATGCTCAGAAAAGAGGTGGAATCATTGGGCTTAACTCTTGATGAATCCCATGCTGAGCTTCAAATGTTAAGCTCGAGCGGATCCACCTATGAGAGAAGTGGAAGTTGATAGAGATTTTCACCCGAGTGATGTTATCTAAGCCACCCCTTGAGTTTTCCACCATCGATGCAGGTGTTATAAGGGTTTATGTGGCATGACGATAGCACAATAATTATGTGAATTATTTTTTTATATAATAAAGAATATGCATTAATTTTATTATTGTTACATTGTAATAGTTTTTAAAGAAAGAATAGTATTTTTAGTTAATATTCATTTATGAAATCTATTTTGTGAATTAATGGTTTCCAAATTAAATAATATTTTTTTAAATTATTATTTTAAATTAATTTTCATTTAATATAATTGATCGTATTACTTTTAGTAATACAATTTTAAAATTTATTAAGGTTTGAATGTTGTTTTTGTCAAAATCCATGAATTTTATAAAAATGTTGATTTTAATTTTAATTGTAAAAATTCACATACAAAGAAAATTATTTAGATAAAATTAATATTATTTTTGGAATTAGGACGTTGAAATTATCCAATGGTGAATATTTCATAATTTTCTGAGATAGTTGAATATTTGGGTAAAAAATTAATATTGTTTAAATATATAATGTTTTCTATGACATCATAATGACCCAATAGTGATGTAAAAAAATACTATAAACATTATGTTTGGCCAATATATTTTTTACCATTAAAATAATGTCATTTTAGTTTTGTTGGATTTATTTTACAAACCCTTAGTGGACCCTTGAAGACTTACAAAACATTTTTTTAAATTGATTTCTTTGAGAGTGTGACTCACATTTACATAAGATAGCCTATAATTTTAAGAAGTTCAGGAATTAGAATTATAAAATATTTTTTTCCACTCACCTTTTAAAAAACAGTGGGCAAAAACCATGGGTTGGTTTGTGTTTTGGATTAGTTTACAGTGTGGTGACCCAAACCTAAATAATAAAGAATTAACTCTCTTTCCAATATAAAACCACCCATGCTCCAACTTCCTCTTCACTAAATGCCTTTGGTGTTTTTAAAAACTATTCCCTCCTATATCTAGGGTCCTTCCAAGGCTCCCCAAGCTTCCATGAATCCTCTCTCATGTCTCTCCCAAGCCATTGGGATCACACTTCCAAGTAAGAGATTCCTTCCATTCTTATTTTTATCAAAGATTCTTTATGTTGTAATACCCTTTTACATTTAATTAAAAACAATGAGGTATGATTTTTTACCTCCAATAGTTTCCCATAATTATGTTTGAAAAGACATGAGACCTATTTATCTCTCATTAACGTGTCCCACATACACCATTTACCATGCCAAAATCTTGTAATGAATTTCTCTCTTCTCATTCACATTCAAGTAATTGTATTATATTATGATTCTAAATTAAATTAATTTTATTGTGACATATATATATATATAAATATTCCCCCATTACTATCCATTTCTTATAAATATGATGAGACACCCCTTTATATCTCATCAACAATTTTTATGAAATATTACTTCACATCGTTATGCCGCCATAATTGAACTACGCTTTTCCAAGCCAAAGTCATTGTGTAGTGAATACCATGCGAATTTCTTTATAAAGGGTATTAAATTTTTTCAAAATTTACTTATTGATTATGGATTTTCATGTATTAATTACACATGCATTTCTCATGGAATAAATTATGATGTTTTATGAATTCATATTCTATGATCTATGCGAAACACTTACAATTGAAATGAAATGTTTAAGAAGGATATGCCCTGATAGCACTCCAATGCATTGGGGAAAGATTAGTATCATGAAATATGATGTGAAATGAGGGTCTAAAATTTCTAATTCACGTTAAATTAGGGTTTAATCATACTCCATGTGAAATGATCATTGGATAATTGTAAAACCATGTTATGTGTTGTTGCCACATTTCTATGTTATGATAATCAGGTAAATCATGACTTTATGTTCATGATTATTTTATACTGCTTTTATATGTCTATTTTATAACATTTATTTTCATTCTTAATGTTTTCCCTTGTTTACTCCCTTTCTATGCTTTATTTTTTTACCCTTTTCTTATTCATGTCCACAGGTTATCCCATGCAATGCTAAGTATGAGGGAATGTAGTGGTTATGTAAATGATTATTTCAATAAAGATGTTGTGTTTCATGTTTTAAGTCATAATTAAATATTCCTAAGTTCCATAAACTCTATACCTCTCGATCATCTATGTTGAATCGAGTGATGATTTTATGTAATAAGTCTTGTTTATGTGTATAATAAAGTGAAATGTTGGTATAGTTGGAATCAAAGGATATGTTTAGTTATTTTTGGGATTATGATTAGTAAACCCTAATAAAATTATTAGTAATAAGACTAAGTATAATAAAAACATACCTAATTTTTGGTGAGTTTTGAGAAAGTGTTTTACCATGAAAGATCATCCCTACCAAGATACGATCAGGTATAGGCAGCTATGGCACAGATGCACCTAGGAGCGAAAACTCTGACAAAGAGTTTCAGGCATGACCTAGGGTATCTTGGTACATGACAACATGACTTTTTTTCACTCTTGGTTATGACACTCTCAGGGGATGTGCATTCGTAAATTCACTAGTTAAGTATGAACGATTGTTAAGGGAATAAAAACAAATTCCCCTAACATTAACTGTTGGGAAGTAGATAATGGATAACATAGATTAAAGCTACAGAATCACATGTTAAAGAAATAAAAGGTATTTATAAGTCATCTATATTTGTCCTTGGATTACCCTTTATGTGATACCCCTATCATTCCTTTTATTTCATCCAATATATTGTAACAAGAGGACTCTAGCTGACAACCGATGCGAAGATCAATGCGATGACTATTCTAATGAGATTCTCATTACAATGAGAACAAGAATCATGAACAATATCATGATTTTATATAGTTAACTCAATATTGGAATAGAAATAGGGTGAAGAGGAATTTTCAACCCCCCCCCACCCCAAGAACAAAAAAGTCACAATCGAGAGCTACATTAGACAAATGAATAATACTTGTAATGGGTCATCTAAACCCTCAATCATCAAGAAACAGATCAACTCTATTGAAATTGTAACACCCGAGATTTTTATGAGTAATATTTTGTTTTTATGTTATCAAAGGAATCTTTCACTACACACTAGCTTGGCTTACTTTACACGCAATCGCGACCTTCCTCGATAGCTTGCGTCGTACGCAATACGGAGTTTCACTAAACAACGATATGCTATTAAAATATTATTAAAACTAGCCTTTATGAATAGTAATAACCACTTTTTGAAATTTTATAATTTTTATTTTTCAAAATGGACTTTATTTTTGGATTCGGAATACTGAAATTAGCCTACGGTGAAATTTTGGTATTTTTCTGAAAACTTTCAATTTTTGATGAATAGTGAAACGACTAAGTGGTAGGTTAAAAACTGAATTTTTCATAAAACTTAATTTTACCGCTTCTGTGAATAAAATTTAAAAAATATTACAGACATGGTTGATATCAGTATGTAAAATTTGGTTCAATGAGATAAAAATAATTTTTTGGTGAATAGTAACTTTTTACTTTTTTTTACCGCGGTTAAAAGTAAATTGGGTAACTAAGGGTAAATATGATATTACTATTACCCTAACACATGTCCTAATTCTATTGGATAAGTTTAATTCGACCAAAAACAATCTTAGGAATAAAATATGACCATTTAGGCCCACTTGGATTAGATTAGGACATTTATTATTAATTTATTTACAGAAGTGTTAAAATAGTTAAAATAAATGTTTAATAAGTAAATCATTTTTAATATGGGGTTATAAATAAGATAAATTCGACTATAAATATTCATTAGAAATCTAAAACGCTTTCCTACATATTGGTATTTTATTTATAATTTTTAGACATTAAATAATTTAATTTATTTAGGACACAATGATGATGCAGTAATTATCTTCCTAATGAAATATTGACATAATTGATGTTATAAAAACAAAAATAAATGTAATTTGAGACTTTTAATGAATCCCACTAATTTTATAGGTTACTATGATATATTATTGTTGATTTAATCAACTTGGTTCGAACATATAATTCTGTTATGACTTTCACAAAATTCATATATCAAATAGTGTCAAAATTGACACAAAATAGTTTTTAAATCAAATATTATATTATTAATTGTTATTTTATTCCTAAAAATATAATGATCGGTCAAATGACTTAGATAAGGATATATATATTAATAATAAACAATTTGTGGTTCGTTTGGCATGTTATAGTAAGTGTATTAACCATATAGTGTAAGAAAACAAAAAGACACGGTAAAAATTAAATTATTTAACATAGAGTTAAATCTAATTGATATGGTTAAAATAACAACCTAAACTTGTCTAAATCGTATTGGATGATAGTATTTAGACCCATCCCCACTTTAGATTCGAAATAAGACCCTTTGGAACCATTATAAACTGATTTTGACTTTAATATAATATAATATTTTGAGATATTCCTAAGGTGCCCCTCTCCTCCCTTATAAAAGGACACCTCCTCCCCCTCCTCCTCACACCAATTTGAGCACTCAATCTCGGCCAACCCCTACCAAAATCCCTTATCCACTTCCCTAGAATAATCCTAGAGGTCCTGGTCTTCTTCAAAGACCAATCTTAGTTCCCTATGTGGAGGATTCAAGGAGGCGTTCCAAAGAAGAGGTAATATCCATTACCGATCTTTTCAATTTCATTCTTCTTCAACTTCTTCTTCTTTAGTTAGTTCATGATAAAGTAATAACATAAGTATTACTTACATACTGATATGTTATTATAAATATGAAACAACCCTAATTCACCTTCTATCCATCCTACGGAAAAATGAAATCACTGCGCGTGCGTACGTACGGAATACCATCTCCACGCCGTGGTGTAATCTATTTTCCACCACCACCTTACTTGGATGGGTATAATGGTGTAAATAATGACTATATATGACTATTAAAAAGTGATATTGATTCTTAAATAGTATACATACACTCCAATACAATTCCACGATCATAGGAACGATATCATCACTCGTGCGTACATACGGAATACCGTCTCCACGATGTGATGCGACTCGTTCTACATGATCATCATTAAATAGTAATTATATAAATGAATTGAATGAATAAATATGATATATGTTACACTAATACCATTCTGGATATAGGGTATCTATAACCTTAAAAGAAGAATAAGAATTTATTCGGCAAAACATGCATAAGAACAAAAGTCAATAAAGACCCGAGTAACAAGTAACAATGAAATATTACTAATAAAGTGCTAAGAATATGACCATATTTGATATCATATCAATATTTATGATTCAGTAATAAGTCAATAACATTATTTAAACCATTATACAGGAGCTTCGGACATGTACAAATTAAATCAGACCTAAGGTAAGGCATATATCATAATCTCATTTTTATCTGAGATTTCTTATACGTTGGTATTTACTGGGGTGTATTTTATCATCCACATCCATTTTCCCTTAATATGTAATATTATATCCACCCACCTACAATTGTTTAAAACCTAATTTACCCTTTGGTGAGTTTTTAGTAAAATATATCAAAGGAATCTTTTGTCGTTTTTTGTACGAGGTACTTTTTGAATTTTTCCGACAAAAGTATGAAGAATGTTTTTTTAACTTATACGGCATGAATGGATTTTTAAAACATTATTTCCAAGAATATTCCTTTACATGTTTTCAAGTTTATTTTTAATCAACTTCTTTTAGTTTAGAATTGTATGACATGTTAAAAAAGGAAAAGTATTTTTGAAGTAGAAAGGATATTTTCCTCAAGAATGGAGTTCAAGTGTTTTATCAAAATTATTTTCCATCTAAGATAATAAAGGGTTATTTTTTATCCCTATTATTACATTGATTTGATTATGTTGTGAGGGAATTATTTTTATGAATTCATTTACCTTATATGGTTTGTTTTATGATGTCATGATGTTTCAAGAATCCCATTTTTGTTACATGTGTTATGCGATGATGTATGATTTATGATTATGTGGCACACATAAGAAAGGATTCATTATAAGATGGGTGGGACATATATCTCCCTCCAATGAATTGGGTAATGATTTATATCTCATGAGATAGACATGGCTGGAACAGAATGTTATTTCGGTTTAGTGATACAGGTCTGAAACAAGGAGTGAACTCGGTTTAGAAATGGACTTCGTCCGCTAAGATAGTCTTGGAAATGAGTCATGACTAACAAGAAATGATTTTCCAGGATTATGTGTGCATGCCACAAAGTTTCATGTTTTATGTTATGATTATGGGGATCTCATTTTCACTTCTATGATTTATCCCATGTTAAAATATTATGATCTCTTTTGCAGGTTATGATTTTCAAAAAGATATGATAGGATTTTTATTTCCTTTATTTTCCCTTGCTGAGCATTTGAGCTCACCCTTTTATGTTTTCTTTTCCCCAGGTCAAGAAGATGGATATTAAGTAGAATATGCTAAAAGGGACCCTAGATATGATGAAATAAATGGGAGACACTGTAGAAGATTTATGAACCAGTTGTTTATGTTTCCCAGTTTCTAAAGACACTATACCTATACGGTCCTTTGTGGTTTTGTCATATGTTGTAATAAGTGTGGTTCAATTTTGAAGTATTAACAATGTATGTAAAGTATGGGTCGTTATAGTTGGTATCAGAGGAAAGGTATCGTCAACCTTTGGAAACTAGGATGTGAAAGCCTTAGTAAGAACCCTAAGGATAAGTCTAAGCATAGAACACAATCTTAGTGTTTTAGAAATGGCCATGAATAACCTAGGATAAGACCTTAAGCATGAAAATTTAATTCTTGAATTATGTGGTTTTACTATTATAATTAGTGTTTCTCACACTATTCTTCTTGGTTTTTGTCAATGGCTGGAACCCGGAGGAACCGTGTTAATGCGGAATGTGATATGCAATGCAATGATTGTCCCCATGAGCAACCAAATGATATGGGAGCTGGAATGAAAAATCTTATAGCCATGCTCACACAACTTTCTCAAGTTATGAATCATGCAGGATTTCCAAACGAGCAAAGTAAGGAGCAACATTCTATTGAATCCTTCATGAGACAACGTCCACCTTCATTCAGCGGGTCTACTGATCCATTAGTTGCTGAACAATGGATTAGTACTACTGAAAAGATATTTTCAGTTCTTCAATGTTCTGATCATGATAATGTCATCTTAGCGGTGTATCGTTTGGAAGGTGATGCTGATCAATGGTGGAATCTTATTAAGAATACGAGGAAAAGGTATGAAATTGAGACCATGGAAGGGGACGAGTTCAAGAACTTATTTTTCAATAAGTTCTTCCCTCGTATTATCCGAATAAAGATGGAGAAAGAGTTTCTTGAATGGAAGCAAAGGGATGATGAATCTGTTGCTACCTATGAAGCAAATTTTACACGACTTGCAAGGTACACTTCTGGTATTATTATCCAACCTGAGAGTAAGATAGATCGATTCTTTAGTGGCTTAAAACCAATTCTTCGAAGGGCGTTAGCCATAAGGGACATCAATAGATATGAGGAAATCGTTCGATGTGCTCTCAAAGTCGAGATGGAGATTGGAGTAACCCATCAGTAAAATGGGTTTGAAAAGAAGAGGAAAATGGAATTCAAATGAAAAATCTAAAGAGAAAACTGAAAAGAAGATGAGCTTTCCCTTATGCTCAAAGTGTGGAATGAAACATGGAGGGAGTTGTCTTAAAGGGACAATTAAATGTTTCAAATGTGGAAAAGAAGGTCATCGGGCATTTGAATGCCGCGATAATGGGAAGAAGATGTCTAATGATGCAAACAAAGGAAGGGATACACAGAATGAACCTACTACACATCAATGTTTCTAGTGAAAGGAGATGGGGGCATTATGCCAATCAATTCCCAAATCCAAGGGTTGATGATGATGGTCGATGTCAACAAAATCATAAGGCTAAAGACAAAGGAAAGTCACATGAAATTTCTATCAGCGATGTGGAGTACGATAACGATGTGGTGAAAGGTACACTTACCATCCACTCTAAAGTAGCAAATGTTTTATTTGATTCTAAATCCACCCACTTTTTATTTCTAAAGAATTTTCTAAGGGTATAACCGTATTACCTCACCAATTAGATGTTGAGTTAGCTGTGACGACACCTAATGGCACAACAGTCGCATCAAAAGTTTATAATTCTTCTCCGATCAAAGTTTATGGGAAAGTGATTTCTGCAAATCTGGTGATCATTCCTATAGTGGAATTCAATGTGATTCTTGGCATGGATTGGCTTTCTTTATACAGAGCTCATATCAATTTGCAAAGAAGGGAAGTCACATTTAATATTCCAGATCAATCTATGATCGTCTATCAATGCAAGGATGAACATAACCTTCCAGAGGAAATTTCTTCCATATTATGGGTATTGACTCCTCTAAATGAAGGTTATTTATCTCAAATTGTTGGTGAGAAACTCACAATTAAGAATATTCCCATCGTACGGGAGTTTGATGATGTCTTTCCGGAGGAATTACCGGGACTTCCACCAAATCGTGAAGTTGAGTTTTCAATAGAACTCGTATCGGGTGCTTTTCCTATTTCAAAGACACCTTATAGAATGGCCCCAATTGAGTTGCAGGAATTGAAGAAGCAACTCCAAGAGAATCTTGATAAGGGATTCATACGCCCTATTACATCACCTTGGGGAGCACCTGTTCTATTTGTTAAGAAGAAAGATGGATCAATGAGACTCTGCATTGATTATCGAGAACGTAACAAGATCACTATCAAGAACAAATATCCCCTCCCATGCATTGATGACTTATTTGACCAACTACGTGGAGCTCAATACTTTTCCAAGATTGATCTTCGTTCAGGGTATCATCAATTAAGGGTCAAAGGGGAAGATATACCAAAGACGGCTTTCCGTACAAGGTATGGACACTATGAATTTATAGTGATGCCATTTGGTCTTACTAATTCCCCTGCTATCTTCATGGATCTAATGAATAGAGTCTTTAGATACTATCTTGATCAATTTTTGGTAGTCTTTATAGACGATATTCTTGTCTATTCGAAGAGAAAGTAAGAGCATGAAGATCACTTGAGAATTATATTGAAGACCTTGAGAAAGGAGAAGCTTTATGCCAAATTTACCATGTGTGAATTTTGGCTTCAAAAAGTTGCATTTTTGGGTCACATAATCTCAAAAGAGGGGATATCTGTGGATCCCGCAAAAACAGAGGTTATCGAAAGATGGTCGAGACCAACAACAGTAACTGAGATCCGAAGTTTTCTTGGTTTGGCTGGATATTATCGGCGTTTTGTAAAAGATTTTTCACGACTATCTAATCCACTCACCAAGTTGACTCAGAAAGGAGTTAAGTTTTTTTGGATATAGGAATTTGAAGAGAATTTCAAGGAGTTGAAAAGAATGTTATCTAGTGCATCTGTGCTCACACTGCCTTGTAGTGGAGAAAGGTTTGTGATCTACAGTGATGCATCCAAGAAGGTATTGGGGTGTGTTCTTATGAAAAATGATATGGTGATAGCTTATGCCTCACGATAGTTGAAAATCCATGAGCAAAATTACCCAACACATTATTTGGAGTTGGCTGCGGTAATCTTTGCATTAAAGATTTGGAGGCATTACCTTTATGGTGAAAGGTGTGATATTTATATTGATCATAAAAGTTTAAAGTATATTTTCACACAAAAGGAGCTGAATATGCGTCAAAGAAGATGGTTGGAGCTGATTAAGGATTATGACTGCTCAATCCATTACCACCCTGGGAAAGAAAACAAGGTGGCAGATGCATTAAGTCGACAAGACCATGCTAGTTTATCCATGATGAGGATCACAAAAGATCCAATATTTATGGATTTACAAAGGGTGGATCTTGGAATTATAATGGAAGGGGAAAAATCTTATCTTTCTCAAATGAATGTTCAACCATCTATATGAAGGACCCCGGGACACCCTGAGAGGGGAGGGGTGAATCAGGGTGACCACTTTTTCTTTTAATGTGTTGGATCTTGTTCCCACATTGGTAGGAACTTGTTGAACCTGTATGATGATTATGATCAGAATGAAAACATTCACATGCACAGAGAAGACACAACCATTTTTACTTGGTTCACCACTAAGTGCTACGTCCAAGGAGCATACGCCGACAGGTTTCCGGTCGTACCTAAATCCACTATGATTTACTAGCTGCGGATACAAATGTTCGGGTACAGACACTCTGTCCCAGGCTCACTGCCTTTACAATTGTTCAGGGATAGCTCTCTGTGTCCCTCGGGTCACTCCCGTTGACTCCCCCTGGCTCACTGCCGTTGGCGAAGTCCCACTCAGTTTATAGACGTGAGGGTCTATTCTTCATTTGCATAAGAGTGCATCCTTTGTTGTATGTAGATGCTCTATTGAAGAACGATTCTCACCAGAAAAAGAATATCACTTTTCCTCGAATGTACCGAGTAGTCTCTCGGCTTTCGTGCAGCTCCAAACACGCCGGTGGGCTTCAGCAAAACCAGGCACGCTTCTTCAAGACAGTCGCGCAAGTCCCACTACGGCGCGCAAGTCCAAACTGGCGCGCAAGTGTCATCAACACACAGGCGCGACTCTTCCTTCCCCAACTACTAACTTGCGCGGTCCACTTCCTTTCTCTTCCAAACCACCTTGGGCGCACATCAAAAAAACGGCGCGCAAGCTCTACTTGCGCGACAAAACAACCACCTGCGCGACTCAACCACCTGCGTGATGAGAGCTCGAACAATCTCTCGGCCTTGAACTTCGTTTCAAATGAGGAGGGGTGGTCCAGTATTTATAGGCAAAATGGACCCCCTGCGCGTCGGTGCGCAAGTCCCTCGACGGCGCGCAAGTCCGTCGATGGCGCGCAAGTCTTGTCTTCAATAACCTCTGGCACGCAACTCACTTGCGCGACCCAACCAACACTTGCGCGACCTTCTTTCCTTAGCCAAATTTTGATGTTCTGATCCTCAAAAACATATGGCGCACAAGTATTTTATCCTCCAAGACCACGGCGCGCAAGTACCTTTGCCAAAAACACTTTACTTTATTGGCCGATTTTTAGGCCCAAAAATTTGGCAAACACTGGGAAACAGCACCACCTTTACTACTGCTTTCTGCTTGAACGATATGATCGCTTTGTTGGTGCACACCATGAACTTCCACTGAGGATTGACAACAAACACAAACCATACACCAAATCATGCTTTGAAGAACCTGGTTCCAACAATCTCCCCCTTTGGGTTTGTTGGCAATCAGAATAAATTCAATAGATCTCCAACCATGAGCAAATCCAAAACGCAAGAATCAACTCAGCCAACACTCTAAGTCTACTTGAGCAATGCTCCATGTAGAAAACAAGAGAGAAAGCTTGAATTGGGTCTTAGTGTTTTGAAATTCTCCATGACGCCCGATGTTATCCTTATTAAACTTCTCATCACAATCTTACACTTCTCATCACAGAAGAATTTTTGAAATTCTCCATGACGCCCGATGTTATCCTTATTTATCTTCTCATCACAATCATACACATCTCATAACAGAAGAATTTCTTTCCTTGAATTTATTCCTTTCTCCCCCATTGACAATAAAACCAAAAACCGAAAGGTTTTTTCAACGCTCAGCTCAAGCCATACTCCCCCTGGATAGTATCTCCCCCATAAACCTGCATCACAACCATAAGCAGATAAAAACAGTTAAAACAAACGGGGAGAGGGGACTTCCGGTGCCTCCTTATGCAGTAGGAGGTGGTTGAACACCGAGGTTCAACCGATGCTTCTCGAACACAGCCGTGGACAATGACTTGGTTAGGATATCAGCCACTTGCTCATTAGTTCCAACATGATCCATTTTAATCACTCCTTGTTCAACCTTTTCTTTGATAAAATGATACCGTATTTCAATATGTTTTGTACGAGAATGTTGAACCGGATTCTTCGTAAGATCAATTAAACTTTTGTTATCGCAATAAATCACCATTGGTTGTTGCACCTTATCACCAATATATGTTAGCTGCTGCTTCATCCAAAGAAGTTGAGTGCATGCTTTTGTGGCGGAGATATATTCAGCTTCAGCAGTACTAAGAGAAGTACTTTCTTGCTTCTTGCTCAACCAGCCAACACATTTATGCCCAATATACAAAGCTCCACCACTAGTGGACTTTCTGTCTACTACATCCCCAGCCCAGTCAGCATCAGAAAACGCCGATAATTCATTGTCCCTGCCTGCAGCAAAAAATAAACCGAAGTTATGTGTGCCTTGAATATACCTCATGATTCTTTTTACTGCTGACATATGTTCCTCCTTTGGATTACTCTGAAAGCAGGCCACAAGGAATGTTGCAAAGACAATATCTGGCCTTGTCGCTGTCAGATACAGTAGGCTTCCAATGATCCTCCTATACATGGTGGGATCAACAGAGTTCTCATCCTCATGCTTTCCATGTTTAGTTCCAACAGCAATCGGAGTTGACATTGGTTTGGAGTCTTGCATATTGAACTTTTTCAGCAACTCTCTTGCATATTTTTCCTGAGAAATGAATGTGTATTCCTTCTTTTGAATCACTTGCAACCCCAAGAAATATGTGAGCTCCCCAATCATAGACATTTCAAATTCTGATTTCATGTGGTTAGCAAATTCATCCACTGATTTCTGCCTGCTGCCACCAAAAATGATATCATCAACGTAGACAAGAACCATGAACTGATCTTTTGGAGAATTCTTCACATAGAGATTTTGATAAACTCTTCCTCTTTTGAATTCCAACTTCATGAGATATGAATCTAGCCGTGAGTACCATGCCCGTGGTGCCTGCTTCAAACCATATAGAGCTTTCTTTAGTTTGCAGACCTTTGTTTCATCGGTACCCAAGAAAAACCCCACCGGTTGTTCAATGTAGACTTCTTCTTCGAGTACACCATTCAAGAATGTTGTCTTAACATCCATTTGATATACTTTATATCCTCTTTGGAGTGCCATGGCAAGGAAAAACCTGATTGATTCCAGTCTAGCAACTGGAGCCAAGGTTTCTTCAACATCAATACCTTCAATCTGGGAGTATCCTTTACATACCAGTCGTGCCTTGTTCCTGATAACACTTCCATGCTCATCAAACTTATTTTTGAAGATCCATTTGGTACCAATCACATTGTGACCTTCGGTTCTCTGGACAAGATCCCATGTCTGATTCTTATCAATCTGATCTAATTCATCATTCATGGCTTTCACACAAGATTCATCTTTTGCAGCTTCTTCGAATGAGGATGGCTCTACAACTGATAGAAATGCAGATTGCGTGGTATTCCTCATCCTTCTGGTTTGAGTGGCTGCACTCTTATCCCCAATTATGTTGGATGGATCAATCTCAGCTCTTCGATTTCTCCTGCGAGGTTCAGTAGTATTCTCTTAGCCATAGTTTCTTCTTCAGATTCTTCTTCTGAGTCAACATCATTATGTGATTGATGAGTGTTTTGAACAGCTTCCTCTATTTATGCATTTGTAGTTTCTTCATGTCCACATTCTTCATGACTTTCTATCACATCAGCATATGACGCCCGTGAAGAATTTGTGGTTTTCTCTTCAATTATCTTAACATCATTGCTTTCCACAATCCTTCCCAAACGATTGTTGAAACATTTGTAGGCTTTGCTGTTCATTGAGTAACCGAGGAAGATTCCTTCATCTGCGTTGTCACCATATTTCCCCTGATTTCCTTCTTTGTTCCTGATAAAGCACTTACTTCCAAAAACACGAAAGTATTTTAGAGAAGGCTTCTGTCCATGCCACAATTCATATGGTGTCTTCGTCTCACCCATATAAAGTCGTGTTCGATTCTGAATGTACACTACAGCTTGAACAACCTCTTTCCAGTAATGTTGTGGAATATGACTCTCAATCAGCATAGTTCGTGCCATGTTGTTCACCTGTCGATTCCTTCGTTCAACAACTCCATTTTGTTGTGGAGTTCTCACAACAGCTACCTCATGTTGTATCCCATGCTTCTCCAGATAATTTTCAAATTCAATGGACGTGTATTCTCCTCCATTGTCAGATCGCAACACATTGATTGTTTGTCCAGTATCATTCTCGGCGATTCGCCGATATGTTTTCATACAGTCCAGGACATGTCGTTTCCGGTGAATAAACATCACACATGCCATTCGACTGTAATCATCTATGAAAAGGACAAAGTACCTTTCTCCATGAGTTCTGGCAACATTTATTGGACCACAAACATCTGTATGAATCAGATCAAGAAGGTGAGATTCCTTTTTCTTCTTTGGCCGATATGAACTGCAGACCAGCTTCCCATGAATACAAGCATCACAGGATTTTTCACGCTCACGCTTCAGGTTGGGGATGTCCATGACAATTCTCAATTTTGATATTTTCTCCATGTCTTGTTGATTGATGTGTCCCAATCTCCGATGCCACAAATTGTTTTCTTCTTCAACAGTCATGTATCATACATTTTCTTCACTATCAACCTGATACAAGTTGCCTTCTGTTCTGCATCCTTTCATAAGTGAATTGCCGGTTTTTCCCTTGATGGTGCAACCTTTCTGATTAAAAGTAACTATAAGTCCTGAGTCACAGTGTTGACTCACGCTAAGGAGATTATGGCGTAGGCCATCTACGTAAAGGACTTCAGTCTTCTTTAGTTCTCCATTAGCTAATTGGGTACTTCCACTCCCTTTGATTTTCAGAGCCCCATCATTACCAAATCTTACTGTACCATCAACATTCTTTATGATATTCGTTTGTAGGCCGGCATTACCCGTCATATGAGATGAACAACCACTATCCAGAATCTAGGTGTTGTTGTTCTTTGTAGCTTTGAGGGCTACCTCTGCAAGGTTTGATTACTCAATCTTCTTCCTTTCCTTCCATGAGACATTAGATTGAGTACATAGGACTGATGGCCTTTCAACTATCTCTTCTGCATACCCAGGTTCTTTATAGTCAAAGTCTTCTGTGAGAGGTGAGAACCTGTTTAAAAGAGCAACACTGTCGTGCTGATGAGACTTGACTTGTTTTGAACTTCGGTATGAGGTGTCTATGTCTCTTCTCTGCCTGCAATTAATGGCCTTATGACCAAAGTTAGAACAACAAAAACAATATCCATAGAAATTATTTCTTCTATGAGAATTAGGATATGAGATTGTTCTCCTTTGTTGAGCATCTATATCTTCTCCATTCAGATAGCTTCTTGCCTCTTCACAATAAGACATGGTATGGACCAGATAGCCACAGAACTGACACTTCATGAGAGGAAATGTCTTCTCACTTGAATTTCTCCTTATACCTTCTTCCTTTGGAGAATAGTAAGATGGTCTATCATTTTTGAATGTTTGAGGATAATTTTCAGGTCTCCTTTTAGTTTGGATTGAGGGTTCCTTTTTCAGCACTCTAGGTAACATTTCATCACGTTCAACTTTCATCTTGTCTTTCTTTTGGATATTTTCACTTCCAGCAGTTGATGACTCAGCCTCACAGCCAATTCCACTATTTCCCATGCAAGCAGGTCTTTGATCACTCAAGACTTTTCCAACCCCATCTGAACCACACTTGGCTCTTGCAAGTAATTCTGCATCTGAGAATCTTCTGAACTGTATTTTCTTCCTCGATTCTTTTGGAACTGATTCTCTCTCCATTTTACTCCTTAGAGTAACTACTTCCTCCTCAAGACACTCAACAGTCTTGGATTTTTCATCCAGTCTGGATGTGAGGTCATTGATGACCTTTGTCTGCTCTTCAATTCTCAGCTTCAGATCAACTGCATCATCATTGATTTCAATTATTTTAGACTGTACCTTCACAAATTCTTCCAGTCGTTCAATTTCAGCTTCAAGTTGATCAACATATTCAGTTGATTCTTCTACAATTGATTTCCACTTATTGCAGCTCTTACATTTAATCTTAAGCTTACTAACTGCATCCTTATGTTGCACCTCAGGATCTACACATGTTCTCAGTTTTTTTTCACCATCAGTATCTTCTGACTCTTCAACAGTGGCCATCATAGAAGCATGGTTCCCAGTTTTGAATTCTGGTTCTTCTTCATCACAGAATTCATTGTCATCTTCTTCCTCTTCACAGAAAAAACTCTTCCTTTGCATTTTCTTACCAGATTTGAAGTCTCCCTTTTTGAAGAACCTTCATTGATGCTTCTTGAAGTTTTCAACTTCACTATCATCATCATTGATATTCTTCAATAACTGAGAGGCAATGTTCCCAACTTTTCCACAACGGAAACATGCGAGAGGTAACTTCCCTTTGAATTTCCCTTTCCCCTTCTGGAACTTCTTTGCAATGAGAGAAAGAATTTCTTTCTCTTCGTCATCATCACCGCTACAATCCTTTGATATTTTCAATTTATCCATGGCCTTGAATGCCATTTCCTTGCTCACCCGAGTCGTAGCATCTTCTGGTTTGACTCTCATTTCATATGCTACCAAACTGCTCAGTAAGTCATCTAGAGAATGTTTGGAAAGATCTATTTCCTCAAGAGCTGACACCTTCGCATTATACAGAGGTGGAAGTCTTCTTAATATTTTCTTTACAATATCAATGTCTTTGATTTCTTCGCCTAGACCCCGAATTGCTCCAACCACTTCAGTAATTCGATTGAAGAAAGAGTCTGCATTCTCGTCTGGATGTATCTTCAGATCATCAAACCGATTGTGTAGCACTTGTAGTTTCTCCTCCTTCACTTTGATATCACCTTCATAAATATTCTCAAGTTTATCCCACATAGATTTTGCTGAGGTGCAATTCATCACCTTCAGGTAAATCTGATCAGAAAGGGCTGCAGTGAGAGAATTCTGTGCTTTAGCATCTGCATCAAGAAGTTTCCTGTCTGTTTCAGTCATAGCCAGACTTGTTGGATCAGTGACATGTATTCCTTGCACAGTAGAAAAAGGAACTTCCATTCCAAGAGATCTTAGATGAGATCTCATTCTGTTCTTCCAGATCTGGAAATTTCTTCCATCGAAGTGAGGGAATCCCCTGACATTGACGACGTTTTCGATGATGAAGAAGGTCAGATTCAACACCAGCAACCTCCCTCTGATACCACTTGAAGGACCCCAGGACACCCTGAGAGGGGAGGGGTGAATCAGGGTGACCACTTTTTATTTTAATGTGTTGGATCTTGTTCCCACGTTGGTAGGAACTTGTTGAACCTTTATGATGATTATGATCATAATGAAAACATTCACATGCACAGAGAAGACACAACCATTTTTACTTGGTTCACCACTAAGGGCTACGTCCAAGGAGCATACGCCGACAGGTTGCCGGTCGTACCTAAATCCACTATGCTTTACTAGCTGCGGATACAAATGTTCGGGTACAGACACTCTGTCCCAGGCTCACTGCCTTTACAATTGTTCAGGGATAGCTCACTGCGTCCCTCGGGTCACTCCCGTTGACTCCCCCTGGCTCACTGCCGTTGGCGAAGTCCCCCTCAGTTTATAGACGTGAGGGTCTCTTCTTCATTTGCATAAGAGTGCATCCTTTGTTTTATGTAGATGCTCTATTGAAGACCGATTCTCACCAGAAGAAGAATATCACTTTTCCTCGAATGTACCGAGTAGTCTCTCGGCTTTCGTGCAGCTCCAAACACGCCGGTGGGCTTCATAAAAACCAGGCACGCTTCTTCAAGACAGTCGCGCAAGTCCCACTACGGCGCGCAAGTCCAAACTGGCGCGCAAGTGTCATCAACACACATGCGCGACTCTTCCTTCCCCAACTACTAACTTACGCGGTCCACTTCCTTTATCTTCCAAACCACCTTGGGCACACAGCAAAAAACCGGCGCGGAAGCTCTACTTGCGCGACAAAACAACCACCTGCGCGACTCAACCACCTGCGCGACGAGAGCTCGAACAATCTCTCGGCCTTGAACTTCGTTTCAAATGAGGAGGGGTGGTCCAGTATTTATAGGCAAACTGGACCCCCTGCGTGTCGGCGCGCAAGTCCCTCGACGGCGCGCAAGTCCCTCGACGGCGCGCAAGTCTTGTCTTCAATAACCTCTGGCGCACAACTCACTTGCGCGACCCAACCAACACTTGCGCGGCCTTCTTTCCTTAGCCAAATTTTGATGTTCTGATCCTCAAAAACATATGGCGCGCATGTATTTTATCCTCCAAGACCACGACACGCAAGTACCTTTGCAAAAAACACTTTACTTTATTGGCCGATTTTTAGGCCCAAAAATTTGGCAAACACTGGGAAACAGCGCCACCTTCACTACTGTTTTCTGCTTGAACGATATGATCGCTTTGTTGGTGCACACCCAGAACTTCCACTGAGGATTGACAACAAACACAAACCATACACCAAATCATGCATTGAAGAACCTGGTTCCAACACTATACATGTGAAGATTAAAGAGGCACAGAGAGAAGATGTCGAGTTACAAAAGATGGTGAGAAATGTTCCTGAATTCAACCTTGATTGTGATGGGATAATAATGTTCAGGAATCGGGTTTGTGTTCCTCCCATCCCCGAATTAAAGAAGGAGCTGCTGGATGAGGCTCATATTTCTTCATTCTCTATTCATCCTAGAAGCACAATGATGTATAGGGACCTGAAAGAGTACTTCTGGTGGGATGACATGAAAAGAGATGTTACTGAATATGTCTTTCGATGCTTGGTTTTTCAACAAGTTAAAGCTAATAGACAAACGTCTAATGGGATGTTACAACCATTACCCATACCCGAATGGAAATGTGAAAACATCACTATGGACTTTTTCACAAGACTTACTAAAACATCCAAAGGAAATAATGCTATCTGGGTCATAGTTGATCATCTTACAAAGTTTGCACACTTCATTGTTATTAGAGAGGATTTCTCTCTAGATCAGCATGCCAGGATATATGTAAAGGAAGTGGTAAGATTGCATGGAGTACCACTTTCTATTATATCTGATCGGGATCCTAGATTTACCTCGAAGTTCTGGCGAAGTCTTCAGCATACTCTGGATACAGAGTTGAGTTTCATCACTGCTTATCATCCTCAGACCGACAGTCAGTCTGAGAGAACAATTCAAACCCTAAAAGATATGTTGGGAGCTTGCTCTATGGATTCCAAAGGAGGTTGGGATCATCACCTACCATTCGTGGAATTTTCTTATAATAATAGCTTTCACTCCAGTATTTAGATGGCTCCTTATGAAGCTCTCTATGGAAAGAAATGTAGGACTCCAACTTCCTGGGATGAAGTTGGGGAAAGAAAGCTATTATGTAACACCCCGAGCTTCCATGATACGCTTCTCATTCAATAATGCAATAGCTTGCATTGTACGCAACTTCGAGTTCTAAAACACCGCGAATAATCAAAGTAGACGTTATGAATAGTAATAACCACTTTTTAAAATTATAGAAATTTTATATTTCAAAATGGACTTCATTTTTGGATTCGGAATATCGTAATTAGCCTATGTTGAATTTTTGGTATTTTTCTGAGAACTTCTAATTTTTTATGAATAGTGAAAAATACTTAAAAACAACTTTTTTAATCAAAATAATTTACAGTGATAAATTATACTATCTAGTGGTTTTAAAGTATAATTAGAATATATTTTTACCATTTTATCCAATGGTGGTTATTATAATTAATTTAACATTGAAATTGGACATAAACAATTGTCAATCTTTTGATATAAATTGTTTCTTAAAAACACGCTATTTGTTGTGACGGCGGGAATTAATTATAAAATTAATTAATTCAACTTATATGTTTGGAATTTTGTAAAATAGACATCATTTTTTAATTCGTAATATCAATTATAGCTTAGGGTGAAATTTTGTCATTGTTCTGAAAAACTTCAATTTTTGATGAATAGTGAAACCACTAAGTGGTAGTTAAATAACTGATTTTTCGTTTAAATGAAATATTACCACTTCTGTGTTTTGATTTTCAAAAAATCTGACATACATGATTGTCATTAAGAAGTAAAATGTGGTTCAATAAGATTAAAATAATTTTTGGTGAATAGTAACTTTTAAGTTCTTAATCGCGATTAGAGTTAATTAGTGTAGTTTAAGGTAAAAATAATGTTTTAATAATATGAGATGAGCTTGAAACATGTCCTACCCTCATTGGATGTGCCATGGCCGACCAAAAAAATCCATGGGTCAACTTGGGGACCCCATGGAGCCACTTTATTTAGAAAATGACATAAATACCTTTTATTTAATGTTAAAGTTAAAAATGACACAAACATGAAAGTTTTTACTAAAACAATTTTTACATGGGGTTATACAAGTCATATTTTTTACTACAAATAGTCATTGGAAATCTAAAAATATTTCCTACATCATAGTATTTTTTTATAATTTGTATACATTAAATAAATTAAATTATTTATGACATAATTATGATGCAGCGATGACCTCATTTTTTAATGATTTTAATAAAATGAAAAGATAATGTACAATCCAAGGCTTAAACTTGTCCAAAGACTATTGGATGGGTAGATTTCGAACCCTTATCACCTTATCCACGAATTATATATGTTTGGGACCTTTAGAATCTGAAAAGGATTGTATAATAATGTAAGATTTCCTTACTTTCCAAGAGTGCCCCTCCTCTCCTCTTATAAAAGGCCCCCACATCTACCACCTCATTCACACTTTCAAGCCATTTCGCTCGGCCAAACTCTGCCCAAATACTCTCCCAACTTCCCCCTCTTACTCCTAGAAGCCTAACTTTGGGCAGAACTCTTCCCAAGGAAGCCTTTGGCTCAAATTAAAATGAGTTACCCGATTTTGAGGTAATGTCTTCTCTAATGTTGTTTTGTTTTATTTTTCTTCTCCAACCCCCTAAACTCTTTTTATTCATTTCTTTTGTAACAACACCAGTATACTCAATATACTAGGATGTTGTTATAAGAAGGATTCGAGATACACTTATACACACCTACATCTAATGGGTAAAGAACATACAGTTTCTGTGGATGGCAAATTTCTGCCTCACGAAACGATGATTGTCCAACACTCATATAACACCTTCAAAGGTGGCCATTAAGATGTAACTATATTTATATATGATATATAATATGTTTATGTTTTACTTATTCTTCTGTATTTCTCATTTATGGCATAATTTATGATTTCCATTATGGGTAAACACGATAATTTCATTTTAGGAAGTGCGGACTACCGCCCCCTCAAAGTGATGTGAATCGTTAATGCCATATATGGGATATATAAAGGATGGAGTAAATGATATTATATATGATATTATACTGGAACTATATTATACCTTTATATAATTATGATTTCATTCCATTAAATATGAAATAGAAATGAAAGTAGCGTTCCTGCGTACGTACAGCTTACCGTCTCCATGAACGGTGAATTTCATTTCTTACCTCTAAATGTTAGATAATATTATAAATGCTTGTATATACTGGATATATATGATATATATGATATCTACATCATGAACATAATTCTGGATATAATGGATATATCACCACATGAACAACTTGTAATTATAAGAATTTTATTTTTGACTCAAGTACCTAAGATCGACAAAATGACCGTTATAAACTTAAGTAATTACATAATGTTCATAACATGGTAATAAGGGATATAAAAGGAATAATGAACATGAAAAAGGTTCTTAAGTAAATAGAAATTAACTCTAGTTTATTATTCAGGAGGTTAAAGAACGGTCGAGTCAGGACAGGACGCAAGGTAAGGGAACTTCTTAACCCAATTTCCATTCTTTGGGTTAATCTCCTACTTTCAAATTATATCATGATATTATTATGTCTTATTTTGTATTCTTACTTTATTTATGTGTATATATAGTGAATACACATGATAGATCTATTTTATTTTAAAAAAGATTTTTGTAAGGACTTCGTCTCAATCTCCTTTCATTGAGGCATATTTGGTTTTATACACAGCTTTCTTTTATAAGGTGTATAAACCCCTTTGACTTTTATGTTTATTCAAAAGGAATCTTTTTTTATACGAAGAGTTTTACTAAACGACAAAAAGGGAATGTTTTTCTTTCCGTACATATGCGGCAACAACGACTTCTCCGCTTCCGTGACCATTATTTAAGTTTCATCTTCCTCTACAAGCCATCACTTTTTTTAATGAAAAATAAATACAATGTTTTAACTTTCTTTTATATTGGTATTGAAAATGGTTTTGAAAGCATTTTTATTATATCAATGTGTTGTATTGTTATCTTGTGATTGAAATGTGGCAATGTTATGTTTCCTTTATGCATGTTTTATGTGATATGATTATGTTATGGTTTATGAAATGTTTACACCTATTCATATGAGGAATGCATTGGACTTAATAAGTTGTGGGTGGAGCCCACTATAGCTCCTCGATGCATCAGTAGGTCTCATGAGACAAACTAGTGTCTTGGCACGAGGCCTTGACAAAATCTTATTTGTGGTCTTGGCACGAGGCCTTGGCTACGTGGTTATGATAGTCTGGCATTATGCATTCCATCATTATGGAAGTGGTTATTGATATTACATGTGATTATTCGACCATTAGAATATCCATGTGAATAAGTAAACAAAATTATTTCATTTTACTTTTTCCATATTATGTTGAAGTTCAAGTTTAAAAGGCTTTTGTTTTAGTTATACATTGCCTTAAATGTTTATGTTTATTTACGAAAGCTTCCTCAATATTGTTATCCTTACTGAGCATCTGAGCTCACCCCTTTCAATGTTTTAATATTATCCAGGATGTGAAGAAGAATTTTATGAATGATCTGTAGGGATAGTCAGAATAGGATATGAGTGTGGACAATGGAGACTTTGTTATTGTAGTTTTTTTTACTTTATGATTTAATGTAAGACTTATGAATGTATCTAGTGTTTCCAAGGCTACTAAACTAATCGGTCTTTCGATACTTGATCTTTTTTGAACATGCCAATGTTACGAAGTAATGCACCGACTCTGGGTAGCTGGGGTCGGGGCGTTACAGTTTGTATCAGAGGCAGTTTAGTACTAACCTTGGAAGCTAGATTTAGATAAACTCCGATTAGAGCACATAGCCCAAAGATAGACTTTGAGGATTAGTATAGAAGAACTTCCTAGAATTTTGTTATTGTAGAGATTTTGTGAGTTTTCCGAGAAATACATCCCTGTCTGGATACGAGCAGGTAGAGGCGGCTTTGGCACAGATGTACCTAGGGGTAAAACCCGAAAACACCTCTTTGAGCTAGAGTCGAACGGGAACTGGTGCACGACAATGGGCCTTGCTTCACTCTTGGTTACGACACTCCCACGGGATATGCTTAGGATAATTCTCGTTTTCTTTACAAAACACTATGAACGGTTATGAGTATATACTTCGTCAAAGAAAACCTTTTTATGATTATGGATTATATCCATAAATAGTTCAATTTATGTTAAATATTTTATAAGTATGGAATTATGTATTTTTATTCATAATCTAATATAGTTTATGCCATTGTATAGAAATGGCGCCTAGTGGAAGGAATGGAAACTGTATCAATGCACGAACTCCGTGTAGGGATTACCCTCCTGCTCAAGATAATTATTGTGGATATGGAGATACAACTAGTGCTGATCAACTTATTACCATACTGGGACAACTCACTCAAGTTATGAATAATAACCTTACTCGTATAGATCACCCTGATCCACAATGTGGAGGATCAATGTTAGACAGCTTCATGAGGCAACAACCTCCAACATTTAATGGGGGTACAAATCCATTAGTAGATGAGCAATGGATAAACACCTTAGAGAAAATATTCCACGACTTGGGGAGTAGCGAAAGGGAGAAGGTTATCATTGCAGTTTACCTCCTCACTGGAGATGTCGATCAGTGGTGGTCGCTAATTCAAAACACAAAGGAAGATGATGACGTATCGAATATGGAATGGAGGGAGTTCAAAGAGCATTTCCTAGAAAAATACTATCCTCGTGACCATCGAGCAGATATGGAAAGACAATTTTTGAGTCTGAGACAAAAGGAGGATGAGAATGTCGCAAAGTATGAGGCCAACTTTACAAGGTTAGCGAGGCATGCTGCAGATTATATACATAAACCTAGAAGTAAGATTGGTCGTTTCTTTGATGGGTTAAAACCATTTCTCCGTCGAGCATTAGTCTCACAAACCTTCTCGTCATACGAAGATATTGTCTCGTGTTCTATCAAGACAGAAAAGGAATTCTCTATGTCTTATGACGACAAAGTAAAGCAAGAGAAGAATAGAACGGTGGAACAAGAGACAGAAAATGGAAAAAGGGAAAGAAGGATTTTCCATTTTGTGATAATTGTGGGAAGAATCACCCTGGTACTTGCCTAAAGGGAATGGGAGTTTGTTATAAATGTGGATAAAAAGGTCACCAGGCGCGTGATTGCAAGGGAAAGAAAGAGGCTATCAATGTTGAATGCTACAATTGTAGAGAAATGGGGAATTATGCAAATGAATGTCCTAAGCGTTAGGAAAACATACCTCAGAAAATGCCAAGGGATCAAGGCCAAGCTTATGCTGTTACTATAGTTGAAGTTGAATAATTAATGTATTGGTGCTTTTGGACTCATGAATTATATTCTGGTTATTAGAATAATGTGATATATATAAGGATTGTACTACAGTAATTGTTGTTTCAGTAAAGTTTTAATATGATGAAGGTAATCATATTTTAAGTATGTGACAATAAGAGAAGCTTTACTTTGTTTGGGGAATATGATGTTACAATTGATTTTGGAATATAGAGACCTTTTAGAAAAAGTCTGGACGGAGGTATTTTGGATAACTATAAAGGTTGTAATGGATTAAGTTGATATTTGGATAGTATTGTTTAAGGTTAAAACATTTATAAAGATTATTTTTGGAATATTATAAGACTATAGTTTTAGGAAAAGGAAAACCTGCAGGGTGGGGAATAACACGTCGCGTCGGACAAAGCTGCAGGAATCTAACCCACAACCATAGTGCGACATGCCTTTATTTTCTACCACTAGCCTATAGGAAGTCCCTGGTTATTACAAAATAATTTTACTAATCTAAATGGTATGTGTTAACATTTGGAACCTTATACAGTTAGGATATGTATAATATTTTTGAGTTCTATTATCTTTTTGAGTGAAAGATGAGTTGAAGGTTGAAACTCTAATTGTCAAGCATAAATATATATATACCTATCTCTTATTCAATGAATAAATTAATTCTTAAACTTTAGTAAAGGGATATTAAAACAAAAAAATGTGTTATCCTAATACCTTATGTCTTGTTGAACTGATGATATTTTAAATCAGCACAGATTGAAGGATTTGAGGCCCTCAATTTGACAGTTGATTGTGATTGATGACCTCAATCACTCCCTAAAAATATTTACGTTTTCCCTCTAATTATATGTCTCTAATTTCCACCAATGCTCTCCTTATCAAGATCATAATTTGGTGGTGACTTTCTTATTTCCATTTCCCTCTTATTAAGACTAAATTTTATTAACCTTATTTCTGATGTGGGTTTTCCTCAAAGGTATTTTCTATTTTCAACCTTTTATTTTCCAGGAAAAATTTCAAATTGCGAGGACGCAATTTATTGAAGTAGGGTAGAATGTAACACCCCGAGCTTCCATGATACGCTTCTCATTCAATAATGCGATAGCTTGCACTGTACGCACCTTCGAGTTCTAAAACACCACGACTAATCAAAGTAGCTGTTATGAATAGTAATAACCACTTTTTAAAATTATAGAAATTTTATATTTCAAAATGGACTTCATTTTTGGATTCGGAATATCGTAATTAGCCTATGTTGAATTTTTGGTATTTTTCTGAGAACTTCTAATTTTTTATGAATAGTGAAAAATACTTAAAAACATCTTTTTTAATCAAAATAATTTATAGTGATAAATTATACTATTTAGTGGTTTTAAAGTATAATTAGAATATAATTTTACCATTTTATCAAATGGTGGTCATTAGAATTAATTTAACATTGAAATTGGACAAAAACAATTGTCAATCTTTTGATATAAATTGTTTCTTAAAAACACGCTATTTGTTGTGACAGCGGGATTTAATTATAAAATTAATTAATTCAACTTATATGTTTGGAATTTTGTAAAATAGACATCATTTTTGAATTCGGAATATCAATTGTATCTTAGGGTGAAATTTTGGCATTGTTCTGAAAAACTTCAATTTTTTATGAATAGTGAAACCACTAAATGGTAGTTAAATAACTGATTTTTCGTTTAAATGAAATATTACCACTTCTGTGTTTTGATTTTCAAAAATCCGACACACATGATTGTCATTGAGAAGTAAAATGTGGTTCAATGAGACTAAAATAATTTTTGGTGAATAGTAACTTTTAAGTTCTTAATCACGATTAGAGGTAATTAGTGTAGTTTAAGGTAAAAATAATGTTTTAATAATATGAGATGATCTTGAAACATGTCCTACCCTCATTGGATGTGCCATGGCCGACCAAGAAAATCCATGGGTCAACTTGGGGACCCCATGGAGCCACTTTATTTAGAAAATGACATAAATACCTTTTGTTTAATGTTATAGTTAAAAATGACACAAACATGAAAGTTTTTACTAAAACAATTTTTACATGGGGTTATACAAGTCATATTTTTGACTATAAATAGTCATTGGAAATCTAAAAATATTTCCTACATCATATTATTTTTTTATAATTTTTATACATTAAATAAATTAAATTATTTATGACATAATTATGATGCAGCGATGACCTCATTATTTAATGATTTTAATAAAATGAAAAGATAATGTACAATACAAGGCATAAACTTGTCCAAAGACTATTGGATGGGTAGATTTCGAACCCTTATCACCTTATCCAGGAATTATATAAGTTTGGGACCTTTAGAATCCGAAAAGCATTGTATAATAATGTAAGATTTCCTTACTTTCCAAGAGTGCCTCTCCTCTCCTCTTATAAAAGGCCCCCACATCTACCACCTCATTCACACTTTCAAGCCATTTGGCTCGGCCAAACTCTACCCAAATACTCTCCCAACTTCCCCCTCTTACTCCTAGAAGCCTCACATTGGGCAGAACTCTTCCCTAGGAATCCTTTGTCTCAAATTAAAAAGAGTTACCCGATTTTGAGGTAATGTCTTCTCTAATGTTGTTTTGTTTTATTTTTCTTCTCCAACCCCATAAACTCTTTTTATTAATTTATTTTGTAACAACACCAGTATACTCAATATAATAGGATGTTTTTATAAGATGGATTCGAGCTACACTTACACACACCTACATCTAATGCTTAAAGAACATACGGTTTCTGTGGATGGCGAATTTCTGCCTCACGAAACGATGATTGTCCAACACTCATATAACACCTTCAAAGGTGGCCATTAAGATGTCACTATATTTATATATGATATATAATATGATTATGTTTTACTTATGCTTCTGTATTTCTCATTTATGGCATAATTTATGATTTCCATTATGGGTAAACACGATAATTTCATTTTAAGAAGTGCGGACTACCGCCCCCTCAAAGTGATGTGAATCGTTAATGCCATATGTGGGATATATAAAGGATGGAGTAAATGATATTATATATGATATTATACTGGAACTATATTATACCTTTATATAATTATGATTTCATTACATTAAATACAAAATAGAAATGAAAGTATCGTTCATGCATACGTACGGCTTACCGTCTCCATGAACGGTGAATTTCATTTCTTACCTCTAAATGTTATGTAATATTATAAATTCTTGTATATACTGGATATATATGATATATATGATATCTACATCATGAACATAATTATGGATATAATGGATATATCACCACATGAACAACTTGTAATTATAAGAATTTTATTTTTGACTCAAGTACCTAAGATCGAAAAAATGACCGTTATAAACTTAAGTAATTACATAATGTTCATAACATGGTAATAAGGGATATAAAAGGTATAATGAACATGAAAAAGGTTATTATGTAAATAGAAATTTACTCTAGTTTATTATTCAGGAGGATAAAGAACGGTCGAGTCAGGACAGGACGCAAGGTAAGGGAACTTCTTAACCCAATTTCCATTATTTGGGTTAATCTCCTACTTTCAAATTATGTCATGATATTATTATGTCTTATTTTGTATTTTTACTTTCTTTATGTGTATCTATAGTGAATACACATAATAGATCTATTTTATTTTAAAAATTATTTTTGTAAGGACTTCGTCTCAATCTCCTTTCATTGAGGCATATTTGGTTTTATACACAGCTTTCTTTTATATGGTGTATAAACCCCTTTGACTTTTATGTTTATTCAAAAGGAATATTTTTTTATACGAAGCGTTTTACTAAACGACAAAAAGAGAATGTTTTTCTTTCCGTACATATGTGGAAACAATGACTTCTCCGCTTCCGTGACCATTATTTAAGTTTCGGCTTCCTCTACAAGCCATCACTTTTTTTTAATGAAAAATAAATACAATGTTTTAACTTTCTTTTATTTTGGTATTGAAAATGGTTTTGAAAGCGTTTTTATTATATCAATGTGTTGTATTGTTATCTTGTGATTGAAATGTGGAAATGTTATGTTTCCTTTATGCATGTTTTATGTGATATGATTATGTTATGGTTTATGAAATGTTTAAACCTATTCATATGAGGAATGCATTGGACTTAATAAGTGATGGGTGGAGCCCACTATAGCTCCTCGATGCATCAGTAGGTCTAATGAGACAAACTAGTGTCTTGGAACGAGGCCTTGACAAAATCTTATTTGTGGTCTTGGCACGAGGCCTTGGCTACGTGGTTATGATAGTCTGGAATTATGCATTCCATCATTATGGAAGTGGTTATTGATATTACATGTGATTATTCGACCAGTAGAATATCCATGTGAATAAGTAAACAGAATTATTTCATTTTACGTTTTCCATATTATGTTGAAGTTCAAGTTTAGAAGGCTTTTGTTTTAGTTATACATTGCCTTAAATGTTTATGTTTATTTACGAAAGCTTCCGCAATATTTTTATCCTTACTGGGCATCTGAGCTCACCCCTTTCAATGTTTTAATATTATCGAGGATGTGAAGAAGAATTTTATGAATGATCTGCAGGGATAGTCAGAAAAGGATATGAGTGTGGACTATGGAGACTTTGTTATTGTAGTTTTTTTTACTTTATGATTTAATGTAAGACATATGAATGTATCTAGTGTTTCCAAGGCTACTAAACTAATCGGTCTTTCGAGACTTGATCTTTTGTGATCATGCCAATGTTACGAAGTAATGCACCGACTCTGGGTAGCTGGGGTCAGGGCGTTACATATTAGGACCTGATCTCATTGATGAAATGGCAGAAAAGTTCAGATCTATTCAACAACACACAAGAGCAGCTCAGAGTCGACATAAAAGTTATGCCAACAACCGAAGAAAAGACCTAGAGTTTGAAGTGGGTGATAAAGTGTTCTTACGAATATCTCCTTGGAAGAAGGTTATGAGATTTGGAAAGAAGGGGAAGTTGAGCCCTAGATATATCGGTTCTTTCGAAATACTGGATCGTGTTGTAAAGGTAGCTTACTGATTGGCACTTCCACCGAATCTCTGTCAAGTTCACGATGTGTTCCATGTATCTCTCCTGAGAAAGTACATACCTGATCCTTCACATGTACTCAGCTCAGAAGTTGTACTGCTGGATCAAGATCTTTCTTATGAAGAACAACCGATAGAGATTCTGGATCGTAGCGAAAAAATCCTATGAAAAAAGACCACTCGATTGGTGATTGTTTTATGGAGGAACCACCAACTTGAAGAAGCTACATGGGAGCTTGAGGATATGATGAGGGAAAAGTATCCTCATCTGTTTGTTACAAAGTGACGAATTTCGAGGTAGAAATTCATTTTATGGTGGGTAGAATTTAACACCCAAGCTTTTTATGAGTAATATTTTGTTTTTATGTTATCAAAGGAATATTTCACTACACACTATCTTGGCTTACTTTACACGCAATCACGACCTTCCTCGATAGCTTGCGTCGTACGCAATACTGAGTTTCACGAAACAACGATATGTTATTAAAATATTATTAAAACTTGCCATTATGAATATTAATAACCACTTTTTGAAATTGTATAAATTTTATTTTTCAAAATGGACTTCATTTTTGGATTCGGAATACCGAAATTAGCCTAGGGTGAAATTTTGGTATTTTTCTGAAAACTTTCAATTTTTGATGAATAGTGAAACCACTAAGTGGTAGGTTAAAAACTGAATTTTGCATAAAACGTAATTTTACCGCTTCTGTGAATGAAATTTCGAGACTCCGACAGACACGGTTGATATCAGTAAGTAAAATGTGGTTCAATGAGATAAAAAATAATTTTTTGGTGAATAGTAACTTTTTACCTTTTTTACCGTGGTTAATAGTAAATAGGGTAACTAAGGGTAAATATGATATTACAATTACCCTAACATATGTCCTAATTCTATTGGATAAGTTTAATTCGACCAAAAACAATCTTAGGAATAAAATATGACCATTTAGGCAAAGTTGGATTAGATTAGGACATTTATTATTAATTTATTTAAAGAAGGGTTAAAAAAGATAAAATCAATGTTTAATAAGTAAATCATTTTTAATATGGGTTTATACATAAGATAAATTCGACTATAAATATTAATTATAAATATAAAACGATTTCCTACATATTGGTATTTTATTTATAATTTTTAGACATTAAATAATATAATTTATTTATGACACAATGATGATGCAGTAATTATCTTATTAATGAAATATTGACATAATTGATGTTATAAACACCAAAATAAATGTAATTTGATACTTTTAATGAATCCCACTAATGTTATAGGTTACTATGATATATTAGTGTTGATTTAATGAACTTGGTTCGAACATATAATTCTGTTATGACTTTCACAAAAATCATACATCAAATAGTGTCAAAATTGACACAAAATAGTTTTCAAATAAAATATTATATTATTAATTGTTATTTTATTCCTAAAAATCTAAGGTTAGGCCAAATGACTTGAATAAGGATATATATATATTAATAATAAACAATTTGGGGTTCGTTTGGCATGTTATATTAATTTTAATAACCATTTAGTGTAAGAAAACAAAAAGACACGGTAAAAATTAAATTATTTAAATTAGAATTAAATCTAATTGATATGGTTAAAATAATAACCTAAACATGTATAAATCCTATTTGTTGATAGTATTTCGACCCATTCCCACTTTATATTCGAAATAAGACCCTTTGGAACCATTATAAACCGATTTTGACTTTAATATAAAATAATATTTTGAGATATTCTTAAGGTGCCCCTCTCCTCCCTTATAAAAGGGCACCTCCTCCCCCTCCTCCTCACACCAATTTGAGCACTCAAGCTCGTCAAACCCCTACAAAAATCCCTTCTCCACTTCCCTATAACAATCCTATAGGTCCTGGTCTTCTTCAAAGACCAATCTTGGTTCCCTAAGTGGAGGATTCAAAGAGGCGATCCAAAGAAGAGATAATATCCATTACCGATCTTTTCAATTTCTTTCTTTTTCAACTTCTTCTTCTTTAGTTGTTTCATGATAAAGTAATAACATCAGTATTACGTACATACTGATATGTTATTATAAATATGAAACAACCCTAATTCACCTTCTATCCATCCTACGGAAAAATGAAATCACCGCGCGTGCGTACATACGGAATACCGTCTCCGCGCCATGGTGTAATCTATTTTCCACCACCACCTTACTTGGACGGGTATAATGGTGTAAATAATTACTATATATGACTATTAAAAAGTGGTATTGATTCCTAAATAGTATACATACACTCCAATACAATTCCACGATCATAGGAACGATATCATCACTCGTGCGTACGTACGGAATACCGTCTCCACGATGTGATGCGACTCATTCAACATGATCATCATTACATAGTAATTATATACATGAATTGAATGAATAAATATGATATATGTTACACTAATACCATTATGGATATAAGGTATCTATAACCTTAAAAGAAGAATAAGAATTTATTCGGGAAAACATGCATAAGAACAAAAGGCAATAAAGACCCGAGTAACAAGTAACAATGAAATATTACTAATAAGAAGCTAAGAATATGACCATATATGATATCATATCAATATGTATGATTCTGTAATAAGTCAATAACATTATTTAAACCATTTTACAGGAGCTTTGGACACGTACGAAGCAAATCGGACCTAAGGTAAGGGAAATATCACAATCTCATTTTTATCTGAGATTGCTTATACGTTGGTATTTACTGGGGTGCATTTTATCATCCAAAACCATTTTCCCTTAATATATAATATTATTTCTATCCACCTACAATTTTTTAAAACCTATTTTACCCTTTTTGAGTTTTTAGTAAATGATATGAAATGAATCTTTTTTCATTTTTCGTACGAGGTACTTTTT
Organism: Viscum album; assembly: GCA_963277665.1. Classification (NCBI taxonomy): domain Eukaryota; kingdom Viridiplantae; phylum Streptophyta; class Magnoliopsida; order Santalales; family Viscaceae; genus Viscum; species Viscum album. Next base: position 535,184,022 of record OY728129.1, read on the forward strand.
GAATTTTTACGACAAAAGTACGAAGAATGTTTTTTTATCATATACGGCATGAATGGATTTTTAAAACATTATTTCCAAGAAGATTCCTTTAAATGTTTTCAAGTTTATTTTTAATCAACTTCTTTTAGTTTAGAATTGTATGACATGTTAAAAAAGGAAAATTATTTTTGAAGTAGAAAGGATATTTTCCTCAAGAATGGAGTTCAAGTGTTTTATCAAAATTATTTTCCATCTAAGATAATTAAGGGTTCTGTTTTTATCCCTATTATTACATTGATTTGATTATGCTGTGAGGGAATTATTTTTATGAATTCATTTACCTTATATGGTCTGTTTTATGATGTCATGATGTTTCAAGAATCCCATTTTTGTTACATGTGTTATGCGATGATGTATGATTTATGATTATGTGGCACACATAAGAAAGAATTACTTATAAGATGGGTGGGACCTATATCTCCCTCCAATGCATTGGGTAAAGATTTATATCTCTTGAGATAGACATGGCTGGAACGGAATGTTATTTCGGTTTAGTGATACAATTCTGAAACGAGGAGTGAACTCTATTCAGAAATGGACTTTGTCCACTAAGATAGTCTTGGCAATGAGTCATGACTAACAAGAAATGGTTTTCCATGATTATGTGTGCATGCCACAAAGTTTCAAGTTTTATGTTATGATTATGAGGATCTCATTTTAACTTCTATGATTTCTTCCATGTTAATATATTATGATCTCTTTTGCAGGTTATGATTTTCAAAAAGATATGGTATGATTTTTATTTCCTTTATTTTCCCTTGCTGAGCATTTGAGCTCACCCTTTTATGTTTTATTTTCCCCAGGCCAGGAAGATGGATATTATGTAGAATATCCCAAAAGTGACCCTAGATATGATGAAATAAATGGGAGACACTGTAGAAGATTTATGAACCAGTTGTTTATGTTTCACAGTTTCTAAAGACACTATACCTATACGGTCCTTTGTGGTTTTGTCATATGTTGTAATAAGTGTGCTTCAATATTGAATTATTAACAATGTATGTAAAGTATGGGTCGTTATTGAAATGATCTTCTGCAGCAGTCAATGATCCAAACAAGAGACAATTATATTGGATTATTTTCGTATAGAGGGTGAAGCTGGCCAATGAAAGACATTAATCAAAAATACAATTACTGAGGAGGAGATCGAGGTGTTGGAATGGAAGGAATTTTGGAAAATCTTTCTCGATAAATAATTTCTGTGAACCTTCAGACTTATGATGGAAAGGGACATCCTTTCTCTCAAGAAAAAAGATGACGAATCCATTAGATAATATGAGGAAAACATCACAATTGTTGCACAATACACCTATGGATTTATTGTTACCCCCAAATGCAAGGTTGATCACTTATTTGGAGGGCTGGAACCTTGCCTATGGAAAGCCCTTGGAGATCTGTGAATTAGATAACTATAAAGAAATTGTCTGATGTGCCCTCAAATTAGAAATGGAGATCATTGAATCTGAAGGCTATCATGGGTATAAGAGGAGTGATATGGAATTCAATTTTGATGGTCCAATGGATAAATCCAATGGTGGTAAAAAAATCAGCACCCCACATTCCAAAGATGTGAAAAAAGATCCTTATATATTTCCCGAAGGGGATGGGGAAATGCTTTTAGTGTGGCAGAGAAGGGAACCTAGACATTAACTGCCGAAAATAAAAACCTGCGAGTATGCTAGATGAGAGGAATGATCTGTTCAACTATCAATTCATTTTTTATTGATTCAATTGTAAATAAATTGGGAACCATTCAAATTAGTGCCCCAATCCAAGGGTTTTTTGAGGCAACCAATAACCTCTAAGGAAGAAAGGGAGATCTTTTGCAATCACTACCGCAAAAATGATCCTCAACAATGAATTGGTGAAAGGTACGCTAGTTATTCATTCAATATTATTGAACATACATTTTAATTCTGGTTATACGCATTATTTTATATCGCAAAATTTTCATAGAACAATCCCAACACCACAAAAAATCATGGATGTAATGATATCAGTGAGTATGGAAAATGGGTAAATCATTTCATCCCATGAATCTAACATCTCCCCTATCATAATTTGTGGGTTGAACATATCGGAGAACCTCATCATACTCCCTGTGGTGGAATTTGATGGAATTATTGTCGTGTATTATAATTCCTAATATAGAGCCAACATAAATTTCCATGAGAGGGAAATAACTCTCCATGTTAATAATAGACCCTCGATTCATTACATGTGCGTGGAGGATGATGAATCTTATTTAGCACAATCATCTAAATCGTTGATATTATTACCCTAGGATATTGTGAATCTTTCTAAGATGATTGAGTGCAAGGAAGAAATCATCTGTGAAGACATGCCTATTGTGAGGGAATTTGATGAAGTGCTTCCTGAAAATTTGCATTGTGTTCCTCATAGAAGAGATGTTGAATTCTCAATTGACCTTATACCTAGGGATTTTCCAATATCCAATACTCTGTATAGAATGGATTTTGTGGAGATATAGGAGATAAATAAAAAACTAAGGGAGAATTTGGATAATGGTTTTATACTCCCAAGTACTTTATCATGGGGTTCTCTAGTCCTCTTTATAAAGAAGAAGGATGGGTCAATGAACCTTTTCATTGATTATCGTGAGTTCAAAAAAATCACAATAAAGAACAAGTATCCTCTACCTAAAATTGATGACTTTTTTGATAAGATATGTGAAGCACAATACTTCTTCAAGTTGGATCAGTGGTCTGGATATTACCATGTAAGAGTGAAGTAGAAGAATATCCCCAAGACTAGTTTTCGTACAAGGTACATGCACTATGAATTCATGGTAATCAATTTTGGACTCATCAAAGAACTATAAATATTATTAGACTTGATGAATAATGTCTTTAGATATTACATTGACAAATCTATGGTTGTCTTTATAGATACTGTTCTAATATAATCCAAATCTATGGAGGAGCATGGGGAGCATCTAACCACTATACTTGAAACCATGAGAAATGAGAATCTCTATGTGAAGTATGACTAGTGTGAGTTCTAGTTGAAGGATGTATCATTATTTTTCCATATCAACATAAGAAATTGGATATCGGTGGATCCCTCCAAGACAACTGCAGTTGAGGGATGGTCTAGGCCAACATCGGTAATGGCTATTTGTAGCTTTTTGGGGTTAGAGAGATATTATCGCCGATTTGTGAAGAATTTCTAATGATTATCCCACCCTCTTACCAAGCTAATGAAGGACCCCGGGACACCCTAAGAGGGGAGGGGTGAATCAGGGTGTCAACTTCTTCTTTTAAACTGATAGATCTTGTTCCCACGTTGGTAGAAACTTGTTTAACCTATATGATGGATATGAGAATAAATAAAACATTCACATGAAAAGAGGTTAAACATTACTTTTTACTTGGTTCACCACTTAGGTCAATGTCCAAGGAAACTATGCCAATAGGTTTTTGGTCATACCAAATTCCACCATTCATCCCTCGTTGTGGATTAAAAAAGGTCTGTGAACAGTCACTCTGTCCCAGGATCAATGCCTTTACAATTGTTCAGGGATAGCCTATAGGGTCCCTCGGGTCACTCCTGTTGGCTGTCCCAGGCTCACTGCCCTTGGTTAAATCCCACATATTTTATAGATGTGAAGGTCTCTTCATCATTGCTAAAGAATGCATCCTCTGTTGTATGTAGATGCTCTCTTGATGTCCAACTCTCACCCGTAGACTAATCTTACTTTGCAATAAAGGTATCAGTCAATCTTCCAGCTTTCGTGAAGCTCCAAAATGACCGGCATGATTCAACTATACCTAGAACACTTCTCCAAGCCCGAAGTGCAAGTTTCAATACGGCGTGCAAGTCTCGGCATGCAAGTCCAAACCGCAGTGCAAGTTCACCTCAACAACTTGTGCGACACTCAATTCTTCGACTACAAACTTGCGTGACTCAACCCCTTTCTCGCCCAAACCACCTTGGATGCACAACTAACAACTGTCGCGCAACATCAATATGCCCAACCCACCACTACTTGCCCGACCACAACACCTGTGTGATGGGAGCACTGATATTCTATAACTCTGAACTTCGTGTGGAATAAGAAGGGTTCGACCTGTATTTATATGCATTTGAACACCCAGCGTGATGACATGCAAGTATCCCCTCAGCACCCAAGTTTCGGCGCACATGTCTCTACCCCCGAAAAACACGTGTGCGACCAGCTTCCAAACATGGTCATCCTTCTCCCTTTTCCATATTTTCATGTTCTAATCATGAAAAACAAAATGATCTCAATACATTTTTTTGCTTGAATTTTAAATCACATTGCTGGCACATATTCTGAACATCCACTGAGGATTGACAATAATCACAAAAAATACTCCAAAACATGAAAAGAAAACCTTGGTTCCAATAATATCCCTCTTTGGGTTTGTTGGCAATCAGCAAATATATTAAATACAATACTAGCCACATGCAAACCTGAAATGAAAGAATCAACTCAGCCAACACTCTAAGTCTATGTGAGCAATGCTCGGTGTAGAAAACAAGAGGGGAAGCGTGAATTGGGATCCCGTGTTTTGGAATTTTGTAAGGACTCCAATGTAATTCTCTTAAATTATCCCAGAATAGAAGAATTACTTGTCCAAATAATTCCTTCTTATCCCATCACTGAATTCTCATAATGATACGAAAAATGACCTGAATTTATTCTTTCTCCCCCACTGGAAATAAACCCAAACATTGGTATTATCTCATTGAACGTTTGAAAACACACTTCTCCTAGATAGTATCTCCCCCAAAAACCTGCATCGCATTCATAAGCAGATTAAAAAAATTATCAAAACTGGGGAGAGGGAAATTGTGTAACCTCCTTATGCACTGGGAGGTGGATGAATGCTGATGTTCAACTAATGATTCTGAAAAACTCCCACTAACAGTGGCTTGGTCAGTATATCAGCCACTTTCTCATCAGTTCCCACATGAACCATTCTAATCAAACCATGATCAACTTTTTCTTTGATAAAGTGATACCATATTTCAATATGTTTTATATGAGAATTCTGAACTTGATTCTTTGTAAGATCAATTTCACTCATGTTATCATAGTAAATTACCATTGGTTGGTTCACCCCATCACCAATATCTGTTAGTTGTTGCTTCATCCAAAGAATTTGAGTGCATGCCATTGAGGCAGAGATATACTCTGCTTCAGCATTACTAAGAGAAGTACTTTCTTGATTCTTGCTCAACCAGCCAGCACACTTATTTCTGATATAGAATGCTCCCCCAATGGTGGACGCAATGTCAACTACATAACCAACCCAGTAAGCATTAGAAAATGATCAAATTTACTTTCACTTCCTGCAGTAAATTATAAGCCACAATTGTGAGTTCCTAGAATATACCTCATGATTCTTTTTACTGCTGTCATATGTTCCTCCATTTGATTACTCTGAAAGCGAGCTGCTAGATAGGTTGCAATGAAAATATCTGGCTCTGTGGTTGTAAGGAATAGTGGGCTCCCAATTATCCTCATGTACATTGTGGGGTCTACAGATGCCCCATAATCATGCTTTCTATGTTTTGTTCCAATTGCAATTGGAGTTGATATTGCTTTGGAGTCTTGCATATGAAACTTCATCAGCAGCTATCTTGCATAGTTTTCTTGAGAAATGAAAGTGTAATCCTGCCTTTGAATCACCTGTAGACCCAAGAAATATGTGAACCCCCCAATCATAGAAATTTTAAATTCTGATTTAATGTGATTGGAAAATTCATCCACTGATTTCTGCCTACATCAACCAAATTTAATGTCATCAACGTAAACTAGAACCGTGAACTGATCATTTGGATAATTATTCCCATATAGATTGTGGTCTACTCCCCCTATTTTGAATTCCAGATTCTTGAGATATGAGTCCATCCAGGAATACCGTGCTCGTGGTGCCTGCTTCATACCATATAGAGCTTTCTTCAGTTTTCAGACCTTTGTTTCATCAGAAACATGAACAAAACCCACTAGTTGTTCGATGTAGACTTATTTTTCAAATACACCGTTCAATAATGCTATCTTGATATCCATTTTATATACTTTATATTTTCTTTGGAGTTCCATAGCTTGGAAAAGCCTGATTGACTCTAGTCTAGCCACTGGAGAAAATGTTTCTTCAACATCAACACCTTCATTCTGGGAGTATCCTTTACAAAAAATTCGTGCCTTGTTTCTAATAAAACTTCCATTCTCATCAAACTTTTTCTTGAAGATCCATTTTGTACCAATCACATTGGGACCTTCGGGTATTTTGAAAAGATCCCATGTCTGATTCTTGCCAATCTGATCTAACTCTTCATTCATGGCTTTCACCCATTATTCATCCTTTGCATAATCTTATAATGAGGATGTCACTACAACTAACAGAAATGTAGATTGTGTGTTATTCCTCACCCTTCTTTTTTGTGTGGGTGCACTCATGTCCCCAATTAAGTTAGATGGATCAATATTAGCTATTCGATTAATCTTATGAGGTTTAGTTGCATTCTCTTTAGCCATAGTTTCTTCTTCAGATTCTTCTTCTGAGTCAACATCCTGATGTGACTGCTAAGTGTTTTGTTCAGCTTCCTCTATTTTTGTATTTTTATTTTCTCCATGTTCACTTTCTTCCTCACTTTTTATCACATCAACATATGATATCCTTGATGCATTTGTGGTTTTCTCTTCAATTATATTAACATCACTAATTTCCACAATCCTTCCCAATCGCTTGTTGAAACACTTGTATGCTTTACTGTTCATTGAGTATCCGAGGAAAATTCCTTCATCTTCATTATCACCATACTTCCCTTGATTTTCTTCGTTGTTTCGGATGAAGCATTTAATTCCAAAAACATTAAAGTATTTGAAAGAGGGCTTCCTTCTATTCCACAATTAATATGGTGTCTTCATCTCACCCATATAAGGTCCTGTTCTATTTTGAATATACACTACACCTTAAAAAACCTCTTTCCAGTAATGTCGTGGAATACGATTCTCAATCAGCATAGTTAGGGCCATGTTGTTCACCTATTGATTCCTACATTAAGCAACTACATTTGTTGTGGAGTTCTCACAGCAGCTACCTCGTGTTGTATCCCATGATTCTCTAGGTAATTTTCAAATTCAATGGACGTATATTCCCCTCCATTTTCAGATCACAACACTTTGATAGTTCGTCTAGTATCATTCTTGGCAATTCGCCGATAAGTTTTCATGCAGTCAAGTACTTGTCGTTTCCTATGAATGACCATTACACATTCCTTTCTATTGTAATCATCTTTGAAAAGGGAAATGTACCTTTCTCCATGAGTTCCAGCAACATTTATCATCCTGCATACTTATGTATGAATTAGATCAAGAAGATGAGATGCCATTTTCTTCATTGGCCAATATGAACTACAGACCAGTTTTCCACGAATGCATGAATCACAAGAATTTAATGCTCACGCTTCAGGTTAGGAATGACCTTGAAAATCCTCAATATTGATATTTTCTAAATTTCTTGTTGATTGATGTGTCCCAGTCTTTGATGCCATAAATTTTTTTCTTCTTCGACAGTCATGTAAAAAACATTTTCTTTACTATCAACCTGATACAAGTTTCCTTCTGTTCTACATCCCTTCATAAGTGAATTGCATGTATTTCCATTGATAGTGCATCCTTTCTTTTTAAATGTAACTATAAGTCCTTAGTCATAGAGTTGACTCATCCCAAGTAGATTATGACGTAGACCATCTAGAAAAAGGACACCAGTCTTCTTTAGCTCTCCATTGGCTAATTTAGTACTTACACTGCCTTTGATTTTCAGAGCTCCATCATTACCAAATCGTACTATACCATCTTCCTTTCTTTTGATATCTATTAATAGACCAGCATTACCTGTCATATGAGATGAACAACCACTATCCAAAATAAGGGTATGTTTTCTTTTTGTATCATTCAGGGTCACCTCTTCAAGGTTGTGTTTTTAAATTTTCTTACATTCATCCCATGATACATTGGATTGAGTATAGAGCACTTATGTCGTTTTAATTATCTGATCTGTGTACATTGGTTGTTCATAGTCGAAGTATTCTTCGAGAGAAGAAAACCTATTTGTAATAGAAACACTATCTTGTTGATGATATTATACATGTATTGAACTTCATATTGAGGTTTCCATATCCCTTTTCTGCCTTCAATTAACTACCTTATGACCAAAGTTAGAACAATGAAAACAGTTTCCATAGAAACTATTTCTTCTATAAGATAAAGGATATGAATTTAGTCTCGTTTGTTGGCATCTTTGATCTTCCCCATTAATGTAGCTCCTTGCCACTTTACAATATGACATTTTATGGACCAGATAGCCACAGAACTGACACTTTATGAGAAGAAATGTCTTATCACTTGAATTTCTTCTCATACCTTCTTCCTTGGGACAATAGTTTGACTTACTATCATTTATGAATGTTTGAGGATAATTTTCCGTTCCCTTATTATTTTGGATTGAAGGTTTCTTTTTCATCACTTCAGGCAACATTTCAACATGTCCAACTTTCATCTTGTATTTCTTTTGGCTCTCTTCACCCCAATAGTTGATGTCTTAGCTTCACAACCAATTACACTCTTTCCCATGCAAGTGGGTCATTGGTCAATCAAGATTTTTCATACCCCATTTGAACCACACATGGATCTTTCCAGTAATTCTGCAACTGAGAATCTTCCAAACTGTATTTTTTTCTTTGATTATTTTGAAATTTATTCAGTCTCATGTTTACTTCTAAGTGTAACAACTTCCTTCTCAAGACACTCAGCAGTCTTGGAACATTCCTCTAGTCTAGAGGTGAGGTCATTGATGACCGTTTCTTGCTCTTTAATTATCAGCTTCAGATCTACTACATCATCATTTCTTTCAAGTATTTTAGACTTTACTTTCACCAATTCTTCATATCATTCCATTTTAGCTTCAGGTTGGTCAACATATTCAGTTGATTCTTCTAAAATTGATTTCCAATTATTGCAACTCTTAAATTTAAACTTAAGCTTACTAACAACATCCTTAAGTTGCAACGCAGGATCTGCACCAGTTTTCAAATGATTTTCTCCATCTGTATATTCTGATTTTTCAACAGTTGCCATCATGGAAGCATGGTTCCTTGTTTTAAATTCTGGTTCTTCTTCATCATAGAATTAATTATCATCATCTTCTTCTTCTCATACAAAAAACATCTTCAGAACATTATTTCTATATTTTATGTCTCCATACATAAAAAAACATTTTATGAGTCTTTTCATTGTTTTTAGCATCGCTATCATCATCGTCGATCATTCTTAATAACTGAGAAGCAATGTGCCCAACTTTTCCACAACAAAAGAAAGGTAGAGGTAACATCCCTTTGAATTTCCCTTTTTCCTTCTGAAAATTCTTATAAATGCGAGAATGAATTTATTTTCTCTCATCATCTTCACCACTAATATATTTTGAAATTTTAGGTTTCTCTATGGATTTGAATGCCATTTCATTGCTTACTCGTGTAGTAGCATCTTATGGTTTGACTCTCATTTCATATGCCACTGGGCTGCCCAAAAAATCATCCAATGAAATTTTGGAATGATCTCTTTCCTAAAGGGCTGACACCATTTCATTGTACAGGGGTGGAAGTCTTCTTAATATTTTCTTTACAATGTCACCACCTTTTATTTCTTCACCTAAACCCCAAATTTATCCAACCACTTTAGTAATTCAATTGATGAAAGTGTCTTCATTCTCATCAGGATGCATCTTCATATCATCAAAACTATTGTGTAGGACTTGTAGATTCACCTCCTTCACTTTGCTATCTCCTTCATAAATATTTTCAAGTTTTCCCACATGGAATTTTCTGAGTTGAAACTCATCACCATTAGATATATCTGATCATAAAGGGATATGATGAGAGCATTCTGCGCTTTAGAATCATCACCAAGAATTTTACTATCGGCATCAGTCATAACTAGCCCTCTTTGATCAGTAACATGTATAATATTAATAGTGAAAAATAGAACATCCATTCCAAGGGATCTTAGATGAGATATCATTCTGTTCTTCCAAATATGGAAATTACTTCCCTAAAAGAGGGGAACTCCCCAAACACTACCTAAATTTTTCATGGCGGTATAAAACAGATCAAACAAAAGTAACTTGGGTCTAATACCACTTGAAGGACCCCATCACACCCTGAGAGGGAAGGGGTGAATCAGGGTTTCAAATTCTTTGTTTAAACTGGAAGATCTTTTTCCCATGTTGGTAGAAACTAATTTAACCTATATGATGGAAATGAGAATAAATAAAACATTCACATGAAAAGAGATGACAACTCACTTTTTACATGGTTCAATAGTAAGGGCTACATCTAAGGATAATACGCCGATAGGATTTTGATCATACCAAATTGCACTATTATTCACTAATTGTGGATTACAAAAGTTGTGGGAACAATCACTCTGTCCCAGGCTCACAGCCTTTACAATTTTTCAGGGATAGACTATAGCGTCCCTCAAGTCACTCTTGTTGACTCCCCCTGGCTTACAACCCTTGGTGAAGTCCCACTCAGTTTATAGACGTGAATGTCTCTTCATCATTGAAAATGAATGCATCGTTTTTTGTATATAGATGCTCCTTTTAAGTCCAACTCACACCCATATACTAATCTCACTTTGCATCGAAGGTATCGTGAAATATTCTAGATTTCGTGCAACTCCAAAGAGACTGGCATGCTTCAACTACACATGGCATGCTTTTCCTGGCCCAGTATGAAAATTTCAAGACGACACACAAGTCTCGGCGCGCAAGTCCAAACCAGTGCACAAGATCAACTAAAAAACTTGCACAAAACTAACTTCTTCGACTTCAAACTTGTGCGACTCAACCCCTTTCTCATCTAAACCACATTGGCTGTACAGCTAAAAACTATCAACCAACATCAACTTTCACGACCCACCACTAAAAGCGCGACCAAAACACCTGTGCGACAGTTGCACTTTTTTTCTCAAATTCTGAACTTCGTGTAGAATGAGGAGGGATCGACCTGTATTTATAGGCATTTGAACACCTTTCACAATGGTGTGCAAGTCTCCCCTCAGTACGTATGTTTCGGCGTGCAAGTCTCTGCCACCAAAAAACACTTGCCCGACCAACTTCCAAACATGGGAGCCCTTCTCCCTTTGCCATATTTTCATGTTTTGATCTTGAAAATAAAGGCATTCAAGTTTCTAAGCCTCCATGTATTCATCACGCATGTCCCTTTTCCATAAAAACTTTTCTCCATTTGACAATTTTGAGGTCCATAAATTTGAAAAACACTAGAAAACGGTGCCACCTTCAATACTATTTTCTGATTGAATAGTAAGATCACTTTGATAGAAAATATTCTGAACATCCACTGAGGACTGACAACAAACACAAAACATTCTCCATAGCAGGAAAATACAACCATGGTTCCAACAACTAACTCATAAGGGAGTAAAGTATGATTGGAGTGATGTATGCGAAGAGAGCTTCAATGGGTTGAAAAAGAGGATTATTACTACGCATGTGACCACATTACCCATAAGTGGATAACTTTTTTGGGGTATTAAGTGATCCTTAGAAGAAGGTTATGGGTTTTTTTGTTGATTTAGAATGAAAAATTCAATGCCTTTTCTTTAATGAAATTGAATGTTCACGAGAAAAACTATCCAAAAAATTATCTGGAGTTGGCTGCAGTGATCTTTGATTAAAAAATTTAGTAGCATTCATTTAGTGGGGAGAAGTGTGATGAAAATGCACCAATGAATATGGTTAGAGCTTATCAATGACAATGACTGCTCAATTGATTACAACCATGGGATAGAGAACAAGGTAGACTATGATCTATGCTGAAATGATCATTTATCGTTATCAATGATGAGAATTGAAAATAATCAGATCTTATTATATTTGTAGATGATGAACATGGGAATATTTAAGGGAGGCACATCATCAATCCTTTCTCAAATTATTTCTCAACCATCCCTCATAGAGAAAATAATTGATGCTCGAAGAAAGGATGTGGAAATTCTGAAATGGGTGGAATCTATCAAAAATGGTAAATCCTTAGAGATCGTGGTTGAAAAGGATGGAATTGTTTGATTTGAGCCACAATTGTATTTACCGTCCGATCTAGAGATATATAAGGAGATTTTGAATGAAACACATAGCTCAACCTTCTCAATTCACACAGGGAACAAAAAAATGTATCAGGATCTCAAAGAAAGCTTTTCGTGGGACAATATGAAAATGGAGATATGATGAATATACATAAATGTGCATGTTATTTCAGCAAGTGAATGTTGAGAGGAAAAATTATAAGGGGATGATGTATCCATTACCAATACCAACATAGAAGTGGGAGAACATTACCATGGAATTTGTCACTATTCATACAAGGACATCTATATGAAACAATGCTATATGGGTCATTTTGGATCATCTTACGAAGACATCTCACATTATAATGATTTGAGAGGAATTCTCATTGGATAAAATTGCATGGTTTTATATCAAATAATTTGTAAGGATTCATAGAGTACCACTATAAATTGTATCAGATCATGATCTGAGAGAGACCTCAATGTTTTGGAAAAGTCCCAAACATGATCTAAGCACTGAACAGAACTTCAGTACACCTTATCATCCTCAAACTGAAGGCCAATCATAATGAACTACTAAGACAAAAGAAGATATGTTATGATCATGTTTTATAGACTTAAAAGGGATATGGGACCAACATATTACACTACTATAATTATCCTACAATAACAGTTTCCACTCAAGAATCTGAATGGAACCATATGAGGCTCTTTATGGGGAAAGGTGCAAATCACCGACGTGTTGGGATGAAGTCAGTGAGTGTAAGCTACTAGAACCTGAAATGGTCAATGAAATGGTGGAGAAGTTGAAAACCATTTATCAACATATTAAGACCTCCCAAATTCGATAGAAGAGTTATGCAGATAAGAATCGATGAGACCTAGTGTTCAAAGATGAGTACATTGTATATCGTTGTATATCTTCATTGAAGAAGGTCATGAGGTTTGGAAAGAGAGAGAAGTTAAGTCCCATGTACATCATTCCCTTCGAGATTCTCAATCGTGGTGGGGTTATGGCCTATTAACTAGAACTTCCACCTAACATGGACAAAGTAAATGATGTATTTCATGTATCCCTATTATGGAAGTACATACCAGACCCTTCACATGTAATCTCTTCAAAGGTTGTACATTTATAGGATGAAATTTATTATGAGGAGAAGCTTGTGGAGATTATTGATCTGAGTGAAAAAGTTCTACGGAATAAGATAGTGACCCTTGTGAAATTATTGTGTAGAAACCACATGTTTGAAGAATCAATGAGGGAATCATAGGAAGTGATGAAGCAGAGTTACCCTATAACAAGACGACCCCAGTTACCTAGAGTCGGTGCATTATTGCGTATCATTGGAATGATCACAAAAGATCATGTCCTGAAGGACCAATTAGTTTAGTATCCTTGGAAACACTAGATACATTCATAAATGTTACATTACATCATAAAGTAAAAAATTACAATAACATAGTCTTCATAGTCCACACTCATATCCACTTTAGACTATCCCAGCAGGTTAGTCATAAAATATTTCTTCACATCCTAGGAAAAATAAAACATAGAAAGGGGTGAGCTCAGATGACCAGTAATGATAACAGTATAGCAGAAAATTTCGTAAATAAACATTAACATTTAAATCAATGTATAACTAAAAAATCCTTTCAATCTTTAACTTCAGCATAATATGAAAATAATAAAATGAAATAATTCCATTTACATATTCACATGGATATTCTACTAGTCGAATAATCACATTCAATATCAATAACCACTTTCATGATGATGGAATGCATAATGCCAGACTATCATAACCACATAGTCAAGGCCTGGTGCTAAGAATAAAAATAAGATTTTGACAAGGCTATGTGCCAATACACTATTTTGTCTGAGGAGACCTACCGATGCATCTAGGATATATAGTGGGATCCACCCATCACTTACTACGTCCAATGCATTCTATATGAAATGGTTTAAACATAATATAAATATTCGTATTAAATCTATCATATAGAACAAAAATACTTTATCCATAAACCATGAATGCTATAAAAATAAGACATCCACTATAAAACATATCACAAAAACTTCAATACAATATGGATGTATTGTATCATAATAAATCAACTTCAAATAAGATTTAAATACATCAAAGGATGTGGATAGAGATGAAATAAAAACAATTTGAGAGAAATGTATCTTTTTTTTAAACATTTAAAAGTCACATAATTATAAAAGAAAACATTTACTTTGAAAATATTTTTATAAGCTTGTAAGGGATGATTCGGTGATTTTATCATGGTGGAAAATATCTGCACCCGTCGTATAAGTTAAAAATACATTCTTACCATAATTTTTTCAAAAAGGTAAAAAGGACCTTATTTGGATAACGATGGAAATATTCCTTTAAAACCATTTTATAAAAACTATATCAAGGTTATAAATGAATTTAACCCATAGTCTAGTAAATAATAAAAATGTTTTGAAATAAATTTTTAAGAAACCTGGATGTGCAGGATAAAGAATTCCATGTAGATAATTACGCATAAACAACCTCGGATAATGAAGACATTGTAAAATAAACCCTTACCTTGTACTTTTCCTTTGTTGAGGGTAGGTTAACCTCATGTATAATAGTTAAATAATTTTTATTAAATTATAAAATAATCATACACATTAATATGATATAATATATGATCTTTTAACATTTCTTTCTTAATAATATCTTAGTATTAACGTCGTTTCAGGTGTTAACTTACTCATTTTCTTTTTTATGTTTTGTTACATAAGTAATGTTTGTAATCCATAGGTTTTATCTTATTCATATACATATTGATATCAAGCCCTTAAACCTTATTTTTAATCATCTAATGAAATTTTTCTTGAATGGATACTATGGGGGATGAATCTCATCGCGTTCGTGGAGACGGTAGTCCGTACGTACGCACGAACGGTACTTCCATTTCATTTTCATTTTAAAAGGAATCAAAACCAAATGATACACAGGTATATTATTATTACAGTATAATATAATATATTAAATATGTTACTTGAGTTCATTATCACCATCCTTTGTACCTTCCATGCATGTATGGATGAGTCATATCACATTGATGGGGCAGTAGTCTGCACTTCCTCAAATGAAATTATCATATATATATATATAACATGAAACGAATAATGGTATTCTATAAAATGGAATTAAAAAAGCTTATATATAAAATAAATATCATTAATATAATATTTTATTATATTTCCATCATAATGGACACCATGAGAGGTGGTAGGAGATTATTGAACAATCATCATTTCATGAGGCGTTTGATTGCCATCCCTAGAAAGATTATGTTCTTCACTCATAATTGGAGGTGTGTGTAAGTGTAGATAAAAAAATTCTCATAAAAATATCATAGTTTATTGAGTATACTGTAATTGTTACAACAGAAATGAATAATAAGAGTTTAGGAGTTGGAGAAGTAAAATAAAATAAAAAAAGCTAAGAGAATTTGTTTCTTTTAATTTGGGTAACTCCCTTTGGTTTGAAACAAAAAGGACTCTTGAAGTTCCTTCTGCCTAAGGTAAGGCTTCTAGGAGGAGGATAGGGATTTATGGAGCTTAATTGGGAAGATTTTGGACGAGTCCAATGTTTTGAGAGGTGTGAGGAATTGGATAGAAGTGGTGTCCTTTTATA
Source organism: Viscum album (assembly GCA_963277665.1). Classification (NCBI taxonomy): domain Eukaryota; kingdom Viridiplantae; phylum Streptophyta; class Magnoliopsida; order Santalales; family Viscaceae; genus Viscum; species Viscum album. Next base: position 535,199,886 of record OY728129.1, read on the forward strand.
AGGGGGAGGAGGGGATATTTAGGAAAAACATAAAGTATTATTTTATTATAAAATCATATTTAGTTTCTAATCGCTTCAATGTGGATTATTCAAATTCTATGGTGGGGATAGGTCAAAAACAACTCATCCATCTTATTTTAGACATTTTTTTGTAACTATTTTACCCTTATCGTTTATATTTAACTCTTAGTTAAATAGTTTGACTTTTATCATGTCTCTTTGTATTTTTATATTATATGTTTAATAAACATAATATAAACTACCAATAGAACCCCAAGTGGTTCATTAGTGACATAAGTATTATAATATATGAATTTTGGCCTAGACATAGATTTTTAGGAATATTATATCAATTAATAATATAATATTTGTTTTAAAAACTTTTTTATGTAAATTTTGACACAATTTAATAATTGATTTTTGTTAAAGTCTTAATAACTTTATTATTTCTAAAAAATTCATTTCATCAATCCTAACTTGTCATATTAACCTTTATAATTAATGAAATTCATTAAAAATGTCAAAATATATTTATTTTGGTATTTATAATATCAATTATTTTAATATTTCACAAATAAGGTAATTAATGCATCATCATTGTGTCATCGACAAATTAAACTATATAATGTTTAAAAATAATAAATAAAATACGATTATGTAGGAAATATTTTTTTCTTTATAATGAATACTTATATCCAAATTTATATTATGTACATCACTATATTAAAAATGTTTTTGTTATTAACCTTTGATTTTAACTCTTTTAACTCTTATTTGAATTAAATATTAATAAATATCCTAATCTAATCCATGTTGAGCAAAGAGGTTATTATTTATTCCTAAGGTTGTTTTTGGAAGAATTATACATATCCAATAGAATTTGGACATGTTTTAGGGTAATAATATTATTATTTTTACCATTAATTACCCTATTTACTTTTTACCGTGGTAATTAAAATTAAAAAGCTACTATTCACCAAAAATTATATTTATCTTGTTGAACAAAATTTTACTCTTTAATATTAACCGTGTTTCTCGGAATTTTGAAATTCCACTCACAGAAGTGGTAAAATTAGTTTTTATGTAAATTTTCATATTCTCCTAGGAGGTGGGTAAAAGATGATGAAAAGTACAATAAAATTTATATATATTTAAAAATATTATAAAATGACTCAAATGAATTACATTGATCTTATATAGGTATTATTTGTCAATTTTGACCTAAAATAAATTTAAATAAAATAAATAATTATATAAATAAAAAGTCGGTTTTTAAATAGTAACCTAGTGTTTTCACTATTCATCAAAAATTATATGTTTTCAGAAAAATACCAAAACCTCACCGTATTCTAATTTCGATATTCCGAGTCCAAAAATGAATTCTATTTTACCAATTTTAAAAAATAGAAGTTTCATTTATTAATATAAAATTAATTCCCTCTATCAAAACCAAAAGGCATATTTTTAAGAAATAATAACTTCCAAATGTTTGAAACTTGATTATGTCCAATTTCAATGTGAAATTACTTACAATGACCATAATAGGATTAAATGATAAAAATATAATCTATTTATACATCCAAAGCATTCAAATGTATGATTTAAAAATATAAATTATTTTGATTTAAAAAGTTGTTTTCAGTTAAAATATAGTATTTTTCACTATTCACCCAAATATGAAAGTTATCAGAAAAACCCCAAAACATTATTGAAACTAAATTATTATGTCCTGATTCAAAATAAGAAGTTTATTTTGTAAAATTTAATATATATAAGTTTAAAATATAGGATTTAAAAAGGCTTCTCTATTAAAAGGCGGTAAAATTGATTTTTTTTAAAAATAATTCTTTTATATGAAAAAATATATTTGTTCTTACAGTATGTCTAAGAAACTCATAATATGGATTCTAAAATTATAAGGGTTATATAATGTTCTAAATTCAGTTAATACTATTCATAACCACTTTTGATGGGCTTTTTTGGTAAGTCATGGTGCGCTAGAACTCGGTGTTGTGTGTAGTGAAAGTTATTGAATTACGTTGAAGAAATAAATTACAATGAAATATTGGGGTGTTACATTCTTACCTACTTCAATAAATTTCGTCCTCGAAATCTGAAATTATTTTTCAAAAATAAAAGTTTGAAAATAGAAATTACCTTTGGGAAAACCCACATCAGAAATTAGGTTAACAAAATTTAGTCTTAATAAGGGGAAAAGGGAAATGAAAGGGTCACCACCAAATTATGATTTTGATTAAGAGAATTTTTTTGGCAATTATAGAAATATAATTGGAGGAAAAACTTAAATATTTATAGGTAGTGATTGAGGTCACCAATCACAAACAAGTTTAAAATTTAGGGTTGTAAATTCATCAATCTATGATTATTTAAAATACCATGACTTCAACAAAACATGTGGTATTAGGATAACACATTTTTTGGTTTTAATATAACTTCACTAAAGTATAATAATTAATTTCATCATAGAATAAGAGAGGAAGAAAAAAATATACTTGACAAGTAGAGTCCCATCTATTAACTAATTTCTACCACAAACTCATCTTTCACTCTAAAAGATAATAGAACATAAAAATAATATTCTATTTATCCTATTCTTATAGGGTTAAAAAATGAATTTATAATTCATCTATAATAATTTAAAAAAATGATTACATTATTCAATCCAGGACATCACGTGAGCTAGTGGTAGGTGATACACCCTTGTTGCAATTCGGTTGTGGGTTCAATTCTCACAGCCTTTCCAGATTCTATGTTTTTCACCCGACCTCCAGGTTGTCCATTTATGGAAATCCAAAAATAATCTCAAAATAGAATTATCCAAAATAATTCTATCTAAACTCAGAGTCCAAAATTTCTAGGGAAGGTAAACACAATGAAGATCCTTTTTTCCGCGTAATAACATGTGAACACATTCATCATGTATTCTTTTAAAACACTGCAAAATCCCAAATTACCATAACACCTTATTGATTACATTCATGATCCCTTATTCCTTATAGAATACTGGATAAAGTCCTTCTATACAAAAATGTTTTAAACTCAAAAAATGATGGAATATACAAATCTTTAATTAGTTTCAAGATAATCAAGAATATCCTATATAATTTATCCAAATCAACCATGTATTATTTCAAAATCTCTACCTCGGTATCAGAACCATATTAGGGTTTATATTTCTCTCAACCATATATTTTCCAAAAATTTAACCTACTATTGAGTCACTTCTCTTGGTTCCACACACTCTCAAGTATTTAATGAAATAGTACTAATGTAGAATCCTAATATACACCCTAATAATTATAACTATTACATTGTTGATACAACACTCAAATGGAATAAGTCCCTAATAACAACATAAAAACTCTAATCATTCCTCCTCATATGTGGTAGTATCATAACATGATTATTTTCCAATAATATCATTTTCAATATACTCTTATGAATTGTAAATTGATTCTCATAGTGTCCCATCTCCTAACAGATGATGAATTGTACATTTGAAACATTTTTCTTACCCTTGCAGTCACGTACATGGTGTCATTTTTCTCAACACTTATAATAAACTCTCATTCCCTTCATGAAAGTTCAAGGGTGTTTCTTCCCATAGTTATCACATATGGGAAAATTCTTATTTTCCCTCTTCCCTTTATCCATATTTTTCTCTTCAATGATTTTCATCTCTTTCTTCCCATCGAATCCATAGGACTCGAAGAATTCCTTAATTATCTTATTAACACATGATACTATTTCATATTATGTTTATAATAAATGGGAGACAATTTCCCTTCTAAATGTTGGCTTAATACCACGAAAGATATGATCATTCTTACTCTTTGGATCATACGTATTTCTATAGTTCACATTCCTTCTAATGGGGGCCATTTTTATACAATAGCATAAACTAGGTCAGTTTATGAATTGAAATGAATAATTCCAAACATGTAAAATACCTAATGTAAAATGAATAGTTTATGGGTATAATATATAATCATAAATATGTTTTCATTATGTAAATATATAATCATAAACCCTTCATAATTATTTGTAAAGAAAATTAGAATTATCCTAAGAATATCCCCTGGTAGTGTCGTAACCAAGAGTGCAGCAAAGCCCGTTGTCGTGCACCAGTTCCCGTTTGAGTCTAGCTCAAAGCGGTGTTTTCAGGCTTCACACCTAGGTACATTTGTGCCAAAGCCGCCTCTACCTGCTCGTATCCAGACAGGGATGTATTTCTCAGAAAACTCACAAAATCTCTAAAATCCCAAAATTCAAGGGAGTTCTTTTATACTAATACTCAAAGTCCATCTTAGGTATATGTGCTCTAATCAGACTTTATCTAAATCTAGCTACCACAATTTTTACTAAACATCCTCTGATACTAACTATTATGACCTGACCCTATTTTCCCATAGTCGGTGCATTATTACATATCATTTCCAAGATCACAAAAGATCAAGTCTCGAAATTCCAATTAGTTTAGTAGCCTTGGAAGCACTAGATACATTCATAAATGTTACATTACATAATAAAGTAAAAAACTACTATAACCTAGAATCCATGGTCCATACTCATATCCCCTATAGACTATCCCTATAGGTTAGTCGTAAAATAGTTCATCACATCCTGGAAAAAATAAAATATATAAAGGGGTGAGCTCAGATGCTCAGTAAGGATAACAATATAGTGGAAACATTCATAAATAAATAAAATCATTTAATGAAATATATAACTAAAACAAAAGCCTTTTCAACTTGAACATCAACATAATATGGAAGAAATAAAATAAAATAATTCCATTTACTTATTCACATGGATAATCTACTAGTCAAATAATCACATGAGATATTAATAAGAACTTTCATAATGGTGTAATGCATAATGTGAAACTATCATAACCACATAGTCAAGGCCTTATACCAAGACTACAAATAAGAATTTTTCAAGTCATTATGACAAGACACTAGTTTGTCTCATGAGACCTACCAATGCATCTAAGACCTATAGCAGGCTCCACCTGTCACTTACTAAGTCCAATGTATTCCCATATAAAAAGGATTAAATGTAACATAAACATTCGTATTTAAAGTAGCATACGAAAAGTAAATAATTTATCCATAAACCATGAATGGTATAAAAATAAAAAATCCATAGTCAAAAATATCACAAAACATTAAACACATTCTGGATGTTTTTTATCATAATAAATCAACATCAAATAAGCTTAAAATCCATCAAAGGATGTTGATTTAGATGAAATCAAAACTATTTGAGAGAAATATCTATTTTTTTGAAATAATTTAAAAGTCACATAATTATAAAAGAATACACATTGAAAATATTCTAATATTCTTGTAAGGGAAGCCTCGGTGATTTTATCACAGTGGAAAATAGTTTCACCCACCATATAAGTTAAAAATAAATTCTTACATTAATTTGGTCTAAAAGGTTAAAAATGTCGTTGTTTGGAAAACAATGGAAAGATTCCTTTCAAAACATTTTATAAAAATACTAACAAGAGTATAAATTAATTTTACCCATAGTCTAGTAAATAGAAAAAATATTTTGAAATAAATTTTTAAGAAACATGGATGTGGATGATAAAGAAGTCCCAGTAGATAATTACGTATAAACAACCTCTGATAATGAAGAGATTGTGAAATAAACACTAAACATGTACTTTTCCTTGGTAGAGGGTAGGTTATCCTCTTTTATAATAGTTAAATCATTGTTATTAAATTACACAAGAATCATATAAATTAATATGATATCATATTTGATCTTTTAACATTTTTTGTTAATAATATCTTAGTATTATTGTCATTTCGGGTGCTAACTTACTAGTTTTCTTTTATATGTTTTGTGACATAAGTAATGTTTGTTATAAATAGGTTGTATATTATTCATATCCAGAATGATATAAAGTCATTAAAAATTATTTTTAATCATCAAATTAAATTATTCTTGAATGGATATGATGGGGAAATAATCTCATCGCATTCGTGGAGACGGTAGTCCGTACGTACGCACGAACGCTACTTCCATTTCATTTTCATTTTAAAAGGAATCAAAACGAAATGATAAATAGGTATATTATTATTCCAGTATAATATATTATCTTATATATGTTACATATGTTCATTAACGCCATCCTTTATACGTTCCATGTACGTATGAACGAGTCATATCACCTTGAGGGGGTGGTAGTCCGCACTTCCTCAAATGAAATTATCATATATATATATATATATATACAACATGAAATGAATAATAGTATAATATAAAATGGTATTATAGAAGCTTATATATAAAATAAATATCATTAATATAATATTTAATTATAGTTCAATAAAAATGTCCACCATGAGAGGTGGTAGGAGATTATTGAACAATCATCGTTTCGTGATGCGTTTGGTTGCCATCCCCAGAAACATTATGTTCTTCACCCATTAGATGGATGTGTGTGTAAGTGTTGTTAAAATTTTTCTCATAACAATATCCTAGTATATTGAGTATACTTTTGTTGTTACAAAAGAAATGAATAAGAATAGTTTAAGGGTTGGAGAAGTAAAATAAAAGAAAAGAAGCTAAGAGAAATTGTTGCCTTTAATTTGGGTAACTCCCTTTGGTTTGAAAAAAAAAGACTATTAATGTGGCTTCTGCCTAAGGTAAAGATTTTAGGAGGAGGAGAGGGATTTCAGAAGCTTAATTTGGAAGAGTTTGGACGAGCCAACAGGCTTGAGAGGTGTGAGGAATTTGTTATAAGTGGTGTCCTTTTATAAGGGGGGGGGGAGGGGCTCTTAATGAAAAACAAAAAGTATTATTTTATAATAAAATCATATTCGGTTTGTAATAGTTCCAAAGAGGATTATTCAATGTATGAGGTGCGTATAGATCTAAAAAACACAACCAATAAGTTTTAGACATGTTTGAGTCACTATTTTATTATTATCATTTAGATTTAACTATTAGATAAATAGTTTGACATTTACCATGTCTCTTTATATTTTTATTTTATATGGTTAATAAACTTTCTGTAAACTGAAAATAGAACCCCATGTGGTTCATTATTAACATACTTATAATCATATAAATCCATTGCCCGAACCATAGATTTTTAAGAATATAATATCAATTAATAATATAATATTTGTTTTAAAAATCTCTTCATGTCAATTTTGACACTATTTAATAATTTATTTTTGTAAAATTCTTAATAACATTATTAATTTAAAAAAATCATTTAATAAATCATAAAATGTCATATTAACCAATAAAATTTGTGTAATTCATTAAAAGTCTCAAATTATATTCATTTGACTATTTATAATATCAACTATTTGAATTTTTCACTAATAAGGTAATTACTGCATCATCATTCTGTCATAAATAAATTAAATTATTCAGTGTCTAAAAATTATAAGTAAAAAAACTTTATGTATTACATCTTATTAGATTTCTAATTAATTTTTATAACCTAATTTATCTTATGTATAACCCTATATTAAAATTTTTTAGTTATTAAACTTTGATTTTAACTCTTTTAACTCTTCTTGGAATTAAATAATAATAATTGTCCTAATCAAATCCATGTGGACCAAATAGGTTCATATTTTATTTATAAGGTATTTTTTGGTCGAATTATACATAGCCAATAGAATTAGGACATGTTTTAGGGTAATAATAATATCATTTTTACTTTTAATTACCCTATTTACTTTTTACCACGGTAAATAAAAGAAAAAAGTTACTATTCATCAGAAATTATTTATATCTTATTAAACCACATTTTACTCCTTGATATTAACCATATCTCTTGGATTTTCAAAATTACACTCACCGAAGCAGAAAAATTATGTTTATGTGAATTTGTTAATTCTCCTAGGAGGTGGGTAAAAGATAGTGAAAAGTTCAATAAAATTTTTATATATCTAAAATTATTATAAACAGACTCCAATGAATTAAATTGAACTTATATAAGATTTTATGTATCTATTTTGACATAAACTAAATTAAAAATAAATAAATAATTATTTAATTACAAATTCAGTTTTAAACTATAATTCAGTGTTTTTCACTATTTATCAAGAATTTAATGTTTTTAAAAAAATATCAAAAATTAACCCTATTCTAATTTTGATATTACGAATTCAATAATGAAGTATATTTTACCAAATTAAAAACATATAAGTTTCATTTATTAATTTAATCTTAATTATTGCTGTCAAAACCAAGAGACGTATTTTAAGGAAATAATAACTACAAAATGTTTGACATTTGTTTATGTCCAATTTCAATGTGAAATTACTTATAATGACCATAATTAGATATAATGGTAAAAATGTAATATAATTATACTTCCAAACCATTAAAATGTATAATTTTACATTATAAATTATTTTGATTGAAAAATATGTTTTCATTTAAAATATAGTATTATTCACTATTCACCTAAATATGAAAGTTATCAAAAATACACCAAAACATTATTGAAACTAAATTCTTATATCCCAATTCTATATAAGATGTTTATTTTTTGAAATTAAATATATAAAAGTTTCAAATATTAGATTTAATAATACTTCCCCTTTAAAAGGCGGTAAAATTGTATTTTTTGAAAAATACTTATTTTATCTGAAAAATGTATTTTTTCTTACATTATGTCGAAGAAACTCATAATATGGATTCTAAAATTATAAGGATAATATAAAGTTAAAAATTTAGTTAATACTATTCATAACCTCTTTTGAATGCCTTGTTTGGTAAGTCATGGTGCGCTAGAACTCGATGTTGTGTGTAGTGCATGTTATTGAATTACTTTGAAGAAATAACATACTATGAAATATTGGGGTGTTACATACCCACATATGTTTTAGCATGGGAAAAATAAATTTTGAGGGAGAAATTTCTTAATGGGGGAAGATTTTAATGATCCAAACTTTTATCGATGAAAATTACTCTTGATCTAATTAATTTTCTTATTATGAAAAATGGTTATATAAAACATGCATTTCATTGGTTTTAGGTTTTTTTATTTCAAAATACCGTTAAGAATTTTTAACATTGCTAATATATTCATCGAACAATGATCACATGAGTAGTATAAATATAGAGCCTTAAAATCCAATTTACTCAGAAAAAGGAAGTGATAGCCTCATCCAATATACTTGCCCTGTAAAAATCCCATTTGTTGGATCATAGAAAGAAGGTGGCATCATCAAGCTTCACTATTGGCCAATACCAAGCCAAGTTTCAACACGTTAAGCTCGAGCAGAACCACATACTGGAGAAGTTTAAGTTGATAGAGATTACCACCTGTGCGATGTTTTCTAAGGCACCCTATGAGTCTGTCAGCATCGCACACCTTACCCTTAGGTCTTATGCGGTTTTTATAAGGGATTATGTAAAAAAACCTTAACACTATGATAATGTGAATTATTTTTTTATATATTAAATAATATACATTGATTTTATTATAGTTACATTCTAAACAGTTTTTAATGAAAAAAATTTTATTTTTAGTTAATATTCATTTATAAAATCATTTTTGATGAATTAATGGATTTTTGAACTATATAATATTATAATAAATATTATTACTAAATAATTTTTTATTTAATATAAATTATCATATAATATTTAGAAATACAATTGTAATATTTATTAAGGTTTGAAAATAATTTTTGTCAAAATCCATGAATTTTCGATAAATGTCAGTTTTTATTTAAAAATTAAAAATTCCAATATTTAGAAAATTATTTAGATAAAATAAATATTTTTTTTTTGAATCATGATGTATAAATTAATCAATTTTTAATTTTTCAAAATTTTCGGATAGAGTTTCATTTTTGGGTAAAAATTAGATACTCTTTAAATATATAATGTGTTTTATGACATCATAGTAAACCAATAGTGAGGTAATAAAATACTATAAACATTATTTTATTCCAATGTATGTTTTACCATAAAAATAATGTGAATTTAGTTTTGTTTGATTTATTTTACAAAGCCTTAGTTGACCCACAAAGACTAATAAAACATTTTAACTTTTTAAATTGATTTTCTTGAGAGTGTGACTCACCTACAGATCAAAAACCCTATTTTTATAAGACGTTAGGCCATAGGCCCTAATAAATAATTTTTCTACTCCCCTTTGGAAAAACTCATGGTAAAAACCCACGGGCTGGTTTGTGGTTTGGATAAGTTTAATTTGGGGTGACCAAAACCTAAATAATAAACAATTCCATCTCATTTCCTTTATAAACCCACCCAAGATATCACTTCCTCTTCACTAAAAGCCTTTTGAGTTCATCAAACACATCCCTACTCTCTCTAGGATCCTCTCAAGGTGCCCCAAGCTCCCAAAAATACTCCTTTAAGCCTCTCCTATGTCTTTTGGATCACTCTTCCATGTAAATGATTGCTTCCTTTCTTATTTTTATTGATGTTTCATTATGTTGAAATACCCTTTTCCATTCAATTAATAAAATTTGGTTATGAATTTTCACCTCACATGTTTTTCCCTCCGTATGTTTTCAATAATGAGAGACCTATTTCTCTCTCATAAATGCCTCCCATGTAAACCTGTTACCATGACGAAATTTCATAATGAATTTCTCTCTCCTCATTTAAATTCGAGAAATTATTTTGTATTATGAGTCTAAATTCCATTAAATTTGTTTAGACATGTATCTATATGACCCCTTAATGTCAATTTTATGTAAATATGATTATACACACCTTTATCTCTCATCATCCATTTTTATTAATTCTTATTCCACGTCGTTATGCTTCTAAAATTGCACAGCAATTTTCCAAGACAAAGTCATTGTTTAGTGAATACCCTTCCCATATCTCTATCAGGGGTATTCAACTTTATGCATATTTATGTACTATTTATGGATTTTTTATTTATCTATTCCACATTCCATTATAATTAAATAAATGATGATGTTTGAATAATCAATGTTGTATGATCTATATGGAAAACTTACACATGAAATGAAATGTTTAAGAAGGGTGTTCCCTAATAGCGCTTCAATGCATTGGGTAAAAATTAGTATAATGATTTGTCAAGTGAAATGAAGTTTTACTTATTCTACTTTAATTTCAATGTGGTTTTTCTCATGATCCATGTTCAATGAGCGTTGGATCATTCTAAAACCATGTTAGGTGTTATTTCCACATTTCTATGTTATGATAATCATGATATATCATGCATTTATGTTCATGTTTATTTTCTTTTCCATTTATATGCCTATTTCCTAACATGTGTTATATTTTTCATTTTATTCCTTTCTTAATATCTTATTAGGATTTATAGCTCACCCCTTTTTTATGCATGCCCTCATGTTATCCCATGAAATGCTATGTACGAGGGAATGTATTGGTCATTTAAATGATGTTTTTAATAAAGATGTTGTGGTTCATGTTTTAAGTTGTTATGTAATGTTCCTACGACCCAAAGACACTAGAATTATCAATCTTCTATGTTGTATCAAGTGAATATTTTATGTAATAAATCAGAGTTAAGTGTGTAATAAAGAGTAGGGTTGTAATATAATAATTTTTTACCTTTTGTGTAGGTTTTACCGTGAGTTCAATGTCCTTGGATGACGGCTGATCATTGTGTTGGAGAATGATCCACGAGGTTATATAGAGATCATGTAGTAAACTTTTTTGGTATGTTTTTTTGCATAATATTTTAACCTTGAAATATTATGTAAATGATGTCAGTTTGTTATCGTTTATATATTGGGAATTTTGGTTTATTTAAAATTTGTAGTCTATCTACTTATTTATATATTTGAGAAATAATTCCTTATGTGTATTATCATGATTCCAGACATTAGTTGCTAGCCTATGGGGATATGTAATGCCCTTTGGGACATGCCACAGATCAGCTTGGGTGACCGGTTCAGGGTTGACACAAGTTCGTTTAAAAAGATTTATGTTTATCTTTCAAAGTTGAACTTTATTTTGACATATTAAATCTAAAAATGTTCTAAAATTTAAATTTATAATGGGTTCGACATTAAATTGTAGTAAAACTATATTTATAAAAATATTGGTTTTTATGCATAAAAATGGGTTTGTTTATATATTATACCTATCAAATCAATTTGATGAATATTAAAAATATTTTATTGAATATATTACATATATATTAAATTAATATATATCAATGAATGTAATTAATATTATATATTAGGATAAAAAATATTTGGGAGCATAAATATAAAAATATATCATTTATATTCAATTGGTTTCTATATATTCATTTTTAATTAGTTTGTTTTTTTATGAATTAATCATGAATTTTTTTAAACCATTTATTTTTAAAATTTAGTTAATTATATTCATAATATCTAATATAAAATCTAGGTTATATATTATTATATTAAATAATAATATTTTAATAATATATTATTGTTTTATATAACGTGGTCTTTTGTGTTTCACATGATATTGAGGAAATTAATTGTTTAATGTAATGAAAGATAACCACAGTGTACTCAATAAAGAAAGCTAAAATTTATGTTTCTTGTAGTGAATGATCCACTTTTCTCATATAACTCAAGAAGAAGATAATGCTTTAATGTAAAAAAATTAATGTTGGGTGAAATTGAAAACATAAAAAAAGATTATTGTAATTCAAAAAATATATTTCAAAAAATATGGAGGTGTAACATTTTACCCCTTGAAATGAATTTATCCCTTGAAATTATTTTGGAATATTAAAGCCAAAATACTTTAATCTCATTTCCCTGAAACCCAAATAATAAAAATGAGCACTAAAAGTTTCTAAAAAAGTTCCAAACATTATAATTACCCAATGTAACACAAAACTATGATTTCACATAGGATAACATAGGTCGTACAAGAAGAATGGACATGGAAATAATGTGTAAATAATCCTAGTAATTAATAAGTTCACTGATATCATGAATGTGTTTTATCCAGAGAAAGTTAAAAATCACAAAAATAAAAAGTGAAGAAGCATGAAAGGGGTTACTAATATCATTAAAATTATGATAATTGGGAAAAAATTATTGCATGTCCCTTTTCCAAAAGTTGAATAATTTTCATGAAGATATATACATTCATGATTTTAGGAATTCCTTATCCTTTATTTTTCCTTGATCCACTTTACATATTTATATAAAAAGTATTGTGAATTTTTTATTCCCAATGCACTAATAGATAATGATATCCAAGAAAGTTTATCCAATTTTCACCAGTTTTCACCAACAAAATGTTGTTAAAACAGGTTATCCAATTTGCTCAAATCAACTATTAGTAAGATAATACTTTATTTTGGAAAACATTATTCAATGTATAACATAAAAATTCCATTAATTTTTATCCCTATAACCCTTTAAAATATGAAAATACAAATCTTTACAATGAAAGTCATAAAAATGACATAACATTGAAAACCCTATATATAACAAAGTAGCTCTTTGTTGTTATATTCCAACCCAGTGGATAACCTATTCAAATATTCTCATAAAACATGGTAATAAACAAAATTACCATAACAAATTTGGAATACCTGAATTCTTCCTTATTCAAAAGGTTACAAGATATATTCCATAAATCCCATAAGTATGAAACATAATATATGTTTACATAAACCACTTTTTCAACAAATAAATAATCAGATATAAGGTATTTAGTAATATTAAATTTACATTATCTAGACCAATCATTTCTTTATCATGGCTCTATAGCATGTTATCTATATCATGGACACATTAATGTCTATCATCCCTAAATAAAAATATCACCTTACCATTCTATCTATTTTCTATTCTACATCACTTTTCCAAATATCCTTTTATATCCTTATTGAAATCCAATAATAAAAATACTTATATATTTCTTGATTCGTATCAAATAATCTTCAAATTCAAAATTAATAATTTATTCTTCTAGCTTTATTGTTAATATATTATTCATGATTCATCAATATATTCCATAATACCTTTTCCCAAGAATTTGAAATAGGAATCATCTATTAAGGTTTCTCAACCTAAATATTATCATGATTCATATTTTTAATGTAAATAATACCAGAAGAACATCACATACTATTCACATATCATTTTAGGTAACTTTATCTTTAGAAGTGTTTCCAAAACACGTAGCACATTCTAGATTCACTTTATTAGATTTCCACTTGGCAAATCAATTCATATAATTCCCATGCGTTCTATATCCAAAACATTAAAGGTAAACCGTGTTCCTTGTAGTTATCTCCATTGACTAAAACTATAAACCAAATAATGAGAGATATTTATCATAACGGGATGACATATAATCCAAAAAAATAACTTATAAGATCCCTAAATCATGGATCCTACTTCTTTAATGAATGAAACCATAGGTTTTTCATAGGATTTTAATTCTTATATTCATACTAAATCCTTCTTAATTGTTAATAAAGATTTTCTTTATTCCAAAAGTATAACCCCCATGACTGTCATACCTGGCGCGCAGTAAGGACTGTTGTAATTTACCTGGTCAAGTGGTGTCATGCCCGAATTGTCTTGTCGATGTTTTTACTCCATGGTACATTTATTCTAGGGATAAATACAGTTGTAGTAACCATACATGGATGTATTTTTAGGAATACACTCACTCTATTCTTTACCAAAATCGCATAATATTTCCCTAAACATTACCTTATTCTTATACTTAACCTTATAGACATACCAAGAAATATCCTTTGAAATATACCGTGGGATCTCACTAATGTTTTCTCATCCTATATTACAATTGATGAGTACACCTTTGCTCTGATACCAACTATAGAGAACCTGACATTACATACATAGACATTACATAACTTTTTCTAAAGACTCAAAACATTAAACAAATAGATGGTGAATGACCGTATTAGTTTAATGCTTTTCAAAACCTGGAAACATAAACACTAGTACATAAGAAAGGTATATTATCTCTTATTAGGTTCATCAGGACTAACACCCTTATTGAAAAATATTAATTAATACATATCTTCAAATCCTAGGTAATGAATAATAAAAATAGGTGTGATCAGATTCTCAATAAGGGGACATAAGAGGGACATCTAAGGATAAAAACGATCATATGGGTATGCAAAAATTTTCATTAAATTATATGATCATATCATGCACATTAATGATCATAATCCAAAATCATGGAATACAATTTAGCAGTTCCTAAGACAAGAATCATTACGGTATAAACATCATAATCCATGAAAACATAACATATGAATAATACATGGAATTATGGCAGTCACATAAGTGGAAAAAATAATTTATGTAGTAGTCGATTCATTTTTTTTGAGACCATATTAATATCATGGGTTCACTACCCATACCATCTTGCAAGTAATTGTTCACTCCCATGGAAATCTTAATATAATTATTTCACACTACATATAATCTTGGTAGTCACGGTCCACTCCCATGGTAATCTATGTAATATGATATCACTCTTATAACTATCTTGGTAGTATTGGTTTACTCCCACAACCATCTTAGTAGAATGAGTTCACTCCTCATACCATCTTGGTATTCACGGTTCACTCCCAAGCCCATATTTCTAGTCAAGTTTTACATCCAAGACCATCTTAGTTTGACACAAAATATATTGATCATTAAACATTTCAGTCGATGGAAATATAAGTCCCACTCATGTCATTATGAAATCATACATACATATGATAAAAAACATAAAAATTAATATAATAACAAGTGAAATTAAATGGGTATCACAAACTTTTAATCATGTCCTTACTTGTGGAATCATTTACAGGTTAAATAATCTTTTCATCAAAATCACAACCCCTGAAAAGAAGTGGGTTACAAAATCTTATAACCCATTAAAGAGAAACATGTTTCCTAAAAATCATTAAATCAGAAACATTAACCATTTATAAAAAAAATATGAATGTAAACATTGAGTCATTTCCACGAATTTCCTGAGTAACAAAAACAAATGTATTCATAGATGGGAAATAATTTTGAAATATATTTTAAAAACATTTATTGAGTAATATATCCTTTCTTCTTTAAAAAAATTCTTTTTAAAACATCTAATATTCTGAAAACCATTCTACTCAAAATAAAAATGAAAATTTATATATTAAAATTTGAAAAAAATTTGAAATCTATTTTATTTTGAATCTTATAATTATTTATTGAATACATATTGAAAACTATTTTCCAAGAATATATATAAATTAAGTTTAACACAATTTGAAAATAATGATCCTTAAATACTTATAAAATAATTTTTAAATAATTTTGAAAGAAATTTTAATTGAAAACTTATAAAAAAAACATGAAAGAGTATGCAAAACCATTTTCCTTGAAAATAATTCTATAAATTATAAAATCGGCTTTGATATTATTGGAAATATTTTTTCAAAATAAAAACCTTTTCAAACCATTTTTCATTTAAAACCACTTTAAATAATGAATTTCCAAAATACTTGGATATTTTTTAAAAACAATAATAACTTTTAAATCATTTGAATTAATCTAAAAGTGAATGCCCGTCATGATAGCGGGTAAAACGATAAATGTTGAACCTTCATTTTTTGCACTATGAAATGTTTAAAAAAGTTCCACAACTGAAAAATGAAAATATTATTAATTATTAAAAATAAATTTTTAAAAAGGTAAAATATGGGAAGAAATTTACTACAAATAATAGAAAAAATATAAGAATATTTTCGGAAATTTTCTTTTTGGAAAAAATGGTTGGAGGAACACATATTTCCAATCAGAGAGATAGTTAAGTTGAGTTTTCTAAAAAGATGTTATTAACTATCTTATAACACAATGAGTGGAAAATGGAACCAATACATGAATATATCAGGAATATATATATGTTAAGAAAAATCATTAGTGTTGTTGAAATATGGATCATAATATTTTCTCAAAGGAAGCATAATCCTAAACAATCTTGAAAAATGATGTGACTGTTTCAATAAAATCTTACCACTAGGTAACTTTAAACCATGCTACCCATCTAGTAAAATTTCATTACATGAAGCATAAAATATCATCCAAAAAACTTTCATCATATAACTTGTAAAATGGATGTATATTCATATTTTAAAATAATTTAGGTGTGTAACAAACAATGATTCTCAAAGAAGGAAAATTCAGACAAAACTGTATTACTGATTTGTTAATGTGTGAAACAAAAAAAAGGAATAAAATTAAAATAATATAATAGATATATATAACCATAAATTTAAGAACAATAAAAATATAATAAATTAAGTGGAATTATATATAGTATTAAAAATAAAAGAGTGGTGAATAAGGCTTGTTTCACACAGAAATAAAAAGAGAGATGCAATTTCCTTTCCTTATGTCCTAACTCTGGTTTTACTCCTAAAAAATTCCATTATAATAAATATATTATGACTATAAATCTATGATATAAAAAAATATATCTTCTATGTAATTCAATATATGGTTTTATTATTACTTTATATTATCGTCTTGATAACAATTCAATGTTACTGTTTTACTCCGGGAAATATCAATTATGTTCTACACGTGTGTCTTAATTTGTTATATCTTTGGTAATTATATTAATATCATGATTTAAAAAATAAAATCCCTGATATAAATATCATTTATATTCATTATAGGTGAGTTATAATATTCCATATACTGTAGAAGTATGAAATAGAATACACTATTAATAGAGATGCTAGGTCGTACGTACTCAAGAATGTTGTTTCCATTTTATTGGCGCATTGAAATAATGAAAGTAAATTACATATATGTATATATATGTATATATTACATTATTATAGAAGAATTATTATATAATATATTTCACATAATTTTAATAAAACCATCCTTATTACATTTCATGTAAATTCTGAATGAATCACATCACTTTAGGGAGGCTGTAGTCCAGAGTTCTTAAAATGAAATTATTTAATTTACAAAAAATGGAATGTAAAAATGAAATTTTATGTAACATAATTAAACAAACATAAATACCAAGTAATTATCATATATAAATTTTATAAATATAATTCCCAACATAATTTCCATCCATGAGATGTTGTGAAGGAAAAAAAACAATCATAGTTTCATGATGGGGGATGTTCGTTGTACACATAAACAGTAAATTTTTTTACCATTATATAGAAGTGTGTGAAAGATCAGGTCAAAAAATTTGCAGAAAAATAATTTGTATATTTATTTTATAGGTGTGTAATTATATTCATTGAATAAAAAGAGACGAGGTCATGGAGAAAGAAAACAAACTAAATGAGCTTAAGGATTAATGTTACCTGTTCTTTGGAAAACTCCTTTTATTTTTTTTCCAAAATGATTCCTCGGATTGATTTACTCCGAAATGTAGTACTCAACTCAAAATTTAGTGTTTTTTGGAAGATAAATAGTTTGATATTGGAAGATCCTTTGTGGATTGAGAGGTGCAAAAATGTTGAGAGATGGTGGAATTTTTTTACAGGAGGAAAAGCAAAAACTTGGTATTTTTATAAACAAGTTAGGTGTACAAAATTTTTTACCTAATCAAAGTAAAATAAAAACAAAAAAAACTCAATAATGGAAGATTACTGGGTGAATTTTAGACAAGAAATGTTTTTTGGACAATTAACTAGCTCATTTGGTCCCCTAAGTTTAATGTTTTATCCATTGTTTAGCATAATTTGATAGTGATCATTGTAATTGATTTTAATTTCATTCAATAATATTTTTTTGTAAAAAACTTTGTTGAAATTATTAAAAATTATAATTTTTTTATTCCAAATATTTAATACTTTTTTCTAAATTCCAATCATAGAATAATATCGGGGATGAGATGATAAAGAATGTTTTTAAAGAACAAATGATCAAAAGTCTTCTATGTTTTTATATCCAATTTCTATGTGAAATTTGTTCTAATGAACCAAATTGGATTAATTGATAATAATATTATAAAAATAATATTTTAAACCAATTTAAAATATAATTTAATACAATAAATAAATTAGATGAAAAATATACTTTGAATTTAAATTCATAATTGTATCACTTTTCATTAAAAAATTGAAACTTTACAAAAAAATACCAAAATTTCATCTACTAATAATTTTTATATTCCTATTTCTAATTTAATGATTATATTGAAATATTATATATATATAAATGTTCCAAAAACATTATATAAATTGTGTTCTCCATTAAAATGCGATAATCAAGCCTTTATAAAATTTTAGATTTTTATGCAAAATATTTTTTTTATTATATTATGTCTATAAAATCCATTGGACGAATATAAAAAAAATTTATTTATTATAAATAGAATATATATTACATCAATATCACTGAAAAATTGTAATTAATTCAATTTATTTATAAAAAACACATATTTCAGCAAAAAAATAAAAATAAATCCTTTTATTCAATTAGTTATTATATTTTCATTTCTAATTAACTGATAAGCGACGACTTCATAATAGGATTTTCTAAAACAAAAATTATCATAATTTTTTTAATACTATTTATATCCACTAATTTAATAGCTAGGTTATATATTATTATATTAAATTGAAATATTTTGGTAATATATTACTTTACAGGAAAACTCAGTCTTATATGTTGCGCAAGCCATTGATGAAATTCAATGTTTCTAGTAACACAAGATAATATATATTTTCCATTTTGAGAATGAAAAAAATTATGTTGTGTGTGTTGCACGATCAAATTAATTTTTCATATAACACAATCCAAGAAAAGTTCTTTAATATAAAATAAACTTTTTTTATGTTGTGTGAAATGAAAAATATCAAAAAAAAATTATTTAAATTATATCTAATTAAATAAGACCTATTTTACATTAATATAAAATATAAAAAAATTATAATAGTTTTAAGGAAAATAAATTTCAATTTTACAAAAAATTGTACGTTTCACTATTCACTAAAAATCAATATTTTTTGAATTATCCGAAATTTTAACCCACAAGATATTTTTGATATAATAATTAAAAAAATCATTTTATAAAATTTATTTTCAAATATTTTAAGAAATTAATTGTAACATTTTTTCACAAATTGAAATAAAAACAATATTTTTAATAAAAAAATTTACAGTAGAAAATAACATTACTAAAAATTGAGTACTTATTTCTCAATAATTAATCAACAAATTAAATTATAGTTGGATCATATTACATATATTTCATAATGTTGTTATTCTTAAATATAATTTCCTCATTTATGCCTAGGTCAAAAATATCACAATTAAATAACATCAATTTTATAAAATATTTCAATTTTTTGTATGATATAATTGTTATTGATTAATGTATTATTTTAAAACCCTAGGGTGTTAAAGTAAAATTTGACGATATAACCTATAAAACCTTATATAAGAGGTATATGTACTATAAATTTATAGTTAATCTATTCATGTATACAAGATACACAGCTGTATTCATAGATCAAATGAAATGATTCTTTCGAGAATACCATATCAGTTTGTGTTAGTTGTCATATATTTTGCTATAATATTGTCCCAGAGAAATTAAATTAATGATTATTGAATAATAGTATTTGTATGCCCTTGGGAAAGGATAATTTTTCATAAAAAATTATCATGTTTTAATTCTATCATTATAAAGTATCACTCTTGGTTATTTCAATCATACATGAGGGAATATATACAGATCCATTAGAAAAAAGTAGTTTTATAAAAATAGTGTAAAATAGAGAATTTTATAGTGACCTGTAGATTTATCTTTGTGCCTACGTATTATCAACACTTTCTTAGTAATTCTTGACTATTTTCAAGTCCACTAACAAGATGAACTCAAAATGGAGTGATTTTTCTTGGTACAGAGAATGTTAAGGAATGATTTTTGGAACTTGAGAAGAGGTTGGTCAATGGACTTATATTTACAATACCATATAGTAGGGAAGTGGTTTTAATATAAAATTATTACAAAAAATATACCCTCAGTATGTTTCCTCACACAAAATTTAAATTAAATATCTTATGGATGACGTTTATTAACTAACCTTCAAAAATTATTAATACATCAAATTATTTGGAGATTGTGGTAGTTATCATGAACTAAAAAATTGGTAGAATTACATATATGGTAATAATTTTAATGTTAATATACATATCATGGATTTTTAAAATATATAATCTCATAAAAATAGTGGAATATGTGACATATGATATTGTATGACTGGATCAACGACTATGGATCCTCGGTACATTGCTAACCTAGGAAGGGAAAAATGTGTTTGATGTCATTTGTACGAATGACCATGTTATCATAACCATGAAGAGGATTTAAAAAGGCCCACTAAAAATTTAATTTTTAATGATATAAAATTATGTTATATTTTATGGTGGAAAATATATTTTGACCAAGTGATCTCTCAACCATCCATCCTTATTAAGGTCATAGAGGCATGAAAAGGGGTTGAAGAACTACAAAATTAAGTAAGGAATCTCTAAGAGATCAGACTTTATAGTAATAAAATAAAATAGTTTTGGGAAATAATATGTGTCAATTCATTATCATAACAAACAAGGTGAAATTTGATGATGGAAATAACACACTGTTCTCTACCAATCCTCTATACACAGTGATATATAATGATATAAAGTAACATTTTTTTATTGGGAATCATTATGAGCGAGATTATAGACTATATATCATGATTCTTGGTATATAATAATGTTAATGATGGATAAGATAATTATAAATGGATTATGTGACCATCACTCATACAGATATGTAAATATGAGAACATCATTATGGATGGTGTAACATGACTCCCTAAGATATCTAATGTTCATAAATCACTTTGTGTTGTAGTCGATCCCATAAAAAGACATCACATATATATTTTTTGAAAAACATTTTCTCCTTAAATCACATATCCAATATAAATATAAGTGAAGTGGTAGGGATACATGTAATAGAACTCCCCATTTCAAATAATCTAAATCTAGGATTCACAAAGTGATTTTTGATATGTCTTCAGCAAAGATTGTAGATAGGTTTTATCTATATAACTACTTTTCAACCATAGATAAATTGTCAATGTGAAAGGACCATATAAACTATATATGGTATAATAAGTTCCTATTTAATGGATTTCTAGGTAATTTCGTATCATTAACTTCATTTGGTAGATTTCACATATGAAAATAATTTCCACTCCTGAATTCAAATGAAATAATTTGTGGCAGCATTTTGGATGGGGTAAAAATACTCAAACATATTGGGATGATATTGGTGAGGGAAAATTGGTAGGTCCTAGTATTTTTTATTAATTACAAGGAATCATCAACATACAAAATGAAAAACGAAATTAGAATGAAGTATACAGAAGTGTGGTTGCATAGCGATTCAATATTCCATCCCACCCTCACACTATTGTTTTATACTAGATTTGTAATGAATATTAAAAATATAATAATAAATTTTTCTTCATGATTTATTCAATAAATTTATGTTTATCACTGTTAAAAATGGGTAATTATATATATTTTGATATTTTCATTGATGGTGGAGGTGATTTGGAGGCCCGAATATCATCCCTAAAAATATAGGCCAAATTACATTGCATCCAAAGGACATCTGTCCACTATTTTTATCATTTAAAAAATTACATGCATCCATATGGGATGAAATATTTTGGTCCTACCCAAAACAATCATGGGATACAAATAATATTAAAATATAGAATCTGAATTCATCCATCTGGTGGCCCATTCGAACCATTCTATCTAGAGGACAAAATCTACCCAAATTCAAAAGTGTGTTTTGTCCTTTTGACCATATCTCCCAAAACCTTTGTCTAATGGACTCCATAGTAGAAATGGTGATTTCTATGATGTTGAAAAACAACTAGTATCTTTTTGTGAAGTTTTGATATGGATTTTGACAATTCCAAAACCGAGACACAAGTGGTATATCAGAAACATGGGGCCCAAAACCATGACCCATCATGGATCCAAAAAGGAACCATGGGAACATTATTTGTAATGTAAATAAAGAAGTGAATATCTTCTATTTTGAAGTTCTATAAGTGTATTCTCCTCATCCTAGATGTTTTGGAGGCCCCTATCCTCAACGAGTAATCAATAATGAAGAAGGAGTTCCACATGAGCTTCTTCTTCCTCTCGATGTCGAGCTAAACGGTGGGCGTTGGTTGTGAGGAGACTACACTCATTTCAAGGGAGTTATGATTCATATTTTAGCTACTGATTTGGATTAATTTGTGTGTGAAACATTTCTTTCTATGTATCATATATAATTACACATTGTAATTCTGGTTTTGATGCATGTGATTGAGATACCCTTAATTTTTAAACGACCGATGTAAGGTTTTGAGGGCCTGGCTTGTGTTGTTTGGATTGGGAAGCTGTAGAATCCTTATAATACCCAACTTCCTGAGATATCAATATGATCTGGACTATCTTATTCCATTAATATGTTCTGGACCTTTTCAATGTGATAGTTACATCATGGTTTGGTTCTTTAATCATTGAAATAAAAGCTTATGAATTAATTTGGACCCAAATTATTTCACCTAAGAAATTACATCAATACTAAATGGATATATATGAAAGATGATCTTGAAATGTGTGTATGGAAATAAAAATGAATCCTTTTATCTCATATTTTTTCAAAATCCATTTGGTTTCTCAACATTTAAACTTTTAATTATGTCATTTCATCGTAAGAATATTTTCAAAACCACCCCTATTTTAGAACTTGTTTTTAAAAGAAGACACTCTAAACCCTCTAACGCTACTTGGTAGATTACATATGGTCTTAACTAGACTACAAAGAAACCATAAAATCATAATCTGTTTGATGTGTAATGACAAAGAGGTCAAATTTTGGTAGCGTTGTCGAGGATCATTTTTGTTTTTAGTTCTTTTTTTTGAATTATTTTTTAAATTTTCTGAATATTTATTTCTTTTATCTTATTCCATTACCTATATCTTTGTGTTATAATTTATTTATTCTATAGTTTCTCTTCATGATGTGTTCTAATTTGAGAGATTTTCCACCTTTAGAACCCAAACCAGATAGAATCGTACATCAGTGACCCCGAGACGCATAGGAGAACCCTTTGAAAGATAGAAGACAACAATAATCTTCTTGATCCTTAATCTTCTTCTTTAGGAACATACATGAAAACTGAAATAAACTTTTATAACATTTTTTAAAACAATAGAACACTAATATAACTAACATCACCTGATGTAGATATCCAACCCACACACATTCAATTACAAGGCGAGGCACATGACTTTTGAACTAACATCCGGTCTAATTCATCTATTACCATGATTCCATGGGCTTCCTGGATAGGATCCACATAAGCAATTAACATAATTTCTTAATGGTTTATCTACTTTAAAACCTACTAATGTGGATTAAGAACAATTAAATTTAAGAGAATTACCTTTCTCATCAGAATATACTTCAAACGATTGGCATTACTATTTCAATTAACAAATAAGAGGTTGGGATGACTTGAATCGACTTTTTATTGAAAAATATTTCACATCCTCTTGAACTAAAACAATAATGAAGGAAATATGTGTTATAAGACAATCTCAAGGAGAAACACCTCTGGAATAATTGGAACACTTTAAAAGATTATGTTCAATCGTTCTACACCTCCAAATAAGTGATCAAATTTTAATTTTGTATTTTAATGAAGGTTTAATTCTTATTGATGAAAATATGATTGATTTAGCTTCAAGTGGTTCACTAGTTGATAAAACCCAAATTCCTGAAAGGACCCTAATTGAGAACATGGAACAGAACACTCAAAAATTTGGTTCAAGGTCCAATGTACCAATTTAAAATGTCCATGAGGTGCAAAGTACTGAATTCGAGAGGAAGGTGGACATGATGTTCGAAGAGGTAATTACACTTATTTGACAACATTCTCATTCAAAATGGAAATCCCAACCTCATCCTCACATCCATTGTGGTATATGTTATTCTGCCACCCACTACTCTGATCAATGACACCAACTAAGAGAAACTTCTGAGGGTTGTGAGGTAATCTTTCCAGGCCACCCCTATAGCCAACCCTTTAGGCAGGAACCATACTATCTAACCAATCTAGGCTGGAAATACAACCAATCCTATAGGCAATGGGTATTCAAAGAAACCTCCACATCCATGGAACCAACTGAGGTAGATTAGTCTACCACCACCACCCAGAAATCCTCAACCACAACAAAGGCCTTACTAACTAACCCTCCCAAACCCAAGACTATCCTAGAAGATATGATTTAAAAAATGGCTTCCAAGAATCTCCCATTCCAACACACCAACCAAAATACCATACAAGACCTCAAAACCCAATTAGGCCCACTAGCTAACTCGGTGGGGGAAAATTCAATGTCATAGGTCGGGTAAACTACCCCCTCAACCAGTAGTTAACCGTAGGGATAAATGAAATGTTAGATACATCATAATTAGTAGTGTAAATTATCTTCAATGCTAAATGGGCCCTCCAAAAGAGTCATCCCCTCCTGAGGAAACAACCATCCCAACCACTGGTAAAAATTATCTAACAGAAGGACATCCTTGTCCGGATAGAATTCCTTCCAAATGTAAGAGTTTGAATATTGATGAGTAACCTATCCCAACTAATCCATATCCATTTCCCCAAAAATCCATCCAACCTAGAAAACAAAAGGAAAATGAAATTGAAAATGAAATATTAGAAACATTCACAATATTTCTGGTTAACATTCCTTCGATTGATGTCGTGAAGAAAATTACAAGATACTCCATGTTTTTAAAGGAGATGTGTACACACCGATGTAGAATTTGAGGTTATGAGAAGGTAAGAATGGGGAGGAACATATAAGCATCGATAGACCCATCACTTCCTACCATGTGAAATGATCCTGGGACATTCTCGATTTTATGACCTAAAAGGGAGTATTCATTTTCCAATGCCACTATTGAGTCAGGTTCATCTATAAATATGATGCATCACTATATTTAATCTACATTTCATGTTTGGGAACTGAATCCCACTAGACTTTTTGATCAAATGGCCAACCGTAATAATGCACACTAATCTGGTGTATTGGAGGTTGTTGTTGTGAGGCTTAAAATTTTAATTTTTTAACAGATTTTTATGTGCTAAAAATGGAAGATAATAGGATGAATGGACATTACCCAATTATATTGGATATAACTTTCTTTAAAACCACCAAATCCATAATTAATGTCCATAATGGTACATTATCTATGGAATTTTGTGGTCACATAGTCCATTTCAAAATCCATGAATCCATAAAGCACCCATCAGAAAATCATTCCTCTCTCTCTATTAATTCAATTTATGTACCCCCTTCCCCTGAAAAAACTACTTTTCTATCCCCTTATCCCCTCTCTAATTTTTCTGATTTATTGAAATTTTATGTAATAAATCACGTATTGATTGGTTTAGTGGTCTTGAAATGTTTCATGCATGTTTATTAATTGATAATATCTTGAACACTGAGGATACAATATAAATCAATGATACTACTAAGCTTATAAAATATCATTTTTCTTCTGATGATGATACCATTGAGAAGTTAGATGTGATCAGTGACCTCTCAATTTCACACACACTCCCATAAATCCATAATCCGCCTAAATGGGAACTTAAAAAACTGCCTCAAGATTTAAAAAATTCATACCATAAGAATGGAAACAAGTTGTATGTCTTCATTTCTAGTTTACTCCCTCTTGAGCATGAATTGAGACTGATTGAACTATTGAGGGAATATAAACAATCGTTGGGGTGGACATTAGGTGACATTCTTGGTATTAGACCACCAATTTTTAGACATCATATTTTATTAAATAATGAGGAAAAACCAGTGTGGTAGGTACAATGTCGACTGAACCCAAACCTCCTAGAAGTTGTGAAAAAGGAGGTAACAAAATTATTGTCTACTAGAATCATTTACCCCATCTCTAACAACCAATGGGTCAGTCCCATTCAAGTGGTTCCTAAAAAAAATAAGCTTACATTAATAAAAAAATAAATCAATTAATTGGTTCTAACTCGTGTTTAGAATAATTATCGTATCTGCATAGACTATCACCGACTAAACCAACACACTAAGAAGGACCATTTCCCATTTTCATTCAATGACCAAATTTTAGAGAGGCTAGTAGGTAAGTCACACTATTGTTTCGTTGATGGGTGTTATGGATAAATTCAGATCCATATTTCCCCTGAGGACTAGGAAAAGATGAACTTCACTTCCCCCTTTGGGACATTTTCCTATAGAAGGATGCCATTTTGTCCATGAAATTCTTCGAGTACTTTCCAATGATATATAGTTAATATTTTTTTATATTTCATGGAGAATTGTATGGATTATTTCATGAATGATTTCACTATTTATAGCTCCTATTTTGATGAATTTTTGAGTAGTTTAGATCAAGTCCTACATTGCTGTATTCAAATAATATTCTATTAAATTATGAGAAATGTCATTTTATGGTGAGAAAAGGTATAGTTTTTGGACATGACATTTCTGGGGAAGGTATCCAAGTAGATAAATCAAAAGTGGATGTCATTTCTTCCATACCATTCCCCAAAATGGTATGGGATGTATGGTATTTCTAAGGTCATGCTGGATTTTACCGTTGTTTCATTCATAATTTACTAAAATTGAACTTACCCTCTCCCGATTACTCTAAAAAAAGAAATTTTTTTCGGTAAAGAATGTGAGGAATCATTTAATATGTTAAAATAGGGTCTCAAGTCATCCCCAGTAATCTAACTACCTCAGGGGAATTCACCATTCGAGCTCATGTGTGATGCCTCTAACTATGCAGTTGGGGAATTCTTGTTAGAAAGGGTTGATCGAGCCCCAAATGTCATTGCATATGCCTCACGTACATTGGACCCTACCCAAGGACACTACACCACAACAGAAAAATAATTTCATTCTATTTTTTTCCTTGGATAAATTTAGGTGATATATTTTAGGGTATAAAGTCATTGTGTTCCCAGACCATGCAACCCTCTGGTATCTCCTTAAGAAAATAGAATCCAAACCATGCCTCATTCGCCTTATGTTACTTCTATAAGAATTCAATTTAGAAATTAGGGATAAGAAAAGGAGCAGAGAATGTGGTGGATGGATATATCAGTAGGATTAAACCATCCTCAGACATTAACTCATCCCCCTATATTCACATATATGAAATGTTTCCTAAAGGGAAAGTGTAATTATTGCAAGATGTTATACCTTGGTATGCTGAAATTGTAAATTATTTGGTAGCATCTTGAATTCCTGACGATTTCAAAAAAAAAACAAGTCTGACCATCTAAGACATGAGTCTCATTGGTACATTTGGGATGACCCCTACCTCTGGCGCACATGTAGTGTTCATGTACATAGGCGTTGTGTCCCCCATAGAAATTTTTTGTCCATCCTTAGATTTTTTCACACTCTTGCTTGCATGGGACACTATTTTCCCCAACAAACTACTCACAAAATCTTTGATTCTGGTCTTTTTGGGACAAATTTTTTTTGGAATCCAATATTATTTGTAAATCTTATCCTCTTTGTCAAAGAATGGTTAATGTATCTAAATGAAATTAAATGCCACACCAACCATTTCTCCTTCATGAAATTTTTTATGTTTGGGGTATTAAATTTATGGGGTCATTTCCAAATTCCTTTGGAACGTTGTACATTATTCTTACAGTTTATTATGTGTCAAAATGGGTAGAGGCATGAGCCCTGAGGACTAATAATTTTATGGTAGTTGTAGAAATTTTGAGAACCCAAATATTCTATAGGTTTGTCTTACCTAGGTTTATCATCAGTGACCATGGTCCTCACTTCTGCAACAGAAAAATGAAATCGTTTTGGTTCTGTACGGGGTCGGTCATAGAGTATCTACTGCATATCATCCACAGAACAATGGTAATGCTGAGGTTTCAAATAGAGAGGTAGAACATATTCTTGAAAAATGTTTTATCCGAATAGAAAAGATTAGAGTCTTGTAATTGATGATTCATTATGGGCCTACCATACTACATTGAAAACTATCATTAGAATGTCACCCTATCATCTTGTGTTTGGAAAGAGTTGTCACTTGCCTGTTGAGATTGAGCATCAGGCCTACTGGGACATTAAACAAAGAAAATCTAATCATTTTGGTGTAGGAGCATAAAGGAAGCTGCAAGTTCATGAGATGGAGGAAATGAGAAGAGATGCATATGAGAACTCTAAGATTTATAAGTAGCGTACTAGGGTAGCCCATGACTATCTCATCCTTCATCATCAGTTCCACATTGGATAGAAGGTCCTCCTTTATAATTCAAGGTTGAAGTTGCATCTAGATAAGCTTCGTTCCCGATATTTTGGTCTATACACTGTTATTAATGTATATTAATTTGGTGCTGTTCTGGTTAAAAATAAAGAAACCCATAAAGACTTCACTATCAATGGGTAGTGGCTGATGCACTTCCCTGAAGCCCTTCCTAAGTTCCCAATAGAGGAACTCCATGTTCATGAATCAAAATACCTGTTAATGACACTAGGATTTATCCTTCATTCTCACATTCTCAATTATTATAGTTAGGAAAATACATATTCTATGTTTGGTTGGATGGGTACATTCCTTGGTTAGTTTTGAATTATCATCTTCTTTCTTTATTCTTCTCTCTTTCTCCTTCTTTATGGTATTTTCACTTTTCCCCATTCTTCTAGGTTTATTAGGATTTTCATCATATTTCTTATTTCTTCTCTTTTTTACCTTCTATATATTATTTTCAGTTTTCATATATTTATGGGGTTATTATAATTTTAATATTATTTCTTCTTTGTTATCTTTTCACCTACTTTATGGTATTTTTACTCCCCCATTATGGTCACCAAATCATGGATCTTAATGAAAATTCATGTTGAAATTTTTGATTCCATGTCGATTTAACATTTCATAAAAAAACTTGTCTTTATTTTTGATTAAATTTTTGTATGAATTTAACATCAGGGTGTGATTTTTAGTTAATTTTATTTCTATCAATGATATAAATGGTTGTAGCACTGTGAAACATTTGAGATGATAGATGCCCCTTCTGTGAGTACTTTCTGGCAAAACCCTATCACTAATATCTCCACACATTTTTGCACCAAACCACAAAGTGTTAATATTTCTGACATAATATAACGTAAATATATGATATGTTAATATTTTTCTTATTTAAATGATATTTTCATACGTTTGTTCTTTATCCGATCTATTTTATTACTATACGTGATTGACCTATGCCTGTGTACCTAATATTTTATTGTTGTACACCCTAAAAAATTTGTTCTATCTTGGTAGGTCAAAAACCACTCCGCCTAAACCTTTTATCTTATTATAACTATTGCAATTAGTGTTATTAGGAGATCAAACATGGGTTGAGAGATGAGTTTGAGATTTGTTCCAAATGAAACTTAAAAAAACCCAAAATAATAAATGATGGCAATGATAAAATGTGCAACAAATGGGGATATCTAGATCAGGAGATTATGGTTTGAATTCTTCTAATGAATAAGTGAGTGGGTCTTTAAATGTTATTCCCAAGGTTGTAGGGAAGGTTCAGTGATGAAAAATCATTTAATGAAGAATAATATAGAAATAACTAATATTTATTGAATAGAACGTGGAAATGTAGTACCCTCGGTTTTAGGTATGTGGCCTTTGTTTATGCATTTTTATGCGTTTAAACTGCATGGGAAGAATTTTGAAGAGGTTGGGTGAGTTTGGAATGGTTTTGGATGTGTTTGGGGGCCTTTAAAGGTGGAATGATTTGGGCACAGTTAGTGGAAAATGTGCAGGTTCATTAGGAAACCGTGCAGGGGAGATAGTAGGCTTCGCATGGCCTGCGTATAGTTTTCCAAATCATGTGAGAAAACCGTGCATACCCTAGCTCTCGAGGCAGCAGTTTGGACATGGTTAGCACAAGTTTTTCAAAAACATGATGGCTAACTGTGTGACCACTTAAAATAGGGTTATAAGGTCCGGCTCACTAGATATTAACCTATTTCACCCCAAACATCCTCACACTTTGGAATCACTTGTTATTTTCGGTTCTCAAAGGTTGGAGGGGCTCTCCCACTCGATTTGGAAGTTTTTTGAAGAGGTTTCTTGGTGTATTAAAGGTGGTTTCTCACGGGTACGTCTCCCCTCTTGGTTTACTTATGTTTTCCTATAGATCCACATCTCTATCTTTCTTGATTTTCTAGATATACACCTATGGTGTGTAGATCTAGGGTTTTGGTTTCCTTGGATGATTATTTTATAGCTTATGGATGTTAGGGAAAGGGATCTAGAGACGTTTTAGTGGTGCCTTCACAAGATTTGAGGTGCGATTGTTCGTGGTTCGATTAATCGGAAACCGTAAAGGTAGGAAGCTTCTCTCTCGACTCCACCTGGTTAGATATAATAGTTTTGGTAACATTTAATTTTATTCTTGAAATTATTTGTGTTTTGATGTGAGATATTGGTTAGAAATCCCTTAGGGGATGTTTTGGGGATTTTGGGGAAAAAAGTGTTTTATGGTGAAATGTTATTCTTGTGGATTTTAAAATTTGGATTTTCAAATGGGATGATATGGTTGATTTGTGAAATTTTTTTATTGGAATGGATTTCAATAAAAGGGTTGTTTTATTGAAATATTTTTTAGCATATAAAAATGGTTTCCAATAAATGTGGAAATGGTTGATTGCATGTGGTTGTGACCTTGGTGGGCTATATGCTTGGCATTGGCTTGTTTTGATATTTTTGTGGAAGTGGTGAGAAGTACCACTATAAAAAGGGGATAGAGAGTAGAAAGAATGGAAATCATCAAAGGATAAGTGGATTTGAAGAGCCATTAGGTGTGAATGGGTGAACGGGTTGGATGGAAGCTCCACCATTTGGTTGTTTGGTTTTTTTGGTTTTGTTGTGCAATTCATTGCAAGATGGAAGTTGTTGTGATAACCGGTAAATGATGAAATAGTTTGTGACATGTTTGATTTGGCTTTCCCATGGTTTCTTATTTTGGGTGTGATGGATTGGTAAGGGCATGTATGTGAAATGGAAATGTTTTCACTCGTGACTATTATATATAAATTGTTTTATATAATGTGCTAACAAGTTTATCCTAGTGGTGTGTGTAGGGACATCATTATGGGAAATCCCACTGATTTTTAGTAATCACCCCCTGCTTTAGAACTATGGTGTCTTTGCATATGTCTTATACCGTGATTTGGGAAAAGGTAAGTCATCACCCTCCTTTAGTGGAGCATTGTGATCCCTTGGTGGAGCTTTGAGCTTGGAGTTTGGAGTGGAGCTTGGAGCTTAGAGCTTGGCGTGGAGTTGTGGTGGTGGCATGGCTTATGGTGTTTGGTTGTTCAGCATCCACAGTGTACTCAGATGTTGTATGGAAAGGTCTCATGGTATTGGTTTTGATTTGTGTTTGTGGAATAACTTGGTTGTCTGTTGGGAATGCATGGTTGGGTAATTTAATTGACATGCATCATATAGTGGCTATTTGTGGATGGTTTGGTTTGTCATGACTTAAGGGAAAATCGTTCCCCAACATGATCCTGAATCCATCAGCATTCATTTACTTCCATTGGAGTCTTGGGAACGTCTCTTAATTCCAAGTATCCCTCACCCCCTCCTCATGCTAATGAGGTAGGGGAGGGGTGTTACATGTTGTATCCTTTTGTTCGGTCCTTTGGAGTTGATCTTCGTATTTGGTGTTGACATTAGTTGTGTTTCGTTCCTTGAGTCGGGATGGTAGCAAGGTGTAGGAATGTCAGAACATGGAATGTATAGAATAAAAGGATGTAGCTAACCATTTTATACTGAAAATCATGTAACGAGGGATTTGGGTACATAAGTGTTTTGGAGACACTTATAGGCATTGGAAATCTCACTATCATGGGTGTAGCCAATGAGATGAGCATGGCATGCACTGTATAAATGACTTCCCACTAGGGTGCATATTTTATTGCGGCATAATGATCTATAGGATGAATTGAGAAATGGATTTTTTGTGAAAATGTAATGTGAATAAATTTGATATTTTGAAAATGGTATGATTTTCAAAATGGTGAAACATGGGAAATGTGAACTTTTGGAAAGCCTTGTTGTGAAAGTATTGTGTAACGTGATTTGAAATGGGATTTCATTATATCTACGAAAGTGGGATTCATGGATGATTGTTTTTCATTTATTGATATGGCATCGGATAGGCATCATAGAGACCAACTAGAGGAGGCTTTTGGGAATGTGGTAGCACCTGAGCCTCAGGTGAAACAACAGCTAGTGCAAATCATAGTGCAAGCTTTCCAAGCTGTTGAAAGTGGAAACAAAATGGATGAACCAAGGCATGTGGATCATGCTGTTCAGTTTCAAGAGCATAATCAACCCATCTTCAGCGGTGATTTAGAGCCAGAGAGGGCAAATGCATGGTTAAATAGAATGAACAATATCTTCATGTTCATGGGAACTTTAGTAGAGTTAAAAGTAAATTTTTCCACGTATATGTTGGATGATCTTTCCCTTCAGTGGTGGGAGTTGGTAGTCCAAGCTGGTAAGGACCAAGGTATGATGTGGGAAGGCTTTGAGGAATTTTTTAACAAAAAATTCTAACTGCATACGTTCAGAATCCAACATACATCTGATTTCATCAGTTTGAAGCATGAGCTTATGTCTGTGAGAGATTATGTAGCTAAGTTTATGAACATAGTGTGGTTGGAACCTAGGGTGGGTGCTAGCACTTCGTTGAAGGAAAAGATCTTTGAAGTGGGATTAAGGTAAGAAATCAGATCATAGATAGTGGTGCATTTTATAGATGATTACACAAAGATGGTAAATAGAGCCTCGGTGGCTGAGCAGGATCTGTTTGGTGCTCTGGGCGGAGGAAGAATGGAGGTAACCATGGGGATTAGTGGAATCTCAAATGTTGGGTTCATGCAGAAGAGGGAAACATATTCCTAGGGTAGGATTATGGCATATAATCTGACAACAGGATCGGTAAATCTTCCTCTGAAGCCCCAAAGCAAGCAGAGATTTTTTCAGTGTGGTTCTACAAGCCACATCAAGTGGGATTTTACAGCACAACCACGAGCATGTCATAATTGAAAGAAGATGGGTCATCTGCAGTGTTATTGTTGGAATGCTCCAAGGTCAAGTCTGCATGACACTCCTCCGGGATCGCAGACGTCATATGCTTCGACGGGATGAGGACAGCAACGCACCCCTCGTCAGCAGAGTAAAGTAGGTCCTGGTGATTTTTGGAATACCACAACACCTCAACAGAGTAATAAAGAGAAGGTTGTGACAAGTAGACATGTGTTCCGAGCTGAGTAGGCTATGGTGGATGATTAGTCTAGACCATCCACAGTGATAGGTAATATTATTTTAAATTATTCCTTGTTGAAAGTTCTTTTTGACATGGGTGCTTCACACACTTTTATTGCTGCACATATGGTTGATTTTCTAGGTTTAAGGATAGAAATGATTCCCTCAGTTTTGAAAATTCAAACTCCTCTGGGTCGAAAAGAGTGTCAATCCATATTGTGTAGATAATGTTGTATCATTGTGGGTGAGGTTGAGATAGTGTGGAATTTTTCAATGCCTGAGATGGATGGGTATGATGTAATCTAGGGAAATGATTGGTTGGTGGCGTTTAAGGACCGCATCGACTGAACAGTGGAATTTGCGACACACGATGGCATTAGACATGTCTTTAGAGGAGAGAAGCATGAAAGGTAGGGTTCAAAATGTTTTTTGGCTCCATCAGTGGGTACGTTATCATATCAATTGGAGGTGTTGTCATTAGAATAAGTATAGGGTGTTGAGTAGAGTGTTACTCCAGCAGTGGTGGAACAATTCATGAATGTTTATCCTGAAGACTTCTCTGGGTTACCTCCCGTAAGAGAAGTGGTGTTTATGATTGATATTCTTCTAGGGACTAGTCCTATCTCACTTCCGTCTTACCATATGGCACCAGATACATTTCGGAAATTGAAAATTTAGTTAGGAGAGTTATAAAACCAATGGTTTATCCGGCCTAACACATCACCATGGGCAGTGCCGGTGTTGTTTGTGAAAAAGGCGGATAGAACATTGAGGCTATGTGTTGATTATCAATGTCATAACCAAGTTACGATAAAAAATAGATATCAACTTCCACGGATTGATGATTTATTCGACCAGTTGAGGGGATCCTATTGGTTCTCCATGATCGACCTGAGGTCGGGATATCATCACTTGCTGGTGATAATGGAGGATATTCCTATAACAACTTTTATATTGAGATAAAACCATTATGAATATGTCGTTATACCCTTTGGTTTAACGAATGTTCAATCGTTGTTTATGGAAATGATGAATCAGATATTTCAGAGATATCTGGATTCATTTGTGGAGGTGTTTGTAGATGATATTCTGGAGTATTCAAAGACTAGGGTAGAGCATGAAAATCACTTGGTGATAGTGCTGGGGATCTAGAGGGATCATCGGTTGTATGAAAAATTTTCCATATGTTACTTTTGGATACAAGAAGTTCATTTTCTTGGCCATGTGATTTCTGAAAGGGGAGTTTTAGTGGATCCAAAAAAGTTAGAGGCTTCTGTCTCGTGGAAACCGCCATAGAATGTGTTTTAGATGCGGATATTTCTTGGTTTATCTGGGTATTATCGGCATTTTGTTCATGATTTTTCACATTTTCCTTCACCGATGACAGCTTTGACAAGAAAGATTGTTTCATTTCAACGGAATGAACAGTGTTAACAGTGTTTCGAAGAGCTAAAGGGTCATCTTACATCAGTAGAAATCTTGGTTTTTCCATAATCCGAAAAAGGGTATGTTGTGTATTGTGTTGCATCGGGATCCGGGTTGTGGTGTGTTCTCATGCAAGAGAATCATGTGGTTGAATATGTCTCACGGCAGTTGAGAGTGCATGTGAAAATCTACCCAACTCATTATTTGGAGTTGGCAGTAGTGGTCCATGATTTGAATGTATGGCGTCATTATCTCTTCGGTGAGAAATTCACAGTATATACATATCATAAGAGCATGAAGCACATTTTATCAAAAAGAGATTTGAACTCGAGGAAAAGGAGATGGATGGAATATGTCCAGATGTCTGATTTTGACTTAATGTACACACTGGGTAAGAGAAATTTGGTGGCAGATTTATTAAGTAGAAATTCATATGCTCAGGAGGTGAAACATGCATCAGACTTGTGGCAGTTGATGTCAGTTATAGCTGATATGTAGTTGGAATGTGTGGACCAGGGTGATAGAGTGGTCTTCTTTCTATTTTTGTTGATTCTCGACTTCGTTGGCCTCGTTATGGAGGCACAAATATTTGATTCCGAGTGTGTCACCATGGGGTCGGGACTTAATGGTGGGGAGACCATTGAGGGTAGACAATTGAATGGAGATTCAGTTTTGTGTTTTCTGAATCGTATTGTTGTACCAGTTTCTGATCTGGAGGATCTTCTTAGAGCGTTTCATCATTCCAGGAGGATTGTTCATCTTGGAATTCAGAAAATGTATAAAGATTTGAAATGACAGTTCTTGTTGGCTGGTATGAAAATAAGTGTGGCAGAGTTTGTTTCGAGATGCTTGACTTGTCAGCAGGTCAAGGCAGAGCATCAGAGGCCAGTAATAATGTTGTAGAAATTACCAATCCCTGTTTGGAAGTGGGAGCATATAGTGATGGATTTTGTTACAGGTCTCCTAAGAGCGGTCAGAAAAAACGATTCCATTTTTGTGATAGTGTATTTTCTAACGAAGTCGGACAATTTCATTCCAATTCTTGAATCTCATACCGTGGAGGATCTGTCCAAAATCTATATCCGGGAGTTGGTAAAGAGGCACATTGTTCTAGTTTCGATTGTATCAGATAGAGATCAATGGTTTACATCTCATTTCTGGAAATCCTTACATCAATCCCTTGTAACACAGTTGATGATGAGTATGGCGTATCACCCTCAGATGAATGGTCAATTCAAGAGGATGATTCAAACTTCGGAGGATATGTTGTGGGCTTGTTTCAAAGTTTTTATTGGCTCGTGGGAGGAGCACTAGTCATTGGTTGAGTTCTCATACAATAACTGTAACAACCAGAGATTTTATAAGATATACTCTTTTTAATTTCTTTCTTATCGTCTGTTGTATGCTACACCCAGATTATCTTGTACAATATGCAACACCGTATTAGCTTGCAGTATAAGAAACACTATTCTTTGTTCTTGTTACACACAATTTAAAGTTCACAACATTGAGTGTATATATATATATGTATATATATATATATGTATATATATATATATATTCAATGTATAAATGAAATAAGGTTGGATTATGTTATACAAAATAACAAAGGAGTCTTTCACTACATGCAACCCAGACTTGGCTTGCATTATAGGCAATTGCGACCTTCCTCAATAGCGTGTGTTGTACGCAATACCAGGTTTCACTAAACAGGGATATATTGTTATTATATTATTATGAACTAGACATTATGAATAGTATTAACTAAATATTTATTTTTATAACATTATTATTAATCTTACACATTTTCTAGAACATGTTAAGAGAACAAAATAAATTTTTCGGGTAAAATAAGTATTCTTCAAAAAATGCAGTTTTACCGCTTTTTGATGGAGCACCCACATTAAATCTATATTTTGACATGTTTATAAGTTCAATTTGACAAAATAAAATTATTTTTTGGAATCAAGATATAAAAATTTACTTTGGATATATTTTTGATACTTTTCCGATAACATTCATGTTTTCATGAATAGTAAAAATATGCTAATTTTTAGTTAAAAACATCTTTTTTCATTGAGATAATTTATATGGTTAAATTATAATATTTAATTTTTTTTAAACTAAAAATAGAATATATCTTTACCATTTAATATAATGTATTTCATTAGCATTGATTTTACATTGAATTCTTAGGTTAAATCAATTAAATATTTTGCAATGTTTTAAACAAAAACCCATTTTATTTCAACAACAGGATTAATTTTAATTTAATTTATGCTACTTTTGTGTATTAAATTTGGAAAAATGGATTCCATATATTGAATCAGTGGATCCAAATAATGTTAATAATCTACTTTTTATTTTTGGGAATTATGAATAGTAACTATAGTAAATTTTATTTACCATAGTTAAATGTAAATCAGGAAATTAAGGGTAAATATAAGATTATAAAATTACCCTAACACCTGCCGAAATTCTATTGGATGACTGAAATTTGATCCATATCACATAAGGGTTGGAATATATTCATTGTATGGACATCCTTCCTTGAAAAAAAGTTAATTATTATTAAAACCAATAAAAGTGACAACATGTCACTCTCTTAAATCATAAAAGTATATTAATTTTAATTTAGTGATAAACTTCATTAAACTTCAAACATGAATAGTCTTCAGAAATCTAATGAAATTATCTACATCATATGAATTCATTTATAATTTTTATGGATTAAATAATTATCATTAATTGTGACACAATAGTGATGAAGAAATTGTTTATATAGTGAAAAATCAAGAATATAGTTTTTATTAAACTAATAGTGACAATAAAAGTCACCACAAACCTGACCAAAACTTATGGGTCATGTCAATGTAATCCATAATCGTCTAATGGAACAATATTTGACCATTCAGAGCCTTATAAAAGCGATTATGACACTTATAATATTTTATTTTAAATGATTCCAAAGTTGTCACCTTCATAATTTATGAAGATAACAATTTTCATGTAGTTATTTTAAGATTATAAATTCTAGTAAAATTATTATTATAAAATATTATATATTTATCTTCATTAGAGGATTTTATTTTTATTTTTTATGTAACAAATAATTATAATCAATAATTAAACAAAAATGTTTTAGTAATTATTTTATTAAGAGATTACCAAATAAATGGTTTTAAAAATATTAAAATAAATATTATATGAACTATTTAATGTACTCCACTAATTTTATAGCATACTATGACCTTTTAGGAATCTATTAAATATTTTATTTTGAGTATATACTTTGTGTGAATTTAATTTAAATTCAAATAAATGAATAGTGTCAAAATTGACACTATTGTTATTTTATAAAAATAAAATACTATTAAATTGTTTAAAAATCACAAAAATATTTAAAAATTATAAATTGAAATTTATATAGTCTAAAATGTCATAAATTATCTAATTGTGGATAATTCACAACACATAATTAATTATATATAATAATTTAATTTTTAGAATCTTATTGCCACAAATAAAATTTAATAGATTAAATAAGGATAAATCAAGTTGATAATGTTTAACATAAATTCCATACATGTCTAAATTTTATTGGTTGATGAGATCACAACCTTATCTCATCTAATATTATAATTGAGTCATTTTTTGGAGGTTTTTATGTGGGGTTTGAATTTATATTGAACTAATATTTTTGAGGATTCCAAAGGTGCCCCTCTCCTCCATTATAAAAGGGAACCTCCTCCCTCTCTTCCTCACATAATTTGGAGCCTCGAATCTCTTCCAAACCCTTAAAATATCCCTTATGAACTTCTATAGAAACATTCTAAAGGACATTTTCTTCTTCAAAGACCAATATTAGTACCCTAAGAGGAGGTTTCAAAGAGGCGCTTCAAAGAAGAGGTAATGTCCGTTACCGATTATTTCAACAATAATTTTTATTCTAATTATTCTTCTTTAGTTGTTTCATTATAAAGTAATAACATCACTATAACTCATATAATGATATATTATTATAAATATGAAACAAACTTATTTCACTTTCTATCCATCCTACAGAAAACGAAATCACCGCCCGTGCGTACGTACGTAATACAGTCTCCACGCCGTTGTGTAATCTGTTTTCGAACACCACCTTACATGGATGGGTATAATGGTGTAAATAAATAACTATATATGATTATTGTAAATTTATATTTATTCTGAAATATTATACATACACTTTAATACAGTTCCACGATCATGGGAATGATATCATCGCTCGTGCGTACGTACGGACTACCGTCTCCACGACGCGATGAGATTCATTCTCAATGTTAACCATTTATGAATTATTATAAAGTATATATAATAAGTAATCATGAAATATATGATATAATAATGATACTCGATTTATGTATATATAGATATATATGTATGTCATCTACCTAATTCCCTTCAATTCAATAAGGAAACGAAAACAGCGTTCATGCGTACATACGGTCTACCGTTTCCATGAACGGTGTATTTCATTCCTTTTATCGATATATAATATATAAGTATATATAAATCATGTTTTACATTCTGGAATTATGTAAATCATGATATATCGAATAATATCAAGAATTACATGTCAAATCACATGCGATAAATGAAATGATTTTACCCAAAACGCTGCTTTAACATTGAATTTAAAAATAACAGGTAATATAAAGTCATAAGTGGAACATATATGATATCATAACAATGAATATGATTTATTAATAAGTCAATAAAATTTTTTAAATCATTATACAGGAGGCTCGGATCCATACGAAGCATATTGGACCTAAGGTAAGGGATAATTTTGCAAATCTCATTTTTATCTAAGATTGCTTATTTGTATGTATTTAATGGGGTTATTTCTATCATCCATGTCCATGATTTATAAAAGTGTTTTCATGTATGTTTAATTTCCTTTTTACCCATTTTTTACTTTTACTACATGGTATGTAAGGAATATTTCTTTTGATTACGTTATGAGGTACTTTTTTGACTTTTTCGGAAAAAGTACGAGAAGAATGTTTTTTAACTTATACGGCATGAGCGGATTTTTACGGTTTTATAAATCGTTTTTTTTATAAAGCATACTCCACAGGATTTCATGATTATTTTCAACAAAACCCTTTTCTTTCAAAATTTCATGGCATTTTGTAAAAGGAAATTATTTTGAAGAAGAAAGGATATTTTCCTCAAGAATTCATTTCAAGTGTTTTATCAAAACAATTTTCCATCTAAGATGACATTATTGTATATGTGTATGTTTCAAGTATAATGCCTCTATGATTTACAAGGTTTCACTTTTTATTATGAAATGATATCCATTTTTTTTATATTGATTATGAGATGATGGGATGATGTTTATGAAACCCATTTTATTCATTGGGTTATTATGAATGATATATGTTTAATTTGTGGAACAAGTACGAATGATTTCATTATGAGATGGGTGGGACCTATATCTCTCTCCAATGCATTGGGTAATGATTTATATCTCATGATATAGACATGGCTGGAATGGTATATTAATCTGGTTCAGTGTTACAGGACTGAAATGAGTAGTGAACTCGATTCAGAAAGGGACTTTTTCCGCTAAGATGTTCTTGGCAGCAATGTCTTGGATACTATGGAAATCATAACATCTGCTGAATGGCTGCCACAATTACATGTTTTATTCCCATTATATTTTATCATGATTGATGTTCCATTATGATATATGCCTTACGTACTTCCATGATTTATTTCTTTTCTCAAGATTTTGATGATTAAATTTCATGTTCAAGTTTTTGCTTTCAGATGTTTGTGGATTGTTTTATGTTCACTATGTTTTCCCTTACTGAGCATTTGAGCTCACCCTTTTTATGTTTTATTTTCCCCAAGATATGTGGAAAGGTTTTAGGTAAGTAAAAAAATTGAAGATATTTATGGGAGATGTTGAGGATCTTTCACCAATATTAGAAGATTATGTTCCAAGTTTCCAAAGGCACTAAACTATTACGGTCCTTGTGTGTCTGTTTTTGTTATGTATTAAGTATTCTGAAAAAGTAATTTAATGTCCATGTACGTCAAGATTCAGGTATCTACAGTTGGTATTAGTGGAATGGTTTAGTCAACATTTGGAAACTAGGATGCAAAAACGTTATTGAGATCCCTAGATATATTTCTATGGTATGTCTAGGGATGTCCCTAAGGATAAGTATACGTATAGGATATAGTCCTAGAACTATGGTAACGATCTTAGAATTTAACTTAAGATGTTAGATATTGAGGTTACTCCCATGTTACTAAGTTTTTTTCCCTAGCATTACTTTTTCCTCTCAAAATATTCTTTTTGGGTATTAGAAAATGGAAGGAAACATGCAGATTTACGATAATGGAAGATATGACGGAAAATGGAATGATATTCTTCCTGAGCAACCAAATGAACCATGATTTGGAAGTCAAAAAATCGTTATCATGTCTAATCAGTAGTCTCATAATATGATCAATAATCTCAGCTTTGTTAAGTTTCCCAACATAGATAATAAGAGAAAGATGGAGTTTCATGATGATCATATAGGAAAGAAAGATCAATTTCCCTCATGTGAATCATGTGGGAAGAGGCATCAGGTATATTGTTTCAAAGGAACTGGAATATGCTTTGGGTGTGGAAAAGAAGGACACAAAGTCATTAAGTGCAAAGGAAAAGGTTCAGTTAACACCATGGACAAGGATAATGGTATTTCTACGACATCAACAATGATTAGAAGTTTTAAATGTGGAATGTATGGGCATTATGCAAACCAATGCCCTAAGGGAAAATCTCACGAAGAGAATCAACATGGACACATGGGTAGTTTTTATGTGGATGATGATGAAGAGACTACAAATGAAATATGAGATGAAAGAAATGATGAAGCTCAGCTAGTGTTTTAAGAAGTTAGTGGAAGGATTGTATGTTTATAAAGAATAATGTGTGGTACTATGGAATAAAGAATCATCTAATGATTGTTGCACTACTGTTTTTCCTATATTATTAGAAATTATATGTTGAA
Source organism: Viscum album (assembly GCA_963277665.1). Taxonomy (NCBI): domain Eukaryota; kingdom Viridiplantae; phylum Streptophyta; class Magnoliopsida; order Santalales; family Viscaceae; genus Viscum; species Viscum album. Next base: position 535,242,791 of record OY728129.1, read on the forward strand.
TGGTACCTTTAACCATGGAAGGTTATTCAAATATTTTTGAAATGTAGATGATATGCGCATAATTAAGGGATAAAAATATAATGAGATGTTTGATTGTATTCATGAGCTCAAGACTTATATAAGGACAAAGTGATATCATGGATAGGGTATATTGAATTTTTGGGATTTTGGTATGTGCAAATAGTTACCTTTTTACAGCATTCATGTTTTCACTATGGTTCTATGGTAATTTATTTTTCTGGAGAATACATGACTAAGGTATTTATGTGTTTGGAATGTAACCAACAGGTTATATCTTATGATATAGTGGGATAAATGCTTGTATTCCCATTATTGGTAGATAACCTTTCTAGTAATTGTTTTCCTTATACTATGAGCATGGACAAAAGTATTTTGGATAATCCAAAAGATTGGAATTGTTTATGTTGGACGTTAGACAATATTGTTTAAGGCTAGAACATTTTTTCAATATTATTGATGGAATGTTATAATGGTGTAGTTTTAGAAAAAAGGACAACCTGTAGGACATGCGACAACCCATCGTGTCAGACAAGGCTGTGGGAATCGAACCCAAAACCGATGTGCGACAAGCCTTTATCGCCTACCACTGGCCTACATGAAGTCCCGGTTTAGTAGAAACTAGTTTTATTATATTAAGCAGTATGATATATGAATTATAAGTCCATTTTAGGAACCATATATGATTAATCTCACTACAGATGGACTTATGTATTTATGATAAATTTTTCTAACATTTTGTTTGAGATAGATGGAATGACCCATTATTTTATCACATGATCTGCTAACACTTCAAGAATGACAAATTCAACTTCATTTCATTAAGAGATGAAGTGGAAATTGTCGAAGGAACGACCGACGGTGAGACTGTACCGAAATCATGAATGTATTTCATCTAATTCCAATTTCATCAACATTAGGGAAATGATCTTGAAAACCAAAAATGTTGTCCTAGTGCCCTTATATATGATGAATCAGATGGTACCTTAGATCATCGCAGATCTATGGCATTGTGATTGTTGGATTTTTCAAAGCCATGTTCTCTACCACTCTCCCTCAGAACATGATGATTAGATTTCTCTTCCATATCCATATTTTCACCTATATTCTCCTATATGAAAACCCAGTGATTAGTTAATTTTGGGTAATCATTACGTTTCATACATTAGTTTTTAAAATTATGATTTTTTAGTCCTTTTTAAGATGTGGGTTTCAATAAATAGTAAATGATTTATAACCTCGACGAATTTTGAGGGCGAAATTAATTTTAAGGGGGGTAGAATGTAACAACCAGAGATTATATAAGATATATTCTTTTTAATTTCATTCATATCATCTATTTTACGCTACACAAATATTATCGTGTACTATACGCAACACCGTATTAGCCTGCAGTATACGCAACACTATTCATGGATCTTGTTACACACAATTTCATTTTCGCAACACTGAGTGTATATATATATGTATATATATACATATATATATTCAATGTATAAATGAAATATGGCTGGATTATGTTATAAAAAACAACAAAGGATTCTTTCACTACCATCAACCCTGACATAGCTTGCATTAAACGCAATCGCGACCATTCTCGATAGCGTGTATTGTACCCAATAATCGGTTTCACTAAACAGTGATATATTGTTATTATATTATTTTGGACTAGCTGTTATGAATAGTACTAACTACATTTTGAATTTTATAACATTATTATTCATCATACAAATTTTCTAGAACATGTTTAGATAACAATATAAATTTTTCGGGTAAAATATGTATTTTTAAAAAAATGCAGTTTTGCCGCCTTTTGATGGCGCACCCACATTAAATCTAGTTTTTGAAACGTTTATAAGATCAATTTGAAAAAATAAAATTCTTCTTTGGATTCAGGATAAAAAAATTTACTTTGGATAAATTTTTGATACTTTTCTGATAACTTTCATGTTTTGATGAATAGTAAAAATATGCTAATTTTTAAATAAAAACATCTTTTTTCATTTAGATAATTTATATGGATAAATTATAATATTTAATGGTTTTAAAGTATAAATAGAAATATAGTTTTACTATTTAATATAATTCATGTCATTATCATTTATTTTACATTTAATTCGTAGGTTAAATCAATTCAATCTTTTGCAATGTTTTAAACAAAAACCCGTTTTCTTTCAACAACGGGATTAATTTTAATTTAATTTCTGCAACTTTTGTGTATTGAATTTGGAAAATTTTATTCCATATATGGATTCAGTGGTTCCAAATTTTTTTAATAAGCTACTTTTTGTTTTTGGGCATTATGAATAGTAACTACGGTAAATTTTATTTACCATAGTCAAAGGTAAATCGGGTAATTAAGGGTAAATATAAGATTATAAAATTACCCTAACACCTACTAAATTTCTATTGGATGACTAAAAGTTGACCCATATCACATAAGGGTTGGAATAGATTCATTTTATGGACTTGTTTCCTCGAAAATAATTTAATTATTATTAAAACCAAGGAAAGTGACAACATGTCATTCTCTTAAATCTTATAACTATATTAATTATAATTTACTGATAAAATTCATGAAACTTCAAACATGAATAGTCTCCAGAAAGCTAATAAAATTATCTACATCATATGAAATTATTTATAAATTTTAGGGATTAAATAATTATCATTAATTGTGACACAATAGTGATGCAGAAATTGTTTATCTAGTAAAAAATAAAGAATACAATTTTTATTAAACTAATAGTGACCATAAAAGGCACAAACACCCTGGAAAAAAATTATTGTTCATGTAACTATGAACCATAATCGTCCAATGGTAGAATATTTTACCTTTTTGAGCCTTATAAAAACCATTATGACACTTCTAATATTTTATTTCAAATGATTCCAAAGTTGTCAACTTCATAATTTAATAAGGATAATAATTTACATGTTGTAATTTTAAGATTATAAATTAGAGTAAAATTATTATTATAAAATCATTGATATATAACTTCAAAAAAGAATTTTATCTTTAATTTTTATGAAAATAATTTCTATATTGAATAATTATACAAAAATGTTGTACTAATTATTTTATTAATAGATATACTAAATAAATGGTTTTAAAAATATTAAAATAAATATTATATGAAATATTTAATGAACTCCAATAATTTTATATATTACTATGACATGTTAGGAACCTATTAAATATTTTAGTTTGAATATATCCTTTGTTTTGATTTAATATAAATTCAAATAAATGAATAGTGTCACAATTTACACTATTGTTATTTTATAAAAATAACATATTATTAAATTGTTTAAAAATCACAAAAATATTTACAAATTATAAATTGAAATTTATATAGTCTATAATGTCATAAAATATCTAATTATTGATAATTCATAGCACATAAGTAATTTTTTATAACAATTTAAAATTTATAATCTTATTACCACAAATAAAATTTAATAGATTAAATAACGATAAATCAAGTTGATAATGTTTAAAATAAATTCCAAAAATGTCTAAATTTTATTTTTTTATGAGATTAAAACCCTATCTCATCTAATATTTTAATTGAGTCATTTTTGGGGGGTTTCTATGTGGGGTTTAAATTTATATTAAACTAATATTTTTGAGGATTCCAAAGGCGCCCCTCTCCTCGCTTATAAAAGGGAACCTCCTCCCTCTCTTCCTCACATAATTTCGAGCCTTAAAGTTCGGAAAACCGCTGCCAATTTCCCTTATAATATTACCTAGAAACATTCTAGAGGTCCTGGTCTTCTTCAAAGACCAATTTTAGTACCCTAAGAAGTGGTTTCAAAGAGGCGCTTCAAAGAAGAGGTAATGTCCGTTACCGATTCTTTCAACGTCATTTCTTCTTCTTCTTCATCTTCTTTAGTTGTTTCATTATAATGTAATAAAATAAGTATCACTCATATACTGATATATTATTATAAATATGAAACAACCCTATTTCATCTCCTATCTATCATACGGAAAACGAAATCACTGCACGTGCGTACGTACGGAATACCGTCTCCACGCTGTGGTGTAATCAATTCTCGACCACCACCTTACTTGGATGGGTATAATGGTGTAAATAAATAGCTATATATGATTATTTTAATGTGATATTGACTCTGAAATATTATACATACACTTCAATACAATTCCATGATCATGATAATGATATCATCGCTCGTGCGTACGTACGGAATACCGTCTCCATGATGCGATGAGATTCATTCTCCATGTTAACCATTCATGAATGATTATAAAGTATATATAATAAGTAATCATGAAATATATGAGATAATAAGGATACTATATTTATGTATATATATATATCTGTATGTCATCTACCTAATTCAATTCAATTCAATAAGTAAACAAAAACAACGTCCATTCGTACGTACGGTCTACCGTTTCCATGAACGATGTATTTCATTCCTTTTATTGATATATAATATATATGTATAGATAAATCATGTTTTACATTCTGGAATAATGTAAATCAGGATTTATGTAATAATATCAAGAATGACATGTCGAAACACATACGATAAATGAAATTATTTTACCCAAAACACTGCTTTAACATGGAATTTACAAAAGAACAGGTAATATAAAGTCATAAGTGGAACATATATGATACCATAACAATGAATATGATTATGTAATAAGTCAATGAAATTATTTAAATCATTATACAGGATGTTTGGATCCATACAAAGCATATCAGATCTAAGGTAAGGGATAATTTTGCAAATTTCATTTTTATCTGAGATTGCTTATTCGTAAGTATTTACTAGGGTTATTTCTATAATCCATGTCCATGTTTTATAAAAGTGTTTTCATGTATTATTAATGTCCTTTTTACCCATTTTTAACTTTTACTACATGGTATGTAAGGAATCTTTCTTTTGTTTACATTACGACGAACGTTTTTTACTTTTTCAACAAAATTACGAGAAGAATGTTTTTTTAACTTATACGGAATGAATGGATTTTTACGGTTTTATAACTCATTATTTTCATAAAGATTACTCCACAAGATTGAATAATTATTTTCAACAAAACCCATTTCTTTGAAAATTGAATGGAATTTTGTAAAAAGAAAATGATTTTGAAGAAGAGAGGATATTTTCCTCAAGAATTCATTTCAAGTGTTTTATCAAAACCAATTTTTCCATCTAAGATGACATTATTTCATAAGTGTATGTTTCATGTATAATTCCTCTATGATTTAAATGGTTTCAATTTTTATTATGAAATGATATCCATTTCTTTTATATGGATTATTTGATGATGGGATGATGTTTATGAAACCCATTTTATTCGTTGGGTTATTATGAACGATGTATGTTTATTTTGTGGCACAAGTAAGAATGATTTCATTATGAGATGGGTGGGACCTATATCTCCCTCCAATGCATTGTTTAATGATTTATATCTCATGAGATAGACATGGATAGAATGGTAAGTAAATCCGGTTCATTGTTACAAAACTGAAATGAGGAGTGAAGTCGATTCAGAAAGGGACTTTGTCCACTAAGATGGTCATGGTAGAAATTCCTTGGCTACTATGGAAATCATAACATGTGCTTAATGGTTTCCACAATTAAATTTTTTATTCCCATTATATTTTATCATTATTTATGTTCCATTATGATATATTCCTTATGTACTTCCATGATTTATGTCTTTGCTCATGATTTTGATGTTTAAATTTCATGTTTATGTTTTTTCTTTCAAATGTTTATGGATTGTTTTATGTTCCCTAAGTTTTCCCTTACTGAGCATATGAGATCACAGTTTTTATGTTTTATTTTCCCCAGGATATAAGGAATGGTTTTAGGTAAGAAAAAAAGCGAAGATCGTTATGGGAGATGTTGAGGATCTTTCAACAAGATTGGAAGATTATGTTCTAGGATTACAAAGGCAGTAAACTATTATGGTCCTTGTGTGTCTGTTTTTGTAATGTATTAAGTATTCCACAAAAGTAATGTTATTTCCATGTACATCAAGCTTTGGGTCTCTATAATAACAGTTTTCAGGCATCCATACAGATGGCTCTATTTGAAGCGTTGTATGGGCTTCCATGTTGTTCTCTACTTTGTTGGGTGAAAACGGTTGAGTCCTCGATGGTTGGACCGAGCCTTGTCCATGAGACTACAAAGAAGATCAAGTTGATCAGAAAAAGAACGGAGACGACTCAAAGTTGTCAGAAATCATATACAGATCATCTTTGATAGCAGTTTTCATTCTAGGTGAGTGATCATGTGTTCTTGAGGATCTCTCATAGGATGGGACATCATCGGTTTTGGAAGTAGGTAAAGTTATCTACGTGGTATGATGGACCTTTTCGGATTATTGCACAGGTTGGTGAGGAGGCTTATCATTTGGATCTACCACCAAGGTTCAATATGGTGCTCAATGTGTTTCATGTCTTGCAATTGAAAAAGTATCAGCTAGATCGTGACCATGTGATTCGATGGGAACATGTTGAGCTTGAACCAGATGCTTTATTGGTGCATGTTCAGGTGCGGGTTTTGGATTGGAAATATAAAGTCTTGCATGGTAAAATCATCAGTTTAGTTCAGGTTATGTGACAACACAGTAAGATTCAAGAGGAGACTTGGGAGCGGGAGAAAGAGGTGGTCGATCAATGGCCCGAGTTCTTTCGGCAAAGGGCGGGTTCACTACATTCTAAGGACATAAATTTCAACAGTGGGGAGAATGTAGTACCCTCGATTTGAGTTATGTGGCCTTTTTTATGCATTCTTATGTGTTTAATGTTAATGGGATGAGTTGGGAAGATGTTGGGAGAGTTTGGAATGGGTTTTGATGAGTTTGGAGGCATTTAAAGGGGTGCAAGGTTTGAACATGATTAGTGGAAACTGTGCGGGTTCTCTAGGAAACTGTGTAGGGGATATAGTAGGCTTCACATGTTCTGGGAACGGTATTCCAAACCATGTGAGGCAACCGTGCGGACCCTGGCTCTCGAGGTAGTAGTGTGCGCAGGGTTAGCGCATAGTTTTCCAAACCGTGCGAGCTAACCGTGCAACCACATAAAAATTAGGTTATAAGTTCCGGGCTCCCTAGGTCGTAGCATATTTCACCCCAAACTTCATCCCACTCATGAAATACTTGGTATTTTTCTTTCTCAAAGGTTGGAGGGGCTCTCCAACTCGATTTGGAAGCGTTTTGAAGAGTTTTCTTGGCGGATTGAAGGTGGTTCCTCCCGGGTAAGTCTTTCCTCATGGTTTCCTTGTGTTTTCCTATATATCTACAAACCTATATTTCTTTTTTTCTAGATCTACACTTTTGTTGTGTAGATATATGTTTTTTTCCTTGGATGATGATTTTAATGCTTATGGATATTAGGGAAAGGGATCTTGGGAGGTTTTGGTGGTGCGTTCGCCGGATTTGAGGTGTGATTGTTCGTGGTTCGATTTCTCGAGAACCCTAAAGGTAGGTGGATTCTCTATCGACTACACATGGTTAGAGCTAATGGCTTTGGTTAAAATTAATTTTTTGTGCTTCTAATTAATTCTTTTCTGATGTGTGATATTGGTTAGATATCCCATGGGTAATGTTTTGGGGATTTTTGGGAAAAAGAGGGTTTTATGGTGAAATGTTATTCTTGGGGATTTTAAAATAGATATTTTAAAATGGGATTATATGGTTGATTTGTGAAAATGATTATTTGTAATGGTTTTCAATAAAAGGGGTGTTTTATTTAAATGTTGTTTGGCCTTGAAAATTGGGATTCAATAAATGGGTGATTTATTGAAGTGGATTGATACGCAATGGAATTGGTTGATTTCATGTGGTTGTGTCCTTGGTTGGTTATATTCTATAAATTGGATTGTTTTGAATGTTGTGTGGAAGTGGCGAGATGTAACAATATAAAAAGGTTTGGAGAGTGGACGTAAGGGCCACCATCAAAGGATAATTGGACGGGAAGAGCCACTAGGTGTGAATGGGTGAAAGGGTTGGACAGACGCTCTCCCATTCGGTTGTGGTCAAGAAGTACCACTAGGTGTGAATGGGTGAACAAGTTGGATGGAATCTCCACCGTTTAGTTGTGGTCGGGAGGAACCACTAGGTGTGAATGGGTAACAGGTTGGATAGAAGCTCCGTCGTTTGATTGTTTGGTTGTTTTGGTTGTTTTGTTGTGCATTGCTTTTCAAGATAGATGTTGTTGTGCTCCTGGGTAAATGATGAAATAGTTTTTGGCATCTTTTCTTTGGGTTTCCCTTTGATGATTACTTTGGGTGTGATGGCTTGGTAAGGGCATGTTTGGCTTCTGGAAATGTTTTCACTTGTGACTATTTTATATAAATTATTTTATATAATGTGCTAACTGTTTTATCCTAGTGGCGTGTATAGGGAAGTCATTTGGAGAAAACCCATAGAGTTTTAGTACTCACACCCTACTTTGGTACTATGGTGTCTTTGAGGATGTCGTGTACGGTGACGTGGGAAATGGTAATGCATCACCCTCTTTTAGTGGAGCATTGTGATCCCTTGATGGAGCTTGAAGCATGGTGTGGAGCTGTGGTGGTGTCCTGGATTATGTTGTTTGGTTGTTTAGATTTCGCAGTGTACTCTGATGTTGTGTGGGCATATCTCATTGTATTGGTTTTGAGTTGTGTTTGTGGAACAACATTGATGTATTCGGGGAATGCATGGTTTGGTAATTGAATTGACATGCATCATATAGTGGCTATTAGTGGATGGTTTGGTTGGTCTTGACATAAGGGAAAATCCTTCCCCAACTTGATCCTGAAGCCCTCGGCATTCATTGCCAGCCTTTGGCATCTAGGGAACGTCGATTAAGGGCAAGTAGCCCTCACTGCCTCTTCAATCCAATGAGGTAGGGGTGGGGTGTTACAGGAAATAATAGCATGGAATGGTTTTCACACACACACATGGAGAGTTAGTGGAATGGCTGATTTTTAATTCCATTCACAATTTGGTTTCTTAAATCTTTTTTAATTTCATTGTGATAAGATTTATGAGACATATTTTTCCATTTTCATTATGAAGAACTCCTTAGTGTAGTTCGTTGATTGACCACGTTACTTTAATGAATGAATATTTATTAAAATGTTAAATCTTTATGATGTTGGGAATATATACATGCATCATTTATTTTGATATGTTAATTTTTCTAGGAGTGAAAATGTTTAGGTATGGGGGTGGTGATTTGTACATTCCTAGGTCAGTTAGTAATTTTCATCTTCTTTCTTCTTTCTTCTATTTTTATCCTTCATTATTTTATTTTCACTTTTCAACCTCCTTTTGGGTTCATTAGTATTTTCAAAATATTTTTTCATAATTCTCTTTTTCTCCTTATTTATGGTATTTTTACTCCCCCCCTTATAGTCACTAAATCATGGATCTAACTGAAAATGCATGTTGATATTTTTTATTCCATGTTGATTTAACATTTGATAAAAAAACATGTGTTTGTTTTGGATTGAATGTTATTATGAATTTAACATCAGGGAGTGATTAATAGTTAATTGGTTTTCTGCCATTAATATAAATGGTTGTATCACTATAAAACATTGGAGATTATTAATTCCCATTGTGTGAGTAGTTTTTGGAAAAAATATGTCACAAATATATCCACACATTTTTTCACCAAACCCCAAAGTGTGAATATTTATTACTCAATATAATTTAAATATATGTTATGATAATATTTTTCATCTTTGAATGATATTTCTATACATTCATTCCTTATCTGATCTGTTTCATTACTATACAAGATTGACCTATGCTTTTGTACCTAATGTATGACTATTGTACGCCCTTAAAAAATGGGTTGTGTCTTGGTCATTTCAAAAACAACTCCTCCTCAATCTTTGATCTTCTTATAACTATTTCAATTAGTGTTGCGAGGAGATCAAATAAGGGTTGAGAGATGAGTGTGAGATTTTTTTTTCAAATAAATCTTAAAAAAACAAAAATAATAAATTATTGGAGTGATGAAATGTGCAACATATGGTGATATCTCGGTCCGGAGATGGATATTTTACTTCTGGGAAGGCTTAAGTGAGGGGGTCTTGAAATATGATTACAAAGGATGTAGGGCTTGTTCAGTGAAAAAAAATCATTTAATGCTGAATAATATTAAAATAACTTATATTTATTGGACAGAAAGTGAGAAGAATATCATTGAATTGTTTGCACACACAGTTATGGAGAGTTAGTGGAATGGTTTACTTTTGAATTCCTTACTCAATTTGGTTTCATGAATCTCTTTGAATTTATTTATGATATGATTTATGGGACATCTTTTTATATTTTCTATTGGATGAACTCCTTAGTGTGGTTCATTCATTGGCCACATTACTTTAATGATTTAAAAGTTACTCAAATGTGAAATCTTCATGATGTTGGGAATATATACATGCATCATTTTTTTGATATGTGACATTCCTTAGGAGTGAAAATGTTTTGTTATGGGGGGATATTGGGTACATTCCTAGTTTAGATATGAATTTTCATCTTCTTTCTTCTTTCTTCTCTTTTTCACCTTATTTATGGTATGTTGTCTTTTCCCATATTTCTAGGTTTATTAGGATTTTCATCATCTTTTTTCATTTTTCTATTTTTCTCCTACTTTATGGTATTTTTACTTCCCTCCATATGGACAAAAAATCACGGAACTTACTAAAAATGCATTCTGAAATTTTTTATTTCATTTTGATTTAACATTTGATAAAAAAACATGTTTTTGTTTTGGATTGAATGTTTGTATGAATTTAACATCAGTGGTGGTATTTAGTGAATCGGTTTTCTGTTAATGATATAAGTGGTTGTATCACCGTGAAACATTAGAGAGGATTGATTCCCCTTGTGTGATTTGTTTTTGGAGAAACTATGTAACTAATATCTCCACACATTTTTGCACCAAACCATAAAGTGTAAATATTTCTTATTTAATATATGGTAAATATTTGTTAGGTTAATATATTCTATCTTTAAATGATATTTCCATATGTTCATTCCTTCTCTAATATATTTCATTACTATACCATATTGACTTATGCATGTGTATCTAATGTCCGACTATTGTACGCCCTGAAAATGGGTTGTGTCATGGGCTGGACAAACACCACTCCTCCTCAACCTTTTAAATTGTTATAACTATTGCAATTAGTTTTGTGATGAGATCAAACATGGGTTGATAGATGAGTTTGAGATTTTTTCCAAATGCAACAAAAAAACAAATATAACAAATGAGTGGAGTGATGATATGTGATTCATATGACTATATCTTGGTCAGGAGCTTATGGATTGACTTCTGGGAATGATTATGTGAGTGGGTCATGAAATATGATTGCAAAAGATGTACGGAAGGTTCAGTACAAAATCATTTAATGGTAAATAATATTAAAATAACATATATTTAATGGACAGAATGTTTAAGGAATGGCATGGAATGGTTTTAAAACACACACATGGAGAGTTAGTGGAATGGTTGACTTCTGAATTCCTTGCTCAATATGGTCTCCGGAATATCTTTGAATCACATTGTGATATGATTTATGAGATATCTTTTAACATTTTCATTAGGAAGAACTCCTTAGTGTGGTTCATGCATTTATCACATTACATTAATGAATTAAAATTTCCTCAAATCATAAATCTTTATGATGTTTGGAATATATACATGAATCATTTTTTTGATATGCTACTTTTCCCAAGATTGCAAATGTTTAGGTGTGGGGGTGATGATGGGTAAATTATTGGGTTATAAATTTTCATCTTTGATCTTATTTCTTCTTTTATTTTCCTTCTTTTTGGTATTTTCACTTTTCCCCATCATTCTGGGTTTATTAGTATTCTCATTGTTTGTCTTCTTTCTTCTCTTTTTCTCCTTCTTTATGGTATGTTTACTCCCTAGACATGGTCAAAAAATGATGGAACTTATTATAATAACATATTAATTTTTTTGATTCCATATTTATTTAACATTTCATAAAAAACATGTATTTGTTTTGGATGAAATGTTAGTATGAATTTAACAACAGGGATTGATTTTTAGTGAATTGGTTTTCTATCAATAATATAAATGGTTGGATCACTGTGAAACATTTGAGATGATTGATGCCCCATTTGTGAGTAGTTTTTGGGAAAGATGTGAAACTAATATCTCCAAAAAAAAATTCACCAAACCACAAAGTGTAATTATTAATTAATTAATATAAGGTAAATATATGTTCGGTTAATAATTTTCATCTTTAAATGTTATTTCTATATGTTAGTTCCCTATCCAATTTTTTCCATTATTGTACTAGATTGGACTATGCGTGTGTACCTAATGAACAATTATTGAACGCCCTAAAAATGGGTTGTGTCTTGGGCATGTAAAAAACGACTCCTCCTCAACGTTTGATCTTGTTATAACTGTTGAAATTTGTTTTCGTAAGGAGATCAAACAAGGGTTGGGAGATGGGTGTGAGATTTGTTCCAAATAAAACATCTAAAAATTAATGGGAGTGTTGAAATGTGCTTGATATGGGGATATCTAGGTCAGGGGATTATGGTTTTACTTCTGGGAATAATTAAGTGAGTGGGTCTTGAAATATGAATGCAAAGGATGTAGGGATGGTTCGGTTAAAAAAATCATTTAAAACTGAATAATGTTTAAATAAACTATATTTTTTGGATAGAAAGTGAAAAATGGGATGGTTTTCACACGCACACATGGAGAGTTATTGGAATGGATTACTTTCAAATTCTTTTCCCAATTTTGTTTCATGAATCTATGTGAATTTCATTGTGATATGACTTATGAGATCTTTTTCATTTTCATTAGGAAGAACTCCATGGTGTGGTTCGAGCATTGATCACATTTCATTAATGAATGTAAATTTCCTCAAAAGTAAAATCTTCAGGATGTTAGGAATATATACATGAATTATTTTTTGATATGTGAACTTTCCGAAGAGTTCAAATGTTTAGGTGAGGGGGTGTGATCGCATAATGATTCACTATTCAATTCCACCCTTACACTACTGTTTTAAACTACTTTTTTAATTAATATTAAAAATAAAATAATAAACGAAACTTCATTTTTAATTAAATATATTAATATTTATCACTATTAAAAAGTGTAATTATACTTGTTTTGATATTTTCATTGAAGGTGGAGGAGATTCGGAGGCCTGAATATCATCTAGAAGAAAAATGGGCCAAACTGCATGGCATCCCATGGACATTTGACCACTGTTATGAATAGTATTATACATTCGTGCATCAAAATGGGCTGAAAAATTGTGGTACTATAAAAAAATCATGGGATACAAATTCTATTAAGAAAATCAAGACTAATTTGTCCATCAGGTGTCCCATCTGAACCATTCTATCGAGGGAAAAGAATCTGCCTGAATTCAAATGTTCGTTTTGGTCTTTTAACCATATCTCCCAATCCAATTTTTCGAATGGATTCCAAATTAGACAGGGATACATTCAAAATTACTTCCAACAAAAATTATTTTTTGTTGATGCCATGATAGGTCTTTCGATTATTCCAAAACCGAGACACATGTGGTATCTCAAAAATAAGCTACACAAAACCATGTCCCATTTTGGGTATAAAAAGGCACCATGGGAACCACTTTTGTAAGTTAGAACAAGAAGAGAAACTCTGCCAATTTGACATCCTAGAGGATTATCCTTCTCATCCTTGATGTTCTAGAGGCCCCTATCCTCATAGGGTGTTCAATAATGGAGAAGGTGTTCCACCAAAGCATACCCTTCCACCCTATTCGAGCTAAACAATGAGCCTTCGTTGTGAGGGAGCTATGCACATGTCAAGGGAGTTCGAATTCTCATTTTAGCTACTGGTTTGGAGTAATTTTTGAGTGAAAATATTACTTTCTATTTCTATAAGATAATTCAATATTTTAATTCTTGTTTTGAAGATTTTTATTTAGATACTCCTAATTTCTAACTGATTGCTGTGAGGTTTTTAGTGCGTGACATGTGTACTTTAGATTGGGTAGCACAAGAATCATTTTCATACCCACCTTCTTGAAATTTTAATATGATTTTTATGCTCTTATTCCATTCATAAGTTTTGGACCCTGACAATATGATTGTTACATTAATGTTTGGTTCTTTAAGCACTGAAATAAAATCTTAGGAATTAATCATGATCCCAATTAATTTCAAACAAGGAATTACATCAAACCTAAATGAATATATATGACCAATGAATTTGAAATGTGTGTAGTGAAATCACAATGAATCGTTTTATCTCATATTTTTTCAAAATCCATTTGTTTCCCCAACTTTTGAACATTCAATTAAGTCATTTCACCCTTAAACTATTTTTAAACCCCCATATTTTAGCACTTTTTAAAAACGTACACTCTAAACCCACCTAGTAAGTTTGAAAGATGACCTAGGGTCTTTCCAAGATTGTAAAAAAACCTTAAAATCATAATTAATTTGATGTGTCATGACAGGGTGGTCAAAGTGTTGTTCTGAAAATTTCCAATGAAATCTAATGTCAAATATTTGTTTTAAGGTGTTTTTATATATATCCCCTTGGATCCATGATATTAAGTCTCAGAAGATGGGGGCAATGATCCCATGGTACACAATCCCTATCATGATTCTTGACAATTTTGGGGTTGTTTGTTATCAATTTTTTCTCCATCCACATATCTCAAAAATTGTATGATGTGTTTTATGTATCACTTTTGGGGAAGTACTTAATAGATCTATCACATTATATTAACTCGGAAGATATTTAGTTCCACCATGATCTATTATGTGATAAAAAACTAGTGTAGATCCTCAATAAAAGAAGTAATTTTTTTTTTCAATCAATATTACAGTGACACTAATATGGTACTCATAAAATTATAGTTTTTTTAAATAAAACTCCAATAGATTAAACTAAAAGATTACAATGCCTAGTTTCTTTGGATGACAATGTTTATAATACATCGAAGTGAGATTGAATTAAAACTTCATTATTTTATTATACATATGTATTTCTTAATTCATTTTGAGCTTCTAAACTATATAGGAAAAATTGAGGAAAACATAGACAAATGGGGTGATATGAAATGACTTGTAAGGAAATTAACATATATAAGGAAACATGACAATTGAATAGAATGAATGATATGATTCATAAATGATAAGGAACATGAGAAATCAAATAGATGTGTGAAATACCTAATAAAGGTGTAATAAAATCATGTAATAATTTTATTTTGGATGAAATATATAGAACTATATAAATATGATTCATGAGTAAAATCCTAGACAACAGAATGTGGTGGACAATGTCCCATAATTGATTTGGTTTACTCCCAAATACCATACATGATGCCTCATGAAAACAAAAATGGTACCCAATGCATTAGAGAACAATTTAAGAATACCAACATTAAAATATTCCTTATTTATGTGTTTGATGAAATCTAATCGGTTATGTGGCATAAACATAATAATTTCCCATAAAAGAAATTGATTTCATAATAGTGTCTCATATCCTAATCAAATGTAATTTCATAATGAAGGTATTTGATAGATGAATATAGGGAATCTGTTAAAATGTCAATGCAATAGATATTGAAAAAGGTATATATATAAGAATCATATATACAATATTTATAATAATTAAAAATCATTAATGTTTATTTTTGATGATAAATATAAATAATTTTTAAAGATTAAACACATTCTTGAGTAAAATAACCATTCCACCTTGAAAATCACTTTTGAAAAACTATAAATTGAAAAAATATTATAGAAATAGATTTCCTGGAAGATAAATTTTTAGGATTTTTATGGATTCTTCATGGGAAAGAATTTTAATTATAGAGGAACATAGAAATCATAGAGTACATAAAATGAAAAAGATTCCAAGTATCTTTTTAGTAAAGAGTTGAGATGTACCTCATTCGGAAAACAACAAGAAGAATAATAGTAAAAAAAATTAAAAGTAAAAAATTTTAAAACATAATTTTAAAAATAAATGAAAAATATGTATAATAGTTTTCATCAGATTATACAATGAATATATAGACATGGAAAATAAATGGTATTCGACCGAAGAGAGAAACGATGTGGAATATTTTGAAAAAAAACTCAATATTTTTACATAGAAAAGTGAGTATGAAAGTAATATTATTTTAATTGTTAATGAATAAAGAGAGGAGAGTCAAATGTAATTGCATTATCAGATAATTATAAATTAGTTTCAATCAATTTAAATCCATTCATAAACATTCTCAATTAAAATGATACTCAAACCTAAACCCTTACCACTTTAAGTAAATTGGAATCATTACTCCCATGAATGATGTAAATAAATTTTAACATCAAATATAATGAATCATGAATAATTTAAGATATAATATTTCAAATGTATTTATATTCTCTATATAAAACATAATGTTTCATGAAATAACAGGTTCTCAAAGTTATTTGTTTTTGGGACAAAAATCCATACCTCGAGTCCAATCTTGTTGTGTATGTCTTTTATCACCTATATTAAAAAATTATATCAACTTAATTCATTATTAATTAAATATTATATGATTTAAATTATATAATTAAACCATTTAATTTATTTATTTTAATGATATATTTCTGTATTTAATCACTTATTTTTACATCAGGTGTTTTGATGATGCTTAGTTCACTATTTAAAAATGGTATTAGTGTGTTAACCATGGTCAAATGTGAAATTTTTAGATAACATGTAGAATATAAATCCTTATATAATAATAATTTTTATACATAAATTATACTTTTAAATTTTACAATTAATTTCGATATGAAAAAATTACTATATTACAATCATGGAGATAAAACGTCTTACATGTGCATGGGTAACGTTTTCAAATTTCAATAATCATGATTGAATAAGTTAAGTGATTTTTAATCATTACAGAATGATCAAGAAATAATAAATATAATACTATTTTTTAACTATAGTTATATAATTTATTTACTTGACATGGTAATAAAAACTAATTTCATAACTTTTTCTGATGTTTTTTAGGTTCGAGCGTTTATCATTACAGTGACACGTGCCTGTGGCCCCAACTTCCCATGACCCAATGCTGTGTGGAATTCATCACTACTTCAGTGATACTTTCTCCTTGATTAAAATGGGTTAAGGGTATGGTGGTATCTTCTTCTATGGATTCCTCCTCATAATTTATCACCATGTTCGGTCATCCTTGGAGATTTGAGTCGTTGTCAATGAAACACTACCTGGTTTCATATATTTGTGGACGTCATTTAACTATGCCGCATCTATCCTGACATTACAAGGGGTATCAACAGGGTACCGACCTTCGGTCGAAGTGGATGGTTACATTAGGTATGTCTTGGCTTCTCTAGATCCTGGAGCATTGTATGACTTGTATTATTTTTCATAAGAGGGATTCTCAAGGGTATATAAACCCAAGGAATCCCATAATGGTTGCAAAGAACTTATTCCATAGGCATTTCTCCGTTTTTTTCCTCAGATTCCCATATTTTACAAGGGGTATGCGGTGTGTTTAATGTATGTTGGTGTCACGACCCGTCCTCGGGGCCCGTGTCGTGACTACCCCAAGCTCGCCTTCTATAGTCCAGTGGCTGGAGACTAGCACCAATGGCGTAAATACCTATAAAAGGGAAGACATTGACTTTTTATAAAGTAAACAAAAAAACAATGGAGTACGCACGTGAAGTAAGCACTAAGTAAAACTGGGTACAAGGTAAGTGCTGAAAAGTTAATGGGCCAGCATACAAACCCATCTAAAAGTATAGTACAACTAAAAGGAATGTACAACAGTAGTAAGTAAAACAACAACACCAAGTCGTCCTCCGGAAATCCCACCTGAATGGTGGGTATAGATAGTCTCCACAGCCCCTCAGGTCCGGTCGTCCGCTCCGTGTACATCCCGCCAAGTGGTCCACCTCTGGGTACCGCCCGACTCCACAAGCCTCCACCGTGATCAGTGTTGTCCGTCATCTTCATCCAACACAACGTTGTGCGGGCATATCCCATACAGGGGTGAGTATACGTTACATAGTAGGGACCCCGAGACCCCCAAAGGTCTCTCGGAATCCACGAAGGATAAACCACAAAGTAAAGATACAATCATGAAGTATCAACCAACATTACATAGGTATATGCCCATACATATAAATAATTCATCAATTACAAAATGGCCCCAACTCTCGAGCCCAAGCACAACCCCGTCCACCCAGGAAAACACAACCCTGTCCACACAGGTAAGCACAACCCAATCCACATAGGAAAGCAAGTCAATCACATTGATGATAATGATTGAAAACAAGACTCAGCTCACACATGTATACACATCATAACGTGAAAGAGATCATCAGATGTAGACACTGATTCATCTATGATGTCGGACCCACATTGGATACAAGACCATCTAAATTGTCGGACCCACAAAGGATACAAGACCAGCTACTCTACCGGACCCACTCAGGATACAAGTACAGAGGTCATAATGCCGGACCCACATAGTATACAAGAATAGCAGTCATCACCGTTGAACCCATAGGGGATCCCAGTATGGTTGTCATTGCTATCGAACCCACGGACGATCCAAGTACAGTCGTCCTTGCTGCCGAACCCATGGAGTATCCAAGTGCAGTCATCATCGTCGCAGTCGCAGTCAGCTCTAGGGTTCTCATACACATCATGCTCGATTTCGGGAGGGTCCGCTCCTCGTTCAATAGAGTCCATACCTCAACTGTCATGTAGTACAGTTTTGATGAATCCCAAAGTTCTGTCTCGTAAAAACAAAACCAACGAAACAGAGGGTGCGTCAATCGGACGCCTGATCTGAGAGTTATTGGATTTTCCGTCCCAGGGGCCTGGTTGGTTTTTAAGATAAAACCAATCTGACCTTACTCCAACATCATCCAAACCTCAAGTGGAGTAAGCCAAAAGATCTTTCTCAAAAAACGTATTTCAATGCATTTGACAGCACATCAAACCGACGTATGGTCCTTAAGATATAAACGTTTCCGCTCCAAGGGACCGGTTGGTTTCAGGTTCGAACCAACCCAACCATACCCAAGCATTGCCTAGACAATAAGTGTAATATACCGAAATGACCGTCTCGGTCCAAGGATTCCTTTTCAACCAATTTTGTCTCAATCGGAGGTCTGTAATTTAAGTTAGGGGAAAAATACCAAAAACGGTGCGAAGTGGGGGTTTGGGCACAGTCTGACCCAGCCCGGCGGGGCATGGCCCAGCCCGACCGGAACGAATCAGAACATGTGACCCTCCTAGCCCTGCTTGGGAAATTCTGGCTTGGCCAGCGAGCCTAGCGTGGGGCACGGCCCCCCTCTCTTCCATTGATGTTGTGCCCGGCTGGCGCCGCCGTTTCCCCTGGATCCCGCGCTGCTGCGGGATCCCACCAATGTCGCCGGGGCTTCAGCCACTGTGGGATTTTAGCGGCGGCATTCCGTGGCCCCACTTCTTTTGGCTGTTGGGGGCTTCATGGGCCAACAGAGTCGTTCTGTTGGTCCGATTTTATTCCTGTCTGCGCCTTCGGTCATCTCGGGACCTGTACATCACTACGAATGCCTCCAATCGCCATTGCGGTCCCTCTTTGTCATCACCAAATATTCATGCTCATCAAGAACATACTAGCGGTGGATTCAGACTTGTTTGTGAGTCTGTACCCACTGCGATAGTGGTTCAATCATTACCCATCAATTATAACGTCACGCTAAGGGAATAAATCACATAAAGAAATATGCAAAATCCACTTCCTCGACAATTGAAGACAAACATCGGTGATGCGGTAGACGACTTCATCGAGAATGTGTTTTTAGGAACAATCATCGGAGTGTGCCGAGGAGGGAGCGACGTCTCATCTCTTGTTGTGGAGAAAAGTATTGATGGCGTGTCGTTGTTCTTCGAGGAACCGGTGATCTTCATCATTCTTCGTCGGATGCCGGTGTTCTTCCAAAACCTCAAGAGTTCTCTTGATTGTCCCCGCATAACGAAGGATCTACCCCTTAATAAAATAATATCTTCTTCCTAATATTTTATTATACATTCAAAGTAACTCCCCGAAAAATTAAATAACCACATTAAATAAAATGTGTTGACAAAAAATTAAGGGAGAGGGAAGGTCCCCATTTATTAAAAGCATTGGTAATTAATTAAAAAGGGGTGAAAGAGGAAGGATCCTCTTTAAATTATGGGTTGATATGAATTAATGGAGTGAGGTGGAGAGATTGGCATTTATGGGGGGAGTTTACAATTAAAAGAATGGTTTTTATAGAGTTTAGAGGAAATTAAATGGTGGGGATCGTGTGGGCCCCACCTCTCAAACATCTACACTTTGGTAGTTATGTGGCTGTGTGCCCCACCGTTTACTACCCATGGTAGGGAATAACCTCCTAATAAAATAAAAATTGTTCCAAATTTTTTAATTTATTTCTTAAATGAACCACCAATAATTATATTCTCCTCCATTGCGAACACAACTTTGTTAAGGATCACGTTATGAAATTACCGGCATTGCGAGTTCATTGGTGCCCTTAGATTTTTATTCCGAGAACTGGTTCAAAAGATAGAAAAACCTGCTCATTCGTTCAATAAACGTACCTGAGCTAAACATCGAAAATTGATTTCGGGCACACTGGGACATAGAATCAAGTGCCGTCAAAAGTCACAGACTTGTAAAATTCAATAGTATTTAAATAAAATTCATTGAAATTTCTTGCTCTTTAAATTACTCCCACATCATGGCTTTGTGTCCCCGCAAATCTACAACATAAACTAGGGGAACAAATGAGGGTACTGAGCATGCATCTGAGTCTCCCGATCCCATGTTCTCTCCTAGAGGTTCCCGTGCTGCAAAAGAATGCGCACAAGAGGAATCGAATTCCCACGTATGACCGAATCCATTAGATCCTCGATCTCTACCGAGACCTCTGCAAAATGTCTCCCTGTCATCGATATTCTGCTCCCCATGGTTGATGATATGTGTCGGGTCGTGCACATATCTCCTCAGCTGAGATACATGGAAGACGTCATGAACCTTGTGCAGCTGAGGTGGAAGGGCCAGGCCGTAAGCCACCTTTCCTACTTTGCTGAGGACCTGGAATGGTCCGATGAAGCGCAAAGACAACTTGGAAACCCTGAAAGATCTCCAGAACCCACGCTGAGGTGAGACCTGTAAGAAAACATGGTCGCCACCCTCAAACTCCAATGGTCTCTACCTCCTATCAGCATAGGACTTCTGTCATCTATGTGCAGTCCTCATCTACTCTTGGATGATCTCCACCTTCTCTGTCATAGCATGAACCATCTCTGGTCAAATGAGTGGTGACTCACCAGGGTCAGTCTAGTACAGAGGTGATATGCAAGGTCGGCCGAACAGCGGCTCATATTGTGCCATCCCGAGCGTGGAGTGGTAGCAGTTGTTGTACACAAACTTTAACAAGGGTAGGTGATCCTCCCAGCTGCGACCAGAGTCAAGGTCACATGCATGAAGCATGTCCTCGAGTGTCTAAATGGTCCTCTCCGTCTGGACATCCGTCTGAGGGTGAATGGAAGTGCTCAGGCATAGCTACATCCCAAAAGCCTCATGTAACCCATTCCAAAGTCAGGACGTATAGAGAGCATCTCCATTAGAGACAATAAATGATGTCACACCAAGAATCCATATGATCTCTTGAATGTAGAGGCTTCCCAAACTCTATAGTGAGCATTTCTCTCTGATTGGTAGGATGTGGGCCGACATAGTGAGTCGGTCTATGATCACCTAGATAGTGTCGTTTCCTCTGGAAGTACGTTGGATCCCCGTCACAGAATACAAGGATATCCCATCCCACTTCAACTCTAGGACCTCTAAGGGCTGTACCAAGCCTACTGGTACCTCATTCTCTGCCTCCACTCGCTGGAAAGTGAGGCATCATGAAACAAACTCTGCTACAACCCTCTTCATACCCGGCCACCAGTACTGTTGTCTGATGTCCTGTTATATCTTCGAACTCCAGGATATACCGCTAGAGGGGAAGTGTATAACTCCCTCATCACCTCATCCCGTAGTGCAACTGGTACCATGGTACGACCCCTGAAGATGATGAAGTGCTCACCACCATCATAAAATCCATCGGGTGCTAGCCTTGCGGATATCAGAGCACATCGAGCCTCACAGTTGATGTCTCCACACTATGCCCCTCTGACCCGCTGACGAATAGGAGGAGTGACTTTAAGGGAATTTAGATAGGATTCCCCATCTCTATCCAAGAAGGATATCTGCAAATCAACTAACTACTCCATCACCTCTCCAAGTAGATGAATGCCTGATCTCATGCTAAGAGCATCACCCACCACATTCCCCTTCCCAAATGTATAGAAAATATCAATGTCATAATCCTAGGGGAACTCAACCATCGCCACTATCTCAGGCTCAGTTCCTTCTGCGAGAAAATTTAATTGAGAATCTGGTGGTCATAGTAGATTGTAAAGCGCTCGCCCATCAGATAGTGCCACCACATCTTCCGGGTGAACACCACTTCTGCTAACTCCAGGTCATTGGTAGCATAGTTATGCTCATGCTGCCTCAACTGCTGTGACCCGTAAGCGATCACTGCTCGCTCCTGCATCCGGACACACCCGATTCTGGTCTCTGATGCGTCACAGTAAACTACGTACCATACTCCCTCCTCTGGTTGCCTCAAGATGGGTGCACTGTCCAATCTCTGCCTCAGCTCCGGGATGCTCTGGTGACATCTATCTGACCAGACGAATGGTTTCCCCTTCTTCATCAAAGCTGTATGTGGAGCTACAACTCTGGAGAAGTCTAGCACAAATCTTCGATAGTACGCAGCCAGACCTAGGAAACTCCGCACCTCTATCATGCTCCTGGGTGGCTCCCAAACAAGTACCGCCTCAACCATTGTGAGATGCACTACAACTCCCGGCTCTGAGATGAAATTCCCAAAGAAGTGAACCTCGCGACGCGAGGACTAGAACTTCTAGGGCATACTATAAAGATGGTGCTCTCAGAATGAATCCAGTACAACAAAAAAGTGGTAGGCGTGCTCCTCCTCGGTGGTCGAGTAAATCAGTATGTCGTCAAAGAGGACTATGACAAACCGATCGAGGATGGGATGGAAGATCCTGTTGTTTAGACTCATGAACATTGCTGGAGCATTGGTCACACCAAACGGCAAGACCAATAACTCATAGTGTCCATTACGACACCTGTAGGACGTCTTCTGCACATCATCATCCCCAACTCGAAGCTGATGATAGCCTGACTTGAGGTTTATCTTCGAGAACCAGCGTACTCTCTGGATCTGATCAAAGAGGTCTTCAATCCTCACAAGTGGATAGTTGTTCCTCACGGTCACCTGGTTTAGGCGACGACAGTCAACACATAGTCACATGCTCCCATCCTCCTTCTTGGAAAACAGAATCGGAGAAGCCCAGGGTGAAACACTGGGTTGGATGAAACCTTTCCCCTGTAAGTCCTCCAGCTGTACCCACAGCTCACGAAGCTCAGTGGGAGCCATCCGATATGCTGGAGTATATATCAGTGATGTCCCCGGGTACATGTCTATATAGAAATTTACCTCCATGCAGGGAGGTAATCCTGGAACGTAATTAGGGAAAATGTTCACGTTCTGATCCACCACAATAGGGAAACACAAACTCCTCACATCAACTGCTCTGAGGATGAGACTAGCCAACTGATGTGTGATCAGCTGGCCTCTCCTCTTTGTAAGTCTATAATGTGCTGTGAAGGTTACCTTATCACTGGTGAAGGTGAACCTGGTACCAACCATGCGGACACACAACACCTTTCACCTAATATAGTAGACCTGAGCATGATCTGTAGAAAAATAATCCATACCCAAGATGATGTCATAAGGCATCGACTCTGCTACAAAAAAGATCTCAGCCGAAGATCTCTCCTCCTAGAGTAAGCTCACACTACCGGAACCAGTGCGTAATCGTCGAGTCTACTCTCGTAGGAGTCTCTAGCCGTAAGGATTGAGCTAACGATTCCATCAGAATCTCCGAACTCCGAACAAGGGCAGCGATAATAAAAGAATGACTCACACCTGTGTCAATAAGAACTACAACAAGGGTGGAGTAGACACAGATAGAACCTCAAATCATCTTGGGTGCGCCATGGTCGTAAGCCTTCGCTGCCTAGTGGTGACCCTGCCTCTGCCCACCAACTCCCTGTGGTTGGGGTGGACCTCCTGGGGGTGGTAGTGGTAGAGCCTCGAAGTGTCTTCCACCACCCGCTACTCGGCCAGCTCCTCTACCACGTCTTCCTGCTCCATGCAGACTGCCATAGTCGAACCTCTGTTTCTTCCAGGGAGGTCCCTCCACTATCTGTTTCTCATCTTAATGGCAGGTCGGGTAGTCACGAGCTATATTGCCATGCCCGCCGCATGCACAACACTGTCTGATCCTCATAAGGATGGCTCTTCACCATGTGCCCCGCATAGCTGAACCTGTATCCTGAGGTCGCCCACCTGATGGTCTAGTCCTCTTGGACCCCTATGTCATCTGTCGACTACCGGCTGCAGAATACTCTACTCTATGCCGTCCTGCAGTGGGTCTCACTGTTGATGGCTACTCGGTAATAAATCTCTCCACTAACAGGGCTCGCCCCAGTAGCCCCACCTGCATTGGGATGCTATGGGGAATCATCGAAGCTCTAATATCATGCCTCGGTCCCTGCTCAATGGTCCAGGCACAGAAGAATGGGTTTGGTACCATGTCTGTGGAGTAGCGTGAGAGGTCGTTAAGTCTCACTGAGTATTGGGCTACTAACATGCTGCCCTCCCACAGCTGTAGTAACTCCTGGATGCGCACTGCACAGAGGGTGGATGGAACAATGTACGAGCGGAAGAGGCTCTCGATGTCCATCCAAAGAAGAGATGCCTCATCATGCACCTGAATCATCAATCTCCACCATCTACCTGATGCTTCGTGTCGAAGACTCACGACAAGGATCACCATAAAATTTGCTTGTGTCCCTACCAGTTTGAATACTCTAATGATATCCTCCATCCAATCCTCTACTACCTGAGGATCCGTCTCTCTATGGAACCTAGGTGGCCTCTGTCCTTGAAACTCGTGCAACGCGCTCAGGCGGCATGAAATCTTCGCCGCTGGGGCTGGTAGCATCAGTGGCTCTTCGGGTAGTGGTACCACTGGTGGCTCCGCTGTAATGGGGCCATGCACTGAGGCCTCATCGCTCGGTGGGCGGGCATAACACACCTAACTAGGGACCCTGGATGGATGCCTTCATGGGGCCATCCTGAAAAGAAACAGGTGCACCACTGTCAAACAGTATACCTAGTGAGCTGACACAATGTAATTACAAAGAAAACTTTTGAAAGAAAACACACACAAAATAAGTTTTTTCGTGCACTGAGTCGGAAATCAGAGGTTAGGTTCATGGTGCATGGATACATCACCCACCGCACCAACACTGGACTCCATGGACTGATAACCACACTCAATACTCTTAACACTATTTCTTCACAGAATGGAAATATTAGAGTCCTGAGTTCTGCGGTATAACCAACTCCTCTGATACCAATTTTTCACGACCCATCCTCGGGGCCCATGTCGTGACTACCCCATACCCGCCTTCCATAGGCCAAGGGCTGGCGACTATCACCAAGGGAGTAAATGCCGATAAAAGGGAAGACATAGCCTTTTTATAATGTAAAAAAAACACAACAGAGTATGAAAGTGATGTAAACACTAAGTAAAACTAGGTTCAAGGTAGGTTCTAAAAAGTAAATGGGCCAGTATACAAACCCAACTGAAAGTAGAGTAAAACTTAAAGGAAATTACAACAGTAGTATGTAAAATATCAACATCGAGTCGTCCGTTGAAAAACCCACCTGATGGGTTGGTACAGATAGTCTCCTTAGCTCCTCGGGTTCGGTCATCCGCTCTGTGTACATCCCGCAAAGTGGTCCACCTCCGGGTACCGTGCAGAACCACAAGTCTCCACCTCGATCAATGTTTTCCATTGTCTGCATACAATAAAATGTAGTGCAGGCATAACCCATGCAGGGGTGAGAAAACATCACATAGTAGGGACCCCAAGACCCCCGATGGTCTCTTAGAATCCACGATGGATAAACCACAAAGGAAAGATACAATCATGAAGTATCAAACGACTTCACTTAGTTATACGACCACACATATAATTAAGTCATAAATTACAAAACGGCTCCAACTATTGAGCCCAAGCACAACCCAGTCCCCACAGGAAAACACAACCCAATCCACATAGGTAAGTACAACCCAATCCACACAAGAAAGCATGTCAATCACATCGATGATAATGATTGAAAACAAGACTCAGAGCACAGAAGTATACAATTCAAAAGGTGAGAGAGATGGTCATATGTAGCCACTAATTCATCTATGTTGTCAGACCCACATAGGATACAAGACCAGTAAAGCTGTAGGACCCACAAAGGATACAAGACCAGCTACTCTGCCAAACCCACTCAAGATACAAGAATAGAGGTCATACTGATGGAGCCACATATGATACAAGAATAGTAGTCATCACCATCGAACCCAAAAAGGATCCCAGTATGTTCGTCGTCACTTCCGAACCCACAGAGGATCCATGTACAGTCGTCCTCGCTGCCGAACCCACGGAGGATCCAAGTCCAGTCATCATCGTCGCAGTCGTAGTCAGCTCTAGGGTTCTCGAACAGAGCATGCTCGATTCCGTGAGGGTCCCCTCCTCAAGCAAGAGAGTCGATACATCAAATTTCACGAATCCAATAGTTTATGTATCCCAATGTTTCGTCTCGTCAAAATAAACCCAATGCGACAGACGGTGCGACAATTTGACGCCCGGTCTGAGAGTGATTGGTTTTTCCGTCCCAGGGGCCCGGTTGGATATTAAGTTAAAACCAACATAACAGTACTAAAACTATGTCCAAACCTCAGGTGGAGGAGCAAAAATAACCATCTCAAAAAAAAAGGATTTCAACACATTTGACGGCACATCAAATGGACGTCCGGTCCTTAAGATATAAGCATTTCCGCTCCAAGGGCCCTGTTGGTTTTGGGATCGAACCAACCAGCCATATCCAAATTTTTCCAAAACCTCGAGTGTAATATTAAAAAACAAATGTCTCTATGCAACGATTTTAATTCAACTGACGGTGCATCAATCGGAGGTCCGTAGCTCAAGTTATGGGAAAATGACCGAAAACAGTCCGAAGTGGGGGTCTGAACCCGGTCCGACCTGGCCCAACCCCCCTGGGTCATCCCGAATAGGGTCAACCCAACCATTGTCCGAGTCTGGCCAGGGAGGATGAGGCCTGGTCTGGTAGGGCACTACTTGGCTCAGCCTGCACGACCCGATCAGCGTGACTCGCCACAGCCTTGCCAGGGGCACGCAAGCTCGGCCAGCGGGCCGAGCGGGGGGTGCGACCCCCCTTTGTTCTTCGGATGCGGCCCTAGGCTAGCACCGGAGTTTCCCCTAGATCCCGCGTGGCCGTGGGATCCCACCTTCTCGGCCATGGCTTCAGCCGTGGCGGGCTTCTGCCGGCGGCGCGCCGGGGCGCCGCTTTTCCAAGCGGTCGGCCTGTACCGGCCGCCACCTCTAGTAGCCGGCATCACTACGCCGGTGACCCGTGCCGCCAGGGGCTTCAGCGTGCCACCAGAGTCGTTTTAGTGGTACGATTTTATTCTCATCTATGCTTGCAGTCGTCTCGGGACTCGAACATCACTATGATGGCCTCCAATCGCTATTGCAGTCTCGCTTCATTTTCGACAAATATTCCGCGCATCAAGATCAAACTAGTGGTGGATTCAGACTTGTTCATGAGTCCATACCCACCGCTTTAGTGGTATATTAATTACCCAACAATTAAAACATAATGCTGAGGGTATGAATCACATAAAAATATACAAAATACCCTACCTCCACAATTGAAGATAAATTTTGACGTCGTGGTAGACATCGTCGTGAGGAAAGGGTTCATAGGCATTGTCAGAGTGCGACGAGGAGGAATCATCATCTCCTCTCTTGTCGCGGAGAAGAGGATTGATGGCGCATCATTGTTCTTTGATGAACTGGCATTCATCGTCATTCTTCATTAGAGGCCAGCGTTCTTCCAAAACCTCAAGAGTTCTCTCGATCTTTCCCGCACAACAAAATCTCTCCACCTTAATAAAATAATAGTTTCCTACTATTATTTTACTAAACACGCAAAGTAACTCCCCCAAAAATTAAATCACCACATTAAATAAAATTTGTTGAAAAAAAATTAAGGATGGGGGAGGTAAGGTCCCCATTTATTAAAAGTGATGGAAATTAATTAAAAATGGGGGAAAGAGGACAGATCCTCATTAAATTATGGGTTTACATTAATTAATGGAGTGAGGTGGAGTTATTGGCATTTAATGGGGGAGTTACCAATTAAAAGAGGTGTTTTTAAAGTGTTTAGAGGAAATTAAATAGGGTGGATCGTGTGGGCCCCACCTCTCTAACATCCACACTTGGGTAGTTATGTTTTCATGGGACCCACCTTTTAGTACCCATGGGAGGTTATAACCTCCTTAAAAAAAATTATTCCGACAATTTTAATTTATTTCTTAAATAAACCCTCAATAATTATATTCTCCTCCATTGTGAACTCAACTACGGTAAGGATCACGTTAAGAAATTATCGGCATTATGCATTCATCGGTGCCCTAAGATTTTAATTCCAAGCACTAGTTCAAAAGAAATAAAAACCCACATGTTCGATCACTGAACGTAACCGAGAAAAAATTCAGAAATTGATTCCGGGAACACCGTGCCTCAAAATCAAGTGCCATCAGAAGCCACATAGTTGTAAAATTCCACTATATTAAAAAAATTCATTGAAATTTCCACGTCTTTACACCTGGTGATAGACCAAATTGATCACAATAATGATGAGTGTAGATCAAATAATTACAACATTGGGATGGAGAAACATGTAGGTTTACCATATGGATTGATCATAATTCCCAATAAATAAGGACCTAAGATGGAGTGTGCCAAAAGGGAAGGTTTCATATTGTGAAGGCCAATATAGAAATCAAAAAAAATGGATTAGTAATGTACACCCCAAAATGGGGAACACCATGTTTTTCCATTGGTTGGGATTTATCCTTAGGATGGATTTCTGTATAAGATATGTAGAAGATAGAGATCAAAACCCACGTAGTTCTAAGGGGTGATTTTGGGATTACACATGATTAGCTTCCCATCGCAAAAGGGGTACAATAGGTTTGATGGATATGATGTGTATGGATTATGCCTGGTTAGCTTTATAACTGATAAAAAAAGAAACAATGAGTTAAATGGAATGATATCACTAGGATGTGGTGGCCCATATAAGAAATAGGATGTATTGTGGAGTATTTGAATGGAGTTAATGTGATGAATATGATGGAACTGGCATGAAGATAGAGTTGTTGGGATTAAACCTTGGGGAGGCTTTCTATGTACACCAGTGGTTTGGAATCAATGTCCATATAGTTTTAGATGGGGTGATGAGACACCCAGGGGTAGATCATGGAAAATTGGGCACATGGATAAGGTCCTAAATGAAGTATAACCTTCAGTTTGGAGAATGATCTTCCAAAACAATTATTGAAAGAAAGATCAGAATGAGAAATGGGTGATGAAAAGGAACCTTGGGGAGGCTTCCTATGTATCCTTGTAGATGTGACTCAAAGTCCACATAGTTTGGGATATGGGTATATAATCAGTCTGTACACAAATAAAAGCAACCCAGAGACATGCCATGGGCTTCCTGTAGGGTTAGATTCCATTCTCAAGATGATCCCTCTTTGTATGAGTAGTATGGTGAAGTGTGGGGTTTATATATAGTTAGCTTCCAATGTGCATCAGAACACAACAGATATGTTTCCCAAAAAGGGAAGACATCACATTAAGAGGGAATATCACTAGAAGGGGGAACCAAGGTTTACCATTGGTTGGAATTGAACACTAGAGAGGCCTCCTATATTCCCAAAAGGGACTAAAACCCACATTGTTTGGAGTGTGCAGTTGAACATCATATAAGATGAGGGTGAGTAGACGAGAATGAGTTGCGACCAATGGATTATGGGGAATTTGGATTTTGAACCTCAGAAATGCATTCTACATAACCTATTTAGAAGAGTAGTATCAAACTCCCCAATGTTTGGTGGAGAGAAAAATGGGTCTTATCCGGGGATAGAGACCAATGTGGAACAAAAAACCTCAAATAATGGATCCAACAGATGTATCCAAAAGATGATGATGTAACATCAGGATTTTATATCTTTATAAGGGAGCAGATGAGTTTACAATTAGTTGGGATTTAACCTCGGAGAGGCTTCAAACGTACCAGAAAAGGATCAAACTCCGACTTGTTTAGAGAGTGTATTTTAATGTCATGTGGGAAAAAGGGGAGATAACATGAATGATTCGGGAAAAATTTATTACAAGTAATGATGGGCTTGAACATCATAGTGGCTTCCAATTTACCCTATTTGAAATATATGGATCAAAGTACAAATATCCCAATGTAGAGGGGCATAGAGCTTAAGCATGGGTAGAAGCCTATGTGGATCAGAACACCGAAAAGGAGGGATCCAAGAGATGTGTCCCAAAAATGGAAGATTCCACATATGGAGGGTAAATATCTAGAAGGGAGCACCCGATTTTACCACTGGTTGGGAATGAATCATAGAGAGGCTTCATACATACTTGAAAGGGATCAAAACCCACGTAATTCAAACTATAGAGTTTAACATCATATAGGATGAAGGTGAACGAGCATGAATGCATCGATACAAATGGATTTTGGGGGAATGAGGTGATTTAACATCAAAGAGGCTTCCTATATACCTTTCTTGAATGATACAGATCAAATTTCACGTAATTTTGTGAATAGGTGAATGGGGATTACACAAGGCTGGTGGCCAAATGGCATGTTGTGTCTAACACATGGTTAGTGTGAAAAAAAAGATTCCATGGTCATTGTTAACTATAATCCCAAACGAGTCACGCTTAGTGTGAGAAAAATGAGGTAATAGGATCCCATAAAATCTTATTGGGAATGATGCGACCATGAAGGATGGTGTGGGGAAAATGCATTGCATGTAGCGTAAGGATTTGGAGATTGGGACAAACACATGGAGGGAAGCCCTAGGAAGTAGCTAGGGGCTTACCTGGAGACAGTAAAAGTTGAAATTGTTGGTAATCTAAATGGGATTGAGAAGAAAGAATGGAACTAGTGCCAATCCGCATTCTGGTCCTCTCAGACTTGGCACACTTGCCAAGATAATAGTTTAACATCAATTGTTGAGGAGATGGGTGCATGGAAAAATAAATTCTTACTGATATAATGATTAGGACTCACTCATATTTACCTAGACTTAAATAACATGTACCATCCCACACATTGGGATAGTTCGGCATAAGAAATGCCTGGATTATGCTTTGGTGTGATAACGGTAGATGGGGATAACGTGTGGTAGCTAGCCTGGTGTTTCTAGGGTGAAGCAATGAAGGATGTGGATTATGTATGGATGTTCTCTCAGTGCTACAATAGAGTAGAAATAGTGAATGGGGATTGTGCAAGGAAGCTTACTGGGTGCCAATATAGAGTGTAAATCATGGATGGGGATTATGTGGGGATGCTTCCCAAGTGACATTATGTAGAAGAAACAATGATTGGGGATTACATATGGATGCTGTCTGGGGGAAACTATAGAGTGACATTGGTTTAGGGTTATTACTAATGGAATATTCCCATTATGTCTCCCTCATGTTAGGCCATGAGGGCATTTTGAAAAGATGATTGGTTGGTTTGGGGATTTCTCCTTTAGAAGAGGTCCATAGTGGTTGTTTTATGTTCATCTCATGATACGGAATATTATGATTAATGCATGAGAAATAATATTCAATAATGATATGGTTTTCTATGGTTTAAATTCATGTAGTGAGGACTATTGACATATTATTCTTGAAACATAAGACACCTCTTGTTCAGAAAATGTGGCACAATATTTTTAATATAGGGTTTACCATAGTTTAAATTCATATTGTGAGGAATAATAAGCAAGAAATGCTTAATAGTGGAATGTTTTGGGACTTATGTAGGAGTAAATCTTTCTAGTTAAACATGACATATGATATAAGTGATGTTGTTTGTTGATATTATTGAATAATTGCTCGACTCAAGGTACTTAGGGAATCCAAAATGAGGATATCAACGCATGAAATGTTAAAAGGAACAAGAGGATTAGATTTCACACATGGTCTTTCATGGATTATGGGGGAGTATCTCAAATCATGATATTACTAGCATAGAATAATGGACTGCATAGGGTTGAGACATTAAATGATGAGAACTTGGCCTGAAAAGATCATGGTGGGACTCTAGATTTTTCATGTGGGTTAGTGATGGTACAAAAGGCACCGGTGGGAACAAAAGTAAGAGCTTTAAGAAAGATAGGGTTTCACAAAGGAAAAGGGGAGTATAGAAGAAAGGTACCTCATGATGGATGTAAGCTTCACCAAGGATGGGCACTCCACGAAGGGAAGAAGCTTCATGAAGAAAAGACTTTGGTGGAGCAGATACATTCCTTAGCAAAGAGATCATTATTTGGAGAGTGCTCCATGAAGGATAAATGCTTCACAAAGCCTTAATAAACATGACAGGGCTCCCACTTCCATAAATGGTGGTGGCCTTGGGGAACGACATCCCTACCATAGGAAGGGAAAATCTGTTTTCTTGACGGTTCATGTTTCATCGGAGCACCACAAAATGGGAGATCAACACCAGAAGGGGAGGTGTAACTGTGGATTTGAGGTGGGGGAGCCGCATATTTATACGAAATGGTGCTTAGAAGTTCCCAAAGTGCTCTCCATGAAGAAGAAACATGACACAATGAAGAAAATATGATCGTGAGACAATGGAGAAATAATGTGCACCGCAAAGTAACGACGTTCATGCGATTGTGGAGAAAAAAAAGGCACTGTAAAAAAAATAAAATTATGAACCCATAAAGGGAGATCTATATAACAAAAATGGAACCAAAAAGCACAAATATGTTTGTGAAGTTGTTATGGGGGCTTCATGAATCATTTTTCCAACCTTACATCGAACAACTGTAAATTATATTCGATAACTCTAATTATGCTCAATGAACAGTAAAATTGAAGCCTAAAGAATTGGGTATGCTTCACGATCAGGTATATTATCATTCAATTAGTCATTTCAATGTTTTTTTAGTTCCAACTGTAATGGTTCACTAGGGGGTTGTCCTCCATAAACACAAATGACATAATAATTTTTGATGAATTATATGGTTATAAAATATACAATATATTACATCTCAATAATGGTAATTTTTATACGTTAACATTTATAAGGATAAAATATGTCATTATAAAAAACATTTGAAGGGTAATTATGGAAAATGAATTACATCGATTAATGAGGTGGTAGTTCACTTTATGAATAATCAATAATTTCAGTAGTATTTTAATAGATGAGGAGATAGATATATATTATTCCATAAATATAATGAAATATCATTATATTGCATATAATGGTGTTGTTATATTAGATTAGATATGACAAAATGATGGTGTAAAATAAGATGTAAAATAGAAGGATCTCGGTGAAGATGATTACCTTCACTTAGCAGAATCTCTTTTGGAACTCTTATTAATTACCCTATGTTCGAAATTTTGGGAAGACCATAGGCTCTATAATATGTAGAAGAATGTTGCGGGAGGATTTTCTGAGGCAATTTTTGTGAAAAAATGGCTTTATAGTATTTAATAAGAGATTAGAGCGGGTGCCCTTTAAGAGGGAGGAGGAGTGATATTATTCTAATTACACAAAAGTATTCCATAATGGGAAGTCTCCCGAATTCAATGTTCCATAAAAATTGAAAAATAAATAATTTTTAGATAGATAAAGAAGATAAATAGTTATACCATTCCAAATGACCATGTTTTATAACTTTTATTTAATTTACTTCAAAGATTACACACTCTTGACACTCTTAATCATAACCACACTAACAAGAGTTTTTACGGTTTTTACTAACAATTAAGGCCAAAAATTAAGTTTAAATTATTTTAAAATACAAATTAGTATTATGAAAAATATTTAATCTATCATATAAAATTATGTTTATTGATGTGTCATAATTTTATATAAAAATATACACCATAGTCACGTCAATAATGAGATTTTCAAGAAATTCATTTTTTCTAGAATAAGATGACATTACAATGACTATATAAAAATTAATAATTATTAAATTAATTAAAGTTAATATTTTTAAAAATAAAATATATATATTTTATATTTAATTCCTTATTATGGGTTATTTTATTACGTTATAATGGAGAATCATTATACACATTAAAACTGTTTTCTAAAAAATATGATATGCCAAATAAAATATTTATATTGAAATAGACTATAAATATAATTTAAATGTAAATAGATAATACTTATTTAACTTTTAAATAATATTAAAATAATTATAGGGTTATTAAATTTGCTAATTTTTTAAAAATTAATGATATTAATATAAAAAATTACTATTTTTTACAATTCAATGTGAAATAAATATATTCAAAATTGTAAGAAAATTTTCCCTAAATAAATATTTAAATTAGGATTTAAATAATTATTTTAAATTTATATAGAAATTTTTTGTATGTTTGAAATTTTTTTTAAAATATATTCAAATATTAGATAATAAAAATTATTTTGGAAGGAAAAAATATTTTTTTATAGAATAAAATACCTTTTTATGGTTGATATATTATTTACTAATAATTTTTAAATATATTAATATTTTGTAGCAAATATATATATATATATATTTCATAAAGTAGTTTATAATATTAATACCTACCAATTGTATGACAATTTTATATTGATCGCATTTAAATAAAAATTTTGAATATTATATTGTGGATGCTTTAAAGATAGTGTTCAGTATAATGCAATATGTGAAATAAATATTTTTTTCTAAAAATATAAATATTTGAAATTCTCGGGGTGTTTCATTGTACCAGCTTAAATAAATTACTTACTTACAATTACAAATTTTTCATAGAAATCCATGCTTATAAATTTGACAATTCCTTTATGGAAAACTGAAATCGTAAAAGGGGTTAATAAAGTATGCTCTAAAGAAGGGGGAAGGAAAAGATGAATATCATCATATAAATTGGTTTCTA
This sequence comes from Viscum album, assembly GCA_963277665.1. NCBI lineage: Eukaryota > Viridiplantae > Streptophyta > Magnoliopsida > Santalales > Viscaceae > Viscum > Viscum album. The sequence continues at coordinate 535,278,101 of OY728129.1, forward strand.
CATAGGATAAAATTGGTTGTGATGTGAAAATATGCACCTGATGGAAAAAATAAATAATTATATATATTTACATACATCATGGATCATATAAAAGTGAATGGTCAAGATAATTTTAACCAAAAAAACCATAAATTTATTATAAATTAAAATACTATTGAATCATCATATTTGAAGTAAATATGTTAATTTCATTCCTGGTACATTTTCATAAATTTATAAGATTCATTTTTTATCAACATAGAGACACCAGAGAATAAAATTACATGATATCGGTTGTATTTAACTAAAAAAATAATTTTATTGTGCTAAGATTAATTTCAACTTTAAATATTACACAAAGGAATGAAAAAAATATGAATTTTTTAATTCTCGATGCACAAAAATTTTCTTTTAATGTATCATGAGATCCAAGAAAGAGTAATAATTTATTCATTATATATTAATTAAAACAAAAATTGTTATCACAATGTATGGTAATTCCAAAAATAAATACGAATATATTTATCTCAAAAATTAGAAAACACAATTAATTGTTTGGCATAGATAAATATTTAATTAGATAACCATATATTAAAAATAACCTCAATAAACCCATCAAAAACAAAGTATTTAATCTCTAATTGTTTCTAAAACCACTCTATTTACATTTTAAAAAACATAATAACATTCTTCAAAAATAAAATAGTATATTAAATATAATTGTTATAAATATCATTCCACCCAATAAAATTTTCCCAAAATATCATTAATCACCGAAAAATCATCAAATTTAAAAATATTTTATCCTTTGATATTTGTTTCCCAGAATCAACTTTATATTTATGCACCAAAATTGTATGAAATTACAAATTCATACTAGCCAGGACATTTCCTTGGGCCTATTGTTGGCACTACACCCATGACGCCATTCAGTTCTGGGTTCATGCCCCATGACCTTGACTGACAGATTGAGTTGTAACACAAAATTAATATTGTCCATTTCATAAAATTATTTCAATATTTTTAATAGAACATTTAAAAACTTTTTTGAACTTCATAAAAATAATAATAATCATAAAAGAAATTTTTAACCACTATGGTTTTCAATAAATCATATTCATTTAAAAAAACATTTTCAAATAACAACCATTGTTGATCACTATCACCCATAAACATTTTCTTGAAAATCCTTAATTGAAAACTATTATAGAATGAAACTAAATATATTCGTGTTTCTTATAACTAGAATACCAATGAAAAAAATACTTATCAAAAAACTGTATGACACACATACATAAATACTTTCACCAAAATAATTTGTATACTATGGTTACTTTCTTTCTCTAGGTTTTAACGCCCCAACCCCAGTTACCTAGAGTCAGTATATTATTACATATCATTGGCAAGATTACAAGGAATCATGTCCCAATGGACCGATCAGTTTAGCGGTCATGAACAATAGATTTCATACTTTAAGTTCAGCATTACAACTTGAAAAGAAAAACAACAGTAATTTATTACATTAGAAACATCCAACCTCCTAGATTATTCCTGTAAGTCACTCATAACTAACTTCTTCATATCCTGGGAAAATAAAACATAATAAAGGGCTGAGCTCAGATGCTCAGTAAGGGTAAATAATTTAGCAGATGCTATAAAATATAATGGAAATATGTGTTATAAAACAACAACCTTTTAAACATAAACTTTAACATAATATGGAATAAATAAATGAAAATTACCCTATAAACATGCACATGGATATTCTAGGAGTCGAATAATAACATGTAATAACTAATTTTAGAATGAGGGAATGCATATTAGTAGACTTTAATTAATGTGTCAAGGCCTTGTGCCAGTACCTATAGGCTAATTCTAACCGGACCCATACCCGGAGAGCCTCTGCAACCGGACTTCATCCTGGAGAGCCTTTGTAACCAGACTCCATCCTAGAGAGCTTCTATAACTAGACTCCCACCTGGAGAGCATCTATAACCGGACTCCAACCCCAATGGTCTACTGTAACTAGACCCCAACCCAAATTCCTTAATTTTACTAGTCCCCAACCTAGAACATACTATTCCAATACATTCATCATAAGAAACGGTGATATATAACATAAAAATTCGTATTAAAACTAGAAAATGAAATGTCAATACTTTATCCATAAACCAAGAATAGTATAAAAATAACACATATACAGTCAAACATATCACAAAACATTCAATACAATATGGAAGATTTGTATCTAATAAATCATCTTTAGACAAGTTTAAAATCCAATAATGGATGATGACATAGTTGATAATGATCAGTAAAATGCTTTGAGGTAAATACCCATTTTTGATGAAAACATTTTAAATTATCACAATTTATAAAGGAAATAATTTAAAAGGGATTTTTTAATCAAAGTGTCCCACACAACTTTGAAACTTTTTAAAAGAATTATCATTTCAAAATATTCACGTCTATATAAATAAATCCTTAAAATCATTTTGAAAACATGGACATTAATTAAAAGGGATTCAAAAGAAAAATATTTTAAAAATTTAAAATGATGATCTATATAAACAGACCCTCCCATAAAAACTTATACTATTACTTTTGATATAATTTTTATAAAATATGGGTATAAATGATAATTATGTCCCAGAAAATACTTTCACATAAACAATCTCAGATAATAATGAGATTGAGGAAATAACTCTTGCCTCGTTGTAATCAATCGAGTCATATAAACAATAGTCAATAAACACCAATGGAATCACATAGTATCACGAATATAAAGATAATAAGAATAATATATATCATAAGGCATTACATAATACAACCCATGCAATAAATAAGTGTTGTACAACGTAAATCTCACAGAATTACAAGTGAGATAAGAAACCCCTTACCACGTGTCTGACTTGACTATCTTGTATGTTCCTTGTTCTTCTTGAATAATAATAATAAGAAAATTTCTACTTTAATACGAATATTTTCAAGTATATTATTCCTTTTATATCACTTATTAAATTTCATTAACAATTATTGAATTATTTCAGTTCATATCAGATATTTTGTTGATGTTCGGAACTTGAGTAAAAAATGAACTTGTTATAATTATAAATTTTCCATGTGGTCAAAAGTCCATTATCTATTGAATGATATTACTAATTTAGATTTCATATATGTCATATATTCCCTTTATATATATATATTTATAAAATTACATAACATTTGGTGATAGGAAAAGTAATGCACCGTTCATGGAGATGGTAAGTCGTACGTACGCATTAACGCTACTTCCATTTATATTTTTTATTTTAATGGAATTTAAACATAATGATACATAGGTATATTATAATTCTAGTATAATATAATATATAATATCCTATATATAATATCATTAACTCCATAATTTATAATTCCCACACAAGTTATTAACGAGTCATGTCTCTTTGTTGGGGTGGTAGTCCGCCTTTCTCAAATGAAATTATCATGTTTTACCCATAATGGAAACCATAAACATATGATATAAATTGAAAATAAATAAGAAAAAATAAAACATAAACATAATATATATATCATATATAAATAATGTTCCATCTTAATTTCCACCGTGAGAGGCAGTTGGAGATAATCGAACAATCAATGTTTCGTGAGGCGTTAGTTTGCCAACCACAGAAACAGTATGTTCTTCACATATTAGATGGAGGTGTTTGTAAGTTTAGTTAGAATCCTTCTCATATAAACATACTATTATATTTAGGATACTGGTTTGGTCATCAAATAATTGAATAAAATGATTTTAGGGGGTTTGGAGAAGTAAAATAAAACAAATTAAAGAAAATAATATAAGAGAAATTGTAACCTCTAATTTGGGTAACTTCCTTTGGTATGAACCAAAAAGACTTTTTGATGTGACTTATGGCTATGTTAAGGGTTATAGGTGTAATATAGGGATCATTAAAGCTTATTTGGTCAGGGGTTGGACGATCCAAGGGGCTTGATAGGTGTGTGGAATGGGTTAGAAGTGGTGTCTTTTTATAAGTGGGAGGAGGCGATCTTTAGGAAAGTGTGAAAATAGTATTTTATTATATAGTGATGTTCGATTTATATATGTCCACAACTAATTAAAGTATAAGTCAAGATGACTCATGGTCAAAATAAAATGATCAAATAAAAATTGAACAGGATCGTTTTAATATTAATAATCTTATTTATTTAAATCATTTATTCATGAGGTAAATACTACATCATTATTGTGTCATAAATAATTGAATTTATCTGATGTCTAAAAATTATAAAAAACTACCATAATGTAAAAAATCTTTTTATATTTCAACTGAATATTTATAGTTGAAAATATAACTTATATAACCCCATGTAAAATTGATTTACTAAAATATATTTGTTTCTGTCATTTTTGCCTTTACTTTAAGTTAATTAAAATAAAGTGTCATTATCATTAATAAGTGGCTACATGGAGTCCCAAAATCGACCCAAGGATTCCCATGGTCGGCCATGACTAATAAAATATGGTTAGGACAAGTGTTATGGTAATTTTGTATTGTTATAATATTCTTTTTGACATTGAATTACCCTATTTACCTTTAACCATGGTAAATAAAAGTAAAAAGTTAATGTTAACTAAAAATTATTTTCATCTTATTGAACCACATTCAACATTATGAAACCGTGTCTCTAGGATATTTGAAATTAAAGTCACAGAAGTGGTAAAATTTTGTTTTATGCAATTATGTAAATTCTCCTAGGAGTTGGGTAAAAGGCGATAAAAAGTTCAATAAAATATATATATATACACTTATTATAAAATGACATTGATGAATTATATAAAACACATATAGGTATTATGTATCTATTTTGACCTAAAATAAATTTAAATAAAAATAATAATTATTTAAATAAAATGTCTGTTTTATCTAATAACTCATTGCTTTTTACTATTCAACAAAAATTGAATATTTTTAGAAAAATACCAAAATATTACTCAATGCTAATTTTGATATTTTGAATCCAAAAATTTATTATATTTTTCCAAATTAGAAACATATATGTTACATTAATTAATTTAATATTAATTCTTGTTGTCAAATCCAAAAAGTTTTTTTTAACGATATAATAACTAATAAAAGATTGATATTTGTTTATATACAATTTCAAAGTGAAATTTTTTCCAATGAATAAAATTTGATTAAATGGTAAAAATATAATATATTTGTACTTACAAACCATTAATATGCATAATTTAACTCTACAAATTATTTCGATTAAAAAAGTTTGTTTCAATTAAAATATAGTTTTTTCACTATTCACCAAAATATGATTGTTATCAGAAAAAAATTTATTAAAACTAAATTCTTATATTCCAATTTTAAATAAGACATTTATTTTGTCAAATTGAATATATAAAATTTCAAATATTGGATTTAAAAAAGGATATCTACTAAAAGGAATTAAAATTCCATTTTTTGAAAAAATAATTCTTTTACATGAAAAAAATAAATTTGTATTTTTATTTATGTCTAAGAAACTCATAATATTGATTATAAATTTATATGTACCATTTAATATTCAATATTTAGGTAAAACTATTCATAACTTCTTTTGAACAACTAGTTTAGTATGTCGTGGTAATCTTGAACTCGATGTTGCGTGTAGTGCAAGTTATTTAATTAATTTAAATAAATAACGTACAATGAAATATTGGGGTGTTACATTTTTCGCTCCATCAATAAATTGAGTCCTCCAAATTTGAAATTGTTATTTGAAAATAAAAGTTTGAAAATAGAAAATACCTTTGTGGGAAAACCCACATCAGAAATTGGGTTAATAAAGTATAGTATTTATAAGAGTAAGAGGGGAATGAAAAAGTCACCACAAAATTATGTTCTCGATTAGGAGAACATTGGTGGAAATTAGAGACACATAATTGAAGGAAAATATAAATATTTATAGGGATTGATTGAGGTCATCAGTCATAAACAATTTTAGAATTGAGATCCTTAAATCCATTAATCTATAATGATTTAAAATATCATCAGTTCAAAAAAATAAGGTATTAGGATTAAATTTTTTTTGTTTTATGATCCCTTAACGAATGTTAAATAATTAATTTCTTCATAGAATAATATAATAAATAAATATATACTTGAAAAGTAGAGTTCCATCTTTAACTAATTTGTACCAAAAACTCATCTTTCAATCTAAAAGATAACAAAAAATATATATTCTATTTATCCTATTGGTATAGGGTTCAAAAAAATGAATTTATAATTCATATACCAAACCATTAAAAAATAAATTATTCAATCCAGGACATCACGTGGGCTAGTGGTAGGTGATACACCATTGTCACCGTTCGGTTGCGGGTTCATGTCTCGCTGCCTAGACTGATGTGACTGGTTGTCTCCCAACCTCTAGGTTGTCCTTTTCATGAAAATCGAAATGTAACCTTAATAATACTGATGAATTTCCAACTTAATACATTCCATCCTTTAGAATTATCCAAAACACTTCTATCCAAACTCACAGTCCAAAATTTATAATGATGTTAATCATAATGAAGATCCTTTTCTCCATGTAATAACATGTGAACACCGTCATCATGTATTGTTTTTTAAAACATGGAAACACTCTGAATTACCATAAAACCATATTGATTACAATAATTCACCCATATTTTTTATAGAATAATGGATATATTCCTTATATCCAATTTTATGAATTTCCAATAAAATGATGAAATAAACAAACTATTAAAAAGTTCCATGGAAGTTAAGAATATCCAATAAAATTTATCCAAATCAACCATCTCTTATTCTGAAATCACTCCCCCATTATCAAGACCATATTAAGGATTGCATTTCTTTCAACCATGTATTTTCTAAAAAAATTTGCTTATTATTAATTTTTTTTCTTAGAATCATATAATCTCAAATACTTAAAAAAATAGTACTATTGTATAATCCTTATTTATCACCACAATTCATGTAACCACTATATTATAGATACAACACTCAAATGAGATAATTCTATAACAACAACTTAAGAAAACTAGTCATTCCTCTTCATTTGAGGTAGTATCATAACATTATTGTTATCAAATAGCATCATTTGCGGTATACTCTGACGACTAGGTCATTGATTCGCGTAGAGTCCCAACGCCATGCAGATGAAGCATTTTAAAATTGAAACCTTTTTCTTACCCTAGAAATCACGTACTTGGTTTACTTTTTATCCACACTTATAACAGACTCCCATTCCCTTTAATTATTTACCAAGGTGATTTTTTCCACATTTATCACATATGGGAAAATATTTCATTCCCCTATTCCCTTTATCAATCTTTCTCTCTACCATCATTTTCTTCTCTTTCTTCCCTTAAAAGCCATATGACACTGAGAATTATTTACTATTATTATTGACACGGTAAATTATTTCATCATATGTTGAGAATACATGGGATACATTTCCCATCTAAATGATGGCTTAATACCATGAATTATATGATCCTTCTTACTCATTGGATTATACGTATTGCTGGAGTAATCATTCCTTCTATTGGGTTCCATTTCTATACAATGGAATACACTAGGACAATTTATGAATCATAATTAATAATTCAAAACATGTAAAATACCTAATGTAAATTGAACATTTTATGCATATAATCCAAAATTATAAAAATATTTTCTTTGACGAGGTATATACACATAAATCCTACATAATTATTTGTAATGAAAATGAGAATTATTATATGCATATCCCCCGGGAGTGTCATAACCAAGAGTGAAGCAAGGCCCATTGTCGTCCACCAGTTCCAGGTTGATTCAAGCTCAAAGTACTATTTTCAGGTTTTACCCCAAGGTACATCTTTTTTAGAGCCTCCTCTACCTGCTCGTATCCAGACAGGGATGTATTTTCTTAGAAAACTCAAAAAATCTATACATTACCAAAATTATATGATGTTACTCTATTCTAATCCTCGATGACTACCTTAGGATAATGTGATCTGATAAGAGTTTATCTAAATCTAGTTTACAGGGTTATTGTTAAACTTCCTCTAATAGAAACTGTAACACCCCGACCCTAGTTTCCTAGAGTCGGTGCATTATTAAATAATATTGTCCTGATTTCAAGGAATCCAATACCGAAGGACTGATCGATTTAGAAGTCCTGGTAAATGGATTACATACATGAATCTCAACATTTCAACTTGAAAAGAAAAACAACAGTAATTTATTCCATTAGAAACGTCCAATCCTCCTAAATAATGCATGCAAGTCACTCATAACTAATTTCTCCATATCCTGGGAAAGTAAAACATAAGAAAGTGGTGAGATCAGATGCTCAGTATGGGTAAATAATTTAGCAGAAGATATAAACTTTTAAGGAATTATTTTTAATAAAGAAATAGACTTTTGAACATAAACATGAACATAATATAGCAAAAATAAATCAAAAATTACCATATAAACATGCACATGGATATTATACTAGACGAATAATCACATGTAATAACTAATTTCATAACGTGTGATGTATAGTACCGGGATTTAATTTTTGTATCAAGGCCTTGTGCTAGTACTTTTGGGAGAAAAATAACCGGACCTAAAACAGGAGAGCCTCTGTAACTGGACTCTATCCCAAAGAGCCTTTTTAATCAGTCTCCATCCCAAAGAGCCTCGGTAACTGGACTTCATCTCAGAATGACTATGTAACTGGACTCCAACTCGGTGGGTATCCTATAACCAGACTGGAAGCCAGAGGGCTTTCTTTTACTGGTTCCCAACCCAGATCATACTAGTACAATACATTCATCATAAGAAAAGTTTGAAAAATAACATAAAAATTTGTATTAAAACTAGCATACGAAATGTCAATACATTATCCATAAACCATGAATGGTATAAAAATAACACATCCACATTCTAACATATAAAAAACATTAAATACCATATGGAATATTTTTATCATAATAAATCAACTTCAAATAAGTATATAATCTATTAAAGGATATTGACATTTTTGAAAATTATTAGAAAAATGATTTGTGGTGAATACACATTTTTCCTGAAATCATTTAAAAGTATCACAATTTATAAAGGAAATCATTTAAAATTGATTTTTGAATAAAATTGTCCCATAAAACTTTGAAATTTTTTAAAATAATTATCATTTCAAAACATTCATGTCTAGGTAAATAAATCCTTAAAATCATTTTGTAAACATGGACATTAATTAAAAGGGTTTATAAAGATAAATCTTTACAACATTTAATATGATGATATAGTAAATTATACCCTCCCATAAAAACTTAAAATATTTTTTTTAAATATTTTTTTATAAAATATGGGTATCTATGATAATTAAATACCAAAAAATACTTACACATGAACAATCTCAGATAATAATGAGATTGAGGAAATAACTCTTACCAAATTGCACTGAATTGAGTCATATGAACAATTATCAATAACCACAATATGAATCATATAATATCATGAATATAAGGATAATAATGATAATATATATCAAATGGTAGTACAAATACACCACATGCAATAAATAAGTGGTGAATAATGGGAATCTCACGGAATTAAAAGTGAGATAAAAAACCCCTTACCACGTGTCCGACTTGACTCACTCATATATTCCTTGTTCTTATTGAATAATAAATATAAGTTAAATTAAAAATCATAAATAATATTTTCATGTTTATTATTCCTTTTATATAACTTATTACCTTGCTATAACAATTAGTTAATTATTTGAGTTCATATTGGACATTATGTTGATGTTCAGAACTTGAGTAAAAAATGAACTTGTTTGAATTATAAATTGTCCATGTGGTAAAAAGTACATTATCTACAGAATGATATTACTCAATTAGATTTAATATATTTAATATATGTCCACTATATATATGTATTTATAATATTACATAACATTTGGAGATAAGAAATGAAATACACCGTTCTTTGAGATGGTAAGTTGTATGTACACATGAACACTACTTTCATTTCTATTTTGTATTTTAATGGAATGAAAACATAATGGTTCAAGGGTATGTTATATTTCTAGTGTAAAATTATATATAATATCATTATCTCTATTCTTTATACGTCCCACATAAGTTATTAACGAGTCATATAACTTTCAGGGGGCGGTAGTCCACACTTCCAAAAATGAAATTATCGTGTTTTACCCATAATGGAATCCATAAAGGAATGATATAAATGAAAAATACACAAGCACCAAGAAAATATATATATATATATATATATATATATAAAATAAATACATATCCATCTTAATGGACACCGTTAGTGGCAGTAGGAGATTATCGAACAATCATCATTTCATGAGGCGTTAGCTTGCCAACAACAGAAACAATATGTTCTTCATCCATTAGATGGAGGGGTGTGTAAGTGTAGTTCTAATCCTTATCATAAAAAATTGAACGTATATTGATGATACTGGTGTTTTCATAATATGAAGGAATTAAATGTGTTTAGTGGGGTTGGAGAAGTAAAATAAAACAAAATAAAAGAAAATAATTTAAGTGAAACTGTTACCTTTTATTTTGGTAACTTCCTTTGGTTGGAACCAAAGGGACTTTTTGAAGTGTTTTTTGCCTAAGTTAAGCTTTCTAGGTGTAATATAAGGATCTTGAGATATTATTTGGGCAAGTTTAGGATGATCCAAAGGGACTTATAGGTGTGTGTAATGGGTAAGAAGTTGTGTTCTTTTATAAGGGGGAGGAGGGGATCGTTATGAAAGTGTGAAAATATTATTTTATTATATAGAGATATTCGGTTTCTAAAGGTCAAAACTAATTACATTCAATTATAATATGACTCATAGTTGAAATAAAATCATCCAATAATAATTGAATAGGATATGGATATAGTTTTATTATTATTAATCATATTTATTTAAATCGTTTATTAATGAGGTAAATACTACATCATTATTGTGTCATAAATAATTTCATTTATTTGATACCAAAAAATTATAAACAAAATAACATAATGTAAGAAATATTTTTAGCTTTCTGAAGTATATTTATAGTAAAAAATATGACTTATATAACCCCATATAAAAATTTATTTAATAAAATATATTTGTTAATGTCATGTTTGCCTTTACTTTATGTTAATTAAAATTAAGTGTCATTATCATTAAAAAGTGGCTCCATGGGGTCCCAAAATTGACGCAAGAATGCACATGGTCGTCCATGACTCATTAAAAAAGGTTAGGACAAGTGTTAAGTTAATTGTTTTTTATTAAAATATACTTTTTACCATGTATTACCCTATTTACCATTATCCACGGTAAATAAAAGTCAAAAGTTACTATTCACTAAACTTATTTTCATTTTATTGAACAACATTTTACTTACTAATATTAACAGTTTCTCTCAGATTTTTGAAATTTAACTCAAAGAAGTTTTAAAATTATGTTTTATGCAAATTTACAAATGCTCCTTGGAGGTGGGTAAAAGATGGTAAAAAGTTCAATAAAATTTTATATATGCGAACTTATTATAAATGACTCCAATAAATTAAATTGAGCATATATAGGTATTATGAATCTATTTTTACCTAAAATAAATTAAAATAAAATAAATCATTATTTGAATAAAAAGTCAGTTTTAACTAATAACTCAGTGTTTTTGACAGTTCATCCAAAATTGAATGTTTTCAGAAAAATACCAAAATTTCACCCTAGGATAATTTTTTAATATGAATTAAAAAAGTAATTATATTTTACCAAATTTAAAACATAGATGTTTCATTTATTAATTTAATATTAATTCCCATTGTTTAAACCAAAATGTGTGTGTTTAATACATAATAACTAATAAACGATTGATACTTGATTATGTTCAATTTCAAAGTGAAATTATTTCCAGTGAATAACATTGAATTAAATTGTAAAAATATAATCTATTTATACATCATTACAATTAAAAGGTATAATTTAACACTACAAATTATTTTTATTAATAAAGTTGTTTTTTTGTTAAAATTTAGTATTTATCACTATTCACCCAAAAAGGAAAGATAACAGAAAAACACGAAATATTTATTGAATCTAAAATCTTATGTACTTATTCTAAAGAAGAATTATATTTTTTCAAATTGAATATATTAAAGTTTCAAATATTGGATTTAAAAGGGGATCTCCATTAAAAGATGGTAAACTTGCATTTTTTTAAAAACTATTGTTTTATCTGAAAAAATGGTTTTTTTCATTATGTCTAAGAAAATAATAATATATATTATAGAATTATAATGAATATTTATAGTTCAAAATTTATTTAATAATATTCCTAACTTCTTTTGAATAGCTAGTTTGGTAAGTCGTGGTGCGCTTGAACTTGGTGCTGCGTGTAGTGAACATTATTGAATTACTTTGAAGAAACAACATACTATGATATCTTGGGATGTTGCATAGGTGATAACCATTATATTTGGAAAGTATCTCAGATAATACCCATATTACCAAATAATAATATTTTTAATTATTTAGATATTAATTTCTGAATGATTTTCATTTCCTAAATGAAAATTTCATTCCTTCCATTTGAGATATTATTCTTGTTTATTATCCATAATTTTTGATGTATATGAGGCTAAATATTATTGTCTTTATCATCTTTAACACATTAAATTCCATGAAAATCCATCCTTATATTCTTTTATGATTTTATAAATATTAATAAATTCATGTTGTTTATCATAATATGAGGTATATCATTTTTCATGATTAGAATATGTATAAAATCCATTCCCACATCGTTAGTAATCTCATTTATGAAATTATTACATCTCCCATAAAATTGGTTTTCATCATTCTCTCTCATAATTCAAAACGTTTACTAAAAATATTAAATGATATAAGATTAGAATTCATTAACATACAAAAGTAAAATATATTAACCTTGAAGAAAATTTAAAAAATTGATATGTATGTATAGAATTATGGGACTCTATGTTTAAATTTAGGTTATCCATGGTAATGATTCCTATTAGGGTTTGATCCTATTATTTTATTCAAGACCATTATAATGGTTCATAATGATTTTTTGAGGTTTCAAATCAGATCCCCTAATAGTGTCATAGCAGGTTCAAAGTAAGGCTTTATTTTATATACTATTTAATGCTTGAGTAATGTATGATTATTGTTTATAAGAGCTATAAACCCATTGTACATCATTGATAGAACAATGTACACATGTATTATATATAATCTGATGGAATTTATCATTAACCACCCACTCTATATTTCAAAAATATTAGAAAAAAAATTCTAATCCAATTAAAATCCATAAACATAACCCTATGGTTATCACTACAATTTTATCATCATAGTTATGAATGGTTTTATTAAATATTCAAATAAAAAACAACTATATTAACCTAATCCATTTCAAAAAAAAATAATAAATAATTTTTAACAAAAACATCTATTAGTTAGAAAAGAATGTTCTTGTGGCCTAGTGACATTGGAATACTAGGTTCATAATACATCCATGTTTTTATAAAATAAAACATCATTATTTTAATGTCCATATTAGGATATAAATACATTAATGAATATAAAAATGGTTTCCATAAATTTTCAAATAACTAAAAAAAGGGATAGTAAAAAATTATAGTTATGACATAATCATGATAAGGAATCATAACAAATGAGACAAAGGTATAACATGATATTATAAAAGAAAAGACTCATGTGTAAGAAAATGTTATAACAACATAAATAACATGGTTTCATAATATCATTCAATATTATTAAAGTAGGAAAAACAAATAACCCTACAAAAACATGAGTCAAGGCTAAATGCATTGAAAATATCACATGATGGAGAACGTCCTGTAATGGACAAGGTTTACTCCCTTATCTTTTATATGATGTATCTTCAGATTACAAACATTACCGAATTCATTGAAGTACTCAATTTGATGAAAGGTAATATCATTTTCATGATATATATGTGAATCAAAAGAAACAAAATATGCTATTAAAATAATAATTCCACATACTATGAAATATGATTTATAATCTTATCTCATATCATTATACATATAAATTTTAGAATAATGAAATGTGAGAGAAAATCATCAATAATGTATTGACAAATATAATAAATAGAGAGTGTGAAAATTATATATATAATAGAGATATATATAGTTTTTATAATTATTCCACAATAGTAGAGGTATTCATCATTGATGAATATAAAAACTATTAAAAATATTGAAATTTTTTTTGAGGAAAATATCCTTTCTATATTGGATTTATCTTTTGAAAAAAACACAAAATATTTTGTAAATATATTTCATTTATAATAATATTGTAAGGTCATATAGGATGATTGAAGGAAAATATGGGTAATTATTTGGGAAAATAAATTTCTTGTAGTACACATTAAATCAAAAATTTATTTCACATCTTTAGTAAAAATTTGAGAAGTACATCAATCGCAAAATGGAATAAAGATATAATTAACAATATTTTTTAAAATTTCAATAAATTGTAAATTTTTTCCAAAAAAATAATAGAATAATATTAAAAAATAGTTTTGAAACCCTTTTAAGAAAACATAGAGATTGAAAATAAATTATATCATTCCAGAGAGTAAAATGGGGTAATCTTTTCCTAAAACCATATTCCGAATATTTTTAAGTACACATTTTTAGAAGATAGTAAAATTACATGATTTGATCATGAATAACCAAATAATCATAAATTAGTGGAGTTTTGTAATATATAGTGATTAAATAATTTCAAATAAGGAAAATTCAAGAATAAATAATCCCAATTAAAATCAGATTGAAACATAAACCCTATTGTAACACCCTGAGCTTTTACGGTACACTTCTCTTTAAATAATGCAATAACTTGTGTTGTACGCAACATAGAGTTCTAACACACACCACAACCGATCAAACTAGCCGTTATGAATAGTAATACCTACTTTTTGAAATTTTATAAATTTTAGCTCTCAAAATGGACTTCAGTTTTGGATTCGGGGTATCAAATTTAGCCTAAGTTGAAATTTTTGTACTTTTCGGATAACTTTAGTATTTTGATGAATAGTGAAAATTACTAAATTTTAATTAAAAACAATTTTTTTAATAAAAATAATTAATAGTGATAAATTATGAATTTGAGTGGGTTTAAAGTATATTGAGAATATATTTTTACCATTTAATACAATTTTTGTCATTGGACATAATTTCACAATTAAACCGAACATAAACAAATATCAATCTTTTGATAGTTATTATATCTTAAAAACACGCTTTTAGTTTTGACAGTGGGAATTAATTTTAAATTAATTTCTTCCACTTCTGTGTTTTGAATTTGGGAAAATTGATTCCATATTTGGAATCATGATGATAAAATTGTGTAAATAGGTAACTTTTATTTTTAGACATTTTGAATAATTATTTCGGTAAATATTTTATTTACCATGGTTAAAGGGTAAATCCGGTAAATAAGGGTTAACAAAATAATATTAAAAAAATAACAAATTAACGTAAAATGTGTCCTAACCTTATTGGTCTATACATGTTCAACAAGGGGCATATTTGGGTCGATTTTGGGACCCCATGGTGCCACTTGTAAGTGATAGGGACACTTTATTTATAATTAAGTTAAAATGAATACAAAAATGAAACTAGCATATATCTTTTAGAAAAACATATTTTATATATGGTTATATATGTTGGATTTTAGACTATAAATATTTATTATAAACATAAAAAGATTTCCTACATAATGGTTGTTTATTTATAATTTTTAGACATTAAATAATTTAATTTATATATGACACAATGGTGATGCAGTAATTACCATAATAGTGAAAAATTGAAATGATTGATATTGTAGATACCCAAATAAATATAATTTGAAACTTTTTATGAATTACACTAATTTAATAGGTTAATATGACATGTTAGGAATGATTTCATTAACTTAATTCGGAGTAATAATTCTTTTATGATTTTTACAAAAATCAATTATTAAATAGAGTCAAAATTGACGTAAAAGAGTTTTTAAAACAAATATTATATTATTAATTGATATTAAATTCATAAATATCTACGGTTCGGCCAAGAGACTTATATCATGATATGTGTATTATTAATTCACCTCTTGGGGGCCTCTGGGATGTATATTGTACGTTTATTAACCATATAATATAAAAATACAAAGAGACATTGTAAAAGTGAAACTAATTAACTAAGAGTTAATACTTAAAGATAAGGTTAGTATAATGACCCAAACCTATCTAAATTCTATTGGTGAGTGGTTTGAAACCTATAATAACTTTAAAGTTTAGATAATACGCCTTTTTTTGCATTAAAAACCAAATATAAATTTATTAGAAAATAATATTTCTAGCTTTTCCAAAGGTGCCCTTCACCCCTCTTATAACAGGGCACTCTCCTTCTCATTAACTCACACCCTCAAAGCCTTTTAGATAGTCCAACCTCTGCCAAAATACTCTCTAAACATCCCTCACTTCTTCCTAGAGGCCTTCCATAAGTCAGAAAGCCAACTTAAGGATCCCTTTTCATCAAATCAAAAGGAAGAACCCAATGAAGAGGTAATGATTTCACCACCCTTTCAAGTTCCTTTCTTCTTCCACTTCTTTTTTCATTTTTATTACCATTATAAAATAATAAGTCAAGTATCTTATATATACTGTGATGTTATTATAAGTATGGTACAATCATATTCATTATTCTATCCATCCCGTGAATAACATGGGACCATACGTGCGTACGTATGACTTATCATCTCTACGTCGTGGTGTAATTGTTATTCAATAAATTATTTTTTGAATGGGTATAATAATGATGTTTAATTCATGTAAATAATAAATGTAACATGATAATGATTCTGTATATATGATATAACATCCAATTATATATTATTTTAATATCAAAAGAATGATATTGTCGCTCGTGCGTACGTACAGACTACCGTCTCCACGAACGCGAAGAGATTCATTCTCCATCATATCCGTTCAAGTATAAATCTCATTTGATGATTAATAATAGTATATAAAGATTTGATATAATTCTCGATATGAATAAGATACAACCTATCCATGACAAACATGTCTCACGTAACAAAACATATAAAAGAAAACGAGTAAGTTAACACCCGAAACAAAGATAATACTAAGATATTATTAACAAATCAATGTTAAAAGATCATATATGATATCATATTGATGTATATGATTCTTGTATAATTTAATAACAATTATTTCATCATTATAAAGGAGGTTAATCAACCCCCAACCAAGGAAAAGTACAAGGTATGGGTTATTTCGCAATCTCTTCATTGTCCGAGGTTGTTTATACGTAATAATCTACTGGGATCTCTTTATCATCCACCTTCATGTTTCTTAAAAATGTATCTCAAAACATTTTTTCTATTTAAATGAATATGGGTGAATGACATTTATACCCTTTTTCGACTTTTTATAAGAATTTTATAAAGTAATCTTTCCATCATTTTCCAAATAAGGTTCTTTTTAACCTTTTCGACAAAATTAAGGTAAGAATGTTTTTTTAACTTATACATCGGGTGTGGATATTTTCCACTATTATAAAAATGTCGAAGCTTCCTTTACAATCATATAAGAATATTTTCAAATAAAATGTTTTATTTTATAAATATATGACTCTTAAATGATTTCAAAATAGAAATAGATATTTCTCTAAAAAAATGTTTTGATTTTATCTATGTCAACATAATTTGATGGATTTCATGCTTATTTGAAGTTGATTTATTATGATACAAAACATCAATATTGTATTGAGGTTTTTTGATATGTTTTAATGTGGGTGTGTTATTTTTATACCATTCATGGTTTATGGACAACGTATTTACATTTCGTATGCTAGTTTTAATAAGAATTTTTATGTTATATTTAAACCACTTTATATGGGAATGCATTGGACTTAATATGTGACGGGTGGAGCCCACTATATATCCTCGATGCATAGGTAGGTCTCATGAGACAAACTAGTGTCTTGGCACAAGGCCTTGGAAAAATCTTATTTGTAGTCTTGGCACAAGGCCTTGTCTATGTGGTTATGATAATCTAGCATTATGCATTCCATCATTATGAAAGTGGTTATTGATATTGCATGTGATTATTCGATTAGTAGAATATCTTTGTGAATAAGTAAATGGCATTATTTCATTTTATTTCTTCCATAATATGTTGATGTTCAAATTTAAAAGGCCTTTGTTTAGTTATACATTTCCTAAAATGTTTATTCTTATTTATGAAAGTTTCCGCTATATTGTTATCCTTACTGGGCATTTGAGCTCACCCCTTTTCTATGTTTTAATGTTCCCAGGATGTGAAGAGGTAAATTATGAATGACCTGCAGGTATATTATGAGGGGATAATAGTGTGGACTATGGAGATAATATGTTTTTGTAGTAGTTTTTCACCTTATGATGTAATGTAAAACTTTATGAATATATCTAGTGGTTACAAGGCTACAAAACCAATCGGTCTCTTGAGATTGATCATTCTTTTGATCATGCCAATGTTATGTAATAATGCACCGAATCAGGGAAACTAGGGTCAGGGCGTTACAGTTGGAATCAGAGGAAGTTTAGTACAAACCTTGGAAGCTATATTTAGATAAACTCTGATTAGAGCACGTAGACATAAGATGAACTTTGAGGATTAGAATATAAAAACTTCCTAGAATTTTGATATTGTAGATATTTTGTGAGTTTTTTGAGAAATACATCCCTGTCTGGATATGAGCATGTAGAGGCGGCTTTGGCACAGATTTACCTACGGGTAAAACCTGAAAACACTACTTTGAGCTAGACTCGAATGCGAATTGGTGCACGACAACGGGCCTTGCTACACTCTTGGTTACGACACTCCCAGGGGATATTATTTGGATAACTCTCATTTTCATTACAAATAACTATTAAGGGTTAATGAGTATACTTTTCCTCAATGAAAACATTTTTTTATGATTATGGATTTTATCCATAAATAGTTCAATTTCTGTTAAGTGTTTTATAAGTATGTGATTATGTTTTATGATTCATAAACTGATCTAGTTTATGCCATTGTTTAGAAATGGCACCCAGTGGAAGAAATGGAAACAATATCAATGCATGTACTCCATGTAGGGATTTCCCTCATGCTCAAGATAATTATACTAGAGCTGGTGATGCAACTGGTGCCGATCAGATAATCACCATACTGGGACAAGTCACTCAGGTTATGAATAATAACCTTAGCCATATATAGCACCCTGATCTTCAGAGTGGAGGATCAATGTTATATCGATTCATGAGTCAAAAAACCACCAACGTTTAATGGGAGTACAAATCCATTAGTAGCTGAGCAATGGATAAATTCCCTTGAGAAAATATTTCAGGATATGGGGAGTAGTGAAAGGGAAAAAGTTATCATGGAAGTTTACTGCCTCACTGGAGATGATGATCAATGGTGGTCATTGATTCAAAACATGAAGGAAGATGATGAAGTATCAAATATGGAATGGAGGGAGTTCAAAGATCTATTTATAGAAAAATACCTTCCTCGTGACCATCGAGGAGATATGGAAAGGCAATTTCTGAGTCTGAGACAAAAGGAGAATGAGAATGTCACAATGTATGAGGCTAAATTTACATGGTTAGTAATGTTTGCCGGAGATTATATACGTAACCCCAGAAGTAATATTGATCGCTTCATTGATGGGTTAATACCATTTCTCCATCGAGCATTACTCTCACAATCCTTTTCATCGTACGAATACATTGTCTCATGTGCTATCAAGACCGAAAAGGAATTCTCTAAGTCTTATGAATTTAAAGAAACGCAAGAAAAGAAGAAATATGTTGATCAATCGAGGAATGTAAATAAGGGGAAGAAGGGAAATATTGAATATCCATCCTATGGTAAATGTGGGAAGAAAAACATCGGTACTTACTTAAAGGGAATGGGTGTCTGTTACAAGTGTGGTGAAAAGGGACACCAAGCCCGGGATTGCAAAGGGACGAAGGAAGCTACCAATGATCAGTGCTACAATTTCAGGGAGATGGGACATTATTCCAATGAATTTCCTAATCGTCAGGGGGACTTACCTCAGAAAAGGCCAAGGGATCAAGGACAAGCTTTTTCTATCACTACTGCTGAGGTAGAAGCTCCGAAAGACGTGGTGGCAGGTAATTTAATGGTTTCCTCA
Source organism: Viscum album (assembly GCA_963277665.1). Taxonomy (NCBI): domain Eukaryota; kingdom Viridiplantae; phylum Streptophyta; class Magnoliopsida; order Santalales; family Viscaceae; genus Viscum; species Viscum album. The sequence continues at coordinate 535,298,356 of OY728129.1, forward strand.
AGTTCAGCAAATTCATTATTTTATTATGGATCATCGCATTGTTTCATATCTTCCCAGTTTTCTAAGAAAATTAGATATTTCCAATTTTATTTCACTAGGTAGTTGTCAGTTAAAACTCCTAAGGCAAGTATCATTGAAAAAACGTTTTGTGAATCAGTTCCCATTAGAACACATAAATGTTTTTATCGGCTGATCTCATCGTCATACCTATGATTGAGTTTGATATAATCCTCGGTATGGATTGGATTTTAGACTATGATGCAAAGATTTATTGTAAGAAGAAGGAGGTTACCATTTTTAATGATGATGATAAGGTACACCTTATCTTTAGAGAAGAATAATCACCACTTAATTCTTATCTAGATCCACCCCCAGTAGCTCAAGAAAATTCAATTATTGGGGAGGAAGGGAAAGAAATGTCTTTGGGTGAGGAATGGAATGTTCAAATAGAGGATGTACCTGTTGTGAAAGTATATGTAGATGTATTTCCAGAATATTTACCTGGACATCCTCCATAATGAGAAGTTGAGTTTTCCATTTATTTAATTCCTGGATCAATGCCTATATCGAAGACCCCTTATAGAATGTCCACTGTAGAATTAGTTGATCTAAGGAAATAACTAGAGTAATTGAGTAATAAGGGATTTATTTTCCGTAGTGTTTCTCCATGGGGAGCCGCTGTTCTTTTTGTTAAAAAGAATGATGGATCTATGAGGTTATGTATCGACTATAGGGAGATCAATGCTATAACAATAAAGAACAAGTATCCCATACCTCGCATTGATGATTTATTTGACTAACTGTATGGAGCTCAATACTTTTCAAAGATTGAACTTCGATCAGGATACCATCAGTTGTTTGTAAAGAAGGAAGACATTCCAAAGACAACATTTCGAACCAGGTATGGGCATTACGAGTTTACAATATTTCCTTTTGGATTGACTAATGCACCCTCTGTATTCATGGATCTGATGAATAGAGTTTTCAATGAATATCTTGATGAATTTGTGGTGGTATTTATTAATGATATCATGGTATACTCCAAAATCTACGAAGATCATGAAAATCACTTGCACGTTATTCTGAAGACTCTGAGAAGACATGAATTATATGGAATGATTAGAAAGTGTGAATTCTAGCTTCATGATATTTCTTTTCATGGCCATATTGACTCTAATGATGGAATCTCTATTGATCCTTCTATGACCAATGCAATCCATGAATGGCCAGCACCTATGAGTATAACTGAGGTACACAGTTTTTTTGGTTTGGTAGGTTATTATCAACGCTTCGTCCAGAATTTTGCCCGATTAGAAAACCCATTAACGAAGCTCACACGTAAAGGGGTTAAATTTGTTTGGACAAAAGAGTGTGAATAATTTTTCGATGAACTGAAGAGAAGATTAGTCAATGATCCTATATTGACTCTACCATCTGAGAATGAGGGGTTTGTTATTTATAGTGATGTATCGAAGAATGGACTTGGTTGTGTCCTTATGCAGAATGATAGGGTTATTGCCTATGCATCAAGATAGTTGAAAATTCATGAGCAAAACTATCCTACTCATGATCTTGAGTTAGAAGGTGTGATATTTTCTTTGAATATATGGAGGAACTACCTCTATGGTAAAAAATGTGAGATTTATACTCATCAAAAGAGTTTAATGTATATTTTCTCACAAAAAGAAATCAACATGAAACAAATGAGATGGCTTGAATTACTCAAGGATTATTAATGCACGATACACTACCACCCGAGGAAGGCAAACAAGGTGGCTGATTCTTTGAGAAGAAAATACCATGGAATTTTGAAAAATATGAGAATTGAAATGGATCCAATTTTCATGGATCTAGTAAATATGGACATCGGAATAACCAGGGAAGGTGAAACATCAATGAATTTTCATATGGTTTCCAAACCATCTTTACTAGAAAATATTTAGAGTTCTCAGACCGATGATGAAGAATTTAAAAAGAATATTAAAGATATGAATGGTGGGATATTGAGAGACATTGTGTATGAAGATGGAATTTTGAAATTTTGGAAGAGAATCTGTGTTCCCGATATACCTGATCTAAAAAGGGAATTGCTGGATTATTCTCATAGTTCCAATTTCTCTATACACCCTGGGAGCACCAAAATGTATAGAGATTTGAAGGATCATATTTGGTGGGACAACATGAAGAGGGAGATTGCTGATTTTGTGTCAAGATTTATGGTTTTTCATCAAGTGAAAGCTAGAAGGAAACAACCATGAGGAGTCATGCAACCTTTTCCAATACCGAAGTGGAAATGGGACAGTATTACAATAGAATTTGTCATGGGACTACGAAAGACTCCTAGAAGGAACGATGCAATATTGGATATTGTTGATCATCTTACCAAGTCACCACATTTTCTTGCTATAAGAGAAGATCTACCACTAGAACGTCTAGAAAGACTATATATTAATGACGTTGTGAGACTTCATGGAGTACCCCTATCGATTGTTTCTGATCGTGATCCCCATTTTACATCAAGATTCTGGAAAATTCTTCAGAAATCCCTAGATACTGAACCTCATTTGAGCACTCCCTACCACCCTTAAACGAATGGACAATCAGAATGGATTATTCAAACCTTAGAAGACATGTCGAGATCCTACTCACTTGACTTTCAGGGTATGTGGGATGAATATTTACCTTTGGTGTAATTTTCGTATAACAATTGCTTCCATTCGAGTATTCGGATGACACCATATGAAGCGTTATACGGGAAGAGATGTCGCACACCAACCTATTGGGATGACGTTGGTGAAATAAAACTTATAGGTCCAGAACTGGTAGAGGAAACAATGGAAAAGGTGAAGGTAATCCAAAATCACAACAAAGCAGCTAAAAGTAGGCAGAAGAGCTATGGCGATAATCAATGGAAGGATTTGGAATTTCAAGTTGGTGATCATGTTATCCTAAAGGTATCTCCATGGAAGGGAGTCATATATTTTGGTAAGAAAGGTAAATTGATTCCCAGGTACATCGGACCTTTAGAAATTCTAGAATGAATAGGGGTTGTAGCTTACTGATTAGCAATGCCGCCAATTCTATCCAAAGTTCACGATGTGTTCCACGTATCTCTATTGAGGAAATACATGCCTGACCCAACGCATGTACTCACATACGAGGAATTAGAACTGGAACCCGATCTTTTTTATTACGAAGAGCCCGTCATGATTCATGATATTAGAGAACAAGTACTGAGAAACTGGACAACGCGTCTGGTAAAAGTCTTATTGAGAAACCATAAGATGGAAGATGCAACGTGGGAACCCGAGTTCCTTATGATGAAGAACCACTCGAGTCTTTTCATGCAGTGGTATTCTAGAAATTTCGAGGATGAAATTATTTTAAGGAGGGTAGAATTAACACACCAAGCTTCTACAATATGATTCTCTTTGAATAATGCTATAGCGTGTGTTGTACACAACATCGAGTTCTAACACACACCACAACCGATCAAACTAGCCATTATGAATAGTAATACCTAATTTTTAATATTTTATGAATTTTATCACTCAAAATGGACTTCATTTTTTGATTCAGAGTATCAAATTTAGCCTAAGGTGAAATTTTGGTACGTTTCAGATAACATTAATATTTTGATGAATAGTGAAAATTACTAAATTTTAATTAAAAACAACTTTTTTAATCAAAATAATTAATAGTGATAAATTATGAATTTGAGTGGTTTTAAAAAATATTTAGAATATATTTTTACCATTTAATACAATATTTGTCATTGTATATAATTTTACAATTAAACCGAACATAAACAAGTATCAATCCGTTGATAGTTATTATATCTTAAAAACACGCTTTTTATTTTGACAGCGGGAATTAATTTTAAATTAATTTTTGCCGCTTCTGTGTTTTGAATTTGGAAAAATGGATTCCATATTTGGGATCCGGTTGTTCAAATTTTGTAAATAGGTAGCTTTTATTTTTATACATTTTGAATAATTACTTCGGTAAATATTTTATTTACCACGGTTAAAGGGTAAATCCAGTAAAGAAGCGTTAAAAAAATTATAATAATAATAAATTACCTTAAAATGTGTCCTATCCTTATTGGTTGATACATGTTCGACCATGGGCATCTTTGGGTCGATTTTGGGACCCCATGGTGCCACTTGTAAGTGATAGGGACACTTTATTTTTAAATAAGTTAAAATGAATACAAAAATGGCACAAGCATATATCTTTTAGAAAAACAATTCTTACATAGGGTTATATATGTTGGATTTTCGACTATAAATATTTAATAGAAAGCTAAAAATATTTCCTACATAATGGTAGTTTATTTATAATTTTTAGACATTAAATAAGTTAATTTATATATGACACAATGTTGATGCACTAATTACCATAATAGTGAAAAATCAAAATGATTGATATGGTAGATACCAAAATAAAATAATAACTCCAGTACCTTATATATGCTGTGATGTTTTTATAAATATGGTACAATCATATTCAGTATTCTATCCATCGTTTGAATAACATGTCACCATACGTGCGTATGTACGGATTACCGTCTCCACGTCGTGGTGTAATTGATATTCAATAAATTATTATTTGGATGGGTATAATAATGATGTGTAATTCATGTAAATAATAAATGAAACATGATAATGATTCTGTATATATGATATACTATACAATAATATATTATTTTAATATAAAAATAATGGTATTGTTTCTCGTGCATACGTACGGACTACCGTCTCCACGAACGCGATGAGATTCAATACCCATCGTATACATTCAAGTCTAAATCTAATTTGATTATTATTAATAATAATAAAATGTTATAATTGGCGGGTGTTCTTCCTAGGGTTTTTCAAGAATCTATTTTATTTACTATGATATCAATAATTGATATCCAATCCTAGTCTCTCATAAGCTATTATTTTTGTTGCATAAATTTTTTAAACTCTATGTTAGTATGATATCTTGGATTTTATATTTTATGGAAGAAAGTTATGTTTTCTTTTAAGATGGTAGGTTTCAAGGCCATTTATAGAAGCATACCACTGAAACACCTATTCTTCTATAGGATTGACTATGGCTAATTGAAACACATAGTTGTATCACCCTTGAAATTACTCGGTATGGATCATTTGTCCATCATGAATAATCCATATGAGATACCCATGGTTGATCTAGAGACTCTAGTAAGAGATTTCATGGTAAAATATGGTTTGAATGATTATTTCAGTAATATTTTATACTAGTCTACATATAGTAGTGTCTGTTATAAAATCCTAATTTTTTAATAAGATACAAAATGTTTGATATCATAAATGATACACCACATTGAACATAAGAGAACAACTAAATAATATTATTAAATTACCCAACTAATAAAATTTCGAGAATGAAATGTATTAATTGAATTTTGAAAATATGATTTACACATTATTATAATTAATTCATTACTACACAATTAATTATAATTGAGTATAAAAACCTTTTTAAATAGAAGGAAATATATTTATAAAAAACAATTTAAATGAAATAAGATTGTTTATAAAGTAATAAAATCAATTTATTGGGTTTATTAATGAAATATAAATTTAATATGTTGAATTTAATGTTACCAATTCATCTTATAAGTTTTCTAGGATTAAAATCAGAACAAATTCATTTTTTCAGATAAGAAAATGATTTCCCAAAAAATGAATTTTTGACACTTTAATAAGTTAAATTTGAAAAATCATACATCTTAATTAGATGTGGGATATAAAAATTTATTTTGGAAAATGTTTAGTTATTTTTAGGATAACATTCATATTTTAATTAATTGTGAATAATACTATATTTTAATTCAAAACTACTTTTTTGAATAATTTGTTTATAATGATTGATTATCATTTTTAGTTTTAAAACTATAATTAAATAAATTTTATCCATTTAAGATAATTATGTTCATTTAATTTAATTTCACAATGAAATTTGATATCAACACATGCCAATATTTTGATGGGTCTTACTTTTAAAATCCCCATTTTTTTGTTTTGACAATGAGGATTAATTATAAATTAATTAATGAAACATATCTATTATTAGTTTTTAAAAATGGATTAAATATTTTTAATTAGTGGGTATAAATTTTGATAATCATTCTCTTTAATTTTTCTGGATATTATGAATAATACATACAATAATTTCTATTTAATTCGGTTAAAGGTAAATTAGGTAAATTATCGATACAAAAAATATAATTAAGACAAAAAATATCTGTAACACCTTCAAAAATATGATTTGATGAATAACGATATACCCTAAAAACAGAAGGACAACAATTAGCTCATTTAGTGGACATTGTTCTATTAGATTGATAAAATATTATTAAAAAAAAGAAAGTGACAATATGTCACCATCTGATTTCTTATAAGTACAATAAGTGTAATATTGTGATAAAATGAAAAAAAATCAATACTAAAGATTTTAAAGAAGGATACTGAGATAATATATATCATGGAAATTTATTTATAATTATTAGAGATTAAATAATTATCATAATAAATAAAAAAATAGTGATTCAATAATTATTTTATTAATTGAAATATAAAATAAGTGATATAAAAAATATTAAAATAAATATATTTATAGTTACATAGAATACATAATGAATATTATATTTCTAGTAAATTTTTTCTTTCAAATTCATCTGTTTTTTTGATTTTATTTAAATTCAATGTAATGAATAGTTTCAAAATTAACAATATTTATAATTTATAAAAATAATATTTTTTAAATTATTTAAAAAATATAAAAATCCATTAAAATTAATAATTGACTACTATATGTTATAAAATTTATTAATGTTTCCATTAATGAGCAATGGAACTCGTATATGTAAACCCTATAGCCTCTTAATATTTAAATCTTTTCACCACAATTAATATTTATATAGAATAATTAAGGGTAAAATGAAACGATAAGGATTAAAATGAACTGAAAACATTCCCAGCAACAATTTGTTGAGTGTATTTATAAATATATTCATATTATCTTCTATATAAATCATGTTTTATTGAATTTTATTTAAATATTATTTTAACATTATTTAATATTATATGAGTTTCGAAGGGTTCAACCCCCTATCCTATGAATGGTACCCACGCTTCTCTACTACTCACACTTATATAACCATTTTTCTCATATAAAATCTGTCATATACACTTCATAAATTATATTCCCAAATTATTTAGTTATTATTCATGAAAACAAACCATCATATATGTGTTAACGTGTTCTTTCAAGGTGATCAACTGAAAAAGAGGTATCATTTTCCGTATGTATTTCAATATTATTTTTCCTTCCATTCCCTTAAAATCTCCTCCAAAAAAATTAAAAAACTCCAGTATCATTAATATAATGTGATTCTATTATGTTAATATCATCACCTAAATCTATATCCAATTTCCTAAAATGAGAAATGAACATTTCATTCATGTGTAGGGTGGACTATCACCTCACGAAACGATATTGTTTGTTTTTCATTACCGTCTTTCAAGACTGGTCATTATGATATAAATTATGTTTATATATAATTTTTTTAACATATATATCATTATAATATAATAATATATCAATTATGTTATTACTATCTAACCACATAAAAACAATATCATCGTTCTTGTGTACATGTGAACTATCACCTCTACTAAGTGATGAAAATCATCATTATTCACCACATTACTTATATGATATATATAATTATATTTAAATTATTATTAATATGTTAATAATATAATTATAATTACGTAATTACAAAATAATAATTGCGTTATTTATTTAATTATCAATGAAAAATGGAAACATTACACATGCAAACATATGACATACTATCTCCCAGATTATAACATTATTAAATTTTCAATAAAATACTTCTTTGATTTATTAAAATGTTTAATTGATGCATACAATTGAAAATAACTTCTTGAATATTACTCATTAGATGGTGTGTTTATGACCAAATAGACTATTGACATCATTCCATGTTGATTTACAACACAATTACTGATTGCTGACAAAATTTCTCCTATGAAATTAATTATTTTTGTAATTTTTATTACATGATAATAAGTGATATAACATTTATAATAATATTTAAAAAAATTATAAATAATTTTTAACTTCACATAATTTTATTATTTTGGAAAATAATGATTTTATGAGACATGTTGGACTGAAGATAAGGGACAACGTCTGAATCTCCTTTCATTTAGGCATATCTGGATGTTATTCACAATTATCATCATATATGCTCTATATAAAACCCAGTTGAAATGTTATATCATGAATTTGTATTTTATCATAATATTTAATGTTTTTTAATATTATTGTTTCATTGTTTTTATTCAATTGATTGTCATTTTGTAATGGACACCTTAACCAAATCATCGTTTAAATGATTTAAAGATTCCTTCCCCTAAAAAATTCTGATTAATGTCTATGTTTTCAAAAACTTTTTAAGGAATTTTTTATATAGAAATTAATGTTTTAAAATATTAATTTCATTCAATAGTTTTAAATTTGTATGGGACACTTTAATTCAAATTTTTTCTTTTTAAATGTTTTAAATATGTTTTAAAAATAGATTAATTATTTCAATAACATGGATTTTTTTAACATATACACCATTAATGGAATTTCATGTTCTCATGTTTCTAATATGTGTTGATGTTTATTTTACACCTTTACCATTTTTGTTTAAAATCATGAGATTTCATTTATGAAATTGTTCCTTGAAAATATTTAATGTGATATTATCGTTGAAATATTATATTCCCTATATGCTTGTTTTATGTGTTCTGATTATGTTATGGTTCATTGGAATTGATTATATATATGAGTGGTTCCATGAGAAATTGATGGTTGGTTATCTCTTTATTTCTCTTTACTGAATTGTATAATGATATGGATTTAACCGGTTGGATTTCTCTTCAGTGATTTGGGGAATATATTACGATGGGTATGCCAAATGTAACCATGAAGGTTACTCCCAATATAGATGTGAAAGATAAAATGTAATTATGACATGAATTCCATAGGTTACCTTTATGATTTATTATTTATAATAGGTTTTTCAATAATGTATGAGTTAATGTGTTATGTTATGATATTATGTTTTATGGGTGAAATGTATGATTTTTTAGAAATGTTTTCATGTGTTTCAAATATTCATGGAATAAATGATTAATTATTTATTTAATATCCCTTATTGAGATTTTTGTACTAATTCAATTTTTTTGAAATATTTTCCATAGGGTATATGGATGGGCATGTAAAAGGAATAATTCAAGAAGATTTTAATCAACAAAAAAATCATGTTTTATTATAAAGGGTTGTTTTTTTGGAAAAAAGGATAGGGAGTAGATGTGTCTTCTATTTAATATTTTAGTTATTATATAAAAATTATGTCCTAATTCTCAAAAACCCTAAATATAAAAGGATCTTCAATGCAAATTATTTAATTAAATCATGATATTGTAATATTTAGGGCTGAGACATTATAGTTGGTATCAAATGATGGTTTACATAACATTGGATATTACGATGTCTTTATTGTTGGAGTTGGTGGCCTTGAACCCACTACTTTGTACTTTATTCATTAATAAAATGCTTTTTACATCTTGTTTGTTCTTTTGCGTGACAATGCATGTGATAATGTCCTAAGGAAAGATGTTTCAGTAAAGGGTCATAGTGGATCTAGGCTATGATGAGAACCCGGAAGTGCCATAACACTAATCTGGAATATATGTTCTCTGGCCAGATGATGTTATTTGAGGGACACAAATAATATAGGTCATTAGGGGTGAGAACTCATAAAACATTGAGGCACTTTCTCTTGGTGCGCACCCATGGTAATATCCAGGAGGATATTATGAGAATGGGACCCGCCAGTAGGAAAATCCACATTTCATAGTGTCATTGGATGTTCCAATTTGTGGGTTTGTGTATTGGTACTTAGACTTTAAGATTATTATTAATGGGTATTAAAAATCACGCAATTAGATGTATTGACGAAAACTATGGCAACACACTATTCTCATTGAGGTAGAATATATTGGGTACATCATGAGTAATACTGCATTAATAGATAATGCGAGAAAGGATTTTTCCCTTCTGTTCTATAACAGAAGTAGATATCTCAGCCCATTTAATGGAATCGATATAGCCTAAATAAATCCATGACCATGGTAAGGTATGGGCGTGCTCTATTCTAAGAAGTCAAAGAAATAATAATCGAGCACATGGGTTGATGACACGAGCATGAAACCCGCTTGATTAGAGATATTGAGACAAAGGGATTATATTACATGGTAAGTGTTCATAGGAGGTGACAAGTCATTGTGGAATTAACTTCATTATATATGGGTTCCTTGGCATGTTGCTAGATGCTAACCTTGGAATTTAGGCAGGCTCCACCTAATGCCCCTAAAAAAGAGGCCTAGAGGGTCACACACTAAGTGTGTCCATGTATCTCTGTTAAATATTAATTTAACAAGTTAAATAATTATTATTCCCAGCTGTGGTTTAATAATTATTTAAGGAAGCCTGATCGTATTTATTTCGACACTAGTTATTCGAGAGAATATATTGTGGGTGAAATAATATATTTATTAGTGAGTAATGTAGTTCCATTTATTTAAGAAATAAATAGCCATTACATAGTGTCTAATAAATATGGTGGGGAAAAATGGAAAATTAAAGTACATTCATTGTATATTAAATATACATGACATGTAGTTTTATGAAAACAAGTACACGCCGTGTGTTAATTATTACACATCGTGTAGTTTTCCAGTCGGGATTTGGAGGATACAAGATTGATTTATTAAATGATATTAATTATAATCAGCATGGGCACATGTCAAGGAATTAATAATTCGACATGGGGTTTTAATAAGAGTTAATGAAATAAATAAATCACGTAATGCGTTTATTTATTGTCATAACACTATTAACCTCATACCCAATTATAAATATCCTCACAACCCAACACTTTTCTTGATCCATTTTTTGTGCCCAATGGATTTGGAAATACTCTCGTGCCAAGAGAGAATTATCTTTCCACCAAGAATGCCCTCAAGTTACGAGAGCGAGATCCTCCACTAGATCAAGGTTGTTGATGGAGGACATCTCAAGCAAAGGGTCTTCCGTGCTAGCACCCGAAGATCCCTTTGGCGACATCCAGATATACGTGGAGCACATGTGGATCACTGATAGAGGAATCTTATACTTGGATTCTACAATGCAGCGATAGATCACAGGATCCTGAATTAAGACATCTATGAAGAAAGAATTTCATCGAGGTAATTCTTGTGAATAAATTAAATTAATTATAACCAACATATGATTATCCTATCTGAATGGTTCCTGGACTCTTCTTTTCATTTTCGTTCTTTGTTCCATTCCAAAGATATAGTGTTTTATATTGTGACGAATCTCGGATTGAACGGTTTTTAACGCTAAAATCAAAGTTGGTCAATCCCACCAATGCACTTTTGTTGCGCCCAGAACCAACAATTGGTATTAGAGGCAGTCATATCATTGATTATAATTATTTAGTTTTTCGTTGGGGATTTACGCATTTAATAATTTAGTTATTTTAATTCATATTTAATCATTCTGGAAACCTGAATGTTATGATCTGTTCTTCCTCCCTCATTTGTCGTTCACCTCACAAAAACAAATTTTTTTTAAATTTTGATCAAAATAAAATAGAGGAACTCATCTCGATGATCAAAACTTTTCTAACCGTACAACACCATAATACACGCCGTGTATTCGGAAGTACATGCCGTGTAGTCTAGGTTCAATGCATTGACTGATCCGCCAAATCAGGCCGTGTATAAGATTCTTTCTAATAATATTAGACTCCATTTGTTGACTAGAAACAGGTGGCACACTGTTTCCGGAATACATGTTGTGTGGTCCAATGAACATGGTGTGTAGTCCCTTCGGGTTATAGTTGGGCCGTGTACCCCATATAAGGCTTTCCCGGCTGGAAACCGTGTAATGTGGAAACTACACAGCGTGTGTCCAACATAACACGCCGTGTACTCCGAAAATTTCTAAAGTACATTAACACGCCATGTCCCTGGGAGTGTACTTTGGATGGACGATGAAGAAAAGTACAAGCCATGTAGTCGGAACTACATTCCGTGTACACACCCAAATTTTTCAGATTTATTAAAATTTATTATTAAATTATACAAACCCTTGAGATGTGTAACATGGTGCAGGCATAAAGATGAGTCACAACAAGTGATTGGTGTTTTATATAAATGTGTTCAATTTAACATCTGCGTAATGAATGGGAATTCACCGAGTTGCCTCTATGGTACATGTTACGTTTGAGGATAATTTTAAATGACTTTATTTTTTTAAAATTATGACGGATGAGAATCTCAAGGAATTCAGAAAATGGTTTAAGATAAAAGGGTTGATTAATTAAAGATAATTAATTAATTCGAGCGTGATTTATCTTAAACAAAAATGATTAAATAATTGAATGCTAGTTTTATTTATACGTAAATATCGTTGCATGTTTGGATGATCATGAGCTAGACTGAGACATTTGTATGTGAATGGTTTATTTTAATTTATTTATTTAAATTAAATTTTTTGGCATGTGAGCCATTTCCTCATTAATATGTACGGTCTGCACGCCCAAGGATTCTTTTAGGTAAAACCCCCTTTACCCCTCACCTGCATGTGAGATAAATGAATTTTAAATGGATGGAGATCCCAAGATAGTGGATACAGATCAAGTCATGAGCCATGGTGAAACCAATCCAAGGATATACAAAGGTGGACAGGTGGAAAGCTGTAAACACAAACACAAAAGGTTCAAGGTGTTTCTCCCCTTGGTCATGGGTTAGTTTATCAACTGCTAGATAATGTAACCAATAGAAAAAGATCTTTATCCTACCATTTATTTTATTTCTTTCAGCTGCATTGTTTAATTATTGTGGGTGTGTTGTCACGATCACACAATTATTTAATTAAATGAGCAAGCAAGAGGGAACTAAAAAAAACTTTCTTATACGTAAATATAACATTAGACAAGGTTAATAACTTATGTATATCCCACTTAATATTAACAATCATGTAATCAAAGATAATAAAATTACAATTTATGTATAAGTATAAAATCCCTAAAAAGAAATATTAAGTTGGTATAGCCTTCCATAATCTTGGTTAGAATCGAACCACAGTTCAAAGTTCTCGGCCAACCCTTGTTGGGGTGATTTCAATTATTGTAGAATTATAATTCAAGGTTTTGGGTTGACGTGACTCGGTTTTCATCAAGCATTGACAGCCACAGCAGGACTTGGTGTGACCAAGATTCAAAGGTTGAGGAAATCCAAAATAAAAGGATATCAGGATTGGGGAGTCCACTCAGCGGATCAAGGAGCTGCGAGTTAACACAGTTGGCATTTGGAATGCCTACCTAAAACCCTTTAAGTTTCTTGACCAACCATATTTAGGGTAATGCTAAGGGAAATATGGATCCTTGACACTAGAATATTCAGGAAACAGAATATTCTGAAATAAATGGTGAGGGATATTGGATTTCGATAAAATATTTGGAGAATAAAAAGTATTAATTTATTTATTTGTCCTAGCATTGTAATAAATTACTAAACCTTTTATCATCTTAATTGGTAGAAAAGACAAGAAAATGACTTAAAAAATAACATTACGAACCATACTCGGGAAGGAAAACCTTATAATCGACACCAATTTCCAAGAGTGGTAGAGGCGTTTATGCGTCATCCTTCGCCACGAAAGGAAATTGTATGTGTTGGAAGATAATATTCTAGTTGTTCCTGGGAAAGAGGATAGTGGTAAGGAATAATCTCTCTATATGAAACACATGGATGATTCCACAGATGATTAGTGTTTCATGCTATCGGTCACATCCAATGAGCTCTTGAAGTAACATGAAAACATGGACGTGTATAGCATGATGTCTCACCTTAAGGATCTCTACCAATAGAAGTAAAGGCAGGAGAGGTATGATATCTCCAATGCTTTGATTAAAACTAAGCTTCGAGAGTCTGCGCCAGTTGGGCCTCATGTAGTAAAGCTTATTGGCTAAATTGAACTCCTAGACTCCTTAGGGATTAGTTTCCTAGATGAGTTGCGTATAGATCTCATCCTATCATCATTTCCCAAGACCATCCCTAGCTTCATTGTCAACTATAATATGAGTGGAAATGATAAGAGTCCATCAGAGATTCTGACCTTGATTCTCCATGTAGATAAGGACATGGGGCGTGAAAAACGTACGGTACTTATTGTGAACAAGAAAAGGATGGACAAGCCAAAGGGGACAAAGACTTATAAAAGGTATGAAGCCCCCAAGCACCATCCCTCCAAGAAGGGGAAGATCCAGAGGCAGGGCAGGGAATGGGAGGCAGTGTGTATTACATGTTCCAAGTAGGGCCACCAGATGTGGAACTGCACCCAGAAGCGTGGGGACGCTAAAGGTGTGTTTGTTATCGAGTGCAATATTTCTATTTCTACACATTGGGTATTAGATACAGCTTGTGGAGATCAAATATGTATTCAAATGCAAGAACCAAATATATATAGAAAGATCGCCAGAGGAGAGGTGGATTTTTGAGCTACCAATGGTGCAAGGCTGGCTGCGTTTGCTATTGGAGACTATCACCTCTCATTGAAAACTAGCTTGATTTTGGTTTTACAAAACTGTTATTTTGTTCCTAGTGTTACCAAGAACATAATTTCTATATCTTGATTGGATATGGATGGATTTGTTATCATATTTGGAAATAAGGGTTGACTATTTTATAAGAACCACGTATGTTATGGAATGGAAATTTGAATAATGGTTTGTATGTATTAAATTACGAAAACCAAGTTTTGGAAATCGATAATGAAACAAACGCACATGACTCATAAATCACCCAGTTGTGGCATCACCGCCTTGCTCATGTAAACGGGAAGTGCTTGACAATGCTCTGTCATGATGGCTATTTAGATTCTAGTGAGCTAAAACCACATGATAGATGTCACGCTTGTTTACAAGGTAAAATAACAAAGACGCCTTTTGGTGGACAGGGTTAAAGGGACACAAAGCTTCTAGGATTGGTACACACTGATGTATGTGGACCATTTCCAGTAGAATCTAGAGGTGGATATTGTTACTTCATTACTTTTACTTATGATTTTAGTAGATACTTATTTGTCTACTTAATTAGTTCTAAGTCAGAAGCCTTAGAGAAATATAAGGAATTCATGAATGGAGTAGAGAAGCAGCTTTGTAAGACGATAAAGAAGCTTTGATCGGATCGAGGTGGAGAATATCTGAACCAAGAGTTCATCTATCTTCTACGGGAGTCTGGGATTCTATCTCAGCTCACTCCTCCTTAGAAGCCACTGTGTAATGGTGTTAGTGAAAGGAATAACATCACCTTGTTGGACATGGTGAGGTTAATGGGGAGTCATGCATATCTTCCATTATACTTTTGGAGATATGCATAACAAACTGCAGCATACACATTAAACTGAGTACCAACTAAGGAATCAAATGGAATTACTTCTATGTTATGGAGTGTAAAGAAACCCATTTTGTCGTATAAATGTGTATGGGGATGCAGGTCATTTGTTAAGGCCTTTTCAGGCAACAAACTAGCACCCTAGGGGACGAAGTGTATCTTTATAGGATATCCCTATGAAACGAAAGGATATTACCAATATAACCCTCAAGAAAAGAAAGTAATTGTCGCCTGACAATCCGTATTTCTTGAGAGGGAGAACATCCTCAATAAGGATAGTGGGATCAAGGTTTACATCGACGAGGTTGATGCTCAAGATACACAAGAGTTGGTACAAGAACTAGTTCCATAGGTCCCCATGGAGGAGGTTCTAGAAACACAAGTACTGCTTAGGAGCTTGAGAGAGATAAGGGAACCAGAGATATTTGGTTTCTTAGTCACCAAGGATGGTGAATCATTATTATTGGACAATGATGAGCCTCTCTCCTACAAGGATGTATAGAAATATTAGAAGCTCCAATATGGCTAGAAGCTATGAATTATGAGATGGATTACATGTATTAGATCCATGTTTGGGTTCTGGTTGATGAGCCAGTTGATGTAAAGCCTGTGGGATGAAAATGGGTATTCAAGAGAAAACGTGACATGGAAGGTCAAGTTAGCACCTATAAAGAATGGCTAAAGGATTCAGAAAGAGTCAAGGAATTGATTATGAAAAAACCTTCTCACCATTTTCTATGTTTAAATCCATAAGAATCATTCTTTCTATAGTAACTTACCATGACTATGAGATTTGGAAGATGGATGTCAAAACAGCATTCCTTAACGGAAACCTTCAGGAAGATGTCTATATGACACAACCAAAAGGGTTTGTGACACCAGGTGAAGGAAAATGGGTTTTCAAGTTGCAGAAATCCATTTATGGATTGAAGCAAGTATCCAGGTCATGGATTATTCGATTTGATTAAGCCATAAAGGAATTTGTTTTCATTAAGAATGAATGTGAGCCATGTGTTTATATGCTGTTTAATGGGAATGCGGTCATCATCCTTTTGGTATATGTTGATGAAATGTTTCTTATTGGCAACGACGTACCGACCTTACAGTATGTTAAAGACCAGTTGAACATGTTCTTCTCTATGAAATATTTAAGTGAAGCAGCCTACATTCTAGGGATCAAGATCATTCGTGATAGATCCAAGAGGCTTCTTGGACTATGTCAAGGTAAATACAGTTACCAAATACTAAATATATTTAGTATGGAACAATCCAAGTGATGATTGGTTTCAGGGTCACATGGCTTGCATCTTTCTAAGAAAATGTGTCCTCAGACACAACAAGAGAAAAATAGGATGAGAAATATCCCATATGCCTCGGATATAGGATCCATCTTGTATGCCATCTTATGTACCAGGATTGATGTTACCTATGCACTGAGAATGGTAGGAAAATATCAAGAAGATCCAGGGGAACAACTTCTGACTTTTTTTAAGACTATCCTTATGTATCTAAGAAGAACTAAGGATATGTTCTTGGTGTATAGTGGAGACGAGGAGCATGTCATCAGAGGGTATGATGATGCTAGTTTTCAGACAGATCAGAATGATCTAAAGTCACAATTTGGCTATGTTTTCTATCTCAATGGAGGAGCTGTGAGCTGGGAGAGTTCAAACCATCCAGTAGTCACCGATTCTATAGCGGAGTCTGAGTATATAGCGGCTTCTGATGCTTCCAAGGAAGTTTTCTTGATTTGAAACTTTGTCCAGGAGCTTGATGTGGTGCCTAACAGTAAAGATTCCATTAAATTGTATTGTTATAATACTGTAGAAGTGGCTCTTGCAAAAGAACCAAGGTCATATCAATGGACAAAGCACATACTATAGAAGTATCATCTCTTGAGGGATTTCTGTCAGAGGGGTGAAGTTGCAGTGAGCAGAGTGTCATCACGAGAGAATGTGGTGGACCCCATGACTAAAGGCTTATCTCAGCAGAAGTATGAATATCATGTGAGGGCTAGCGGGTTAAAGGTTGTTAGCAGTTAGATCTAGTCCAAGTGGGAGTTTGTTGGATTTGGTGGCCTAGAACAAAATAATTTGTACTTTATTCATTAATAAAATCCTTATCACATTTTTTTGTTATTCTGCGTGACAATGCATGTGATAATGTCCTAAGGACAACTGTTTCATTAAAAGGTCATAGCAGATCCCTGCTACGATGTGAACTCGGAAGTGCCATGACACTTATCTTGAATATATTTTCTTGGTTTCCGCTGTTCTTGGTTGATGTTTTATGCGTCCCAAATTAATTACCCATTCTTAGAACCTTATTATAGCTTAATTTCGGGGTCGATCCACAGGGAACCATGGCGTGGATGAATTCAATTGAGTTAATACTTAACTAGGTGAAGTATGCAGAATTTTGAATCGATTGGGTTGATTTTGGGTTTTGATTGAAACTAAATTGATTTACATTGAAGAAATGGATATAGTTTGAAAGAATACAACGAGTAAATTTAAAGATCACTTAAAATGGGATGAAAATACGTTTCGGGGCTATGGTGATTAAGGAGGTTTTATGCAGATTGTTTAAATGGTTGTGTTGTTCATAATAATTCAATCATTCTGGATTTCATTTTGTTACAAGATTTCCTTGGTCCGGTTCCTTTTGTTTCGAATTAGAGGAGTTGAATCCTTGGTCCGGTATTCAGTGTTCTTAATTCTTTATTAATTTCAGTACATTATTTGAATTGGTGAATTCCTTCCAATGATCATGGATGTTTTCACCGTTACTTTTCTATTGTATCACTGAGAATTCTTCCCTTGGTCCGGGTCAGAATTCTATGTTATATTTAATAGTAAATTAAGAAGAGTAAGATGAATTACAAAGATAAAACACAACTATATAAAAAACATACATATTATGATCACTTCATCCACATCCCCAACATGAGGGGTTTAGTTACACTTAGAATGTGAAGAAGAAACGACACACATGATGCCTGACGGATTCATCGTGTAAGCGTTGATGTAGGGTGTCAGAAGGTGGAGGAGTAGAAATACGGCACCACGGTGGCTCGGGAAATGGTAGCAATAGAGATTATTCTCTCATCCAAATGTTTTGACTCTCCAAAATCCATAGGCCAAGGCCTCTTTATATAGAAAAATAAAGTATATGGAGTGTATAAAAAGTACATGCCTTGTACTTTTCATCAACGCGTTTTGGCGCCAATTTCTCCACGGGTAGGTGGCCTAGAATGCCGTTTTTGACTTTAGAACACTGCACCACCTGCAAGTTGAGTGTACACGGCGTGTAGTTCCACCATACACGGCATGTAGTATCAAAGGTTTGGCCACCATCTCCTTCTAGAACAGCAGACATGATGTGTAGAAATTTAAACACGCCGTGTCTCTTTCAATAGCCAAATGGGCGTTTAGACAATTCTCAGTAACCACCACTTCTAGAAAGTGGTACATGATGTGTAACGCCACCCCACACAGCGTGCATCTCTTCTTGGAGACATGGGCGCATACTCCCTAATTTGGTCTGTGTCCTTTTCTGGATGTACACGGCATGTAAACAAGTACACGCCGTGTAGTTACAAAATTTTCACAAACATCCCATGATCTGTGTATTAAGACAGAAAGCTCCTGCATGTAAACAAATTCACCAAAATCAAAGAATATGTTCATAAAACAACAGATATATTCTGAAAACATACTTTTGTCTTCAATTATATATATTGAAATGTATACACAAATTGGGTGCATCAAATTTCCCCACACTTAGTCGTTTGTTTGCCCTCAAGAAAAATCTCAACATCTAATTAAGATAGCCAATACATTTAAAAGGAATGAATTGAATTAATCAAACGTATAACTGATAAAATTTATGAGGAAAAATTCTAAAAGGTACAAAAAAATTCAATTCATAAGATATTGAAATCAAGCCTCATATATAATGAAATTAACTACTCCAATCCTCTTCAACACATTTTTCAACCTTTAAAAAAAAGCATGCCATTTGATGATTTACCTTACCAGTCAAAATCAAACTCCACTCTCATGATATTTTTATTCAGAGTTATGCTCAATCTAAGGTATATTCACTCTATCCATAGGTTTGCAAGATATCTTGTTGTCTACTTAAGAAAAATTGAATTACAAAAATTATGAGGTCTTTATCAATATGGTTCAGATGTTTCTGTGGCTAAGGATTGGTAGGTTTAGATGTGAAAATAAATTCTAAGGCTTGAAAAAGGAAGGCTAATTCCATTAAACAGCATTGCATGATATTCAAAGTAAATCTCACTAAAAATACATCCTTCAAAAGCTCAGTCGAATGCTTTTGTAATCGTCACCATCTTCCTTAGGAAAGTATGGTTCATGGGAAAATAAGCATAAGGTCCCCTTGTTGTTTGTTTTTTTGTTGTGTGCTTTTTTACAACAAACACCACAAGGGAAACACATATGAAAATAATGAGTAGATGTTTGGAACCCATTCTGCCCCAAATAATCAAGAGGCACTCCCCCGCACTTTATTTCATGGCTGTACAAAAATATGCCATGTATTTCCAACTCCCTCTTTAATGCATAAATGAATAATCCTGAAAACGTTAAAAATAAATAGGGTAGGAAGGGAAATAGGCTTGTAATGTGGATTCCTATAAAGGTTTTTCAAGGATTTTATGGGTTTAACAATGATTAAATGTAGGGTAGGTCTCAAGATAAGGGGTTGAAATAATCTAATGCCTCAATCATGTTAAAGTAATTCAAAAATATCTTCATATTTCGAAAAGAAAAACCTGCAAATTCTGGTAGTGATATATATCCTAAGAATCTCTCAAGAAAGAGGGTATTAGAAAAGAAATAAGGAAAAGGGTTTAGAATACCTCTCAGGAGTGGAAAAATAATAGAGGGACAATCAGGTCATGACATGCATATAAATTATTAGCCTAATTAATGTAATTTAATCAAGGATGAAAGGTTCCAATTGAAACTATATTCGCAATCATTTTAAAATACTTTAAAAACTAAAATAAGAATGTAACATTTCCAAAAGTTCATTCTGATAACTCTAGCATTTATAAGAATGATTAACAAAAATTTCATTAAACATTCAATTATAGAATCTAATAATGATGTCTCCTAGTGTAGTGTAAGGGAAAAGACTAAGGGAAAAGAGATAGATACACCCCCAAACTAAAGAAGGCACATGTCCCACCAAGTGAAATACCAATGTAAAGGGTGGGTAAAGGGGGGAAATGGAGGAAAAAATGAGAGAATGTAGTAGAAGAAGTAAATCTAAAAAGAATGAAAATAGAAATTTAAAAATACTCCCCTCATGAAAAGTGATGCCCAAGGTGCTCCATGCCCGTACCTGTGACTGTCGAGAAAAAAGAAAACCAAAAACATGCATAACATCACATCACAGAAAATGACAAAATAGATATATAAGAAAAATAAAAATGTCATTATCATGGGGTCACCTCAGGAGAGGCATCATCCTGTACAGAATCGACTGACAGAGACATCGTAGGCGGCGTGGTAGGGGAGGCTCTGACTTAGTATCGAGAAGGGTAGCTGAAGAAGTAGGATCTGCATGTACTAGAATCAGGAGCGGAAGCTCAGTAGCACGCCCTCGCCCGGTAGAAGTGGAAGTAGTAGAGCTCACCGTAGTCATCAGAACGGAATCTGTAGCCGGTGCAGGAGACAATAGTGGAGCAGCAGCAGAAGGGCCAGGAACAAAGGAAGAAGCAGGTGATTGAGGTAGTGGAACACCAAGATGCTGAGCAAAATGCACCAAAAGATGCTCCATCTAGTCCTGGTGGCCGTCCAGATGAATCAAATGGCGTGAAATGGTGTCATGGGGGTTGATTATATGGGCTAACTTCTGCTCCATCATGGCTAGGCGAAGGGAAATGGCCGGATCGACTGAGGGTGCGGGGGTAGGTGGGATAGGGGCTGGGACAGTAGAAGGAAAGGCAGAAGAAGTGGGGTCAGTAGGAGGTGGGTGAGGTGGAGAAGCTTGAGGGGGTGGGGAAGGAGGAGCGTGGTCAGCAGCTAGGGCCGGGGGGTCAACAGGTGGCGGGGCTCTAGCATGAGAAAGGATGTAGGAACCCCCTGATTCCGGACTAAGCCCATGCGAATGAGCATGAGGAAGTCCATCCGTTGGGGCGAACATATCAAATCATGAGGCAATGAGGGCTCGAATACCCCCAAGTGGTGGGCAAGATAGGTGGTGTAAAACCCGCCGTTCAGGTTGCCCTGACGGACGATAAACATGGAGTGGAAATAGGAGGCGGCAAGATAGGGGAGGTCTTGGTAGGTGTGCCGGATGACACAGGTAAGTAGCTCCATGTCACGGCCAGTCACGACCCCCATATCCTCATGGTAGGGGAAGACAATGGCGCTGAAGCACCGGTCGGTGAAGCGAAGGACGGGGTCAGCTATAAGAGTGCTCTTCTGAGAAGTGGGGGAGTACCGGTCGTCATGCCCAGCGATCTCCCACCGCATGGTAATGAGGTCAGAGTGCTCGGGATGGGTCAAGTCATAAACAGGGGGTGGGGTTAAAGGATGGGGATAAAAGCCGCACCCTCGGCCAAACTCTGTCATCGTCATAGAAAAACATCGACCGCCTAGCCAGATTCTAACTACGGGAACTGAATCACGAGTTGTCTCTCTATACTTCTCTCCTTCGAACTCAAAGGAGGCCACAAACTCCAAAAATAAATCACGAAACATAAGAGTGTTGACCTGGAAAATAGCGATAAGTGCGGTGTGCCCGACAAGTACCTCCAACTCCTCCCAAATACCGAGCCACTGCGGAATGCTGCTGTCATGGTACCTGCCGATCAATGGTATCGACTGACGAGAGAAGCGTCGGACCCTGTTGTATGTGAGGTCAGTGACTAGAAATACTTTCTAGGGATAGGGAGCACCTGCAGGTCCCGGTCCAGGTGTTGGGGCAGCAACAACATCTGGCTCTGGAGGTGGATCCATCGAAGAAAAAGGTGGCTCGGTGGAAGGTGTGCTCGAAGTGGGGCTAGACGCTGAGGATGAGGGTTTAGGGAAAGTGGTAGCTGGTGCAACAGAAGTAAGCCCAGCTTCATCTTAGGGAGTGAGTGGCGGCAGAATTTCCAACGGAGGGATCTCAAAGACCGGAGCGTTGGGGTTCGGCTGCGTAGGTGGACAGAGTTGGATCCGATGATAACTGGACTCCTCTCCCTCAGTTGTTAAGGCAGGCCGCTTCCCTCGCGAATGATCATGATATTCCATATCCTGAAATAGAATGAAATAGAAATAAAAACAAAAGAAAAAGAAAATGGAAAGAAAACAAAACAATGAAAATGTAAGAAAACTGGAAAAGAAAAGTACACGGCATGTACTCTAGAGTACATGGCATGTATTAAAAAAAGAGTGTATCCCATTTTTTCTATACAGACACGCCGAGGGAGAAAACAGACCAAGGAAAAGTACACGGCGTGTACTGAGCATACACGCCGTGTTAACCCAAGTGGTGGTGGTTGTGTGGAACAAATGACATGACCATGTTTTTATCAGTTCAGAGAAAAAAAAACGCCGTTTAGTTACTGGACATGGCGTGGACTGAACACTAAGAACATTGCCGTGCAGAGGGGGAGACACGGGCCGGTCAAACATCACACAGACACGGCGTGTACCAAACACACACGCCGTGTAATGGAAAATAGGGTGAGTGGCCGTGTAGAGGGGAATCACAAACAACGGACATAGCATGTACCAAATACACACGTCGTGTAAATGAAAATGGTGTGTGAGTCCGTGTGGAAAGGTGTACTTATGCTCGATGAAATGGACATGATGTGTACCGAACATGCACACCGTGTATATTAAAATTTTGGAAAATTCTTTCTGAGGCCGTGTTCAGAAGTAAACAGCGTGTGTTCTTCATTTTGTGGCCATGTAATGTAGGAAGCCGAACGGTCAGCCGATCCAAAAAACACCCTAACCGAGTGTAAAAATTTGAAACAGAGGGTGTAGAATGGTGTACCTAGATCGAGGAACACAATGTTAGAGGAATCAGAACCTGAAACGCCCCAAATCGACGGATTTGGAAAAAGGGGGGATTCGGGTGGCTTTCGGGAGAAGAAATGGGAAGAAGGGAGGAATTTGGGATGGTCGTGTGATACGACCTCAAGCCGGGTGGACCAAGGCTTATATAGCCGAGGTACACAGTGTGTATGTTTGGTAAACAGTTTGTTTAATGTTTTTTTAAGAAGAACATATAATTTTTATAGGGAACTATATAATAATTATTATTAATAATTAAAATAAAATAAATATATCTACAAATCCTATTATACATAAACCTATACACGACATATATCAAGAAATACACGCCGTGTATTTTAAAATGAGAAAAAGAGTAGTACAACCATTGTTCCGGTGCTTGGGGCAGGATTCGAACTGGTGACCGGCCAATTCGAAGGATGCCCTCACCCACTGGAGAAAAGGTTGTTCTACTGTCCATATTTATTTTATTTATATATTTATTCTATACGGCCTATACACACGGATAGAAAGAAAAGCACAGGTCCTCGCTGGCTAGGCCTCCTAATTGGACTGTGTTCTGGATCAGCTGCATGAAATCAGGCTTGATCTCAAAGTGTTGGGCCTAGACCGGAGGACGAACGATGCCCGTATCAGCTTCGTGAATTGATGGAAGTCCGTACTCTAAAAGGGTACGTCTTGGAGGTTGTTGTTGATTGGGTGGAGCTTGCATAAAATTCTCCTGATGGGAAAAGTATGGTCGTGGGAAGAGTTGTTGCGGCGGCTATTGGTAATCCCTTGGGAGGAATTCCATGAAGGCTCTAGGAGGTTACTCTGGTAGACCAGTAGTGGGAGGCTGTTGATCCTGGTACTGATGTTCAATCGCAACATCTACGGCTGGTGCTCCCTCTTCCTTGTTCGCCATGGGTTGTGATTGATGGTTGTGAGTTTCTGTCCGTGTACGCCAATGATGAAGCAAGGTTCGTTCTATTTCCGGGTCAAGAGGAACTTATTCGAAAGACTCAGTGCTTCTGGATCATGTAAAATGTCTAAACATACACTTCAATCTCTGCACAACACAAAAACGAAAACCAGGCGGAGAAGGGAAAAGTAAAAAAATAAAATTTTAAATGTGATTAGAAATAATTTTTTTGATAATTTTTTATTTATATTTTCACTTAAATCTATTATTAACACAATTTATGTCTAACACTAAAACAAAACATGTGTTCCCCAACAACAGCGCCAAAATTTGGTTTACGCTGTCGTTGGTTGAAGTTTTATGCATCCCAAATTAATTACCCGTTCTTAGAACTTTAGTATAGCTTAAGTTTGGTGTCGATACATAGGGAACCGTGGCATGCATGAATTCAATTGAGTTAATACCTAACTAAGTGAAGTATGCAGAATTTAGGATCGATTGGGTTGATTTTGGGTTTTGATTGAAACTAAATTGATTTACTTTGATGAAATGGATATAGTTTTAAAGAAAAAAACGAGTAAGTTTAAAGATCATTTCAAATGGGAAGAAAAGACGTGTCGGGGCTACGGTGATTAAGGAGGTTTTATGAAGATTTTTAAATGGTTTTCTTGTTCATAATGATTCAATCATTCTGGATTTTGTTTTGTTACATGATTTCCTTGGCCCGGTTCCCTGTTGTTTATAATTACAGCAGTTAACTCCTTGGTCCGGTGGTAAGTTTTCTTAATTCTTTATTAGGTTCAGTCCATTATTTGAATAGGTTAAATCCTTCCAAAGATCATGGATGTCTTCAGCATTACTTTTACTTTGTATCACTGAGAATTATTCCCTTGGTCCGGGTCAGAATTCTCAGTTATATTTAATAGTAGATTAAGAAGAGTAAGTTGAATTACAATGATAAAACACAACTATATAAAACAACATATAGATTATTATCCCTTCATCCACAGACCAAACACGAGGGGTTTAGTTACACATAGAATGTGAATAAGAAACGACACACGTGATACTTGACGGAATCATCGTGTAAGCGTTGAGGTAGGGTGTCTGAAGGTGGATTTGTGGAAATACGGCACCACGGTGGCTCGGGAAATGGTAGCAACAGAGCTTCTTCTCTCCTCCAAAGGTTTCAACTCTCCAAAATATATAGGATAAGGCCTCTTTATAGAGAAAAATAAATTACACGACGTGTATAGAAAGTACACGCCGTGTACTTTTCGTCAATGCGTTTTGGCACCAATTTCTCCATGGGTAGGCGGCCTAGCATGCCGTTTTTGACTTTAGAACAAGGAAACGCCTACAAGTTGAGTGTACACGGCATGTAGCGATGCCATACACGACATGTAGTATCAAAATTTAGGCCGCCAGCTCTTTCTAGAATAGCATACACAGCGTGTAGAAATTTAAACATGTCGTGTCTCTTTCAACAGCCACATGGGCATGTAGACTTTTCTCAGTAACCACCACTTCTAGAAAGTGGTACACAACGTGTAGTGCTGCCCCACATGGCATGCATCTCTGCCTGGAGACATGGGCGTGTACTCCCTGCTTTGGTCCGTGTCCTTGTCTGGATGTACACGACATGTAAACAAGTACAGGCCGTGTAGTTTCAAAATTTTCACAAACTTCCCTTGATCTGTGTATTACGCCAGAATGCTCCTACAAGTAAACAGATTCAAAAAAATCAAAGAATATGTTCATGAAACAAGATAATTTTTTTGAAAACATGCTTTTATCTTAAATTATATATATCGAAATGTATAAAAAAATTGGGTGCATCAAATTCCCCAATACTTAGACGTTTTCTTGCCCTCAAGAAAAATCTCAACATCTAATTTAGAGATCCTATACTTATAAAAGAAAGGCATTTAATTAATCAAACGTATAACTGATAAAATTACTGAGGAAAAATTCTAAAAGGAACAAAAAAATTCAATTCATAAGATATTGAAATCATGCCTCATATATAATGCAATTAACTACTGTCATCCTCTTCAACACATTTTTCAACATTTCAAAAATAAGCATGCCATTTGATGATTGACCTTACCAGTCAGAATCACACTCCACTCTCACGATTTTTTTATTCAATGTTATGAAAAATCTACGGTATATACACTCTATTCATAGGTTTTCAAGATATCTTGTTTTCTACTTTAGAAAAATTGAAATACAAAAATCATGAGGGCTTTATCAATAAGGTTCAGATGTATTGTGGCTAAGGGATGGTAGGTTCAGATTTGAAAATAAATTCCGAGTCTTGAAAAAGGAAGTCTAATTCCTTTAAAAAAATTGCATGATATTCACAGTAAATCTCACTAAAAATACATCCTTCAAAAGCTTAGTCGAATGATTTTGTAATCGTCACCATCTTCCTTAGACAAGTAGGGTTCATGGGCAAATAAGCATAAGGTCCCCTTGTTTGTTTGTTTGTTGTGTTTTTTTACCACATACAACACAAGGGAAACACTTATGAATAAAATGAGTAGATGTTTGGAACCCATTCTTCCCCAAATAATCAAGAGGCACTCCCCCACACTTTATTTCATGGATGTACAAAAATATGCCATGTATTTCCAACTCCCTCTTTAAATCTTAAATGAATAATCATGCAAAGTTTTAAAAATAAATAGGGTAGGAATGGAAATAGGCTTGAAATGTGGATTCCTATAAAGGTTGTTCATGAATTATATGGGTTTAATGAAGATTAAATATAGGGTAGGTCTCAAGATAAAGGGGTTGAAACAATCTAATTCCTCAATCATGTTAAAGTAATTCAAAAATCTCTTCATGTTTCGAAAAGAAAAACTGGAAAATTTTGGTAGTGATGTATATCCTAAGAATCTCTTAAGAAAGAGGGTATTAGAAAAGAAAAAATGAAAATGGTTTAGAATAACTCTCAGGAGTAGAAAAATAATAAAGGGACAATCAGGTCATAAAATGCATACAAATGATTAAAATAATTAATGTAATTTAATCATAGATGAATGGGTGCAATTGAAACTATATTAGCAATAATCTTAAAATACATTAAAAAATAAAATAATCATGTAACATTTCCAAAAATTTCTACTGATAAATCTAGCTTTTATAAGATTGATTAACCAAAATTGATTTAAATTTTCAAATATAGAATCTAATAATGATGTCTCCTAGATTAGTGTAAGGGCTAGGACTGAGGGAAAAGAGATAGATGCGCCCCCACACTGAAGAAGGCACATGGCCCACCAAGTTCAATACCAAGGTAAAGGGTGGGAAATGGGGGGAAATGGGGGATAAAATGAGGGAAAGCAGCTGAAGACGTAAATCCAAAAAGAAAGAAATTAGAAATGGAAAAATACTCCCCTCATGAAAAGTGATTCCCAAGGTGCTCCATGCCCGTACCTGTGACTGTCGAGAAAAAAGAAAACCAAAAACATGCATAACATCAGAGCACAAAAATGACAAAATAGATATATAAGAAAAAGAAAAATGTCACTATCAGGGGGTCGCCTTAGGGGAGGCATTATCCTGTACAGAATTGGCCGGCAGAGACATTGTAGGAGGCATGGAAGGGGGAGGCTCTGACTCGACATCAGGAAGGGTAGCTGAAGAAGTAGGGGCCGCAGGTGCTAGACTAGGGTGTGGAACCTCAGTAGCAAGCCCTGGCCCGATATAAGTGGCCTCAACAGAGTTCACCGTAGTAATCAGAATGGAATCTATGGTCAGCGCAGGAGATGGCAGTGGAGCAGCAGCAAAAGGGCCAGGAACGGAGGCCGAAGCTAGTGACTGAGGTAGTGGAAAACCAAGATGCTGAGCAATATGCACCAACAGATGCTCTATCCAGACCTAGCGGCCGTCCAGAAGAATCAAATGGCGTGTAATGGTATCCTGGTTGCTGATGATATGGGATAACTTCTACTCCATCGTGTCTAGGCGGAGGTAAATGGTCGGATCGATCGAAGGTGCAGGGGTAGGTGGGATACGGGCTGGGATAGTAGAAGGAAGGGAAGAAGAAGTGGGGTCAGTAGGAGGTGGGTATGGTGGAGAAGCTGGAGGGGGTGGGAAAGGAGGAGCGGGGTCTGCAGCTGGGGTAAGGGGGGTCAACAAGTGGCAGGGATCTATCCTGAGAAAGGATGTAGGCACCCCCTGCTTCCGGACGAAGCCCATTTGAATGAGCAAGAGGAAGTCCATCCACTGGGGAGAACCTATAAAATCATGAGGCAATGAGGGCTCGAATACCCCCAAGTTGTGGGCATGAAGGGTGGTGTAAAACCCGCCAGTCAGGATGCCCTGAAGGCCGGTAAACATGGAGTGAAAATAGGAGGCGGCAAGATAGGGGAGGTCCGGGTAGGCGTGCCGGATGACACAGGTAAGAACCTCCATGTCACGGCCGGTCGCAACCCCCATATCCACATGGAGGGGGAAGAGGATGGCGCAGAATCACCGGTGGGTGAGGAAAAGGATGGGGTTCTCTATAAGAGTGCTCTTCTGAGAAGTAGGGGAGTACCGGTGGTCAGACCTAGCGATCTCCCACCACATGGCAATGAGGTCAGACTGCTCGGGCCAGGACAAGTCAGAAACGGGGGTTGGGGTGAAAGTCCGTACTCCAAAAGGGTACGTCTTGGAGGTTGTTGTTGATTGGGTGGAGCTTGAATAAACTTCTCCTGATGGTCAAAGTATGGTCATGGGAAGAGTTTCTGTGGCGGCCATTGGTAATCCCTTGGGAGTAATTCCATGAAGGCTCTAGGAGGTTACTCTGGTAGACCAGCAGTGGGAGGATGCTGATCCTGGTACTGATGTTAAATCGCAGCATCTACGGCTGGTGCTCCCTCTTCCTTGTTTGCCATGGGTTGTGATTGATGGTTGTGAGTTTCTGTCCGTGTACACCAATGATGAAGCAAGGTTCGTTCGATTTACGGGTCAAGAGGAACTAATTCCAAAGACTCAGCGCTTCTCGATCGTGTAAAATGTCTAAACATACACTTCAAGCTCTGAACAACACAAAAACGAAAACCAGGCGTAAAAGGGAAAAATAAAAAAAGAAAATTTTAAATGGGATTAGAAATAATATTGTTGATAATTTTTTATTTTTATTTTCACTTAAATAAATT
Source organism: Viscum album (assembly GCA_963277665.1). Classification (NCBI taxonomy): domain Eukaryota; kingdom Viridiplantae; phylum Streptophyta; class Magnoliopsida; order Santalales; family Viscaceae; genus Viscum; species Viscum album. The sequence continues at coordinate 535,328,039 of OY728129.1, forward strand.
ATTAACACAATTTAAGTCTGGCACTAAAACAAAATGTGTGATCCCTAACAACGGCGCCAAAATTTGGTTTACGCTGTTGTTGGTTGAAGTTTTATGCGTCCCAAATTAATTACCCATTCTTAGAACATTATTATATCTTATGTTCAGTGTCGATACATAGGGTACCGTGGCATGCATGAATTCAAATGAGTTAATACTTAACTAGGTGAAGTATGCAGAATTTAGAATCGATTGGGTTGATTTTGGGTTTTGATTGAAACTAAATTGATTTACTTTGAAGAAATGGATATAGTTTGAAAGAAAAAAACGAGTAAGTTTAAAGATCATTTCAAATGGGATGAAATGACATATCAGGGTTGTGGTGATTAAGGAGGTTTTATGCAGATTGTTTAAATGGTTTTCTTGTTCATAATAATTAAATCATTCTGGATTTCGTTTTGTTACAAGATTTCCTTGGCCTAGTTCCTCTTGTTTATAATTAGAGTAGTTGACTCCTTGGTCCGGTGGTCAGTGTTCTTAATTCTTTATTAAGTTCAATCCATTATTAGAATTGGTGAAATCCTTCCAAAGATAATTGATGTCTTCACCGTTACTTTTCCTTTGTATCGATGAGAATTATTCCCATTGTCCGGGTCAGAATTCATAGTTATATTTAATAGTAGATTAAGAAGAGTAAGTTGAATTACAACGATAAAACACAACTATATAAAAGAACATATATATTATTATCCCATCATCCACAGAACCAACATGAGGGGTTTAGTTACACATAGAAAGTGAAGAAGAAACGAAACACGTGATACTTGACAGATTCGTCGTGTAAGCGTTGAGGTAGGGTGTCTGAAGGTGGATTTGTGGAAATACAGCACCACGGTGGCTCGGGAAATGGTAGCAACAGAGCTTCTTCTATCCTCCAAATGTTTCAACTCTCCAAAATCTATAGGCCAAGGCCTCTTTATATTGAAAAATAAAGTACACGACATGTATAGAAAGTACACGCCGTGTACTTTTCGTCAACGCGTTTTGGCACCAATTTCTCTATGGGTAGGCGAACTAGCATGCCGTTTTTGACTTTAGAACATAGAACTTCCTACAAGTTGATTGTACACGGCATGTAGCGATGCCATACACGACGTGTAGTATCAATAGTTTGTCCGCCAACTCTTTCTAGAATAGCATACAGCACGTGTAGAAATTTAAACATGTCGTGTCTCTTTCAACAGCCACATGGTCATGTAGACTTTTCTTAGTAACCACCACTTCTAGAAAGTGGTACACAACATGTAGTGTTGCCCCACAAGGCATGAATATCTTCCTGGAGACATGGGCGTGTACTCCTTGCTTTGGTCCGTGTCCTTGTCTAGATGCACACGACGTGTAAAAAAGTACACGCCGTGTAGTTTCAAAATTTTCACAAACATCCCTTGATCCGTGTATTATGCCAGAATGCTCGTCCAAGTAAGAATATTCACAAAAATAAAAGAATATGTTCATGAAACAATAGATATTTGTTGAAAACATGCTTTTATCTTAAATTATATATATGGAAATGTATAAACATATTGGGTGCATCAAATTCCCCCATACTTAGTCATTTTCTTTCCCTCAAGAAAAATCTCAACATCTAATTAAGAGATCCTATACTTATAAAAGAAAGGCATTTAATTAATCAAACGTATATCTGATAAAATTTATGAGGAAAAATTATAAAAGGAACAAACAAATTCAATTCATAAGATATTGAAATCATGCCTCATATATAATGCAATTAACTACTGTCATCATCTTAAACACATTTTTCAACATTTCAAAAATAAGCATGCCATTTGATGATTTACCTTACCATTCAGAATCACACCCCACTCTCACAATGTTTTTATTCAATGTTATGCACAATCTAAGGTATATAATCTCTATCCATAGGTTTTCAAGATATCTTGTTTTCTACTTCAGAAAAATTGAATTACAAAAATCAAGAGGGATTTATCAATAAGGTTCAGTTGTTTCTATGGCTAAGGGCTGGTAGGTTCAGATGTGAAAATAAATTCTGAGTCTTGAAAAAGGAAGGCTAATTCCTTTAAACAAAATTGCATGATATTTATAGTAAATCTCACTAAAAATACATCCTTCAAAAGCTTAGTCGAAGGATTTTGTAATCGTCACCATCTTCCTTAGGCAAGTAGGGTTCATGGGAAAATAAGCATAAGGTCCCCTTGTTTGTTTTTTTGTTGTGTTTTTTACCACAAACAACAGAGGGGAAACACTTATGAATAAAATGAGTAGATGTTTGGAACCCATTCTGCCCCAAATAATCAAGAGGCACTCCCCCACACTTTATTTCATGGATGTACAAAAATATGCCATGTATTTCCAACTCCCTCTTTAAATCTTAAATGAATAATCATGGAACATTTAAAAATAAATAGGGTAGGAAGGGAAATAGGCTTGAAATGTGGATTCTTATAAAGGCTGTTCATGGATTATATGAGTTTAATGAATATTAAATATAGGGTAGGTCTCAATATAAAGGGGTTGAAACAATCTAATTCCTCAATCATGTTAAAGTAATTCAAAAATCTCTTCATGTTTCGAAAAGAAAAACTGGCAAATTCTGGTAGTGATGTATATCCTAAGAATCTCTCAAGAAAGAGGGTTTTAGAAAAGAAAAAATTAAAAGGTTTTAGAATAACTCTCAGGAGTTAAAAAATAATAAAGGGAAAATCAGTTCATGACATTCATACAAATGATTAACCTAATTAATGTAATTTAATCATGGATGGATGGTTGTAATTGAAAATATATCAGAAATCATCTTTAAATACATTTAAAAATAAAATAATCATGTATCATTTCCAAAATTTCCTACTGATAAATCTAGAATTTATAAGATTGATTAAACAATATTGATTTAAATTTTCAAATATATAATCTAATAATGATGTCTCCGAGATTAGTGTAAGGGCTAGGACTAAGGGAAAAGAGAAAGATGCGCCCCCTCACTGAAGAAGGCACATGGCCCACCAAGTTCAATACCAATGTAAAGGGTGGGAAATGGGGAGAAATGGGGGATAAAATGAGGGAAAGCAGTGGAATAAGTAAATACAAAAAGAAAGAAATTAGAAACGGAAAAATACTCCCCTTGTGAAAGGTGATGCCCAAGGCGCTCCATGCCCGTACCTGTGACTGTCGAGAAAAATGAAAAACACAAACATGAATAACATCACAGCATAGAAAATGACAAAATAGATATATAAGAAAAAGAAAAATGTCACTATCAGGGGGTCGCCTCAGGGGAGGCATCATCCTATACAGAATCGGCCGGCAGAGACAGCGCATGAGGCGTGGAAGGGGGAGGCTCTGTCTCGGCATCAGGAAGGGTAGCTGATGAAGTAGGTGCCGCATGTGCTAGACTAAGGGGTGGAAACTCAGTAGTAGGCCCTGGCCCGATAGAAGTGGCCTCAGCAGAGCTCACCGTAGTCATCAGAATGGAATCTGTAGCTGGCGCAGGAGACGGCAGTGGAGCAGCAGTAGAAGGGCCAGGAACGGAGGCAGAAGCTAGTGACTGAGGTCACGGAACACCAAGATGCTGAGCAATATGCACCAACAGATGCTCCATCCGGACCTAGTGGCTGTCCAGAAGAATCAAATGGCGTGCAATGGTGTCCTAGCGGCTGATGATATGGGCTAAAATCTACTCCATCGTGGCTAGGCGGAGGTAAATGGTCGGATCGACCAAAGGTGCGGGGGTAGGTGGGATATGGGCTGGGATAGTAGAAGGAAGGGTAGATGAAGTGGGGTCAGTAGGAGGTGGGTGAGGTGGAGAAGCTGGAGGGGGTGGGGAAGGAGGAGCGGGGTCTGCAGCTGGGGCATGGGGGGTCAGCAGCTGGTAGGGCTATAGCCTGAGCAAGGATGTAGGCACCCCCTGCTTCCGGACCAAGCCCATTCGAATGAGCATGAGGAAGTCCATCCGCTGGGGAGAACCTATCAAATCATGAGGCAATGAGGGCTCGAATACCCCCAAGTGGTGGGCATGATGGGTGGTGTAAAACCCGCCATTCAGGTTTCCCTGACGGCCGGTAAACATGGAGTGGAAATAGGAGATGGAAAGATAGGGGAGGTCTAGGTAGGCGTGCCGGATGACACAGGTATGAACCTCCATGTCACGGCCGGTCACAACCCCCATATCCTCATGGAAGGGGAATAGGATGGCGCAGAAGCACCGGTGGGTGAAGAAAAGGATGGGGTCAGCTATAAGAGTGCTCTTCTGAGAAGTATGGGAGTACTGGTGGTCAGACCTAGCAATCTCCCACCACATGGCAATGAGGTCAGAGTGCTCGGGATAGGTCTAGTCAGAAACGGGGGGTGGGGTGAAAGGATAGGGATAAAAGCCACACCCTTGGCCAAACCCCGTCATCATCAGAGAAAAACGTCGGCCGCCTAGCCGAAATCGAACTACGGGCACCGAATCGCTAGGTTTCCCTCGGTACTCCGTTACGTCGAACTCAAAGGAGGTCGCAAAATCCAAAAATAAATCATGGAACATAGGAGTGTTGACCTGGAAAATAGAGAGAAGTGTGGTGTTCCCGAGAAGTACCTCCAACTTCTCCCAAATACCGAGCCAATACGGAATGCTGCTGTCAAGGTACCATCCACTCACTGGTATCAGTGAATGAGAGAAACATCGGACCTTTTCGTATGTGAGATCGGTGACCTGGAATACCATGCATGTATAGGGATCACCTACAGGTCCCGACCCAGGTGTCGGGGCAGCAGCAAAATCTGGATCTAGAGGTGGATCCGCTGAAGAAGAAGGTGGCTCAGTGGAAGGTGTGCTCGAAGAGGGACCAGACGCTGAGGATGAGGGTACATGGAAAGTGGCAGCTGGTGCAGCATAAGTAGGACCAACCTCATCTAAGGGATTGAGTGGCAGCAGAATGGCCAACGGAGGGAGCTCAAAGACTGGAGCGCCGGGGTCCGGCTGCGTTGGTGGTCAGAGTCGGATCCGACGATAACTACACTCCACTCCGTCAGTAGCGGAGGCATGCTTCTTCCCCCGTGAATGATCGTGATCTTCCATATCCTGAAACAGAAAGAAATAGAAAACAAAACAAAAGAAAAAGAAAAAGGAAAGAAAATAAAACAATGAAAATGTGAGAAAACTGGAAAATAAAAGTACACGGCGTGTACTCTAGAGTACACGACGTGTAGTCAAAAATGAGAGTATCTCATGTTTTCTAGATAGAGAGGATGGGGGTGAAAACAGTCCAGGGAAAAGTACACAGCATGTACCGAACATACACGTCGTGTTCACCAAAATGGTGGTGGTTGTGTGGAAAAATGACATGACCATGTTTTTATCTGTTCAGAGAAAACAATACACGCCGTGTAGGTACTGGACATGGCGTGGACTGCACACGAAGAACATGGCCATGTAGAGGGGGAGACACGGGCTGGTCAAACATCACATAGACATGACATGTACTGAACACACACGCCGTGTAAAGTAAAATAGTGTGAGTGGCCTTGTAGAGGGGAATCACAAACCACAGACATGGAGTGTACCTAAAACAAACGTCATGTAAATGAAAATGGTGTGTGAGGCCGTGTGCAAAGGTGTAATCAGGCTCGATGAAACGGACACGGTGTGTACCAAACATACACACGGTGTATTTTCAAATTTTGGAAAATTATTTTTGAGGTCGGGTTCAGATGTACATGGCATGTGTTCTTCATTTCGTGGTCGTGTACTGCCGGAAGCCGAACGGTCAGCCGATCCGAAAAACACTCAAACCGAGTCTAAAAATTTGAAACAGAGAGTGTAGAATGATGTAACTGGATCGAGGATCACAATGTGATAGGAATCAGAACTTGAAACACCACAAATAGATGGATTTGGAAAGGGGGGGGGTCGGATGGCTTTCGGGATAAGAAATGAGAATAAGTGAGGAAATTGGAACGGTCGTGTAACACGACCTCAATCCAGGTGGACCGCAGCTTATATAGCCCAGTTACACGACGGGTTTGTTTGGTACATGCATTTTTTCCTGTTTCATAAGAAAAACATTTAATTATTATAGGGAACTATATAATAATTATTATTAATAATTAAAATAAAATAAATATATCTAGAAATCCGATTATACATAAATCTATAAACAACGTATATCAGGAAATACACACTGTGTATTTTAAAATGAGAAAAAGAATAGTATAACCTTTGGTCCGGTGCTTGGGGCGAGATTTGAACTGGCCACCCGCCAATTCGAAAGACGCCCTCACCCACTGGAGCAAAGATTGATCTGCTGTCCATATTTATTTTATTTATATATTTATTCTATACATCCTATACCCACGGAAAGAAATAAAAGCATGGGTCCTTGCTGGCCAGGCCTCCAAATTGGACTGTGTTCTGGATTAGCTTCATGACAGCAGGCTTGATCTCGAAGTACTGGACCTGGACCGGAGGACGAACAATGCCCGTATCAGCTCCATGAATTGATTGAAGTCCGTACTCCATAAGGGTACGTCTTGGAGGTTGTTTTTGATTGGGTGGAGCTTGCATAAACTACACCTGAGGGGAAAAGTATGGCCATGGGAAAAGTTGTTACCGTGGTTGTTGGTAATCCCATGGGAGGAATTCTATGAAGGCTCAAGGAGGTTGTTCTGGCAGACCAGCAGCGGGAGCCTGCTGATCCTGGTACTGATGTTCAGTCGCAATATCTATTGCTGGTGCTCCCTCTTCCTTGTTCTCCATGGGTTGTGATTTATGGTTGTGAGTTTCTGTCCATGTACACCAATGATGAAGCAAGGTTCGTTCGATTTCCAAGTCAAACAGAACTAATTCTGATGACTCGGTGCATCTGGATCGTGTAAAAAGTATAAACATACACTTTAAGCTCTGAACAACACAAAAACAAAAACCAGACGTAAAAGAGAAAAATAAAAAAAGAAAATTTGAAATGGGATTAGAAAAGAGATTTTGGTAATTTTTTATTTTTATTTTCACTTAAATCAATTATTAACACAATTTAAGTCTAGCACTAAAACCAAACGTGTGTTCTATGGAAACGACGCAAAAAATTGGTTTATGCTGTTATTGGTTTATGTTTTATGCATCCCAAATGAATTAAACATTCATAGAACATTAGTATAGCTTATGTTCGGGGTCAATCCACAGGGATCCATGGCGTGCATGAATTCAATTGAGTTAATACTTAACTAGGTGAGGTATGCAGAATTTAGAATCGATTGGGTTGATTTTGGGTTTTGATTGAAACTAAATTGATTTACTTGAAAGAAATGGATACAGTTTGAAAGAAAACAACAGGTAAATTTGAAAGCATTAAAATGGGAAGAAAATACGTGTCGGGTCTGTGGAGATTAAGGAGGTTTTATGAAGATTTTTTAAATGGTTGTTTTGTTCACAATTATTCAATCATTCTGGATTTTGTTTTTTTACAAGATTTCCTTGGTCCGGTTCCTCTTGTTTGGAATTAGAGCAGTTGAATCCATGGTCCGGTAGTCAGTGTTCTTAATTCATTATTAAGTTCAGTCCATTATTTAAATCAGTTAAATCCTTCCAATGATCAAGGATGTTTTCACCATTTCTTTTCCTTTGTATGGCTGAGAATTCTTCCCTTGGTCCAGGTCAGAATTCTCGGTTATATTTAATAGTAGATTAAGAAGAGTATGATGAATTACAACGATAAAACACAACTATATAAAAAAATATACATATTATGATCCCTTCATCAACAACCCCAACATGAGGGGATTAGTTACACATAGAAAGTGAAGAAGAAACAGCACACGTGATACCTGACAGATTCATTGTGTAAGCATTGAGGTTGGGTTTCGGAAGGTGGAGTAGTGGAAATACGGCACCACGGTGGCCTGGGAAATGGTAGCAACATATCTTCTTCTCTCCTCCAAAGGTTTTGACTCTCCAAAATCCGTAGGCCAAGCCCTCTTTATATAGAAAAATAAAGTACACTGCATGTATAAAAAGTACACGCTGTGTACTTTTCGTCAACGCGTTTTGGCACCAATTTCTCCATGGGTAGGTGGCATATCATGCCGTTGTTGACTATCGAACATGGCGCTGCCTACAAGTTGAGTGCACACATCATGTAGCGCCGCCACACATGATGTGTTGTATCAAAAGTTTGGCTGCCAGCTCCTTCTAGAACAATAGACATGGTGTGTAGAAATTTAAACACTCCGTGTCTCTTTCAACAGCCACATGGGTGTGTAGACGTTTCTCAGCAACCAACGCTTCTAGAAAGTGGTACATGGCGTGAAACACCACCCCACACAGCATACGTCTCTTCCTGGAGACATGGGCATGTACTCCCTGCTTTGGTTCGTGTCCTTGTCTGGATGTACACTGTGTGTAAAAAAGTACACTTCGTGTAGTTTCAAAATTTTCACAAACTTACCTTGATCCGTGTATTAAGCCAGAAATCTCTTGTAAGTAAACAAATTCACCAAAATCAAATAATATGTTCATGAAACAACAGATATTTTCTGAAAACATTCTTTTATCTTCAATTATATATATGGAAATGTATACACAAAATGGGTGCATCAGTTCTATGGCCGGATGAGGTTATTTGAGGAACACCAATAATACATGTGATTAGGGGTGAGGACTCATAAAACATTGAGGCACCTTCTCATGATGTGCTGCCTTGATAATATCTTGGAGGATATTATGAGAACGAGACCCACCAGTAGGAAATTAACATTTCATACTGTCATTGGATGTTCCTATCTGTGGACGTGTGTATTCGTCCTTAGGCTTTAAGATTAACATTAATGGGTATTACAACTCTCACACTTAGATGTATTGAAATAAACTATGACGAAACACTGTTCGTAGCGGGGTAGGATACGTTGGGTGTGTCATGAGTAATATTGCATTAATAGATATTGTGAGAAAGGATTTTTCCCTTCTGTTCCATAATGGAAGTAGATATCTCATGCCCTTTGATTGAATTGATATTGCCTAAATAAATCCATGTCCATGGTATGGTATGGGAAAGTTCAGTTCCAGGAAGTCAAACAAAGAATAATCGAGAACATGTGTTCATGACACTAGCATGCAACCTGCTTTATTAGATATATTGAGACAATGTGATTATATTACACGGTAAGCGTTCATAGGAGGTGACACATCATTTCAGCATTAACTTCTTTCTCTATAGGTTCCTTGGCATGTTTCTAGACGCTAAACTTGGACATTAGGCAGGCTACGCCTAATTCCACTGAAAAATAAGCCTAGAGGGTCACACACTAAGTGTGTTCATGTATCTCAGTTAAATAATAATTTTACAAGTTAAATAAATATAATTCCCGACTGTGGTTTAATAATTATTTAAGGATGCCTGATCACATTTATTTAGACACTATTTATCAGAGAGAATATATTGTGGGTGAAATAATATATTTATTAGCGAGTAATGCAGTTACATTTATTTAAGAAATAAATATCCATTACTCAAGGTCTAATAAATATGAGGGATAAAAATGGAAAATAATAGTACACGCCGTGTATATTAAATATACATGCCATGTAGTTTTATGAAGACAAGTACACGCCGTGTATTAATTATTACACACCGTGTAGTTTTCCAGTCGGGATTTTGAAGACATAATATTGTTTTATTAAATGATATTATTTATAATCAGCATGGGCGCATGTCAAGGAATTAATAATTCGACGTGGGGTTTCAATAAGAGTTAATGAAATAAATAAAATGCGTAACATATTTATTTATTATCATAACTCTATTAACCTCAAGCCCGATTATAAATATCCTCACAACCCCAACACTTTTGCTAAGACATTTGTTGTGCACAACAGATTTGGAAATACTCTAAAGCCATGATAGAATTCCCCTTCCACCAAGAATGCCCTCATGTTACGAGAGTGAGATCCACCACCAGATCAAGGCGGTTGAAGGCGAACATCGCAAGTGAAGGTTCTTCTGCACTAGTACCTAGAGATCCCTTTAGCGACGTCTAGAGATACGTGGAGAACGTGTGGATCACCGCTATAGGAATCATGTACATGGATTCTAGAACACAATGACGGATCATAGGATCGGGAGCGGAGACATCAACGAAGAAAGAATTCCACTGAGGTAATTCATGTGAATTAATTAAATTAATTATAACCAACATATGATGATCCTATCTCAAGGGTTCCGGGACTCTTCTTTTATTTTTCGTTCCTCCTTCCATTCTGATGATCCAGTGTTTTATATCGTGACAGATCTTGGATTGACTGTTGTTTAACGCTAAAATTAATGTTGGGCAATCCCACCAACGAAATTCCGCTGCGCCCGGAACCTACATCCATAAGAGATAGGGATATCATATATGTTTGGGATTATTAGGTTTATCATATGTTCAATATCATAAAAATATATTTTTAGCCTATATGTTCCATAATTTTAAACTGCTTAACAATATTTTTGGAGCCAAATATTTTTGAGGTAATTAGGGTTAATTCCTTTTTTGATTCAAAATGAAAGCCATAAAATAACTTTTGAGGATAAAATATGTTTTTGTATTTTTTGATGATATTATCTCATTTTATGAATGTTATAAGAATTATACAGTTTTAGAAATAATAAAAATGATTATTATGGGTGAAAACCCATCACGTTAGAAAAGGATACGTGAATAAAACCAACAACTGATGTGATATAATTATTTAACACCTTCCACTTGCCTATGTGAAGTCCCTAGTTAGCACAACCTTTTATTTTCAGTTAGATGATATGATGAAATAATAATATGTTGACTTCAGGAATGTAAGCTTTATCAAATGGATATCCTTGGTATTAGATTTTGATTTTGGGATTAAGAAATAAATGTTATGGTGGAATGCAATCATTATTTTTGGAATTTTATCTGATTATGGTAAATTGGATACAATGATATTTTATCAAATTAGTAGTGGTTGAATTATATTTTGGATGAATATGTGATCTCATTTTTTGGAATTATGGGGAATTAGGTTATTTATGTAAATCATTGACCTATCATGTAGAATATATGATTATGTTAATTATTTTTTGTATGATACAAAAAGAGTAGTTGATGTTATTTGGAGTTAAATATTTAAACTTATATCAGAAGATTATTTGACTTTATCCATCTTATTTTTGGGTTTTAATCATAGTTATAATATTTTGGAGGAATTGTAAGGATAGTTATTTTTCGAATGGTCTATGTGGAACTATGGGTATTATAGTTTAATATTAGAGATTGAAAACAGTTTTTTAGCATAAAATGGTTTATTATATTTTGGAAATTGTTATATCTAATCCTAACTATATTTGTTTGGTTAATGTTTCAAGAATAGATTAATGGATTGTTAATATTTTATCTATTGTATGATTATATAAACGTATATTCTTCTTGAATACACATAGTTTGAAGAAAAATATGTTTTGGTAGTGGAAATTGATTAAATGGTTAAACTATATTGGTCATGTATGTATTTTTATTGTGTTCTTAATCAAGGAAGTAAAATAATTCCGTAACATTATGAAAATGAACTTAATAAAAAAACATTTTATGTTTACATTTATTACAATGAAGTCAATGACTGTTTAACCCATCACAAATATTCAATATTATAATAATTATCGTTTTCAAGACAATTTATTCTATTACTCTTCATTATAAAATGACAGTTAGTATTTCTTATTTGTTAAGGTTTTCCTACATAGAACCCTAGTATTTTTTATCTGATGTTATCTTTGTACATCTTGTTTTTTTTATTTTGAAGTGGTAGTTTTAATAATCCTTTTTGTAACATGGGATTTCAATGAAGGTATTTTTAAAAGTAATACAATATTTACTAAAACTAAATTAAAATTTTATGGACGCAATTTTTTAAAGGGTGGATGATGTAACATCCCTAGGTTGTAAAATGATACACTATGTCCAGCAGCGTACATGATATGCCACATCGAGCATGATCAAAAAATAAAATATTTTTATTTAAAAAACTATCTGTAAAAATATAAGTAATTGATAGTATTAATTGAATAATGAAAATATTAGTTACACAAAATTATAATTAATTCTTATCCGGAAAATTAATTATAAATGAATGTAAAATCATTTTTAAATAAAAGGAAATGATTTACTAAAAAACTATTTAAATACAAATAATTAAATTTATAAAGTTATAAAATAAATATTTTATAGTTATATTAATAATATATATATATATATATTATTTTAAATATAGTGTTTAATATGCATATTATATGTTTTCTAGACATAACATATACCAAATTCATTTTTTTGATTAAAAAAAATATTTTCCAAAAAATGCAGTTTTTCCTCCTTTTAATGGAGAAAACATTTTAGATATAGATTTTTACACTTTAATAAGATAAATTTGACAAAATAAATTTATTTTTTTTAATAATGAAATCATTTTGTTTTGGAAAGTGTATTGTAGTTTTTTTATAACTTTTATGATTTTATTAATAGTGAAAAATAATGTATTTTAATTTTAAATCGATTTATCTTCTAATTAATTTATATTTATAAATTATTATTTCATTTAGTTTCAAATAATAAATTATTTATATTTTTATAATTTAATACAATTATGTTTATTGGTAGTAATTTGAAATAAAAATTTAATAAAAACACATGTTAATCTTTTGACATTTTTTACTTTCAAAAAACATGTTTCCCTGTTTTGTCAACAGGGATGAATTTTACATTAATAAATTAAAATAATTTGTTTTAAAATTTTAAAAAAGGATTTCATATTTGGATTCATTGGGTCCAAAATATGTTAATAAGTTACTTTTATTTTTTGGATATTATAAATAGTAACAACAATAATTTTCTTTTAACATTGTCAAAGGTAAATCCAGTAAATTAGGGTAACAAAAAATATGATAAGGAAAAACTAATTACTCTATCACCTGAAATATCCAATTGGATGAATAAGATTCCACCCATAAAACCTGAAGACTTTAATTTACTCATTTGATATACTTTTTCTCGTTGAAGTGACACAAATATTAAGAAAACAAAAGAAAGTGACAACATATTACACTCTTATTTTTTAAAAGTTTAATAAATTTAACATAGAGATATTCAATACATTGATCATAAATATTCTCCAGAAAGGGAAATTATGTTATCTATATAGTGATAATTTGTATATAATTTTTATAAATTAAATAATTGTCACATTCAAGACACAACCATTATATAGTAACTATGTTATTAATATAAATATCAAATAAATGATATAAAACATATCAAAATAAATAAAATTATAATTAATCAGAATACTCAATTAAAATTATATGGTCAAATGAAATATTATAAATCTAATAAATTTTTTTTCTATGTTATCTCTTGGTTTGGATTTTATTTAAATTCAATGAAACAAATTGTGTCAAAATTGACATAATTGATGTTTTATAAAATATTTTATTAAATTATTTAAAAATCCAAAAAAAAATTAATTTTTTTTTACTATTATAAGGTCTAAAATTTATTAATTAGTCTGATTATGTGAAATTTATTCCATATAATTAATCCTTATTGAATTTTAATATTAAAAATATTGTTACCACGGTTAAATTTAAAATGGAAAATTAAGGGTAAAACGAAGTGATAAGGTTCAAAATGAAATCAAACCATGTATAAAAAATATTGGATGAGATTATTTTGAAATATAATCATCTCATATTCTACAAAACTAATTTTGGAGTCTGTTTGATTTTAAAATTAATTTATATTAGTTTATTATTTTAAGTGTTTCTAGGGGTTCCCCTCCACTCTCCTATAAAAATGTGCCCACTATTCTCTATTACTCACACTGATAAAACCATATGGTTTAGTGAAAATCTTCCCAAAACCCTTCCTAAAATCCCTCCACAATTTCTTGGGGCCTTATTTCAGGATGGGAAACATCCGTAGAGGTGTTAATGTGTTCTTCAAAGGTGATAAACCTAAGAAGGGGTATCCTTTTTTAAGTATTTCTATTTTTTTCTACACTAAAATCCTTTAAATTTCCTCCAACCTTGATGAAATAAGAAAAACAGTATCCCCTATGTACTATGATATTATCATGTTAATATCGTGACCTAAATCCTTCTCCAATTTCATCATATAGAAAATGAACAATTTGTTCATCTCTACAGAGTACTATCAATCCGTGAACAGATATTGTTCATTTTTCATTACTCTCACATATAACGAGTAATAATGATGGAAGTAATTTTTTATAAGATTTTGATGACATTTTTAACATTATAATAGAATAATATATCGATTATGTTCTTAATTTCCATGATCAAGAAAATGATAATGTCGTTCGTGCGTACATGTGAACGATTACCTCCACGAAGATATGTGAATCATTTTTATTCACCCCATCACTTGTGTGATATAAATATTAATATTTAAATTATTACTATAATGTTAATAAATTATTATAATTCTTGAAATATATCATAGAAATTACTTTATCTCCATAATGATCAATGAAATATTGAAACACTTCTCATGCGTACGTACGACCTACCATCACCATGATTATATCACTGTTCATTTTTCATAAAAATACTTAATAGTTTGATTTAAAAGTATAGTTGATGTATACAAATGATAATAATATAACAAATATTATTCTGTAGATGATGGAATTTTGACCACATGGACTATTGACATCTTATCATGTTCATTTTCACCTCAAGTACCGATTATCGACAAAACATCCAATATGAACTTAAATGAAAATGAAAATTTAATAAAATTATAATAAGTCATATAAATGTAATTATAAAAATTAAAAAGTCTCTCAATAATGTATAATTTAACTATTTTTCATTAATAATAAGTACAATGATTGTATGAGATAACTCGAACTCACAGAAAGAGACGTCATCTACATCTCTTTTCATTAAAGCATATCTTGAGTTTATGCACCTTTATTATCAAATAAGTTTTATATAAATCCACTTGTATACATTATAGAATGAATAAATGTATTATCACAATATTTAATTCTGTTTTTAATGTTATTATTTAATTATTTTTATTAATGTGATTCACAAGTGGTAATGTACTCTTCTAAAATCATCATTTAAATTATATTAATGATTTGTTCTTCTAAATAATTCTTATTAATGAGAATGTTTTATAAATGGATATACAGATTTATTTATATAGAAATAAATATTTTAAAATTTAAATTTCCATCAAATGTATAAAAGTGGTCCGAGACACTTTGATCCAATAATAATTTTTAAGGTTTAATTGTGTTTTGAAAATTGGTTGACTATTTCAATAACTTTGAATGTTTTTGAAGTATACAAAAGGGATGGAATTTATCACATTCATTTTTCTGTTATGTATTTTTGTTTACATTACATGTTTACCATTTTATTTTAAAATAATGTGTTTTCATTTAAGAGTTTGTGACATGTAAAAATGAAATATCATTTCAAAGTGGAAATGTTATTTTTCATTTATGCATGTTTTATGTGTTAAAATTATGTTAAGGTTCCTAGGAATAATTTATATATAAGGGTAGTTTCATGATAAACCAAGGGTGGGTAAGCCAATTATATCCCTTCAATGCATTGGGTAATGAGAAAGAGTAAACTAGTAGTGTTTATCTTAAGTGATTTAGGGAATGTACTGTGAGGATTATTCCAAAGATAACCAAAAGGTTACATCGTATCTTGAAATGAACGCTAAAACGTATGTATGATATGGATTACATAAGTTACCTTTATAAATTATGATTTATAATAAATATTTATGAATATTATTATTTATGAGGTATGTTAATTGCATATGTTTTTTGGGTGAAATGTATGATTTTGTAAAAATTATATAATGATTATGATATACTCATGGTTTAATAGTTTCAATACTTATATTAAATCTATTAATGAAATTTTTGTTCTCATCATATGTTTCTTAAATTTTTTCCACATGGTATAAGGATGGGAAAAATAAAGCAAAAAATAAAATATATTTTTACTAAGATAATGAATGCATGTATTATTTTAAATTTTTTTATTTTGTGAAAAAATGGATAGTGAGTAGATGTGTCCACTTTGTAAAATTATAGTTTTTATGTAATATTTATTCCATACTATCCAAATACTCTAGACATTAAATAATCCTCATTGTGAAGTCATAGCTTAAATCAAGATTATGTAATGTTGAATGTTGTGGCCTTATATCTATAGCCATGTATCGTATTGTAATGCAATCAATATCCTCTGGAGGATTACTCAAGTGACTCATTATGGTATTGAATAGTTATTGAGAACCATTATAGGAACACTTGAGGCATAATTAGAAGATATCATGATCGGAGATGAAGAACCTATTAACCATATCTTCCAACATTTCGCATGTATCAGTAATGGAATGAGTTGTTTTAGATTGGTCTTGGAAAAAACCACTCAAGTAGAAATATTATTTCGAGATACATAAAAGATATGTAATTCATAGAAGGTGGTTATTAATAAGATGAATTTTTTTTTGGTCTTATTGATTTGATGAACTCATAGGCTGTCTACTGAAATTTGAGTTAGAGATTATGAATATTATTGATGAGGAGTATACTAAAAAGAAATTTATTTTTTAAAACATAATATTACTCATACCTCTAATTCCACTAATTATGACTTCTAGGAAATTGATAGAGCGTTTTCTCACTTTTTTAAGAAACAATTCTAACCTATGAAAATAAATTGTAGTATGAGGCCATTCGAATAGGAGGCAGAAAATGATTACAATAAATTGAAGTAAGAATAATGATGTTTCAGATTTAACATGTTATCAGTGAATGAATAAAGGTCACATCAAGAATAATTTCACCATGATGAAGCACTCATTTAATCATAAGGACAAAATGTGGAATGAAAAACAAGCTCTCTAATTAGTATGTGACTAGTTGGATTGATTTAACTCCATCAATGACTCTACAAGTGAAAATTAAATAGGTAATATTTCAATAATGGGTATTTCATGTAAGGTAAATGATTCTAGTTTTACGTATTTGATTACTCCTACGATTTTTTTTCATAATTTTATTGGTGAAAATGAAAAATACATTAATTATAATTATAATTATGATTATAATCATAATAATTCTAATGTTAAAATATTTCTTAAAGATAATGAGTAATTTTGTAATGATAGATCCAAAAATTTTACAAATATTTATATAAATCAATTATTTATATAAAATGTTAGTCAAATAAAATTAAAAATTAAGAGGTAATTTCATAATTTAAATATCATTATTGACAATAATAAAGTATGTAAAAGGAGTTATAATTCTATTATTTTTAAAACGAATGATGAAAATGAAATACATAAAGTTATTATGAGACTAAATGATAATGATAACGATATGAGAATTAATTTTGCTATAGACGATCTAACTAAGGGGGAAAATATAATTATGAAATTAATGATAAAAGTTGAGGAACATAGTCATTGGATCAAACGAAATGGATTATATATATTTATAAACTATACAAAATGGAAATATCGATTTAAAAAATAACATTGTTAATCTTAATGAGGAATTATATTTGGTTGGACAATTAAAACAATAACACGATAAGACGATGTTGTTAATTAAACAAAACACCAATAACTACAACTTTGAAAACAATAATATCAGTCCATGATTAAATAAGACAATATTCATCGATGTTCAAAAAGAAGTATTTCTACAGTAGAATTCTATAAAAGTAGATTGAAAGGGAATAATTCCAATGAATGCCCAATGATATTTCCTCAATCTAGTAATCATAGAATAACTGTTTTATCATAACAGTTTTTAGTCATATAAACCATGTAATTATTATTTTAAAACTATTTTTGAGGTCAAAAGACCTTATTTGAAATCCCTTATACTTATGAAAATATTGGTTCCAAAAAACCATGTTAGTCTAATCCAATTGGACCAAACCTGATCACCATGCCTAGATATGTATTATTTTTGTTAACCAGTATACATACTGTATAATTTAAGATAATTTCATATGCTATTAAAAAAAATATTAGTTTTTTAATATTCACATTAATTTTGATTAATGCTATTATAATTAATTTATATTCATTTTTTATTTAATAAGAATAATTTTTTAGTGTACATAATTAATATTTCATTGTGAATAATCTGATTATATGTAATATTATCAATAAAGTGTTTTAATAATATTTATTTATATATCGATAATTTTCTATGAATATAGGTGGTGTAAACAATTGTTTTTAATTTGAAATAATATACTATAATTTTATGTCATAAATATGTCTATAGAAAATTATTTTGGGCATTATTAATTTTCCTTAGTCAATTTCAAGTAATTTTTTCAAGAATAGATCATTGAGAGTAATCAATAATCTTTTAAATATCTTATTTTCTTTAGAATTTCTTTTATCAATTTTCATAGTTGAAATCCCTTTAGAATTCTGAATATATTTAGAGAATAAATTTATATTAAAATTTATTTAATTTTGAAAATCTTATTGTAATTTTTATAATGTTCTAGAACAATTTTTTTTATGAAAACACTCACGTGGAGTATGATTTATAATCACATAATGAAAATAAATTTTTCAATTTTTTTGGAAGCATAATATAGTATCGTTCTATTAATTGAAATCAATTTTATTTTTTCTTTGAAAATATAATTTTTAAATACTAATGTATGATCTTGAAATGAATGAAACTTGATTTTTTTGTTTTTATTATTATATTTTTCTTAAAATATTTTTATCTATATTTTAATGGTAATTAGTGTATTCAATTGAAAATTTATATTATTAGAACATTTACTCAGTATTAATTCTATTAGAAATGGTAAATTTCTACTCTATTTTAATTCATTATTGTGAATTTGGTCACTATTTGTTTAATTTTATAACAATATTCATCTATTATACTTTTAGAATAATTGATTTTGTTTAAAAATAAAGTATTTTTTAAACAATGAATTTGTAATATACATTTTGAAAATTTTCAAAAAGGGGGACATAATTTTTGAAAATCTAATAAAGGTTTTGTTTTTAGACAATATAAATATTTTTGTTATTAAATTATTTCAAATAGTACAAGTGAGCGGACATGTGTAAAATGAGAATCAGGGGGGTCTAATGTTTAGGAGACCCAAGGCATCAACATGAACCATATTCACACACCTTGAGGGGAGAGACACAAAACTTGAAAATAAATTTATAAGAAACACCTATGATTCCTAGGAAGCTAAGAAGTTAGAAACCACATTTATTGGGGTTCTATAGTTTTATTTTTAATTTACAAAAAGTAGAGTTTTTTAGTATTAATTAATTTTTAAATACAATAATTTTTTTTATAACATACACTAAATAATACTTTACTAAATTCTCCAATTTATTTCCCACGTTTAAGAATTTACATCATATTAAATTCTTAATGTTTTTAATTAAATTTTAATTTTTTAATAACAATGTTCTTTTAAAAGATTTTTAATTTTTTAATAATTTAATTTGTAAAAATAATTTAAAAATAATTTATATTATATATTTATTTACAAAATTATAATTTTATACATATGTAAAATTTATTTCTCATTGGGAGGAACCTAGCTAGACCCTAATATATAGGGGTCTAATTAAATAAAACTAGTGGAAAGGCCCACTTAATGATGCCCCATAAGGTGGGTAGTGTTACTGGTACACAATGAACACAGATCACATGATGGACCGCGTATATGGCCCATGTATCACTCATGTAGAGTGGTTGGTTTGGGATATGTCATCTATTATAAGTGTTTGTTTTATTTTACTTCAAACCATTCCTCAACACATATAATTTTAAATGCCACTCGACCGAAATTTTTTCAATTAATTATGGGATTCTCATTTGAGCATTAATATTAATTCAATATTAAAAAAATTCGATAATCACTTAGTCATCAGATCCCTTTTAATCTCATCCATTTGATTTATTTTTCAACTTTTACACTGTAAATTTGAAATCCTGCATGTGTTTTACTTCTTCTTCATCCTATATTCTCCCCTAGTATACTTATATTCAATTTATTGAACTCCAAAAAATATAACTCTGTATATTCAAAGCAATAGACCTTAATCATTTTATTATCACATATATTCAAGGTTCTATTATTAAGAATATTTCACCTAAACATCATCGCATCATTCTATATCATGTGTTTATTCTTATTCATGCTTTCAACTTTTCATTTTTTTACTTTTGTTACTTCTTTTGGTTCAACTCCTCTTCCATTATGGTTTCCTTACAAGTAACTGTTACATAATACCAATGGTTGGTGTTGAGTAACTAATTTAAAATACCTATTGTCAGTGTTGAGTCACTATTAGAAGATCCCAATGGTGGGTGAGTTGATCCACTATTGGAACCAAATAGCGGGTCAGGCAAAAACTACATGTTAGTAATAGTGGGACTTTTTACTCACCATTGGACATCATCAATGGGTTATTTTTTACCCATTTATTGAAACTTCTTGTAATTGTAGAATACTATGGTGGGGATCTTTCATGACCCCACATAATATTTTATATCCTCATTTAATTTATTATATATATTTATTTTGTTGTTTTATTGTTTTTTAATACAAATAATATCTAATTTATTATTATTTCTTGTTTTTTATATTTCATCATTTCTATATAGAACATTGAAGATGGTTCTCAATTTTCAAACATGATCTCTTCCTTCTTCATTTGATTGATGTAGGATGATTATATTTATTTTAATTTTTTTTCTTATTTCATATCAAAATATGATTCATATATTCTTTTTTATAATTTTTAATTTTATTATCAATAACATATTTTTTTCAGTTTTTATTCCATGTGTCAGAAGAAGCTCTTCAAGATCCAACATGTGTTCTCACTTCTTCAATTATATTTTAGAAATTGTATCCCTTCCCACCTGAATTTATTTATCATATATATTAGTCAATTGTATCATCCTTTTATCATTTTATTTTTTATGATCAACTACATGCAATTTAATTTTTCGTTATCACCATCATTTTATCATTAATGTCTTTAATGTAACATTTATTTATGAAATATATTTTTTTTGTATGAATTTTTCTTATATAATATAATGTATGTTTTATTTTATCAATTATTATTATGTTGTTTCATCATTTTCTTTGGAAATTATTATCAAATAGAGAAAATGGACACATCAAAATGTAGGTTATAAGTTATTGATGGACTTCCAATGATAAAAAAATATTATGCTACATATTTTGAAGCCTTTTATTAAACACTGGCTTGTGATGAATTATTTTTGGTTTTCTACCACAATGATTAATTTTAAAATTTTAACATTATATGATTTTATGTTTATCCACTATTGGACATCTCCAACTGTAGGTCGTGATCCACTTATACATGTTTTATGTGGTTGTCCATGAGTCATCATTATTTTAAAATGTATTCTAAATATTTCCTTTATTATTTTTTAAAATATAACAATTTAATATTATTATTCTCAAATTTATTGTTATTTTATGTTGAAATATATTTTTTAAAAATGATAAAAAAAAATATATAAAATTTTTAAATTTCATTTATGTAATGTCCCAACTCAAATCACCACTAAACTGGTGTTCAGACCGATCATAACATGGACTCAAGTGAGCCTCCTCGTACATGAGAGGATACTGACAAGCTGTGAGGATCTAATTGTGGTATGGATGGGATATCAAAACCTTAGGATCAGATTAGGACAGCAGTATAGAATATAGGAATACAATTGAGAGTAACGAAAGTAATAACAATAAATAATGAACAAGAATCAAAATATAAATATAGTAACTGAGTAAAAGTGGAAAATGAGAATATAAAATGATGCACAAAAATTCAATTATACTACATGTAAAAGTAGTATGAATAAAAAAACAAAGACACAGTAATAAAATAATATCATTCCAATAACAAGATCTATAAGAAACTTGAGTACTATCTCGATCCTCTGCCCCAATTACCTCCTTTCAATAAAAATCAAACATTGGAAGCATGACTCTTCCCTTTATCATTACATATAGACATAAAGTCAAATCTTCTATAAATGGTTCCCAAGTACTGTGTGAGATATAATATCAACAATATGGAACCCACAATGCCAAGATAATAGAATTTTGTGTAATATGAAAAATCAGTGTGGCATAGTAAGTAAATAAAATATATGAATAAATAAAAAAATAAATGCATTAGATTAGGTTCCACTTAAAAAACATACAATTATATGCTTCAGCCGAAAATGGTGTTTCTGAACAAAGTGGACCTACAATGGTAATATTGGATAAATAAGAAGGAGGATGGACTGTCCCCATGATTTTGGTTGGTCTTAGAGGTTACACCCCTATGTATCTATTGAATCAATGACCATTTATCATTCTGGAAAATATTCATTATCATGTTCATTATTTCAATTTGAAACCAATTTAAAAATATAAAGATAAAACCTAATCCCATCAATGGAAATATAGTAGGATATTCCCTTTATCACTCAAGGGGATCAACATATAACAAAAACCAATGATTCCATCCATAATGACATAATAATTAAGTCCAATGTGTCACTATAACATGGTTTGAAAAGTAATTTACTAAACTCTTAATTTGTACCATGTATCTCATATAGGGGGTGAGTCTCCCAAGAGTCATGGTAAAACCATCATAATTTTTATCCCATAGAAGGGGTCTCATCTTGGGACCCCTTGCAACTCTTCTAGATGTAAATGTAAAGAATGATCGGTGGACCCATCTTAGGAATATCTGATATCACACATGGCTTGTTCACATACCATTAACAATTAAAATAAGAAGGAATGAGAGTCCATTCATGGGGTCCATAAGTCGAAACCCCTCATATCAACCTGAAACTGTGATAAATCCAATGCACTGGAAATGAATTTTTAATAATCCAGGAATAGGGACCAATTAGTATGTTTGGTATTTTAAACATGAATTTCATTTATATCACCATAATCCCATTCAGTTTATGGAAAAATTGTTGGCATCCATGATTTCTTCCTTGGTGTTCCAACTTGGGATCCTATTAATCACTCATTACTAACCATACCTTAAGAAAAACTATGGTTCTGGAGAAAAAACGTAATTGAAACCACCCATGAAAGACCAAGGGCTTTTAAAACATTAGAATTTTATTATACCACTACTTTTTCAGGGTATCCAGATTATTTCTAGATAGGTACCATTTTCACCCTTAATCAATTATGACCCTAATATGATTTAATCTATCCATATAAATGATCCTAGAGTTTCTTTCTAAAGAGTGTGGCGTGGTCTATAAATTTTCAAATAAACTGTTCCCATAGAGAAATGTTGAGGCAAAAATTCTATTATAGGATGACTCCCCTTGATGATCTGGACTATATATTCTGATGCATATCTATTACCCAACTATGATACGATTTAAAAAAACGAATTACCATGGTCATCCATATAGAACCATCATGGCCCATTCCCAATCATCAATGTATTCATAGGTTAGGCGTACTGCCAAGAACAATATTGTCACGCTCTCAAGAAATCACAAACTTCCACGAAAGATATTAACAACCATAAAAAATTACTGATAGTATGACCATTTGAATGGGTCATGTAGTTTATTCTCCACCATATAGGTAAGGACTCATTTAAGCAATGTTGACTTGATGGTTGAAACCTCAAGACTGTCCCATATATTGGTTTTAACACATAATGGAATATCTTTCCATGACACACATTCCATCAAACACTGACCATGGTCCTAATGGAGTTATTTAAGAATAAATAAGAATTTAACCGAATTGATAGAGATAAATATCTGTATAATATATATAATTTCAATTCAAACCAATATGTAGTTGTGAGGATTATCTGAGTCACTTACCCTCACATCAAAGAATTAGGTGTAATGCCCGAAACAACATAATATTATGTGAACACCTAATTATCCTTAAAACATAATTGAAAACATTGGGATGTCCCATGACCTTCATCAAAGCCCAAGATACCCTAGTCCTGAGTTGAATGATGTTCAAAAAATGTCCGCTCATGGGTTAAGCATGTACTACTTAACATAAATATTCACTACAAGGTTATAGAGGTGAAAGGTAACACAAATATCGAGGAATACTATCTTGATATTAAATGAGAAATTAATATGTCCCTGATTCCATCCATATGCATAAAATCAACTTTCATTCAAGTATCAAATTTATTGAAAAATACAAATTAGAAACCATATCAAAAGGTAAGACTATAAAAATTACTTATAATTTATTATTTCACCCCACAATAAAAATAATGGAAATAGATTGGTCAATCAACCTATCAAGAGGACGACCATGTCCCATTAATGTCTATCCTTCTTGAATTGAGAATTTCATAATTCTCATACTCGAATCAAGGATCAAACAACACTAGACCACCTATCAAAAATGGTTTTTTAGATCCATGATGCATAAATGGGACAAAGACAACCAAACTGTACAACGCCAGAAAGAACTTCTCATAAACTAAATAAAATGATTCTAATGATCTTAGGCCACTAAATACGATTAGATACACTCTAACCAAAATATAAATCAATCACTCTTCCAAGGGATTACACTAGATAAGATCACCAAGCTCAAGAGGAAACAATTCTTATGCATAGATATAAGAATATATGCTTACATTTAAATATCATACACACGTTTTAAATTGGAAGGGAGGAAGGATTTAAACTACCTTTGCATAAGAGTTTGGCTAATAGAGAACTGAAGGATCCTTTTTATAGAATTATAATAAAAAAAATTAATTATTTAACCTTTTATAGGTGTATTTTTAATGTAATACTAACTTCATGAAAAGGTAAAATATGAATGTTCTTACAAACCATTATTTTTAAGATTTATCATTCAATGAAATCCTATCATAATTTTTCTTTTTATCACACAATCCCAATGTAAACTCCATCCACCAATTTAATGTTTCATAAAAATAATCATAGTATAAAATAGAAAAGCGTTTTTTGTTAATAAAAGTGGGACTAGTTAAAATGAAACCACACTACATTTTCATGTAAAACCATATAGGTGACTAAAAAATTCTAAACGTCCTCATCAAAAACTATAAACATAGGCCCATAGGGTTTATGCTTTAAAGAAAAACAAAGAATAAGTGACTTACTTAGGTCCCATTAAGACACCATGGGTTCAACTAAAAGTAACCAAAGATTGTTAACCATTTATTTTTTAAAACACCCTTAGTAATTTATTTTTTTAACAACATATCCCAAATAACCTACTAAGGTATAGTCATGAAATTAATAATTTTAAAAAGAGATTCCATTAACACTAAAAGAATTTTTTATGAGTCATAGTGAGGAAATTATAACATTAACAACCAAATGGTTATACATTTTGGATTAGTCTCTAAGAAAAAGCCCATGATTTATGGTTTGGACTAATGGGTTACCACACCTCAACTATAAAGCTTCCAATCACTTTTCAAGTTGGAGGAGTCCTGTGTATAACCACAACCATGTTATTCTAAATTGATAAAAGATTCAACTAATTGAAATTTAAGAAACTTTATTCAAATATAAATGGTAACACTACTATGGTTTGATTATTTTGGCCACATTTTTTCAATTTATAATGCACATATACACTTTACCAGTTAGAAATTGGATCTCATTTAACAACATCAATCTTAATTGGGATAAATTCATTTTTACCACCATTAACATTTATTCAGAATCCTTTGAATATATAAGGTGTAATTTCAGTTTCACTATTTCATGAGTCATCATTTTCCAATTCAACATGTGCATATACAACTTAGCAACTGGAAGATGAATCCCCTTTAATCAAAACAACAATGTTTCAACCTAAGAAAAAAACAAGAAAGTATAGAAGCATGAAAATTTAAAATTAAATACACTAATTAAGAAAAATAATGTAAATTAATCATGAAAGGATAAATTATTAATAATTAAATTTATAACTAAACATGTTTCTAAAATTCTCAATAGTGAATGTATTGGAAGAATATTAAAACACACAAGGTGCATCAACAGTTTCAAATATCATAACAATGAAATATATATGGCATTGAAAATGCATGGAATTTAAATTCCTATATGGATATAATGATGCTTTTAATTCTTATTTATTAACATACCAGGGAAAGGGAAAATGCTAAATCTAAAATTTTTTATGAAATGGGATGTAATCCAAGAACACGAGCTGCAATCGCATCAACGGTAACAAAAAACATTATGAACAATAGTCTCATCCCTGGACACTTTTAATTTTATCCATACGTGGGGTGATCACTACTATGAAAAACGATTTAATATGTTTCTACATGTTCCTAGTCTCATGTATACCATACCAAAAAGTAAGATAATGTAACGAAGGTTGTGATATAACTTTGTTACATCCTGAACCGACACACCAAAAAAATTTGTTCGTACAGGTCACTACATTGCCTCAATTGTTCTCCCTATATGAAAAAGGCATCCAACTAGTATCTAGGGTATAATCGTTGAATTCTAGGGTGAATATACCATCATGATCAGAGTATTACATTATTATAGATGATTAGAATGAAATAGAAAATTGATGAAGAAGTAATAATAATGAAATAACAGGAAGAGATAAATAATATAATAATTGAGTAAAAGTGGAATATGACAATATAAAATGACGCATTCATGTACACTAATACCACATATACAATAACTGAGACAAAAAATAATAAATACAATGAAATAAATAATAACATAGTAAGAACTATCTCCACCATAATCCCTAGTGAAATCGTGGCCCCCCCCCCAATTACATCCAAGAATTGAAAATCTAGATTTGGAACATGGTTGCTTCTCTTTATCATTTCCTACAAACATAAAGTCTACCCAGGTAAAATTGGTTCCCAAGAAGGGTGTGAGATAAAATCTCAATAAGACGAAACATGTAGTTTGGGGACAATCCAATTTCGTGAAATATAAAAAAAATTCCATAGTAAGTAAATGAAAACCATATATAAATGAATAAAATAAATTCATGGAATAGAATCCACATGGACATCCATAAAATTACATGATTACTCCTATGTCGGTGTGTCTATATTGAAGGGAGATATAATGGAAAGATTAGATAAATAAGGAAGAGGATGAACTATCCCCAAGAATTTGATTTATCTTAAGGGAGACATAAATACATTTCATTCAAACCAAGCACCATATCTCATTTTGAAAAAAAATATTTATTATATTTTTCTTTAATAGAAGGTGAAAACGTTTTCAATATACAGTTAGAAACACTATAACCATTGATTGAAATATGGTAGGATATGCCATTTATCACTTGAGGGGCTCCACATATGTTCAAAACCAAGGAGTTCGTCCATGGTGACCCAAGAATGAAGGAATATTTTTTACTCTAATATTAATGTTTATAGTCAAGTAAAAACCTCTGAGCATTAACCTATTATCACATGTAGGGGGTCGAGTTTCACTCAATACTAGGTACAACCATTTTGGATTTGAACCCATCAAATGGTCTCCCGAATTGACACTATTGTCACTCTTCATGAGAAAAAGATAATCCGTAGAGAGCCCATGCCATATATATATATGATATCACCCTTGATGTGTTTATTGACCATCAACTGTTTTAGCATGAAGGAAAGAGATTTATAATGTCCTCAATTGAAGTATCACATAACCAATGCCTTTCCTAACTACATTGGTATAATAAATGTGGAATTCGTATCCTAATGAAACGAATAATTTAGTAGCTTTAGAGAACCATATACATGCATAATTTATTCATTCCAACATTAAAGGAAATAATCATACATACTCCTTTAGAATAATCCATAAAATTGTAAATTACCCCTAAAATTCATTCATGATATACACTTTCTCATCCTGGGGAAAATAAAACGTAATAAATGATGAGCTTTTATAAATATTAAGGGTTAGAAATATTGAAGAAGATAATATAAAAAGTATGGAGAGGAGAATAAATAAAATACATTCCATTAAAACATAATCATAATCATAATATTATTTGAATAAAACATGAATCAATATTTCCATATAAATAATAACATAAGAATAAAACATAACCATGTATATTCTATAATTTAGTTAATAACACGGGTTATCAATTACTAAAATCATAATGGGGGATTAAAAAATGTAATTAATATCGAACATACCATCAACCCTTTAGATAAAAAGTCTATATAAATGGTCAGGGAATCTTTCAAACCATTATATAGATTGTCTCATGTGAACTACTAATTCATTGAGGGGCTATAGCAGGCCCCACCTGTCACATACTAAGTTCTTATGAGTTCCACATATTTCAAATAATCAATTTAAAAAGATATATTTAAATACAATTTTCCTATAATAATTTAAAATATTTTAATCATAATAATAGATAAATATACTCAAATAAAATCATTAATAAATTCATGGGACATACATCCATTTATGTTGAAAATAATAGTTATTTAGAAAGATATTTTGTATTTATCATAAAATCATATTATAAAAATTAAGATCCAAGAAAAGAAAAAAAATTAAATTATGTTTTAGTTATAAAAGAATTTCAACTAAATTGAAAATAAGTAAAATGATTTTTTAAAAATCACTAATAATGGACCACTTCATATCATTTTAAGTGAAAAAATAAAATAGACATTAAAAGAGAAAAAGTGATAATTATTTGTATAAAAAATGTATGAATGAATATTGTTTTTCATGAAATAATGTTTTATTTTATAAAAAAATTATGTCTTAAAAAATATTATCAATGGTACTTGAAAATGGGTATGAAATTGAAAGGTTTTCTTTTTATCGGGACTCCTTATCCGGAGGAGTTGAAAAGGGGACATTATGAAAAATGTATTTCCCATTAAAATAATGATTAAATGATATGAAAATATTAGTTTGCAAGATATACAAATAATTTAGAAGATGTATATAAAATAAAATAAGAGTTGCATTAGGCTAACAAGAGAGAAAGCATAACTCAAAAAATAGAGATTTTGAGAAGAAACCCTTACCTATTTTCAATTAGATGAATAGTATGTACGAAAAAATTGAAGATCATAAAATGAAAAATTTAATAACATGGAGATAAGGAGATTAATGATATTATACTTCAGTGAGAAGTATACATAAACCACAAAAAATAAATATTGTTGAATTCTACACATATCCTAAAAATAAAAGTGAGATGAGAAAACCCATGCCTTTTGTCTGAATCTGTTCTCCTCTAGATCATAATGTCCCAAATAATGAAATTTGATTAATTAGTCAATTAGTTTAAAGACTATTGAAAATTTATTTTATTTATTATAATTTATTTAAGTTAATTTATCATATTTTTGATAAGTTATATGATTTAATTTTATTTTCTAGAAATATTCATTTCCATGGTTATCATGATTGGTTCACTTGTAAACATGTATGAAAATCCATGTGAAATAGAAATAGTTTTAAAAAATTTGAAATATATGTTATTAATGGAAATAATTAATATTTAGTGGTAATATATATTTTTTCATATATGATTATGATTCAGTAGGTAAAATGTTAATGATAATCGTTCGGATTATTTTGGTGTTTTTTTGATCAACAAGAACTTGTTTTATTTTATTAATTATATATCATGAAAATATAATGTTTATATAACTATAAATTGGCTGTAAATAGTATTTAACATATATATTTTAATGTTATTTGACCATAAAAATGAATTCATGTCTAGCCTTGAAGAAATATTTCCAAAACGACAACTCATCGTCCATGAATGCAGTAAATTGGTACCTAACAAACAATGTTTTTATTATAGTAATATTAAGATGAAGAAATTTTAATTAAAGGATAATATCCAATTGTCATAATAAAATAAAAATATATTTATCATACTATAGTTATCCGGATCATTTTTTTAGAGAAGGTGTGAAAGGATAAGAACAAAATATGAAATCGAACAAAATTGAAAGAGAAGTATTAATGGTTTTACCTATTAAATTATTCTCCTTGATAACCTCATTATGGGGGTTGAGATTGGTCTTTTATGTAGAAAAAGTAATCATAGACATGGGAAAGATAATTGGGAAGAGGTTTGGGTATGAATTGGATTAGTTTGAAGGATTATGTGGTGTGAGGAGATGAGGTAGTGATGAGAGGTAATTATAGCGGAAGAGAGGAGTGTTTTTTGATTATTTTAATAAATAGTTTATTATTTTGGCTCAAGAAAAGAAATATTGATAATTAAATGAATAAATTTTGTAATAAAATAATTTTATTTATATAATATGTTTCTTAAAAAATTGATGTCTTAGGTAACAGTGTATTTAAATTATTATATTTACACAATAAATTTCTGCATTTTACAATTCCCAAAAAAATCATGTACTTTAGTAAAATTCAAAAAATTCACCCTAACCAATTTTTGATGTAAATAATTTAAATGTGGGGACCATTTTATGAAAATAATTAGCTATATTTGATAAATTTACTTTTTAACTAAATTATCACTTATTTGAAATATATGAAATTTAAATTACAACCGATTTTATGGCACTTTAAAATATTAACTATGGTCTTCTAAAATTACCTTATAATAATTATAAAACAAATTTATTCTTTAAGAATATTTTTTAAATATATATTTTATTTTAAATTATCTTATTGATTATAAAAATGTAAATAAATAGTTATGCTTCAAAAATATACCAAATATTAATTTACAATTTTTAAAACATTTATTAAATTATTCCGTGATAAAAATATACCTTGTTTTCATTTATATGATCCCAAAATTTTATTTATAATTTCATATGTAATGTTACCATTAAAATCCTAAATATAATATTAATATAATGAAAATGACTGCTTTATAAAAATCATGATTTTCACTATTCACTAGAAAATAAACAATTTTAGAAAAACAACTCACCCTAAGTTAATTTTGATATTATGATTTAAAATATAATGTTTACATTGATCAATGTAATTTACAAAAGTATCAAAATTTTCTTTTAAAAGAATTATTCCAATAAAAATAGGTAAATCTATTATTAGAAAATTATTTCCTTTCATGTGTAAAATTGGATTTATTTTTATCTTACATCTCTAAGGATATTCTGATTTAATATATATTATATAAATTTCATTAGTATAATTTAGTAATAGTGATTAATTTAATTTCTAGATATTAATTTTTTTTATTTCCATAAAAAATATTTGTTTTATCAAAATAAATATTTAATATTCAATTGGTTTTATATTATAATAAATTGGTAATGAGTTAATTAATTTTATTTTCATGTGTAGTCTACATTTTTATCACTTACCTAATCTCATTAATTCTCTTCCATTGCAAACATCTTGGATATAAATATAAATTTTTTTAAATAAAATCTAATCCTTTTTTCATCATTGAATTCTGTGTAATTTACACTAATGAAGAAGATAAATTTATTAATTAAAATACTATAAAGTCATGGCATGTTACATGATTCCATACAGGGGGTCCTTTTCTCAGAACTCTAGGTATCACCCCACCAATAAGAAAAATTCATTTCAAAAAAATGTATGAGTAATATTACTAGCATGAGGGACCTATTCACAAGTTTAGTAGTTTAAATATGAATGTTACATATGTCATGAAATTCCGATTTTAAAGAAATTTTCATGGAATGAGGCATTTTATATTAAGAGAGTGTCCTAGGGGTTTAATTTATCTTGTTCATATTAAGAAAGGGTACAATGTTTAACACAAATATCAAACGTAATTGAAATCAATTAATCACTGAAGGTAAATTATTAGGAGGAAATACACCTCATTGACCGAATGGCCTAAAGGCCTTTTATTTTATTTTATTATAGTTAATCCCCCATTTAAGTTTTGAATGGGAACCCGTAAATGACCTGTAGGTCCAAGGCCCAAGGCCCGACATGACCCAAAGGCCCAGAGGCATTCTATGCCCAATACATAACCCGTAGGCCCACCCCACTAGAACTGCCCTTCACCAGATTTTGCATCATTGATTGACTTTATCTCCCCACCAGCATTGCTAATCGGCTTGCATTTCCCCGTACAAAGATGCATGGTGCCTGGTCCCGATGGCAGTTTCCATACCCTCTCATTCTTCCAATTTAATAAATTTTTTGTTTATATGGTGAGCCACGACACATAAGAAACTAAATAATATTTTTTAGTGCATGAATGTCAAGGAAAATTATAATTTCAATCCATTTATCTTAATTCAATTTAAATTATTATGTATTTTAATAAAGATGTAACACCACATAGTATGTTAATCATTTAAGGCTTGCATAACAATCGTTGGTGGTGGGAACACCCAAGGGGTAGCCAATGACCAAGCGAACAACCCATGATTGTGTTTCACTATAAGTGAGGTCACATAAGAGACAATAATCAACTCGAAATAATTTATTAAGTAATAATAGAGTGTCTGAAAAATGTTATAGAACACCATTCAATGACAGATTATTTAAAACGTGTTCAAATGAAGGGAAAGATCCTATTACACCTACTTGAATTTCATAGCTCTCTAATCATCAACTATAGAGGATTTATTTGATCTAAAATGGATGAAATATATGGATTTTTTATACCCACGAAAAATAGGGAAAATTACATTTCACTATAATAGAAAAATGAATGTAAGGTTATCGTTTAAATTGATTAGATTTGATTAAAGATCATACCATTGAGGATAATATTCATCTGACGGTGAGTAAATAGGATTAAAAATTAAAGAGGATACATTATCCATAGTTTAGGATGAAGAGTAGCACCACATGATGTGGGAGAAGAAGAAGTACAGTAAAGTATATAAGTAAAAATAAAGAAGATAATAATAGATTTAATTGAGTTAAAAATGGGTATTTCACCCTCATAATAAAATCATATGGTTTGGCTGAACTATTTGTCCAAACTATGTGCCAACTGTTAAATGTACCAAATGAGGTTACTGCCTAACTGGAACTAACCATGTAGGTTAGTTGAACAATTTTGGTAACCCATGTCTAGAACTTGAGCCTCATATTTCCTTACCCCCATTAGCCATATAGTTTTCTTCTAGGGGCCATATAATTTAGACAGACCGTATAGCCTATGCAGACCCTCTAAACATGAGATTTTCAGGGTCTGGCACTCCCAAAATTAAAAGAGATATTAGAGGGACCCCTTAATAAATTTCCCAGGTCTTAAAAAAATATTTAAATGTCCCAACTCCCATAATTACATTCTTATGCTCAGTTCAATGTGATACCTATCCACTAAATGCCAAAATTCAAAAACCCTTGGAATTTCAACCATCCCAAAATCACATTACACTACAATTTATTCATGTAGTTCAATATGCATACCCTGATCTATTATACAGAATTTTTATATTATGTATAATCTAAAAACTTGTATTTTTTAGATAATTTTTTATAATTATAATTTATTTTAAACATACTTATTAACTGTTTAATTGTTTCATATTAATATATAATGAAAATATACATCCCTTTTGTAATTCTATAATTTTTATTGATGACATTCCATATACCATAATTCTTATAATTTTTTTAATGTATACTAAAAAGAATCATGTAGACATTGGACATAGACACTATCTTAATGGATAATGTTTTAATGATATGTGAGATCACTTCAAGGAATAACACATACCTATATATGTCATTCGATGGAGATCATAAGTGATTCATCTTCACCATTATTGGTGCTCTTAATTTTTTATGATATCATCAAACTTCTATAAAAATTTAGTGGTCACTAAATGAATTAATCTTTGAAGTTGTTCCATATAAAATATCAACTAATATTAAGTTTCATCTTCTTTGAAATTTTTAATCATCTGTTATTTTCAATGTATTTTTTGTGTAATTTTTTTTCTTATTTTTTTTCTTTTCTCAAGTCTATGTTTTCCCTTAAAAATAAATTATTTATTTTCTGTGGTTATAATTTGACGTGAAATGATGTTTGGGTTGTGACTCCGGAGTATAATTCATGATACACACATGATGACTCTATTATAAAGGGAATGTGATGTACTTATTTGTTTCATTGATGATAGTGTTTATAATACGGTTGTCCCACCATTAAAAGTGACATTTGTAGTGGGTACCATCGTTGTCGATGAGTAGAGAAGATTTAAGAGGGGATATGGTCTTTGTGATCTGAAACCCTATTAATCGTATTTTCATTCATTTTAATTACCAAAAAATCTCTTATATAAACACTAAAGTCACTAATATTTAATATTTTATAAACTGTGATTCACTTTTTCTTTATTTTTTTTTAAAATAATTATCTACACTGCTTTAGTCTTATTTTCCATCAATAACGATTCAACATTTTGGTTAAAACATATATGTTTTTCTTTCTTATTATATTTTTGATAATTTTTTTAAAATATCTTCTCATAAACCAATTTTAGTGAATATATTTTCTATAAATGGTAATAATATTTTATGCAATCTTATGTAATTTTTATATGTGTATGAAATTTGATATGGTCAAAAACATTGCTAAATTTCAATAATTATGATATTTAATTTAAAAATTAGATTTATCATCTTTAGAAAATTATTTCTTTAATGTATTCTATTTTGGGAATAAATATATCAAAATATATAAATGGATTATTTTTATAATTTTATTGAAAATATTGTTTTTTATTTATATATTAAAATACAATTATAGAATGGTATAAATAATATTTTTTGGATTATAATTGGTAAATGTGTTTTTAATATTTCAGAGGTTATTATAAGATTTTAATTTCCCCTTTACTATATACTCACATTCCTAAAACTATTTCTTCACAATATGAGTTAATATTTTATGATATGATACTTTATTTTAATCCACACCCTACACTCCCTTAAACACACCACCATTCACCACCCCATTTCTGAGATAATTATAATAATTATCTCATAAAATATCTAACCTAATATTTGATCAACTATATCACCACAATCTAAAAAATATGGACTTACTAATGCACCAATCCAAGGTAACCTTAGATGTTATTTAAGAGAGGAAATCCAAATGAAGTAGTAATTTTCCCAATAAAAGTGTCTTATTATTTTCTTCTTCTACCCTACAATGTATTCTATATCAATGGAAGTATGATAATATTAGTATAATTAATACAAAAAAAATTTATACTATGTAATATCCATTACCTAACCCCCTTCTTTTAAAGTCAAAATAAAATGGTTGTTCATATTAGTGGTAGTTTACTACGACGAGAAACAATGTATTGTAATTTTCACCTCCTCCTTATGAAAAAAGGAAATTTAAATATCATGGTTAAAAATAATCTAAATTATTTCACTCTAAATTGTTTCATTTTCTGAAATCAGTTATTATTTATATATATAAATAAAACCAAATATCTCATTATGGTCCCGAAAACATCAAAAATGAACAAACCATAAAACAGAAACCATATAAGAAATTAATAATCCATATGTTTGCAACATATAGATTTTTGGTTGATATAAAATTACGGAATGATCAGATAATTATTTCATTATACTTATAATGTTAAGGAAACATGGCTAAATGTTATCAACAATTATTAACACACGAAACCGGCCATAGAACAATGAAATGAACACCAACTTCATAGCAATAATAGATCTGATGTCTTAATAAAACTATTATAAATGATTATAAACTTATATTAATAAACCTAATATATATGAAAAATATTCTGAAGAATTTATTTTGTAAAACTAAATTTGTAATTGCGGATACTTGAAGCATAAACTATTCAAATCGAGATAGGGTCTTTAGAGTTTTTTTATATAAACATTAATGTTTTGTGAGCCAAAATCATTCTTATTTTAAAAATTTATTCATGTTTTTATTTATACTATCCAATGATTTTTTTATATTATAATTCATCCTCATTTTCTATGGATATCCTTCGCTTCCCCATTGAATTCATTACAAAATATTATATCATTAGAAATTTAGATTCGTGTAAGTGTATTTATCTAAATATGACCTCATTAAGGATTTGTTTTCATATAATGGAATTTAAATTCATTAAAAAGGTGTAATTACTATGAAATATTTCTTTCAAACATAATATTATTTTAAAATACATATTTATAAATAATTTAACAATTTCATCAAATAAATTTGAATTCACTATGTTAAAAATTATTTTTCATGTACTATGATCTTTCAATTTGTTTTCTATTATTTCATTCAAAAATTATATATTATGTTTTCTATTCATTTTATAATTTTAATTTTCATGTAAAAATACTACACTTTCATATATTCATTTTTTCTAATAAATTGGACTCTTTTGAGAAGAATTATCATCCTTGACATAATATATTTCCCCCAAAAATCCATATTCTTCCCTACTACTAATATAATTATTTATTTTTTGGAATACCAACTATATATTATCTCTAGTGATATTATAAAATATCAATAAATATTTTTAGGAGAATTTTCTTTAATTTTAACGATGTGAGTTCTAATAAAGTTATTTTAAATTATTGAAATGTAATTTTATTTCACATTTAAATTATTTTGGACTAAAAATTACTTTTTTAAATGTTTTCATTATTATGATTTTGTTTTACTTATTATTTCCATAAAGGAGGTATTCATGTAACATTTACGATCTTCATAGTGTGACTCATCCACTTATTTTTTACAAATATGATTCAGATATGTAATGAAATATTATTCTAATATTTTACTTCAATTTTACACTCAACCTCTATTAAATCCATCTCGTATGGAATAATTTGATTAGATTAGTCATGATCCATCTAATACCTCTTTGGGGGAGGGGTGAATTAGGGATCTACACATTATTTTTGTATCAAAACATCATTCATAACATGTTGGAGAAACTTATAAGTACTAATAAAAAAATCATAAGAACACTGAAATGAAAAAAATTATTTACAAGGACCACAACTAAATAAGACTATCTAGTCCAATGCTTTATACAGAAACAATAAAAGTCCAAAAATCCACTATAACTCTATAATTTTTTTTGTTTTATAGTATAATAGAAATTTATATTAATTTTATATTACTAAAATAATGTTAATTTTTATGTGCTTATTGCAAAGGTGTTATGAAAAAATTAATGTTTTCTACTATGAAATGAACCACCATCGACATGCTTTAACTAGTCATCATTGTCTTGAATGAATTAATCACACATACCTTATTTAATTTTTTTTGTATTCCTATTTTCATTCCTTCAAAATAACACAAATGGTGTTTTTTGAATGAATTAGTCTGAATATGTCCATATAATAAATTATTCATCCAATATATTTCTTTATCATATGATATTTTTAGTGAAATCATATCAGTAACCTTTATTTTGTAACCTATTTATTTTATAAAATTCTATATGATACCCTAATTCTTACATCTCTATGTCTATAACCATTATATCTGATACCCATTATTCTTATATCTGTGTCTCATGATTTGAGAAATTTTTTACTCAATATACTATATAAATATCTCACTTTTTTTAATAATAATCACAAAAAAAAAACAACAATCACCACTTCATTAAGAACATTCTAGTATTATTTAGATATAGTTTTTAGAAAATATTTAAGGGTAATTTTAATTAAATTTTCAATTTACCACTACTAAATTTTAAATTTCTACTTGATGGTTCTTTCAATTTAAAAAATTTAAAAATATGAGAAAATTAGAGTCACCAATCATCAAACAATATTTCCTAAAATATTAGTTTCAAGGATCACAAAAAATGTAGAAATCTCTACCATAATATTGATATTTTATTCATGAATATTAGAAATTTGGACATAGATCTCAAAATAATAACAATGTATTTCTTTAAAGAACAATTTTTAAATATTCTCTACCCTTTAGAAGATACTTCATTCTCATAACATACCTATTTAACAATGACACGTGTTGTGTAAAAATCCAAACCAGAGATCATATACATCATTATTGAAACTCGTTCTAATGGAAATAAAATGTTCTGCATGAAACATTTCTATATATATATATCTTAGAATATCTTCTTACTATAATATATTATATTAATTCACTTTGAATTAAATATTTGATTTATTTTATATTAAACATATTCCCTATTACATTTATTTGAAAAATATTTTATATGAGTTCATAAACATTCTTCATATAGTGGAATCTTAATGTTTTATTCTTCTTATAAATGTCCATAAAATCATAATAGTTCAATCACCCCAATTCGAAACATGAAATCATTTCGTAATCATAATTTTTGGTACTTTTAAGATTAGCAAAGCATCACCAAATTTGTTTATCAAAAATACTCAGTCATATGTCCCTATAAACACTCTCAGTCGGAATATTTCTTCCATCACCCATATGATCAAATGATTATGTTATAATATTTCTAAAATACATTATTTTTTATACCCATACATATAAATACATATATTTTATTGTATAAACATTATAATGGAGGATCATTATTTTCAAGTTATTTTTTTACTTAAAAAAATAATAACACCAAGAAATTATTTTTTATATTCAATCACTTTTCAAAATTGGTTTTTATAGAAAATATACATATTTATTGTATTCTCCATCTTGTTTCATAAATCATTTTATCTGTAAAAACCTAGAAAAGAATCAATATCCATCAATTTAATGTTTACACAAGAAATATTATTTCTCAAAATAATAGTTAGTAATAAATAATACTATATTGCACACAAATAAAAAATAATTTCCATTTTTAAGTTCTTTATAAACTCAAAAAAACATAATTTTAAATGAAAAACATTTATTCTATAAAGAAAAACACATGTATCAATATAAAAATCATTAAAAATAGTTTACACTAGCTTAAATCATAGTTCAAACCTTTTAATCCCTTAGTTATATGATACCTCATGAAATGAAAAACACATATCAATTTATGTTATCATATTTCTCGCCCATTAACAATAATATCTATATTAATTATTATAGAGGGAAAAAATATCCCATATCATATTCTCGAAGAGTGTATGGTTTAAAATATACTGACAACCCTAGTATCTGAAATATTCTTTCCCCAATTAAATAGAAATGATATCAACGTCATGATCCATTTGTGGGAAAAAAATATTTAGTTATTATCATTGATTAATTTCTATTATAAAATGATATTTAATATAAATATTATTAGGTCATGAATTTTCCACTATCTTTATAGTGACATTGATATAGAATTATTTACCATCACCTATGTGCAGGAAAAAATTAACCTTATCTAATAAATCTTTCAACTATTTCATTAACAAAAATAATTTTGTTTTAGCATTAGTGGTAAGTGAATCATCATAATTGAATGTAATTATTGTTTCTAGATATACATCTTCGTATGCCAACTCTCACTTAATTCTACAAAAATAAAAAACCCACTAGATTTAGATCTTCTATCGTTGATAGAACCTGCATTTTCTGCCTATTTATTTCCAAATATATTCAAATTTCCAATGATATAATACATGATAAAATAAAATATTTATCACATAATTTATTAAGAACTTATTTTTCTATCCAAAAAAGATTTTTTTGGGTGCAATTTGAAATCTATAAGACAAGGGAGGAGCATAAACAGTATATATTATAGAGGATATTAAATAAAACATGAATCCAAAAAATTTCATAATTTATAAAGGATCAATATTCCTTACGAATTTTTCCTTTAATTCTCATTTTAAAATAATGGAGGGTACTGATATTTTTTTATATTCCACGCAAATAATTCTAAATAATTCCTTAGTATATTTTAGTGGATAATAAATTTGACCCTTCACATAACAAATTTTCAATCCATGAAAGTATATAATTTCTCCCACTATTTAAATTTAAAAAACACCTTCATTTATTTGGAAATCCTCTCGAAATTCAACATTGTTACATTTAATTATGACATAATGAATGTAAAAAAACAATTAAGGTATGATCATGATTTTATTTTATGTACTGTTTTTTATCTACTACTTATTTAATAAAATTCAAAATCTATAGCAAAGTATATACATTTAAGTAATTACATTATATTTCTATTCATTACTAAATCTATTTTCTTATTGTCCAATGAGTCATGATATTATTTGAGTAATAGCATTATTTTACTCTAATTGTTACATAAAATTATTTAGAAAATTTTATATGATAATCCAAATTTATTTCCACCTTCCATAATTAATTCAATTTCATCAAAGGCCATGATTTTAAAAAAAATTGCATTTTTATCATTCTAATTTTTTTATTAATGTAATTTTAACCAATATTTAACTTAAAAATTGATTTGAATGAATCTTTTTGTCATTTTCTATATGAGTCACTTTTCATTCATTTTTATAGTTCAAAAGGAATGATTTTTAAAACATATCACCTTTCTAGAATTACCCAGTATTATGAACTTCATTTCATTGAATCATCTTTTACAATTTTATAATGATCATTATTAATGAGAAATTATTTCAAAATATTTTGGAAATTTTTACTATATAAAATTTATTTCTAATTAAAAATATTTTTAAATGCTTTAAATTTGTTTCTACTTTTAAATTAAAATGGTGATTATCAAAGTTGGGTTATTTTTATCAACAAATATTTCTAGTGATATTTAAAAATAATTTTCCATTTAGGAATACATTATTTTAGGTTACATATTAATTAATGGGTATTTACTCCATTGATTATATAATTATTATTTCAATGAATGGTTTATGATCTTTTTAAATAGGGATATAATATTTAAAACTATTAATTTTAGTAAAGATGTATTTTTGTTATGATTATTGATTGAGGAATGTATTTACATTCCATATGCTAGTGAAAATATTAATATTTGGGTTGATTATGTTTCAACCAATTCATATGGGGAATATATTTGTCTTTTTATGTAATGGTAAGGGATCTTTATATCCCCTACATGCATTGTTTAATTCATTGAGGAAAAATTGATATTGATTCTGATGATTCCTTTCCCATTTATACATAAGTATTTGGAAAAAATCCTCAATGAAATTTGATGTCTTCAAATAGGCCTTGATGGTTTTCTATGTCTTCAGAAAATCCTTGATGATATGTTCTATATTTTCATCATTATGTTTTCAATCTCTATTAATTCATTTATTGAAATTCCTTGATTTTATTCAAGTCAAGAGAATATAAATTTTAACACTTCAAGCCCTTGTGTTTATTTATATGGAATTATTTGATTATCTTTAATTCCTAATATATTATACTAAATTCTTTGAATAAATTCTATATATTTCATATTTTTAATTTTCCATATTAATAATTCATTATTTATTCACTGATTCTATTGTACACATATGCTTTATGGGTATCTGATCTCTACTCTTTCATTTTTTTATCTTCCCTTGGATGCAGGGATGAATTTTTTGTGGGATATCTAGGGAAACACTAAGGGGAATAATGGAATTCTCAATGAAACTTTTATGTGTATTATATGTTTTAAAGTTCTATGTGAATTTCAAATATTTATGCAGTTCGAAAAGTCTACAAAACTATTTGGTAATTTAGTATTTGATTATTCTTATCTTAAACAAATTTAATAAATCTAAAAAAGTATTTGCCCTACTAGGGGCATGTACTCTATAGTTGGTATCATAGAAAGTTTAGTAGAAAAATTAGGAACTATATTTTGAAAATCTGGTTTTTGGGAACATAAAACAATGAATTTAATTGGTGATACGTATAGAGGAATACCCTAATGTTATGGTAAGGAAAATATTATGTGGTGTTCCATCCAAATATATCACTGTTTGAAAACTACATGAGTATGGCGTTTGAATGTAGATCTACCTAATTTTAATAAATAAAAACCATTTACATTGGACTTCTGGAATTATCATCAACCACTTATTTAACTCATAAAAAGAATCCTCACACTCATACAGACACTTGAACATCACCCCATTCTTGGTTGGCCCAATTTTCGACTCATGCTTGGAAATGTGATTTACTGCTGACCTAGTTTGAATATCTTAAGTGAAATTAATTGGATAATTAACATTATATTTACAAAAATTTATGACGTATTCAAAAATAATAATATTATTAATTAATCCCTGAATGTTATTTTTTTTAATTTTCTATGTTTAGTGTTTCACTATTTTTTTATTATACATTATTTTTCAAAATATGATTATCAAATCCACTATGTTCCATTATTTAGAAATTGTGCCTAACATAAGAAATATGAACCATATCAGTTAATTTAAACTATATATTAATTTTAATCATTGTAAATATAATAATGATTGAGAGGGCTCTTTAGTATGAACTGATCAAATTATAACCATTATGAAGCCGCAAACATGTCTTATGAGTAATTACCATTCACATATAGAGCAGCCTGGTGATCCACCATGTGGGGTAACAGTTCTAGTATGATTCATTCATGAGGAAATTATATTATTATTTTGGACTAAAACCCAATATATAAACCCCAACAAAAATCATATGATCCATGGAAGATATATGGTGTCATTTTTAATGCCATGAAAAATTACCTATCATTAAGCAGAAAACCAACCAAACATTTTGTTTAAGTAATAATCCATATCAACATGTGAATAAATTAAAAAGGCTGAGGATAAGTCTCTTAGACCACTGAAATCATAAAAAATACATTCCATAACATTTCTTAGGTTCAGCGACCAATTTAGGTACCAACTAAGCCTCAAATAAACTCATCGAAATTTGAAAAAAATCCTATCAACCACTAATAATTTAGTCACATAAAAATAAAATAAAATAAATTTATTATAATAAATACTATTAATTTATTAATTTATCTCTTACTAAT
This sequence comes from Viscum album, assembly GCA_963277665.1. Lineage (NCBI taxonomy): Eukaryota > Viridiplantae > Streptophyta > Magnoliopsida > Santalales > Viscaceae > Viscum > Viscum album. The sequence goes on from OY728129.1 coordinate 535,371,047, forward strand.
CATATTATCAAAATACTCAATGGGAACTCACCTATTATAAAATATAAGTTTAATGACCCTAGGCGATCATTATTAACTCTCATACCCAATTAAATGATGGCCTAATAGATGATAACACTACAAGAAGTTAATTTAATTGATTAATTAAAGGATAATTATAGAAATTAATTATAAAGTTATACCTCAATGAAAATACATGAAATGATGCGCTGAATTCATCTCAAAATCTCCTCTATTAAAGAAGACCAAAAGTCCCATGGCATAAAGATGAATCCAATATTATAAATTGGAATAATTAATAATACCTTAATAGGGGAACTCCAAAATTGGATAGTTGAAATTGAAATATGAATGTAATTATATATATATTAAATACTAGCTCAACCACTATAGAATTACCATGAGGAATCATAAAATCATGGTATTGGTGGAGGAGGAAGGGATATAGAACACACCTTTTTCATTTAAACCAATTAAGGGAGAAAGGGGGTGGGAGTGACCTAAAAACATTAAGGTATTTTTTAAAAAGAAATCCATTTAGATGATGTTTTGGGAATCTACATTTTATTGTAATAACAGTTTTCCGAATCAGGTGCCAACAATGTAGTCATAACATTCCATAGCCTAGCCACCCACTAGGTTTCCCTACATGGTTGGGAAACCCATTTACAAATCATGTTACACCCAAATGGTGTAAAGACCATAAATATTAAAGGAATTTTTTATATTTTAAAATATTTTGGATTTTTACGAGTCCATAGTTTTTGACGGTGCTTGATTCTGAGGCCCGGTGTGCCCGAAATCAATTTTTGATGTTTAGCTCGGGTACGTTCAGTGAATGAACGAGCGAGTTTTCTAACTTCTGAACCGGTGATCGGATTTAAAATCTAAGGGCACCAATGAATTCATAGAGCCCGGATTCTCTTAGGCGAAGCATAAGTTCAACCGACAAGGTTTGGATGAAAAATATATGTTTTTAGACTTTCAGAAAATGAATTGTATAAAATAAAATAACTATAAGTTATTTTATTCATTTTATTCCACCATTGACCTATAGTTGGTGGAATCGTAGTGTAATGACGATGAATAAATGAGGTCCATTAAATAACTCATCCCTTGGGTTGTGGAACAACAACGCCCATATGTTTAATTGGTTCATTAATTAATTTTCATTAATGAACCATAATAATGAACACAACATGAGGATTAATTCTTTTATTAATCTACCCGTTAGCAAAGGAATGGGGAACCCGCGGGAGGAAGCTCTGATGAAACATTGACGATGCCGGCCTCCAACGAAGAATGACGAAGAATACCGGTTCCTTAGAGATTGACGATGTGCCACCAAACCTTTTCCCCGTAGCTGGAGAGGAGACGCCGCTTCCTCCTCGACGCGCCCCGATGACGCCTACGATCCTCTTCTTTGCAACGCTGTGTACCCTGACGTCGACGATCATCTTCCTAGTTGAGGTAGGGGATTTTGGAAATTATATGTTCTTTCTAATTATAATTATACCCTCGTTCTTGGTATTAATTTGTTTAGTGGTGTTATAAACCTTTGACGTGGTGGGTGCGGGTTAACGAACAAGCCCGACTCACCGCTACTTTGTTCTTGCCATGCAGAACAATTGGTGATGATGAAGCGAGGCCCTAATGGTGATCGGAGCACTTCGAAATAATCTTCGGGTCTTGAGACGACTGTAGGCATAGGCGGGAGCAAGAACGGACCACCGGAACGACTCTAGTGGCCCGCGGAAAACTCTGGCGGTGTGGGTCGCTGGTGTGGTGGCAGGCTGCCAGATCCCATGGCCATGCGGGATACGATGGAGGACGTGGCGCCCGCCTTGTCCACGGACCGCAAAAGGAGGGGGGACCGCGTCCCCCCTACTTGGCCCGCTGGCCAAGCCCGCTCCCCTCCGGGCAGACAGGGTTGGGTTGCACGGACCGGGCCGGGCCGCGCCCTGTCGGGTCGGACCTGATCCCGGGTTAGGTCGGGCCAGGCCCAAACCCCCCATTTCATACCGCTTTCGGTCTTTGGCCCACATCGTTGGCTACAGACCTCCGATCGACGCACCGTCAGTTGTGTTGGGATCCTTGCATCGAGGCAGTCGTTTCGTTATATTACACTTAAGGTTTTGGAGAACTTTGGGTATGGCCGGGTTGGTTCTAACACGATACCAACCAGGCCCTCGGAGCGGAAATGCTTTTAACTTGAGCTCTGGACGTCCGATTGACGTTCTGTTGACCTTGTTGAATTATTCTTAGTGAGATGGTTCTTTTGGATTACTCTGCTTGAGGGTTGGGTTCATATTTAGTACGGTCCGGTTGGTTTTTTCTTAAAAAACAATTGGGCCCCTTGAACGGAAAATCCAATAACTCTCAGACTGGGCGCCCAATTGACGTACCGTCTGTCACGTTGGGTTTTATTTGATGGGATAGAACTTTTTGATACATAAACTCTAGAAATCATGAATGTTGATGTATCAAACCCCTTGGATCATGGATTAGAGCCTCTCAGAATCGAGTGTGCTGTGTGCGGGAACCCTAGAGCTGGCTGCGACTACATCGACCTCTGTACTAGAATTCTCCGTGGGTTCGACAGCGATTATGACCGTACTGGAATCCTCCATGGGTTCGACAACGATGTCTACTGTTATTGTATCATATTTTAGTCCGGCAGTATTGACCTCTGTACTTATATCCAGGGTGGGTCCAGCAGAGTAGCTGGTCTTGTATCCTTTGTGGGTCTGAAATCTTAGCTGGTCTTTTATCCTATGTGGGACCGACAGCTTAGATGAATCAGTGGCAACATCTGATCATCTCTATCACCTTACGATGTGTATAGGTGTGTGAGATGAGTCTTGACTACAATCATTATCATCGATGTGATTGACTTTCTTTCCTGTGTGGACCGCATTGTGTTGTTCCTGTGTGGGATTAGATGTGTCATCCTTTGTGGATTGAGTTGTGCTTTCCTTATGGATTGGATGGTTCTTGGGCACGAGAGTTGGATATAAACTGTAACCGATGAATTAAGTATATATATCGACATATACCTAAGTAGTTTTGTTGATACATTGTGATTGTATCTTTCCTTTGTGGTTTATCCTTCGTGGAATCTGAGAGTCCTTCGGGGGTCTCGAGGTCCCTACTGAGTATCTTATACTCACCCTTGCATGGTAAATTCATGCACAATGTTGTATTGGATGCAAATGACAGACATCACTAATCGAGGTGGAGGCTTGTAGAGCTGGATGGTACCCGGAGGTGGACCACTTGGCTGGGAAAAAACGGAGGGGACGATTGGACCCGAGGAGCTAATGAGACTATCTGTACCCACCCTTCAGGAGGGATTCCCGGAGGAGGACTCGGTGCTTCTGTTTTTACTTAATGTTGTTGTACTTTCCTTTCAGTTGTACTCTACTTTCAGTTGGGTTTGAATAATATCCCATTTACTTTTCTACACTTACTTGTACCCAGTTTTACTTAGTGCTTACTTCACTTACATACTCTGATGTGTTTATTACTTCATAAAGGAAATGAATTCCATTCTTTTGAGATTTACGCCTTTAGTTCTAGTCGCCAGCCCCAGTTCTATGGATGTTGGGCTTGGGGTAGTCATGACATGGGCCCCAAGGATGGGCCGTGACAAATTGGAATCAGAGGGGTCGGTTCTACCATGGAACTCATAACTCTGATAATTTAATCTTCATGAAGCAATAATGTTTAGAGTAATGGGTGTGGTTATCAGTCCAGGGAGTCTAGTGTTGGCGCATCGACCAATGTATCTATACACTAGGTCCCTGACTTCTGATTTCCGACTAAGTGCATGAAAACATGGATTGCGTGTGTGTTTGAAATGTTTTCTTTGTGATTATATTGTGTCATCTCACCAGTTATACTATATTAACTGTGGCTCACCTATTTTCTTTTCAGGATGGCCCAACGACGGCAGCCAGGTAGGGTTCCGAGATTTGTGCGAGATGGCATCCTACTGAGTGACAAATCCTCGGTCCAGGGCGCCATTAGAGCGGAGGCACCGGAGGTACCTCTACCCACCGAGCCACCAATGCTACCCACCCCAGTGGAAGAAAGTGCACAATGCCTGAGTGTGTTGCATGAGTTTCAATGACATAGGCCGCCTAGGTTCTGCCGAGAGACGGATCCTCAGGCAACAGAGGATTGGATGGAGGCTATCGTCAGAGTCTTTAGGTTGGTTGGGACACCAACAGACCTAATGGTGATCCTCACTACGAGTCTCTTGCGTGCAGCAGCCGGTAGATATTGGAGCCTAATCCTACAGGTTCATGATGAGGCATCTCTTCTTTGGAGGGACTTCGAGAGCCTCTTCCACTCGGAGTTCGTTCTAGCCACCCTCTATGCGGTGCGCATCCAGGAGTTACTACAGCTGTGACAAGGTAGCATGTTAGTAGCCTAGTACTCAGCGAGGTTTAATGATCTCTCAAGATACTCCACGGACATGGTACAAGACCCATTCTTCTGGCCCAATATCTTTGAGTAGGGGTTGATGCATTAGATTAGAGCTTCGATGATTCCACTCATATCCTGACTCAGAAGGGGGAGATGGAGTGAGACCTGCTAGTGGAGATATTTTTCTCCGAACAGCCATCAGCAGCGAGACCCACCACAGGATGACAAGGAGCGGAGTATTCTACAACTGGTAGTCGACAGATGACGTAGGAGTCCAAGAGGACCAGGCTGTCTGGTGAGCGATCTCATGACACGGGTTCGGCTGTTCGGGGAACTCGGCGCAGAGCCAGACTTCGAAGGAGTATGCAGTGTTACGCATGCGGCGGGTAGGGCCACATGGCTGATGACTGCCCGACCCACCATGCAGAGGAGCATCATACAGTGGAGGGACCTCCGAGGCAGAGGTAGAGGTTTGACTGTGGTGGTCCGCATGGAGTAGGCAGATGAGGCAGAGGTGCTGGACGAGTAGCGAGTAGTGGACGACGCTTCGAATCTCTACCACCACCACCCCATGGAGGTCCAACCCAACCACAGGGAGCTGGATGGCAGAGGCAGGCTCAGCTCCAGGTAGGAGGGGATTATAACCACGACGCACCCGAGATGATTCGAGGTACTATCTGTGTCTACTCCACCCTTTCTGCAGATCTTATAGACACAAGAGCGAGTCATTATTTTATTGTTGTGGCCCTTGTTCGGAGCTCGGAGATTCCAACAGAGTCGCTGGCTTGATCCTTGCGGCTAGAGACTCCTACGGGAGCAGACTCGATGATTAAGAACTAGTGACGACAGTGTGAGCTTACTCTAAGAGGCGAGAGCTTCAACTGAGATATTCTTGTAGCGACATCGAGGCCATACGACGTCATCTTGGATATGGACTGGTTATCTATAGTTCATGCATAGATTGACTGTATTTGGCACAAGGTGTAGTGTGTTCGCACTGATGGGAGCAGGTTCACCTTCATCGGTGAGAAGGGAGCCTTTGCAGCGCAGGATAGACTTACGCGGAGGATAGGATAGCAGATCACTTATCAGTTGGCTAGTCTCATCCTAGGAGCAGTTAACATTCGGAGTCTGAGTTTTCCTGTTGTGGTGGATTAGTATGCAGACATTTTTCCTGATGACGTTCAGGACTACCTCCTTGCACAGAGGTAGAATTCTATATTGACCTGTACCCTGGGATAGCCCCAATATCTACCCCAGCATATCGGATGGCTCCTGCTGATCATTGAGAGCTATGGGTATAGCTAGAGGACTTGCAGGGCAAGGGATTCATCCGACCCTGTGTTTCACCCTAGGCTTCCCCGATACTGTTCTCCAAGAAGGAGGATAGGAGCTTGCGACTGTGTGTCAACTATCTTCACCTGAACAAGGTGACTGCGAGGAACAAGTATCCGCTTCCAAGGATTGACGTCCTCTTTGATCATCTCAAGGGAGCACGTTGGTTCTCGAAGATAGACCTCAAGTCAGGTTATCATCAGCTCCGAGTTCAGGATTAGGATATGAAGAAGAGGACCTTCAGGTGTCGGTATGACCACTATGAGTTCTTGGTCATGCCATTTGGTATGACCAACGCTCTAGCAGTGTTCATGAGCCTCGTGAATAGGATCTTCTATCCCTACGTTGATCATTTTATCATAGTCTTCATTGAAGACATAATGATTTACTCGACCACTGAGGAGGAGCATGCCTACCACTTACGGGTTGTACTAGATACACTCCGAGAACACCATCATTATGGCAAGCTCTAGAAGTTCTAGCTCTATCTTTATGAGTGTCACCTATTGGGGCACGTAATATCAGAGGTGGGAGTTGCAGTGGATCCCATGATGGTCGAGATGATAATTTATTGGGAGCCACCCTGGAGTGTGACAGAGGTGCGGAGTATCCTATGTCTGGATGGGTACAATCAAGGATTTGTGCCAGACTTCTCTAGAGTTGCAGCACTGCTTACAGCTTTGACGAAGAAGGGGAAACCCTTTGTGTGGTCAGACAGATGTCCGCAGAGCTTCCAAGAGCTGAGGTAGAGATTGACCAGTGCGCCCAGCTTTAGGCTACTATAGGATGGCGTAGGGTACTTTGTTTACTGCAACACATCAGGGACCAGACTTGGGTGTGTCCTGATGCATGAGCGAGCAGTGATCTCTTACGGTTCACGACAGTTGAGGCAGCACGAGCAGAACTCCACCACCCATGACCTGGAGTTAGCTGCAGTGGTCTTCGCCCTGATGATGTGATGACACTACTTGATGGGAGAGCTCTTTACAGTCTATTCTGGCCACCATAGTCTCAGGTACATCTTCTCGCCAAAGGACCTGATCCTGAGACAGTAGCGATGGCTCGAGTTCCTCCAGGACTATGACTTTGAGATAGTCTATACTCTTGTAAAGGGGAACGTAGTAGACGATTCTATCAGCAGAAGGATAGGCATTCACCTACTTGGAGAGGCGACAGAGTAGCTAGCCGCGTTGCAGATATCCTTTGTGGATAGAGATGAGGAAAACAATCTACTGTCGCTCATAGTATCTCATCCACTACTTCTGCGGCTCAGAGAGGCACAACGTGGTGATGTTGACTGTGAGACGTGATATGCACAGATATCCACAGGACATGCACCTGATGGATTTTTTGTAGGTGGAGAGCACGTCATCCTTTTCAGAGGACGTACCATGCTGCCAGCTGCATTATGGGAGGAGGTGTTGAGCGTGTTTCACACTTCCCCTGTAGTGGTACATCCTCGAGTGGTGAAGATGTACCAGGATCTCAGACAATAGTATTGGTAACTGGGTATTAATACGGTTTTGGTAGATTTCGTCTCTCTATGCCTCACTTGTCAACAACTGAAGGAAAAGCACCAGGTACCTGCCGGCTTAGTACAAACATTAGAGGTTCCGAAGTGGAAGTGGGACGGGATATCCATGGATTTAATAATGGGTCTTCCACGTACTTCCAGAGGACACGACACCATCTGGGTGATCGTAGACCGACTCACCTAGTCATCCCACTTCCTACCGATCCGAGAGCAGGGATCCGTAGAGATCTTGGGACGCCTCTACATTCAGGAGATCGTACGACTTCATGGGGTTCCATCATCTGTTATCTCTGAATGAGACTCTCTCATTACTTTTCATCTTTGGAAGGGGTTTCAGAAGGAAACTCGGATGCAGATACACCACAACACTGCCTTTTACCCACAGATGGATGGCCAGACGGAGACAGCCATTCAGACACTAGAGGACATGCTCCGTGCATGTGTCCTTAACTTTGGTTGCAGCTGGGATATCACCTACCCTTGGTGGAGTTTGCGTAAAAAAAACAACTACAACTCCACCATTGGGATGTCACCTTACGAGGGACTGTACGGATGAACTTGCAGATCACCTCTATTCTAGACTGACCCAGGGGAATCAACAGTCATAGGACCATAGATGGTTCGAGCTACAATGGAGAAGGTTCTGTTCATCCTGAAGTGGATGAGGACTGCCCAGAGCAGACAGAAGTCCTATGATGATAGGAGGCGGAGACCACTGGAGTTCGAGGATGGGGAACATGTTTTCCTACTGGTCTCACCACGACGTGGATTACGGATATTTGGCCAGGGTGGCGTGTTATCTTCGCGCTTCATCGGACCTTTTTAGGTCCTCAGCAGGGTAGGTGAGGTGGCTTACTGCCTGGACCTTCCACCTCAGTTGCTCCAGGTGCACGACGTCTTCCACATATCTTAGTTGAGGAGATACGTGCACGGACCGAAAAATATCATCGACCACAGGGATCTGGTCATCGATGAAGGGGAGAATTTTTTCGAGGTCCCGGTGTAGGTCGAGGATCGAAAGGAGCGGGTCCTACATGGATGGTCGATTCCTCTTGTGCGCATACCTTGAGAGCACGGGAACCTCCAGGAGAGCACATGGGAGAGGGATGCTGAAATGTGTTCTCAGTACCCTCATTTGTTCCCTTAGTTTATGTTGTAGCTTTACGGGGACGTAAATCCCTGAGGTGGGAGTAATGTAATGACCCGGAATTTTCAAGGAGTTTTTTTTTAAAATACATTGGATTTTTACGAGTGTGCAGTTTCTGACGGCACTTGATTCTGAGGCCCGGTGGGCCTCGAATCAATTTTCAATGTTTATCTCGGGTACGTTCACTGAATGAAAGGGCATGTTTTTCTAATTTATGAAGTGGTGATCGAAATTAAAATCTGAGGGCACCGATGAATTTGTAGTGCCGGGATTCCATTAGGAGAAGCTTAACGTCAACCGACAAGGGTCATTCAAAAAAGATATGTTTGTAGACTTTTAGAAAAAAGATTGTATAAAATAAAATAACTATAAGTTATTTTATTCATTTCCTTCCACCGTTGGGCGACAGTTGGCGGAATCGCAGTGTAATGACGATCAATAAATGAGGGCCATTTAATGACTCGCCCCTTGTGTTGTGTAACAGCCACACCCGTGTGTTTAATAGGTTCATTAATTAAGGTTCATTAATGAATCATAATAATGAACACAACATGTGGATTAATTCTTTTATTAATCAACCCGTTTGCAAAGAAATGGGGAACCTGTGGGAGGAAGCTCTAACAAAACTTTGACGACGCCGGCCTCCGATGAAGAGTGACGAAGAATTCCGGTTCCTCGAGGATTGAAGACGCGCCACCAAACCACTTCCCGATGGCTAGAGAGAAGACGCCGCTTCCTCCTCGATGTGCCCCGACGATGCCTACGATCCTCTTCTCCGCGACGCCGGGTACCGCGACGCCGACGATCTTCATCCTTGTTGAGGTAGGGGATTATGGAAATTATATGTTCTTTCTCATAAAAATTATACCCTTGTGCTTGTTATAATTATGTTTGGTGGTGCTATAAACCTCTGATGGAGTTGGTGCAAGTTATCGAACAATCCTGGCTCACCGTTACGTTATTCTTGTCATGCGGAACAATTGGAGATGACGAAACGAGGCCGTAACAGCGATTGAAGGCCTTCGCAGTAATCTACAGGTCTCAAGATGACCGCAGGTGTAGAAGAGAGCGAGAACGGATCACCAGAACAGCTCTGGTGGCCCGCAGAAAACTCCAGAGGTGGGGGCGCCCCAGCGCGCAGACCAGGCCTCACCCGGACCCGGGTCGGGTCGACCCAGGGGGGTTGGGCCGGGTCGGGCTAGGCCTAGAACCCCCCATTTCAGACTGATTTTGGTCTTTCACCCACATCGTGGGATACAGACCTTCAATCGACGCACCATCAGTTGCATTGAGATCCTTGGATCGAAACGGTCCTTTCGGTATATTACACTCATGGTTTCAGATCACTTTGGGTACGACTGGGTTGGTTCGAACATGAAACCAACCGGGCCCTCGGAGCGGAAACTCTTATAACTTGAGCTCCAGACATCCAATTGATGTGCCGTCGACCCTGTTGAAGTCTTCATAGTGATAAGGTTCATTTGGCATACTCTGATTGAGTTTTGGGCACAACTGAAGTACGGTCGGGTTGATTTTATCTTAAAAATCAACCGGGCCCCTGGGACGGAAAAGCCAATAACTCTCAGACCGGGTGTCTGATTGACGCATCGTCTGTCACGTTGGGTGACTTTTGATGGGATGAAGCTTTGTGATACATCAAATCTGGACATCGGGAATGTTGATGTATCAACCCCCTTGGATCGTCGAGTGGACCCTTCCGGAATCGAGCGTTCTGTGTGCGGGAACCCTAGAGCGGGTTGCGACTGCATCATCTTCTGTACTGGAATCCTCTGTGCGTTCGACAATGACGACAACCATACTGGAATCATTCGTGGGTTCGAAGGTGATTACTATAGTTCATGTATCCTATGTGGGTCTGGCTTTATTGATCTTTGTACTTGTATCCTGTGTGGGTCTGGTAGAGTAGCTGGACTTGTATCCATTGTGGGTCCGACAGCTTAGCTGGTCTTGTATCCCATGTGGGTCTGACATGTTAGATGAATCAGTGGATAAATCTGATCATCTCTATTGACTTACAATGTGTATACCTGTGTGAGCTGAGTCTTGACTATAATCATTATCATCGATGTGATTGAATTTCTTTCCTATGTCGACAAGGTTGTGATGTTTCATGTGTGGGCTGAGTTGTGACATCCTTTGTGGACTGATTTGTGCTTTCCTTGAGGACTGGATGGTGCTTTGCATGAGAGTTGGAGATGAACTGTAACCAATGACTTAGGTATATGTATGTAAATATACCTAAGTAGTGTTGTTGTTACTTTTTGATTGTATCTTTCCTTTTTGTTTTATCCTTTGTGGATTCTGAGAGACCTTTGGGGGTCTCGGGGTCCCTACTGAGTATCGTATACTCAACCCTGCACTGGCTATGCCTGCACTACGTTGTGTTGGATGTAGACAATGGATAGCACTGATCGAGGTGGAGGCTTGTAGAGTTGGACGGTACCCAGAGGTGGACCACTTGGCGGGGCGTACACGGAGCAGACGGTTGGACCCAAGGAGCTATGGAAACTATCTGTACCCACCCTTAAGATTGGATTCCCAGAGGATGACTCCATGCTGCTATTTTTATATAATACTATTGTACATTCCTTCAGTTGTACTGTACTTTCAGTTGGGTTTGTTTGCTGTCCCATTTACTTTTCACCACATACTTGTACCTAGTTATACTTAGTTCTTACTTCACTTGTGTACTCGGTTTTTATTGTTACTTCATAAAATCAATTCCTTCCATTCTTTTGAGATTTACGCCTTTGGTGCTAATTTCTTGCCCCTAGCCTATGAATTGCGTTCTTGGGGTAGTCACGGCACAGGCCCCGAGGATGAGTCGTGACAACTAGACCCATTTGCATCAAGGTACATTGTTTTTATAATCAAGGAGAAGGAAATGCACTATGTTAAAGTCACTCCACCATCTCACAATATATATACCTTGGATCACACATTTTTCTAAAACGATTATCTATTCAGGGATAATAATAGTGATCAGTTTAAAATGAAAAGAAAACACTATGAGCATCACATTTTCATATAATTTCTCATAAAAATTGTACACCAAACTGTGTACCATATCTTAAAAACTCCAAAAATCCCAAAATAGTAACCAGTGCTCTGAAGGCTCACTATGACACCTAATGTACCATAAAATCCTCATATACTTCTCCAAAAACATTTTACTGAGCCATTATATCTATCATAATGTTGTTTTAATCCTTACATAAAAATTTGACCTTCCTTGTAAATGGAATTTCAAATTCCATATGGAATTTTATAATCGTACGGATGTTAGGTCACACATCATATATATACATATATGAATGAATGATAATGAATATTTAAAGTCATATTGTTTTGATCAGTGATGATAGATAATTTATCTTTATAAATAATATAAAATAATTTTTATTTCAGTTTGTGTAAATAATGATTTCATTGGAGAATGTATATATTTTTAATTATTATGAATTTGAACAAATATGAGTATGCCTATCAAAATAAATTAGAAACAACAATGAGACATACCCATTTGAAAGAATAAAAACCTAATGGTAAAAATGGATATTTATTTTAAATTCATGCATTTTTAGACCAAGAATAGGATAGGGAAAAATATATATATAAATGAGAAAAATTTACATCACCATGCAATTGGATTTATAAACTAAGGATGAACAAATGATATTATTGAATGGTGAATTAAACTATAATAATATTAAATTTGTAATTCTATTTATTTTAATTATAATTGGTGTATATATGTATATTGATGGATCTAATCTATTTGTGCATTTTCTTCATGTATGTTGTCCCAAGAAAATGGAGTGGAATTTACCATATATTATCCTAATAAGAATAAATTTTGTTTTTATTGAAATTAAAATATCTATGATATAATGTATGGTATATAAAGAGAGAATTCTTGTTTTTATTTATAATGATATATCTTTAGGAAGATCAAAGAGGGAGAATATAGTATTCCATAAAGGATATTGATGATACAAGGTAACTGAGATAGTGCCTGATATATAAGTTTTTAGTGTTTATATACATCTATTTAGTTTGGGAATACAGTATTATTTACTTATGTATGGGAGGAATCTCATTTAGAAGAAGAGTTCATGTATGAATATTGATAATAATTTATAAAACCAATTGTTTTAATTTGGATTTCTAGTGGACCCTATGTATATCTTAATATCATGTTAGGGAAAATGAGATTGAAAAAAGAGGTATGTAAGAGAGTGGGAAATTTTATATAGCACAATTTTATTTTTTAAGGGGTGATGTTGGGTTAGATGATGAATTGGATGGTCAAACACATTCTTTATGGTCCTAGGATAAAAGATCATAGTGTCACAATGTAACCTATTACAATAGGAATGAAGCCGCACATATTTCTATGATTAATTATAGTTTTTCCAAATTAAAAGGTTATTATAGGCAATCCATCATTAAAAAAACTATATACTAAGATGAAATATAATATTAACCGTGAATAAATTTTATTACTACGACTAAAAAGTAATATCTAGGTTTTACTATATATTCTTTGATATGAGGACTCACAAGATGAATTTTTATAGAAAATATATTTTATGATTGGGTGTGAGGTCAACATGAAAATCAAAATGACAACAAAGGATCTACGTGCCAAGAATATTTTATAATGAAACATCAATGTTTAGTTTTTCATATCATATGAGATAATTATATCTGAATATATAACATTTTAATATGAATGAATCCATACCTTTGTCCGAGAAAGGGTCATTTTTCATATATTGTCTAAAAAATTTGAAGTTATTACTGGGAATATGTCTTTATTTTTGTTGGGGTGTCCAAAATAGGGATACCTACACCTATGAGGATAAATTGTAAATAATATTGATCAATTAAGGATCTTATTGATTGAATAATGTGTCTTGATGATTATGGTAATATTAATATGACCCAAACAATATATTTTATGATCATTAGGTAATGAAAATATATCAACTTGTTTTTCTTCAAGAAAATGGACTAAACATTACACAATATATTTTTATATTTTACAGAAAATTATTTAATCATTTTAGTAATGTTAATTGTGAACCTTATGTTTTGAATTATATTATCTTTTAATATGGAATATGTTAATTGTATGACAAAATGTTACATTATATGTCTTTAATTTCAAATATGTGTCTAGGTTGGGAAAATATTTGTTCACTGAACCAATATAATACTAAATTTTTTCCATAATAATCATATTTTCATATTAAAAATTTATTTTTCCCTTTTGGGGTCACATAGATGAAAATATAGTATTTATATAGTATTTATATATATTAATTTGATGATGTCACATTCATGTTTTAAATACTATGAAATGTTTATATAGGGATACATAAAATATATATTTGCTGAAAATTTGTATTCAAGAATATTTATGATTTATCTTCATCATTTTGTTTTTTTATTTTTATTGAAAAATTCAATACATTAAATAATTACACAACACTAACATAGTAATTATATTAATAATAAAAATATCAAATAAACATAAACATAAATATTAAAATAAATATTTTTTTTGATATTTAATGTGATAAAATAATCTTATATATGAAGTTTTCCTTTTAGAGATATAATAAAATATATTCTTTTAAGTGAACTTTTATATTCAAAATTTTAAATTTTCTATGTAATGAATATTTTCAAAAGTGATAATAGTGATATTTTATCAAATTAATATTTTTATAAATGATTTAAAAATCATAAAACATATATATAATTATAAAAATAATCATATGATCTAGAATGTTTTATTTTTTTCATTTATTATTTAAATTTAATCAAAACAATTAAAATTAAATCCTCTTCTTGTAGAAACATTTTTCACCTCATTTAAAATTTTGATAGGGTAATAAAGGGTTAATAAAAATGATAAGGTTAGAAGTAATACCAAAAGATGTATAAAATCTATTTTTTTTATATTACTACATTTTCTCATCTTCGTTTCTAATTAATTTCAATTTTATTATTTTTATTGAGATTGAATTTTTCATAAAAATAATTTTTTGAGAATCTAAATGTTTCCCAAACCACAATTATAAAATGGAACCTCACCACTCACTTTTTTTGATATCTTTCATCATATAGTTCGACCAAAACCTTCATATTTTTCTTCCCAAGAGACTTATCCACCTTCTAGAGGTTCTAATATTTCTGAAAGAAAAACTCTATATTACTTTATAGAAAATATAAAGGAGCCGATTTGATGATGATTTAACCACTCTAACAGGTTTGTATCTTTTTATAATATTCTACTCCTCTATTAAATATATGATATATATAATAAAATAAATAAATCAGGATCCAAAATATTCATATAATTTATTATGATTATGAATACACCACTATAAAATCTCTTTCCCATCAAACAAGAAATGAAAGTGTCACACATGATTACATATGACTCATCAACTCCACATAGTGATATAATTAACTTTCCATAAACATATTTTATGAGTGAGAATTATGATGGGTTCAATATTTATATATGATATTTATGAAATAATAATACTTATTGAATGATAACATAATATCTACATTTTTTACCACCTAATATTTTCAGAACTGATAAGATTAATTTTTCGTATATTGTCAATAAATGTATTATATCTTAAATATAAGTAATTTTATGGGTTTTTACATATTCATTTGATGATCTATTATTTATGGGGTTTATGGATCAAATGTTAGTAAATCGGTAAGAACATTTTGTATCAATTTCACTTCTTTGAAACTCTTGTTATGTTATAAAACTATATTTATTACAAGGTGTATATAATACCAATTTTCTTGTTATATGATTAATATCCAACATTTCAGAGGTTAAAAATTTTATTTTATTTAATTATTTCCCATTTTGAAAATATTTCTTCCATGAAATTTATCTTTTCTAATTTTTTTAAAATATATTGAAAGTACCATTTAACAGTTTTCAAGAATAATGATTTTAAATATATTTAAAATGATTTTCAAATTTTCTATTATTTATTTTTGAAAATTTTTTAAATTATAAAGGATTTATATATGTTTTATGTTTTAAATTGAATTTAATGTTTGAAATTATATCTTTCCCAAGAATTATTTCAATTGATCTTTAGATTTATTTTTCCATTTATGAAAACATTTTTTAGGTAACATGTGTTTTACTAAGGATATGATACAATGATAATATTTTTATTCATTCTCAAAATGGTTTATGTTTATTATGGATTGGTAGTTGTTGTGATTTTTTCTATTCCATGAGTAACAATAATAAAAAATGTATATAAACCAAATTTATTTCATGTAGTTCTAATATTATTTATATTATCATCGAACACATATGTTTCATTTTCATTTTATGATTGTTAGGTCGTATATATAACTCCAGTTAATTAGGTAATGGATTATATTTCACGAGATAGAAAATAATAGAATTTGATGTGAACTTAGTTCATCAATATAATACTTGAATAAGAGTAAACTCGGTTCAGTAGTATATGGATGGGACATGGATTGAACCAAATTCAGTATTGGAAACTATCAAATATGACGGTCTTGGAAATTAACCTTGACTAATATGGAAATTATATTCTATTCCTATGTACATACCAAAATTTCATATCTTAAATTATAATCTCAGGGAAAATGTTTTTTGATTCACAAAGGTGTTCTATGATTTATCCCAATATATGACATCATAATCTATGATATGCATGATAAAAAGTTTAGATGTTTTGTTTATTTGTTTATTTATTATAAGTATGATATTATTGAAATTTCCTTGATTTACCTTATTGGGAATTTGACCTCACCCTTTAAATATGTTTCATTTCCCCAAGATTTAAAGAGAGGTGTTAAGTCATAATACCAAACATGAAGATCTTTTTCGGAGATGGTGAACATCATTATAAAAATTAGATGAATATATTCGTAGTTTCAAAAGGCACAAAAATAATTCAGTTCTTGGGAATTATTTGTATAATGTATAAAATATTCTTCAAAAAATGAGGTAATGTCAATGTACGTTAAGAAGGGGTCTTTATACTTGAGGATTTATTTATTGACTATATATTGGTATATTATAAAAGTGACTAGGATTCTGAAATAATCAAAATGATTATTTTTCATGAATTAAAATAATTGAAACTATATAGAAATTTAGGTAAAAGTGAATATTGGAAGAAAAGGACTTCTATCATCTATAGGATTTTCTTAAATATGGAATAACTATTGGCTATTCAAAAAATAATTCTTTTCAAGGGTGTCCAAGACATCAATATTTTAATTGAGATTGATAGCTTTCCTGGATTAATGTGTTACTACCAATATTTTACAGATTTTTTTTCTAATTTTTTCTATCCCACTGACTATGTTAACTCAAAAAGGTTATATCTTCTTTAAAACAACGTGTATTGAAGAATATCTACCAAAACTAAAAATAATATTTTTAATTTCTAATGTTTTGGCCTTAAAATCCAAATATGGGTACTTTGATATTTACAATGTTTATTATTTGAGAGTTATAGGTTGTGATTTTATAATAAATGATCATGTAATTTTTTACAATTCACATAAATTAAAACTATATGATAAATATTATCGTAAACATTCAACTTAATAAGAATCTATAATGTTATCATTAAAAATGTGGAGACATCCCTTTTTTATAGTGTCAAACATGAAATGTATATTAATTATAACAGTTTTTTTATCTATATTTACTTAGAAAGTGTTGGACATGGGTCAAAAGGTAATATTAGAATTCATAATAGATCATGAATGTATAATATAGTACCATTCTGGAAGAGAAAACCTTATATTATTTCATTTTCAATAATAAAAATTTATTAACCATGCCACATTTAGAACATCACCCTTCGATAATTGACTGGATAAATGTTTTCCTAAAAGTTATGGATTCGAATACATCTTCTTTTTAGTTTTAATTATCTATACAATATACCCTATTAATAATAATTGTGAAATACAAGAAGGGGGATAATTTTTTACAAGAAATGATTGGATTTGTAAAGAACGGTAGGTTCCCCAAATATAATGTTTTATAAATCTAAAGTTATAATTTTTTTTTTAAGATTATGTGTACCGAGTGTTGAAATAATTAATATAAAATTGTTTAGTAAAGATACAAGATCTCTATTTCCCATTTATCTTAGAAGAATTATGATGTTGAGAGTTTATAATGAGTATTACTAGTGGGATGGAATGAAATGATATATTTCAGAATTTACCATAAAATAATTTAATTTTCAGTTTGTTAAAAAATATTAGAAATTTTCAAAGGGGACGATAAGTCACTCAAAACTGAATAAACTTTTAAGGAAATGTATTACCTATTAATTTAGTATCAAATACGTTAATTAGTTTAGTTTTTTTATAATAATAGTTTCCAATCCTTTATACATGTGAAAACATTTGTGGAATCGCATGGAATGTTCTGTAAAACTAAATTATATCGGGATGATGTAGGATAAATGGATTTTTATTATGATATATTTGGTATAGGAAATGGTTTAAATGGTAAATATTAATCAATAATATATGAGGATATCTTATAATAATAAGATATCTTATATTAAAATGGTGTAAATCTCTTTCATTTTTTGTAATTTATAATGTATATATTAATGTATAATTATGGTAAATGTAAAATGAATTTTTATAAAAGGGAAATATAAGCACATAGATCATTAGACCATATAAAATTATAGAGAAACTATTTCTTTCTGTGAAGCTTTACACCAATTTTTATCCTATGTACACAATGTTTTTCATGTTTCAATGTTAACAAAATATTTTTCATATTCATATAATATTTGGATCATTGATGTAGTTTTATTCAAGGATACACTATATTATTAAGAAGATAATATTTATATTATTTACCATAGAGATAATTTTCTATAGAATATGGGTATTCATCAAGATATGATTATTAATAATATATATTATTGAAGAAAAAATAAGGGAATATGAACATCATTATATGGAATGATATCCCCACCTGATTAAGAAATAAATAAAATTTCATGGATACAATTTAAAAAATGTTTGGATAGTGAAAGAATGTAGATAATGATATAATAAATAATTTTCATGTTCATTACTATTCAAAAATTATATATTTATATTCATTAAAACAATATCACTACTGGAAATCATGGCTTTCCCAATAGTTGTATACGAACGATTCTTTTGAACCGTTTCTATAGGAGATAAAAATTGATTTTTCCCAATGATTTGATGAAACCGTTGGGAAAGATTGGAAGAAAATTATTTTTCCCAATGGTTTCATTAAACTGTTGGGAATTATGGGGAAAACAACCTTTTTCCCAATGGTTTATAAAAACTATTGGTAATGATTTCCCCCAAATACAGACCACCCGAACCCCCACTCAGCCTGATTGCGAACATAACCTAATCGAGCTCTTGAATTATTTCCATGACACTACTTCCAGCCAAGATCCATCTTCAATCAAACAAAATCTTATTACAAACTTAAAATTAGTAAGTGTTACCTTAGTATTAACAGCATTCCACTATTTTTTGGTGTTTGATGTTTTGATTTAGGCTAAATTGAGGTTGTTGTCTATGGAACCCTTGTATTTGTTTTCTGTTTTTTGTTTTACACTTCAAACATGGTAAAGGGTTTGTTTAGTGGGGTGATATGGTCCTTTTTGTGGAATTTATTTTAGTTAAAAATTGGATTTTGATTTGGATGAATTTATGTTTCAATTTGAGGTGGGGGAGGGTGTGCAGATGGGGTGGGTGAGGATGTTGAGGGCTATCTAAGTGGGGTGGGGGAGGGATTGTCTAGGTAGGGTGGCGAGGGGTTGGGTTGTACAAATGGGGTGGGGGTAAGGCTGTTTGCGGTGGGGGAGGGGTTGTCTCGGTAGGGTGTGGGAGGGGGTTGTCTAGGTAGGGTGGGGGAGGGGGCTAGGTTGTCCAAATGGGGTGGGCGTAGGGCTGTGTGGGGTGGGTGAGGGTGTGCAAGTGGGGTGGGGGAGGGGAATTCTAGGTTGGGTTGGGTGGATGGGTTGTCCAAGTGGGGTGACAGTAGGGCTGTCTAGGTGGGGTGGGGGGGGGGGTGGCTGGGTTTTCCAAGTGGGTTGTGGGGGGTAGGGATGTCTAGGTATGGTGGGGGGGGGGCTTGGTTTTCCAACTGGGGTGGGGGTAGGGCTGTCCATGTGGGGTGGGTGGGGTGGGGGTAGGGCTGTCCAAGTGGGGTGGAAACCCTAAATTAAATGTTTTAATTGGAGATTTGGTTTGTTTTATTATGGATTTTGTGTATGAGGCATTCCCATTCCAATTATGGGTTGTTTTAATTAAAAGATATTATGTCGGAACCATTTATGATATTGTTGTCTCTATTTAATCTCATTTCCCCTAAATTAACATTAAATTATACATCACCTTTGGTTTCTATTTTTTTAATTTCTATTTAAGTTATTTGTGGTTGATGATTGTATCATGTTAATTGTTTTCAATGGTTTGGCATGGAAATTGGGAACTTAATGTAACTTTTCCAAATGGGGGTGCTTTGAGAACACTCCAAATATTTGATAAAATTGATCAAAGGGATTTTATTATTTAAAATGGATTTAGAACGATATTCCAGAAATGATTTAATCTTGAGGAAAGTGTTTTATTAAAATGAGATTTTTTTAACAAGGATTGTGTAATGTATTTTGTTATAGTACACTTGTTATGTGAATATGTTAGGTTTTATGTAACACATGAGATAACTAGTGTGCGAGAATGTGTTGTGAAAGAGATTCCATGGTTGGTTCAAGTTTATATTTACATTCTAAGCCTATTAATGAGTTGTTTTAATGATATTTTGAGTTATCTACATATTTAATCATCCTGTTTACACTTAGTATGCAACCTCTACCCTCATTTAATCAGTGAACTCAAGTCATTAATTCCAGCCTTCATTCTCACTAGCATGTAAGAAATTAAATGATATAAACCCATCCTCAAATGATTTCTTACCTTAGATAGTGTCCAAAATATGAAATTCGAGCTTTTGAATTCATCAGTTAACCAGGATCATATATTCCATTTTACCCAAGATGACTATACTAATATAACTTTAGGGTTAATTAAATATGTTTCACATTGTACGATGTATATTATGTGTCCTTCTTGGCCAATACTCACTTTTATGAGGGTGGGGTGCTTTTCACTACCCATTATGGCATGTGTACACATCCATAAAAATGTTAGATAAGTCACAAGTTTAATTTAGTAATGTTGTTATCATTGACATACTTTATTATTAATCTCAAATTTAAAAATAAATGTGTTTTTTATACATAATGAGATTAAATGTTTTTACAATCCATGATAAACCTATTAGTGTAGAAGCCTTAAATTTATTCACCCATGGGTTGTGCTTGACTTGGGGAAGTAATTGTGTAATGAAATGTATGTCCATAGAGGTGATGATAATTAGTTATTGAACATGAGTGAATGATTTGGGATGCCTATAACATATGATGAGACCTGAGGCATGTGCCTCTTATAGACCTAATGAAAATTAATATAAATAAATTTTAATTTAATTTATGAGTGCTTGTTCTTTACATTATTTAAATAGTTCACTACACCGACTAGAAACTTCAACCTTAATCATTTACGTAAATATATTTTCTATTAATGTTCAATCCTATTGAATTTTTTGTGACAAAATGACTTATATAAATTATTTTTACAGAATGGGAAGAAGTTGGATGTATGAAACCGATCAGATATCAAGATATTTTCAAAACAATTTGGAGAGCTTTATAGATTTTTCATTTCACAATGCTTCAGATAGGGGTTGCATAGACTGCCCATTTTCCAACTGTGTTGGTAGACCTTGGTTGATCCGTGAAAGAAGTCAGCTACAATATAACCAAAAATGGTTTTCAAGCAAACTACATTGTGTTGTATCACAATGGGGAGAAAATAAAATCTCAAATTTGTGATGATCGAAATGAAAGGACTGGAATGGAGAATGTGTTAGATGGCGGGTTTCCGTTTATTTGTCATCATGAAAAAAATGATTTCGACTCAAGAAGATTTTGATATGAGGACAGCTGATGCATTTAGTGAAAATGATTATATTGATAGGGTGAAGAAATTGAATGATGTTGCCATGACTCCAGTATATCGACAATGAGATAAAATGAAAAAGATGGAATTTTTAATCATATTTTTTCATGGGAAAATAATGTATGGGATTTCAAATACGGCAATCGATTACATTATTACCCTCTTGAAGGATTTACTTCCAGACGATGTAGATATTCCCTCAAACCACTATATAGCATGGAAGTTAGTTAAGGAACATGGATTTTCAAGAAACAAAATTCATGCTTGCCTGAAAGATTGAAGTTTATTTTGGGAGGAAACTGCTGAACAAAATGATTGTATAAAATGTGGCACGTCACACTAGAAGTCAAAATTTGATAGAACACCATCCCGCATTCGACAGAAAGTAATGTGACACTTTCCATTGATCCCCAGACTCCAGAATCTTTTTATGTCTGATGACATATCAATAAAAATGAGATGACATGATACCGAGAGAAAGAAGACTAATGATGAGTTGGTTCATCCTGCAGATGGATTTGTATGGCAGAAATTTGATGCTCGACATCCTGATTTTTCACCTGACGTGCATAATGTGAGGCTGGGTCTTTCATATGATGGTTTTATTCCGTTTCGGCAGATGCTTATTTCACACAACACATGGCCAGTTTTTATACACATTTATAATCTTCCCATAGGGTTGTGTATAAAAAAAACTTGCACTTTTATGATTATAATCATATCTGATCCGTCTGATCTCGGCATTGATATTGATGTATACATGCAACCTTTACTAAAAGAGTTAAAACTTCTTTGGGAGGTGGGTGTGCGCACATACGATGTATGTTCGAAAGACATATTTAAGATGTGTGCTACACTTATGTGGATGATCAATGATTTTCTAGCTTATGCAATGATGTCTGGATGGAGCTTGGAGGGAAAACTATCATGTCTAGATTTTATGAAGA
Organism: Viscum album; assembly: GCA_963277665.1. Taxonomy (NCBI): domain Eukaryota; kingdom Viridiplantae; phylum Streptophyta; class Magnoliopsida; order Santalales; family Viscaceae; genus Viscum; species Viscum album. The sequence continues at coordinate 535,393,611 of OY728129.1, forward strand.
ATACACGATCCAGAAGACTGAAAAATCACTGCAGTTTCAGTTTTAAGGGACATCGACAATTCTTTCCAAAGGATCATCCATATAGAATGAATCGTCAATAATTTGATAATACCATAGAGACCGATGATCCACCTCAACATATGTGTGGAACTAATGTTCTTAATGAATTGAAATATTTCAATTTTTTGTTCGGGAAGGTTCAAATAAATTCTGGAAAGAGAAAAAACGTTTGCACTGAAACCTGTTACAATTGGAGGAAGAGGAGTATCTTATTTGATTTGCCTTATTGGTCAACCAATTTGTTAGTCATTTATTAAATGTAATTTATATTGAAAGAAAAATATGTGAAATGTTGCTTTCGGTTCTTCTAAATGTCAAGGGGAAGACAAAAGATGATTTACGATCTCAGCGTGACATAGTAGATAGGGGCATCGAACCAGAATTGCATCTTGTGCGTATTAGTGAAAATAAATGGCAACTTCCATGTGCTTCTTATGTGATGACACCAACGGGAAAAAACAATTTATGGAAGTATTATAGACTATTAGAGTTCCTGATGCCTATTCAAGGAACATATCTAAACGGGTCAACAGAAGAGAGTTTAAGAAAAAATCGTTGAAGACTCATGATTATAACGTTATACTACATGATTTTCTTCGAATATCAATTCATCATCATTTTTAAAATAATCTAAGGGTGGCTGTTATTCAGATGTGCCATTTTTTAGAGATCTTTGCAGTAATAAGTTATCCATGTCTTCCTTGAGAAAATGTCGACAGACGCCCCATTAATTTTGTGTGAGTTGGAGAAAATATTTCCTCCATCATTTTTCTCATGCATGTTGCATCTGAATATCCATATTCCCACTGAAATAATTCTCAGAGGACCTGTTTCTTTTCATTTGATGTATCCAACTAAATAAAATATGTTCAAATTAATGTCCTATGTCTGAAACATAAATCATCTCGAATGTTCTATCGTAAACTGTTACTTGGCTCAAGAATTTATGGATTTATACTCGATGTATTTTTCTGATCTTACTACAAGATTTAATAGACCAATGAGAAATAAAGAATAATAGTATGAGAAAATTAAACCCAGTTTTCCATCACTTTCTCAAATAGGAGGAATTCCCGGATCATATACATTGAATTCATTAAGCCATAAAGAGAGGGAGATGGGCACATCACACAGTTTGGTTCTACTGTGATTTTTTCGATGAATATATAAGGTAACTAAATTGATTATGTATATCTTATATATATATATATCTGTTGAACTATTAATATTTTCTATCTATAGGAAACATAAAACAATGATATATAGGAAGTATTGTTCATATATCATTGATAAGGAGAGAGACTTTGCATACCAAAGATTTTTCGGCTTGGTTAAAATTGAAGGTAAAAATATTACTGTTAAAAATAATTATATCAATATTCAATTAAGTTTAATAGTCATTTATATTGCAGGTATTGAGTTTTCCTGCTGACTCTGTCTTTGAGGAAATAAGAGATTTGGTTTTGGTCCTAATACTGTTGTTCGTTACTGTAAATCAATTGTTATCAATGGGTAAAAATTTATTGTCACTGAACGAGCAAAGAACATGAGAACACAACATGATGGTGTTATGGTTTCTGCCACAATAGATTTTTATTCTAGTGCATCAGATAGTAGACCGCGATTTTAAATTGTGGGTTATTAGGGAGTTGTTGAGAAAATAATAATATTGGATTATTACTCTCATGGACGAGTCACAATGATGAAATTCCATTGGTTTGATTGGATGACGAGACATGGAACATTTATTGATGATTACGGATTTTGAGTAATTAATATGACTCACACTCTTGATACCGAAGAACAATATGTGTTGGCATCAATGGATAAACATGTTTTTTAGGTCAACAACCAACTTGGACCTGAATTTGGTGTCATAGTTAAAGTAATTCCAAGACATATTTTTGACAATGGTGATGATTGAATTGACACTATACCTAGTGCCATTGGAACCAATCCAATTATTTATTTTTATGACTCTAATAGATTAATTTTCAGTGTTGATTGTGAACCTAATGTTGTGGGTGAAAATATTTAGAATCATTCATCGATTTACACAATTCTTTTGGATTACCTCGAGTTGGGTTGTCAAGGTTGGTAATATTCAAATTGATATAGTATTGATCGAAAATATGTTTTAGCTGACTTGGTTGTTATGTGAATTTTCAATGTTTATTGGTTGTAGTTTTATATGAATTGCATTTTCTAATTTGGAATTGAACTGTATTCAATCCTAGTCAAACAATATTTCTAACATGGTGAACATTACAACTTGTATGATTTAATAAGTCCATTCAAGATCTTCTAAAACAATTGATAGCTAAATTACCAATGAATAACCCTATTCCGTCATATTTTTTTTTGGGGTTACACATTAGTTTACTTTTTCTAATTAATAACATTTTTTTCAAAAGTAGGAAATGCAGCCAATTGAAGAGAGACGATGGAAAAAAATGATGGAAACAATCGTAGAATGGTGGAGTTGGGAATTACATCATTAGTTCCTACAGTGAGTACATTATTTCAAATATATATATTAATATAATATATAATGTCATGTGATTAATTTTTTTGTAATCATTTTTGTAGGATCCACCTATACATCAAAATTTATTCGATGAGGAGCCTAGTACTGGTCCTAGTACTCAGGCCGGTGGTACGAGGAGGGTTCGTACACGAGGTGGACGAGCAGCTGCGCCTACCAGACTAGACCCTACCCCTCCCACTGACATGTCATCCTTCCCACATTCTGATCTCAGTGTGTCATTAGGGACACACGAGATATTTAGGTCTCCCATGTTTTCACTTCCTTTTGCATCTTCTGGCCCATCATTTTCACATCCCATGATGATTCCCACTCCCCAGTCAGAATTTGGTCAGACAACTATCCCATCTTCTTTTCCTTCTACTCCTGTCTCTCCGAGCTTCTATATTCCATCGTCTTTAACTCCTGTTCCACCATAGGGTGTTCCATCTGTTTCTATGGATCCAGCAATGCTCAGTGATCAGACCGGCGCAGGTATATTTATAGAACCTTAACAAATTTGTACAGGAATATTTATTTTCATTATAACATGTTTTTATAAAATATTTGTTTTTCTTTTGTGACAAATACATATACTAACAGGAGGCGTGGGCAGGGGCATACATGCATGCATTCGTTTTGGATCCACCGCACACGGGTTATGTTGGATTATAATGAAGACAACCAAATGGTTGAGATTGTCAGTTTTAATCTATTGATATTATATTTTAATATCTATTTTGTAACATAATAATATATTTATATTTGTAAAAGGCTGCTTTAGTGGCCCTTGACACCCAAGAACTATACAATTTTGGGCCAACTGATCACTTAGATCAAGTTTGGGGAGAGGTGCATGCTGGCAGAGTATGCTGCCGACATAGGATGGCCCCGACGAGGTATTGGATCTCATCAGGTATGAGTTGTGGTGCCACCAAGCTGTAGAAAGTTAGGGAATAGACCGAACAGTCTGAAAAAAGGGCTACAGAGATGGAAGAACTATCTGATAGGGAAAAAATTTCATTTATGAAATTTATTGAAGTTCTACGTCAGACACTTCCACGAGAAGCCAACCCATCATTTGATGAATATATTTCGTCGATATGTTCTATATATGGAGGACTAGGTGGTAGTTCTAATGTGGTAAAGATGTTTTCCAGGCTGATGATGATGATGGCGAGGAGTCTAATGCGGAAGAGGAGGGAGAGGAGGAGGGCAAGGCGAATGGCAAGGGCGAGGCAGAGGGTGGGGGCGAGGAGGAGGGTGAGGAGGGCGAGGTTGATGATGGGGATGAGGGAGAGGGTGATGATGATGGTGATGATGGTGATGGTGATGTGGGGCAAGTTGATCCATTAAATTTTTTATTAATATTACTACGATTTCATTTTTAATATATTCTAGTTGTTGGTTTTATCAAGACCTGTAGTATAGTATTGCAGTTGAGTTATTTTTATATATTGCTTGCTTTCATGGATGTTCATGTATTTTAGTGGTTGTGTGTTTGTGAACTCCCTGGACAACCAACCTCCTTCCTGGACCCTGGACAACCCCCACCATCCTCCTTAGACCCCGAACATCCCCCCTAGATAGCCCCCCCCCCCCCCCCGGACAGCCCCCCACCATCCTCCATTGTCCCCGGATAGCCCCACAGACAGCCCCCCAGACACCCACAGGACAGCCCCCGACCCTCCTCCCTGGACCCCGGACAGCCCCCCGGACAGCCCCCCAGACAGCCCCCCCCGGACAACCCCCACCATCCTCCTTGGTCCCCGGACAGCCCCCCAAACAGCCCCCCCTCGGACAGCCCCCAGATAGCCCCCCAGATAGCCCCCCTGGACAGTCCCCTGGACTTCCCCCCAATCTGCCTCCTTCGACCCCGTACAACCCCCCGAACACTCCCGGATAGCCCCCCGCACAACCCACCCCCCACCCTCATCCTTGGTTCCCAAACAACCCCACGGGCAGCCCCCCTGGATAGCCCCCCACTATCCTTGATTTCATTTACTACAAGAAAATATATAATATATATATTATTTATTTTCATCATGATAATCAATATAAATCACATTTACATATCTAATCAATATCATATATTCTTGATATGTTATAAAAGGGATGTATTCATTGGGCATGGCATTATTAGCTCTGAAATGTTTCATAGCATGATAAACTAAAATCTAATCCATACTAAGAAGAATAGAAAAATATTCTATATGAATTTCGACAAGATTTTAAGTAAATACCATTCCATTAATAGACACATGAGGATTCTCATAAATCATGTTTACCTTAATATTTCCACAAGGATTTTAGTAAAAGTTTTATCTTCTATTAATTTTCTGATATTCTCATTTTAAATATACATTTTTTCATAAATAAATAAATTTAACGACCCATAGTCAAATAGTGTATTTGAATAATGTGAATAAAAAACTAACATATCACTCTAATTGTGTCTCTTTTGTTTAAAATGGACAGAATTATATGTGAAAAGAACAACTGACATACGGAAAACTGACCAAATGCATTAGTATTCTGTTGATAATTTATCACAGCGATCCATGGGTCATATATGATGTGTACGAGCCAACATGAGCTCAATCAAAGTCACGGTGTGGCCGAGATCAATATAAGTGTCTCTATTTTGTTTAAAATGGACAACATTTTAAGTACATATGGAAAAACATCCAATCAAATTCGGTTGCCATTAAAACATTAAGAGAACGATCCATGGGTCATATGTGACATGTACGAATCAACCCCGCCTCAATCTGAGACGTGGTGTGACGGGCACCACTCAAAGTGTCGGTCTTTTGTTTTAAAAGGACAACATTTTAAGTGAAAAACATCAACTGACATACAGAAATCCGACGAAACACATTCAGAATGTGTCGATACATTTGAAAAACGATCTATAGGTCTTATGTGACGTGTACGAGTCAACCCCGCCTCAATACGAGGTGTAGTGTGGCCGAAACCACTCTAACTATGTCTCTTTTTTTAAAAAAAAAATGGACAGGATTATAAGTGAAAAGAAAAACTGGCATATGGAAAACAGACCAATCACAATCGGAATTTGTTGATAATTTTCCACAACAATCCATGGGTCATATGTGACGTGTACGACCCAACCCAGGCTCAATCTGAGTTGCGGTGTGGCCGAGATTAGTCTAAGTGTCTCTCTTTTGTTTAAAATGGACAACATTTTAAGTACATATGTAAAACTGACCAAACGCATTTGGTTTCCATTGAAACTTCAGGAGAATGATACATGTCTTATATGTGATGTGTATGAATCAACCTCGCCTCAATCTAAGATGCAGGGTGGCTAGCACCACTCAATGTGTCTATCTTTTGTTTCAAAAGGACATCATTATAAGTGAAAAACATAAACTGGAATATGGAAAACCGAATAAATGAATTCGGATTGTGTAGATACTTTAACACAGCGATCTATGGGTTATATGTGATGTGTACGAGTCAACCTCGCCTCAATAAAAGGCATGGTGTGGCTGACACCACTCTAACTGTGTCTCTTTTGTTTAAAATGGACAGGATTATAAGTGAAAAGAACAACTGGCATACGGAAAGCTGACCAAACGAATTTGGAATCTATTGATAATTTATCCAAACGATCCATGGGTCATATTTTACATATACAGCCAACCCGGGCTCAATCTGAGTCACGGTGTGGCTAGGATCAGTCTAAGTGTCTCTCTTTTGTTTAAAATTGACAAGATTTTAAGAATGTATGGAAAATCGACCAAACGCATTCGGTTTCCATTGATTATTTAGGAGAAAGATCCATGAGTCATATGTAAGGTGTACAAATCATCTTTGCCTCAATCTGAGACGTGGTGTGGCCTGAACCACTCAAAGTGTCTGTCTTTTATTTCAAAAGGGAATCATTTTAAGAGAAAAACATCAACTGGTATATGGAAAACTGACCAAACGCATTAGGATTGTGTTGATACTTTTGGACAATGATCCAAGGGTCATTTGAGACGTATACAAGTCAACCACATCGATATCTGAGATGTGGTGTGACCGACACCATTCTAATTGTGTCTCTTTTGTTTAAAATGGACAGGATTATAAGTGAAAAGAACAACTGGCATACGGAAAACTGACCAAATGCATTTGGAATCTATTGATAATTTATCACAATGATCCATGGGTCATATGTGACGTGTACAAGTCAACACCACCACAATCTGAAGCATAGTGTGGCCGAGATAACTCTAGGTGGCTCTCTTTTATTTAAAATGGAGAACTTTTTAAGTACATATGGGAAACTGACCAAAGGGATTATGATTGTGTTGATACATTATCACAACGATCCATGGGTCATATGTGACATGTAAGAATCAACCCAATTCAATCTGAGATGTGGTGTGGCTGTAACCACTCAAAGTGTCTGTCTTATGTTTCAAAAGGACATCATTTTAAGTGAAAAACATCAACTAGGATATGGAAAACTGACCAAACACATCCGGATTGTGTCGATACATTAGAACAACAATCCATGGGTCATATGTGATGTGTAAGAGTCATCCTCGCCTCAATACGAGATGCAGTGTGGTAGAAACCACTCTAACTTTGTCTCTTTTATTTAAAATGGACAGTATTATAAGTGAAAAGAAAAACTGGCATACGGAAACAAACCAAACGCATTCAGAATCTTTTGATAATTTATCACAATGATCCATGGGTCATATGTGACATGTATGAGCCAACCTGGTCTCAATCCGTGTCACGGTGTGGCTGTGATCAGTCTAAGTGTCTATCTTTTGTTTAAAATGGACATCCTATTAAGTACATATGGAAAACTGACCAAACCCATTCGGTCTCTATTGAAACATTAGGAAATGATCCATGGGTCAAATGTGACATGTAAGAATCAACCCCGCCTCAGTCTGAGACGTGGTGTGGACCACACAACTCAAAGTGTCTGTCTTTTGTTTCAGAAGGACATCATTTTAAGTGAAAAACATCAATTGGCTTATGGAAAGCCGACCAAACGAATTCAAGTTGTGATGATACTTTAGGAAAATGTTCCATGGTTCATTTGAGATGTTTATGAGTCAACCCCATCTAAATCCGAGATGTGGTGTGGTTGGCACCACTCTAGCTATAACTCTTTTGTTTAAAAAGGACATGATTATAAGTGAAAAGAACAATTGGCATACAGAAAACTGACCAAACGCCTTCAAAATCTGATGATAATTTATCACAACGATATATGGTTCATATTTTATGTGTATGAGTCAACACCGCCTCAATCTAAGGCACAGTGTGGCTGGGATCACTCTATGTGGATCTCTTTTATTTAAAATGGAAAACATTTTAAGTGTATACAAAAAACTGACCAAATGATTTCTGATTGTGTTGATACTTTAGAAAAACAATCCATGGGTAATATGTGACATGTAATATTCAACCCCGCCTCAATCTGAGATGCGGTGTGGCTGGCACCACTCAAAGTGTCTATCTTTTGTTTCAAAAGGACATCATTTTAAGAGAAAAACATCAACTGGCATACAGAAAACCAACCAAACATATTCATATTGTGTTGATACTTTAGAAAAAATATCCATGGGTCATATGTGCTGTGTACGAGTCAACCCTGCCTCAATACGAGGTGCGGTGTGGCCGACACCACTCAAACTGTGTCTCTTTTTTTGAAAATGGACAAGATTATAATGGAAAAGAACAACTGACATACAGAAAACTGACCAAACGCATTCGGAATCTATTGATAATTTATTACATTGATATATGGGTTGTATGTGACGTGTACGAGCTATCCCGGGCTCAATCTAAGTCGTGGTGTGCTAGGGATAAATCTAAGTGTCTCTCTTTTGTTTAAAATGGACAACATTTTAAGTACATAAATGAAACCAAACAAACGCATTCATTTTCTGTTGAAACGTTAGGAGAATGTTCCATGGGTCATATGTGACGTGTAAGAATCAACTCGGTCTCAATTTGAGACATGGTGTGGCCGACACCACTCAATGTTTTTTTCTTTTGATTCAAAAGGACATCATTGTAAGTGAAAAACATCAACTGGAATACAGAAAACTGAACAAACACATTTGGATTGCATTGATACTTTAGGTAAATGATCTATTGGTAATTTGAGACGTGTACGAGTCAAAACCATCTAAATCCGAGATGTTTTGATGCCGATAACACTCTAACTGTGTCACTTTTGTTTTAAATGGACACGATTATAAGTGAAAAAAACATCTGGCATACGGAATACCGACCAAACTCATTCAGAATCTGGTGAAATTTTTGGACAATGATCAATGGGTCATATGTTATGTGTACAAGTCAACAACGCCTCAATCCAAGTCTCGGTGTGTCCGGGACCACCCAAAATGTCTCTCTTATGTTTAAAATGGACAACATTTTAAGTACATACGGAAACCCAACCATACAGATTCTGATTGTGTTTATATTTTAGAAAAATGATCCATGGGCCATTTTTGAAGTGTACGAGTGAACCCCGACTCAATTTGAGATGTGGTGTGGCTGGTACGATTCAAATTTTCACTCTTTTATTTAAAAATCACTTCATTTTAGTGAAAACAACAACTAACATATAGAAAACTGACCAAATTCTTTCGAAATATGTTAATACTTTAGGAAAACGGTCGATGGGTCATTTGTGACATGTACGAGTTAACCTCTCCTCAATCCGAGGTACAGTGTGACTGGTATCACTCAGGTGTATGTATTTTGTGTAAAAGGACATCATTTCAGGTAAAAATATATAGTATAAGAAAAACCAATAAAATTATGAATTGAATTCTGGAATCCACATATAATTGTCATCTAAATTTTAAATTTAATTCTAAAGGAATTATGTATGTTTATAATTTCGTTATGAATTATAATTTAATTATAGATGTGTATAGTTCTAGGATGCATTATATGTTAAATGTGTATGAATTTGTTCCCTATATGTATGTGTTAGTTGGTTATTGCAGGTACACTATTTTTATATTTATGTGTTAGTTTATTGTAGGTACAATAATTGGATTGAAAATGAGAGGGAATGCACCAAATGTGACCTGCTGTGAATATTGCACTAAATGAGAGCTGCTGTGAAAATTGCAGGCTGCTGTGCAATTTTCACAACATAGGCTATTCCAACGGTTTCAAACCATCATCATAGAATCTCTGAGTTTTTTTACCAATGGTTCATAGAACCATTGGTTAAAATTAATTCCCAACAGTTTAGAAACCATTTGGAAAAAAGATAGTGCTCGGTTTTCCCAACGGAGCCAAACTGTTGGAAAAAACTGTCTCAATGGTTTGGGGCAACTGTTGGGATAAGTTAATTTTTTCCCAAACTAACCCAACATTTCACGGTAAACCATTGGGAAAATCATTCCCAATAGCTTACTTACCTACGGTTTGCAGAACCATTGGTATAACATGTACCAACGGTTCTACAGCCTTTCCCAACAGTTCAGAACCATTGGGAAAAATTGTATTTCCAGTAGTGTATATAATAAGTAGTTTTAAAAATCAAAAGGATCGAGTTTCATAAAACTATATTATTATATCATTTTATTTGAACATTCAATGTTTAAATTATAGAAGATTAATTTTTTTGAAAATTTATTTTTTAATTCACCATGATAAAAGTAACATAGAATTATTTTTTGATATTTTTTTTGAATGGTAGAATTTTCACCTCATAGTGAAACAAAATTGTAATTTATTTTCATTAAAATTTAACTTTATTATTTAATTTTTTATATTTTACAAAATTAATATATATTTAAATATAATGTAATTAACTACATGTAAGGTTAAAATAGTCTTATCGATAGGGTGAATGTAAAAATTGTTACGATTAAAATTATAAAAAACATAAATTAATTAAATTGTTGAATTATTTTTAAATGTTATATTTAATAAGAAAATTAAATTATTTATAAATAATAATCAGAATGTTGGAAACCAATACTGACTTTTGAGAATATAAGATTCATTTTATTCAAATTAAAAACAATTTTTTGTACTTTCTATTAATTTATTATATGGAACATTTTATTATGATTGGTCATGATATAGAAGTTAAAAAACCATCCTTGGAATCTTATTTAACCCTCTAATGTTGTATGTAAAATTTTAATAAATGTTGAGGATATATATTGTTAATTTTAATGATAATTTTTAAGAACAACGCTCTCCTCACTTATAAAAGGGAACCTCTTATCTTATTTTATTCACATTTAAGAAAACTTTTTTATCCTCATATTTATACTCAAATTTAATACTTCACATCAAACCCATATTATAGATTCCTTTTTTCTCACAACACCATTCTTAAAGGGCATAATGTGTAAAATAATTGATACTTTCCAAATAAGTTGTACTGTATTTAATCGAATAGTTTTGTTTTTTATTCATTGAAATCCTTAAAATCATTTCCAATCATTATCAAATAGTAAAAAACATATCTTACATATAATTATATATTATTATGTTAATATTATGTTAATATTATAATATATACCAATATACAACCACCACAAAATGGGAATGGAATCCTTCGTTCGCGTGTATGACAGTCTACTACCACATGAACCGATTTAAATCATTTTCCATTAACAAAAAACAAGTCTGGTTATAAGTGGGATTCAATTCATTTATATATAGGTTATTAATGATATCATTATCGTTCTTAAAATGTAATATATCTTTTTTACTTTGTTACCATATAATTCAAAAATGATTAACAATTCCATTCATGCATATGTGTGGACCATCAACTCCATTAAGTGATGTGATTAATTTTTCATAACCACATCACTTATATGATATATATATATCTGGGTAAATGAAATAAAATTTTATTTATGATATAGTGAATAATTTTAAAGATAAAATAATTATTCAGAAAAAAATATTTCAAGGTAACATTGCATCATTTTTTTGGGATATTTGTGTTTATTGAAAATAAGGGTTTTCGCAGTATGTTGTGGAGTTAAAAATATAATGTTGAAAATATATGTTAATACAGAAGCATGAAATATTATGTTTCAGGCCATTACTAATGAGTTTTTTTAAAGTTTTGTGCCATATGTTATTCAAAATCAGTGCATCAAAATATGGAAATTGAAATAAGGGTGTGAAAGTTAGGAGCAACGCCTACGGTGACTAGCAAGAAAGAGGCTTTGGTAAAATGTCTTGATTGTCTAGGGGAAAGCTACGCACCATGAAATTTAGTCATTCAAAATGAAAATAAATATATGTCTTCCTTCTTTTTTAAGTGAATATAAAATCATAGAGAAAATCAGAGCTCTGGTCGCACAAGTGGTTAGGGCACATAAGTAGTGAGTTATTAAAAAGTTATACGCTAGATGGTAGTTGCAAGTCAATAGTGAGTTGGGTGTAATAGGTTGTGTGTTGTGTAATTTTTGAATATACAAAGGTTTTTTTCACCAGTTTGGAGTATAAAAAATGTTGGTTTTCCCGTGATAGAGGTAACTCTTTTGCATTGTGCTTAAGGTAGCATGAAATTCAACCTAGGTTTGCACGGTTGTTGGAATCTTCTAAATACACATATGGTAAAGTTGTATTCATATATGGATGAAAGAGGGACATCAACATATCATCTATACATTGAAGAGGATTCTTTCATTTGAGATAATTAATGGACCTACGTGTCTATAAATTGTGAGTGGATCTTATGAAGATGTAATGTGAACACATCAGTTGAGAGAGTAGTTATGTGATTTCAAACTTTAAATGGTTTTAAACTCGGAGGGCATTGAGTCCACTCCATACATTGAAAAAAACAGTGCACTTTTAGTGAATTTGGTACATTGGCACATTTTTGTCATATGATCCTTGGACATAACCTAGTGTGGGTGAACCAAGTAAATTTTTTATGTCTCTTGCATTCTTTAACTTCTATTCATAAGATTAAACAAGAAAGAGAGATAAGATTGTTTTTTAACAATGATACATGATCAGAATGGGAAGTTTTTTTATACTTCCATACCCTAATTTACCACCAATCATTGTATTTTACCCAATAGACCTAACAATAATACCTACCTTTTTTATATAATGATCATTTAGAAATTGAAAAGTAACTAATACATTAGTATAACCTAACTTCCCCATGTTTTTGGTGTACTACATTTTTCATAACCATCATTTATAATTGGGTTTGAAATTATAATTTTCAAATAAAAATGATAAATATTAAACATCTATTCTTTTTTATATAGTGTTATAAAAACCTCATTTACTATATTTAACAAACTAATGTCATTTTAGACACATGAGATGAATATTAGAAATACTTCTAACATGATCTTCATTGATTATGTAGCTATGTATAAAATTGAAATGAGTGAAAGAAGGTAATAAAAATAAATATAAATTATCTCAAGAAGAAAAAAACGAAATTTTTTATTCATGATTATATAGAATACAAGACATGAGTTACACTCAACAACACTGATTTTTTTTTAATAAACATCGAATAATATATCCCTTTTGCCCACAGTTTAATCCATTTATATATTTTTAAAATTTTAATATATAGAATGCTTTATGTGAAAATTAATGAATTAAAACGTAAATTTATTGATACTCATAATTTATTTTTTAGGATTTCATAATGAGTCCTTTTATAAATTGTATTTAATTTCATTAGAAAATAAAAAATATATGTTATATTATATTGTATATGTAGAAAATGAACTTTCCTTCCATAGTAAAAAATATATTATTTATGGATTTATTTAATGTTTTCTCCAAATAATAGCCCAACATTCATATATTTTATGTATTTTGGGAAATAATTTTTTTTACATATAATGGATATTTTAAAATATGAATGTTTTATCTTATAGGTGAATGGAATATTATTATTAGTGTCATTCCATTAATTGAAGGATTTAAAGGATTTTAATTTTTTAATGGGTAGTTGTTATGTTGATGGGTGGTTGCATTAAGATTCAATTATAAGTGGATACATTATTCAAAAACTATTGTTTGTTCTATGATAAACTATGGATGTGTGGGTCTGTTATAGACCTTGAATTCCAGGGGTATAGAATTCAAGCGTATTATTATTTCATTTGTAAGAGTGATTGTACTAGTATTTTGGAAAACACATTCTAATTTAAATACAGGTATTTTTTTATGGTTTCATTGGGATTTAGAGTATTCTTATGATATCTATAGTAAATAAAATCACTTTTTTATGAAAGGAATGTATATGATTATTTTTAATGGATAAAATTATAACATTTTGAAAATTCTATTATGAGTATTTAATGATCTTAAAAAAATAATTATGAGTTTTATTTCCCCATTATGATTTATTATTAAATATTTTATAAAAATATTTTTGTAGTGATAGTGATTTATTGGATAATAAATTTTTTATACTGAAGAAAAATAATATTTTGAAAAGGAAAATTTTTATATGTATTTATGGAATAAATGTTTCACCATCTCCATTTTATGTCCCTTATTGTGATTTTATGCTTATAACACAAATTAAAATGTCTCTAACATGGTTTTACGTATTAATAAGGATAATAATGACATTAATTTAAATTTTATGAATATATATCAAGAATAGAAATCCAATTTCTATTTAAATGATTTTTTTAAAATAAAATGATAATTAATAGAAGTGTCTAGTTTTTAATATTTAGGGTTTATATAATATTTATGACTTAACTCTCTAAATAAATTATCTATAAAGATGTTCGGGAATGTGAGAATGTGAACACTAGTTGTAATTCAATAAAATATTTAAAGATTAAGGTTTGAACCTTACATATAAGTCAAATAAAAATTATAGTATATTAATTAATGTAATTTAATGATTAATGTTAATCTAATGTAAAACAAGAAAATTATAGGTGTGATTAAATAATCTAATTATGATATCATTAACAAAAATAATCATTAATAACCATTTTTACTTATCCAACTCGATGGAGAGGTTGTGATGAAACCCACTTAATTGAAATGAAAACATCATTATGTACCAATACATTCATGATGAAATGAATCATGGTTATTGATTTAGATTATGTTAATCACATTTGAACTATTATAATTTATATATGTATTTATTAATGAGGAATCAATAAAGTTTTTCAATTTAGAACTCACAATCAGGAAATAAATTGTGTAATGATGATTTATCATTCATATGATAACCATGAAAACTTTTTTACTTCCAATGTTAGAAAAATTTAATTATTTAATATTAAGAAATGGTATAGAATGTTATTTCTATAATTATAATCTCAATAAATTTATAAAATTTTCACATTAGTGATGTATTTCTTATTTCCCTTTTCTATATTCAATTTTTTTGAAGCCTATTTGGTTTAGATTAATTTTTTTAATTTGGTTATAGAACAAACTGTCATGTTTTATTTGTAATATTTTTTTATGTTCCTCATTTTTTCACCGTGGATCAATTTTCATCAGCATTTTCTTATTGATTTGATATTTTTTATCCTAAAATATGAAATAAGTATTATAATTAACAATAATCATCAATTTTTGAATTAGGGTTATTTGATAACCAAAATAATAATTATTGGGGATTTCTAATATACCATATTTCTAGATTGAAGATGTTCTTAATAAACCTTCTTAAAGATAAATTATTTTCTCTATGAAATATATAGTCCCTTGAACTCCTCTAAATCGAAAAATATTTTCATCACTTTTTTATTCTAAACATTAGTTGATTATAATTTCAATATACATGGAATAATTCTAAATAATGTCAAATATTTTCAGGGAGTTTATACGTTCAAATACTATAACATCTTAAAAATTATCTAAGGTATATAAAAAATTATTTTATACAAATAATAAATACGTCTGAATGAATATACCTGGAAAAAACCATCACCCCATTAGATTCAAATGTAATATTTTACACGTTGTCGATAATAAAGAGAATCCATTTAAACAGAGGAATGTATTTTGGTGGGGGATATTTTATAAAATATATTTAAGAGAATATTCATTATTTATATAGAAAAAAATTAGTCTATATGAGAAATAATTTTACTTGATCACTACTTCATTCTAATATCTATATTTGATAGGTTCATTTTGATGATAATTTCATAATACCTGTAATTTTTAATTCCATTACACTTATCATTAAAAATATGATTTGAGGGATTTTCATTTATAAATCATAATACTGGATATCATGATTTTATAAATATTAATCTAATGTATTTTAGTAAAATTTAGTTCCCATTTCATTCTATAGTTTTAGAATATTTTAAAGGGGCATACGTTTATATTTATTTTGGCATGGAGAGATGAATTTGAATGCATTATATTTGGTTGTAATCACTATTAGAAACACCATAAATAAATTTTCAGAAATTAATGTATCATAATACAAATATTCATTACTGGATTTAGGTTTTAATAGTATAAAAAATCTTGATTCAAAAACTCTGGTAAATTTATTACTCCCCCTTCATTACAGTTTTTGGTTTTTCGAATAATCTTTTTCTTTTTAATAATTGTCAAACTATTTTTTATGCGGAAATATTAGTTTGGGGATGTCATAGGATCATTAATTTCTCCCATAGCCCTCTAAGGATATATGACCTGAATATTTAAGACATGTGTCCAAAATTTAGTTGTTTTATTTTATGTATAAAATATACACATAATAACCTACGATGATGAGATAAAGATTTTTGTGTTCACATTCCTTATAATAAACAACTTTATCTCTCTATTTTTATAGATGTAGTTTTCTTTATGATAATTACATATTCACCCAAGAACCATAAATGATTAAAACAATAAAAAATTTATTGGGACACTTAAAAAATTTCATTTACAAGGGCCATATATATTTACAAATTTTTTTGGCTTTTATATATTCAGTTTTCATTATTCAATAAATCTTGTTGAAATTAATGAAACCATCTTTATCATATTGGATTCAAGAAACATAGTATTCTTTTGAAATTTCATGTAAATTATATGTGTTTTCTATTATACAAATTTTACCTTTTTTAATAATGAAATATATACATCATTGGGAAACTTAGCATTATTATTCCGATCAACTATTTATTTCATAGCTTCTGTAGATGGTGGAAAACAATTTTATGCTTACATTTTCATATTTTATTCCACATACAATAATGATTCAAATATGTAACCTGTGTTTAGATTACATGATGATATCTATGTGAACTGGGATTTCATTTTCTAGGCCCCCTTTTTTATACTCATTTGTACTGAGGATGATAAATACAATCACATATAACCCTTAACATTATAAAAAATAAATTACCATTAATAAAATAACTAGAAAAATAATATTTATTTTTCCCCATAAATATTCATTATATTATATATTTTTTTTTCATATTAGATAACATATATTTGGTAAAACTATTCATCTAGAATTAGTAGAACTCTATTTAAGGTGTCTAGTTATTTTTATTATTTTTCAAAAAAATGTTAGGGCTAAAATAACATTATTCATTATTACATAAAATACCAATTTTTATCTATTTATATAGAGACCAATTTCACAGTCCATACATCCAAGAAATTTATGTTTTCATCATCCATATATAATCGACTATCTGTGACATCTATACCACATTTCCCAAAATATTTGGTCCAGAATCATAAATCCACATAATAGTTTTCAAGTATCTGACCCTAGTCATTCTTATTTTGGAATACAGGGTTTTCTACTCAGGTGGCACACAACAAAAATATTTTTTTCCCTTGTTACATAAGTAGTAGTCAGTTAATGATTTTGGTATCATTGCACTAAATAATAATTTTGGGTTATAATGACTGAGTTTTAAGATCATCCATGATTAGATTCATCATATAACCGAATATCTTGAAGTGTTTTACATTTTCATTATATTTATAAACATGATTAAAAACATTTATTGTATAATGACCCAATGATATTAAAAATTGGTGGGTTCACTTGATCATAATGATGTTATATCAAAAGTGAGTAGTGATTCTTGATCACCACACATAATTTATATATGTTTTTCACCTTTTATTTTATCATAATTTTTTATGAAATATTTCATATATTATATTACAATATCAATGATATTGGAATGTCCTTTAATTATCAACCAAATCTCGATAAATTTTAGAGTTTAATAATTTTCTATATTTTTTTTCAAAATTCTTCTTCATTTTTGAAAATCATAATTTTTATTTATACATGTAAATAAGGGTGTCATGAATAACTCCAGTAGATTAATATTCATTACCCCTCAAAATGAAATTTTCATTAAATATTTTTCAAGATCAACTTCAATATAATATCTTCCCTTTAGTCTACTGCTAATAATTGTTTTTTTATTATTATTAAAACACTTTTTAGGAAAAAAGTGAGAAACCAAACAAGACTTCATCACATCACCAAACCACCACTTCAACACTTAAAACATACAAAAAAATGGATGAAAAATCCATTCAAGCAATCATACTAATAAAACATAACAATTGGAGTTGAAATCACTAAGCAAATTTCGAGGTTCCACGAACCAGGGCAGACGAACATCATGAAGGCTAGACAAACCTCAGAACTAGTCTCCACAAACGCCCACCGATGCGACCATCGACACTAGCCAAATAAACAAATCCGCTAGCGGACTCCTATTGGAATTCACCAAAACCTTCCATCGAAGTGAGATGAACCCTAAAAAGAGAACATCCACAAAGGGAGATATAGAAATCAGAGTGAGGAATACCAGTCCTTCCAGACGCTACAACCTACTCCACAGGAAACGCAGTGCGACTTAATTCCAAACATCACACCACCGACCCCTATCCACCATTTCCGATGTAGATCAAACCCAAATCCAGTAGAAGACATCATATCAAACTCATCCCATGAAATACCTCGAACCATCCAAAGCAGCACCCAATCCTGATTCATTGAACCGAACCAAAATTGAAACACCTACTGCCGCCATCAAAACTGCTGAAGGAGACTACACCTTCCATCCTACGCCTCAAAAAACGTTTCAACTAATGGACCATTGATGTGCTGCCAAGGAGCCACAAACCCACACTAAATCACAAAATCATCACCGAAGGAGGAACAAACTTGAACCCTCCACTGCAGATCACCCGCTAGCACATGGTCTACATAGATTAAGACAAGAGGACCAGCGCCACCAGGGCCAGAAGAACTGCCACTGCACCCTGAGAAGACCTCCGCAGACAACCCCTGAGATGACCCGACAAGAAATCCTCCACCATGGAATTTCCAATGATCCAGGAAAGATACTGAGGATCGAAGGAAAATGGATCTTGAAAGAGTGATAGGGAAGAGAATCGATTGGAACCTCAAACAGGGTCTGAGGAGAAGAAGCAGTGGTAGAGATCCAGAACATCAAAGTCGTCACAGTTAATATATTCTTCATTGAAGTCTTATAAATATTTACCCACTTCCAAATATTTCTATTATTATCCTTGATCCTTCTTAATATATCAATTTATTCATATTTAAGTATTTTTATCTTGGTTTTCTCATGTTTTTTTAAACATTTGATGGTTTCATAATATGTTCTTTCATTTTTTAATCATTCTGATATTTTCACAAACCATATTAATGGTTCCATGTACATGACCTCATTAAATTTATGTAAGATTATATTTACCACTAGATTATCCATTTTAATAATTAATCATAATTGAAATAAAATTCGTTACCACATAGACATATTCATAATCTAGATTTAATTTAACTAAATCTATCAAAATTTTATTTAAATATACCAAATAAGAGTTCTTCATTTTTTAAATTAATTTTTAATTTTTAAATCATAAATATAATGACAATAATATGGATAAATTAAAATTTTACCGCATTTGGGTTTTTGAAAAACCCCAATTTTTACGAGCTTTTTTTCAAATAAATTTAATTTTCCTATATTTAATTAATTTAAGGCTACACCAAGTCAATATTACATTATAGGATATAGTATGATAATCATACACTATACACAACATTAAAATGTCTTGCATTACAAATAACACCGAGTTTCTACGAAATAAAATTTTATTATATTAATTATATAAATGAGATAATTATAGCATAGATGTTAATAATAAAAATTTGAATAGTAATAAATAATTTTTACCTATAGAATATATTGGTTTTATATAAATAAATTATATTTATAATAAAAATAAAATGTTGAGTAGAGTCTTTATATGTTTGATAATACTATTTTCTTATAAGAATTGTTCTTGATGCACTTATGTTAACATAAATAATATTAGTTTTAGACACTTTTAAAAATCAAGATATATAATATAATATTCATGTTTGAATTCATAATTTAATGATAATCTTAGACTGATTTGTTTTTTGAGTTGGTTGAATTACATATTCTTTGGATGAATAGTGAAAAATTCATAATTTTCTTTCAAAACTTCTTCTTCCTCAAATTTATTAACATTGTTAAATTAAATATTAATTTGGATTTAGAGAACAATTTGATAAATAATACATAATTGAATAAAATATAGTTAATTATATCCAATTTCACATTGAAATTTGATATGATAACACACCAGACTTTTAAACCATTCTACTTAAAAAAACATATTGTCACGATATGTTTGCATGATTAATTCTAAATTAATATACTGAACTTATATGATTATGATTATAAAAAATCTATTAAATATTTTTAATTAGAATTAATAATAATTTTAATATTGTCAACTTTTCTTTGGCCAAAAATTTTAGTGAATGCTATTGAAATTAATTATAACAAATAAGAGAAAAAAACCTTAACAAACAACTAAAATTTAAACATATGGCGAAAAAACCTATAAAATTCACTAAAATTCATATTATATTAAAATATCTATCATATAGATCATTTTTAAAATTTTTCACAATTATTTGAATTTCTTCACATGGGAAAAATATTGGTGTAATTCCCTTTTATATAATTTACTAGAATGTCAATCATCCCACACTAATAAATGGTACTCGATCCATGCACTTATTCAAACCTCTAAATCCCATGGGCTCAGAAAACCAATACCCATTTATCCACCCATAATTATAAAATGAACCATATAAGACTACAGTTTGGATTAATTCCATCCCAAGAAGCCCTTTGTTTCCAACAAAAAGAAGTTACCCAAAGAAGAGGTATTATTTTTTCTTCAAGCAC
The DNA here is from genome assembly GCA_963277665.1 of Viscum album. NCBI lineage: Eukaryota > Viridiplantae > Streptophyta > Magnoliopsida > Santalales > Viscaceae > Viscum > Viscum album. Next base: position 535,414,437 of record OY728129.1, read on the forward strand.
ATTTTTTTTAATTATTCAACACTCTAATATTTTTATTAAATAAATATATAATAACCAATATATTGTAAATATAGTTTTTTTATTTGAATGGTTTTATATACACACACATACACTTCCATTTAATTTTTAATTAACTAATCATTCATGTGTGCGACAAAGTACTGCATCACAAAATGATGTTGTTCAAATTTGATTTACCACCTCTCAGGGATAAGAATTTGAATGAGAAATATGTTTTTAGATTATATATATGATATTTATGTAGTATTTATTCTAATTTAATTATTATATAACACATAAAATTATTTATCTTATTGACTATAAAGATTATAATTTCGAATTAGGAAGTGTGCACTGCCACCTCCTCAAAGCAATGTAATTCGATAAAACATTACAATGAATGTATAAAGGATAGATTTTGTAAAATTATATTATGTATATGAAATTATAATTCAACTAGAATGACTATATATATATATGTGTGTGATTTACTTTATTTCATTCAAAACAATAATAAAATAAAAACATCATTCATGTGTACATACGGCATAACGTCTCCATCAACAGTGTATTACATTTCATATTTCTATATTTTATATATTAAAATAAATACATATATACTAAATATATATGATATTATTTCATGTTTATCATGATTCAAATAAACACATCATGACCTATATAAGGGGTTTAATAATAACAAGTCCAAACATATATGAAAAACCAAGAAGGTATTACCGGAACGGTAACATTAACATGGAGTTGTTCTTAAATGGGAAATATAAGGTAAGAAATCAATAATATATAAAATTATAAAAAATAATATTGATATATTTTAGATTTATAATAAACTTATATATATTATACATTATTTTATAACATGTTCAAATATATTCAAGACTTAAGGTATGTGTTTTCTCATCTAACTTTTTATTTTTGTGAGACTTATGAATTATTCAACACTAATTTATTTTGTGTCGTATTTATAATTCCAATGAATTTATTATAGGATTCATAGAATAAATTTATTTCTATATATATATATATATGATATTTATATAATGTGAATTATGTTTTTAAAGGTACCAAATTTTTAATGTAATTTCCACTCAATTTTTCTTCTTTGAGATACAGGCCATGTTATGAACCTATCTTATTATATAGGGTGTATATACATTTCATTGACATGTTATATCATGGATATAATTATTTTCATGATATTGTTAGCTTCATTTAATTTTAATCATTCATGGGGATTATGAATAAATTTTACCAAAGTGGTTACAATTTATTTCTAAAATCACATCATTTATCGGAAATGTTAATCATTTTGGTTCCACTGATGGATTATTATGATCCATATGACAAGATAACTCATGTTGTTTCTTCTTATAAGGTTATCCATGATGTATTCAATGTATCAGTACGTTTTTTACATGCTTGGGAACATATGATAATTAATAAAAAGAGATTATGAAAATATGAATTTATTTTTCTTTTTATTCATCAATCTATGTCCTTTAGAATATATTGTTTTAAAATGTTTTCCAAAAAGAATTATAATTATCATATTCTATTTTAATGAATTTTTAACCATGGTTTAACTATAAAAAATTTATTTTAAAAGGATATTTCAATTCATTTTTTTATTAAGGAAAATTTATAAATGTTTATAGTGAAAAAATATTTTTTAACATGTACTGACATTCCCACCATCATGAAAATTATTTCTCTGAACAATATTTTTTAAAATTATATTGTTATTAGAAAGAAAAAATTCATAATTTTCTTGTATTTTTGTTATTTAATATTGTATTCAAAGAATATGGTTTCAAATTTTTTTATCTGATTACAATGTGTTATAAATATTCATAGTTCTTTTTATATATATTAAAATGTTTATTTTAAAAGTAAATGATTTAGATAATTTTGATATTTTATTATTTTTTTGAATGTTCTTTTCTAGATTTTTTTTAATTATTTGAAGACTTCTTATTAAGTTTTCATATTATTTTCAAATAAAAAAGGGTTTTAGAATGTTTTCATGGTTTCTTTATGAGTTTTCAAGGTGATTATAATGAAAAACGTTTTTCAAAATATTTTAAAATTGTTTTTTTAAGTCATTAAAGCTATTATGAAAGAAAAAAAATCAAAAATATTTATGTTTTAGAATTAATTTTATATAGTGGAAAATATATTTTCCTCTAGAAAGGATTTGATTCAATTAATAAATATAAATTTATATGAAATGATTTTTGAAATGGTATTATAAAAAATATTTTCAATGAATGGATTGTTTCCGTTAAAAAAATTTCCATGTGATATTTCAAAAAAATTTTCCATATAATATGAAATAATTTTTAAAATATTATTCATTACGGGCTATATGTTCCAATAATACAACTCATGTTCTTTTTGTAAAGGTTTACATTTCAATATATTGATGTTTATGAGACCCATTTCTATTCCAAAAGTTATTTTCCCTTTCCAACCACATCTTCTCAAGGGTAATTCCTCAAATAATTTTTTATGAGACCTATAATATTTCCATAGGTAATGAAACGATGAAATATTTATTAAAAGAATTTTTTTGGTGGGTTATGATATGATTTTTATGAAAACCATTAATTTTTATGTATCATGATATCATGAATGTTTTATTATCTTTTGGAACATGTTTGAATTATCTTATTATATAAAGGGTGGGTCTAATATATATCTTAATTTAATTGGGTAATGGTTTATATATCATGAGATAATTATGGAAAAAAAGTCGACAAGCTTGATCCACAATGAGTAGATTTTGTGTCTTGGTCCAAAATGTGAAACATGTCTGTCCTTATCCAAAATAGAAAATAGGTGTGTCCTGATCCACTAAGGGAAATAGTTCTTTCCGGAACCACTACGGGAAACAAATGTGTCCAGGTATAAAATTTTAAAATAGGATTGTCCTAATACACTATGTTGATGATCTAGGTTGTTATACATGATACATTAAATGTTTTTTTATAGTTATAATGGTGCCATACTAAAATGACATGAGCTTATGTTTCATAATTAATTTATGATAACTTATCACCCTTATGATTCTTATCTTATAAACCTAAAAACATTATTCCAAGACTACTGTTTATGATCTTTGATATCTAGTGTTTGAGCATCTAATCTTAAGACCATGTTATCAAACACTTATCCTCATGTAATACTTTCATATCCCCCTTGTTTACCCTTATAATGAATATGACCACACCCCTTTAACAATTATATTCCCAATTGTATGAATAAATGTTTAATTTTTGAGTGTTTGAGGGGAATATCATTATTGTAAATATTAAAGATCTTTCACCATGTTAGGAGATTATGTTTGTATGTTTCAAAAAATAGTAGTTGATTATGGTCCTCAGGCATGATTTTTTGTATTGTGAAAAATATTCATATAAATGATGTTATATACATATATGTTAACCAAATTTTTCAATATTTTTTAACTCAATGTATGGATATCTTCAACATGAAACCCAAATGTAATCATATAAGTATAATTTTGGGGAATTTTATATTGTGATGATTTTATAAAACACCAAACATTTATTTAATAAGTACATTTTGTTTATAAAAGAACATATTTAGGAAATAATGTTGAATAACTCTAAACTCCTAAATAATATTCCCCATCACATTGTATTCCTCATATCATCCATTAAAAACAATTTCATAAATACTTATATATGTATCACATATGAAAAGGGTGATTTTCATGACATTTCATTGGTATAAATATTGTTTTATGGTACCCCCCATAATAATTGATTTCTATAGCATCATCATCCATCTACTTGTAATGAATTTATGATATAGATAAACCCTATATCAATGATGATATTTTGTGGATAGAATGTGGGAAAATTTCAATTAGAATAGAATGAATGTAATTTCATGGTATATTTTTTCAAAACATGAAACTATTTCCTTTAAAAAAATTAGTGCATGGTGCTTTAGAATCATATCTATGCTTCATATAGAGAAAATAATTCACCATAAAACATTTCATTAAAATTTAATTTTGGTACCAATCATTGAATATACCATTGGGGGATGAATCTGGGTACAAAAAATTCCAAAATATCTTTATGATCTTGACATTGTTATCCTATTTAGAGGAAAAACTAATTCTATTCTTCACTGTATAACATGAGTGAAAAAATATATAAGTGGTCATATTTATCATTAATACATTTACCAAAAATAGGATAATCTAGGGATCATGAAATAAGCAGTGTATTAATGTATCTAAAACACTAAGAACATCTCTTTTAATATTATTAAATAGTAGAGTCGTTGTATGAACCCTCCAAACTCACTATCCACACAATACATCTAATGAACTTTCTACTATTTATCATTTAAATTCATTCACTAAAAAATCTATGATAATATTCATAATATCACTTGTATTATGATAAAATTCACCTAAAATTGTGTATCACTTCCTCACCATTTAATAAACTCCCATACTAATTGATTTTAGAAAACCTTATTAATTTTTAATATTTTTTGAATTCTATGATGAATAGAAACTAGTGTATGTATATTTTTTAAAAAACAATCTTATTTTCTCTTGACTATGGAACAAATATATACTATTTTATATAATTAGTAAAATAATAATCTAAGATACATGTTTTGTGATATAATTTAAATTATATATTCGTTCGAGATCATGGAAGGTGTAACAGAAAAATTATTTTTCTAATGTTTTTTGATTTTATTGGAATTAATCATATAAATTATCTATCCATAAGTTCCATTTTTTTAATTCCAACCAAATTTGAAAATGTGTTCATAAAATACATCTGAAAAATGGAACATCCTTGGATGTAGTGTGGTATTGAACATCTAAATTATTTTATTAAGTGCAATATCCTTAAAAAAGGAATGGTACGGGTCAATACCGAGATAATTTTTAACATTTATTCATCTAATGTATTTACTCAAACAATACATATAATGTTTTTATTCCACATTATCCATTAAAGAAGGTGTGATATAGAATATTACTCCATGAAACATATATAAGTAGAATGAGAAAGATGATATTATTCAACTACTCATGAAATTCACCCTTCATGGTGAAATATCAATCTATAATGTGGAACTCTTGAATTCCATCAGTTTTGTAATGTGTCACATAACACATGATGAATGTTCCCTCTATAAATGAGGGACCCTAAATTATTTATGGATTCTCATGAAGCATGCTCACTCATTCACCAACATTTCTAGAAAATATTCATTACTACTTCATTCACCTTACCTCGGTAGTGTGGTTACCTATTATATGGTATGAACCTCATCTTTCCCTATGAATCATTTAATACAATCCTATATTTTCAAATCATTTATAAACAACAATATTCTATATATATTCATTAAAATATTTAAGGGGTAACATTCATAGAGGGACACCGTGTCGCCCCTTATGGTTCATTACTCAATTGTGTCATCCTACTCGATGTTCCTTCATACCGAACACCTACAATTCTTTTCCTCAATGTACTTTTGTAGTATTTTATCAGGGATAAATTCTTCGATTACTTCTATCTTATCATATGAATATAGATTTATGGATGAATACTTTTTCATTTACATGAACTCTAATAGCAACATGATTCATTATATTGTGGTTTGATGTGTTCGTTTCTTTATAAAAGTTAATGCAATGAATTTTATCATGTTTACATATTGATTATTGAATATGAGTAATATTCCACAACATTATTTTCTGAAACATTGTTTCTATCATCTTGAAATATTTTAATCTAGTTGAATCTAATTTTCTTTATCATTCTTTAGAACATTCCAAACATTATTCATATGAAACGAAAAAGAGATACATTCTATATTTAACACATGACAGATTTTTCACAACAGATTATAGTATGATTCAATGTGATCCTAAAGATTCACATTTAATCATGAAAAATTTGATTCTCAAGTATTCATGACATATATAAAATTATTTCCTATTTAATGTGTTGATTCATGAGATGGAACTATAAGAAATTAATGATGATGACTAGTCTCATCATGATTATGGTTGTAAGTCTAATTAAGGAGGAAAACACTTTTTTAGTGGATGATGATTTGAATAAAAATACAAGAATAAATATTTCCATATATTATTAACCACTGATAATGAGTTTATAGATACATTTAATGTTTTTGTACATAATATTCGATGCAAGGATCAACTCAATTATATACATGATATAACATAGTATGAACTAATTATTATTCATGGTAAAAGTATTTGTTTATATTTATCTTCAAACTTATTACATCATTCATTTTTAATGAACAATGACATGAATTATAAAGTCATAATGGAAATAATAGATAAAGGCACATTGAATGTGGATTTTTTCAAACTAAGGAACAAATTGATTATTTTCCCACAATTACTCTCCCTTATTACTATTTTGATAATCTTAAATAGTGGATGGGATTGAAACATATTATGAAACATCACTAGGGTATGTTTTTTATTCATAACAAAAATTTTCATGAAACAACGATTTTTTTTTATAATTATCATTTTAATAAATTGTGTGTCTTATATCATGTGATACAAAAATCACTGAATGAAATTGAACAATTATTTACCTCATTATAGTGTAATAGTATAATATAGAATTAAACATGATATAAAATTAAAATATGATAAACAATTATTAATAATTAATAAATGAATAAAAACACAAGTATATAAAAAAATAAAAGAGTGAAATCCACATAATTATGGTCTATAATAGAGATCATGTGACCGATGATATCTTCTAAAAACCCATAATTGTATATTTATCACTAATAATATTAGAATAAATTTACCAAGAACTATCTCTGCTACATAAACATCATGTGTTAAATGAATATAAATTCATCCGAATTTTCTTCCTATAACATTTTCTCATATTATTATCCTTCTTATTCATATTTTTTTTGTCTCAAATAATCTAGTCATAAATGAATAGGTTCCTAACAGTAATTGATAATATTCACATATATATATCATTCCTAAGAAGTATTTTTCATATATTATTCTTTTTTGGGTAAAAATGTATGTTTTTTCTAATTATTTTATTCATTATTTTATTAATATAACAATTTTCAATTCCAATCTCCAAATGATCCTTTTTTTGTGAGAATTAACATCATTCTTAATAAAATACTAAGGAATATTTTTTTCATGATGAATATTTCTTAAAAATAGTACATGTTGGGGAATGAGATAAACAATTGTTTCTTTTCTCTTTTCAGACATATTTTTAAATGATCAATAATATTATATCATAAATCCATAAAAATCTATTGCACTCATATGAATATATATTTTCATTAATCCAGAGTGGTTCAATTTGATTCTTACTCATTTTTTATAATATATATAATATTTTAAACCAACTACTCAACTACCAACACATGATCCTAGTGGGATTGTAACTGTTTACCTATTCCTAATATATTTATTTATCTTTGAAACGTATTTTTATATTGAAAATTCAGCAGATCCATTGTCTGATCATAACATTATTTTACTTCTTCAAACAATTTTATTTGTTATAAAATTAATTACCTTATGTTTCTTTAAAAATTAGAATCTTCAAAAGAACAAAATAATTATATGTATATATTTTTACTCATTTAACACAACATTGTATTTTTGAAATAGTAGTTAATTTAATATCCCCCATTATCTTCCCTAGTAAAATTAGTAACTTACATATCTATAATTTGATTGCTTGAAATCATTATGCATTAATTCTAAACACTAGTAGTGATAATTATTATTTTCATAAGATCTATATAATACTAATAATCCCCAGTATCAAATATGTATGGTCTTCGTTGATTATAAATTTCATGCGTCCCAAAGGAAAACCCATTAATTATAATAATCATGATAGTGTCTTTTTTACCAAAAAATTAAGTGAAGTTTTATATTAATTAGAAAATATATTTGATACAAAATTTAGTACTGAAAGAATATAAAATTATGTACAAGAAGGTTTGGTGAGGGGGGTCTAAATTCTAGTTATAATATAAATATTATAATATTGACTAACCCCTTTATGAAATATTATTTAATGATATTTCATATTGTGTGAAAATGTTTCATATTAAATTTTCTAAATAGTTCCTATTGAATAGTGGAATTAGAAAATTTAAAAATAATATAAAATACATCATAATGTAAAAAAAAGAAAATAATTAATTATAAATACTTTTTAGACATCATCATTAGATTAAAGGAATTATTTAATATAAAATAATGTAACCAAAATATTCACCTAATGATAAAGGTATGACTTCCATAGAAAGGAATTCATTTATTTAAAAGAAAAAAAATATTTTTTCCCATGACTATGGGAACCATAGATTAGATCAAACAGAATATCCTTATATATTTGAACCCTAATAACCCTATAAAAGTAATATCATGCCCATAAATTACATGTAAAATATTTCTTAAGGTAGTTCCAATGAAATATTCATTGTAGTTACCTTAAAAAAATAATCCCAATAAATTTTGATTAAACACACTGAACTTAAATATTTAACAAAATTTTATTAAAAAATCATATTAATTGATTTGTAAGAGATTCCCTCCCCCTGAATTCAGATTAATATATAGGAAAACTCCCAATGTTAATATTCTATATTTTATGTATTTGGTTTTGATGACATGAGACATAGTTCATCTTTACAAGAGAAATTCATCACAAGATATTAATATGATTATTATATCATATTGAACCTCAACAATTAATTTATGTTCCATCTAGTAGTGTATAATTTAATAATATAGTTGAATTTAAAAATTTATTTTTCTAGTTAGATTAAATTTTTTTATCTTATAGATGTTTCTAACACTACCAGATAAACTTTGCTCGATATATTTGGAATAACTTCATTTAGTGGTCATTGTTTTATTAAATTTCCAAGATATTATAGACCCTTGTATATTAAACATAGAATAAATCCATATAATTTATAATATACAAGTATTACTAGTATACATAATATTTTCCCATCAAATTAATGTGATCTCTTCTATATGGTAGAACATTATACTTTTTTACTAAACATCATTAGAACAAACAAAGTATAAAATATATAAATGTATAATACTTAATAAACTAATGGTGTTCTTACAGTTAGAAAGTGTTGAATGTATTCTTTCAACTAAAAAATATTTTCATACCTTTCAATCCAATGAATAATGATAACATCGTTCGTGTGTGTGTGAGAGGATTAGTACCTCCATGAAGCGACATGAATCAGTTTTGATCAATGAATCACTTAGATTGTATATATATGTTCACATTAATAAATAATATTACAATGATTTTATAATCATTATTATGGAAGAAAATAATAATAATTACATCATTCTCCAAACATTCGACAAAAAGTAGAAATGTAACTCATTCATACGTATGGGATACCGTCTCATTGATAGTGAAATAGTACATTTTCATGACCACAATTCGTGGTTCGTTTTAAAATATAAATTTATAAATAAAAATATTAATTATTTTATAATTATTTTTCTATATATTGTTAAATAATGATCTATTTTACCATGGTCAACAAACTACTGTAATATTTATGTTATGAACCAAAAATTATCCAAAAACCAGACATGGATATAACTGATAATGTAATCAAACATTTCATGAAATAAGTGAAATAAATTGGTTAATGATAATGAATTATTATTAAAAATTTAATAATATTTCAAATAAATTATATAATCTTATTATACATGTGTTAAAGGATATACATAGTATGAATGGACACATGGAAAGGGATTTGATCTTAATTTCTCTTCATTGAGGCATGTTTTAATATTTTACTCCAAAATTAAATTATATGGTTTATATACTAAATTTTCCAAGTAATATCATGAATCTATCACGTATAATAATATTTTTAATTATAATTAATGTTACTTAACATCTAGGGTTTTATTGGGTTTTTACCAAAGCAGTATGAGTATTCATAACTCAATTTTCATTCACTGGGTTATACCTCTATATCAATGATATTATTATGTCATTAGTACATAAAAAGTAAAATTATTTAGTTTATGTTTCATTTCATATTTTTTATGTGTATATAAATTTTTTTCATTATAATTTCTCCTTTGATTATTTCCCAATTCATTGATATGATCCTGGTAACAATTTTCCATCTAAAATTTTCATTCTTTGGGATTTATGATTAGGTTTTGAACTTATAATATTTAACAAGGAAACCAACCAAACCTACAAAATATAATTTCATTGATCCTATAATATTCAGGAGGTTTAAATTTTTATTTTATTCCATTAATTTAATTGCATTATAATTCAAATGTTACTAAAAAAAGGTCTGTATTATTATGATACAATATCATATTATCTTAGGATTGTATATTTTTTATGATTCATTGGGAGTGATCATTTTAAATAATTTTCATGAACCAGAAAACAATCCTTCTACCATGTTTAAATATATTGTTTACATATTATGTATCATTTTCCTAAATTATAGATTAATTTTACATCCTGGAAGATATTTTTAATTGTTACTAATCTTGTATCATTTTTAAACTGAGAATCATTCCCTCCCATACCATTATTTTCAATGATATTTCTAAAAATATAATTATTTAAAATATAAGGATTTCCTAATATAATCTTCATGTATCTATGAATTTATTTATAAGGGACAAAACATGAAGTCTTTTTAACATTGTTCACATGATACATGTTACCATTTTTTACCAAAATGTAAAGGGAATATTTTGTTCTAAAAATATAGTATGGAAATTTTTTTATCAACCATGAATATATTTTATTGAATTTTTATATTGTATTGTTCAAATAAAATATATTTCATTTAATTATTAGAATTTTTGGTTATTAAAAGTAATTTTCAACGTGGGAATGGTTTTCTCATCATGATTTCATGTAATGATCTCTTAATGGTATTTTTATTCAACATAGTTTTCAACCCTTGATGTTACATATAATCATATAGGGATATTATTTAATGGTTTCATTATTGTTATTTCTATGGATAGATTATCATTATTTTGAAAATATTTTCGTTGAAAGATTTTTTTTCAAGGGACAGAAAATCTATAAAGGAATGTTTGTTATTTTTCATGGATGTTATGATTTATTGAGAAACATTATAATGTATATTCATTAAATTGAATTAGTAAATTATTTATAATGACTTGTGACCTGATATAGATTATGATGATGGGTGATCCAGGTATATATTATTTTGATAGGTTATCTCAAAACAGCTCTCAAATGAATTGGGAAATGAGACAAAGTTAACTCGTTATGGGATTATCATAAGATATTATAGAAATCTACCATATAGTTTATTATATTTTTAATGGAAATTTTAGTGCTGAAATGATAATTATCCTCCAAGATGTAACATCCCAGGTAAATAAATAATATTACATTCTAATGTTTATCAATATTTGTGAATAAAATGTTAGTATTACATTAATGGGAATTCTATGCTCAATGGCGTGCCCAATAAACCACAACGTGTTTCTTTGAAATCTTACGTTGCACACTAAAAATATGATAATATTATAATAGTTAACGCCTAGCTGTTGTAATCAAGGGAATGAATAGAAATATATAAAAAATTATTACATATGTTTTTAAATATTTTTACATTTATCAAATAAATTTTAGAGGCTTAAAATCCAAATGAATCCAATTTTTAGAATAAATACTCTAATATTTTTATAATATTGTTTTACCGCCTTTTGATGGCGATCCTTTTTTAAATCTAACTTTTGACAATTTTATAAGCTCTATTTGTTAAAATAAATCTATTCTTTATGATTGAGACATTGAAATTTACATTGGCTAAATTTGTGGTATGTTTCTAACATTGTACATTTTTTTAATGAATAGTGACAAAATACTGCATTTTACATCAAAACTGATTTTTCGTCTAATTTAAATATAAGTTTAGATTATATTTTTAATTGGTTATAATATTTAATTGGAATATATTTTCACCATTTAATCCAATGGTGGTCATTGGAATTATTTTCACTATGAAATTGGACTTAAACTAGTGTCAATCTTTTAATAGATATTGTTTCTTAAAAACACGCAACTTGTTTTGATAGTAGGAATGAATTATTAAATTAATTAATGAAACTTATATATTTGAATTTTTTAAAATAGATATCATTTTTTAATTCATAAAATAAAATATATCTTAGGGTGAAGTTTCAGTATTATTCTGAAAAACATCAATTTTTGACGAATAGTAAAACCCCTAAGTGGTAGTTAAAGAAACTGATTTTTCATTTAAATAAAACGTTACCAGATCTGTGAATTGATTTTTAAAAATATGATATAAATTTATTTCATTATGAAGTAAAATTTTGTTAAATGAGATTAAAATAATTTTTTGGTGAATAGTAACTTTTAAGTTTTATTAATCGCTATTAAAGGTAATTAGTGTAATTTAAGGTAAAGATAATGTTATAATAATATGAAATGACCATGACACATGTCCTAACCTTATTGGATGAGTCATGGAAGATCATGAAAATCCATGGGTCAACTTGGGGACCCCATGGGGCCACTTTGTTTTGAAAATGACATTAATAATGTTTTATTTAATGTTAAAATTAAAATTTCCCAAACATGTATTGTTTTACTAAAACAATTTTTACAGGGTTTTATACAAGTCATATTTTTTACTATAAACATTCATTAAAAAGATAACATGATTTCATAAATCATGATATTTGTTTTATAATTATTATACATTATATAAATTAATTTATTTATGACACCGTGATGATGCAGTGATTACCTCATAAATGAACGATTTAAATAAAATGAGAAGATAGGGTGAAATCTATGTCATACACTTGTCAAAAACCCATTGTATGGGTGCATATATAAACTTTATCACCTTATCCTCGAAATATATCCTTTTGGTTCCTTTAAAATCTGATAATCATTTTATAAAAAAGTAATAGTTTATAACTTCCCAAGAGTGCCCCTCTTCTTCTCTTATAAAAGGCCCCCACTTATACCACCTTACCCACACCTATCAAACCTTTGGCTCATCCAAAACCTGACCATATCATCTATCCACATCCCTCTCTTCATCATTGATGCCTCAAATTTGGCATAATTCTTTTCAAGAAACCCTTTTGGTTCAAACCAAGAGGAGTTACCTGATTTAATGGCAATGTCTTCACTTTTATTCTTTTGTTTTATTTTGATTCTCCAAACCCCTAAACTCTTTTTATTACTTTATTTTGTAACAACACTAGTATCTTAAATATACTAGGATGTCTTTATGTTTATTATTCGAGCTACACTTACACACACCTCCGTATAATGGTTAAATAACATACTGTTTCTGTGGATGGTGAATTACTGGCTCACGAACATCAGGAAGGCTGGACAAACCTCAGAACCAGTCTCCACAAACGCCCACCGGTGTGACCGTCGAAACCAGCCCAAATATACACAAACCCACTAGTGGAATCCAGTTGGAATTCACCAAAAACTTCCATCAAAGTGAGATGAAACCTAAAAAGATCACATCCACAAAGGGCGATATAGAAATCAGAGTGAGGAATACCAGTCCTTCCGGATGCTACAACCTACTCCACAAGAAACGCAGTGCGACTTCATACCAAACATCACACCACCGACCCCTATCCACCATTTCCCATGTAGATCAAACTCAAATCTAGTAGAAGAAATCATATCAAAATAATCCCAAGATATACCTCGAACCATTTAAAGCCGCACCCAATCCCTATTCATTGAACTGAACCAAAAATGCAACACCCGCTGTCGCCATCAAAACTGCTGAAGGAGACTGCACCTTCCATCCTTTGCCGCAAAGAAGGTTTCAACTGCTGGACCATTGATGCGCTGCCAAGGAAACACAAACCCACACTAAATCACAAAATCATCTCCGAAGGAGGAACAAACTCGAACCCTCCACCGCAGATCACCCGCAAGCCCTTGGTCTACATAGATTAAGACAAGAGGAGCAGCACCACCAGGGCCGGAAGAACTGCCACTGAACCCTGAGAAGAGCTCCGCAGACAACCCCTGAGATGACCCGACAAGAAATCTTCCACCATGGTATTTCCAATGAGCCAAGAAATATACTGAGGATCGAAGGAAAATGTAGCTTGAAAGAGCGATAGGGCAGAGAATCGTTTGGAACCTCAACTGGGACGCGAGGAGAAGAAGCAGTGGTACAGATCCGGACCCTCAAAGTCGTCACAGATAATATGTTCTTCAATTAAGTCTTATAAATATTTACCCACTTCCAAATATTTCTATTATTATCTTTGATCCTCTTAATATATCAATTAATTCATATTTATTTATTTTTATCTTGGTTTTCTCATGTTTTTCTAAACATTTGATGGTTTCATAACATGTTCATTCATTTTTTAATCATTTTGATATTTTTCACAAACCATATTAATTTGTCCATGTACATGACCTCATTAAATTTATGTAAGAATATATTTACCACTAGATTATCCATTTCAATAATTAAGAATAAAGGAAATAAAAGTCGTTACCACATAGACATATTCATAATCTAGATTTAATTTAACAAAATATATCCAAATTTTAATTAAATATACCAAATAAGAGTTATTCTTTTTTTAAATTAATTTTTAATTTTCAAATCATAAATATAATAACAATAATATGGATAAATTTAAATTTTACCTCATTAGGGTTTTTCAAAAACCCCAATTTTTATGAGCTTTTTTTTCAAATAAATTTAATTTTCCTATATTTAATTAATTTAAGGCTACACCAAGTCGATATTACATTATAGGATATAGTAGGATAATAATACACTATACACAACATTGACATGTCTTGTGTTACAAATAACACCAAGTTTCTACGAAATGAAGTTTTATTATATTAATTATTTAAATGAGATAATTATAACATAGATGTTAATAATAAAAATTTAAATAGTAATAAATAATTTTTAATTATAAAATATAGTGGTTTTATATAAATAAATTATATTGACAATAAAAAATACAATGTTGAGTAAAGTATTTATATGTTTGATAATACTATTTTCTTATAAGAATTGTTCTGGATGCACTTATGCTAACATAAATAATATTAGTTTTAGACACTTTTAAAAATCGAGATATATAATATAATATTCATTTTTGAATTCATAATTTACTGATAATCTTAGAATGATTTGTTTTTTGAGTTGGTTGAATAACATCTTCTTTGGATGAATTGTGAAAAATTCCTAATTTTCATTCAAAACTTCTTCTACCTCAAATTTATTAAAATTGTTAAATTAAATATTAATTTTTAATTAAAGAACAATTTGATAAATAATACTTAATTGAATCAAATTTAGTTAATTTTAACCAATTTCACATTGAAATTAGATATGATAACACACCATACTTTTAAACCATTCTACTTAAAAAAAACATGTTGTCACGATATGTATGCATGATTAATTCAAAATTAAGATACTGAACTTATATGATTATGATTATAAAAAATCTATTAAATAGTTTTAATTATAATTAGTAACAATTTTAATAATGTCAACATTTCTTTGACAAAAAATTTTAGTGAATGCAATTGAAATTAATTATAACAAATAAGAGAAAAAAACCTTAACAAACAACTAAAATTTAAACATATGGCGAAAAAACCTATAAGATTCACTAAAATACATATTATATTCAAATATCTATCATATAGAACATTTTTTAATTTTTTCACAATTATATGAATTTCTTCACATGGGAAAAATATTTGTTTAATTCCCTTTTATATAATTTACTTGAATGTCAATCATCCCACGCTAATAAAAGGTACTCGATCGATGCACGTATTCAAACCTCTAAATCCCATGAGCTCGGAAAACCTCTACCCATTTATCCACCCATAATTATAAAATGAATCAAATAATACTACAGTTTGGATTAATTCCATCCCAGGAAGCCCTTTGATTCCAACCAAAAGAAGTTACCCAAAGAAGAGGTATTATTATTTCTTCAAGCACATTTTTTTTAATTATTCAACCCTCTAATATTTTTATTAAATAAATATATAATAACCTAAATATCGTAAATATAATTTTTTTATTTGAATGGTTTTATATACACATACATACACTTCCATTAAATTTTTAATTAACTTATCATTCATGTGTACGGAAAACTACTGCATCACAAAATGATATTTTTCAAATTTGATTTACCACCTCTCAGGGATAAGAATTTGGATGAGAAATATGTTTTTAGATGATATATATGAAATTTATGTTTAATTTATTCGAATTTAATTATTATATAACACATAAAATTATTTATCTTATTTGTTATAAAGATGATAATTTCTAATTAGGAAGTGTGCACTACCACCTCTTAAAATCAATGTAATTCGATAAAACATTACAATGAATGTATAAAGGATAGATTTTGTAAAATTATATTATGTATATGAAATTATAATTCAACTAGAATGACTATATATATGTGTGTGTAATTAACTTTATTTCATTCAATATAATAATAAAATAAAAACATCATTCATGTGTACATACGGCATAACGTCTCCATCAATAACGTATTATATTTCATATTTCTATATTTTATATATTTTAATAAATTCATATATACTAAATATATATGATATTATATCATGTTTATCATCATTTAAATAATCACATCATGACCTATATAAGGGGTTCAAGAATAACAAGTCCAAAAATATATGAAAAACCAAGAAGGTATTACTGGAAAGGTAACATTAACATGGAGTTGTTCTTAAATGGAAAATATAATGTAAGAAAAAAATCATATATAAAATCATATAAAATAATATTGTTATATTTTTGATTTATAATAAACTTATATATATTATACATTATGTTTTAACATGTTCAAATATATTCAAGACTTAAGGTAAGTGTTTTCTCATCTACCTTTTTTTTCTGTGAGACTTATGAATTATTCAACAATCATTTATTTTTTGTGGTATTTATAATTATAATGAATTTAATATATGATTCATAGAATTAAATTTATTTCTATATATATATTTATATGATATTTATATAATGTTCTTTATGTTTTTAAAGGTACCAAATTTTGAATGTAATTTCCACCCAATTTTCCATCTTTGAGATACAGGCCATGTTATGAACCTATCTTATTATACAGGGTGTATATACATTACATTGACATGTTATATCATGGATATAATTATTTTCATGATATTTTTAGCATCATTTAATTTTAATCATTCATGTGGATTATGAATAAATTTTACCAAAGTGGTTACAATTTATTTCTAAAATCACATTGTTTATCGGAAATATTAATCATTTTGGTTCCATTGATGGATTATTATGATCCATATATCAAAATAACTCATGTTGTTTCTTCTAATCAGGTTATCCATGATGTATTCAATGTATGAGTACCATTTTTACATTCTTTGGAACATATGATAATTAATAAAATGTTATTATGAAAATATGAATTTATTTTTCCTTTTATTCATCAATCTATGTCTTTCAGAATATATTGTATTAAAATATCTTCCAAAAAGAATCATAATTATCATATAATATTTTAATGAATTTTCAAACATGGTTTAACTATTACAAATTGATTTTAAAAGGATATTTCGATTCAATTTTTGATTAAGGACCATTTATAAATGTTTATAGTGAAAAAATAATTTTTGACATGTACTGACATTCCCACCATCATGAAAATCATTTCTCGGAAGATTATTTTTTAAAATTAAATGATTATTTGATAGAAAAAAATCATAATTTTCTTTTATTTTTTGTTATTTAATATTATATTTGATGAAAATGGTTTCAAATTTTTATATTTGTTTACAATGTGTTATAAATATACATAGTGCATTTTTTTATATATTAAAATGTTTATTTTAAATGTAAATGATATAGATAATTTATATATTTTATTATTTTTTTGGAATGTTCTTTTGTAGATTTTTAAAAAAAATTATTTAAAGACTTATTATTAAGTTTTCATATTATTTTAAAATAAAAAAGGGTATTATAATTTTTTCATGGGTTCTTTATGTGTTTTCAAGGTGATTCTAATGAAAAATGTTTTCAAAATATTTTAAAATTGTTTTTTTATGTCATTAAAGCTATTATAAAAGAAAACAAATTCAAAAATATTTATGTTTTAAAATTATTATTTTTTGTGGAAAATATATTTTCCTCTAGAAAGGTTTTAAATCAAATAATAAATATATATTTATATGAAATTATTTTTGAAATGGTTTTATAAATAACATTTTCAATGAATGGATAGTTTCCCTACGAAATTTTCTATATGATATTTCAAAATAATTTTCCATATAATATGAAATAATTTTAAATAGTTTCTTCATTACATGCTATATGTTCCAATAATACCATTCATGTTCTTTTTATAATGGTTTACGTTTTAATATATTGATGTTTATGAGACCCATTTCTATTCCAAAAGTTAATTGCCATTTCCAACTACATCTTCTCAAGGGTAATTCCTCAAATAATTTTTTATGAGACCTATAATATTTCCATAGGTAATGAAATGATGAAATATTTATGAAACCAATTTCTTTTTGGGGGTTATGATATGATTTTTATGAAAACCATCAATTTTTATGGGTCATGATATCATGAATGTTTTATTATCTTTTGGAACATGTATAAATTATCTTATTATATAAAGGGTGGGTCCAATATATCTCTTAAATTAATTGGGTAATGGTTTATATATCATGATATAATTATGGAAAAAAAGTCAACGAGCTTGATCTACTACGAGTAGATTTTGTGTCTTGGGCCAAAATGTGAAACATGTCTGTCCTTATCCAAAATAAGTAATAGGTGTGTCCTGATCCACTAAGGGAAATAGTTCTTTCCAGATCCACTACGGGAAACAAATGTGTCCAGGTCTAAAATTTTAAAATAGGTTTGTCCTAATACACTATGTTGATGATCTTGGTTGTTATACATGATACATTAAATGTTTTTTTATATTTATAATGGTGCCACACTTATATGACATGAGCTTATGTTTCATAATTAATTAATGATAACTTATCACCCTTATGATTCTTATCTTATAAACCTAAAAACATTATTCCAAGACTACTATTTATGATCTTTGATATCCAGCGTTTGAGCATATAATCTTAAGACCATGTTCTCAAACTCTTATGCTCATGTAATACAATCATATCCCCCTTGGTTACCCATATAATGAATATGAACAAACCCCTTTAACATTTTTATTCCCAATTTTATGAATAAATGTTTAATGTTTGAGTGTTTGAGGGGAAGATAATTATTGTAAATATTAAAGATTTTTCACCATGTTAGGAGATTATGTTTGTATGTTTCAAAAGACAGTAGTTGATTATAGTCCTCAAGCATGATTTTTTGTATTGTGAAAAATATTCAAAAAAAAAGATGTTATATACATATATGTTAATCCAATTTTTCGATATTTTTTAACTCCATGTATGGATATATTCAACATGAAACCCAAATGTAATCATATAAGTATAATTTTTAGGAATTTTATATTATGATGATTTTATAAAACAACAAACATTTATTTAATAAGTACATATTGTTTATAAAAGAACATATTTAGTAAATAATGTAGAATAATTCTAAACTCCTATAAAATATTCCCCATCACATTTTATTCCTCATATCAACCATTAAAAAAAATTTCATAAAAACTTATATATGTATCACATATGACAAGAGTGATTTTCATGACATTTTATTGGTATAAATAATGTTTTATGGTACCCCCCGTAATAATTGATTTCTATAGCATCATCATCCATCTACTTGTAATGAATTTATGATATAGATCAACCATATATTAAGGATGAATTTTTGTGCATAGGATGTGGGAAAATTTATATTTTAATAGAATGAATGTATTTTCATGGTCTATTTCTTCAAAACATGAAACTATTTCTTTTAAAAAAATTAGTCTATGGTGCTTTGGAACCATATCTATGCTTCAGATAGAGAAAATACATAAACATAAAACATTTTATTAATATTTCATTTTGGTACTAATCATTGAAGATACCATTGGGGGATGAATCTGGGTACAAAAAATTCCAAAATATCTTTATGATCATGACATTTTTCTCCTATTTAGAGGAAAAACAAATTCACTTCTTCACTGTATAACATGAGTGAATAAAGCTATAAGTGGTCATATTTATCATTAATACATTTACCAAAAATAGTCTAATCCGAGGATCGTGAAATAATTAGTGTATAAATGTATCTAAAACAATAAGAACATCTCTTTTAATATTATTAAATAGTAGAGTCGTTTATGAACCCTCCAAACTCAGTTTCCACACAATACATCTAAGGATCTTTCTACTATTTATCATTTAAATTGTTTCACTAAAAAATATATGATAATATTCATAATATCACCTGTATGATGATAAAATTAACCTAAAATTGTATATCACTTTCTCACCATTTACTAAACTCCCATACTAATTTAGTTTATAACACCTTATACATTTTTAATATTTTTTCAATTCTATAATGAATAGATATTAGTGTATGTATATTTTTTTAAAAACAATCTTATTTTCTCTCAACTATAGAACAACTATATACTATTTTATATAATTAGTAAATTAATAATCTAAGACACATGTTTTGGGATATAATTTAAATTATATAGTCATTCGAGATCATGGAAGGTGTAACAAAAAAATTATTTTTCTAATGTTGTTTGATTTTATTGGGATTAATCATATAAATTATCTATCCATAAGTTCCATTTATTTAATTCCAACCAAATTTGAAAATATGATCACAAAATACCTCTTAAAAATGGAACATCCTTGGATGTAGTGTGGTATTGAACATCTCAATTATTTTTTTAAGTGCAATATCCTTAAAAAAGGAATGGTATGAGTCAATACCGAGATAATTTTTAACATTTATTCATCTAATGTATTTATTCAAATAATACATATAATTTTTTTATTCCACATTATCCATTAAAGAATGTGTGATGTAGAATATTACTCCATGAAACATATATAAGAAGAATGAGAAAGATGATATTATTCAACTTCTCATGAAATTCACCCTTCATGGTGAAATATCAATCAACAATGTGGAACTCTTGAATTCCATCAGTTTTGTAATGTGTCACATAACACATGATGAATGTTCCCTCTATAATTGAGGGGCCCTAAATTATTTAAGGATTCCCATAAATCATGGTCGCTCATTCAGCAAAATTTCTCAAAACTATTCATCACTAATTCATTCACCTTACCTCAGTAGTGTGGTTACCTGTAATACGGTATGGACATCATCTTTCCCTATGATGCATTTAATAAAAACCTGTATTTACATATCATTTATAAACAATAATATTCTATATATATTAATTAAAATATTTTAGGGGTAACATTCTTAGAGGGTCACCATGTCTACCCTTATGGTTCATTACTCAATTGTGTCACCCTACTCGATGTTCCTTCATACAGATCACCTACAATTTTTTTCCTCAATGTACTTTTGTAGTATTTTTTCATGGATAAATTCTTTGATTATGTCTAACTTATCATATGAATATAGATTTATGGATGAATACTTTTTCATTTACATGAACTCTAATAAAATCATGATTCATTATACTTTTGATTGATGTGTTGGTTTCTTTATAAAAGTTAATGCAATGAATTTTATCATGATTACATATTTCATATTGAATATGAGTAATGTTCCACAACATTATTTTTTGAAACATTGTTTCTATCATCTTGAAATATTTTTATCTAGTTGAATCTAATATTCTTTATCATTCTTTAGAACATTCCAAAAATTATTCATATGAAATGAAAAAGAGATACATTCTATATTCAACACATGACGGATTTTTCAAAGCAGATTATAGTATGATTCAATGTGATCCTAAAGATTCACATTTAATATGAAAAAAGTTGATTCTCAAGTATTCATGACATATATAAAATTATTTCCTATTATATGCGTTGATTCATGTGATGGAACTATAAGAAATTAATGATGATGACTAGTCTCATCATGATTATGGTTGTAAGTCTAATTAAGGAGGAAAACGCTTTTTTAGTGGATGATGTTTTGAATAGAAATACAAGAATAAATATTTCCATATATTATTAACCACTCATAATGAGTTTATAGATACATTTAATGTTTTTGTACATAAGATTCGATGCAAGGATCAACTCAATTATATACATGATATAACTTAGTATGAACTAATTATTATTCATGGAAAAATTATTTGTTTTTATTTATCTATGAACCTAGTACATCATTCATTTTTAATGAACAATGACATGAATTATAAAGTCATAATGGAAATAATAGATAAAGGCACATTGAATGTTGATTTTTTCAAACTAAGGAACAAATTGATTATTTTCCCACAATTACTCTCCCTTATTACTATTTTGATAATCTTAAATAGTGGATGGGATTGAAAAATATTAAGAAACATCACTAGGGTATGTTTTTTATTCATAAAAAAATTTAATGTTAGAACTAATTGTTTTTATAATTATCATTTTAATAAATTGTGTGTCTTATATCATGTGATACAAAAATCACTGAATGAAATTGAACAATTATTTACCTCATTATAGTGTAATAGTATAATATAGAATGAAACATGATATAAAATTAAAATATGATAAACAATTATTAAAAATTAATAAATGAATAAAAACACAAGTATAAAATAAAATAAAATAATGAAATCCACATAATTATGGTTTATAATAGAGATCATGCCACCGATTATATCTTCTAAAAACCCATAATTGTATATTTAACACTAATAATATTAGAATAAATTTATCAAGAACTATCTCTACTACATAAAAATCATGTGTCAAATGAACATAAATTCATCCTAATTTTCATCCTATAAAATCTTCTCAAATCATTATCCTTCTTATTCATATTTTTTAGTCTCAAATAATCTATTCATAAATGAATAGGATCTTAACATTAATTGAAAATATTCACATATTTATATCATTCCTCAAAATGATTTTTCTTATATTATACTTTTTTGTGTAAAATTGTATTTTTTTCTAATTATTTTATTCATTATTTTATTAAGATATGAATGTTCAATTCCAATATCTAAATGATCCTTTTTTGTGTGAGAATTAACATTATTCTTAATAAAATACTAAAGAATATTTTTTTCATGATGAATATTTCTTAGAAATAGTACATGTAGGGGAATGAGATAAACAATTCTTTCATTTCTGTTTTCAGACATATTTTTCAAATGATCAATAATATTATATCATAAATCCATAAAAATCAATTACACTCATATGAATATATATTTTCATTAATCCCGAGTGGTTCAATTTGATTCTTACTCATTTTTTATAATATATATAATATTTAAAACCAACTACTCAACTACCAACACATGATCCTAGTGAGATTGTAACTGTTTACCTATTCCTAATATATTGATTTAACTTTGAAATGTATTTTTATATTGATAATTCAGCAGATCTATTGTCTGATCATAACATTATTTTACTTCTTCAAACAATTTAATTTGTTATAAAATGAAGTACCTTATGTTTCTAAAAATATTAAAATCTTCAAAAGAATATAATAATTATATGTATATATTTGTATTCATTTAACACAACATTGTATTTTGGAAATACTAGTTAATTTAATATCCCCCATTATCTTCCCTAGTAAAATTAGTAACTTACTTATCTATAATTTTATTTCTTGAAATCATTATGCATTAATTCTAATCCCTAGTAGTGATAATTAATATTTTCATAAGATCTATATAATACTAATAATCCCCAGTATCATAGATGTATGGTCTTCGTGGATTATAATTTTCATGTGTCCCAAAAGAAAACCCATCAATCATAATATTCATGATAGTGTCTTTTTATCAAAAATATTGGTGAAGTTTTATATTAATTAAAAAATATATTTGATACAAAATTTATTATTGGAAGAATATAAAAATATGTACAAAAGGTTTGGTGAGGGGGGTCTAAATTCTAGTTACAATATGAATATTATAATATTGACTAACCCCTTTATGAAATATTATTGAATGATATTTCATCTTGTGTGAAAATGTTTCATATTAAATTTTCTAAATACTTCCTATTTAATAGTGGAATTATAAAATTCAAAAAAAATATAAAATATATCATAATGTAAGAAAAAAAAGAAAATAATTAATTATAAATACTTTTTAGACATCATCATTAGATTAAAGGAATTATTTAATATAACATAATGTAACCACAATATTCACCTAATGATAAAGGTATTACTTCCATATAAAGGAATTCATTTATTTAAAAAAAAAATATTTTTTCCCATAACCATGGGAACCAGAGATTACATCAACCAGAATATCTTTATATATTTGTACCCTAACAACCATATATAAGTAAGATCATACCCATAAATTACAAGTAAATTTTTTTAAGGTAGTTATAATGAATTACTCATAGTAGTTACCTTAAAAAAATAATCCCAATAAATTTTGATTGAACACACTGAACATAAATATTTAATAAAATTTTATTAAAAAATCATATTAATTTATTTGTAAGTGATTCCCTCTCCATGAATGAAGATTAATATATAGGAAAACTCCCAATGTTAATATTCTATATTTTATGTATTTGGTTGTGATGACATGAGACATAGTTCATCTTTACATGAGAATTTCATCACAAGATATTAATATGATTATTATATCATATTGAACCTCATCAATTAATTTATGTTCCATCTAGTAGTGTATAATTTAATCATATAGTTGAATTTATAAATTTATTTTTCTTGTTAGATTAAAAATGTTTATCTTATTGATGTTTCTAACACTACCAGATAAACTTTGCTTGATAGATTTGGAATAACTTCATTAGGTGGACATTGTTTTATTAAATCTTCAAGATATTATAGACCCTTTTATATTAAACATAGAATAAATCCATATAATTTAAAATATACAAGTATTACTAGTATACATAATATTTTCCCATCAAATTAATGTGATATCTTCTATATGTTATAACATTACAGTTTCGTACTAAACATCATTAGAACAAACAAAGTATAAAATATATAAATGTATAATAATTAATAAATTAATGGTGTTTTTATGGTTATAAAGTGTTGAATGTATTATTTCAACTAACATATATTTTTATACCTTTCAATCCAATGAATAATGATAACATCGTTCGTGTGTGTGAGAGAGGATTAGTACCTCCATGAAGCGACATGAATCAGTTTTGATCAACGAATCACTTAGATTGTATATATAAGTTCACATTAATAAATAATATTACAATTATTTTATAATCATTATTATGGAAGAAAAAAATAATAATTACCTTATTCTCCAAACTTTCGATAAGAAATAGAAATTTAACTCATTCATACGTATGGGATACCGTCTCATTGATGGTGAAATAGTTCATTTTCATGACCACAATTCATGGTTCGTTTTAAAGTGAAAATTAATGAATAAAAATAACAATTATTTCATAATTATTTATCTATAGATTGTTAAATAATGATCCATTTTACCATGGTCAACATACTACTGAAATATTAATGTTATGAACCAAAAATTCTTCAAAAACCAGACATGGATATAACTGATTATGTAATCAAACATTTCATGCAATAAGTGAAATAAATTGGATAAGGATAAAGAATTATTCTTAAAAGGATAATAATAATTCAAATAAATTATAGAATCTTGTTATACATGTGTTAAAGGATATACATAGTATGAATGGACACATGGAAAGGTATTTGATCTTAATTTCTCTTCATTGAGGCATGTTTTAATATTTTACTCCAAAATTAAATTATATGGTGTATATAATAAACTTTTCAAGTAATATCATGAATTTATCATGTACAATTATATTTTTAATTATAATTCATGTAACATAACATCTAGGGTTTTATTGGGTTGTTACCAAAGCAGTATGAGTATTCATAACTCAATTTTCATTCACTGGGCTATACCTCTAGATCAATGATATTATTTTGTCATTAGTATATAAAGAGTGAAATTATTTAGTTTATGTTTAATTTCATATTTTTTATGTGTATATAAATTTTTTCTTTATAATTTCTCCTTTGATTATTTCCCAATTCATTGATATGATCCTGGTAACAATTTTTCATTTAAAATTTTCATTCTTTGGGATTTATGATTATGTTTTGAACTTATAATATTTAACAAGCAAACCAACCAAACCTACAAAATATAATATCATCGATCCTATAATATTCATGAGGTTTATATTTTCATTTTATTCCATTAATTACATGGAATTATAATTCAAATGTTACCAAAAAAAGGTCTATATTATTATGATACAATATCATATTATCTTAGGATTGTATATTTTTTATGATTCATTGGGAGGGATCATTTAAAATTATTATCTTGAACCAGAAAAAGTTTCTTCTACCATGTTTAAATATATTTTTTACATATTATGTATCATTTTCCTAAATTATAGATTAATTTTACATCCTGGAAGATATTTTTAAGTGTTGCTAATCTTGTATCATTTTTAAATAGAGAATCATTCACTCCCATACCATTATTTTCAATGATATTTCTAAAAATAAAATTATTTGAAATACAAGGATTTCCTAATATAACATTAATTTATATATGAATTTATTTATAAGGGACAGAACATTAAAACTTTTTTACATTGTTCACATGATACAAGTTACCTTTTTTCACCAAAGTGTAATGGGAATATTTTATTCTAAAAATATAGTATGGAATTTTTTTATCAATAATGAATATATTCTATTGAATTTTTATATTTTATTGTTCAAATAAAATCTATTTCCTTAAATTATTGTAAATTTTAGTTATTAAAAGTAATCTTCAATGTGGGAATGGTTTTCTCATCATGATTTCATGTAATGATCTCTTAATGGTATTTTTATTCACCATAGTTTTCAACACTTGATGTTACATATAAACATATAGGGATATTATTTAATGGTTTCATTCTTGTTATTTCTATGGATAGATTATCATTATTTTGAAAATATTTTTGTTGAAAGATGTTGTTTTTCAATGGTTAAAGAAATCTATAATATAATGTTGGTTATTTTTCAAGAATGTTATGATTTATTGAGAAACACTATAATGTAAATTCATTATATTGAATTAAGAAAATTAATTATAATGAATTGTGACCTGATATGGATTAAGATGACGGGTGATCCAGATATAGATTATTTTGATAGGTGATCTCAAAACAACTCTCAAATGAATTGGGAAATGAGACAGAGTTAACTAGTTAAGGGATTCTCCTAAGATATTACGGAAATCTACCGTATAGATTATTATATTTATAATGGAAATTTTAGTGGTGAAATGATAATTATCCTCCAAGATGTAACATCCCAGGTAAATAAATAATATTAAATTCTAATGTTTATCAAAATTTGTGAATAAAATGTTAATATTACTTTAAAGGGAATGCTATGCTCAATGGCGTTCCCAATACACAATAATGTGTTTCTTTGAAATCTTACGTTGCACACTAAAAATATGATAATATTATAATAGTTAACGCCTAGATGTTTTAACGAAGCGAATGAATAGAAATAACTAAAAAATGATTACGTAGGTTTGGTAAATATTTTAACATTTATCCAATAAATGTTAGAGGCATAAAATCCAAATGAATCCAATTTTTAGAATAAATACTCTAATATTTTTAAAATATTGGTTTACCACCTTTTGATGGTGATCATTTTTTAAATCTGACTTTTGCAAATTTTATAAGCTTTATTTGTCAAAATAAATCTATTATTTATGATTGGGACATTGAAATTTACCTTGGTTAAATTTTTTGTATGTTTCTAACATTGTTCATTTTTTTAATGAATAGTGAAAAAAACTGCATTTTACATCAAAAATTCCTTTTCATCTAATATAAATATATGTTAAGATTATATTTTTCATTAGTTATAAATTGTAATTGGAATATATTTTAACCATTTAATCCAATGGTGGTCATTGGAATTAATTTAACTATGAAATTGGACTTAAACTAGTGTCAATATTTTAATAGATATTGTTTCTTAAAAACACGCAATTTGTTCTGATAGCAGGAATGAATTATAAAAATAATTATTGAAACTATTATATTTGAATTTTGTAAAATTGATATCATTTTTTAATTCAGAAAATCAAATATAGCTTAGGGTGAATTTTTGCTATTATTCTCAAAAACATCATTTTTTGATGAATAGTGAAACCCCTAAGTGGTAGTTAAAAAAACTGATTTTTTGTTTAAATGAAACGTTACCACATCTGTGATTTGATTTTCAAAAATATTATATAAATGGATATCATTAGGAAGTAAAATTTTGTCAAATGAGATTAAAATAATGTTTTGGTGAATAGTAACTTTTAAGTTTTATTAATCGCGATTAAAGGTAATTAGTGTAATTTAAGGTAAAGAAAATGTTTTAATAATATGAAATGACCTTGACACATGTCCTAACCATATTGGATGAGTCATGGCTGACAAAGACAATCCATGGGTCAACTTGGGGACTCCATGGGGCCACATTGGTTTGAAAATGACATTAATAACTTTTTATTTAAAGTTAAAATTAAAATTTCACAAACATGTATTGTTTTACTAAATCAATTTTTACAGGGTTTTATAAAAGTCATATTTTTGACTATAAATATTAATTAGAAAGATAAAATAACTTCCTAAATCATGATATATTTTTTATAATTTTTAGAAATTAAATAAATTAATTTATTTATGACACCGTGATGATGCAATGATTACATCATAAATAAATGATTTAAATAAAATGAGAAGATAGGGTGAAATATATGTCATAAACTTGTCACAAACCAATTGTATGGGTGGATTTAGAAACCTTATCACCTTATCCTGGAAATATATCCTTTTGGTTCCTTTAAAATCTGAAAATAATTTTATAATATTGTAATAGTTTGTAACTTTCCAAGAGTGCCCCTCTTCTTCTCTTATAAAAGGCCCCCACCTATACCACCTTACCCACACCTATAAAGCCTTTGGATCGTCCAAAACCTGACCATATCATCTCTCCACATATCTATCTTCATCATTGAAGCCTCAAAATTTGGAGAATGCTCTTCAAGAAACCCTTTTGGTTCAAACCAAGAGGGGTTACCCGATTTAAAGGTAATGTCTTCACTTGTGTTCTTTTGTTTTATTTTGATTCTCCAAACCCAAAAATTCTTGTTATTACTTTATTTTGTAACAAAACCAATATCATAAATATACTAGGATGTTTTTATGTTATGTATTCTAGCTAAACTTACACACACCTCTGTCTAATGGTTAAAGAACATACTGTTTCTATGGATGGAGAATTACTGGCTCACGAAACGATGATTGTTCAATATTCTCTTAACAACATTCATGGTGGAAATTATGATGTAAATATATTTTTTATATGATATATATGGTATTTATTTTCCCCAAATTCTTCTGTATTTTATATTTAAATCATAACTTTATGCTTTTCATGTTGTGAAATTGCGATAATTTCATACGAGGAACTGTGGACTACTGCCCCCTCGAGTGATGTGACTCGTTCATGCAATACGTGGAATGTATAAAGAATGAAATTAATGAACTTATGTGACCTATAAAACATATATATTATACTGTAATTATAATATATATATATATATATCTCTCAATTATTTTCAATTCCATTAATACATCAAAGAAATGAAGGTAGTGTTCATGTGTATGTACGACCTACCGTCTCCATGAATAATGCATTTCATTTTTTATCTCCAAATGTTATGGAATAGTATAAAATGAAACTTTACTGGATATATATGAAACTTAAATCATTAATACTATTCTGGAGATGCCTTACATATAACTACATGGACAATCATTTTAAAACAAGTTTATTTTTGAATCATGTACCAAACATCGACAAAAACATCTCATATGAACTCACATTATTAACCTATTATTATAACATTATAATATGTGATATTAAATGAATAATAATTTTTAAACTAGGATCTTAATAATCTATAAATTTACCAAATTTTATTATTAAGGAATATAAAGAAACAAACAAGACAAGTCGGTCTAGAGGTAAGGGATCCTACCACTCTATTTTTATGTACTCTTTTTATGTAACTTACATTAATATCCTCTTTATTATTTTGGGGGATGTTATTTTATATTAATATTTCTGTATGTTTTATGTTAATTTTATTAGAGACCCTATTTTATCACATCAATCCATTTTTGGATGTTTTATGTGGCGCCGTTAGGCTACCAAATTTTCATAAGGGGATTTTTATCTCACTTTTTATTCCTATCAGATTCATGCTACATTGGCCACTATTTCCTTTTTTGTGGTGTATGTACTGCCCATTATTTTACTATTTTTATAATATACTCTCATTTATGGGTTGTTTAATCTTCATTGTATGACCCTTCTTTCATGTGGTGTACGTTTTGAAAGTTTCCCAAATCGGTAAGGGAACCTTTCACACTCCTATTTTAAAAAGGCTTATTTTGATATGACTTTTAATTTACATATTTTTATGTTGGGATATATTCTTATATATACTTATTGATATAAAATTTATTTCCAACTGATGAGATACCATTTTCTCTCTCATCAACTAATTTTATGAATTTTAAAATGACGTCGTTAGGCTGTCAAATTTTACTAAGGGAACTTTTTAACCCAATTTTGATTTCTTTGGGTTCAAGCTGTAGTTATTTAATATTTCATACTTTGAATATGTGTGATTGACCATTGATTTTTTTGCACTTAATATCCACTTAAATTGGGTGTATTTATATTTTTCACACATAATTTTGGGATTGATTTATCCTTAATTTAAGGATAACTTCTTTGTAAGGGATTTCATCTCATTTTACATTTCTATTGAGACTTCATTGTTTTTATTAACCAAATCACTCTTATATGGTGGATATACTATCCATTGAAATATTATATCATGAATAAAATTATTCTCATGATATTATAATGTTACGATTCATTGTTATTCCTCAATTATTGTATTCAAGTGTCTCTAATTTTGGTAACAACCCTTTAACTAAAATATCACTTTAAATGTTTTAATGATTTGTTCTTATAAATATTTCTCATTAATATCAATGTTTTCAAAATGGTTTTAAGGATTTATTTATATGGATATTAATGGTTTAAAATGTTAAAATCTTCATGGTGGTATGGGACACTTTGATTCAAAAATATCTGTATTAAATTTTTTAAATGGTTTTGAAAATGGTTTTTTTGAATGGATTCATTATTTCAATATCTTAAAATGTTATATTGTTATTGAAATGTGGGAATGTTATATTTACATTATTCTTAAGTTATGTGCTATTGTTATGTTATGTTTCATGGGCATTGTTTATGAAAACTGTTGGTTCCGTGATAAACTAAGGGCGGGTGAGCCCGATATAGCTCTCCAATGCATTGGGTAACGCAAAGGAATTAAATTCTAAGGTTTCACTGAAGAGATTTCTCGAATATACTGTGATGGGTATTCCAAACGTAACCATGAGGGTTACTCCCTATGTAATAATGTTATGAATTCCTCAAGTTACCTTTAAGTCATATTATTTCTATGAGTTATTCATAAATATTATGATTTCATGAGGTATGTTAACGTGCTTATGTTTTATGAGTAATGTTTGATTTCATTGATTCTTATGTATACATGTACTATTGTTTCCATTCTGAGTTTTTATATCCCTTACTTAACTTTTTATGCTCATCCCATGTTTTTGAAATGTTTTTCAATGTTCAAGGGAAAGATACATGATATGATTATAGTGTCAACGAAGTGTCAAGAAAGAATCCATGTTTTATTTTAAATATGTTTCTGTTGATGGGAAAAAATGAATACTATCTTTTATGTAACCAATTTGTTAAAATGTGGAATGTAATGGATGATTTATGATCTAATTCTCTAAAATTCTAAACCTGAAAAGATCCTCAATGTGTATTCTTGAAATAACTCATGATTAAGTAATGTTTAAGGATGGGGCCTTATAGTTGGTATCCAAGGTTGGATTAGATAACATTAGAGGTTAGAGTGATGTTTATGCATAAGTGACATTTTTTGTATAACCAAAATGGTTATTATATTAGATAGAGTCATTTTTATTTTTTAAGGGTGAAATGAGTTTCAGATAACTTGGATAAGTATATCTTAGTGTTTATCTTCCTCTTTAGTACATGATGATTTATTTGATATACTCACACTGACCTTTTTGGTTTTAGTAAATGGATGGATCTAGCAGGCACCCAAGTGACAATGGGTTTGAAGGAAACTGTTGTGGTTCTCTGATTAAGAGACTGGATGAAATGGGGGGATTCAATGATAAATCTTGTGGTTATTCTAACCTAACTATCAGGAGTCATGATAAACCTCTTGAACCTTGGTGAGTTCTCTAATGCCTCTTTTACGAGAGAATAATCTCGATGTGGAAGTTCATGTGATAATTATAAAGGGAAACATTATGGTTTATATGATCCTTACTTTTGAGGTAATTATGGGTTATTATATGTTATGATGGAAAATGAAAGGCATGAGATAAACTTGAGGTTAAAATATGTTATGATTATTTTTGAAGATTTTATCTCGTTTTGGGGAATGTTTTAAGAAGTATATAGTTTTGGAAAAAGGACAACATGCAGATCGTGTGACAACCCGTCGCATTGGACAAACCTGTGGGAATCGAACTCACAACAAAAGTGAGACTAGTATTTATCACATACCACTGGACTACGTGAAGTCCTTGGTTAGTTTGACTAATTATTTTTTTAGTTAGATGATATTATGAATCAAGATTAGGATGATTTTGGGTTATCTACGGAAATTAGTAACCTATCATGGAGGATATGTGATTAGTTTAATTACGTTTTAATATGAGACTTAGGAGCCACTTATGTTATTTGGAGATAAATTTTAATTTGTACCTTGGGAGACTATGTGATTAAATCCTTAAAATATTTGGGTATCAATCTTAGTTGGGTTTTCCTTGAAGAATTTTATGGAGAAATTTTTTATTGAATGGTCTTCGTTGATCTTTGGGTTTTGTTTGACAAATTTTAGAGATTAGGAGTAGTTTTTTTTTGTAAAACAAATATCTTTTTTGGGTATTCTCTGATCTCGTACTAAACCTTTTGGTTTGGTTTGGGTTGAGATCTAAAAGCATGGGAAATATATAGTTCTCTTTTGTGTATTAGGTGATTCTCAAGAAGTTGATTATAGTACTCTTAATGTGAACATGTCTTCCTAAACACTCGTCTTTTGGAGAAAATATAAGTTTGATTGAGGAATCTAGTAAAAGTTGAAAGTCTACGTGAAAAGTAAGTATGTTTCATTATGATTTATTTAAGCTCAAAAATAAATTCTTCAATGAAGAGTAACCAAAACAAAAATGATGTCTTTTAACTTTTCCTACTGGGGAATCAAATACCGTTTAACCCATCACATGTTTGTGATTTTCTTGTGGTTTACTTTCTCCTAGACATTTTTACTATCACTCTCCATCAGAACATGACCCTTAGTTTTCTCTTCCATATCCATATTTTCATACGTGGAATCTTATTAGGGTTTAACTCGGGTGACCTTTGTACTTCTCTCTCTTTCTTTTAATGTGATAGTTTTACTGACTCTTGTTCCGATGTGGGACTTTCAATGAAGTTTCCAAGCCCAATTTTGAAATTGCGAGGCCGTAATTCACAAAAGGGGGGAAGGATGTAACATCCCAGGTAAATAAATAATATTACATTCTAATGTTTGTCAATATTTTTGAATAAAATGTTAATATTACTTTAAATGGAATTCCATGCTCGATGGCGTGCCCAATACTCCACCACGAGTTTCTTTCAAATCTTACACTGCACACTAAAAATATAATACTATTATAATAGTTAACGACTAGATGTTGCAACGATGGGAATGAACAGAAATAACTAAAAAATGATTACAAATGTTTGTTAAATATTATTACATTTCTCCAATAAATGTTAGAGGCTTAGAATCCAAATGAATACAATTTTTAGAATAAATACTCTAATATTTTTAAAAGATTGTGTTACTGCCTTTTGAAGGAGATCCTTTTTAAATCTAACTTTTGCAATTTTATAAGCTGTATTTTTCAAAATAAACATATTCTTTATGATTAGGACATTTAAATTTACCTTGGTTAAATTTTTGGTATGTTTCTGACAGTGTTCATTTTTTTAATGAATAGTGAAACAATACTGCATTTTACATCAAAACTGCTTTTTCATATAATTTAAATATATGGTTAGATTATATTTTTAATTTGTTTTAAAGTGTAATTGGAATATATTTTTACCATTTAATCCAATGGTGGTAATCAGAATTCATTTCACTTTTAAATTGGACTTAAACTAGTGTCAATCTTTTAATAGATATTGTTTCTTAAAAACAAGCTATTTGTTTTGACATCAGGAATGAATTATTAAATCAATTAATGCAACTTATATATTTTGAATTTTGTAAAATAGATATCATTTTTGAATTCAGAATATCAAATATAGCTTAGGGTGAATGTTTTGGATTATTCTGAAAAACGTCAATTTTTTGGTGAATAGTGAAACCACTAAGTGGTAGTTAAAGAAACTGATTTTTCGTTTAAATGAAACATTACCACATCGGTGATTTTATTTTAAAAAATCCAACAAACATGGTTGTCATTAGGATGTAAAATTTTGTTCAATTAGATTAAAATAATTTTTTGGTGAATAGTAACTTTTAAGTTTTATTAATCGCGATTAAAGGTAATTTGTGTAATTTAAGGTAATGATAATGTTTTAATAATATGAAATGTCCTTGAAAAATTTAATACACTTATTTGATGAGTAATGGAAGACCAAGACAATCCATGGGTCATATTAGGGACCCCATGGTGTGACTCTGGTTGGAAAATGACATTAATAACTTTTAATTTAAAGTTAAAATTAAAATGTCACAAACATGTATTGTTTTACTAAAACAATTTTTACATGGGGTTATAAAAGACATATTTTTTACTATAAATATTAATTAAAAAGATAAAAATATTTCATACATCATGATATTTTTTTTAATAAATTTTATACATTAAATAAATTAATTAACTTATGACACCATGATGATGCAGTGATTACCTCACAAATGAACAATTTAAATAAAATGAAAAGATAGGGTGAAATCTAAGTCATAAACTTGTCACAAATATATTTTATGGCTGTATTTAGAAACCTTATCACCTTATCCTCTAAATATATTCTTTCGGGACCTTTGAATTCCGAAAATCATTTTATAATAACGTAATAGTTTATAACCTTCCAAGAGTGCCTCTCCTCTTCTCTTATAAAAGGCCCCCAACTCTACCACCTTACCCACACCTTTCAAGCCTTTGTCTCGTCCAACCCCTGATCATATCATCTCTTCACACACCTCTACTCATCATTGATGCCTCACCTTTGGCAGAATGCTCTTCAAAAAACCCTTTTGGTTCAAACCAAGTGGAGTTACTCGATTTAAAGGTAATGTCTTCACTTGTGTTCATTTGTTTTATTTTGCTTCACCAAACCACTAAAATATTCTTATTACTTTATTTTCTAACAAAAAAATTATCTTAAATATAATAGGATGTTGTTATGTTATGTATTCTAGCTACACATTCACACACCTCCGTCTAATGGTTAAAGAACATACTGTTTCTGTGGATGGCGAATTATTGCCTCACGAAAAGATGATTGTTCAATATTCTCTTGAAACCTTTCATGGTGGCTATTATGATGTCACTATATTATATATATGATATATATGGTATTTATGTTTCCCATATGCTTCTGAATATTATATTTAAAACATACATTTATGCTTTTCATGTTGTGAAATTGCGATAATTTCATACGAGGAAGTGTGGACTACCGCCCCCTCGAGTGATGTGACTCATTCATGCAATACCTAGAATGTATAAAGAATGAAATTAATGAAAATATGTGACCTATAAAACAAATATAATATACTGGAATTGTAATATATTTATCTCTCAATTATTTTTAATTCCATTAATATGACATAGAAATGAATGTAGCGTTCATGCGTACGTACAACCTACCGTCTCCATAAACGGTGCATTTCATTTATTTTTATCTCCAAATGTTATGTAATAGTATAAAACGAATATGTATAGGATATATATGATATTTAATTATTTAATACTATTCTGGAGATTATTTACTTATAAATACATGGACAATCATTTTCAAACAAGTTTATTTTAAACATCGACAAAAACGTCTCATATGAACTCACATTATTAACAAATTATTATAACATTATAGTATGTGATATGAAATGAATAATAATATTTATGGGAGGAACTTATGTGACTATAAATTGACCACATTTTATTATTCATGAATATAACGAAATGAACAAGACAAGTCGTACTTGAGGTAAGGGATACTACCTCTCTCTTTATTTTTATGTACTCTTTTTATGTAACTTACATTAAACTCCTCCTTCTTATGTTGGGGGATGTTCTTTTATTGTAATCTTGCTATAAATTTTATGTTAATATGATTAGAGACCATATTTTATCTCATAAATCCATTTTTGGATGTTTTATGTGGCGTTGTTAGCCTACCGAATTTTCATAAGGGGATTTTCATCTCAATTTTTATTCCTGTGAGATTCATGCTACATTGGCCACTATTTCCATTTGTGTGGTGTATGTACTACCAATTATTTTACTATTTGAATAATATAATCTCATTTATGGGTAGTTAAAGCTTTATTGTATGACCCTTTTTTCATGGGGTGTACATTTTGAAAGTTGCCTAAATCGGTAAGGGAACATTTCACACTCCTGTTTTAAAAAGGCATATTTTGTTATGTATTTTAATGTAAATATTTTTATGTTTGGATATTTTCTTATATATCCTTATTTATGTAAATTTTATTCCAAAGTGATGAGATACCACTTTCTCTCTCATCAAATAATTTTCTGAATTTTAAAGTGATGATGTTAGGCTGTCGAATTTTACCAAGGGAACTTTTTAACTCAATTTTGATTTCTTTGGGTTCAACATGTAGTTATTGAATATGTCATCATTTGAAATGTTTGAATGAACTTTTATTGTTTTACAATTAATATACACTTATATTGGGTGTATTTATATTTTTCACACATAATTTTGAGATTGATTTATCCGTAATTTAAGGATACCTTTTTTATAAAGGATTTCATCTCATTTTACATTTCTATTGAGAATTCATTGTTGTTATGAACCAATTCACTCTTATATGGTGTATATACTATCCTTTTGAATACAATATCATGAATCCATTTATTCTCTTGATATTATAAAGTTCTAATTAAATGTTATTCCTCAATTATTGTATTCAAGTGTCTCTAATTTTGGTAAAATCCCTTTAACTAAAATATCACTTTAACTGTTTTAATGATTTGTTCTTATAAATATTTCTCCTTAATATCCTTGTTTTTAAAATGGTTTTAATTATTCATTTATATGGATATTAATGGTTTAAAATTTAAAATTATTCAAGGTGGTATGGGATACATTGATTCAAAAATCTCTTTATTAAATGTTTTAAATGGGTTTGAAAATGGTTTTTTTGAATGGATTCATTATTTTAATATCTTAAAATTTTATATTGTTATTGGAATGTGGGAATGTTATATTTCCTTTATTCATAAGTTATGTTCTATGATTATGTTATTTTTCTTTGGTATTTTTTATGAAAATAGGTGGTTCCGTGATAAACTAAGGGCGGGTGAGCCCGATATAGCTCTTCAATGCATTGAGTAATGTGAAGGAGTTAGACACTAAGGTTTCTCCAAAGATATTTAGGTAATATACTGTTATGGGTATTCCAAACATAACCATGAGGGTTACTCCCTATGTAATATTGTTATGAATGCCTCAAGTAACCTTTACGTCTTATTATTTCTATGAGTTATTCATAAATCTTATGATTTCATGAGGTATGTTAACGTGCTTATGTTTTATGAGTAAAGTATGATTTCATTGATTATTATGTATACATGTACTACTATTTCCTTTCCGAGTTTCTATATCCCTTACTGAGCTTTTTATACTCATCCCAAGTTTTTGAAATGTTTTTCACAGTTCAAGGGAAAGGTACATGATATGATCAAAGTGTCAAGGACATGTCAAGAAAGAATCAATGTTTTATTTTAAATATGTTTCCGTTGATGGGAAAAATGAATACTATCTTTTTTGTAACAACTTTGTTTAAATATGGAATGTAATGCAAGATTTATGATCTAATTCTCTAAAATTCTAAACCTGAAAAGATCCTCAATGTGTATTCATGAAATAACTCAAGATTAAGTATGGTTTAAGGCCGGGGCCTTACACAGATACCAACAAATTTTCTCCTTGTTTGTGATGAGTTTCTAATGAACCCTTTTCTATAGGATTTTTTTCACCTATCTAATTATTATATAGTTATATAAATCTGGTCTTATTTTAAATCATTATTCCATGATATAGGTATGGATGTGAATTAATTCTATTATGTAATGATAATGTAATTTTTTAGTGTAATCATACCATTATCAATATATTAATCTTACTCATGTCAATCAGTTGTCTATTATTATATTTATCCTTAATGATGGTTTGTGGACATCCTTAATATTTTTTTTAATTTCCCCAAGTTGGAAAAAATCGTTTCTGTTTGTTTTTTTAATAAGGATGCATATATCATGTGACTAGTGGGAGAAGATATATATTTGATTAAACCAAAAAATTAATTTATCCAATATGAAATGAAATAACTTTTATTAATTTTATAAAACTATAAACCTAAGGTGTCTTTTTGTATACATGTGATCCAAGTTTTCATTTTATTATTAAATATTTTCAAGAGTAAGGATTTGACCATGTTTATTGTTATGAAATATAGAAATGTAAATACTATATTTAATCATTGGATATTGTGTTGGGGGTTCCAGAATTTTCCACAATGATCTCTGATGACCCCATTCTTTCTTCTCATATAATGATTATGCTCATCTAAGAATTTATTGTCACTAAATTGAATCATTTAAACAGTATTCATGAAATGGACTAGTTATTTTATTATACAACATATATTGTTTTTTATCATTGTTATGTATCCATGAAATCCCATGATTATAAGTCACACCCAAGTGTGAGACAATCTAGACCCCCTCTTAAAATGATGGGTAAGGTGACATTTTTTTGAAGCTGTTGAATAGGTGTAGGAAGTCTCTTGAGTGAAATTCCTCCACTAACTATTAGTATCTTGGATGTGTTTCAATTTAAAATTTTTGGAAAACCACCAGAGAGTGGTGTAGTTTTATATATCAACATGGTGTTGGGTATTTAGATAGTATATTTTACATCATGATTTCTTGTCATAGATGAATTGAAAGAGATAAATATTAAATTTCATATAATGATGTTCAAAGGATCCCTTAAAACTAGCGTGTTTCCTTGTGTACAACCATTTATTTTATCCAAGAATGTTGGTGAGACTATTCAATGGTATGTTGATTAATGAATACTCAATCCGTTTATGATCACGAATAAATAATTATTTCCTCCAAAAAAATTGATCAGATCAAAATGGTGAAGTGGTTTTCCATGATTGGTCTCTAGTGTTGTTATAATTAGATTATGGTCATTGATTCGGATATCTCAAAGGTTTATTTTGGGACAAGGTATGATAAATTTGATATCATGTGATGATTTTCTCATTGAAAAACACTCCATTTATGTTTGTAGTTCCATTGAAAATGATTTTCCATAATTTTCTCACATGTTTGTTCCTGTATTAATGGAAATCATTTCATTTTATCAAAAAACTATATAGGGTTATGTGCATCATTAGAGATAATATATGTACAAATTATGGAATCCCTATCAATGTTTTAAGATATTATTAAACCAATTTTGTTTTTTGGAGGTGATGATCATGGTAATATAGTATCTAAATAAGGTGTCTCACTTTATCCTGGATAAATTGAATGTTTTTATATTGTGGGAGAAACTAAAAATCTTCATTGGGGTTCACATCTTAATAGAATTCATTGGGAATTATCACCAGCTCTTGAATGATTACTCCAACAGGGTTTCTCAATTGACTTCATTAAATTGAATGAGAATGGGGACAAATTTTAATTTTAAATTTGAGACTACAGTCATTGGGTTGATACACTCTTTGAAATCTATTTACTGATGAATATTTTAGAGGATGGATAGGGTTATGTGGTATTTTTTGAAGATTCATGTTTGAGTATGGGTTTGGTTATCTTTTACGATGATCACATGTCAACTTTTTTTTCTCTTCGACCAAATGAGATTAAATATCCCTCTCTTGATCACAACCTGAAAGATGTGATTCACACTCTAAATAGTTGGAGGGACGACCTATTGGAAAAAATGTGTAACATTTTCCCTGGATTTAAGTTATTTAAATATATCTTCTTCTAAAAATATAGAATATCTCATAGTTTATATCACTACTACAAAACTGGCCTTTAAAAAACTATTATTTTTTTCTGCTAGAAGAAAACATAGATAAATGGCTTGTTTATCAGCACTGATGAAATAACTGATACAAATAAACTTTTATTAGCTCATTTATTTTAGTGCTGGTAAATAGTATCCTTTATTATCAATTATGTATTATAATTGATAGAGGGTACACTTATTAATAACTTTATACTAATTGTTGATAAAAATTTCTTCCATAAACGCATTTTTAATGCTATTAAAATGAAACAATTATATTAATAAATAATAAAAAATTATTTTTATTAGAAAATTCATTAATTAAATTGTTAATAAAAATTAATTGATTGATTATACCTGATAAAATATGAAATATTTTATCAATTAGATAATTTCAGAAATTAATGTTCTTAAATTGTTTATTATATATATATATATATATATTAATGTATATTAATATGATTTATATATTAATAAAAATTTATCTCTATTATATGAAATAGTCAAATATTTATTAATTAATGGTATATAATTAAAAATTAATCTGAATTAGTAATTTATATTAATTGCATAGTACCTCACATATAATTAATTTCCATTTGATTTTTCCAATTTATTAAAGATCTCATCTGTGATATATTGATTTCAAATAAATGTAATTAATTTATTTTTATATACAATATGCGCACACATAGAACATGTCCATTTTTCAATATTGTTAATGTGTACTTATATTCTAAATTTATTCAATTTCAATCATTTTTAACATATATGCATAGGCTCAAAATTAGATGTAAATTAATAATTCAAAAAATATATTTTTTAGAAAGGTATTTATAAATAAATACTTTTATAAATGTACATTCACTTTAATTATACAATTAAATATTTACAATTATAAATAAATTAACTAATTTTTAATTGTATTTATATAATTATAAATAATGAAGTATGTATATTTGAATAATTAATAAATAATTAATAACATTACATAAATAATTAATATATTTAAAATATTTATATTAATATAAATTTTTTAAATATATACTTACAATTATATATATATAATGATATAAATAATATTTTTTAAAAATAGTTCTATAATGATAGTTAATTAATTAAATAATTATAATAAATATATATACAAAAGAATATATTTACTATATTGATATATATGTATATATATTATGTATTTATAATTTTTTATAATTTTTTATTTATTTTTATATTTATAAATCCACTAACTATGCTTCCATAATAAACGATGATAAAAGAATATTTATCCGCACTTTTTCCATGCTGATGAAAATAATGATTTATTACTGAAAAATAAAGCACGGATAAAATGAACAGTTATCAGCACTCTAATTTTAGTGCTGATAAATATTGGTTTTAACAAATCTTTTTTAGTGCTAGTAAATTGTCCTTTTTTCAGCTCTTATTTTATTAGTTTTTTTACAAGGGAAAATTATCAGCACATATTTATATGTTCGTATAAAATTGCCCCTATCTATTTTAAAAACCCTATCCATTTGAGAACTCATCACGTTTTTGAGATTTCCGATGAAGGTACACACTACTAGGGCTCCTCCAAGATGAATTGATGGTCGAATCACACCACTCGACTACCTCGAAACATCTCATCCAACATTCTAAGATGGTCTAAAATTTTCTCAAACCTAGCGAGGCAGGCCTTATAATTTTATTTGTGTATTTTTTTTGTTTCATTTTTGATTTCTTATTCAACGATTTGTTTATGATCAATTTTTTATAATCTGTTGTTTATAATTTTTTTTGTGATCTGTTATTTGTGGAATGAATTGTGGTCCATTTATTATATTTACTACCAATGTCTAATTGTTTTTTATATCAACTCATCAATTGTATCTTGATGAAAAATAAGACACTATTGTTTGTTGTTATGATGTCCCTTATTGCAGTCATTCACATGAAATTTTTGATAAATTAAGACATCACATTAACTACATAAAATTATTGTGATCCTAACAACAAATCAAATTATGGGTTAAATATATCTATCCATATCATGGGGGCCACTATTTGTTTAATTCATTGGAATTTTTCAAATGACACTGCTCATTTTTTTATTAGGGTGGAGGATAAATAATGGGTACTTTTACTGTGTTCTCCCATGTATGTTCTTCAATGTACATTTGGAAGATGGTAAGGATCATGCTTTTCATCATCCATTTTTCAGCATGATGGATTGTTCTCCTCTTTGGATTCTTCTTTCACTTTTGATCATCTCATGATTTTTCTTTAATTCCATTGGTGTTGAAAGTAAATTTCACCTCATTCATCCTCCTTGAAATATTTTTTAATATTTTTGGGGGTGGGTGTTATGTAAAAAATTCATTCTCAATCTATCCAAAATAATTCACTATTTTC
The DNA here is from genome assembly GCA_963277665.1 of Viscum album. Lineage (NCBI taxonomy): Eukaryota > Viridiplantae > Streptophyta > Magnoliopsida > Santalales > Viscaceae > Viscum > Viscum album. The sequence goes on from OY728129.1 coordinate 535,457,679, forward strand.
AATCACAATGTATAACTTCATAGTATGTATTCCTAATAATTTTTATCATTTGATGAAATTTTCATCTTTTTGACCTCTTCTTGAAACATATTTCAGCCTAGTGATATTATCTAACCATCGCATTAAATATATTTATCAATGTAATAAACTATAAATCATGTTTTAGTTGGTTACCTACTTTTATTCTTGCTAAATATCACTTGAGTCATCAACTAGAGACACAATTAACATTAAAATAATTATTTGAATAATATCCATGCATTCATTACTATAATTTGAAAAAATATTTTTTAAATATTACTCTAAATTAACAATATTTATTATATTTCAATGAATTAAGTGAAAACTATAAAAATACCTCGACAATCTAGAATAAGATCATAGGTATTTTTACCTTCGTATATAGCTCCTTTGGCTATCAATAATTTTTATAACTTCCATTTTGAGTGTATTTAAAACAGATCCTATATTCTAACTATTACTGAGAACCTAAAAACCACTTATTATTAACCCAATAAGATGGATATGAAGCGAAAATGATGAATAAAAAATAATTCAAAAAATGAATTTGATGATTGGGTTAATGATTTCATAATGTTTGCAAAAGAGAAAGCAGATTACACTTCTAAAATACTTTGTTTGTGTTTATATGGTTGTTATTGAAGGAAAATTAGTCCAAAAGAGTTGGAAGAATATTTGATACGTTATGGAATAGATCAGAGATATAAATATTGGACTAAACTTGGGGAAAAATAAATGTGGGCACTAATTGGGATGATACAACAGTATCTGAATAATTTGATATGAATACGCTTTTAAAAGATGATAGAGATTGAATGTAAGAAATGAAAATTGAAATTTAAAATGACCTTAGAAATTTTAAAAAGATTTTTGAGAATTTAAATAGATTTTCCAAGAAACCATTTAGTACCATTTTTACTACATACAAAACAATCTCACTTGTATTGATGTTATATAATGTGAAAGATGGAAATAGATGCAGTGTCCCCACCTTAATAGAATTACAAGGCCTTTTGAAATATATGCTACCTTAATAAAATAAAATATTGTGCGAAAAATATGATCCAAAATGAATGTTATGTTCAATGGGAATGATCTCAAAAAAATCATGCTTATCGAAATGATTTCGTATTATTTCACAAGGACCGCGAATCACTCATGAAATTCCCTATGTTTGGAATAGATCGATAGAAAAAAATGAATTGTGTCTATAGAAATTGGTATGGTACATTCATACCATTTTGTGGTTAAAAATACTATATGTGTATTATGAAACTGCAATACAATTAACATGGAATACATATACATGAATTAAAGATGGGAAGCTATGTCATTCTGTAGATTCTCCTTAATAGAAGAAAATTGATTACGAGTTTCCTGAATTTTTAAATGAGTCAAGAAACATTAATCTTGGGTTATTTATAGATGGAAAAAATACTTTTGGTATACATAGTAATCATATTACATTGACATCCATGTTGCTTAATTATCACTACTTGATATTTATGATTTATATAGGCACGGTTTAAAAAAACATGGCTAAATCCTATTATATCAACACAATTTTTAAAAAATAGTGGCTTTAGCCATGGAAATTCAACCTCCCTCACAGCTTTCCTCTCTTGTTCACTGACTCGCCCTCGAATCCCTCTCTTCTCCCTTGGGGGCTCTTCCTCGTGAACACTTCTTCGTGAACTCTTCCTTGATGTTTTCGTATAAATGTTGTCAGACCTTCATTCGACCTTCGTCCATGCCCGATGCTACCACCCAACCTCAAGACAATTATCCTCTGATGATGAAGCCACAAAACCTTGAGACAATCTTCTGATGATGACACAACCACCCAACCTCAGGATGATCCTCCTCTGACAACGCGACCACCCAACCTCCTCATTATCCTCTTCTTCCAATGTGGCTACTGATCCACCTCTACTATCGAGCCACCCTCATCCTTGACTCACTAATGTGTAATGTTTTATTAGTATTCACACATTATAGGTGCCCCTCTAATTATCACTGGTGGGCATTCCATGACTCATATCTTGGGAGTGGCCTACAGTAGGGTGTGTTAGGGTTTGTTTTCTATTTCCTCATATAATTATTCCATTTATGTTGTTTTAGTTTCAATTACCTCTGATTTTCTCCAAAACACTGTAGCATACATATAAAATAGGATTGTTCTAATTACTCACATTCCCTGTGAGTTTTTCCATGTAGAAGGGTTTCATTGACTTTATATCCACAACCTCTTCAATTTTTATTGGATAATATTCATTTTTTTCAATTTATTGTCTTTATAATTGTCACATTTGTCTTCAATAGAGTTTATTTTTTTCACTTATTGCTTCAGCTATGATTTTGTTTGATTTTTTTTCTGATTTTCATTGGGTTTTATTGCCTTATAGAGTTATGATATTAAAATTATAGAAATCAGAAGTTATAATGATATGACATTAAGATGAATGAACGATCTAATATAATATCTTTTAAAATGGCGACTTAGATTAATATTTATTTCCATATCCATATCAGAATATTGAATACTCCTTGAAACCTTGGTTGTTTATTGGTTGTTCATTTCTTGTTATAATTATATTCTATTCATAGTGTCACATCTATTACTATTATATTTTTAAGAGAAAAATTCAATATATAAATCCTAAGAAAATACACAATTGAGAGACCAATGGGGGTTTAGATGGTTCTTTATTCACCTTTCTCAACAGTAATTATCTAATATGATAGGTCATTTTTTTAATTATAGACTCATTTAAATGTGAGTTAATACTTTTTACCTTAGCCAAACTTTTAGTAGTGGTCCATGTATGAAAAATTCTGAGATTTCTAAGAGAAATTCTCTATCAATTCCATGGACCTAGTTAAATATTTTCCCATGATAGCTCCACCTTATGATGAATACAATAGGTTCTTATCACTATTTAGAAGGCCTAGCTATAATATTTTTATGAAATTATGATCATATATGTTGTTTTTATGTGGATGAGAAGCAGTAAACTTCTAGAACATGCCCAAATACCCTAAATAGCATCTCCGTTAGCATTAATTAATCCATAATCTGATTTTTTGACTACGTTCTACATGAATCAAAGAATAAATTTTAAAGAATGGGTCTCTTGGGATCATACGAGCTTGTGACCTCGCCAAGCTATATGTTTTTCAACCATTCCTTTGTTTAGACCTCTATAGATAATGGTAATTCCTTCCATTTTATTTGATGTTATGAAATTTATCTCATATTGACGGTAATTCACATGGTGCCAAATTACATCAAGTTCTTGATGGAGTCTTCACTTATAAATCAAGGAAAAATCAGAAACATTTGGACTAGACCATGATTTAACTCAAGCTCACCTTGATTATTTGGAAACACCAATCAAGTATTCTAAAAGTTACAATTTTGTGCACATAAATCTATAATTGGTCGATTTAATTGTCCTTGGTTTTCTTCCATATTATCACTATTTAGAAATAATTTAGAAGTATATAAGGATAAAGAATTTTTAATTAAATAGTAAAAAACTCTATCAAACTTATAAATGATTGTTATATTTATAACTCAAAATAAGAGAGTTCTATCAACTTATGGATCAAAACCAAAGAGGTGATTTTATTTATATTTGATGAGGTGATGGAATAATTTTAAACAAAGAATAACAGAATAGAAAATCATGATGGGTGGGGGCAGAAGGATGTATGGGGGAAGTGTGGGTTGGGGGTTGCAGTGAGGGTGTTGGGGAAGGGGGTTGCAGTGGGGGTGGGGAGGTGCAAGGGGATGTGTGGGTGCGGGGTGCAGTGGGGGAAGGGGTGTAGTGGGGGGCTGGGTTGTGTCTGGGGGAGTGGGGGTGAAATCATATTATTATAAATTATATATATATATATTAAGGAACACATTTTACTATTCATTTATTATCTTTATTAAAAAAATGTATATTTTGTTATGAAATACATTTTACTTGTTTGGTTTTGGATTCTAACGATTGTGTAATCTAGACAGACAATGCATGGTTTTGTGAATTTCTTGGCTTGATTAAAAATTTAGTTTGGGTAACTTCGTATAATTTTAATTTTCATTGGTTTAATTTAAGTTGGTTTATCTCGATTCTAGTAGTTTAAGTTTAATTCCATTTTATTTGGTTTAGTAAAAATCTAATTTCTATAGTTTAGGAATAAAACATTTGATTCTTTATTTAGAGAATCAATTAGTTTGTATTAAATTGATTTAGTTAAATCCCTCAATATTTTATTAGGTTTTATTTAAACTAGGTCAATTTTCTCATTTGTAGTAGTATTGGTAATATGTTCTATTTGATTTGGATCAGGTCACTTTTATTTGTTTTTCTTTAAGTCCATATCTTTTGGTTCTTATTTTAGTGAATAAATTTGGTTTGATTAATTTTATTAAGATAGAGTATTTGGATCAGCATGCTTTTTATTGTTGGCTGATGCTATCATTAGTGAAGTTCATTTTGTGTGTTATAATCATGTGGAATTTGATGATGGTTTGTCTATTTTTGGATCATGATTTTCATGATTCAATGATGAAAAAATAATTTCAGGTGAAATTGGGTCAGGATCAGTGGTGTTCAGTATAATTGGTATGGAATTTTTGATACAGTGATGAATATTGGAAACAGTGAGTTGACTGATATAAATGGAGCTAGAATAATGGTGATAGTGACTAATGACATAGAGATTTAGGTATCAAATGATTTCAGATCTCAAATAGATCTAGAGATGTGTCTTATCTTCTCCTAAATCATATGGTGTGTGGCTGAACTACTTGCTAAGATCAATTTTAGAATTTGAATTTTGTTTCCTGGCTGTCGTTTATTTGTGGATATTTTGGTAATCAGTTGTGTTAGTTCACACATAACCCAAAAAAGTTTTTTTCTAAAAATTACAATTCAAATAGCAGTTGGAGATACCATTCAATGAAATTAAATATTTTTTTATAGTTTAGGTTAGTTTGGTTAGGGACCCATTAGTTATTTTATATATGTACTATTCATACCAATTCGGTGGGGACAATAGTATGGGTATAGGGGGTGAGGGAGGGGGAAGGGGATAGGGTGGGGTTTTTTAAAAGATTTTGAATATATATTCCATCCAAATACTCCTACTTTCATCAGTTCTTGATGCATGTTTGGTACATTAGTACCATCCTGGGCATATAATGAATATATCACAGAAGAGTTCCAAATAGCATTAAGTGTTGTTTGTTATTTGTAATCTTCCAGAAACAAAATCATATCCAATACCATCCCACATATCCGAAAATAAGGAAACAACATCTCATTATAGTTGAGATTTTTCAACTTGAAACCACAACAAAAGTTTATGATTGCGTTCAACTCCCAAAAGAATAGAAATAGCTCCTAGGGACTTTTCGAGACCTGATTATTTCTAATCTAGTTCTGTTATTTTTTTCTAGATGTTTTCCTCATGTATATCCTCTTAATGTATTTATCTTTTCTATTTGAACTGGATACTTTATTTTTAAACATATATGAGTTATCAAATCTTATCCCATCTATTGACTCCCTCCCGTAGAGCTGTAAATAAACACACACACAAAATATGAGTGAGTTTACAATTTTAATTAGTAGTACCCCTCCCCCCCAAAAAACATATCGTGTAAATATAGAAGAAGTAGGGATAGGGGGAGGGGTTGGTGCAGTAGGGGGAGGGGGGGTTGTGATGGGAATGGGGAGGGGGAGTGGCTACTGCAGTGGGGGGGGGTGAGGGGAGGGGATGGTGTAGTAGGGGGAGGGGAGTGTCTGGTGTTGTATGGGGAGGGGGAGGAGGTGGTGTGCAGGGCAGGCGGAGGCCAGTGGAGGAGGGGTGTGTTGGGGATGTGTTGTGGTGTGCAGAGGGTTTCTGTTGGGTGTGTGAAGGGTACAGTGGTAAAGGCTATGTTGGAGAGTGTGCAGGGGGGAAGAAAGTGTGTGCAGGGGGTGGGGGAAGAAGTGTGCAATGGAGGGCAGAGGGGTTTTGCTGGGGTTGTATTGTGGTGTGTAGGGGGTGTGTGCTGGTTTTGTGCAGGGGGTGTGTAGGGTACATGGGTAGGGGCATTGTGGGAGAGTGTGAAGGTTGTGTGCAAGGTGCAGGGTTGGAGGCAGTGTGTGTAGGGGGAGGAAGTGTTCATTATAGGAGGGGGGTGTATGCTGGGGTTGTGTCATGGTGTGCGTGGGTTTGTGTCGGGTGTGTGCAGGAGGTGTGCAGGGTACAGGCGCATGGGCTATGTGGGAGTGTGTACAGGGGGTGGAGGGAGTGTGTGCAATGGGTAGGAAGTGTGCAGTGGAGGGGTATGGTTGTGTAGGGGTTGTGTTGGGTGTGAGTTCTATGTGTTGGGGGAAAATCTGGGTTCACCATGCCTTGTTTTTGAAAAATGTGTTTCTAAAAAAGTGTTTTTTCTTATGTAATACAGTGTCTTTTAACGATAAAGTGAGATATTGTAACGTCAATGTTTTCGTTGTGTTTCTCATTAATGAATGAGTGTTTTTAAAAATTTACTCTTTATTATTGATCAAGTTATTTATTATTCCTACGTATAAATCGATCAGAATATTAATTTTTCATTGTTGTTTATGGATTCATATATCATCTATCATGAATAGTTGACACAATGATCATATATATATATATATAATAAGTCGTCCAATATCATTTCTTTTCTTTCTATTTCCTTATTGGTGGTTTCTAATGATGAGGATAGTTCTATCAACTACCATAGTAGATAATGAGTTAATCATCGGATTTGGGTATGTTTTATTCATTTTTTATTCATTGGTCCAATATAAAATAGGGATTTTGGGATTTTTGGGTTTCTTATATTTTTATAGTGTGTTTTGGATCTCGTTGAGGACTGTAACCACACTTGCATGAACTCCCATGACCTTAATTTGAACACTAAGTCTCACCCACCATGCTATGTATTCTTTGACATATACCAAGATGAAACCCTACATAGCCTTCTAATTATCCCTTATATGCACTTATAAATTTCATTCACATATCTATAAATGACCAAACCCATTCCTGGGTGTTTTTAGTTGTTAAGATTGGTTACGGTTAATGGATGAATGCCAAGGATGGGTTTTTAATCAAAAGAACCTCTGTATGGGCGTATAGGGGGTGCATGGGGGTGTTCAAGTGGGTTTTCTAGGGGGTGAAAGGCCATGCAGACATGTACAAAGGGGTTAGGGCATCCTTTATATATGAAAATGTGCATATGCCTAAAGGATGATGGATTAGCTTAGAGTTGGGGATGATTAAAAGTGCGAATTTTTTAGTGTGGCTTGACTCCTTAGAGGTAGAGTCCCTCTCCTTGCCTTTTTAATTTAGGAATTTGAATTGCATTTAGCTGCCTTCTTAATTCATCTTGTTTATATTAAGTTTCAATTATTGATCCAGTGTTAGTTAAAATAATTCCGTCGTTTGATAAACAAGTCATGGTTTTTTAATAAAACCCTCCGAGAAGAGGTACGATGTCTGCAAAATCTCACAGAGGTATTTTATGCTTTTATAGTTTTCTTGACATTATTCCATTGATATTTTTCTTGCTCAAATAATATATGATCAACTATAGATAATCTACTACCTCAGTAGAACACTGCTTGGGAAATAATTATTTCTTCTGCTTATGACTTGTCCTCACTGAATACTCAAATCTCGGATAGAAAAAAAATCTTCGGAAACACAAATAGTAATAGTGTCCCAGCTTTAGTCTCAAACCACTTCAACCAAATCATGAAAAATATTTTTCATGTATGTTTCTATTTCAACTTCATGCATGTATAAAAATACATTTCATGATCTTCTCAATGTAAAATGTCCAACAATACAAAATTATAAACATCACACATTCATGTATTCATAATTTTATACGTATATATGTTTTTATAGAAAAACACTAAAATCCACTTAATTAATTAGTTGTTATGATTAAACAAAAATTATTTCATGATATCATGTGAACATGCATGAATTCGGGTATATATTATCACATGGACTCTCAGCCACACACTATCAACTTTGGACACTCACTATTCTCATGCACTATCTACATTCTTGTGTATTTACATTATGAAATACTAAACACTTGCACAAAATTTGTACAAACTCAAATGGATGAGAATTGTATTGTTTTATTATTATCAAATATTTACTGCACATACACACACTTACAAAATTCTCTACATAGATATCAATCATATAAAGATATATTTCATCCCTCCTTCACACTCAGATGAATGTTAACTTCCCCTCAGACTTGTTCACATTATTCCTTCATGCACAATATACACTCTTTACTATCATGACCTTTGTTCAACTATGATCATGCATGAATTATCTATTATCTTCAAAAAATCTATGAGATGCAACATGTGATATCCTGAGTTCTTCATGGTAACCAATTTCTTCATGAATATAATGATTGCGCAAAGAACATATTATTTTCTTCATGGGAAATCTCTTCTACATCACACACAATACTGTATGTGAAAATTTTCTATTCATGAACTAAAGTGATTCTTGATGGATCTATTTCACTAGAAACCAGATCCTCTCAAACTAGATAAAATATCATGAGTTTAGGACTCAATATTTATAGTCAATGAACCATCGACTCAAGACATGAAAACATCCTAAAGGTAGAATATAATGAAGTGAGGTCTATTGGATGGCTGAGAGGATCAAATCAGATGTCACTCCTTATTTATTTATTTTTTAAAGAGGATGAACAGTGCACATTGGAATCCCATATAAAAACGAAAGGAGTTTTCCTGGTACCTTATAATATAATACACATTTATAGAATTTTATAAATCAATTACTGGATATAAACTACTCCCACTAGCACTTCCCCATGCCAGTGTCCACCTCAACCATCATGTCACCTCGCACAGTGACTCATCATCCCTCATGTGCCTCTCATTGGTGCTCCTAATGCACACTTTTCTACTTAATGGATATGATGAGTGGTATAAACTACCCACCATAGTATTGGTGTGGGTCCATCATGGGTGATATTATGGTTGGATATTTTTTATATAAGCACCGTTAAAAATGATAATAAAAATTCCATATTTCCAACAAACTGAAACAAAATGAAAACCACTTCATGAAAAGAAATTAATTTTCATGAAATATTCAAAAAATGATGTAAAAAATGATCCAATTCAATTCAACCAATGAAACATGTCTTATTGAACTGAAGATCTGTATATGAAAATTTTTTTATCTATCGTACAGTAGATCAGATGGAGACCGATTTTTTCCCTATACTTGATGCATTTATTCTATTTTTTTATAAGACTACACTATTCTTGTATATTGAGTTATATTCTTTGTGAATTTTATATGATGTTTTGTTTTACCATAATTTTATGGGATGAGCACTATAATTTTCTACCTAGTGTTTTAGGTACTTGTGAGCTGATTCAAGACTTCTTTGATAGTTTTTCTTATTGAGTGACTCATGTAAGTACAATTATGTGTTTTCTATATTTGGAGTTGTTTAATTCTTTGTATGTAAGTAGTTTTAGTGTATTATTTTATTTGTACAGTGAGTACCAAGTTTATATTCTGTGTTATAAATAGAGTTATTCATTATCATTTTGTAAAAAAATTTATATAACTCTTTCTCATTTTGTAACATTGTTTTTAAACACATAATATATATTTAGTGTTTGTGAAATTTCACTAATGGTTAGTTGATCCACTGAACAGATATAAGCTAATGGTTTGGGATGTCAGTAGGGAGAGGCTGGTAGGAGCAGGGTGGTGGGGGATTGGCAGGGGCTGGTGGGAGGGGAAATTTGTATTGTGGGGGACTTGAAAGGGTGAGGGAGACTGGCAGGGGTAGGGGTGAAAGGTGGGACTAGAGGGGGTGAAAGGGGGGATTGGTAGGGGTACGGGGGAAATGGCAGGGTGGGGGGGGGGGTATGACTGGAAGAGGGAGGGGGAACTGGAAGAGGGTGGGGAAACTGGTACGGAGGTGGGGACTGGTATGGTTTGGACCATGTGGGGTGGGGGGACTTTTAGGGGGATCCAACAGGCGGGGGAGGGTGTGCTGGTTTTTTGGCAAAGAGAAGAGGTAGGGTGCAAGGGGGCATTCTGGGGGGAGGGGGAATGGGGTGGTGCATGAGGCAGGGGGAGGGGTACATGGTGGAGGGGCCAGGATTAGTGGGATGTCAAGGTGGGGGTGCAAGGGGCAGGGGTAGGGGGATGTTCAAAGGTGTGGGAGGGGCAAGGGGGAGGACAAGGTGGGGTGGGGGGACTTGTAGGGGGACTACTATGTGGGGGGAGGGGTGATGGTTTCTTTTACAAGGGGAAGTGGTAGGGTGCATGGGGGTGTGGTGAGGGGAGGGGTTGGGGGAATGGGGTGATCTTGAGGGGGAGGGAATGAAAAGGGAAGGGGGAGAGGGGTTTTCAATGGGGTGGGGGAAAGGGGTTGTTTAAGTTGGATGTTCAGGGGGTGGGCTACTTAAGGGTGGGGGGAATGGGGGTGCATGGGCTGTGTTCATGGCGGTGAAAGGTGGCTATCTAGTGGGTGAAAGGGGCTGTACAGGGGGGCATGGGGGTGTAGGGGGTGTATTAAAGGGGGTGTCATGTGGGTGCTAGGGGGTTATCCTGGTGGTGTAAGGGGGATGTCTAGGGGGCATGGGGGTGTAGGGGGATGTTCAAGGGGGTGCTAGGGGCTATCTAAAGGGTGCAAGGGGTTGTCCAGGGGTTCATGAGGGATGTCCAGGGGTAGGGGTGGGGAAAATGGAAATGGGGTGGGGAACTAGGGAGGCATGGGGTGCAAGAGGGATGTCCAAGGTTTCAAAGGGCTGTCTCAGTGGTTCATAGAGGCTGTCTAGGGGTAGGGGGATGTTCAACTAGTAGTGGGGGTGGGGAACTAGGGGGAAGGGGGTGCAAGGGGGCTGAATGGGGCATGGGGACTATCATGGGGTGGAAAACTAGAATTAGGGTGGGGAACTAGTGGGGGGAACTGATTTTTTATAAAATTGTAATGATATAGCCCCAGATTTAACAGTGGAAGTAGTCCCCCTAATTCTATGGTTTAACCATGGAACTTGGCTCCTACCGCCATGGTTAAAACCCTAGAATTAGGCCCCTACTTCTAGAGTTAAAACTATGGCATTAGTCCCCTTACTACAATGGTTAAATAGTGGCAATAGTCCCATACTGCAACAGTTAAAACGGTGGAACTAGCCCCCTTTTTCCATGGTTAAAATAGTGGCAGTTGGTAAGACCGACTGCCACAGTGATAGGGTTCATGGTTTTCCAAAACAAATGCCATATTCAATTTCCATGGTGTTCGGGCATACCTCCACTATTTCAGACTATAGTCGTATGTAAATTTTCTATTTGTTTATAACATGATTATATGGTTATACAATATGTGAATATACATTATGTTGTCTATGCTTATATTTGTACCAAATCCACTAGTAATGATATTGATGTGTATTTTGATCCATTGATCAGAGATCTGAAATTCATGTGGGATATAGTTGTTATAATGTATTACTCTCATTGAATTAAATAATTCAAATTGAGGGCCTTGTTGTATGGAATGATAAATGACTTCCCCACTTATTTAATTTTTTCAGGATATAGCATTAAAGGAATTTTGGGGTGTCCTATATGTGAAAATTTGAAATAAAATGTTTTGTTGAAATATTCCTCGTAGACTTTGTTTTTAGAACATAAGGTTTATTTAACTCGACGACCTAAATACATACCCTAGATGAGTTCATTTTATGGGAATATTGAACAAGGTACAACACCATCTGTAGAAAAAGGTTAATATATATATAAAAGTGAAAATATTGACTTTTTGTTTCTGTAAACCATTATAAAAAATCCATGGAAAATCATGTTGTAATAAGGGATCAATTTTAATTGAATTTTCATATTGGAAATTTTTTTATGTCAAACCTTTTTTTGATGTCATTTAGGTAGACAAAAATTTATTTTATAGTGTTATTTTCATGTTACTAAAAGTTCCTTGAAAAATAAAAGACGGAATCCGGGCTAGATAGGACTTGATTAAAATGGGTATAAGAGAAGAGTTATCCCCAGTGAAGGGTAAAAGGTGTAAGTTTCTTCCCTGAACAACTTACACTCTATCCAGATAAGAAAATTACAATTTTTCATTTTCTGTATGAGTGTAAATGTTCCATAGGGGTATTCATCAAATATCAAGAATGTCGTTTCCATGACTAATTTGATGTTATACTAACTAAAGTCACACAACTTCAATGTTTTGATGTAAGTTTTAATTCTTGTTGTCTTCCATTGCAGTCAACCTCAAAATGTATTAAATATATTTACCAAACTCTGCTTCTTTGTCAAATCCATATAGTGTAAATATATAGACCTGAATATATTTCTCATCATGAACGAGGAGATTTCAATAAAATTATATGAATGAGAATGGTTCTTCCCACCATCATTCATTTATATAATTGTCCACCTGATGGTTTAATTAGTCATAATGGTTAAACTATGTGGTGTTTTCCACTATAGATTGATTTACCACATTGAATGATATAAGAATATTATGAAAGGGTTTTTCAAGAATCAATGTAGTCCAGAAGGATGTACTTCAGAATGATATATTGTTGATGAATCTATTGAATTTTTTAATGATTTCCTATGAAATGATGAATGAATCAGTCTCCCAATGTCTCATCATATAGAACACCATATGATGAAGGGATATCTAGAGGATATGTTGTTATAATTAAATTTAATGTGTTGGAGAAAGAACATATCTACATATTACATAATAGTGAATATGTTGATCTATACATTGAATCACACAATGAAATTCTTAAATATTTATATCCCTCATGGGTTGAAATATGGATATCAGATACAAATAATAATAAATTTACAGGTTGTTTATAATATCAGATTTATACTGATTTATCTAAAAATATGAATTAAATTTATATATGACTTCAATGTCTAGCCGTAGTACTGAATGAAAATGATTTATCTTACACTGGGTTTGTAATCAATGGTTATATGTTCTATATAAAAAACAAAATGAGGTTAGTATTATGAAAAACCAAGGTTTTATCCTTATGGCTGAAGTGACTCACATATCTAGTTCAAAGGATATAAATGCAATTTATTAAAATATGTCATATTTTGGAATTATTGAATAGATATATGAGTGTGATTCTCATTTAAAGTTCCAATTTTCTTTAGAAAATGGTTTGATAATATCATTCGAGTAAAGGTTGATGTAATAAAATTTGTGAAGGTGTATAAAGGGATAATTATGATCCATTCATAATGGAATCATATGTAGTACAATAATTTTATGTTTTTGACCCAATAATTATCAATCGATCTAATTCCATTCTGGTGAATGAAATAAATGTTGAGTAAGATGAAAATTCAATAAAGGATGACCCTTTTATTAGTAGATGACAATCAGTTCATGCTAGTCACAGTGTAAACAATGTCTTGTACGTTAGAGGAAACCACATATAAGGGATTTGGATTCTCTAAAGGGGAACCAAATCCTGAAAACATTTATAAAAAGAAATAATGTTCAATGAGAATGTATGTTTTTTATATATTATGTTCTTCATTGTACTATTATATGTTCTCTACTTCATTTATATAATCTGAAGTAAATGTTTCACTAATGAAGTAGAAATTTTTTTGTGCACATGATGTTGTCAGTGATCCCTCAGAAGAAGAAACAATAATGAAGGAATGACATTCGAATGTTGTAAAGGTAATCTTACAAAATACATTGGATATTTTACCTAAAAATTATATAATGTAACTTCTGTTTCATTTTTATTATTCATTGCAATGCTCATTTATATTAATACTAATAGAAGAATAGTTTTATCATATATGTGTGTTCTATTTCTCAAGAAGTGGGTGGTTTGTCAGGAAAAATCATGAGTTAAGTCAGGATTAAAAGACAAAGGAACATTGATGTTTTTGAGTGAACGTAATAATTTGTATTTATGTAATTGTACAAACCAATGTATGAAATGTCTATAATATAGTATTTTTGTAGTATTTGTTTTGTAAATATAATTTCAATTAAATTCAGTATTGGGACTTATTTTTTAGATATTATATGTGTTTTTGGTGCTGTGGTGCGTGGTTAAAGAACACTATAGTAGGTCCCTTTATCAAATATTTTACATGTTCTGTTATCATTACTTTTAAAATAACTGATAAAACAGAAATTTATTAGCACTTATATATGCACTGATAAAAGACATTTATCAGTGATTTTATAAGCACCGGTAATGATATCCTTTAGTGGAGCTAAATTAAATGAATAATAATTAAGATCTTTATATGTGAATTTAAAAGTAATGATAAATAGTCCTTTTTCAGCACTGATAATAGTATGGGGATTTTAACATTACTGAAGTTATTAGCACTTTTTTGGAACTAATAATGGAGATCTCTAGCACTGTTAAAGGCACATTTTGTATTAGAATATTGGTGGAGTACTTGAAATCCTTTGAATATTACATTACCTACAACCCTATAAAGGGGAACATTTTTACTGATTCTCTTATCCAAAAGGTCCCATATTGAGATGTAAAGGAATTATCTAAGGAGTAGAATCTCATGGCACTCTTTACTCTCATGTGTCTTAGAGTCATATAGGATGAGACTGGTTCTTACATATTAAGTGTTCAATTTATCTCCTATATTAATTTGATAATCCTTTATGATAATAATCTTGAAGATGAGTTCTAGTGTATAAAAAATTCTTAATATTATTGGGAGACAATCACTGAACAATATGTATATTGTGTGGGAAAAATTTATTATGAAACATTATGTTATACCATTTCCTTTAAAGAATGATATATTATGGGATTGTCTTCATTCCGAGGGGGTAGTACACCCATGCATGAATATTTTTTTAATGATATTGGGAATCATTTATATTGTCTTATAATGAAATATAAAATAAATTATTTTGTTTCCCACTATAATTAATATAAATATAATGATGAAATGTATCATTATCCTTCATGTATACATCAACCCCTCCCCTAAAATACTTTAAAATGGTAAAGTATTTCAATGGATTTAGATTTAGGTATTCTATGAAATCTTTTAAGGAAGAATGTAATTTCAGGGTGGTTTTATAATTGATTAAATCAGATAACATTATTCAAATTCATTATACCACCATAGATTAGGATATATAAAATTTTTATGTTTAATATATTTTCTAAATTCAATTTATTTTATATACCAGTTTTTTATAGGGATCCAATATTAAAATATTAGTTCCTAAGAAGACTTTAGGAGGAAATGACATCATAGACCTATTTTATCATATCATATAACCATCAGAATGATTTTGAGAAATAATGGGAAATATATATTTTTGAATGCCTGATTCGTTCTTGTATTCTAGATTTTAGAGGATATTGAGATTTCAATTATTCAAGGGTTGAGTATTTACAAAATAAAAGTTAAAAATAATCCATTAGAGGGATTATAGGGCCACACATCAAAATATCCACATTGTTATTTGTAACTTGTAAATGATTCCTTAGTTGGACCTATCATTGTCCATGGGATGATGATGTGAATTTAGAATATTATTACAAGGATGGTAATGTATAATATGTAATATAATTCTTATGTAGAAAATATTTTTTATCAATTAATATTATATGTTTGTGACCTTGAGATAATAATAGAATTTCCTTGGTTTTATCACCAAAATATTGGAAATAAGGGGATGTTGGCTATAAGATACATGGGTCCATTGGGGAATTTTTTTGAGAATAGGTAATGTTACATAATCTTTTTCTATGACACATCATATTTCATCAATCCATAATATTTTCCATGTTATATAGTAGAAGATATATATATTGGACCAATTAAATATATTGACGTAGGATAATATTATTGTTGAACCAAATATAACCATGACTGAGCAACTAAATATTTTTTGATTATAAAGTGATGGTAAAAATGGAAATTCAATACCACTACATTAGAATCATTAGAATAATGTTTCAAATTATCATGATATTTTTCACCATGAGTTGATGATGAGATTGTAGTGGTATCATCTCTTTATAGGGTATTTTTATGCTGAATATTTCTATGGGAGGAATTCTCGTACAATGGGTAGTTCATTAGAATACGAACTTTTAATTTTAGGTACGTTTCATAGTTTAACTATTTTTATTTAACCTTTATGTTGTTTTTTTACTTTCATAACATTTCTAGGTGATCACTAAATTCAAAATGATTTTTAGTTTTGGGTGAAAAAAAGTAATACCATGAGAGTGGCAGCATCTGTGATATCCCTTGGAACCCTAAATTAAAAAAACTAGAGCCCAAAAACTAGAGACAAGAATAATCATCAGAGTGGAACATGGGGATTATATATTTTCACCATGTCTAATACAGGAAAAACAAATGTATAGTGGAGGAATTTTATAGGTTAAAATGTGGTTGAATTTTGAAATAATCTGTGGAGGTATTGTTGCTATGTAGGTTTCAAAATTCGAAATCCTCAAGCAATGATTGATCATTTGAGGATAACAAAATAATCCTTCTGATACAATAATAATGTCATTTAATGAATTTTTTAACAAAATTTTATTAATATAAATCAAATTTTTATTCTTGACTTCATAGTTTTATAGATCAAAAAATCATGATGGTGATGTTATTAATGAGTTTCAGGTTTCCCTATATTTAATCTATATTATGATCCCGGAAAACATATTATAAAAGTATGAGACATCTTTGTGGTTGGAACATCTATCATGAGACACAATTTTCCATTAATCGCCACCATCATAAAATCTCATGATGTGTGAGATACCAAAAGGATCTCACACTTCAAGAATGTTATACCACTGGACTTATATATTGAAAAATTCTTAGATTCCATCAATCAACACACCATCAGAATTTCATGATGTATAAATTCAATGTTGGTTTAGTATGAGCTACCACTAGATAAAAAACTACTGACATCATACCACCAACATAAAATTTCTTCTAGGACTGAGTCGTTTGTCATACCACACACTACTAGTTGAGACGCTACCAGCGTAGTGAATATTTGCCAATGTCTAAGACACTCATAACCTAAGACTGCCAAAACATGACACAAATAGGCCTCATCACACCTACAACCAATGATAGTGCCACTATTCTTCTTAACATACCCTTTTCAATACATTATTCTGATAGCTATATTTGTTGAATTTAATGAAATTTATTATTGTAAAAACTATCTCTTAAATTCTCAAATAGAAATTAATAAAATTCAAGGATCACTATTGAAAATATGGACTTTATCAGCGGTAGATAAGTATATTTTACCTGCATAAAAAGAGTTGTTAATCTCAACAATTATAAATTCGAGGGTCCCCTTTATCATTCCTTAGAAAAGCTCTGATAAAAACCTCTTCTAACAATGCTAAAAAAAGCACTGATAAAAGTGAAAAACATTAATATATATATATATATATATTTCAATTTGGGAGGGTATTCAACAGCGCTTGGGGAAGCCCTTAATAGTGCCCCACCCCAACCCACATCCCCCAGCCCGCAATCCCCCCAAGCCATTAACAACACCCCACCCACCTTTTAATAGAACTAGCCTTTATTCCACCCATGCGCGTGACCTGCCTCCCTTGGATTCAAACTATGGACTTGTTTCCTGCGCACCTAATCCTTTCCCCCTCCACCATATTTATTTTCTCCTCATTTATTAATATATCAATTTATTTATATATAAATTTAGTTATATTTACTCGTATAATAATATATATTTATACTAACTTACATATATTTTTATTAACATATATATTTAGTTATTTTAATATATATATAGTTACCTTAATATATATATATATATATATATATTATGTTATATTAATATATTAATATATTTATTTGTATATTAATAAATATTTATTCGATTAGTTTTTAATACATTTATAAAATATTATTTTTTGTGTGTGTTTATAAATAAATAAATAAATAGATATATATAACATACAGACACACACACCCACACACACACACACAGACACATAGTTATAACTATATATATTTTGCGCATCTGTAAGTATAATTAATCATATTTGAATATATTTATAAATATTATAGATTAATATGTATATACATCTGTCTAGAATATATAGATAATATATATCTGTTTATCAATACAGACACACACACACAGATATATATACAAGTACACATTATATATGTATATAAATATAAATATATTTTTGTTTTAAATAAAAATGATGTTAGTCTTTTATTTAGATAAGTCATATATGTTGAGAAATAAATTTTATATGTAAACATTTCTAATTATTTATTTATAAAATTATATTTTTATGTGTGATTAAATAAAAAATATTTATATATTGTTATATATTTGATTATAAATAGTAGTACATTATGAAAAACGATAACAAGCCCTGAAAACCTGAAAAATAGGTTAAAATGGAGAAACCATCAGAACTCGTAAATATAGTTAGAAAGTCAAATGAACCCTAAACTCAGGGTAATGCTGAAAACTTATGATCCAAGAGTCCATTCCCGATTTGTCACCATTAAAATAAGAGATCATCAAACGAGATTTCACATAATAGTTGGTGGAGGCCAAAAAGATAGGAATATCATAATTTACGGTTGTTTAAAAAATAGCAAACATGACAAAAGTGCTAGAAATGGGGGCTCAGAAAAACAAACTAAATGTAAAGTCACTAAAAAGAGCACAACTTTTTATCCAAGTGTCCATTTTATCTCTATGACTAGTGAAACATAATTTCATGGAACGAACTATGATATAATAGGTGATAGAGGCTTAACAGACACATGGATCAGGTGTTATTACCATTTTAAGAAATATTTGACAGGGCATTGGACATGGAAACATGGTTTTTGAGTCCTTAAGATGTTTTTTGGGGTTTTAAGGTACTAGAAATGACTAGAACTATGTTCAAGTCATCTTTATTCATAGATCTTATCACTACCTTCTATTTGATAAATCGTATAGCCCAATCAGACACTCGGAAGAATCGTTTTGGCCATTTGAAGTTGATATTTTTTGGGAGTGGTATAAAATATATATCATCCATTCCTTGGTCCTTATTATGGTTTCGATTGGAAATTATCCTCATTGGTCTTGAGTGATTCTATTTCACATGTTTCAGTGCTAAAAAAGACACCCATTATATAAGTTATGGCTATTTTGTGAGTTAGGAGTTTCTTTGGGTTTTTTGGCACAAGTAGGGTTTCTCAATTTGAAACAAGCCTAAATTTTTCTATGGGTGTCTGTTTGAGCGTTGAAACCTATAAAATCGAGTAATGGGAAACTATATACATTCTAGGGGACCAATTTAACCCATTCTCATGTTCTTTAAGTAAAAAAGGCCCATAATTCCTCCAAATGGACCTAAGTCCTTCTCTGGGTGTAAATTTTTCATCAACCAAATATCAAATCGATATAAATAATAATTAAAACATGTATAATATATTTTTATTGATATAAATATAAATATATATAAATATATTATTTTTTATTTAATATAATTGGGGTTTAAAATATACACATTATCAACACTATGGAAAAAAGTACTGATATAGCCCCTATCAACGCTACTAACAAAAGCACTGATAAAGGGGGTGCCTATATCAGGGCTAAAAAGCCCACAAGTAAAAGTTAACATTTAGAAGTTCTTTTTTTAGTGATGTTAAATGTACCCTTTATCAGTTCTTTTGTTACGTTGTTATAGGGTGGCACTGTGGAAACCTAGTTTTGTAGTAGCACATTTGCAGTTTGAGGAACTAGATGATATAGATATTCACCATCATGTATATAATAAAATAATGTCACACTCTCATGTGAAGGATAGTATATAAATAGATAGATAAGAATGTAGAAACAATAGATGCAGTGAACTAATGTGAACCTGAGAGTTGGAACATCAAGAACACACATAGAGTTGAACATGGTTTCAATCCAGACGAACTCATCAGCTACTAAACATGACTAAGAATCCAAACTACATATTCAGATTACGTTAATTCATCCATAAAAAGAAAAATATTTAGTTACACTATGTTTTCATGAATCTTTTTCAAGGGAACAAAACTTATGCATCACTGTTGAATCATATCAAGAGTCACAAGATGCATTGTAATAGACTGCACACTTCTAAACACCATGCTTATATATTTCAATGTTATTTTTATATTTTCTACTTTATAATGAGTGTGTTTTATAGTCCATTTTATATATAAAAATTTCCTCAATATCAAAACAAAAGAAACATTATATCTTCTCAAACTATTTCGTATGTATTTCTCCCATGGATAATCAAGTTTGATGTCCTTATATGTCCTTTTTAGTTTATACCACCATTAATAACTATGGAAGAGGTGATGTGTGAGATAGAAAACATGGAAAATATTGTAAAACTCAATCCAGGTTGTGGTTCATTATTTTTATTTTATATAAACTGATTTCTGGCAGTTGATCACTAAGTGCAGTGGAATAACTGTCAACTTGATGCTAATCCACTTGTATTCATGGCTTCCAATTTGTGTTTTAATTTTGGTTTTCATAATTTCTTCATTAATTTTTTTTATAAACTATAAAAATATATACACTTGTATATTTTTCCTTAATTTATGTTCTTATTGAATTATGATCAAGTAAACCATTTCAATGGATCAAATAATATTTTATATTATATTATTCTTTCTAAACAAATCCATATTCATGGATGTCATTATAAAGTCTATGTTCTATATCATACTATTTATTTTTATGAAATTGGATGTATTTTAATATTTGGGGGATTTCTAAATAATCTATTTGGATAGGAATATTTATTAGGTACTCAATTCCTCCACCCCCCTCTTGAGATACTCACTCTAAAAACATTTGGCTTCAAACATTTAATTCAATGGTATTAATGTTTTTAGATCATTTCAACTTTTATTTTTGTTGTTCTTTAATGATATAAATTTTATTTTATTTCTAAATTTAGTTATTTATATGGATTATCATCAAGAAGGATCATGTTATCAATACATAACCATTCATTAATGCAACAAATTGTGCTCAATGGAATATTTATTTGAAAATTCATATAGAGACTCTGGGTTTTGAAATTTTATTTGAAAATAAAATATCAATATCTTATAACTCATATTTATATAAATATTTGGGATGATACTACAATGTTATCATAAAACAATAATTTTAAAGCTATGAATTCCCTTTACTATGCTTTAGGACTTGAATAATTTAATAGAATTTCTTCTTGTAAAAGAACATTGAAATTTGGGATAGTCTATCTATTTACCATGACAGAACATCTAATATTAATGAGATGATGCCTAATATATTTAATAGTAAATATTATAATTTAAAAATGAATCATGAAGAACCAATTTCTGACATGTATCATTTTATTAATGGGACTGTAAACATAATAAACTCTCTTAGATAACCTATATCATACAAACATCAGAATATGTGGTTACTCAGATGTCTACAGGAAATATGGGGAGGAAAATCAATTTCAATAATAGAATTATTATACATTAGTAAACTACATGTGAAAGAGTTCATTTTTAATCTTATAATGTATGAATAATAAATATGAATGTTAATAGTGAATAATATGATGAGTATAAATGAAATTCATTAGCTTTCAAGACCACTTCCCCTAGAAAACAAAAGGAAAAAGTGAAAGAGAATGCATAATGTTCTAGCTCAAGTGATAGTTAATAACTTTTTAATAACAATGAGGATATAACTCACGTTTCCATAAGATTAAATAAATTTTACTAAATGAAAAAGTTCATTATAAATCAAACCTATAAATGCATGTATGAAAAAAAATTGGGTGAAATATTTGATGAAGGATAGTGATCTAAATGAAATTTTCTATAATTAATGAAAAACTAAAGGTCACAAAAAATCTTATAGTACCAAGATTAAGTATAACAAAAATTATGAGGATAAGGAAAATAAATAAAACTTCTATGAAGGAAACCTACATTTCCTAGGGAGATAGTCTCAATGACTTTGATTCATCACCTCAAGAATAGAACGATAGATCAAATATGTGTTTCAATATGAAATTCAATGACGTATATAACTTACCTTCTGTTATAAATATTTTTTATATTAATGAATCTGAAAATTCTGACATTGTGCAACATGATGATGATAATATGTGAAATGGTGAATTATTAAAATATTAAAAAATCATAGAGGATACCTTTAATGAATTAAATGATTAGTGTAAAATTATTATATGGAATCATTCTGTAATGGTAAATATTAAACATAAAATATCCATATAAAAAGTGAAAAACACTAAATTTCTCAAAGAAAACATTGAACTTAAATTTTCATATGTGAAATTGAAGAATGATCTTGAAAAATTTACAAATGCGAGAGATACACACACAAAACTATTTTGAATCCAACATTCACCCTAATATATAATTGGAATTGTATATGAACCTCGACAGAGAATAGTTTTTAAATGTAATTATGTTCCAAATCATGACCAAAATGTTTTATTGCTAATTATATTTCATAAGGACCTAACATGGTTTTTATTTATATGTGTTTTACATATGTTTATAAGAAATTCATTAGGAAATGGTGGGTTCTCAAGCCCTTTATTACTGACATTTATGGACTACGAAATAATTGGGTTCCCAAATCATTAATTATTTAAAACGTTTTTGTAGGATATATTAAGTAAAATCTTCAATAGATGTCTATGTTACAAGAAAATTGTTTGTTCAAGACTTATGATTAGATATTATCTACCGTTCAAGATAATCATATTTTTTTATGGTATACATGTCCCTTTGAAGATAATGAAAAATGAAAAAAATCATAGGCCTAGGATAGATTGGTAATAAAAATTCAGTTTTTATTTCCAATGTTTTATCTACTGATGGTTTAGTATATAATCTTATAAGAATTTCATAGTTGTTTGATGATGGTTTTTATGTTATGTTTTAGAATGATGCATGTGAAACTTTTTATTCCAAAAATCCTTTAATTTTTTCTTTTTTTAAAAATGAATATGTTCATACCATAGATTTATAATAATTTGATTTCACAAAAATTATATCATTTTGAAGTGACTTTACAAAAGTGTCATGGCTTTGTCATATGAAACTTGGCCATTGGAACATTCACTCTCATATAAATACAAATATTGAAGGGTTAGTTAGTCATCTTCTAAAGGATGATTTGACAACTGTTGAAGTTTGTAATCCCTATTAACAAGGAGAAAACATAGGGATTATTTTAAATTAAATAAAGAAGTGTCTACATATCAACTAATTAAGATGATTCACATGGATTTGGTTGGAACATATTGATTTTTCATTCTGAATTGGAGGAACTGTGTTTAATTTCTTATAGATGATTTATTTTAATTTACATGGAAATATTTTTATCCCAAAAAAGTTAGGATGTTCTTATAATCCATGTATGCTAAGTCTATATAAAATCATAGTGGACATAGGATTAAAACCATAAGGATTGGATGTCATAGTGATTTTTAAAATCAATATTTTGATGCATTTTTTTATTTAGAAAATGGCGATACCCATAACTTCATTTCACTTAGGAAACCCAAGAATAATAGATTTTTTTTGGAAGTATAAATATAACGTTACAAGAGATAGTACAAAATATGCTAATTGAGATTGAACTATCGATTTATTTTTGTGTAGAATCTGTCAATACATCATTTTATATCATTAATAGAGTTTTGATATTACCAATCCTTAAAAAAATTCACTATGTTCTATGGACTAATAGGAAACCAATGGTCAATTACTTTAGAATTTTCAGAAGCAAACCTATTATTGTTTAATCTAAGGCAAATCTAGGAAAAATGCTTCCATGATTTATGAAGGAATTTTCATGGGATATTCAATATCTGGAAAATCCAATATAATTTTCAATAGGAAGACCAAAACTATAGAAAAATAATTACATGTAAAATTTGATGAAAATAATCCACATGAGATAAATACCTCCTTATAAAATCATAAGGATTATTTATCATATTTGAACATAAATTCTATACATTTATTCTCTACTACAAAACAAGAAGAAAAATCATCCAATTATAATGAATTTCAATAACTTCTAAAATATAAAACTGAAAATCCAGAACTGATGGACCCCTCTTCCTATAGAGTTGTTAGAACCAATATGTATCATCATTAAGATATTGTTGTATGTGATAAAAATAGAACAACAAAAACTATATATTCTGTTATAAATTCGGCTGAACATCAAGACTTCATGAATCATCTTGAACCTAAGAACCTCAATAAATCCATTAATGATGAATTTTAGGTAATATATATTCAGGAATAATTGAATGAGTTTGATAAAATGAAAGTGTGGTAACCTGTAGATAGTTCCAAATTAACCTTGCGTATTGGCACTAAATGGGTCTTTAAGAATAATGTTGATGAGCCATGAACTATACTTAGAAACAAATCTAGACTACTTGCAAATAGTTATAGTTATGATAAAGGAATTGACTATGAGGTGAAATACTCACATATTACAATACTTTAATCCATAATAATCCAACTGTCATATGTAGCACAATTATATGTCACACTTTTTTCAAATGGATGCTGAGTGTTTATTAATAAATGATTTTATATTTTAGGATATTTTTTTGAACGACCCCCTAGTTTTCAAAACCCTAATTTTCCAAATCTTGATTTTAAATTAAAAAAAGAAATATATGGATTAAAACAAGCTCCTTGATTTTGTTATGGTAGGCTCAATAATTTTATAATTTAAAAAATATTTTCAAAAGAAATAGCAGACCCTATCATTTTCATAAAAACATTTCAACAGATGTATTATTTGTAATAAAATATGGTGATGATATTATTTTTGGATCCTGAAAATATTACCTTTGTACTGATATTTCAATAGCGTAGAAAAATGAATTTGAAATGAGTTTAAGGGGTAAAAAAATTATTTCATGGATTTAAGATCTTTCAAAAAAAAAATTTTTTAGTCAATGTCAATATAAAAAAGATCCTCTAAAATGATTAAAATTCATAGGACTAAGAGTAGTGATCCACATATGAGTACCACTTCTCAATTGGATCTGGATAAAGCTAGAAATCACATAAATAAACATGTTACAGAGGTATGATTGGAAGAATTATCTACATCAATGCTAGCTGGTGAGATATTTTGTTTATTGTATGTATGTGTGATTATTTTCAAGAAAACCTAAAATATTCACACATAGTTTCATGTGAAAATAAATTTAGAATACCTCATGTATAAAACATATTCAAGATTCCTTTATCCAAGATGAAAGTAATTTTATTTAACAAGTTATTCTAATTGTAATTTTTATGGATCATGATATAAAAAAGCATCCCTAGAACATGTCCATTTTTTGAAATGTCTCCATTTTCGTAGTGTAGTAAGAAGAAAAATTATATTTAATTTTCTATTGCTGAACGTGTGTAGATAGGTTTAGGCAGTTTTTATATTCACATTTTATGGATGAAACACACTCTACTAGACTATGGATATATATTTCAACATGTCCTTATACACTGTTATAACATAAATTTTATTAATATTTCTATGAATCACACTTCTCATTGTAGTACAAAGAACATTGGTATAAGACATCAAATATTGAGAGACCATTTTTTAAAAAGAGATATCACTCTTTAATTTATTGGAATAGAACCTCAGTTAGCTGTCATTTTTTTTAAGGCTTTGAGCATGTTATTAAGTGATACCAATTGGAGCTCATGATGTTGTAGGTAGTGCCTCTATTTTTGAACTATAGAGATTAAATATAAGAAGCATTTTTCAATACTTGAATATCATGTTTCTGCATCAATCATAGTTTAACTGAGATATTAAAGGTTTTTCTCATTCCCAACATCATTATTTTGGGAAAGGAAGGCACCCAGTGATCACTCTAAAGCTTTCATATAGAGAATATGTGTTCTTCCTTTAACAGGTGGCATTAATATTCGTGGACTATGGATATATTTTTTAAGGGTACCAAATTATTTTTGGTATTCTTCAGTCCATTGATAGGTCACTCCCTTCAGCATTAATCTTTTGAAGGGAAAATATTTTCATTCCAAATTGGTGATAAAGCGCTGAATATAGGCCATGTGTCCTTGGAGACCTCTAAATTCATTCAAATTTCAAGGAGGTGACATTCCACAGAATTATTTTGTTTTCTTAGGATCAACATTGATACAAAGATTGTGTAAAATGAATCCAATTACCCTTCATGAGGTTACCCTCAAAGCACATTTTAAAGTGTTCATATTTAAATTGTGTTACTTGTGTTTATTGAATGTGGTATTCATATCAACCAAGTGATTCGAACATTGTATGTATTTGAAGGTAAAATCATCAACATAACATTCATAAAATTTACCAAATAAGGGTATAAAGATATGGTGCATGGCAGGTTGATACGTTGCACAAGCACTCTTTAAGCCAATGGGAATTACCCAATTGAAAAACACACCTTGAGGTGATATGAAGGTTTTAGATTTTTCATCCTCAAGGTACATATGTATTAGATTATACCAAAAGTATCCATCCTTGAAGGAAAGAGATTTATATCCATTTTTTCATCAATTAAAATCTCTATGATCAGAACTAGAAAATCACTTTTAAGACAATGCTTGTTAAATTTTTTAAAATTGATGAAAACTCCAATTTTCCCATTATTCTTTATCACTTGGAAAATGTTGGTCATCCATTGGGAATATTTAACTTCCATAATAATGTTATCTTTTATATGCCTATCAACTTCTGCTTTAATTTTAGAATCATGAGTTGGGTGTGTTCTTCTTACTACCTAATTGAATCCTCGATGTTCTTCTAGAAATCCTAATTGATGAGTGTCTATATCAGGATTAAGACCTGGAATTTCTATATAAATCAATAAAAATATATCTCTCTGTTTATTTATAAATGAATTATAAACCTCTTATGCTTCAAAATTCATGGACGCACTAATTAGAGTGTAGCGTAGATCTTCTTCTGTACAAAGATTAATTTCTCTGAGCTCATCCATAGTGGGAGAGACACCATCCTCAAATGCTAGAGGAGCATCCCTGAGATCTTCTTATTCTTAATTATGTGTTATTTATTCTATTAGTACATTCAAATTAGATGATGAAACAAAACTTTCAATTTTAGGAGTGGAGTTAGTATCTGATCCTCTGAAAGAATAGGCCACCATTTCTGACCCTATTGATGATGAAGTGTCTTTATGGGTTATTAAAGAGGAGATATGGATTGAGAATAAAAATCATTGTCTTTATCTAGAATTACACATCTTCTATTATGATTGAAGAAGTATAGACTTGATGTAGTTCAGTAGATGAAATGAAGAAATCTACATTTAAGCTTCCATCACCGCTTGGTGAATAAATAAATTCTCCCATGCTCTCTAGCTCTATTTCCATGATTGAAATTTTGGATGTTATTGGGCGAGTTCCTGGATTTGTGTTTACCATATCAATTTGAATAATATATGACATATAATATATACTCAAATGTATGAATGGTTTTGATGGGATCTTGTCATTTCCATTTGGAGCTTTAACTCTGGTTATCTCCGTTGTCATAGACCCCATTCCCTTTGTGTTATAGTACTAAATACATTGGTGGTATGACGATGGTATGGCCACACTTTCTTATAGCCATGGCCTTCCATGAAGAATGTTGAATGTTATGTCCTGATGAACAATCATTAAATCTGAATTAGAAACAAGATATCAAAAATGAGTTCTGAGTGTAATCTCACCTAAGGGTTCTTCATCATTCTTTTCATATCCTTGAAAAATTAATGTAGAACTTAATATGTCAAATTCACTAAGGCCCAGTCGATGAAGTTTACAAATAGGAATGAGGTTGACTCCGAAGCCATTATCAATGAAGGATCATCGGATGTCTATGCCATTAACATTTCCAGATAAATACAGGGGTATAATATATCCATTTACAACATCATCTTCATCTTCATGCATAAAATATATGACTGTATGACATTCTACAAGATCATTCTTTATACCGCAAAAATCTGCTACATCACCTTCAGTTTCAAACTCTTGAGGACTTAACAAGGCCTTAATAAGTTCTTCTCAAAGATCATTTGACCAACCTAAGGCATCCAAAATTGGAAACCTGGAAAGTACATGGGCTAATTATTTCAAGACATCACACTTTTGTTCCAATGGCCTACATTTCCCAGCATGAAGATGCTGTTTTGCAAGTGCCTTGAAAGTTGATGCTTCTATTGTAAATATACCCTTTCTCGGAGTAGAAGATAGAAATTATACTGAATTTGGTATATTAGAATGACTAGGTATATTTAAATGCTGAGACTAATATGTTTCGACATCTAATCGGTCCTCAAAAATAATCATGTCAAGACCAAACTTATCTCTAGTGGAAGAAACTTTTTTCTCTTGTTGAGCATACTGAAGGGATCTTCCATGAGTCTCTACTGCATACACAGTTAGAGAAAGGGTAAATTTAAAATAGTGGTTTCTACAATACCCATGTATTCCCATATATCCTTGACATTGGATTCTTCTTCTGGTTCCCCAATTTGGTACAAGTATTTCATTCTCTTTCTAATCAGAATCATCATTGGAATAAAAATATGATACGTGAAAGGCGTTTACAGAACAAAAGATCAATGTTTCATCTGATTATGATTCTTCTAGATAGGTTGGTTCTGGTTGTTCTGTTTGGAGGGACATTGCCCATGATTTTGAAGCATATTCCATGAAATATTCTAGGGTCAAGGATAAATTTTTCCTTAAAATGAGCTCATCTTCTTCTGATTGCTCCTTTTCTTTCTGATCACCTCATTTCTTTGAGGATTAAACTTTTGATGAAGGTTGTTTTACTATGGAAGGAGTGACGAAATACAAAATTGGATGTTTCAATATTGATTATAGAATGTAATGAGTTTGGTTGATCATTTTCTAAATCATCCAATCACCAATTTTTTCCGCATTTTTACTTTTAACTTCCTATAGTTTGCCTTCTTTTTTTGGATCAGTAGTAGTAACACATGTGACATATGTTGATGGACATTTTAGTTTAACTTGTCCATATTCTACAAATTCTTGCACAAGATCGTTGAAAATAAAAAATCATTAATGGGATACCACAAAATCTTCTGAAAATGACAATAATTCAGAATATATTCATCTCTATCTTTATTTGGTTTCTTTATCCTTGGAAACAAACCAAATTGTTTTCCAATGTTGAGATGAGATAACCGATAAATTTTTCATTCCAGAATGAATAAATTTTGTTCTTTAATTCCACAAACAGTTTCCAACATTGATCTCTTTGATCATCTTGATGAGGGGGCCATTGTTTTGGATGCTCTATAAGAATATCCCTTTGATATGATGAAGGTTTTGAAGTATAAGTAGGTACAGGTTCTTGCTTGAGTGTAATGGTAGCAACCTCCACTTTCCCTATTCTCCTTCCTATAGATGATGGAATTAAACAAGTTTTATTGGTATCTTATATAAGATAATATTATATCTATTGAGAAATTGAAGTAAGGCATCAAAATACTACTATGTATTTTTTCGGGGTCAATGGTGTGCTTAACTCATCACAAAGAATTTCCAAAAAAATTGTCCGTAACTATTCTTAAAGGAGTGCCAGACTTAAAGAATATTTCAATACTTTCCAAAGAGAAATGAAATTTGAAACTCATTCATTCTCCGTTTGTTTTCAATTTGAAAAATAAAAAAATGTTGTCTTCGGTAATGTTTAGATGAATTGAAGAAGGAATTTCTGACAGAGATCTTCCCATAAAATAATTGATCAGGATTGAAAACATGTATACCATACAAAAGATGGTCCTTGTAATGACTGCTAAAAACACATAAGATTTACTGATTTTTGTTGTTGACGAGTTCCTATTATGGGATCATAATGAGAAACTAAATGCGCTAAGTGTTGGTCTGGATCTCACGAATCATTAATGATTGGAAATGTAGTATTCACAAAATTTGGTGGGGGAGGAATCAATTCCACCCACTCATGGTAAGCATTATTTTCCAGCTAAACTAGCGTACTCCATTCCTCTATAGCTTCCAATCCTATTGTTAATGACTCTATTATGTTCATAAGCATTTGGGAAATATCCGGATGACCATGAACCTATACAGGTACAACAACTAGAGCTTCAACTGGTTCACTGATGTGAATAACAACTGGTGATGGTACTGGTATTTGCCTTGGATAACACATTGGAATAGGCTTATCATGATGTGGTTGATCTTGTCATGGATGTGTATCCAATGGATGGAATTCACTATCCAAATCTATAGTAACCAAAAATCCATGTTGCTGAGGATCTCCTACAGGATGTGTAAGTTGAGGATCTTCCTATGGAGTATATTGACCTTCTCTAGTGGAAAAGTGAGATTTAATATGACTTTTACCTTTTACATTATTATATGCCTTTTAAAGGAGTGAGAGTTGGTTTTTTGAAGGCATACCTAGATTCTAGGTAAGACTCTAATTTAGGGTACGTACTCCTTCTTCATTTTCTTCAGTGTGTTCCATGTTATGGATAATAACTTCATCTTGTAATTCCCCTAAACTAGACTCATTTTTTGTAGGATCTTTTGTAATGGTGTTAATTCCATTTATGGATGCATAAGGTATTGATTGAATTTGTCCAGTATCTTTGTATGATCATCACCCTTTGTATATTCCATGAGACTCTACCCTCCAATATGATTGATTATTAGGAGACATTTGATAGACCTTGAGCTATAGGGAATCTTTGGATAGTTCAGTTGTGCGCTTTCTTTGTGGATTCTTCTCTAACCAGGAGGAAAATTACATCTATTGAGTAAGGGATTGTCGATGTGAAAAATCCCCCTGCCCTATAAGTTGGGTTTGTACATGTTCTTTTTAAAACCATTGAACATCATTTTATGAACTTGATGGTTTAATTAAATGGTCCCCGAGCTCTCTAATTTTGGATGATTCTTTAACTATTATGGATGAGATTCACATAGCTTCTCTTCTGATTTTGTGAATTTTGGTTCAGAAATTAGCTGGATGCATTATCCGACAACCATTAAAATCACCTGTTTTAGAAGATCATTGATTTATTTAAGTCATTTGTGTTATCTAATGGCTGACATCCTCTAGGGGGGGGGGTATTCCTCATGATTCTTAGATTCTTGATGTAAAATTTAGACAACAACTTGTTTTTTTGGGCCTAACTACGATGAGAGCTAGTTGAGGCCGGTTCTTGATCATACATTTGATTACATACAAAATACTTTGATTGTAGTTGGTCATGGGGGATAACATTGAATGAGACAAATTTTTATGGGAATTGTTGATTTTGGATTGTAGTGAAATGCAGTTCTCCATTTTCACCCCATCATCTGATACAAACAATAGATGGGGAATCAAAAATTATCTATTGTAGACTCTATAGAGAATTGAGGAATGCATGATGAAGGGTTCTCTACTATTTTTAATCCTTTGGATCTCGGGAAACTGAGAGAGATGCCAAGTCAATTTGGTGTTGCAGCCATTCTATTAACCTATCATGATTTTGATATTCATCATATGGTAATACTTTGGTTTTCAAATGATGAATATTATTCCATAAGTTAAGGCGGATATCATGAATTCAATCTTCTACCATCAATTCTGGAAAATTATACTGAACATTTTCCAAATTCCAGAACACGACTGGTATTTCTCCTTTATCCAATTGTTTTCTCATGTTTAATATATCATCATAATCTACCACTAGCGGTTCATTTAATTGGTCTTACCAAAGTGGACACTATTTACTAGAAGATGAATGACCCAAGGGAGGTTCAATGAATGACCATTCACTTATGATGACTTCTTGATGAGAAATTATTTCACCCATCAATGAAAATGCATCAGACATGACTAAACTTGTGTTTACAAGTGCCTCAAGATATTAGGGCTTTCTCATCACTATATTATAAATTATAGAATTATCCTAAAAATGAAAAATACTACTGTAGGGGGGATATTTTTAGTGAATGACATCATGGGGATTACCACCATGGTGGATTACAGTAAGGTATGAATTGTCTGGCTCCATGGTCTTCTGACAACACAGAGAGTTGTTGTGGCACTTATCCAGAGAAAGGTTATCTGGATTCACCTAATTTTCATGAAGCAAGACATCATGATGAAGTTTCCAATGGGGATGTTCAGAATTACAACTAATACTCCCAAAATTTCAAATGAGATGGTAGGATCTGGAGATGCAGTAGAGAAATGTATAAGGGATTCATAAAATCCAGCATTACGAGGAGAAAAATTGAATCTAGACTCTTGATTTTCAAACAGTGTTTGATGAGACTTTTTCATGGATGTTATCTTACAATAAGTTGGGACCACTTGGTGGGAGATATGGTTATCAGGGGATGGTGTATGTGCCTTCCTTGGATTGGTTATCAGAACAGACTGATTACCTCCAATTGGAATGGGTATATGTTCCTGATCTTGTAGTTTGTATGATATGGGGTAGTATGACACATGACCCTACTGAACTAAAATAGTGGAGTGTATCTACTCTTGGATGGCATGTTGACTTGTCATCCCATGTGTGGGTCATATTTATGCGTATCTTCCCCTGTTACTGCTGAAGGAGTTGTTAAAGTATCTTGGCATGCTTTTAGAATATGGGCAGGGATTTGCATCTACACTTTAACCATTTATATGTTGTGTTTGCTGACTTCAGCGGCCAGAATGGGAATATACATCCATTACGTATCTGGTGTAGGTGTTTGTGTCTGCTCCTTTCCTCCTTTTTGTGTTAATGGGTATTAACATTACTCATTCAAGGGGGCATAGAGTTGGGTCTGCCCCAGATCTGTCATCGGAGCATTCTGGATAATTTCTTTGGGTGCTTCCAAAAGAGACTATTGGTAGGCTTGATGAAAATAGGTAAGTGTATAGGAATTTTGGATGTTTCCCATAAATTATGGTTAGTGGACATACTTCAATACTAGAATATGATACTGCTGGAAGAATTGGTGATTATAAGCAGGTGTGTCTTCTTAGTTACCAATTTTCACCATATTGGATTTGAAGGCTTCATTAAATGTAGTCAAATGATACTACTAACTAGATGATAAATTGTAAGCAAGTGTAAGTTCAAGTTCATGATACTCCATCAGATTTATCTAGTGGGATTGGTGGGTTGCTCCCATATGAGTCTGTTGGGATGTAAAATTAAGACCGACGAGTGTATGTGCCTACCAATTGTTTTCCATCATGTTTGGCTGATGGAAATCTCTAGAGGGGAATAGGTAAGAACATGATCCGTGTTTAGAGAACATTTACTTTGGTCATTCGTCCCATGTGCCTGAGTCTGAGAGACATGGGTTTCACGTTCTGAGGCAACACACCCATCATGTTGGGGGTAAACTGCCACACAATTCTTATGGTGGTGATTGTTTATGGGAATCCTCAGGAAGGATCCATCTATCTTTGAATTGATGCTTTGAGTAACCTCTTGACCCACCTACCTATAGTATAGGATGTATTGGTTGTTGCATTCCAGGGATGTGAACCTAAAATGGTTGAAAATGGTTGTTCTCACCACCTACTTCTTGATCATCATTCGTTGATGGCCAAATGATCAAGGATTGTTATTCTCCTTTTGGGCATGTTAGTCATCCTCCAATGTTATAATTGTACCATTCTAGATATACTCCATTACCAACATATTGGAGACCTAGTGTTGAAGATGTTGGGGGGTGATAACGTTCTTCCTCTGGATGAGGATCTAGCCTGAGCATTAGTTGGTAAGTTCACAGATGTCATCTTGAAGGAAGCCTTTTTGGAAAGTAGGGAGTTATATGAAAAACTTTAAAAAAACAATAAACTCCATTAAAGTGACATCTTTTAGATGTATGCATGCATGATTGATTACTTTTTCTAGCCTTCTGTTATCTATTGATAGGATCCAGACAGGTTGATAACATTATTATCTTGGTTAAGGATTCACATCGGGTTCAACATTTTTGTTTTGTAGTTCCTATAAATTTGTGTTATAGTTTTATGAATCCCTGCTTCTATGCCATATCCTTTGAATTTATTTCTGAAACTGGAAACATCCAATAGTTCTTTATCCACGGGGGGCCTTCTTTCCAAAGGTAGGTGTTCGTTAAGTTTGAATATTATGATACTTAAGAATGTGCATTGGTCGAGAGGATGGGAGGAGAACTCATCGCACCCTTTTGGGGTGAATTATTTTCTACTTCGCGACTCTCTTTATATATTTAAGATATTTTCATGGGTCCTTATTAATTCACCAAGTATAACATTGGTTTCCCTTGGAATTTAGACTCACTGGATAACATGTGTAAATTTTAGAATCATCAATATGTATTCATGGTTCTTCATTAGTGGAGATATCCATATGTATTAGAGGTTATCCATTAATGGTATCCTATCATATAATATTTTAGGATTCCTATAATAATCATTACGTTGATATTGGTTTTTAATTCACTCAGTAGGGCACTCTGGAATTTACAGTCATCCAGTGAGACAAATTTTTTCTTTTATTGGGATTGTACCCATGAAATGGGTTACCTACATGTCCTTGTGAAATGAATCAGAACACCCATAGTTTAGTGCCCCATAATGGGGAACATCATATATTTTAAAGTCATATGATAAGGATCTAACCTTTCCATTTGTTGTCATATAGTAAGGACATCTAAGAGAAAGGAGCTTAGTCAATGTTTGGTGTGGGACTTATGCATTGGAATCCCATGTAACATGAAAATAAAATGGGTTAACAAGTAAGATTAGACCTTGTTGGTAATATTCACCATGGAGAATAGGGTTGATTTAATGTGTTGGGTTTGAACCCCATTGAGGATTCCTACATATCCCACGTGGATAGGAATCAAATACCACGTAGTTCGATAAGTCTCATTGGAGAGTATAGTCTTTTTAATGAAATGATATTGGGATTACTTCCCAAAAAAGATGCCTTGATGATTTTGGGGGTTCAATTTGTGTCTTATTCTTACAGAGGATGCCCAGATTAAGTAAATTGGGGTTGAATTTATGAAGAGGATATCATGTGATCTCAGGCCCTGATATGGCTTCCAACTTATCCCGATTATGATAGTAATCAGTGTTCTCATAAATTATTAAATGTGAGTATTTGTGATAATATGGTAATCACCATAAATCTCTACGACAATGTGATTCATACTCTGTGTGAGAAACAAGAGGATGTGAAATTTTTAAAAATTACACATACACTTTTCCTCCCTCGCTGGTGGAAGAGGGCATTCCTATGGTAGTGAGGGTGGACAAGGCCGAGGCAAAGAACCATCACTCTATTTACTTTACATTGGATAAGGGTGAAATGAAATGAAGAAGGGATGAAGGTTAGGGGCTTACAGTATGATGGATACCCTAAAATTGATCTTAGTAGGTTTGGTATATATTTATTTTTCTTTAATGGAAAAGCAATTGTGAACCATACGTTCCCCACAAGAAACCTGATGTTTCGTCTCTTTGTGAAGGGAGAGGTAGAGACCCAAACCCTAATTCTAAAAAATTCGGAAACATCCCAGCACTATTCCTGGTAGAAGGGTCCATGTGACTACGTATATAAAAACCCACAGACAATCCATGAATCTTAACCCCATTTTGAATCAAATGTGAGAAACATATGACTATGGATATAAAAACCAATATAGGAGACACACTAATCTGGATTTTCCAATGATTTGATGAGTCATAAGATTTTAGTGGATGTCTTAACAGAATCCCTTTCAGACAAGGGATCCAATGGAGAAGAAGCATTTCCATGAATGGATATATGTAGGGATAGGTATCTTGTGGACTGGGGAGAGGATGTGAATCAATTAGGGGAGCCCAAGTAGGTAAGGGTGCAAAAGTATTGGGGTTAAAGTAGTATTGGTCGACCTAATGTTCACTTAAACGATGAAAAACCTTTATAGTAATACTTGGGAAAGACCTAGCTCAAGCCTTAAGTTTTATTCATAGGTGATCCCAAAAGTGGGGCACTAATGTTCCTTTGAATTAAATAGGTGGTACGTAAGTGTTTCTGATTTTGGTAGGTTGGGCGCTTTAGGCATGCAAGTGTTATCGATTTCAAACAATACAGGACGTATGTCCTATAATCCTCCTTCAATTCCTATTAGCAGGAAGATCAAGATCCGTCATGAGTCGGTACTCAAAAATATATATAATAAAAAATGAGTGAGGCATACAAGGGGTTATTACATAAGTGAGTGTGAAAGACACCACATCGATCCACCTCCACCATCAGAGCACAATAATCTGGGGCCATGAATGACTACATCATATCAAGGTCAAGTATAGTCTTTTTGGAAAGCGTATCAGCAACCTGATTAGCCTCCCGATACACATGAGAGATAACCATCTATAATTGATTGATTTGATAGATACATTCAACCCATTGGCTCATCACACATCGTGGAACATTTTGCATTCTAGGGCTCAGAGCATTAATTGCAATCATTGAGTCAGATTCAATCTAGAGCCATTTCCAGTTAAATTGGACAACATACCTTATCAAATAAATCATGGCCCATATCTCAGCTTCAAAATTAGTTCCATGGCCAAGTTAGTGATAAAAGCATCCCTTAACTAACCCACAAAACGTGTGGAAGACTCCTCTACATCCAGCTAGACCCGACGCACCTGATGCGGCTCCATCAACATTTACTTCGAGGCACGGTGTAATCAGTGGTATCCATATGAAATGTTTAAGAATCTATGGTTTTCATGGACGACCTGAAACACCAAGAAGACTAAGAGTTTGGAGGTCACAAATGGTGTTATACATTACACCATCTTGGATCACTAATGCAGCATACACGTCCCTATGGATGGAACTCATTCCCATCCGGACATCATCAACCACACCCTCAAACTGAGATCTGTTCCTCAAGTCCCACAAGACCACAAAAACTACTGAAATAGGAGTAGTAAAGAGTTTAAAAACATTCTCACTACAGCGCACCTGAAGCAGCCCGGACAACAGATCCATAATCTGATTTCTAAAATTCACTGTGAGTCCAAATAGCACACCCAAATAATTCCAGAATTGACGGGCGTGATCACACTCCATGAACACATAGTGCGTAGTGACTTCCCCACCCCTAAAAACAGTACACCTCGATGCCATCTGAAATCCATACTGATTCAAGTGTTTAGAAGTGGGGAGTCGGTTTTTGTAGATCCTCCAAAGTTGGATAAACTGGGCTGTCCGAATGAATGGAGCTCTAAATTTCATCATCCTGGTTGGGGTGTGATCATTCCCACCACATGCAATCCTGTAGAATTCTTGGGTGGAAATGATCCCATTATAATGTGTAGCCAAATCAGTTTGTAAAAATACATAAAAGAATAACTGTTAATATGATACAACATATAATAAGAAATATTCATCCCATGAAAAAATGTATATGAGAGAAATTTTGAGATGGATAAAGAAGAAACTTTAGGTGTGACATTCATGAGTTGCAAGGGCCGATCCAGCCACAATGTGCTCCAAAATCTATGATTGGAATCCATGCTGACCAGCCATTTAGAATCTTGCATTATCATTGCATTGGCCTGCTTAATGGAAACCCATACCGAAGACTAGAGGTGGTATTTATATAGATTAACCATCCACTTTGTGAACTTGCTGAACAAGAATTCATCATCAACATCATTTGATTTTAGCCTCAAAGTGAACTTTCCAATCTGACCATCATTATATGTATGAAGATCCTTAACCCCTTATCCTCCAATTTTCACAGGTTTTATGGATTACTTTCACTACACTGTGACCAACATCCTTTCAATGATTGATCCGGTCCTTATAAAATTTCTCACCAGGCTTTGAAGTTCATTAATCAATCCTCATGGCCATTTGTAGAGAGAGAATGAGTAAACAAATTTAGATGCAATCACTGTGTTCACAAGGAAAACCATCACACCCATAAACATAGATTTCCATTTACAACTGGAAAGCTGATGAGTAATGCCAGTATAAATGCCTTCAACATATCATCATTTCACCCTTCCCCAGAAAAGAGGAACCCCAAGATACTGAAACGGAAGGCATCCCCACTTCAACCCAAGATAATGAGTGAATCTATTATTATTTTTAAAGGAATTCCATTACCAAAAACAATTGAGGACTTGTCTCGCTTATAGCCTGTCTAGACACATCCTCATAATGAGTTAGAAGAGCCTTAATATTGGATATGGTTCTCCTGGAGGCCTACCCGAGCAATATGATATCATCAACATAGAGAAGATGGGAAAGGGAATGATCATTAATATCGTCCCTCATCATCTTATACAAACCCATATGAGAAAACTCATTGATACCTCGGCTTACATAATCCTCTACAGTGGAAAACAGAATACCCGATAATGGGTCACCTTGCCGAACACCTCTTGACTAAGAAAAGAATACTCTCATTGCACCATTCACAAGAATTGACATCCGTGAGGATCTAAGAATAGTGACAATAATGCGCAGAAAGAAATTTGAGAACCCATTCCTCCGAATAATCTCAATTAGAAATATCCATTTAAGTGTACCAAATCCTTAGATATGTCAGTCTTAAGGGAAAAGTTCCCTTTCCTTTGACTTCCTTCGCATGAGGTTAACACTCTCAGAGGCCGTGAAAAGGAATTGTTGTATGTTCCTTCCAGGGAAAAATATAAATTGATTCGCAATGATCATTCCTCCAATAATTCCACCCATCCTAGATATAATGATATTTCTAATGATTTTATGTATTGTATTCCCAATAACAATAGGTCTGATGTCTTTAATATCAATAGGATTTTCCTTATTTGGAATGAGTGCAATGAAGCATGAATTCATCTAATGGGGTATATATGAATGGGAGGAAATATCCTTTATGGAATTCTCAATATCATCCTGCACAATATCCCAGTAGAACATGAAAAATTTATTAGTGAAGCCATCGGGACCTAGATAACTGTCAAGAATAAGATAGAGAAGAGAAGATCTGATTTCCTCCTTAGATGGAGGGGCTGTAAGAGACTGACTCATCTGCTTATCAACATAGGGGCTAATGTTGTCTACCTGGTTAGTGGAGCAATGTTGTCCACTATCATAGTACAATGTTTTAAATAATAAACAACAGCTAATGCTATCCCATTGTCATCAGAATAAATACCATTACCAATTCTGATCACATTGTTTCAAGCACATTCTCTCTTCTCCTTATGCAGTCTATTGAAGAGATTAAAGTTCCTATCACCATCCTTAAGCCACTTCACATTCAGCTGATTCCTATCCAGCCTATCCTATACCATGAGAAGGTCATTATGCTTATTGTACACTATAATCTCCTCCCTAGACAGGGGGCACCGATTCTCATTATCAATCTGAATCTTTCCAAGATACTCCTCCGCATTTTGGATGTCCACATCAATTTTAGAAAAGTGTTTTGTACTCCATTCCTTTAGAAATCCATTGCGATGCTTTAGTTTGACATCAATTCTGTATAGAGGACTCTAAATGGGCTCATGCCTCCAATCCTCCAAGACAATTTCCTTGCACCATGGAGTGACAAGACAAGAATTATTAAACCAAAAGGGTATGGGGACTGACCTCATCCTCTAGAAGTTGACATCAACAATGATTGGATTATAGTCAGATTGATACTTGGGAAGATTAAACCCAGAGAACCCATGTATATCATTCATTTCATCAATTTTCACAAGGCATCTATCGAGTTTACTGGCTTTATTTCCTTCCCATGTGTATCTACTCCATATGAAGTCAGTTCCAGAAAGAGGGATCTGATTTAAATTATAGGAATCAATAAACTAATAGAAATCATAGGCTGTAGCCCCATTAATAATCATCCTAGTTTTTTTCTCATGTATGAAAACAGTGTTGAAGTCACCAACAAGCATCCACCTTTGATCCATCCTTAGTGATGTAGCATTATGATCCTACCCGAGATCCCTTCTCCACAAGTATGAAGTGGAGGCATAGACAAAGGAAACATAAATATTTTTTCCAACAGTGTTACAGCTAAGAAGAATATTTTGAGGTCCATTAACAACCTTAACATTGTGAGTTTGTGTAACACCCCAAGATTTCATGGTATGATATTTTCTTAAAATTCAATAGATTTCACATCATGAAATACCGTGTTCGAGCACACAACGACTTACAAAACTATTCGTTTAAAAGCGTTTATGAATAGTATTAAATGGATTTTGAGTTTTATATAATACGTAAAATGTTAACTTATATATTATGTGTTTCATAGACATATTATTACAAAAAAATCAATTTCTCAGATAAAAAATGAATTTTTTAAAAAAATCAATTTTACCCCATTTTAATGATGAACCCTTTTTAAATCTAATATTTGACCCTTTTACATACTCATTTTGACAAGACAAAATTATTCTTAATAATCGGGACATCAAAATTTACATTGGATGAAATTTTGGTATTTTTCTAATAATATTAATTTTTTATGAATAGTGAGAAATACTGCATTTTAATTCAAAACTGCCTTTTAATCAAATTTATATATGAGGATATATTATATTTTAAATTGGTTTCGAAGTGTAATAAGATTATATTTTTACCCTTTAATCCAATGTTGGTCATTAGAATTATTTTAACATTAAAATTATACATAAACAAGTGTTAATCTTTTGATAGTTATTGTTTCTTAAAAACATGCTATTTGTTTTGACAAAAGGAATTAATATTAAATTAATTAATCCAACTTCTTTGTATTGATTTTTGTTAAAATAGAAATCATTTTAGAATTCAGAATATCAAATATATCATAGGCTGATTTTTTGATATTTTTCAGAAAAACATCAATTTTTGATGAATAATGAAACCACTAAGTAGAAGTTAAAAATCTTACTTTTTCATTTAAATGAAATTTTACTACTTCTGTGAATTGAATTTCAAAAATTCGAGATTAATGGTTTTTATTTTTATGTAAAATGTTATTCAATAAGAGGAAAATATTTTTTGGTAAATAATAACTTTTGACTTTTATTTACCGCAATTAAATGTAAATAAGGTAATTCTAGGTAGAAAAATATTATAATAATACAAAATTACATTAACAATTGTCTTAGACTTATTGGATGAGTCATGGCCGACCATGGGTGTTCTTGGGTCGATTTTGTAACCCCATTGAGCCACTTATGGGGTTATATAAACAAATATCTTTTAGTAAATAAAATCTTAAATGGGGTTATATAAGTCATATTTTTTATTATAAATATTCATTTAAAGCTAAAACAATGTTCCAAATTATTGTATTTTTTTATAATTTTTAGATATCATATTTATTAATTTATTTATGTCACAATTATGGTGTAGTATTTAACTCATTAATAAATGACTTAAATAAATAATATTATTAATATTAAAAAAAATATTCAAATCCAATCCAATTATTATTGGATGATTTTATTTATACCATGAGTAATCTTATCTTCAACATTAATTGGTTTTGTACAGTTAGAAACCAAATATAACTATATAATAAATTATTTTTTTCACACTTTCCTAAAGATCCCCTCTTCCCCCTTATAAAATGACACCACTTCTAACCCATTCCAAACACCTCTCAAGCCCCTTGGCTCATCCAAAACATTCCAAAATAATCTATCACAATCCGTATATTACACATATAATCCTTACATTAGTCAAAAGTCACTTGAAAAGTCCTTTTCATTCAAACCAAAGGATGTTACCAAAATTAAAGGTAACAGTTTCTCTTAAATTCTTTGGTTTTATTTTGTTTTATTTTACATCTTCAACTCCCTAAAAACATTATATTACATTATCTTATAAAAAAATTATCATCAATAAACTAGGATTTTGTTATGATAAGGATTCAAACTACACTTACACACACCACCATCTAATGGTTGAAGAGAATAATGTTTCTGTGGTTGGCAAACTAACGCCTCACAAAATGATGATTGTTCAACTATCTCCTACCGCCTCTCATGGTGGCCATAAAGATGACACTGTATTTATATATGATATATATTATGTTTATGTTTTCTTTGTGCTTCTGTATTTCCATTCACATCATACCATTATGGTTTCCATTATGGGTAAAATGTGATAATTTCATTTGAGGAAGTGCGGACTACCGCCCCCTCAAAGTGATATGACTCGTTAATGACTTGCATGGGACGTATAAATTATGGAGTTAATGATATTATAAATGATATAAAAATATTAATATAATATACCTATGCATATTTATATTTTAATTCTATTAAAATACACAATATAAATCAATGTAGTGTTCAAGCGTACGTACGACTTACCGTCTCCATAAACGATGCATTTCATTTCTTATCTCCAAATGTTATGTACTATTATAAATACATATATATATATAGGATATAATATATATATATATATATATTATAAATCATTTATATCATTCGAGAGATAATTTTCTTTCGACCACATGGAAAAATTGTAATGATAACAAGTTCATTTTTTACTCAAGTTCCGAACATTCATAAAATAACAAATATGAACACAAATAAATAACTAATTGTTATAGCTAGGGAATAAGTGATATAAAAGGAATAATAAAATTTAAAAAATTTCTTAATTAAGTTTAAATTAAATTATTTATATTATTCTGGAATTACAAGAAACATAAAATACAAGTCAGACTTGAGGTAACAGGTTTATTATCTCACTTTGAATTCTGTGACATTTCCATTTTTCACAAATTATTTATTACATGTGGTGTATTGTGTAATTACATTTGATATATATTATCAGTATTATATTTATATTCATGGTATTATTTTATTCATTTGGTGGTTATTATCTTTTGGTCATACGACTCGAATAATTACAGTGATGTAAGGGTTTTTCATCTTTTTTTATTCCCGTGAGATTCATGCTCTTCTGGCCACTATTTCTATTTGTGTGGTGTATGTACTTTCCATGATTGTATTAATTGTTTAATATACATTAGTTTTTTGTTATTTACATCATCATTTTATAATCTTCCTTTTATGGGGTCTATGTTTCGTATGTTTACAAATCAGTAATGGAATTTCAATTTTCAATTTCCACTAATTCGGATTTATGCATACTTCATTGATTATTTAACTCCATGATTATGTGTTGAATAACTATTTATTATTTATGTATTATTTTACACTCACAATTGTGTTGATATAATCTAGATACACATAATCACTCCATTGAAAATTTCTCAAGTCATTGATATGTGCATGATAAGAGTAATCTTTACTCAATTTCCATTCATTGAGTTAAACATCCAAGTTGTTAGTGTTGTTTTTACAAGAATATGTGTGAATTCCCTATGATTTATTTACACTGAATATCCAATAATATTGAGTGTATTTATATTTTTCACTCATAATTATTTCATTGATTTATCCTTAACCTAAGGATGCATTTTTTATATGTGAATTTATCTCAAATTGCAATCCATTGAGACTTCTTTGTTGTTATGCACCAATTCACTTTTAAATTGTGTATATAATGTCCATTGACATAGTATATATTGGAATCCTTTATTATCATAAAATTATAATGTTTTTATTATCTCAATTACTGGTATTCAAGCATCTCTCATTTGGTTAGGAACTATAACTAAAATATCACTTTAAATGTTTTAAAGATTTATTCTTCTAAATATTTCATATTAATGTCCATGTTTTAAAAATGGTTTCAATGATTTATTTATATGGACATTAATATATTCAAATTAAATTTCATTTTAAATGATTTAATGTGTTATGGGACACATTGATGGAAAAATCTATTTTAAATGGCTTCTTGATAAATTGTGAGACTTTTAAATGTTTTCAAGAAAAAGGGTGATATTTATATCAACTAGTTTTGATGATTATTTCAATCAATTTGAATATCCTTCATTATTATAAATTGATATAAATTTATTATAATACAATTTCCATATTGTATTTAATTTGTTATTTTTGGCCATGGATGTGCTATTTTAATACCATTCATGGTTGGTTGTTAAATTATTGACATTTCGTATGCTAGTTTTAGTATGAATGTCTAGATTATGTTTTAATATTTTCATATGAGAAATTCATTGGACTTAGTATGAATGCATCAGTAGGTCTCATGAGACAATTAGATGTGTTATTGGCTGATTCCATTCCTAATTATTGATATATCATTTTGGAGAAGACCTTAATCATTTTTAGATGTCTTGGAAGAGCCCTTGAAAAAATGTTTTAGAATGTCTGGAATTATGCATTCCACCATTATGAGATTATATATTGATATTTCATATTGTTATTCGACTAGTAGAACACCAATGATAATGTTTTATTATGGAATTATTTACTCAGTGCATATTCCTACCATAAAGTTCTCAAGTTTATTATTCACTAAGGCTTGTGTTTTAAATTATTCACCATGGCTAAGGTTTATGTTATCTTCCAATATCTTTATTACTCTTACTGAGAATCAGAGCTCACAAATTTCTCATTTTTTATTTTCCCATGATATGAAGAAGTTATTTATGAGTGACTTGCAGGAATAATCTTGGAAGCATGGATGTTATTCATGGAATAAATTAGTGTTGTTTTTCTTTTCAAGTATTAATGTTGAATTAAAGTATTCATAAGGT
Source organism: Viscum album (assembly GCA_963277665.1). NCBI lineage: Eukaryota > Viridiplantae > Streptophyta > Magnoliopsida > Santalales > Viscaceae > Viscum > Viscum album. The sequence goes on from OY728129.1 coordinate 535,502,580, forward strand.
TTCCAAGACTACTAAACTAATCGGGCCTCTAGGAATTGATTCCTGTTAAAATTTCCAATGTATTAAAATAATGCACCAGCACCTAGATTCAGGGGTTGGGGATTTACAGTTGGTATCATAGGAAGTTTAATACAAACCATGTAAACTAGATTTAAATAAACTCTGATCATAGGAAGTTTAATATAAGATGGTAATAAAAATCCCTGGTTAATCCTAAGGTGTTTTAGATAAGAAATACAGTTTTATGATATTCTCTAAATGATTTTATGACTCACATTATAGTTTCTTGTGTTAGTAAATGAAGGGATTCCAAGGAATTTATAGTAACATTGAAGATGATGAACAAGGTGGGAATAATGGTGGAAATGAGCAATGAAATGGAATGTTTATAGGTGTAAATGATATCATGTTCATGGTGAATCAATTTTTGAAAAATATATTCAACAACATATATATTAACCAACTCCCAGACTAAACAAAGAATAGAAAAGTAGTGAATGATAAGAGCTCAAGTATTGAAGACCATGGAGAAAAGAAAGGTCATTTTCCATCATGAATGAAATTTGGTAGGAGTAACCAAAGAAGGTTTCTTAATGGAAAAAAGAAGTGCTTTATGTGTGGGAAGGAAGGACATAAAGTAAAGAATTGATGAGGAAAAATAATGTATACTAGGTAAGAAAATAAAAATGATCCCAAGAATCCATTTACATTCATTTTATGTAAATTTATGTGACCTGGCCACTACCCGAGTGAATTCCCTATTCTATAGGTTATCCTATTGGTCATGAAAGAAGCTATGTGGAAATAAATGGATGGTGAAATGTTTAAAAATTATTAGTTCTATTTTATGATGGGATTACTTTGGAAGACTTTCTATTGTATTTGTAACCATGCGTTTTGTCATATGAAAATGATATGTGAGGAAGAATTATCTTTTCTCTAGTGTATGAGTAATAAATAACCATTTGGTTTTATATGATCATTGAGTTTGAGGCAATTACAAGTTTTTAATATTTGGGATGAAAATTAGAGGTATGAGATAATATATATGATGAAATTATGTTATAGTTACATTGATGAATCTATCTCAATTTTTGTAATATTCGAAAATTATATTATTTTTGAAAAAGGAAAACACGCAAACCATGTAGAAACCCATCGCAACGGACAAAGCTGTTGGAATCGAACCCAATACCATAGTGCGATTGGGATTTATCGCTTACTAGTGGAATACGTGAAGTCCCGGGATAGTGTGACTAATTAGTTTTAGTTAAATGAATTTTTTGATCCATAATAAGTTGATTTGGTATATTATGTCTTATCAAATAGATATCCTTAGTATAGGAAAATTATTTTGGGATTAAGTGATAAATGTTATTTTGAAAGATGTTCGCACTATTGGGAATACTATATTTCTAAGGAAAATATAATACTATGGGATTTCATTTGAAGAGTAATGGTGTATTTTTACCCATGTTTTTATTGTATATTTATAGTGATCTGAGTTATTTATGGAAATTATTAACCTATCATAGATAATATATGATTAGGTTAATTTCTTTTATGTATGTGACTTTAAGAGTAGTCGATATTATTTGGAGATACAATTTAACATGGAAGACAATGTCAGAAAATTCTTCTAAGTTTTGGTTTTCAATAATAGTTTGGATTATATTGAAATATTTTGTGGGAAATTTTTTATTGAATGGTATTTATTGAACTTTGGGAATTATTGGTTTAATTTTACAAATTAAGATAAGTATTTATTTCTCTAAAGTATTATCCTTTTGGGATCATCTGATATTTTACAAACCATTTTGGTTTTCGTTAATCTCTAAAGAAAATGGAAAAATATTTTTCATCCATTGTGGATTATGTGATTCTCTATAAGTTGATTTTAGTGCTTCAAGTGTGGTCAAGTCATGTTTAATACTCATAATTTGGAGGGAATGATTAGTTTGTGGTAATAGTTAGATGAAGGATGAAACTCTACATGTCAAGTAATTTTTTCTATTATATGAATATATTAATTATTAAACATTATGTAAGTGATCTTAAAACCAAATATTTTCTAACATAATGCTTTATGTTTTGTTGAAGCGGTGATATTTTAAACCTTTATAGATTTATGCCTTTGAGGCCATAAATTTTATACTTGTTTGTGATTGATGACCTCAATAAATCCCAATAAATATTTACATTTTCCCTCCAATTATTTGTCTCCAATTACCAGTAACGTTCTCTTAATTGAGATCATAATTTGGTGGTGACTTTTTTATATACCTTTCCCTCTTATTAAGACTAAATTTTATTAACCCAATTCCTTGATGTGGGTTATCAACAAATGAATTTTTCTATTTTTATCTTTTTATTTTCAAAAAAAAATTTCAAACTGCAAGGGAAAAATTTATTGAAGGAGGGGAGAGTGTATTAGCATATTATTTCATTATAAGTTATTTTATTTAAATTCCATAGATTGTGCTACACACAACACCAAGTTTGAGTACACCACGACATAACAAACTAGCCATTCAAAAGTGGTTATGAATAATATTAACTATATTTTTTATTTTATATACACCATTTAATTTTAAATTATTTATTATGTGTTTCTTAGACATATTACAAGAATAAATTCAATTTTTCAGATAAAAAAATGTAATTTAAAAAAAAATCAATTTTTAACATTTTAATTGTGAAATATTTTTAAATCCCATATTTGAACCATTTACATATTCAATTTTGACAAAATAAAATTCTTACTTAGAATCGGGACATCAAAATTTAAATTGGATTAAATTTTTGTATCTTTCTAATTATATTCTTTTTTTATGAATAGTGAGAAATACTTTATTTTAATTTAAAACTGCCATTTAATATAAATTATTTATAAGGATAGATTATATTTTAAATTGGTTATGAAGTATAACTCGATTATATTTTTACCCTTTAATCCAATGTTGGTAATTGGAATTAATTTCACAGTGAAATTATACATAATCATGTGTCAATATTTTGATAGTTATTGTTTATTAAAACAAACTATTTTTTGACAAAATAAATTAATATTAAATTAATTAATCCAACTTCTATGTTTTGAATTTGGAAAAATAGACATAATTTTTGAATTTGGAATATCAAATATATCTTCGGCAGAATTTTTGGTATTTTTCTGAAATACTTCAATTTTTTATGAGTAGTGAAACCACTAAGTAGTAGTTAAAAACCCAGATTTTTCATTTAAATGTAATTTTACCAGTTTTGTGAATTGAATTTTGAAAATATGAGATACATGGTTGTTATTAGTAAGTAAAATTTGTTTCAATAAGATGAAAAAAAAAAATTTGTGAATATTATTTTTGACTTTTATTTACCTTGGTTAAAGATAAATAGGGTAAATCAGGTTAAAAAGAATATTATAATAATAAAAAATTACCTTAACACTTGTCATAACCTTGTTGGATGAGTCATGTTCGAACATGGGCATCCTTTTGTAGATTTTGGGACCCCATGGATCCCCTTATGAATAATAATGACACTTTATTTTAATTAACTTAAAGAAAAGACAAAAATGAAATAAAAAATATCTTTTAGTAAATTAATATTTTTATGGGGTTATATAAGTCATAATTCCGACTATAAATATTCATTGTAAAGATAAAAATATTTCCTAAATTATGGTATTTGTTTATAATTTTTCGACATCAAATAAATTAAATTATTTATGACATAATAATGTGGTAGTTTTTCCCTTATTAATAAATGAATTCAAAAAATAAGATTATTAATATAAAAAGAATATCCAAAACCAATCCAATCCTTATTGGATTATTTTATTTCGACAATGAGTCATCTTATAGTCTATTTTAATTATTTTTGTACCTTTATAAACAAAATATCACTAAATAATAAAATAATATTTTCACATTTTCTTAAAGAGCTCGTCCTCCCCCTTATAAAAGGATACCATTTCTAACCCATTCCACGCACCTCTCAAGCCTCTTGGATCGTCCAAACAATGCCCAAATAATCTCTCTATATCCATATCTTACACCTATAAGCCCTAACATTGGCAAAAGTCACTTCAAGATGTCCTTTTGGTTCAAACCATTTGATGTTACCCAAATTAATGTTAACAGTTTCTCTTAAATTATTTTTTTTCATTTTGTTTTTTTTTACTTCTCCAACCCCATAAAATCTTATTATTAAATTAATTTATAACAGAAACAGTATCCTGAATATACTAGGATGTTTTTATAAGAATGATTTTAACTACAGTTACACACACCTCCATCTAATGGGTGAAAAACATATTGTTTCTGTGGTTGGAAAACTAATGCCTCACGAAACGATGATTGTTAGATTATCTCTTACCGCCTCTCATGGTGGACATTAAGATGAAAATAAATTTATATATGATATATATTATTTTTATGTTTTCTTTTTTCATCTTTATTTACCATTTATATCATATCTTTATGGTTTCCATTATGTGTAAAATTTGATAATTTCATTTGAGGAAGTGAAGACTACCGCCGATCAAAGTTATATGACTCGTTAAGAACTTATGTGGGATATATAAAGTGTGGGGGTAATGGTATTATATATGAAATTACAATTTAATTATAATATACCTATTTATCATTATGTTTTAATTCCATTAGAATACAAAATATAAATTATTGTAGCATTCATGCGTATGTACGACTTACCATATCTCTGAACGATGCATTTCATTTCTTATATCCAAATGTCATGTAATGTTATAAATCCATATATATACATGATATATAATATATATATATATGATATCTAAATCATGTATATCATTCTGGAGATAATGGAATTTTTACCACATGTAAAATTGTAATTATAAGAAGTTCTTTTTTACTCTAGTTCCTAACATCGATAAAATATCTAATATGAACTCAAATAATTAACTAATTATTATATGAATGTAATTAGTGATATAAAAAGAATAATAAAATTTATATAATTTCTTAATATAGTTGAAATTAACTTCAGTTTATTATTCAGGAATAACAAGGAACACAGAAGACATGTTGGACATGAGTTAAGGGGTTTCTTATCTCACTTTTAATTATGTGATATTTCCATTGTTCACCAAATATTTTTTGAAAGTGGTGTATTGTGTATGGAAATTTGATATATATTTTCATGAATCATATTATATTCACTGTATTATGTGATTAATTTAGTTTTTATTAACTATTGGTCATACAACTCAAATGATTACAATGAAGTAAGGGTTTTTCATCTCACTTTTTATTCCCGTGAGATTCATGCTATATTGGCCACTATTTCCTTTTGTGTGGTGTATGTACTATCCATTATTGTATTAATTTGTTAATATAACTTAATTTATGGGTATTTACATCCTCATTGTATGATCCTTCTTTAATGGGGTGTTTCTTTCGTAAGTTACCAAATCGGTAAGGGAATTTCTAATTTCAATTTCCACTCATTTGGATTTATGCATACTTCCTTGATTATTTTACTCCAAAATTATGTGGGGAATAACAATTTATTATTTATAATTTCATTTAGACTACCCTTTGTGTGGATATAATCTTGATAAACATAATAGCTTCATTGATAATTTCTCAAGACATTGTTATGAACTTGATAATAGTAATCTTAACTCAACTTCCATTCATTGGATTAAACATCCAAGTCGTTGGTGTTGTTATTACAAGAATGTGTGTGAATGTCCTCTAATTGACTTACATTGAATATCCAATTGCATTGAGTGTTTTTATATTTTTCACACATAATTATGTCATTGATTTATCCTTTACCTATGGATATGGTTTTTATAAGGGACTTTATCACAATTTACATTCCATTAAGACTTCTTTGTTGTTATGCACCAATTCACTTTTACGTGGTGTATATACTGTCCTCTGACATATTATATAATGGAATCCTTTATTAACATGATATTATAATGTTTTCATTCTCTCAATAATTTTTATTCTAGCATCTCTCATTTGGTTAGTAACTCTGATTAAAATATCATTTTATATGTTTTTATGATTTATTCTTCTAAATCATTCTCATTAATGTCCATGTTTTAAAAATGTGTTTAAGGATTTATTTATATTGAAATTTATGTTTTAAAATTAAAATTCCCTTTAAATGTTCCAATGTGGTATGAGACACTTTGAATCAATAATCTATTTTAAACGGCTTCTTGATAAATATTGAGGCTTTTAAATGTGTTCAAGAAAAAAGGGGATATTTCTCTCAAATAGTTTTGATGATAATTTTCATCTATGTCAATATGATTAATTATTCTCGATTGAGGTTAATTTATTATAATAAAATATTTCATATTTTATTTATTGAGTTATGTTTGACTATGGATGTGTTATTTTAATACAATTCATTGTTTGTGGTTAAATTATTGACATTTCGTATGCTAGTTTTAGTATGAATGTCTGGATTATGTTTCAATATTTTTATATGAGGAATTAAGTGTACTTAGTTAGTGACATATGGAGCCTGATATAGCTCCTCGATGCATTAGTAGGTCTCATGAGACAATTTTATGGGGAATAGGATGAGGTCTTAACCAATTTATGATATATGGTTTTGGTTGATGCCTTAATCATTTTTAGACGTCTTGGCTGTGGGCTTGATAAAATGTTTTATAATCTTCGACATTATGCATTCCATCATTATGAGACTATATATTGAAATTTCATGTGGTTATTCGACTAGTAGAACACCCATGACTATGTTTTATTATGGCATTATTTACTCATATAATATTCCTTCTATAAAGTGCTCATGGTTACTATTCGTTAAGGAATGTGTTTTCAATTATTCACTATACCCAATGTTTATGTTATATTCTTCTGTATTTCTTACTCATACTGATAATCTGAGCTCACCCTTTTCTCATGTTTCATTTTCTCAGGATATGAAGGAGTTATGTATGAGTGACTTGCCAGATTAATCTTGGAAGCTTGGATGTTTTCAATGGAATAAATTAGTGTGGTTTTTTTTTCAAGTTGTAATTTTTAACTTAAGTATTTATATTGTTTCCAAGACAACTAAACTAATATGTCCTTTGGGAAATGATTCCTTCTAATAATTCCAATTCATTAAAATAATGCACCAGCTCCTGGATTCTGGGGTCAGGGCATTACAGTAGGGGTATGTTGGATTTGATATTTTCTATTTCAAAAGTTGTAATGAGTAAGTGGTGTTTCTAGATAGAAGAAATGAAATCACACAAAATTATTGTTTTTTCTTAAGTGAGATAGATTAAAAAAGAATATTTCATAAAGAATAGTGTGATCCTAGGATCTCAGTCTAGACTATTCTAGGATTAAGTCGGGTGAAGCTATGTGAATAGGTTTTGTGTACAGTCTAAAAAAAAAATTTGGACTATTCCATGATTGAAGACCTATAACACCAAAAATTATTTTTAATTATTATCCTTTAAATAAATACATTCATCAATATATTATATCACACACAACACAAAAATAAATAAAAATTCAAAATATTTTACAATATAAGATAAAAATTAATAAATCATAGTATTATATTGGATACTCTTATTAAGAAAATTAAAAGAAAATTAAAACATCATGTAAATATAAATATATTCAATATATTTTTAAGGGTTATTGTTTATTTTATACAATATTTTTATGTTTTGTAATACAATTGAAATGATTCAATTTAATTGTTAAAATATGTATAATTAATCTCTATGATTAAATTCATTAAGTGTTAAAATGTGTTTTTATATGAAATGTAGATTGCTACATATTTTTCATTTTTATATTAATAAATTTAATTTTTAATATTTAAGGATTATTCTATTAAATTGATTAAAATTGTAAAAGAAAATTATGTCAAATTTAATTGTAAACTAATATAAAATAATATTAATATCTCTTAATGTTTAATCATTTTTTTCTCATAAATAGTGTTTTTATTGTATTTTATACATCTATTTAAATATGAAATACCAAAATTCAATTACTTTAATATTATGATTTAAACATAATTTTATGGATTTGGGGGGCCAAAATTTTATTAGAATGGTTATTTATTATTTTTCATAAAATCGTTATTTATTATTGAATTGTAAATATAATGATTTTCTTAATTAAAATTAACTTAATTTTTTCATATATTGAAAATTTCATTCTATAAAATGGATTTCATATTTTAACTTATAATTTAAGAATTATGTAATAAGATTAATTTCTTTATTAGTTGTAAAAATATTCCGTAAATGTTGAATTCAACCACTATGATAAGCTATATAATTATGTCAATGAGTTAGAAAAAATTGGTGTTGTCTCAAATAAATTGGTGGATAATGGATTTTCATACCACTCATAAAATTATCCCTCATCAATATTAAATTTGGGTCCTTATTCCTCAAATAATCTATATCTTTTTATCTTATTAACATAATGGTCAAAAAAATGAAACCCCTCTCACCTATAAAATGGAACATTAACTATTAAACATATCGTAAAAATAAAAACATGGTTAAAAAATCATTCCAAGGAGAATAATAACCCTCATTCTAAAATCATACCAGTCTTTATCACTCTAAAACACCAATATAAGAAAGAATAAAAGTAGTTTAATGAAAGATATCAATGGAATATGTAATTTTTCTAACAGAGTGATTTCAAGTTTCTAAAATATTAAAAAAATTAAAATTTAATTTTTTGTTCTATTAATTTTGTATAATTATATTTTAGTCATAATAGATTTTTTCAATAATAGATTACGTAGAATATGACTATTGTTCAACATCTAGGAGTTATGGTCTTAAATGTCACTATTAGTATCGTATCTAAATTCATAAAACATTATAAGATATGATGTTATCATATAAGAATATGTTATGATTTGTAGATACCATAGTGTGTAAATATGTTTTCTATTGATCCAAACTGTAATGAAATTTTACCCAGTTATGGTCTTAAGTGATTCAATTTTAATGTTATTTATTATATTTTAAAATATGTTTAATGGGCTATAGAAAAAATATATGATCATGGTATATATAACCATTAGGGTTGGTATGTAATTTAGTTTCATTTAAATTCATATTATATTAAAAAATAAACTATAAATATATCTTTTGATGTCTAAATCATGAAAGTACATTCAGATTTCATTATAATAAATATTATTTAGGGATAAATGTCTTTTTATTTTATTTATAAATAGGTTCCCATTAAGACATGTTATTTTGTATAGAAGAATAGATAATGATTAAATTATAATTGGGAATTTGGAGTATAAAAATTTTGTAAAAATATTAGATATAGATTTAAATATAAGTATACATCTTATGTTTTTTTACGGTTATGAGTGTGATATTTTGTACCAATAATATCTCTATCTGTAAACAAACCCAGATGTATATGATCTATATTAAATTCACCATATATTAATTAATGTTAATAATGTTATTTGTGAATTAAAATGTTATTTTACCATTTCACTATCAATGTACCCTAATTCACACCCCATTTATTAACCATAATCTATATTATATTGTGGATGAAATTTCCTTTAGGATGAAACAATATATTTAGGGGGTAGGCTGTTTGACCCTAATATTTAATAAGGGTTTTCATTTAAATAAATATTTCTCTGAATACCATTTTTCAAACAAACATCAAACTATAATTAATTGTGATTTTTTATTTAAATTGCAAGATAAACACTAATATACCACAATAATGAATTGTGAAATATTATTATTAAATTTTAAATAAAACAATAACATAAAGAAAACATAAGGACATTCTTAATGATTTTTTAATGTATTATTATTTATAGAATAATATAATGTGATTTATTTCCAATAAACTGAATAAATTTAATGGATCAATGATAAACAATTAATTGACATGAGTAAATAAAATTATACAAAATGATATTTTTTCTAAGAATATAATTTTTCATTATATTACATATTTTTATCACAAATTATAAATTTATAAATATTCAATTTATTATTTTAATTAGAAGTTTTAGTGTACAATAAAATAGATTAAATTTCATTTAATTATCAATTGATACGATACCAGATTATGAAAAATTATTTTTTTAAAATCTTTTTTCAAATGAAACCAATTATTCCTTACATTCCACCTTTGAATTTAAATGTTATATTCATAAATTTTATAATTTATATTTCATTAAATATATATATTTTATAGTTTAATCATATAAATATTTTTATTGGATGTTTTTTTTATTTATCTAGAGATTTATTTTGCATATTTATATTAAAATAAATTTACTAATACTTAATTAAATGGTTCATTATATCTCTTATTAAATTTTATTATATTAAAATCTAAATTTTTTGAAATTAGAAAGTCTATGTCAACTAAAATGGTATATTTAATTATGTCTCATAATATAAGTTTACTAGTTTATAATTAGAGTGTTTTATCTCTAAATAATTAGAGATGGGATTTTATGTCTTTATCTAATCTTCTAAAAATTGAATTAAGAAAACTAGGATCGACATTCCTTTAATAATACATCACTTATTATTTTATCAAATTAATACTTACAAAAATTCTTCCCCTCTCACCAAAAATAGTATCCCTTTACCACTATGCATATCCTTTCCCCCATAAATTTTTAACGAATTAAAAATAAAAACAAAACATCTATATCAAAAATTCCCACATGTTAGAGGTTCTCGTATCGGTGTAAGACAAATTTATGAAGGATTATTGATTGGTATAAAGGAGAATATCAAACAATGTGACAATTGTGTTATCTGAGATATTCCATCTTTATTTTTTCTTCCAAATACAACAAATATATTATTTACATCCTAATATATTAAAATAATTATAGATAATTCATTTAATGTATATTAATATTATTGAATAGATAATATATACCATCCACCCATTCATTTGAAAATAAAAATTACACCCGTTTTGTGGTTGGATTACCGCCTCCAGGAATGAAGTATTTAATTATACTTCACAACCAAACATTGATATTTTCAAAAGTGTAATTAATGAATATATATTATATATATGAATTTTTTTATTATATAAAAATAAATAATTAATTCAACTAATTATATTTATTATAATGTTTCATAATAAATTTATCATTATAAAAAGAGCATACTAGGACACAATTAACAATTACAAAAAATGACAACATATTTGGACTCCATAAATTTTTTGAGAGTATAATAATAAGTAGTAAATATATGTATAATTAATGATATGATGAAACTATTTTGAATTTCCATTTATTATTGTCAACAAACCAAATATATTTTGAAGAAATTGTCCAAAACAATCTTTTTGGATGATGAAAGGGAAAAAAATAAAATAATTAAAGAAATATATTATTAATTGGACCTTAAAATATAAAAATGGAAGAAATGTTTATCAGAATATCATTTAAAAATTTATTTTTTATTTGGAAGGTTATAAGAACACAAAATTTCATTCTAAACATAAGGTAGGGACTCTTTGTCTCAATGTAAATCCTTTAAGACAAATTTGTTATACTGAAATAATTTACTCATATATAGTGTAAATACTGCCCTATTGAATAATAATATATTAAATATATTTTTAATTTTGGGATTTTCACATTACATTTTATCTCTCTCTATTCGTTTTCATTTGATTAACTACCTATGTATTAGGTGTTTTCCTTAAATAAATTTAATATCCTTAATTTATATAATTTATTCAAGATCATCATTGTTAAAATATAATATTTTTTACAATATACAATTAAAATAAATTTAATTCCATCAAAAATTTCTTGTGGGTTCAATTATTTTTTCACTTAATCTCCCATTAATTTCTATTCAAAAAAAACTTTTTTGAAGGTGGACTCATCTATATCTCCGTTTATAGTAAAAATGATTTTTCTCAATAATATTATTCTTTTTACAGTAAGTGGAATGATAATATCTCCACTTCACTAACTTCTTATGGAAATTTTCAATTTTATTGTAAAATCATTACAATGTTTTATAAATAATATTTTTATTTTTTCCCACAAGTGGTTATTTTAGAAAGCATTTACAAGACTTTCTAAAAAATCTCATTGTCAATGTTTCTAGAGAAGGACTATTCCATCAATATTATTCTGAAATATATAAATAATGTATCCAATTTCATTAAAATTATTTTATCAGTGATACCCATTTTTCTATTCTTCTATGGAATATTTCATTTTAAAATTTAAAAAAAAATAAGAATATTTCAATGTATTTCAATACAGAGATATATATTTTCATATTCCACTCTAGATTTTAAAATTTTAAATTTATAACCATAAAAGGATTCAAAATTTAGAATTATGTTTAAATTATTGTTTCAAATATATTATTTTTAACAAACGAATTATATTTTTAACAGTAAAATAAGACTTTATTTTTACATCTATATTAATAAATAATAATAAAATTTCATTCTATATTTTCATTTCAATTTTCTTCAGAAATTATAATATATCTATTTTTTTGGAGTTTTGATTTATTTGTTAGCATATAAATTATATTATGAATGTTTGACAAATACATCACCTTGTTCCTATTTTCTATTTATGAATGTACATTTATTTATTGACATTAATTGAATCCATAATGTATATTTTCGACCAAAATTATTGGTGCATGAGTTAGTTACCCAACTCTATCCCCAAAAAATTTATTAAATTAAAATATAGTAAAAATGTGATGAGATGAGGTGTAATATAATTTCACTAGTAGTAAATAAGATGTTAAGAAAATGGGAGTCTGAAAATGAAAATCATCTGGTTCTTCATCCATGGGAGTGAAAGACCAATGAATCTAAATATATATATATAAAGGATTTAGTATATAAAATTAAATTATTTCAATATTTTTTTTGATTTATTTACATATTTATATATCCATTAATATATATGTTTCTATTTTGGATGGATATTATAAATAATTAGATTTTAAATATTAAGTAGATAAATAATTAAATTATGTATACCTTTTAATTTACAACCTATGTTCACAAACTATAAGGGATTATTTTCGTAATATTATATTTTATATTCAACCCTTCATAATATAAATTCATTTAACTTAATTCTTATTGGGTGGAGACTATATTTATATATCCCATCAATGTATCATTATATTGGATTAGGAATAATTGTTTGGGTTCATGTTATAATCGTACCCATTTTTATATTATTTTGGCATGATTACATGATAATGTGTTAATGATATTTCATACTAAGAATTCAATTACTTTGAAAAACATTAATAATTTTCCTGAAATTATTTACAATTTTCTTCTTTCACGAGTACATATTTTTATAAATTTGATAATTTGATTAATTTTTATTATTTTTCTTTCCTAAAATATTATTGAATAAATTATAATTAAAAGACATATTATACTACATAATAACCCTTTATTGATAATATATCTCGCCCTTTTATATGTAGAATTTCCTTATTAATATTGAAGAGTAATATATGTGAACTTTTTAGATTACTTTCTTGTATGTTTTATTTTTTGGGAAATATTGATGAATTATTTTAAAATTTAATATACATGGATTAATGAGGAAAATAAAATTTTTTTGGGTTTTAATGGGTTATATAAGTTAATTATTATTTAAAATTTCATATAATTATAAATGTAATTTTTTTGGAAATGAATGTGATTCAATATTTTTAATCGATTTGAAAATTACAGATTATTAAGATAAAAACATATTAGTTGGTATCAAAAAATATAAAAAAAATTTTAATCAACTAATTCCTAGAGTTAAGGTTGGGGTGTTCTAAGAGATGTTTGTGACATGGATTATGTTGTTGGTAGCACATTATAACATTCCCAATAAATACAATCATAAATATAGATCTGTTTCATTTAAAGTAAAATATTATCTACCAATGCCATAAAATAGATGATATATGTATAATAAATTGTTTCCTAAAGTGTTCTATGTCATTGGAGATGTTTTCCTTTGAGGAAAATGCATATGATGTATTCTAATTCAATGGAATATGTCATCTTGTTCATGTGTGTAGAGGTTTCATTATTGGAAGAATAAAAAATAAACTGATAAAAGAAATATTATTGTGAAGATACATGAAGAGACTCCTAAGATGGTGGATTTTCATGTACTTAGTGAAATATAGGGATCCTCATTAAGGTAGATTTTTTTCATATAGGTGATGCGTAAGTGAAGGGAGCGGTAAAGAAATAAGTGAAATAGTGTTTTATGAATTAATGATTATTCCCATTTATATTGATTCATTATTTTTCCAATAAATATTTGTCAAATGAAGAATAATACATAAAGATAATTAGTGGTGGATTATTTTTAAAAGAAATTTATGTTATTTTTCCAATGAAATATTATGAAATAAGAGTCAGAAAAACCATTGTGTTCTTTGAGTAATATATGCAATCTATAATGTTTTGTTACTAAACTATTTATGAAAACCTTTGGAATGTGTCATTGGGAGTCTTGAATGAATGAATTGGTGTGATTGCAGTTCAACAATACAAATTTCAATGTCTAGAAATAATTTCATATGAAAATATGTTAAATTATGTGTTAGGAATTTCAAATTATTTAATAATAAGAGAATTAAATTAGAACTCATTAGAGACTATTTCAATGAATGGAGTAATTACTTGAAAATTAATTGAATTTTATTAGTGGAATTTATGAAGTGACTGTGAAAAGGCTCACAATAATTTTGTTAATGTTCTTTATTACGGTCAATAATCCCATACATACGTAGTGGGAGCACAAATATTTAAGATTCTTTCATTTTCACAATTTTAAAAGAGATGTCTATCCTTGACTAGTGACCAATGTTAGATGATATGGATATTTATAGTTTAGAAGAATTGATGTAATCGTAAATCATATAACATTAGTGACCCTATAGATTACAAGTTATCAATAAGGATATTGATTCATCATTGATCATTCTATACATGTAGATTCTTGGTATATGTTTTCAGATCCATATAAGAATTTTAATGCTCCACGGATTCATCATATATAAATGAAACAAGTAAATTTATTATGTGTGGTTATCATGTATAATATTTCATATAGATATAAATTAATGTATGGGGGTCAATGTAATCATTAATTATGTCATCATTGAAGGGAAAAATGTATGACACTACTAAAAATGATATCAAGATCAATGTATAAAGTGAGATGTTTCGAAATATATGGGTAAATAAAAATGATTTTATACCTTAATGAAATCACTATCACTAGGATTCTCTCAATAAAAAACATGATATTTAGAATTATGGGTATTAGAGAATATATTTATCTGATAGGATTTGTTTTTTATCTAAGTTGATCTGATTATTTATTGGAGTTAAACTATATTATTCCCACACGACGTGAGACATTTAACGTATCTAAATAATAATTATAAATAAAATGGAATTTAATATAATTTAATTTTTTTGATGATAATGTAATTAAGAAAAAAGACAATATAACCCATCAATGTGGAGGTTTGAATGATTTTTATTGTTAATCTATTAACTCTTTCAAAAAAAATTATGAGACAAATATCAAAATATTTAATAGATATAAAAATGATGAGGAGATAATAATTTAACAAATTGTTTGATATATATTCCTATTAGTGAAAATAGACAAGATATTGAGAGATGAAAAAATTTATGCTCAATAACCTAGATGACTCCGAAGGGAGTGACGTTATTCTGGACTAGTAAACGTGAAAACGGATTCAATGAATTCAAAAATATTCGTATCACTACACCAATGCTCACAATACCAATAAGGGTGGAACTCTTTGTGGTGTACAATAACTTTTCAAAAAAAGGGTTTAGGCTGTTTATTAAGGAAAAATGATAAATTCATAGACTATTCCTCTAAGCAGATGAAAAATCATGTGAAAAAATAATCATCTGACGGTCTGGAGTTGGCAGATATGATCTTCATGTTGAAAATTACTCCTCATTATCTCTATGGGGATTATTGTGGGATATATACTAATCATAAGATCCTAAAATATATATTCATATAAAAGGTGTTAAATATTCACCTGTGAATATGGTTTAATATCATCTAGGACTAAGAATGTGAAATCCACCATAGACATTGTAAGGAAAATATGGTGGTGGATTCTCTACGTAGAGTGGATATTTCATCATTTTCAATGATGAGAATGGAGAAGGATCCAATATAATTATATTTTCAAAGGAATGGCATGGAAATAATTTTAGAAGGAACATCGTCAATCCTTTAGTAAATTATTTATCAACCTTCCCTCTTGGTGGAAATAACTAATTCCTATGGAAATGATTTTGAAAATCCGAAAAATGTGGAAGATATCATAAATGGTAAATACTCAGTGTTATCTATAGATGAAGAATGAGTCCTAATATTTGTGTCATGAATATGTGTACCTTACAATATAAATATAAATAATGTTCTTATGAACAATTCAATGAACTCAACATTCTTTAATCACATAGGGGCATAAAGATGTATTAGGATCTCTGAGTGTAATCTTGGTGGGAAAATATGAAGAAAGAGATCATTGAAAATACATCATTATGCCTTGTATGTTGTTAAGTGATGTATGAAAGGAAAAATTCTAAGGGGTTGATGAAACCATTAACCATACATACATGGAAATAGGATTATATAAACCTATGATTTTTCAAAATACATTCTATGACATCTAGAAGAAACAATGCTACATGGGTTGTTGTGGATCATATAAAAAATACAACACAATTTATAAAACATTTTGTGGACTTCCCACTAAAGAAAAATATATGGATGTACATTAGAGATGCCGAAACACATCATGGATTACTACTATTGATTTTATCTGATTGAGATCCAAGATTTCCCTCTATGTTTTGGGAAAGGAGACAACATTCTATAAACACTAACCCAAACATCAGTGTGCCTTATCATCCTCAAACTGATGGGCAATTTGAATGGACTATTCATACATTAGAGGACGTGTCCAGATCAAGTTATATGGAATTAACAGTAGGTCAGGATAAACATATTCCTCTATTCATGTTTTGCTACGAAAATCGTTTCCACCCCAGCATCCATATGGTTCCATATGAATACTGTTATGGGAAAATATGCTAAAAATCGACATGATGAGAGGATGTTGGTGAACAAAATATTCTAGGAAAATATATAGACAATGTAATTATAAAAACATGAAATCCATTTACTATAACATCAGGGATATCCAAAGTCGAAATAAAATTTATACAGATAATTATTGATGAGATTTTTAGTTTCAGGAGGGATGTATGGAATTACTCTAAATATCTCCTTGGAAGAGGTTCATCAGATTTGGGATGAAAGGAACGTTATGTCCCAGATATATTGGTCACTTCGATATTGTTGATCATATTATAGTTTTGTCCTATCAACTAGCACATCCAACGACCTTGTCTCTAGTACATGATGTATTCCATGAATCCCTCTTTAGGTAGTACATACTAGATCCCTCACATGTGGTATCATTAGAGAGTGATCTCTCTTACAAGGAGTGGCCACTAAAGATATTGGATCATAGAGATATTTTTCTAATCAAAAATTCCACTCACATGGTAAATATTATTCAGAGGAAACATTGGAAGCAGCGGAAATGATCAAGGGCAAGTACCCACACCAACATTATGAAGAGATTTTTAAATAATATTTTGGGGAAAAAATTCCATATGGTAGAATGTAACCACCCATAATTCTATCAATGTAGTTTACCTTCTTATAATTATTTTATATAGCATAAATCACACAAAAGAACATGAAAAAAAAAATAAAACAAACTTTATAAATCAATAGTGAATGAAATAAGAGGGTTCTTTGAAATTAAGGAAATCATACAAATAGAATAATAACAAATCTATTTGAGCAGTAATATGAACCTTATGAATTGTAATTCAGAAAATTAAATAAAAAAACACCACAGAAGGTATAAATAAAATTTAGGAATCCCATAAATGAAAATATTATATAATTATATCATAGTTTATGTCAATAAATGTTTTAACGATTATAAATTAAGTTCTTTTATTTTTGTGAAACACAAATGTTCATTTATAATTTTAAAATTAATATAATGATTTAATTATTTTTATATAAAATAGATTCATTTATTAATATTTTTTTCTAATGATTATAATATAGATTTTTGAAACCTTAAGTAATTTTTCAAATTGTTATAAAATCAAGTCTAATTGTAAAATTGATATTTTTTGAATAAATGATGAATTTAATTTAAAATTAAAATTCTAAAATATTCCAAATTAATTTCATAAAATGGAGTTCATTTTTCAATTCAACATATAAAAACAATTATGGTAATGTTTTGGGATTTTTATAATATAGTTGAATTTTTAGTGAATATTGAAGAATAATACTTTATAGTATAAGCTAAATAGATGAATTATGGGGTCATGATTGATGTTTTGCTTATGTAAGAAAATTTTCTTCCAAATAAGATGAAATAGTTACGATACATTTTCAAAATAATCCATAATATTCATTATCTAGAGCCAAAATAAAAATAAAAAAACAAAATCCTAAAATAACACCCCTCTCCTCCAGTATTAATACCATTTGAACCACCTCTACTTTTTACACCTTTTAATACTTCAAGCTCATCCAATATCATCCCAATGCTATTCCTATGTTTCATTACCATTTCCAAGATGTTGTGGTCTCAATAAAAGAAAATAAAACTAATTTCCAAAAGGAGGTTCTCTATGAGAAGTATTCAAGAGGTAAAATCATCTATCACATTATTTATTTTACTTTTTATTTTCTTTTAATTTCATATACTTTCCTCACATTCTCAATCCAAACATGCATGATAACTATAGTATCTTCAATATACTATAAAATTATTTTTATGATGGAAAATTAACATGTACGTATCTTTTTCTGTTCCTTTTTTTATAAATGAATATATCATAAGGGAGACACATGATCCTCAGCCCAGTTGGTGTTGTATCCTTAAGTGCATCAATGAGACCCAGCTTCGAAACCAGTTAGAGGCATATTTTTGGAACAGTAGCAGTTACTGTAGTAGGGTCTATAGCAGTATTGTAGCAGATGTGTACACTATGTTGTATTGTATCAGGCACTGTAGCAGTTACTGTAGCAGGTACTGTTAGGTAGTGTAGTAGCTGGAACATTTCATCTTGGGCCACTGGTTTGGGCTTGGAGTCATTAAGGAATTCGGGCCACCAATGTCGTCAGGTTAGTAGGTATTTCAGGCTACATTTAAGGCCTTCAGGCCACATACAGTTTCCCCCAGACATACTCTACAAAAGAAGGTGCATCCCTAGAAGAGGATTCAGAGCTAGGACACTTACCAGAGCAGAGCCAAATTGAATTATCAGAATGAGAGGGTATGACTATGCCATCATGAATATCATGTGCGTGCATGAGAAGTCTATCCATACATCCATGAGAAGGTGGATAGCTACTATAATGATGCAGATGTTTGGGAGGGGTAGTTCTTTGTGGATAGACTGGTTGAATACCCTAATACCTTCGGGTCATGTAATATCATAAGCCTAAGGGCCTTGTAATCTCTGAGCCTATGGGACTTGTAAGGGTTACCCCTCATCCCTTGAAATAGGGGTTATCAAAAATCAATAAAAATGATGTCCTATAGGCCATTTGAGAAAAATATCATATGTGAAGTGTGGATTTATCAACACCGAGGATGAAATGTTTTCATTTTCCATTACCGCCTTCAAGGATGGACATAAAACCATTATAATGGTCAGAACATATTTTAAAATATAATTTATAACCATTTTATGTTCAAAGATTAAATGTTATATATAATATTATTTAATAAAACAAAACGAATTGTTGATAAAAACCCCACCAAAATAATCTAAAATATTTTCAATATTGTCTTATCTAATAATTCATACTCACCCAAAATAAACTAATGAATTATTTAACCATTTAAACTATTTTGTGTTCATTAATAAAAACAAATCATCAATTCTTGATATCTATTTCCATTTTACGTGATCGTTGATGCATTAATAAATGTGAACCAATCATGAAAACCAAGGAATCAAACACTCTTGAACGATTATCTTGTCTCTTATAACTCATCAAAAGGGAAATAAATATACATAATTTTTGAATACTAAATAAAATAAATATAGAAAAGTTTATGAATTAATTATTTAATATATTTAATTTGATTATACAATACATTAAGACCTTGTATTGAACACTTTTTGACATAAAGTAATGGATTCATTCTAAACTGTAGTTTTCCCTTTGTCTTACGCTTTCTCTCTCTTTATCCATGTATAACTTTTAGTTATTATTATGTAATACCACTATGTTAGGTGTCTATGATCCCAAAATATGTTCTTAACCCAACTATTATATCATTTACATGGAAATACATTTTTTTATAAAGTCCCTTCCCATTTCTATCCCATAAGAAATCCCGATTAAAGAGAACATCTCAAATTCTTATTCATTTTAAGTACCAAAATTGTAACGACCTAAAAATTTCAAGGGAATTTTTTTTCCTAAATTTCTTTGGATTTTTACGAGTACGCAGTTTCTGACGGCGCCTGATTCCAAGGCCCGGTGTGCCCAAAATAATTTTTCCGAAGTTAGGCTCGGGTAAGGTCAGTGAACGAATGAGTGGGTTTTCTAGCTTTTAATCCGGTGCTCGGAATTGAAATCCGAGGGCACTGATGAAATCGCAGGGCTGGTAATTTCTTAGGGGGACCTTTACCGTGATCGCATTTTCACGAGAGGGGAAAATATTTTTTGAGGATTAAGTGTAATGTAAAATATAATTGTGTTACAATTTTATTTCACTTCTATGTGTTTTAATCCCATGTGTGGGAGTTAGGGTGGGACCCACTTGATCCTAAAATCATTTTGATAGGATATTACTGAGGTGGGGCCCACATGAGTCCCCACCTATTCAAATTCTCTAAACCCTCTAAACCTCCCATGTAATCAATGTTGTGGCCACCTCTCTTCCTCGTAAATGCATGCCATCCTATCTCACCATTAATTCTTTCAATTTAAGACTAATTAATTAAGTGAGTTATGGTTTTTGAATTTTAAAAATGTATACAAATGTAATAAATGAAGGCAAAGGCCTTATTTTATTTTGGTTGCTTCATTGTGTTGAGAGAGGGAACGTTCTTCACATTTGAAGAACTTCATCTTTTTCGTGAAGAATGCCAAGGCCCCGACGAGGAACACCGACTCAAAAATCACTGTTCTTCATCCTCTTCTTCCTCAACGACAAGGGAGAAATCGCTGACCGCGGTGATCATCACCAACGATAGCGTACCTTCCTTCTTCATCTCTGTAACAAGTGGGAAGATGTTGTTTCATCCTCGGACGCACCCCGACATCCACGAAATCTAAGCCTGACCCCCGTGACTCCATTCTCCATGACGCCCGATGTGTGACGTCAAATATCCATGTAGGGGTTTGATTTTGGTTCATGAATATTCTTTGACCGTCCAAACGTCAATTTATTAGCCGCTTGATATTAGATTAACGGGAGGGGGCCGGAATGAAAAAACACGGCCGACCTTCCTCCCCCTTTGATAATGTCTTTGTCACAGCTTGAACAAAGGTAGCACGGTGCAACGACACCATGCAGAAACAAAGATGAACGGGCGAAGAAGCGTGGCGACGTTGCGCAGCGCTGTTGAGGCCGAACAAAGCCGCGGTGCCATCGCGCCACGCCAGAGAACCATGAAGAGACCGCGGATGGAGTAGGGCCATGGAGGAGGGGTATGGCGCCCTTGTGACGCACTGGTCAGACAGGGCTGCAGCTGAGAGCTGCGGCGGAGCAAGGCGGGGCAGCCGGAACCGCCAGCCGCCGACACCTCGGAGGGGTGGGACAACGGCGTCCCGCGGAGGTAGCACCGACCGGCCGGACCGGGTCAGCCATTTCAGAAGGGAGACTGGGGTTCATAACCCCCGGCTGACAAGGAGTGGCCCCCGCGTGGGGGCCATGGTTCCTAATTAGTGGGCAGTGCCCCCCCCCTTCCACGACAGCATGGCTGAGTCGAGCTGTCTGACCACGTAGGTCGCGCCCGCGCCAGGCCAACCGGTCGCCCAGGCCAAGCCCACCAGGCCATGCCATGCCCTAATGGGCTGGAACCGGACCTGGTTCGGGTCGACCTGGTTCGGGCCGACCCAGGGGGTCTCGGGACGGGTCAGTCCGAGCCCAAAACTACCTAAAACTAGACAGGTTCGCTTAAAATCCCATAACATGGGCTATGGACCTCTGATCGATGCACCGTCAGTTGTGATGGGATCCTGGGATCGATTTGGTCATTTTGGTATATTGAACTCAAGGTTTTGGAGAACATTGGGTACATTTGGGTTGGTTCGAGCACGGAACCAACCGAGCCCTCGGAGCGGAAACACTTATAACATGAGCTCCAGACGTCCGATAGACTTGTCGTCGACATTGTTGGATTCCTCTTGATGAGATGGAACTTTTGGAATACATCACCTGAGGTTTGGACGTAGTTGGATAGTTATCAGGTTTGATTCAACCCGAAATCCAATCGGGCCCCTGGAATGGAAAAGTTGTTAACTTTCAGACCGGACGACCGTTTGACGAACCGTCAGTGGTGTTGTTGATCACATTGAGAAAAATTCCCTATGATTATACCCTATGAGAGTTTGGGGGAGAGTTGAGACACAGTCGGGTTGGTTCGTACATGAATCCAACCAGGCCCCCGGGACGAAAAGGTTGATAAGACACAGACCTGGCGTCCAATTGACGCGCCGTCTGTCATGTTGAGTTTCCTAAATGTGACTAACCCTTGGGATACTTCTTCGTAGAAATTTGTTATATTTGGAGTATCGACCAGTAGCTCATGGAGCAGACCCTCCCGGTGACGAGCTAGCAAAGTTTAAAGATCTAGTAGCTGGTTGAGACTTGATGACTGCTAATCAATCATCTCGGAGTGATTCGGATAGCCCAGTTGGGTGCTCTTGGTTGTAGCAATAGACCCATGGTGGAGGTGCGCTTGGTTGTAGTGGCAGACCCACGGTACTCGATAGAAGGAGTTCCTCTGTAGGCTGTGAGGGGGTGCGCTTGGTTGTAGCTGTAGACCCATGGTGGGATGTGCATGGTTGTAGTGGCAGGCCCACATTACTCGACCGGTGGAGTACATCGACAGTTCAAGGTTAGTGGGGCGTGCTAGGTTGTAGCGGCAGTCCCACTATACACGACAGAGGAGGAGTTCTCTAGCAGCCGTGGTTTCGACATCATGAATAAAATCCTAGTTTGAGCTGAGTCAATAACCTTTGTTTTTTCCTCATGATTGAGATGGGTTACTTAATAACATAGGTATATGTATGGGAATATACCTAAGTAGAGGTTATCTGTTGAGATATTTCTTTGTGGTTATCCTTTTTGGATTTAGTGTGACCATGAGGGTCTCGGGGTCCCTACTGAGTATCATATACTCACCCCTGCACGGTATATGCCCGTACCTTGTTGTGTTGGTTGCAGATGATGGGAAGTACTGACAAAGGCCGAGTGTTCGAGGACCGGACGGTACTCGGAGGTGGACCTCACGACGAGTCAGTATCCGGAGGCGGACTTCACGACGAGACGATAATTGGAGGAGGTTGACGTGTTAGAGCATTGTGGAGGCTATCTGTACCTATTCTTCAGGTAGGATCTGTGGTGGACGATCCAGGAGCTGTGGTATCTATACCTACCCTTCTGGTAGGATCCATAGTGGACGATCCAGGAGCTACACTATCTATACCTACCCTTCGGGTAGGATCTGAGGTGGATGACATAGGAGCTCCTTATATTCTTCCAACTACTTGTCTTTTCTGTTGTACTTCCGTTCAGTTGTAGCTGTACTTTCAGTTGGGTTTGTATTCTGGCCCATTTATTTTTCACCACTTTCTTTGTTACTTAGTGTATTACTTACTCTTGTACTCTGTGGTGTTTTGTTTACTTTTATAAAGTCAATTCCATCCAAGTTATCGGTATTTACACCTTTGGTGCCAGTCTCCATCCCCTGGCCTATGGAAGGCGGGCTTAGGGTAGTCACGACACTGGCCCCGAGGACGGGTCGCGACAAATTGTCATAAGAGGAGTCGGTTCTACTTCAGAACATATAACTCTGATATTTTATTTCTGTGAAGCAATAGTGTAAAGGGTATTGAGTGTGGTTTGCAGTTTTGGGAGTCCAGTATTTGTGCGGGCGGCCGACGTATCCATACACCAGGACCCTAACAACAGATTTCCGACTTTGTGCATGAAAACACGGATTGTGTGTGCTTTACAACAGTTTTTAAAAGTCATCTCAAACCAGGTCAGCTCACCAGGTATAAATCATTTAACCATTTAATGTTTTTTTCTTTCAGGATGCCTCCCCGTGGATGACCAGCTAGAGCCCTGAGAGTTGTACATACTGCCTCCTTCAGGCAGCCGCAGGTAGATGGTGGAGCCTGATGCTCCAGATGCATGATTAGGCGACACTTCTATGGGAATACTTCGAGAGCCTGTTCTGGGCAGAGTTTGTACCAGCCACCCTTTGAGCGGCGCGTATACAAGAGCTACTGCATCTACAGTAGGGTAGCATGACAGTGGCGTATTACTCAGCGAGGTTCACAGTCCTCTCGTGCTACTCCACAGATATTGTACAAGACCTGTTCTTCAGGGCCCGAACCTTCAAGCCGGGGCGCAGGCGACAGATTAGATCTTCTGTTGTTTCTCACAACATCCCCATACATACAAGGGTGTTGGAGCGATCCCTCTTTGTGGAGAGTTTCCTTGATGAGAAGTCTCCAGCAGCAGGACCCACCACTAGCCGGCATGCGGCAGAGTCATCTACAGCGGGCAGTAGACAGATGATGTAGAGGTCCAAGAGGACCAGAACGAAAGGTGGTCGATCACATGACATAGGATCATGTGTGCGAGGCACCCAAGGTGGAGAGTGACTTACCAGGAGCAGATAGTGTTACTCCTGCGGTGGGGATGGTCACATGGCACATGACTGTACGACTCGCCATGCAGATAACCAGCTGATAAACAAAAAACCTCCAAGGCAGAGGCAGAGGTTCGATCAAGGCGGACCGCAAGGAACAGGAGACCGAGACAGGGGAGCTGGCCGTGTAGCTGGAGGTGGACGACGCTTCGAGGTGTTGCCACCACCACCACCAGGAGGTCCACCCCGACCGCAGGGAACATGTGGACATGGGAGAGCTCAGCTTTAGGCAGTAGAAGCATATGAATACGGAGCTCCGAAAGCTGGTGGACAAGAGCAGAACTAGTTCCAGGAATAATACCTTTGATCATGGTGCTTCTAGTTTCCTTGTTGTCATTGTTGTGTGTATTTGTACTTCTAGCTGTATTAATAGAATACACTTGTCCTTGTGACATTTTCCTCATTCCTTTTTGTGTACTGAGAGGACCCGGTTAAAACTATTGACTTGACCCACACTTTCGAGATTCCTACTGGAGGATACCATGTTACCTCACGCTGATGCCGACAGTGTGACTTGAACCTTAGAGGCGAGAGTGACGATTGAATCTCTTGGGAGTAACGTTGAGGCCTTACGACATCGTCCATGGCGTGAATGCATCATTCATGTCTGGATTGACTGTATTAGGCAAAGAACGTGGTTCATCTAGGGGATGAGACCAGATCTCTATTATCAGAAAATTAGAAATCATAGCATCTCTAATGGGACCAGAGATGGTCCGGGACATGATATAGAAGATCCAGGTCATCCAGGACTGGATGAGGATAGCTCAGAGATGACAGAAGTCTTATGCTAACAGGAGGCAGAGACCACTAGAGTTCAAGGATGGCGACCACATTTTCTTACGGGTCTCACCTCGACGTGGAATTGCAGAGATTTAGAAGAGGTGGCAAGTTATCTCCGCACTTCATCGAACCCTTCAAGGTCCTCAACTGGGTAGGTGAGCTGGGTTACTGCTTGACACATCCACCTCAGTTGCACCAGGTGCACGATCACTTCAACGTATCTCAACTGAGGAGATATGTGCTTGATCTGACGCATATCATTCACCATGTGGAGCCGGACTTTGGCGTTGGGGTGAATTTTTTGAGGTTCCAGTAGTGGTTGAGGATCGACAGGAGTGGATCCTACGAGGATGGTCGATTCCTCATGTGCGCTTTCATTGGTAGCACAGGAACCTCCAGGAGGGTAGATGGGAGCGGAAGGCTCAGATGCATGCTCAGTACAACTTTTGTATCCCTAGTTTGTGTTAAAGCTTTACGGGGACGTAAATCCATGAGGTGGGTATAATTTATAGACCCGGAAATTTCAAGGAAATTTTTTTCACAATTTCTTTGGAATTTTACGAGTATGCAGTTTCTAATGGCACCTGATTACGAGGCCCGGTGTGCCAGGAATCAATTTCTGAAGTTAGGCTCAGGTACGTTCAGTGAACGAACTAGCGGGTTTTTTTTAACATTTAATCTGGTGCACGGAATCGAAATATGAGGGCACCAATGAAATCGCAAGGCCGGTAATTGCTTAGGGGGACCTTTTTGGTGATCGTGTTTTCACGAGAGGGGAAGATATTTTTTAAGGATTATGTGTAAAGTGAAATATAATTGTGTTACAATTTTATTTCAATTCTAATTGTTTTAATCCCATGTGTGGGAGTTGGGGTGGGACCCACTTGATCCTAAACTCCTTTTTATAGGATATTAGTTTGGTGCGGCCGACACGAGTCCCCACCTATTCAAATTCTCTAAACCCTCTAATCCTACCATATAATAAATGTTGTGGCTACCTCCCTTCCTCATAAATGCATGCCAACCTATCTCACCATTAATTATTCCATGTTAAGACTAATTAATTACGTGAGTTAAGGTTTTTGAAATTTATAAATGTATGCAAAAGTAATAAAATAAGGAAAATGCCTTATTTTATTTTTTTGCATCGTTGTGTTGAGAGAGGGAGTGTTCTTCACATTTGAAGAACTTCATCTTCTTTGCGAAGAACGCCAAGGCTCTGAAGAGGAACACTGACTCGGAAATCACCATTATTCATCCTCTTCTTCCACCATGAAAAGGGAGAAGTCGCCGACCATTGTGATCATCGCCAACGATAGCGTACGTTCTTTCTTCATTTCCAAAACAAGTGAGGAGATGTTGTTTCCTCCTAAGACGCACCCCGACATCCACAGAATCTACATCCGACCCCCGTGACTTCGTTCTCCATGACGCCTGAGGTGAAATGTAAAATATCCAAGTAGGGGTTTAATTTTTGTTAATGAATATTATTTGATGGTCCAAACGTCAATTTCATAGGCGCTTGATATAAGATTAACGAGAGGGGGCCGGACTTCATTAACACGGCCGACCCTCATCCCCCATTGATGATGTGTTTGTCACTGGGCGAAAAAAGGTAGTGCGGTGCAATGGGACCACGTGAAAACATAGATGAATGGGTGAAGAAGCGAGGAGCCTTCGCGCCGCGCCGTTGAGTCCAAACAAATCTGCGTTGCAGCAGTGCCAGGCCGGAGAACTATGAAGGGGCCACGGCTAGAGCAGGGCCGTAATGGAGGGGCGCGACACCGACGCGCTGCACCGGTCAGGCAAGGCCACAGCTCAAAGTCACGGTAGATCAAGGAAGGGCGGCCGGAACTGCCGGCCGCCTGCACCTCAGAGGGGTGGGACCGCAGGGTCCTGCGACGGGAGCACTGGCCTGCCAGAATGGGAAGGCCATTTCGGAAGGAAGACCGAGGGTTGTAACCCCCGGCTAGCAAGGAGCGGCCCCCACCTGTGGGCTGCAGTTCTCAATCAGGTGGACAGCACCCCCCCCCCACCTTTCCACGACAGCTCGACTGAGTCGAGCTGTCTGGCCACATAGTCCATCCCTGCACCAGGCCAACCGGCCGCCTAGGCTGGGCCGGACCCGGACCCGGGTCATTTCAACCATGTTCAGACTGACCAAGGGGGTCTCGGGCAGGGTTGGTCTGGGCCCAAAACCCCCTATAACCGGAAACGTTTGCTTAAATTCCCATAACATGTGTTACGGACCTCCAATCGATGCACCATTAGTTGCAATGCGGTCCATGGATCAAGACTTTCATTTCGGTATATTACACTCAAGGTTTCGGAGAACTTTGGAATGGTCGGGTTGGTTGGAGCACGAAACCAACCGGGCCCTCGGAGTGGAAACACTTATAACATGAGCTACAAACGTCTGATAGACGTGCCGTAGACATTGTTGGATTCCTCTTGATGAGACAGATCTTTTGACATACTTCACCTGAGGTTTGGATGCATTTGGATAGTGGCCGGGTTGGATTGAACCCGAAATCCAACAGGGCCCCTAGAACGGAAAAGCTGACAACTTTTAGACTGGACGTCCATTTGACGAACCGTCAGCGGCGTTAGTGATCACATTGAGAAATGGTCCCTATGTGTATACCCGATGAGAGTTCAGGGTATAGTTGAGATACGGTTGGGTTGGTTCATACACGAAACCAACCGGGCTCCCAGAACGAAAAAGCTGACAACACATAGACCGGGTGCCCAATTGACTGGTTGTCTATTGTGTTGAGTTTCCTAAGATGTGGCTAACCCTTAGGATACTTCTTCGTAGAACATTGTGATACATGGAGTATCGACCAATAGCTCGTGGAGCGAACCTTCCCGGTGATGAGCTAACAGAGTGCAGAGGCCTAGTAGCTGGCTGAGACTTGACGACTGCTGATCAATCGTCTCAAAGTGATTCGGATGTCCCATTGAGGTGCGCTTGGTTGTAGCAGTAGACCCACGGCGGAGGTGCTCTTGGTTGTAGCGGCAGACCCACGGTAGTCGACAAAAGGAGTACCTCTATAGGCTATGAGGGGGTGCGCTTGGTTGTAGAAGCAAACCCATGGTGGGATGCACTTGGTTGTAGAAGCAGTCCCACGGTACTCGACAAGTGGAGTACTTCA
This sequence comes from Viscum album, assembly GCA_963277665.1. NCBI lineage: Eukaryota > Viridiplantae > Streptophyta > Magnoliopsida > Santalales > Viscaceae > Viscum > Viscum album. The sequence goes on from OY728129.1 coordinate 535,531,612, forward strand.
GCAGTCCAAGGTTATTGGGGCACACTTGGTTGTAGTGGTAGGGCCACTATACTCGATAGAGGAGGTGTTCTACGGAAGCTGTGGTTTCGACATCAGGAATAAAATTCTGGATTGAGCCGAGTCAATAACCTTTGTGTTTTCATCATGATTGAGATGGGTTACTTTATAACATAGGTATATGTATGGGCATATACCTAAGTAGAGGTTATCTTTTGAGATCTTTCTTTGTGGTTATCCTTGTTGGATTTAGTGAGACCTTTCGGGTCTCGGGGTCCCTACTGAGAATCGTATACTAACCCCTGCATGGGCTATGCCCACACCTTGTTGTGTTGGTTGCAGCCGATGAGAAGCTCTAACAGAGACCCAGTATTTGAGGACTGGACGGTACTCGGAGGTGGACCTCACGACGAGTCAGTATCCGGAGGTGGACATCACGATGAGACGATACTCAGAGGAGGTTGATGGACGAGAGCATTGTGGAGGCTATCTGTACCTACCCTTTAGGTAGGATCCGTGGTGGACGATCCAGGAGCTGCGCTATCTGTACCTACCCGTCAGGTAGGATCCGTGATGAATGATCGAGGAGCTGCACTATCTGTACATGCCCTTTAGGTAGGATATTAGGTGGGAAACTTAGGTGCTGCTTGAATTCTTTCAACTGCTTGTCTTTTCTATTGTACTTTCTTTCATTTTTAGCTGTACATTCAGTTGGGTTTGTATTCTGGCCCATTTACTTTTCAGCACTTTCTTTTATACTTAGTGTATTACTTCCGCTTGTACTCTGTGGTGTTTTGTTTACTTTTATAAATGCAATGACTTCCCAGTTATCAGGATTTAGGCCTTTGGTGGTAGTCAACAGCCCCTGGCCTATGGTAGGTGGCCTTGGGGTAGTCACGGAACGGGCCCCAAGGATGGGGTGTGACAATCATTAATCTGTTTTAATCCAACATTTTTTTCTAAACTATCTCATTTTGACATTATATAAAATCTTGGTTCATTTATATTTTAATTCAAACTACTGTGACTTTTCTTTTTTAAAGAATTTTTTTATACCGCACAATAGTGGTACATTTTAGAGCTTCCTAAAACTCTTTTTTATTGTTTTAATATCACTTGGACATAATTAAGTATTATATGTGCGATTTTTTATTTAGGAATGTCCATTTATGATTTAAATCCCTTATCTCATCATCTCTTTGATTATATGCCCTTTGGTTTTGCTTTATGACTTTTTTATGATACTTAATTCTTTCTATATGTAAACCAAATGTTTATACCTCATGTTTTATTCTTATTATCAAAAAAATATGAATGAACAAATTATTATCGGTGATATTATATAGCTATAAAATTAAATGGGTAATTTTTTGCTTCTTGATACGCCATGATGGGACCAAGAGTGGACCTGATTCCTTTATTGGACTATGTACACTATCTGCAATAGTATTGGATGTTAGTCAAGACTCATTCTTATGTCATGTTGTGTATCGTTTCCACATTCCTATGATTATATTATTACCTTTCCCCATGCTCAACATTATATTCTTAAATTTTTTTATTCATGATAAATTCCATTTTATGTAATCATGTTATCCCTTCAAACCCATGTGTGTGGATTTAATACTATTTTTATACAAATACATCTATTTTTAAATAATACATTTTGTTAATGTATTCCCTATGTTATTCATTGAAGATGTAAGATCTCATTGGATTATAAAATATATTTTAAGTTGATTAAAATAAATATGATTTATTATATTTTAATGTTTTCTATTTTATGTACATAATCATCCAAAGACCCTTGACTATGTGATACATGGAATATAATTTGATGGATATGAATTTATAAAATTGTGTAATAATTTTGTTAAAATGATAAGGTATCTATAAAACTATCATTCTTTTTCATAATCACTAATTGTATTTTTTTTGTATTTCATCATTATTTAGCTTTGTAAGTGATATTCTCTACCCATTATTTTTGGTATTTCTCAACACTATATTATTTAGTTTGGAAAAAAATATTCTCCACTTATTCTTAAAATTTATATATTTAATTTATTTATTTTTCATGTTTTAATTTGAATTCATATCATTGTCTTCAATATAGGTTACTTTAATCTACTAAAATTGAATGAAATATATATTATTTTCCATGAAATCCAACATAATATATTTTACTGAATTTTTATAATAATTACCTTAATATGTTTAAAGTATACATTATTATAACCTTTTTTAATATATTTTTTGAACAATTTTTTTTGTATTTTAGAGATGATTCTGAATGTTACTTATCTCACTTCAATTATATAAATTCTATAAAAATATAAAAAAAATTTATCCTATCTATATTATAATTTATTTCTAATTATTGGAAAATACATCAAATATTAGTATTATTTGTTATAAATATAAATATAAACCCAATGAGAATTTATTTCACCATATTGGATATGTTGAAACTATTTAATTACTTAACAACCATGAAATTGCTTGCTAGGGTATGCTAGATTAGATATTTTTTATTTCCAACGTTATAATGAGAAAGTGGAGATTCAAGCTGGAGTAAATCAAGGCATAAGAATTCCATGTTTTTGTCTACTATGAGATAGATTAAAAAGGCTTATTTTTGGAAGAAATGTGTTATCCCAAAATACCTGTCAATAAAATTCTATTTTGATTTCGGGTGAGGCTATGTGAAGATGTTTTATGTAAAATCATAAAAATATGTTTTGGACTATTCCCTGATTGAATACCTATAATGCCCAAAATTATTTTTAATTATTTTCATTCAAATAAATTATTTTTTAATATATTGTATCACACACATCACTAAAATAAAATTAAATTCCAAATATTTAATAATTCAAGATTTAAATAAATTAATCATATTAATATACTTTAAATTTTCATTAGGAAAATTTTAAACAAATTAAAACATCATGTATGTAAAAATAAGTTACAAATATCTTTATTATGAATTATTATTTATTTTAAATACTGTTTTTATTTTTTTAATAAAAATTAAATGATTGATGTTTATTTTTAAAAGATATATAATTAATCAATATGATTAAAGTCATGAAGTGTTAAATTATTTTTTATGAAATGTATTTTTCTATATATATATTTTATTTTCATATTTTAATAGATTAAAATTGGAATCTATAAATATTATTTTATTAAAATTTAATAATTAGTAAAAAACAATTAACCCTTATTTAATTAGAAGTTAGTATGAAATAATATTAATAACCCTTAATGTTTAAACATTTTTTTCTTTTAAATAAAGCATTTTATTGTATTTTATATTTTTATTTAAAACACAAATTCAAAAATCATTTAACTTGAATGTTAATAAATGAATATTATTTTTCAATTCAGGGGGTGTAAATTATCCTAGATTTAATGATTGTGAATTTTTTTAAAAAAATGTTATCACTGAATTGTAAAAATATTGATTTCTTTAAAAAAAATATTTTTGTTTCACTTGTATTAGAAATTTCTTTCAATAAAATGGATTTTATATATTGAATTTGAATTATTAAATTAATTTATAAGTTAAATTTCATTATTGGTTATAAAAATATTCTATGAAATTAAAAATCAACCACTATGTTAAACATTAAAACAATGTCAGGGAATTCATAAAAAGTGTTCAAGTCCCAAAATACCTCAAAAAAACCTCTATAATTAGGTGGATAATGGATTTTTATACAACTCATAAACATGAAATTTTTCAATATTAATTTTTCTTCCTCATTTATTTCATAATCCATTTGTTTTTTTTCTGATGAACATAATGTTCATGAAAAAACGAAACACATCTTAGTAATACAATGGCCCATAACCCATTAAACATATCATCAAAAAAAAACAAAATTGGTAAAAAATCATTCCATGAAGAATCATAACCCTCATTCTAAAATCCAATCTCTTTTAGTCACTTCAAAAAACCAATCTATGAAGTCAAAGGGAGTGGTTTAATAAAAGATATCAATGGAATATGTAATATTTCTTACAGAGTTATTTCAAGTTTCCTCCATCTTAAAACACTATAAAAAGACTTGTCATTTTTTATTGTTTTAATTATGTATAATTATATTTGAGTCACAATAGATAGTTTCAAAAACCGTTTATGTATAATATTATTTTAGCTCCACAAATAGGGCTGATGATCTTCAGTGACGCAGTTAGTATTTTACCTTGATTAATACAACATTATAGGTTATGATGTTTTTAGTCAATAATATGTTATGGATTGCGGATACATAAATGGGACAATATGTTTTCTGTTGATCAAAACTATAATGAAAATTTAACCTGTTGCAGTCTTATGTGATTCAATTTTAATGTTATTTACTTTATTTTAATATATTTTTATTGTTTATTTGAAAAAATATATGACCGATATATATTTAACCATTAGTTTTTGTATTTAACATAATGTAATGTAAAGTCTTATTATATTACTAAAATATAATTATATATTTGGAAATATAAATAATGAAGGTACATACATATTTCATAATATTAAATACTATATAGAGATAAATGTTTTATTGTATTATTTAAGAATTGATTTACATAAATATTAGGTATTTTGTATAAAAAGAAATATAATTATTTAATTATTATTGGAAATTTTTATTATAAAAATATATTAAACACATTAGGGATTTATCTAAATATATGAAAACATCTATAAATTTTTTACGGTGATTAGTGTGTTATTTTATTCCAATAATATCCCTCTTTATAACCAAACCTATATGTATAAGATCGATCTTAAATTCAATATATTGTTTATAATGTTAATATGGTTGGTAGAGAAATGAAATGATCTTTTATCAGTTCACATAAAATATACCCTACAACACACCACATATGTTAACCCTAATTAATTTTCGACATAATGAGAAATTACCATTAGGAGGAAAACATTTATTTTTGGTTGTAGGATGTTTGAACCAAAAATTTTAATAACGATTTAAATTTAAATAAATATGCTGTTGAATATATTGTATCACAAAATTCATCAAACTCTAATGAATCGTGATATTTTTTACATTGAGTGATAACCATTAATATATCACAGGAATGGAATGTTAAATATCATTATTAAAATTAAAATAAAACTAAAACTAGAAGAAATACTAATGATGTTTTAAATGATTTATGTTCTGTTCTTATTTTTTATAGAATAATATAATATGTTATAATTCCAATTAATTGTTTAAATTTAATCAAGAAAACATAAAAAATTAATATACGTGAGTAAAATTTTTTTGTGCAGTAGTTTATTATTTCTATGAAATGAATTTTTCATTATAAAATAGTTTTTATTATTAAATTATTAAATGTACAAAAAAATATAAAAAATATAATATAATTATAAATTTATATTATGCAATATTAAGAAAACTAATTACTAAAAAACCTATTTTCAAATGAATACACTTTTTCCTTATGTTTTGAATTTCAATTTTAATGTTATATTACTAAATTTTATAATGGAAATTTTATTAAATATATATATATTTTTAAGTTCATATTCTAAATATTATCAAAAGATGATTGTTTTGGATTTCTATAAATATTTAAATATTTGTGAATATGAAATTAAATTTTCTATTCCATACATTAAAGGTACATTATATCTCATTTTAAAATTTATTGAAAAAAATATCTAATTTTTTTAATTAGTATATCTATGTCAAGTAAAATGGTAAATTTTATTTTTTGTTATATAATAAATTTAAAATATTATAATAAGAGTCCACGGTACTAGTTAAATGAATTTAAAATATTAAATCAATATATAATGATTAAAAATATAAGAATGTGTTACCTCTAAATCATTGGATATGAAAATTCATAACATTATCAAATATTTTATAATTGAATTAATAAAATATGGATCTAAATTCCTTGAATAAGAAATCCCTTATTATAATAAAAAATTAATACATACAAAAAGTCTTCCCCTCTCATCTAAAAATGGATCGCTTCAGAAACCCACAAATCCTCACACCCAAAGCTTTCTATATGAGAAAAAACATGAAAACAAATCATCCATGACCCACATTACCATATACTAGAGGTTCTGGTATACTTGGAAAAAAATTTATAAATGATTAATTATTCGTATAAAGGATCATACCAAAGGAAGTGAAAATTTTGTTTACTAACATATTTCATTTTTATTTATTCTTTGACCATGAAAAAAAATAATATATACATCATAATATATTGAAATAATTACACATAGTTCAATAAAATTGTATTATTTTTATTTAATAAACAATATATTCCAGCAACCATGTTATTTTAAAATTAAAATGATACCTGTATTACAATCATATTACTGCCTCCATGAATTAAGTATTTAGTTTTCCTTCACATCCAAAAATGGATAGATTATAAGGTATATTTAAAGATTATAATATATATATATATATATATATATATATCATTTTTTGGTTTTATAAATATGAAAAATGAATTCAATTAATTATATCAACATTAAATATTTATTATAAATATAACATCTTTAAAATATCACACATAAATACATTTCATAATTTAATAAAAACATACAAAATATTTGGACTCATTAAATTTGTGAGAGTATAATTATTAATAATATTAATCTATATATCAAATGGGATGATGAAAATATTTTAAAAATAATTTTTTGATTATCATCCCACCAAAGAAGTTTTGGATAAATCCACTGAACAAATATTTGAGAACGATTAGAGGAAAAACAATAAAATTATAATTGAAATATGTTAATATTTGAATCTTAATAAATGAAACATTGAACAAAATTTTATTATAAAATAATTTAAAATATTATTTTGTATACTTGGGAGCCTAAAAGCAAAAAAAAATGTTATTTGGGGATTATGTTTGGGGATCATTGTCATAATTTCAATTCCCTGAGACAAGTTTCTTATAATGAAATAATTTTCTTATATATATTGTAAATACTAACCTTTTGAATAATTATATATTATTTTTTTTAATGTTGGGTTTTACACATTAATTTTACCTCTCCCTATTATTTTTCATCTGATTCATTACCTAAGTATTATGTGTTTTCTTAAATAAATTTAATTTCATTACATTATATCTTTTATTCATGAACATTATTATTAAAATTTAATTTTTTTTCCATTATACAATTATAATAATTTTATTTTCATCAACAATTTATAAGGGGCTGAGTTAATTTTTTAACTTAATCTCCTATTGATTTTAATTAAAATAACTTATCTCTTGAAGGTTGACTATACCATATATCTTTTTATAGTCAAAAATCATTTTCCACTATAATAATATTCTTTTTCAGAATGTGGAATGATCTTATATCCACTTTAATGATTTCTTATAGCCACTTTCAATTTTATTGGAATATAATTACAATGTTTTATAAACAATCTTTTTATTTTCCCCCCATGGGGAATTTTAGAAGACTTTTACCAAACCTTAAATATAATCTCATTTTCAAAATATCCAGAAATATTTCCTTTCCTCAATATCAAAATTATTTATCTAAATAATGATTCCTATTTAATTATAATAATTTTTTCAATTAAACCCCTATTCATATTATTCTAATAATTATTATATTTAAAAAATTTGAAAATGTTTTATAAGAATATGAAATGTGATTCCATTTCACCAATGCATATTTTAATCTTCCACTTAATATTTTCTAATTTTAAACGTAGATCCAAAAAATGATTCTGTATTTGTAATTCTTTTTAAATTATGATTTCATATTAATTATTTTTTCCAAATGAAATATATTATTTTTATTCACATAGGTGTTCATTTTAATAACCATATAACTAAATCATAATAAAATTTTATTCTATAATTCCATTTCTATTTTCTTCTAAAGTAATAATAGACCTATTTTTTTCAGTTTTAAGTTATGTGTTACCCTATAAATTATATTATTATTGTAGAACACATACATCACTGTGATCCTATATATTCATCAATTGATTACTCTAAATTTGTTAATTAACATTAATTTACTCCATCATGTTTATTTTCAACCAATATGTTTTGAGCATGAGTTGGTTTCCCAACTCATACACTGAAAACTTATTCAATGCAAATTTTGAAATAATGTGATGCGATGATATGTAATTTATTTTCACCATTAGAAATTCAAGAGTTAACAAAATTTGAGGCAATGAATAAAAATCACATGGTTTATCATCCAGGGCAGTGAAATACCGAGGAATGTCAATTTATATATTTTTTCATATAGATAATTTAGTATATATCATTTAAACTAATTTTTTATTTTTTTATAGTATTTAAATAATTATATTCCATATTAATATATGTTTTATATGTTTGGAGGGTTCTTATAATGAATTAGATTATATATATATATATATATTATGGAAAAAATTAAATTATGTATACCTCTTATTTTACAACCAATGTTCATTTATTATAAGGGATTATTTGTTATATATTTTATTTTTTGTTCATCCCTTTATAATATAAATGATTTTAACGTAATTATACTTGGGTGTGAACTATAATAATATATCCCATCAATGTATCATTATATATCACTAGGAAAATAAGTTTCGGTTTTTGAGTAGACCATAACCATTTTTATATTATTTTGGTATGATTAAATGATAACGTGATAATGAATTTTCATATTAAGAATTGAATCAACAGGAAATAATTTAAAATATTCCATTAAATTATATATGATGTTCTTTTTCATGAGTAAATCACTTGATAATTTTATTAATTAGAATATTTTTTCTAGAATTATTCATTACAAAAATATTATCAAATCAATTATATTTACAAGATAGATTATATTATATGATAACCATTATTGACCATTGATATCAACCTAATTATGCTTTGATTTTACACATTAATATATAATTGCATCATATATTAAATTTCTAGAATATTCTCTTGTATGATGTATTTAGTGGGGAACATTGATGAATTATTTTAAAATATGAAGTCCATGGATTATTCAAGAAAATTAAAAAATTATCTAATTTTATGCATTATAATAGTTAATGAGTATTTTTAGTTTTCTATATTTACAAAATTAAATTTTTTTGGAAATGAATGTGACTCCATATTGTTTACTGAGATGTTAATTATAGATTTTTATGTTTGGAAAATAATAGTGGGTATTAGAAAATTCTAAAAACATTTCTTTCCAAATAATTACTATTGTGATGGTTCGGGGGGTTATACAAGTTGTTTGTGATAGAGATTAAGTTTCTAGTAGATCATTATTACTTCCCCAATAAATAAAACCATCAACATAGATCTATGTAATTTATTGTCAATTATTATCTAATAATACATTGAAATAACTGATATATTTATTATAAAATGTTTCATGATGTGTTTGATTTCCTTGGAGATGATTCCCTAAAAAATGATGTATAAAAATTATTACAATTCATTTGAATACATCATGTTGTTCATGTTTAGAGATGTGTATGTATTAGAATTATATAAATAAAGGTGGTAAAATAAAGGATAATTATGAACAAGAATGAAGAAACTCTTAAAAATGTGGAGTTATATTTAGTCAGTGAAAGGGATGGTTCCTCATGAATGCAGATGTTTTCAAATCAGTACTATGTAAATGAAGACATGGGTCACAAATTATGTTAAATAGAGTTTTATTAATTAAGGATTATACTATTTTATATTGAGACATTATTTTTGAAATAAATATTTTATAGATGAAGAATAATAGATAAAGATAATTAGTGGTGGATTATTTCTAATATGAATTTATATTAATTTTTCAAATAAATGTTGTGTGCAAGGAGATAGAAGAACAATTTCATTCCATGATTGAAAAATATAATCAATAATGTTTTACTAAGACACTATTTATTAAAAACTTTATCATGTATCATGGGTAGTGTCGCATGAACGAATTGACTTAATTGAATTCGATTAATAAGAATATATAAGTACAGACTCAATTTAATATTAAAATATGTTACATTATGTGTATGAAATTTTTGATTATTTAACAATAATAGAGGAAAATTGGAGGTCATTGATGAATATTTCAATGAATGAAGTAATTATTTAACAATTAGTAGGATACTATTAGTGGAATTTATCATGTGTCTATGAAAAGATTCACAATGAGTATGTAAAGTGAATTATGATGATCAACAATCAAAAACATACTCGGTGGGATATCAATTATATAAGAGTCATTCATTTTCAAACATCCAAAAGAGAATTCTATACCTTACTAGTGACCAAATAGAGGTGATATTGATATTTACACTTTACAAGTTGTTATCTGACCATAAGTCATATAACAATTGTGACCTTATGGATTAGAAGATAACAATAAGGATATTTTTTCGATTTTGAACATTGTACACATGTATATCATTAATAGAGTTTTCACATCTATATGAGAATTTGTATACTCCATGGATTCACTATATATAGGGGAACCTGGTATTTTTATTATATATTGTTCTCATGATTAATATTTCTTTTGGACATAAATCAATCTTACTGTGTTCAAGAAATAATTAATTAAATAATCATTGAATGAAAAAAAGTGTGACACCATTAATCATAAGATCAAGATCGATGTGAGTGAGATTTTTTGAAATATATGGGTTAATAAAAATGAATTTTATACCCTATGAAATAACCATGTCAAGGATTCTCTCAGTGAAAATCCTTGTATGAAGAATAATTGGTATTCGTGAAGATATATATCACATAAGATTTGTTTTATAATTTGAGATGATGTTATTATTTATTGGAGTTAAACTATATTATTCCCACACAATATGATATATTTAATGTATCTAAAAAATAATAATAAATAAATTTTAATTTCAAATAATATAAATTTTTATTCTAATAATTTTATCGTGAAAAAATATAATATAACCCATAAAATACAAGGTTTTAATGACTCATGTTAAGAATCTATTAACTAATTAAATAATATAAAATGACTATATCATGAGACAAATATCAAAATATCTATTATTCCAAAAAATTATGTGGATATATTAATTGAACCAAAAGTATGATCTATATTGGTATTGGAGAAATGAAACCTGTTATTGAGTGAAGAAAAAATTATGATTAGAATGATTAATCTATATTTGTAATGTAATATATATTAGATAATTCATATGTTTGAAAATTTTAATATCATTAAAGAATTAATAAACGTGGTTGTAACTATAGTAAATTAATAGATTTTTTTCTAGACATCAAATTTTAAGAGATACACTTAAAATTGAAGGAGCATAAAACTGGTTCAAAGAAGAGGGGAATGGACTCAAGAGAATGTAAAAATATGATGCTAATGAAAAATAAACATGTTCGACACATGACCAATTATATTGAATAAATTGTATTGACTTATTAAGTGAAAGTGATATTGAATAATTAAATTATAAAAATGAGATAAAATATCAATTATCAATGTAACAAACTTGAATAAAATAAAATAGTTGTGGAAAATAAAATTTCTATAGGGAAGGATATGAATTAAATAATTATCTAATTCAAGAAAAAATACAAATGGAGGTGAACTTATTAAATGGATTTTAACTTATTTTTAATGTTGATGAATTATTCACTAATGGAAAATCATAGGAAGTTCATGAATCTTGACGATATGTTGAAAACCACTATTGAATATATGATGAACTCCTTAATGATTTAATCAATAATATTAGTCCACAAATGTATGAATAAATAGTTTGTGATAAAGAATAATATTCTTATCAAATTTAGATGAGATGGATCTCACGATATGGTAGTTACCTAGTGTCACATTTATGGTATCATGGTACATACTATATGTTTTTTCCATTAATCCAATTTAATTATTGAAAATACTTATCTGGTGAAATAAAATCATAAAAATTCCCTTACTATACAAGGTATTGTATTAATAATAAGTGTTTTATCTACAACAACTATACTCTTATGGATAAAAATTATAGAAATAAGGGAACCAATGTTGTCACATGGTTTTCCTTCATTACTATAGAAATCATCAATATGGATTACACTGAATAAATATATATATTATGAAATATCAATTTACCTCATTGGATACAAATAATGTAGCTCAAGGAATGTTTTACCATGCACTAATTAAAATAGCCCCACATAAACCTTCACAGATGGAATATAATAGAGCTTAGGGTAAAATAAGGATCTTTGTCACACTATGGGTAAAGTGGATGTGCATGAAATGATAAATCAAACCATTATTAAAATATCCTTTGTAGGTAAATAGATATTGAAGAGGAAAACCCGTGGATTTTCATTTTGGTGTCAATGGTGTCATGCAATGTAAAGAGATGAGGAGAATATTTGGAGTTTAAATAAAAATTAAATGTAATATATTTTTTGAGAATATGTGAAGCATGATTATTATATGTGTCAATAGATTAATTTTCACCAACATTAGATGTGTATAAGGATTTAATGGTTATAAAAATATTTCAATGGAAAACTTATTCTATTGGGAAATAGTTATCATGGGAATCTTAAAGAATGTCGCAACATGGAAGGTGTATTGAAGATGAATTCTAAATCTAGTATTAAAATGAAGGATTATTTCAATATAGAGAACAAGTTATTTGAAACTGAAATAAATTTAGAATATTCCAACCAAAAATAATCATTCAACAGTAAAAAATCGGTTTGAAAATCTAAATGAATGTGTAGTGATAATTAAGGTAAAAATAATTTTTATTGATAAAAAATATGATATGTTATGTTTTGGGATATCATTGTCGGTAAAAATACCCAACAAATAAAATATTCTAATTTGGCTACCAGATAATGGAAAAACCCATTGTAGAAAAGTATATTTCCAAAATTACACATTTTAAATAATGCATTTTTGAGTGATATAAACCAATATAGAGACTCTTAAATCATTTTAAATATTATTACCCAAGAAAATGATTTTGAATAATATATCATTGATTTCGATATATCATTACTCTCTACATATATGAAAATAAGAAAGGTAATGTTTAAAATAAAAGGGTTGGGTGATAATGATCTTCCATATTCATAAATCTATAATATTTAAAGTCAACTATCTGCATTCAATTAAATTATATAAATTATATTTATGTGTTTTAGGATTTTTTGGGAAAATTTTCGATGGGGATATTGCATAAAAATATGTAGCTGATATCATTAAATTGTCTAATATTCCATGTGATATAATGAAATATTTACATTAAATGGGTATCTTGATGAATCTAAAACTAGAAGAATGTGATTGAAAAAAAGAATAATCTATTTAAATAAAATTTGTATCCCATGTCATATCATGTTATTTTGTGATATGTTTTCTTCAATAGTGAAATATTATTCATTTCAATCTTACCTTGATGATGGATATGTGAAATAATTTTTTTAATGATTTATCTCATTTCATTTATCATGGGTAATAATCTGATTTTCTTTAGGAAATCAAAGGCTTTTATGAATGGTAAAACCTTGTACTGAATATTAGTGATATATTTGATAATGGATATTAATAATTATGGGTACTTTTTAAATAAAAATTTGAATGGATATATCTTTAAAATATAAGGCAAATCCCTAGTTGATGATTGTAATTTTTATAAGATTAGGTATATATTCTTCTAAGTGGTATCAATCCAAACATGTTGTATAAATATGGATTATTATCGATTCTCATTAATGATAAAAGATAATTTGAGTTACACAGTTATCTAATGCCGATAGAGATAATAATGTTATTGTGAAATCATAGTTGAGAAAACAAAGATAGTTCCTTGTTAGATGTTATTATTCCGTGTATTCTTTAAATGTATCAATATATGTGATTGAAATGAATATGAAATGTGGTTATTAGAATAATATATAATTTTACATGATACAAATAATCCCTTAAGGAAAATTGGATCTATTGATTACTATTTTATAATTGTTATTTTTAATAATTAAAAATTATTGGGAATGAAACTTCATTTGAATGAAATTCTCGAGCGTGATTTATTGATCACAATTAGAATAAAATATAATTAAATGAAACTAGTGTAGAAGATATGTTCTTGTCCTGATACATAGTACTATGAATTTAAATATATATTGTATTTTCACATAATATGGTGACTACATTAAATCGTTATCTAATTGATAGACCATGTTGGCGAAATTGAAAAGTGGTAATGCCTCAATGAATATTATTTATAATGTAAATGTTACTTAATAAGATAATTTATGCAGTTAGGGTATTAAAGGATTGAAAATCATTATTTTTTTACATCATTAATATATGATATAATGATAAAAATATTAATGTGATACCATTATATTTATTGGAAATTTTTCTCTACTATTTTTTAATTCATTTCACATAGTCAATGTTATACATTGGACATTATTTACAAGGGGTAGGAATTATAATGATTCCATGTAACTACATGACCCTAATATGGGTTGGAATATTCATAAAAAAAATAAAGGGGCATTGGTTTCATGATACCATTGAAGAAAACCTCTGTATATTCTGACATTATAAAATTATAATTGGTGTTAGTGTCTTAAATTATTTGATAGTGTTTGATTCCTATAGAATTTTGAAATAGTGAGTTTATGTTTTTTGGATATTTTTTTATTTGGAAAATTGGTATATTAAGGTAACGGTGTTTCATAATAATTGAAATGATAATATAAAAATATTTTAGATGGTGATACTATGATGGAAAAATGAAATGGTGTACTTCATTATCAATACATAGAGACTAAAATATCAATAATTACTATTATATATAGTAGTTGGATAAATCTATCTGAAGGAACATTTAATAGTATCTAATAAAATGTATTATATATTTCTATGACTGAATTTAATTCCTTAGAAATTCATTATTCACTATAGGAATGTGATGAATTTATCAATATAAGATTGAATCGAGTGACATGTGCATTATAAAATGTCAATAATGATGTTCTAGTAAATTCATTTCAATGATAATTTCATAATGGAAAAGTTATAAATCTGTTTGAGTTTGTTTTAGATATTTTTTAATGATTATAGGGAAGGATAATCAATCACTTGTGAATAAATGTAAGGACTTGTGTATATTTGGATTGTGATATTAAGATATTATTGTAAGGTAAAATATTGAAAACAAAAGATTATTATAAAATGGAATAAAGTGAATAAAAATGGAATAGTTTGACACCCTTAAAACCAATGAAGGTCCCAAACAATTTTAGATCTATGAACATTAGAGTTATGAGGATGATATACTGTTTCATCACATTCTGGATGTGGAGTTAAAAAATTCAAGGATTTCGTGAATCCACAAATGGCCACTATTTTCTGAAAAATATACATGCCTTAATGAATAAGATAAATATATATTTTTTAGAAGATTATTCATGAGATTCAATAATCTGATTTTTTTTAATGGTGTTGTGTGATTTTATTTACATAAAACACATTTTATGAGTGACTTGAAAAAACTAATATACTCCACTGATGAAATTGTATCATGAAATTCCTAATTTTTCATAATATTTTCTTGTTATATGAAAACTGAATTAATATAAATTAATACATATGAAAATGGAATTTCATATATATAAAAATAATAATTATTGTGAATTTATGTATTTGAAAATAATAATAAGTGAACAATTGAGAGGGTGAGTTATAAAAAATTATGCACATTATTAAAAGAAGAGATTTTTTAATGATTTAGTAGATATTTTGAATGAATGCAAATTTATAGCTATAAATAGTTTCACAATCAGTCTCTAAAAGTGTGATGTGAATATTTATTGAAACTAACGTAGTCATTGAAAAAAAATATTTCGGAGTCTTCAAAATAGCCAATTTGCGGAAGTTATTTCCCTTGACTAGTTATGAAAAATGTGAGATAACAAAGGTAGTGATATTTGGATAGTTTTCAAATTACCAAAGATCATGTATAATGTTGTGACTCTATAAATTAATTGGGAACCTATAGTTATAGTGAGTTTAATATAAATATTTTACACAAGTAGGATATCATTATTTTTTTTACATAGAAAGGATGCATTATATTATTTACGGATTATCCTAGTGTGGGTGAATAAAGTAAAATTCATTTATCTTGTGATAATTATTTATGTTAACTGTATAGACTGAATAAATTTATAAGGTCTAAATTAATCGTATATTATAATATCATTTAGGGAACAATTCCATTATGACCCATCAAGCTGTATGGTCAAGATCAAATTGCATAGTGAGATAATGATATTTCAATTTGAAAATATAAATGATTTCGGTACCATGATTTATCCCCTTTTTGGGGATCTCTTGTTAAAGAACCTTTTATGGAATCAATGTTCCACTAATTAAATTATAATTTGATATGTTACTTTTAGATTATTAAATATTTAATTGGTTTCTATATTAATTTATCCTACTTCATTTTTGATGTCATGAAAAAATGTTATGTAACCATTTTTATTTGTATAGGTTAATAGTGGAATAATTCCTAATAATGTGTGATTTTTTCATATGGATCCCAAATATAATGTTCATCATAATATTGTGGATACTATAGAAATTATATATCCCATTAATTCATTGTAAAAATAATTTCATCACATGATATTTTGATGTGATATGGGTAAAAATACCAAATAACAAAAGTTATAGGAAGTGTATAACGATGATTAATCAACAATTTTATTATATATTGGTAATAATGAATAATATTATTTATTAAGGTGGTTTTTTGTAATTCCCAATAAAAATTATAAATATTTTTTAGAATATCCCATAGTAATATGTTAGTCCTCTGTAAAATTATTCATGTATCATATTTATATTTTATTTTTTGTAAGTATTTTTAATTATGAATACTTATTATTATAAAGATTTATATGATATTATTTCATGGAATTTATTTTATAATTATATATTTACTTCAAAAATATATTATTTTTCTATCATGACTCATTAAAAATTCTAATTATTCCACCAAGATATTTAATTACTGTTTATATTGTTTATAGATTCAGGTATTCTGATATTTTTAAAATCTATGGATAAATCCTCTTTGAATTATGGTATTTATCATCATTCTATGATTTTTTGAAGACCTTTTTCTTATAATTGTTTCCTTATCAATTAAAAAATGATGTATTTTGAATGAAAATTTTATAATCTAAAATATTATATGGAAATATTCTATATGAAATATGAGATATGTTATAAAATTGGAGAGTTAGGATGAAAATATCAAAAAACACACAAAAAAATATGCTTTCAGTTGTGTTTGAATTTTTGATTTTTCATATATGAACATCATAATTGAAGATAAATATATGTATATATAGTTTTGTTCATATTATATTTTACTAGATAATGTCTATATTTTATATATATATATTAATCATGATATAAAAGTGTGGTTATGTGGTATATTCATCCATCTATATCTATTGTTGTGATCCTCATTAAAGATAAAAATATGGCCGATATGATTTACAATGATACGAGATCATAATGAAGTATAAATTCTAATATATAACACAAAATAAATCCTCATATTTAATATTTATATTTAAAAAAATATGAATTCAATTCAAAATAATATTAGAATACATGTCTTAATTGTTACTCAGTAGAATAAATTTTTTTTCCGAAAATTATTTTCATTAAAAACCTTATATATGAGATTTTGTGTATAAAAGAATTAATAGTGATTTTTAACTACTATTTCATAATAATAATAATAAATGAGGATTCTTTAACAATGTTTCAACACCACAAAGGATAAAATGGATAATTATTGATGTTCATCAGGTATAGGTGTCCCTATATGAGAAATTCATTTTGATGTGTGGTGACCCAAAAATTAATTCCTGAAATACAATTTCGAAGGAAAAAAATCAATATAAAGTAATATAGGTTTATAATAAAATTCAATAATTGGTTATTGTGGAAGAATATAGCCAATATAATTAAGGTATTAAATCATATTAAATTCTGAAAATATTTCCATTGTGTAGTGACTGTTAACATTAATATATATCAATGGATATCATATACTCTAATATACATAGGCAGAAGGAGTGATGACCTTGACAAGTAGAATCGTACCGTATAAAGGATACTTAAAAGATAATTATTATGAGATGGAATCACAAATATTTTCCATTACCAATACAAAAAATTTAATTCCGAAATTTAATCATGAATATACCTATCTATATGAGAATATAATTATTATAGTGATCATGAACTAATGTATGTTCTGTAGTGAACACAGATAAAGTCGCCCAATCACACATCAAACCTAGAGTGTATACACTAGAGTTATTAGGGGTTATCTATCTAGACCATATTAGTATAAATATTTATATTTTACTTTTTTATAGAATATTAATTATATTTATCCATTATTATTATTAAAATATTTTATGATGTAAAAAAATTATATTAAGGATCCAAAATTTCATTTTTGGAAAATATAGAGTTTTAATTAAAACATAATTTCAGAAATTTTTTTAAATTTTAAAATAATTTTAACAATAAAACAATAATATTCATGAAAATAGTTATAAAAAATTATAATATTATTTAATAATGTCTAATGTAATTTATATATGTTCCGAAAATGGGTGAATATCATAAAAACCATTATTATTTTAGTAAATAAAGATTTTTTATTAAGTGTGAAAACTATATAATAGATTAACTCATGAAGTTTTTTAGTTACAAGAGGGGGTGAATTATATGTTTGAAAACATACATTTTTAACCTTAAGGAAATATTAAAAAAAAAGATACACAAATCAGATTCAATAAACCCTCTTTTGTAAGGTTAATAAATAACACCATATGTTTGATAAAATGGATTTTCGTAAAAAAAAAATTAGTATACATAAAAAAGATTCTACCTTATAGTATATAGAATATTATATAAGAGTTAATACAAAAGTGAAAGTATTATAAAAACTTTCTATTTGCAAAAAAAAATTAGAGAAAATTTAAAGTACATTTAATAGAGTAAAAATCATTTAACCCAAATAGTATTGAATCCGAACACCACAGAAAATGGACCCCTGATTTTTAAATTCAAGAATGTATTTCTTAACTACACCAGGGTAAGACTTTAATACATGAATGATAAGATTTATCTATTGTCTTGTAATCCC
The DNA here is from genome assembly GCA_963277665.1 of Viscum album. Lineage (NCBI taxonomy): Eukaryota > Viridiplantae > Streptophyta > Magnoliopsida > Santalales > Viscaceae > Viscum > Viscum album. Next base: position 535,550,862 of record OY728129.1, read on the forward strand.
TTCAATCCCTTTATTATAACAGTAATCAAAACCTCTATATTTCTTTATCTTGGATTCCCTCGATTAGGTAGGAAATCAGCACCTATTTCTTCCTTCAGTATTTTAGTCCTCAATTGTAATAAACAGTGATTGTGGCCCAGAAAAGTAAACCAATGATGGTTGAATATTTTTATTATGCAGAACAAGTTTTTCACAACAAAATCAATTCTAGGATTTCACACAATGTAATATTTGGAAGAGCTCTCATGTGTCTCGAATTTCAAAAGTATTGAGCTCATCCATATGACCAAATATTTATAGGAGTTGATTTGAACGACCATATAGAACTTTTGATTATCATATTTTTTTTGAACAATTGGAGGGAGATGTATAGCTGAAAATTAAAATGGTAATATAATAACAGATTATATGAAAACATTTAAGTATAACAAAAATTATAATGATAAACATTATCACGACATATATATGTGAATTTTATTTTATGTATTAAAGTATTATGAAATTAAAATTAATAATTAGTTTTAATAATATTATGTAATCCGATTCTAATGATAATAAAGATTGGATTCTAAGAATTAATGTTAATTAGATTCATAGAAACTAAGTAAATCCAATTTGAGAAATAAAGTAAACCGGATTTGAAATATAAGTGATTCCGGATTAGGGAACATATTGAATCAGAATCAAAATTTTTTGTATTCGTAATTGAGAAACATGAAGAATCCGATTCACAAATTTACGTGATTCATAATTTATTAACATGAAAAATCAATTTCATAAATTTGCAGGAATCAAAATTTAGAAACAAGAAGAAATAGATACATAAATTTATGGGAATCAGTATTTTTAAACAACACTGATCAGAATAAAAAATTGATAGGATTTTAAATTTCAAAACATAAGGAATTAGACACACAAATCTGAGTGAATTAGAATTAAGAAACATGTATAATCAAATTCACAAATCTGAGTAAATCAGAATTAAGAAACACTATGATAGAAAATGAATTTGTGATTTACAAAACATAATGTAATGAAAAAGTCAAAAGAAAAAATTTTAATCATAAATATCCCCTTTTTGGAAAGGGTAAATAAGTTGTTAAGAATATAATGTAAAAAAATTATACTATAAATAAAAATAAATTCTTATCACCCCCTATATTTTAAATATATTAAAAGAACGAATACGACTAACTCACCCTTGGTTATGAAATCCTCTAAAGGATCTTATTCTTTTATTTGAATTCCTTTATTAAAGAAATATTTTCATATTACATAATGATTTATTCATTATGTTTTCTCCCCCTGACATAAAAATTTTCTTACACAGACTAATATTTTTCTAGAACATTACCCCCTTTGTGATTTATAAAAAAAGAATGGTGAAAAAATAATGTACCTGGAATGTTTAGAAAAAAATATATAAAGCAATGGATAATAAAATTCTAATATTGAAAAGGATTCCAAGATGAATGATTTTTGTAAAAAAATCAATTCTTCTTTGACATTAAAGTTTTTACTAAGGCCTTCAACTTCATCAACTCCTTATGATCATCTTGAAGTATTACGAGCATCATTTCTCGATCCTTATTATTTGTCTCATGATTGTGAATATTTTATCATTATATTTTGATAATTTATTCATATGAAATATGTCTTTCATCTACCTCATCTTCGTAATCATTGACCTTTTTAACCTCACTAACAAGGTAATTATGATTCCCATTTAAATAATTACATTATTGAAACCAAATACATTTATCTTCCTTCCTATTCTCTATGAAACAATTTGAATGTTCCTTGAGGGAGACATCAGATTTTTTGAAAGGATTCTAGATTAAATCAAACATATCATTGAAAACCTTAAGATCAATATTCATATGTTTTAAAACTTTGTAATCTCTCTAGATGATTTCTTATGAGAATCAAAAAATTTCACAAAGTTACTGAATTCATATAAAAGAGTTACAAACTTTTCCTTGAATAGAGATATTGAATTCGATTTCTAATTTACGGAATATTGATTGAACTAAAATCTAGATTGAATTTTCATAATGTATGGAATGGAGCATAGCAATTTACTCAAATCTTGAACAACGAAATATTCTCTTAAAGAGGAGGAAGAATTTTCTGATTCTGTTTCATTCTCATTAGATGTTCTAACATATTCCTGATTCTCTATTCCTTTATTGGATGTTGAATTCTTCTTTATTTGAACTATTTTCCTATCATAAAAAATCTGAACAATATTATCATCATCATAAACATAATCTTCATGATTTCCACCATTATTAGCATCACTATTGACATCATCATCAGAAAGGATTATCTAAACTTCACTATCAACAACATTTTCATTCCTAGATGAGGAACAATTTTGGATATGATAATTATATTTTTGAACTGATTTTACAGATATGGAATGCTTAGAAATGTATGTAAGATAGGTTCTTATAGATGAATTTTTTGATTTTATCCCTCTCCCTCTAATATTCTCCAATTTCTAGAATATCACCATCATTAAATTTTTCCTCACCTACTGATTTTTCATCTTGGATGTTTTTTTCATCACATTGAACTATTTCTGAAACTACTTGTTTTTCATTGACTATTTGGGTATCCTCTACTAAGTTGGTACCCTAATTTTGAGGTGGATTTTCATGTTCATGGAAAATCGATTCCAGAAATTGGGTTTTTTATGCTTTTTGGTATATTTTAAAAAAGACTGAATTGTCTCCATTTTAGATAGATTTTTCTTAAGCCTCTTATCCATATAATTTTTTTCACATTCTTCTGATGCAGGAATATTTAGGGATTTATCTTCTTCTGAATCTATCCCAAACACTGAATCTCATTCATTTATTAGGTATATATCTTTTATCCACTTGTGAACTTCTTCATTAGGATATGATAATTTCATCTTTGATATTAGCGGTTCAGAAGCATGATCATTCCTTTTCATCGATATAGAATTTTTATTCATTTAAATTTATCCAACTAGATCTACCATCCCTCATATATTAATAAACTCCATAGAGTTACTATCAATTTTGTATTTCATTGTTTTGAGTGTGTCATCACTTAAGAGAAGAATATTCATCTTATTTGGCTTCTGCTTGCAAGAGACCTTTCATGTGTTCCAATAACTTACAATCAACATAGAGAATGTTTTTGGAAAGATGAAAATATGTGACATGATTTACCCATCATTTATCTTACTGTTTGTGAGGATGATATATCTCATAAGATTTATTTTCCTGAGAATTACAAAGAAATATATCAGGAATATTTCTGTAACCATGAGGGCATCCTTATCTAGTATTCTCACTATAAATAGACTGTGAATCCATAATTCTACAATATGATAGTAGGAAGAAATATGGGAAATGTTTGACATCATTTATTCTGTGAAAGCATTGTGATTCTATAGATTTTTCCTTACTGAACAAAACTTCTATTTCTCCCATCTTATGTGAAGGATAAAATGCTTCTCCATCAAAAGTAATTTTGACTATGTCAGCCACTTTCTAATATGGAATTGAATAGGTTTTCACATAGCTCTTGAATTTGAACTTATACTTTCCTCCATAAATGAAGAACTTGATAGATTCATATAATTTGACTAATAAATCAAGATATACTTGATCTTTGTCGCCATTTTTCTCAATAAAAATGTTTTTCTATCTAGGGAACTATATTATATTTGCTAACAATGAATCTTACTTTTATAAAAAACCTAGATAAACAAACATATCTATGAAAACAAAATTATATTTTAATTCCTTATGCACATGCATTCATGTATGAGAAGAGATTGACAGAGTCATTAAAAATAAGAAAGGATGGTGAAATTAAAATGCCAATTTTGAAGGGTGGAAACATCTCAGGAAGAAATCTCTAGAGGTCGATGTGGGGACTGGGGGTCCCCTTATATATATAGGTTTTGAGGTGTCAGGTCACAATCCAATGAAAATCAAATGGTTGAAATGAAATGGATCTGATCTGACTGTTGAGATTAAGATGAAGATGGTTTTATAGGTTCTGATATCTTGATGTTTTAAGGAAACAAGACAGATATATGGTAAGATAAATATGATAAAAATTTTAAATCATGATTGAAATACCATCAAACAGAATTTTATTTAAGATATTGTATGAAAGAATATGTATAATTTTTATTATGTAATGTTTTGTTAGTATTTTATAAGATTTGTCTTAGATATCTGAGTTTCATAAATTTTTTTATAATATTATGAAAAAATTACAACAGTTAGGATTTTTATGAGAAACAACAAAAAATTTATTAAAAACCAAAAATTTAAAACTATGTTTCGATAATTCTTTTTATTAATGAAATGAAATGGAATCCCACTTTGAAAATGTTTTACTATATTTTAAGAGAATGTTTAAATTTTTTTTGATCTGAACGATTACCTTAAAATTATCATTCATAACTATTTTTATTTTATTATAATCTATTGGGAGGTAATGGTTTTTTAAAAATATATTCAATTTGTTCTTTCATTCTAATAAATTGAAAAATAATATCTCTTTTATGTGTTTGATCTCTAAGAAAGTGATTTCAAATATCTATGTGTTATTCATGAGAGTGATGTGTAGAGTTTTTTCTTATGGCTATCGTAGAAGTGTTATGATATTGTATATGAGTTTTAGTAAAACTCATGCCATAATCAGTGAGAACAGGTTGCATCCAAAACACTTGAGAACAACAATATCCAACTGCTACATATTCAGCTTCAGTAGGAGAAAGTGCTACAAAATGTTTTTTTACATGACTAAGAAACTAAATAATCTCCTAATAAATGACAATTTTTGTGTGTATTACTTCTATACATTCTATAACCCCAAACTAATCATCTGAAATCCTTTGAAAGAAAAATAATTTCCTAGGGAATCAAAAAGCACCCAATTCAATAGTTCCCTTTAAATAGTGAAAAATTGGTTTCAGTGCGTTTTAATTGGATAATTTTTAATCTTCTTTATATCTATTATATATGAATACATAAAACATTATGTTTTGATGAATTGATTCTATATATAGTAGAATTATTATCATACATCTATTTTTTTGTTCCAATAGTTTTCTACCTTTATCGTGATATGGGGTATTCGACGTACCAATTTGACTACATATAATTTTAGTGTTGTTATACCCATACATTTTAATAATATCATTAATATAATTATGCAGAGATATATATGTTCATTATAGTTTTTGAGAAATTTGAAAACCAAGGAAATATGTTAACACACCCTTCGTACTCATTTCAAAATCATATTTCATAAGAATCACAAATGAATTAGTTAAGGATTCTTAAGTTTATCTGAATATAATTCCATTAACATATATTCTAATAAAAAAATTATTTCCTTTAGTTATAAAAATGGTAGGATTGTTAGTTACCTTTACATAATTATTTTGTAACATAAACCTTGTATGTCTATCATAGTATGATCTTGGGGATTGTTTTAGGACAAATAAATCTTTGGAATGTTTAGAAACATATTCAGAATTATTTTTGTCTTCAAAATAAAGAAGTTATTCAGCATAAAATTCCTATTGAACATATCCATTAAGGAAGGATCACCACAAATCCATTTGAAACTGTTTGATGTTAATGAATGATGAAATGGATAATAGAATTCAAATAGAATAAACTCTATCTATGTGATCATAGGCTTCTTCATAGTCTATTCAATCTTATTGATTATAACCTTTAACAACTAATATTTATTTATTTCATAAAATTATACAATTTTGATCAAATTTGTTTCTAAATACCCACATTACACCTATTATAGAAGATTATTTAAGTAATTCACCCAATGTACAGTCGTTCTTCCTCTTAAATTCATTTAGTTTATCTTTCCTAGATTTAATCCAATATTCATCACCCAATTCTCCAATAAAAAATTTGTGTTCGAATTGGGAATGAAATTCTAGATGTTCTAATTTATTTAATAAAAAACATATAGTCCTTATTGGTTGATTTACACCACCAATGATACTATCACTAGGATTATTCCAAAGAAACAACTGACTAGGGTTTTGTAAGACTTGTTCATCAACATAATATACAAATCCTTCTTGAGTGAATACTTTAGAAAAAAAATCATGATTATTTCTCTTATTCAAATATTCTTCTATCAATGGTTGATATTCAGTTTCCAAAAACACATCAGAAGATATATTTGGGATTGTTTAAAAACAAAAGGATCTATTTCATCAAATTTAACATATACAGTTTCATAAATAATATAAGACCATTTAGTGAAAAATCTATAAGCCTTATAAGTAGTCTAATATCCTAAGAAAAAACCTTCACCAGATTTGGGTGAGGATTTATGTAAAATATCGATTGTATTCAAATATAATACTTGGCATCCAAAAAGTCTAAAGTATAAATTTTTTTATTTTCAACCTATTAATAACTGAAAAGGTATTTTATTATGAAATAGACTTATTAAAACAAAATTAATAGTATAATAAGTACCCCTAGAATCAGCCCAAATTTTTTTTTCAATAGAGTATTCACTCAATGTGGTTCTTGTTATCTCTTAAGGAATGTGACTTCTTCTTTAAACCACACCATTTTGTTAAGGAGTTCTTGGATCTCATAAGTTATGAATAATTTCATTCATATTACCAGGAGATTCAAAATATGAATTTTCCAATTCTCTACACGGTCAATATAAATAATTATCAAATGTAGGTTTTCCTCATTTTTATCTTTAGATGAATAAGTTTTTAAGGGAGAAAACCTTTCATATTTGTCTAGGAGAAAATAGACCCATGAAAATCTTCTATAACTAGAAAATAGAGAAAATACATAGTATTTTCTTCTAATACAATGAGTTTGTGTTGGACCGAATAGATCCATGTGACCAAGATGTATTGAATCAATATTTGAGACATCAATATTGATTTAAATAATGAATTATGTTTCTTTCTATATTGAAAATGATTATAGTCTTTTGAAGAATCAAATCCATGATTTAGTATATCCTTAACAAGTCATTACTTAGTTATCATTCAAAATTTCCTAAAGTAACCAAATCATATTCTTCTATTCCATTACTAATATTGGACTTCTATAGCTCTAAGAAAAGGTAAGTCTTGGTTCATATGGTCTTCTGAGTTAAGTGTCTAAAATTCTCATGCAGATGGGAAAAAAGAATGGAATCATCACTGGAATTGTGTGCTATGAATTTATAATTCATAAAAATAACAAGATAACCTTCATCACATAATTTATTTTTCCAATAATGACATTCTTAAGAATATTTAGAATCAAAAATTCAATAATAAATATTTTATAAGATGAAAATGTTACCTATACCAACAATTTCTCCTTGATCATTATCACTGAAAGAGATTCTTCCACCATTAATATTAATAATATTTTCAAATATGATTTTATTACCTATCATGTTCATGTAACATCCAATATCTATGTATAATGCATTATTATTGGTTATTCCTTTGTTTTTGTGAAAATAAAACAGTTATATTTTTTGAATCCAAACATTCTTGGATCGCAAAATGATTGAAAATAAAATCATTGGAATCCAACCCTATTTACAAAAAATGATCCTTTTGAAACTGTATGGATTGAATTTTGTTCAAAGAAAATTATCTCCCACAATGCTCCAATTTAACACTTACTGTAAAATGGGACACATTAAGGAACAAAATAAATATAGAAAAAAATATGTTTGGAGTGATAATTACCAATTTTAGAACTATTCCTTTAAGGAAAAATTTGTTTATAGTTTTATCTAATTCAACTTTACCAAATGTAAATTTTGATAAAATTTTCTTAAGAGAAAAAATTTCAGATTTTATTTTAGGGACTACATGATTATCCTCATCAATATTAATGAATTAAAATTTCATTCTAAATTATTTTTCTCAGAATGACAATTTTCAAGATATATAGAATGTTTATTCATTTAGGAAATTAATTCCTCAATTTTATTGGAAATTGAAACAATTTCAAATCATTTTTCACTAAAAATATTTAGAAATGATAGTTTATTTTTTCAAACAATGATTCTAGAATTTTTTTTTCTCCTGCATCTTTTTGGTCATACTACCTTCATTTTCAGTCAACACGATAAATCTAGAGAATTATTCAAAATAATGTAATGTATCTTTTGATAAGGAATTTTAATCATCCGATAAAATATATCTAATTATTATCAGTATTATTATAATTCAAATACATATTGGACAAGGATTAAGTAATGTGTACCTATTCCATTTAACATTCATTATCAAAAGGTAGTCTGGTTAAAAGACAATTATTCATGTGTTGAGATGTTTTAAAAATCTAAATATTCATCAGATGAATCTCTACTACTAGAACTCCAAGAATAATTTACCTTCATTAATTTTATTCCCTTAAGAATTTTATACATTATATTATTCCTATTAAAGGCCTATCTTTTCTACCATTTCTTTTTATCCTTGTACAATCCAGTCTGATGTGTCATACATTCATATATTCATAGCATGTGATACTTGAATAATCATGTTCCCTTATTATCCTTTTTCATATATATGTATTGAAAATCCTTCTATCCAAAAATATTTTCCAACATTCAAGTAATATTAGGTAACTCATTCTCTGAGGGATCAGTATCACTTGAATATAAATGATCTACAGCTTTCTTCTTCTTTTTAATTTAATATATTTCTTATGAATCATGAAATTCATCTGATTTGAGATAGTAAAAAATCAATAATCCCATTCTACATTTTAATATTATCAGCATCTCTCTATATACACATGTTGTAAGAGAGTTATATATCAATCATCAAGTGTTACAATTGAAACTTTCCTTGACTCATCAATAGCAGTTCTCTTCGATTCCCATTCATTAGACAAACTGTCTAAAATATTATCTTTATGAATCCCATCATCAAGACCTTTATCTTCCATTTATTATAGACTGTTTATAACAATCATGAATACTTTTTAACATTAACTCTGTATTCTTCATAGAAAAAAATGAATCAACGATAATATACATTACTAACTGATCTTCTAGTTTCAATACCATTAGATTTACCAAAATGTGTAGCATCAGGTTTCAACGAAATGATATTACCTGCTTCACAAGAAGATATATGGATGTATATATTCCTAGATTTAGAACAAATAAATATATTTCATACCCTATTTATTAGTTGATAATCTTGATTCTATTTATTTTTAAAATTTCTATCTTCATTATCACAGATATTTAAATCTCCAAAAAGTAGCATAAAGTTATCTACACCAGTATTGATAACAAAAGTATTCATATCCTCTCCCCAGTATTCTTAATCATTCCCATCAATGATAGGTGGTCTTTTATAGTTTTTCTTTTCTAAGGATTCAACATTCATTCCTACCATTTTAAAATTATACAAAATAATTAATTTTCAACAACATAAGTTATTTTATAAAATATATATAATGAAAAAAATTATAAAATATATTATAAAGAACTTATTGAAGTAAAGAAAGGGTTAGTAAACAGATTAGTGAAGTCCTCTCTTCATATCATGTGTATATATCAATATCCTAGATACCTCCATTGATACCAATTATAGGATCTAAATATGTATTAAGATGCTTAGTTACAAGAGGGTTGTGAAATTTATGTTTAAAAACATATATTTTAAACCTAATGTAAATTTTATTTTGACAAAGTTGAACATATTAGATTCCCTAAACCCTCTTATTATGATTAATAAATAACACCTTATGATTGATAAAGATGAATATCATAAAAAACAAATAGAAATATATAAACAAGATTTACCATACAATATATAGAATCTTATATCAGAGTTAATACAAAAGTGAATTTATGAGAAAGACATTCTATTTGTAATAAATTACAGAGTATATTTATAGTACTTGTAAAAGATTACAAATATTTTATCCCAAAGAGTAGAGATTACAAACACATTTGATAAATGTCCCTTAATTTTAACATTGAATATGTTTTTTTACCCTCACCAGGGTAACCCTTCAATCCACAAATGATCAATTGTAGCATCTATCTTGTTATTCTCGGAAGCACTCGATTAAGCAGGTAATCAGAACCATTGACTTCCTTCTTCTTATAACCCCTCAGTTAATTAGGCAATCAGAACCTATGGATTCTTTTAGAATGGATTCCCTCCATCATAATCATTAATGGTTGGTTTCAAAAATTGTAAATCAAAGCTTACTGATGATTTCATATATGTTGAACAAGCTATTCACAACTTAATCACTTCATGTCTCTCACAAAAAGCAGTTTTTTAGAAGATCTCTCATGTGTCTTAGATTTCATAAGTTTTGAAGTCATCTAAATGATATGTTATTTAAAGTCGTGGAGTTCAATTGTCATCTTGATCTAAAAAAAACAGATTTTTATAAAAATCAAGTGGACCTATACAACATTAAATTAGAATGGTTATATAATAATAGAGGAATGAAACCCTTTTTGTTTAAAAAAAATTATAATGATGGATATTATTATGTAATATATATGTGTGAATCTAATTAAACATATGAAATTATTAAGAAAAAAGGACAAATCAGTTTTAATATAATTATTTTTCTGGATTCTATAGATAATGAAAATCAGATTCTATTAAAGTATATGAATCTGATTTAGAAAAACTAGGAAAATCGAATATTAGAAATATAGTAAATCAGATATCCAATATTTGAGTGATTCGTAATAAACGAAGATGAATAATTGGATTACATTATTTGGTGGATTTAGAATTTCGAAACATGAAGAATAAGATTAAATTTTTTTGGGGATTTATAATTTAGAAACTTGATGAATTGGAAAACAAAATATGTAAGATTGTGAATTCTGAAACATGAAGAATCAGATTCATAAAATTATGGGAATCAAAATTTAGAAACAAATACAATCAAATTCATAAATTTCTCTGATTCAGTAATTTATAAAAACTTAGAATTATATTCAAATATCTTAGTGACTCATAATTAAGTATCATAAATAATTAGATTCATAAATCTTAGTGAAATAGGATTAAGAAACACAATGAATGAAAATGTGTTTTTATTTCCACAACATAATGGAATGAAAAATTCATATAAAACTTATGACTCAACAAAAACTATCATATTAATATTTTTTCTGATAAAATAAATATTATTTTTAAAATCTAACAGTAAAAAAATTTCTAGTGTCAATTTTTCATAATTTTCTTTGAGAGTAAAATTGATTGATAAAAATTAAATATCTTATAAATAAACAGTATGTTTAATGTCATCCAAATGACCCAAAAGCGATATAATAAATTCATTAAAAAGAGTCCATAACCAAATATATCTATACCCTTTAATGTAATTTATTTTTTATATTATTTAAAAAAATTAAAATTTTTAATTAATCATCCAATACATATATTATATTTTATGGTTTTAAATAATTTCTCTATAAGCATGACCTACTAACGCATAACTAGGGGTATTATATTAATGAGTTATATTATTGTTCTAATAAAATATTTCAAAAATATACTTGGTATAAAACATGTTAAATCCATGTGATTCTATTTTTTATTATTTTATCTTATAGATTCCAAAAATATATTTTTAAAAAATATTATTGAGTTATCCAATTTTTTGTTATAAATACACACCCATTATCCCACTCCTCTTAACTAAAAACCAATTAAACACGAATTTATTCTCAATATAAGTCTCTAAATCACTCCCATGTTTTTTAGAATCTTATAATAAGATCCTCCCAAGAATTTTGATACACTATATCAAGGTACGAGATTCTCTCAACTTCTTTATTCAAGTAGGCTCTTTATATTATTCCTTTTTATTTCAAACTGTACATTCTAGAATGTGATTTTAGACATAAAAATTTGTATAAATATGAGTTAAATTTAATTATAGACCACATATCACTCTCATTATACCCTTTAATAAATCATTATATACCACTATTATGCATCTGAAATTATCATGTGATATTCTATACGAATATTTGTGTACAGAATACCAATACCCAATTCAATTGATGTTCATCACATAGTTTGTCTAATCCTTTTTTTATTTGGGACATCCAACTATGTAAACAAAACTCCTAAATCACATCATAAATATTTATGAACTTCTTTATTATGCTTAATGATTAATGTTGTGCTGAAATCCATGTAAATGATATGAATGTGATAGTTGGGTCTAGAATTATATAGCCCCCCAATGAATTTGAATTTTTTTTTCTAATTATATGACATGTATGGTGAAAATTAGGTTATCCAAATAATAATATGTTTGGATTTGTTGGAGGCTATCCTGAAAAAATGATTATAATGACTGTTTTATGTTTTTTACACATGCCTATGTCTCTATAATGTTATCATTCTTTATCACGTTTTGATGTACATGTTTTTTATTATGGCCAATTTTATGTCACCATGATATTTTTATAGGAACATGAATTTAAATCATGATGTTATGATTTTATTATTCTCATAAAAGTATTTATATCTCACCCATTTTTTACATATATCCCTAATTTATGTCGTGTAATATAAGAATATTAAAGGATTATAAGGACATGTTTTGGAGTTTTAAAATAATTATATCGTATAAAATTCTCATGCTAATGTTTTACATTATTAATTTCATAATGAAAATTGGATTCAAGATATTTTATGATGTTAATATTTGTATAATTATATACCAAATTATGAATTAATTTTTATTAAAGATATGAGTTTTCATCCTTAGTTTGAGAGGCAACACGAGTTTTTTTTGGGTATTCAGATTAAAAAAACTTTATTAGATCATATTGAAAGAAATATAAAATGGAAACATACCTTGAATTATGGTAAATAATAGAGTAAATAGTTTCCTAGTAACAATATCACAATTTGGCTACTATAATTGGATGTAATTCATGTATATTTGTATCCTGGGTTGATTACAACAAAAATGGATCATTTGGATTTGACACAATCATCACCCATTACAATATAAAGAGTCATTGCTTCACACCTAGTATCAAAATATTATAGAACATTCACTGGAAAATTAAAAAACTCATTGAGAACCAAAATGATGGGAAAAAGTCCAATGCATATTTATGTTAGGAAATAGACCGAGGATAACATAAATTGAAACTGATAAATTAATAGGTTAAGGAATGTATGTCATTTATCTGTAATAAATTCAATATTAATAGAATACCTTTTATGTTCTTAATTATTTAAAAATATGAATCATGAATCATATATTTAATTTAGACAATTTTTGGGAATAATATGAACCGAGACAACAACAAATGTGAGGAGTAATTTATTAGCTATCCAAATCAGAGTTCCAACCAGATGGGTGTATAATTTGAGAACTCCCTAAAAATAAATTATGAATGAACTCATGTTATAAAAATAAAATTGAATTTGGATAAAAACATACACACACACTAAGAAATATAAGTATATACATGAGAATTATATATGAAAACGCCTCCAATAATCAGTGGATTTGTAAATATTTAAATCAAGGAACATTGAATCTACTCCATTTAAAATTTATTATAAATTCTTGAACATTATGATAAATAATGGGACGAAATTTATGTATTTTATATGGAGTTATAATATTATAAATGGTGGTTATTTGTCAAAAACACAATTCCTAATGATAAAAAGAAATTGATATAGCGGAAAAAATTTCTAAAATTGTTTTTGAAAAATGTTTCCCGTGAACTATTTTACTTAAAATGAATATGGATTTTTTTAACCACATGAAAAAAATAAGAATCCATTAAGGATTGTGAGGTAAAAAAACAAAACATTCATGATATTCCTTAAATTTTATTATTTCCCCAAATAGTAATTTGGACTTATTCTTTGGTTGGCGATGGTTGATTCTTTGAAAATATATAGTGAGTAGAATAATTAAAACCTATGAGTAAATTATAATCGGTGGCCTAAATTTTATGATGGAGACCAACAAATATAAATGGTCTTAAGGGTCGGGATATAAGTATAGGATATTTTATTTTAATATTGGTTGTGTGATGAATAAATATCATGTGGAATGAATTTACAACATCCAACTAGTCAAATGTGTGAGAAAAAAACCTTATAATTTCTCTAAGGGAGAAGAAAATGATTTTAGTGTGGGGTGGAAGGGATCCAATTTAATGAATGTTGATAGGAGAAACCAACCAATATAATGGATGAAATTAACTCTCTATTCCAATGTTAGCATGATAACAAATGTTTCAACAATAAGGAAGATAGACACTATGCAAATCAATGAACTATGCTTGGGGTTGTCAATGATTACTGTTGAAAATCCCTCAAATGACCAGGGATAAAGGATGAGATTATACCCCAAACATATATATGATATAACATAAAAATTATTTGATGAATATAATTATAGTCATTCATTCATGGATAAAGAAATTACTCTTTTATTCTTGTTCTATAAATCAATTACTACCATTATAGTTCAGTAGAACCATTAAAAAGTCAACCTCAAAACAATGAAGTGGGGGTGTCCTAAAAAATAATGTACCTTAAATGTTAAGAAAAAAACTATAAAATACAATGCAAAATAACATTCTAATATTGAAGAGGTTTTCAAAAGGAATGATATGTGTAAAAAATCAATTATTTTTTGACAATAAGGTTCTAACTAAGGACTTCAACTTCATCAACTCCTTATGATCAGCTTGAAGCATTACGAGGATCATTTCTCAATCCTTATTCTTTGTCTCATGATTATAAATCATTTATCATTATATTTTGATAATTTATTCCTATGAATATGTTTTTCATCTAGCTCATATTTGTAATCATTGACCTTTTTAACCTTAGTTACAAGGGATTTATGATTCCCATTTAAATAATAATCTTATTGAAACAAAATACATTTATCTTCCTTCCTATTCACTAAGAAACAATTTGAATGTTCTTTGAGGGAGACATCAGATTTTTTTAAACGATTCTAGATTAACTCAAACATATCATTGAAATCCTTAAGACCAATATTGATATGTTTTACCACTTTGTAATATCTCTACATGATTTCTTATGATAATCAAAAAATTTCACAAAGTTACTGAATTTGGATAAAAGAGTTACAAAATTTTCCATGAAAAGAGATATTGAATTGGATTTTTAATTAAAATAATATTGATTGAAAAAAAATCTTGATTTAATTTTAATAATGAATAGAATGGAGAGTAGAAATTTAATCAAGGATTGAACAATGAAATGTTCTCTTAAAGAGGAGGAAGAATTTTCTGATTCTGTTTCATTCTCATTAGATGTTCTAACATCTACTTGATTCTCATTTCCTTTCATGGAGGTTGGCTTCTCCATTATTTGAACTGTTTTCCTATCATAAAAAATATGAACAATATTATCATCATCATAAACATAATCAATATGATTTCCACCATAATTAGAATCACTATCAACATCATCATCAGAAGGGATTATCTAAACTTCACTATCAACAACATTTTCATTCCTAGATGAGAAAAAATTTTGGATTTGGAAATTATATTTTTGAACTGATTTTACACATATAGAATGCTTAGAAATGTATGTAATATAGGTTTTTATAGATGAATTTTTCGATTTTATCCCTCTCTCTCTGTATTATTATCCAATTTCTTGAATATCACCATCACTAAATTTTTCTTCACCTACTGATTCTTCATCTTGGATGTTTTTTTCATCACTTTGAGCTATTTCTGAAACTACTTGTTTTTCATTGACTTTTTGGGTATCCTATACAAATGCGGTACCCTATTTTTGAGGTGGATGTTCATGTTCTTGAAAAAAAAAATCCATAAATTGGGGTTTTAATTCTTTTTTAGTATATTTTAACAAAGAGTGAATTTTCTCTGTTTTAGATAGATTTTTCTTAAGATTCTTCTCCAATAAATTTTTTCATGTTCTTCAGCTACATGAATTTTTAGGGATTTACCTTCTTCCGGATCTATCATAAACACTAAATCTCATTCATTTTATAGATATATATCTTTTATCCACTTGTGAACTTCTTCATTAGGATATAATTTTTTCTTCTTTGATTTTAGTAGTTCAGAAGCATGATCATTATTTTTCGTAGATACAGAATTTATATTCATTTAAAATTATCCAACTAGATCTACCATCCTTCATAGATTAATAAACTCTATAGAGTTACTATTAATGTTGTATTTCATTGTTCTGAGTGTGTCATCACTTAATAAAAGAATATTTAACTTCATTGGCTTCTACTTGAAAGAGACCTTTCATGTGTTCGAATAATGTAAAATCAACTAAGAGAATGTTGTTGGAACGATGAAAATATGTGACATGATTGACCCATCATTTATCTTACTGTTTGTGGGGATGATATATCTCATCAAATTTATTTTCCCAAGAATTACAAAGAAATATATCATGAATATTTATGTAACCATGAGGGAATATTTATCCATTCTTCTCAGTATAAATAGACTGTGAATCCATAATTCTACAATATGATAGTAGGAAGAAATATGGGAAATGTTCGACATCATTTATTCCATGAAAGCATAGCGATTCTATAGATTTTTCCTTACTGAACAAAACTTATATTTCTCCAATATTATTTGAAGGATAAAATGCTTCTCCATCAAAAGGAATTTTGACTATGTCATCCACTTTATAAAATGAAATTGAATAGGTTTTTCCATAGCTCTTGAATTTTAACATATACTTTACTACTTCAATGAAGAACTTGACAGATTCATATAATTTGACTAATAAATCCAGATATACTGGATCTTGTTCTCTATTTTTTATCAATTGAAATGTTTTTCTATCTAGGGATCTATATTATCTTTGTTAAAAAAGAATCATACTTGTATAAAAACCTAGATAAACCAAAAATTTCTATTAAAAAAATAATATTTGAATTCTTTATGCACATGCATTCATGTATGAGAGGAGATTGATAGAGTCATTCAAAAATGAGAAAGGATAATGAAATTAAAATGCATATTTTGATGGGTGGTTACATCTCAGGAAGAAATCAGTAGAGGTCGATGTGGGGCCTTGGGGTCCCCTTCTATATATAGGTTTTGAGGTGTCATGTTACATTCCAATGAAAATTAAATGGTTGAAAACAAATGGATCTGATCTGACTATTGAGATTAAGTTGAAGTTAGTTTTAATGGTTCTGATATCTTAATGTTTTAAGGAAACAAAATAAATTTAATGTATGATAGATATGATAAAAATTTTGAATCATGATTGAAATACCATCAAATAGAATTGTATTTAAGATATTGTACGAAAGAAGATGTATAATTTATATTTATCTAAAGTTTTTTCAGTATTTGAAAATATTTTTCGTAGATATCTTAGTTTTATAAAAAAAATTAGATAATATTATGAAAAAATTACAACAGTTAGGAATTTTCTGAGAAACATCAAAAAAATTATTAAATACCAAAAGAGTAAAAATATTTTTAGATAATTGTTTTTATTAATGAAATGAAATGGAATCCCACTTTGAAAACGATTTACTGTATTTTAAGAGATAGTTTAAATTTTTTTTGATCTAAATGATTACCTTAAAATTATCATTCATACCTTTTTTTTAATTTATTAGAATATATTTGGAGGTAAATGTTTTTTCAAAATATCTGCAATTAGTTCTTCCATTCTAATGAATTGAAAAATAATATCTCTTTTAAGTGTGTGATCTCTAAGAAAGTGATTTAAAATATCTATTTGTTATTCATGAGAGTGATGTGTAGGGTTTTTTATTTTGGATATCGTTGTAGTGTTATGATATTGTATCTGAGTTTTAGTAAAAATCATGCCATAATCAGTGAGTACAGGTTTCATCTGAAACACATAAGAACAACAACATCCAACTGCCACATATTCAACTTCAGTAGGGGAAAGTGCTACAAAATGTTGTTTTACATGATTAAGAAACTAAATAATCTCATAATAAATGACAATTTTAGTGTTTATTATTTCTATACATTCTATAACCCCAAAGTAATCATCTGAAAACCTTTTAAAGAAAAATAATTTCCAAGGGAATAAAAAAGAACACAATTCAATAGTTCCCTTTAAATAGTGAAAAATTAGTTTCAGTGCTTTTAAATTGGATAATTTTTTATTTTCTTTATATCTTTTATATATGAATACATAAAACATTATGTTTGGATGACCTTATTCTATATATAGTAAAATTATTAACATAAACCTATTTTTTGTTCCATTAGTTGTCTAGCTTCATCGTGATATGGGGTATTCGAGGTACAAATTTGAGTAATTATAATTTTAGTGTTGTTATACCCATACATTTTAATATGATCATTAATATAATTATGTTGAGATATATAGGTTCCTTCTAGTTTTTGAGAAATTTGAAAACCATGGAAATATGTTAACAAACCCTTCGTACCCATTTCAAAATCATATTGCATAAGAACCACAAATGAATTTGTTAGGATTCTTGAGTTTATCTGAATATAATTCCATTAAGATATATTCTAATAAAAAAATATTTCCTTTAGTTATAAAAGGTTTGGATTATTAGTTCCCTTTACATAATTAGTTTGTTACAAAAACCTTATAATTCTATCATAGCATGATCTTGGGGCTTGTTTTATGCCCTATAAATCTTTGGAATGTTTAGAAACACATTCCGAATGATTTTTGTCTTCAAAACAAGGAAGTTGTTCAACATAAAATTCCTATTGAACATATCCATTAAGGAAGGCTCACCCCACATCCATTTGAAAATGTTTGATGTTAATGAATGATGAAATGGATAATAGATTTCAAATAGATTAAACTCTATCTACGTGAGCATAGGCTTCTTCATAGTCTATTATATCTTTTTGATGATAACCATTAAAAACTAATATTTCTTTATTTCATAAAATTATCCTATTTTTATCACATTTGTTTCTAAATACCCACATTACACCTATTATAGAAGATTATTTAGGTATTTCACCCAATGTACAGTCGTTCGTCCTCTAAAATTCCATTAGATTAACTTTCCTAGACTTAATCTAATATTCATCACCCAATTCCCCATTAAAAAATTTGCATTCGAATTGGGAATGAAATTTTTGATGTTATACATTATTTAATAAAAACCATATAGACCTTATTGGTTGATTTACACTACCAATGATACTATCTCTAGGATTATTCCAAAGAAACAACTGACTAGGGTTTTGTAAGACTTGTTCATCAATATAATATATAAAGTATTCTTGAGTGGATACTTTAGAAAAAACTTCATTATTATTTTTCTTATTCAAATATTATTTTATCAATGGTTTATATTCAGTTTCGAAAAACACATCAGAAGATATATTTGGGATTGTATAAAAACAAAAGGATCTATTTCATCAAATTTAACATGTACAGTTTATTAAATATTACAACACCATTTATTGAAAAATTTATAAGCCTTATAAGTAGTCTAATATCCTACGAAAATAGCTTCACTTGATTTAGGTGAGTATTTACGTAAATTATCAATTGTATTCAAACTGAATACTTGGCATTCAAAAACTCTGAAGTGTAATTTTTTTTTCTTTTCAACCTGTTAATAACTCAAAAGTTGTTTTATTATGAAATGGACTTATTAAAAATCAATTAATAGTATAATAAGTACTCCTAGCATCATGAAAAAAAATTAATAGAGTATTAAATCAATGTGGTTCATGTTATCTCTTAAGGAATGTGACTTCTTCTTTAAACAACACCATTTTGTTATGGAGTTCTTGGATCTCATAAGTTATGAATAATTTCTTTCTTAATACCAAGAGATTAAAAAAATGAATTTTACAATTCTCTACATGATAAATATAAATAATTATCAAAGTTAGGTTTTCCTCATTTTTATCTTTAGATGAATATGTTTTAAAGGTAGAAAACATTTTATATTTATCTAGGAGAAAATAGACCCATGAAAATCTTCTATAACTAGAAAATAGAGAAAATACATAGTTTTTTCTTCTAATAAAATGAGTTTGTGTAGGAACAAATAGATCCATGTGTCCAAGATGTATTGAATCAGTATTTGAGACATCAATATTTATTTAAATCATGAAGTATGTTTCTTTCTATGTTGAAAATAATCATAGTCTTTTGAAGAATGAAATCTATGATCTGGTATATCCTTAACAAGTCATTAATTAGTTATCATTCATAAGTTCCGAAAGTATCCGAATCCTATTCGTCTATTCCATAACTAATATTGGACTTCTATAGCACTAAGTCAAGGTATGTCTTGGTTCATATGGTATTCTGAGTTATGTTTGTAAAAATTCTCATGCATATGGGAAAAAAGAATGGACTCACCCTTGGAATTGTGTGCTATGAATTTATAATTCATAAACATAACAAGATAACCTTCATCAAGTAATTGATTTTTCTTATAAGTTCATTCTTAAGACCTTTTAGAAATCAAACATTCAAAAATAAATATTTTATAAGAAGAAAAATGATACATATACCAACAATTTCTCCTTGATCATTATCAACGAAAGAGATTCTTACACCATTCATCTTAATAATCTTTTAAAAGATGATTTTATTACCAGTCATGTTCATGTAACATCCAATATCTATGTATAATGCGTTTTTATTGGTTATTTCCTGGTTTTCGTGGAAATTAAACAGTTATATTTTTAGAATCCAAACATTCTTGGATCGCAAAATTATTGAGAATAAAATCATAGTAATCCATCTCTTTTTTACAAATAATGATCCTTTTGAAACCGTATTTATTGAATTTTTTTCAATGAAAATTCTCTCCCACTATGCACTAATTTAACACTTAGTGTTAAATGGGACACATTATGGAACAAAATAAATATAGAAATAAATATGTTTTGAGTGAGAATTACCAATTTCAGAACTATTCTTTTAAGGAAAAATTTTTTTAAACATTTTATCAAATTCATCCTTACCAAATGTAAATTTTGATAAAATTTTCTTAAGAGAAACAGTTTATGATTTTATTTTAGGGACTACATGATTATCCTCATCAAATATTAATTTTAGAATTAAATTTTCATTTTAAATTATTTTTCTCAGAATGAATATTTTCAAGATATATAGAATGTTTATTCTTTTAGGAAATTAATTCCACAATTTTGTTGGAAACTAAATCAATTTCGAATCATTTTTCATAAAAAAAAATATTTAGAAATGATAGTTTACTTTTGCAAACAATGATTATAGAATTTTATTTCTCATGTTTCTTTTTGATCTTACTACCATCATTTTCAGTTAACATGGTAAATCTAGAGAATTATTCAAAATAATGTAATGAATCATTTGATAAAGAGGTTTAATCATCCAAAAACATATATACAATTATTATCAGTATTGTTATAATTTAAATACATGTTGGACATGGATTCAGTAATGTGTACCTATTCCATTTGACATTGATTATCAAAAGGTATTCTGGTTAAAAGACAAATATTCATGTGTCGAGATGATTCAAAATCTAAAGATTCATCAGATGAATTTCCACTACTAGCACTCCATGAATCATTTAACTTCATAAATTTTATTCCGTTAAGAATTTTATACATTATATTATTCCTAAAAAAGTTCTATCTTTTCTACCATTTCTTTTTATCCTTGTACAATCCATTCAGATTTGTCATACATGTATACATTCATAGCATGTTATACTTGAATAATTATTTTTCCTTCTTATCCTTTTTCTTATATATGTATTGAAAATCCTTCTATCCAACAATATTGTTCAACCTTCAAGTAATATTAGGTAACTCATTCTCTGAGGGATCCGTATCACTTGAATATAACTGATCTACAACTTTCTTATTCTTTTTGGATTTAACATGTTTCTTAGGAATCATGAAATTCATTTGATTTGAGATAGTAAAAAATCAACACTCCCATTCTACTTTTTAATATTATCAGCTTCTCTCTCTATTCTCATGTTGTAAGAGAGTTCCAAAGAAATCATCAAGAGTTAGAATTGAAACATTCCTTGACTCAACAATAGAAGTTCCCTTCGATTCCCATTCATTAGTCATGATGTCTATAATATTATATTTATGAATCCCATTATCAAGAACATTATCTTCCATTTATTAAAGACTGTTTATAATAGTCATGAATATTTTTTAACATTAACTATCAGTTATTTATAGGAAAAAATGAATCAACGATAATATAATTTAGGAATGTATCTTCTACTTTCAATACCATTAGATGTACCAAAATGTGTAGCATCAGGTTTCATCGAAATGATATTAACTACTTCAAAAGAAGATATATGGATGTATATATTTCTATATTTAGAACAAATAAATGTATTGAATACCCTATTTATTGGTTGATAATCTTGATTCTATTTATTTGTAAAATTTCTATCTTCATTATCACGTATTTTTAAATCTCCAAAAAGTAGGATAAAGTTAGCTACACCAGTATTGATAACAAAAGTATTCATATCCTCTCCATAGTATTCTTAATCATTCCCATCAATGATAGGTGGTATTTTAGACTTTTTCTTTTCTAAGGATTCAACATTCATTCCGACCTTTTTAAAATGATACAAAAGAATTAATTTTCCACAACATAAGTTATTGTAAAATATATATATAAAGAAAAAAATTATAAAATATATTATAAACAACTTATAGACGTAATGAAAGGGTTAGTAAACTGATTAGTGAAGTCCTCTCTTAATATCATTTGTATATATCAATATCCCAGATACCTCTTTTGATACCAATTGTAGGATCTAAATATGTATTAAGATTCTTAGTTACAAGAGGGTTGTGAAATGTATGTATGAAAACATATATTTTAAACCTAAATTAAATCTTAGCTTGAAAAAGTTGAACCTAATAGATTCCCTAAACCCTCTTTTTATAATTAAAAAAATAAAACCTTAAGTTTGATAAAGATGAATATCATAAAAAAATAGAAATACATATACAAGATTTTCCATAAAATATATAGAATCTTATATCAGAGTTAATACAAAAGTGAATTTATGAGAAACACATTATATTTGTAATAAATTACAGGGGATATTTATAGTACTTGTAAAAGATTACAAATATTTTTACCCAAAGAGTAGGGTGTACAAACACACTGGATAAAAGTACCTTAATTTACACATTCAATAATGTTTTTTTACCCTCACCAAGGTAACCCTTCAATCCAAAAATGATCAAATGTTGCTTCTATCTTTCTATTCTCGGAAGAACTCTATTAAGCAGGTAATCAGAACCATTGACTTACTTCTTATTGGAATCACTCAGTTAATTTGGTAATCAGAACCTATGGATTCCTTTAGCATGGATGCCCTCCATCATAATCATGAATGATTGGTTTCAAAAATAGGAAATCAAAGCTTTTTAATGATTTCACATATATTGAACAAGCTATTCAAAACTTAATCAATTCATGTCTCTCACACAAAGCAATTTTTTAGAAGATATCTCATGTGTATTAGATTTCAAAAGTTTTGAACTCATCTAAATGATCAGTTATTTATAGTCATGGAGTTCAATTGTCATCATGATCTCCAACAACCAAATTTTTTTATAAAAATAAAATGGACCAATACAGCTTGCAATTATAATGGTTATATAATAATAGAGGAATCAAAAACATTTTGTTTAAATAAATTATAATGATTGATATTATTATGAAATATATGTGTGTGAATCCGGTTATACATATGAAATTATTAAGAAAAAAGGATAAATCAATTTTAATATAATTATTTATTGGGATTCTATAGATAATGAACATCGGATTCTATGAAATTATATGAATCTGATTTAGTAAAACTAGGAAAATAGAATATTATAAATATAGTAAATCAGATAACCATTATTTGAGTGATTCGGAAATAACGAAGATGAAGAATTGGATTAAAAAATTTGTGGGATTTAGAATTTAGAAACATGAAGAATATGATTAAATTTTTTTGGGGATTTATAATTTAAAAACATGATGAATTGGATAATAAAATATGTACAATTGTGAATTCAGAAACATAAATAATCATATTCATAAATTTATAGGGATCAAAATTTAGAAATAATTACAATCAAATTCATAAATATGTCAGATTTGGAAAAAAACACAAGACTTTCATGATATTCTTTAAATTTTATTATTTCCCCAAATAGTAATGTGGACTTCTTATTTGGTTGGCGATGGTTGATTCTTTGAAAATAAATAGTGATTAGAATCATTACAACCTATGAGTAAATTATAATATGTGGCATAAATTTTATGATGGAAACCAATAAATATAAATGGTCTTAAGGGCCGGGATATAATTATAGGATAATGTATTTTAATATTGGTGGTGTGATGAAGAAATATCATGTAGAATGTATTTCCAACATCCAACTATTCAAATGTGTGAGTAAAAACAACCTTATAATTTCTCGAAGGGAGAAAAAAATGCTTTTGGTGTGGGGTGGAAGAGTTCCTATTTAAATAATATTCATAGGAGAAACCACCAAATATAATGGATGAAATGAGATCTGTAGTCAACAGTTAGTATGATAACAAATGTTTCAACAACAAGGAATATAGACACTATGCAAATCAATGAACAATTCTAGGGGTTGTCAATGATTACTATTGAAAAACCCTCAAATGACCAGGGATAAAGGATGATATTATACCAAAAAAAATATATGATATAACAAAAAAATTATCTGATGAATATAATTATACTCATTCATTCATGGATAAAGAATTTACTCTTTTATTATGGTTCTATAAATCTGTTACTACAATTATAGTTCGGTAGAACCATTAAAAAGGCAACCTCAAAACAACGAAGTGTGGGTTTCCATAAAAATGATAAATATGGAAATTATTACATCTAGAAAATTTATCATCTACCCTATAAACATTTGTGTGATAAAAATCCTATAAAACAATATGGAACTCCCTTTATTGGGACATGATGAAATTTATTATATCGATTGGTTTTTTATATATAGGACTGTCATAAATTTCTAAGAGAATGAAATCACACTTCATATCATGAATGAAAATCTATTTCAATAAACGTTTAAGGTTGAGGATGAATCTCACATTATATCATCATCTCATGAATGGATATTATTTCTTTAGGAGAATTTTTATCTAGATCAAATGATTGAGACAAATGAAAAAATCATCCATGATCACATTCTAATTTTGATGGAAAATACTGATGTATTTCTTGATGAATTCTCTGTTCTTCCACTATGATTTGAAGTTGAGTTCTAAATTGAGATTCAATACAAATAATATCTATTATCCAAAAACCCCCATATAGAATTTCCAGTATTTATCTTGAAGAGTTTAATAATTAGCTAACGAAAAATCACAATAATGGTGTTATAAAGCGATGTGCTTTACACTGGGGGAAGAAGACACACTTCAAAAATTACAAGTATTGGTCAACGTGCATCAAAATAAATTATCATAACCTAAAAAATATCATGGAAATGAAAATGGATCCCCAGTCATATATTAATAATTTTTTTAGTATATAAAGGGAGTCAAATATTTATCCATAGAGGGTATATGAATGGGATACTACCATGTAACGTTGAAGAATGAAATTATATGTAAGTAAACTTTTAATAAAAAGAACATATCGTAATAATTCAAAGAGATTCCATTTGTTCTCCCAAATTATAATAATTTCATCATGAACATTATTGATAGAGTCTGTGAGGATTTCCTGAACTAATTTGTGGTGTTTTTATAGAAGATATTCTTATATAAACTAAAACCATTGATGAATATGTGGATCATGTGAATTCATAATTTTCATGGAAATGGAAAATATATATTAGATTTATAGTAAATGGAGATTTTCGGTGGGAAATGTTTCATGCATGGGCTACGTTATAACCAAAAAAGTGGTATTTATATATCATTATAAATTATTTAAATTAGAGGAAATGAAAGGCAAATATTAATGACAGAGTTCTATAGTTTCCATGGATTTCATGGCTAACATCACTAATCTATGAGAAAAATATCTAGATATCCAAGTCCAAAATCCAAGATAACACAAAATATAATGATTTTTGTCTGGAATAATTAATGTGATGAAAGCTATAAATAGTTAATGAAGAGTAGATGAAGAATACTTCGACTCGCATTACCCAGAACTGTTGAAGTATTCATTATTGAAACTGAATCCTGAACAAATAGATTGGGTTGTATACTCATGTAAATTGATAATATGATGTCTTATTCCCCCTAAAATATAAAGATAAATGATTTGAACTATCCAACACATGAACTAGAATTTGGTACAATTATAATAGAATTATAGATTTGGTGACATTACCTCTAAAGGAGAATTGTGACATATATATTGATGATAAAATACTCATTTATATTTTACCAAAAAAAGAGGTCATTTTTTTCTTGTAGTGATTTTTACCAAAGATCATGGATAATTATTCATCAATAGATTACTATATTGGGAAGGTAGAAATATTTAAAATAATCTAGGTAGAATAGATCATGTATGCATGTTCATGATGTCTATTTAAGGGGAACCAATCATCACTGATAAATAATGGTAAAAAAATGGAATAATAAAAGTACATTTATACTACGCTATAGAAATATATAAATATCCATAAACTCTTCATAGGATAATGGATGTCTACAAATATGGTGATTCACTATTGATAATGTTATCATGTATTTAGTATAATAAATATTTTAAATATATAGTTATAATTTTTTAAAACCATATATTTTAATTTTCATATCAGAAGTACAATAGTGATATTTTCAGAGATGAACATAATGTTTATTCTCTATTTATCGTGGAATCAATATGACGATTAAGGATTTGAATAAAAAAATCTGGTGGGATAACATAGAGTGGCTGATTGCCAAATTAATTTCTTAGTTCTTAGTATTCCAATAAAACAATGATGATTGTTCTATGTCTAATACTATGATGTAATTGTTTCTCATTCTAGAATGGACATGCGATAACATAACCATTAATTTCATCATCAAAATCCCCAAGACATATAATATAAATAAAAATATCTTCGTGGTTGTTGGTCATCTTACAATGTCGACGCATTTCATTTCCATTAGGGAATAATTATATCTTGAATTATTCAGCATGATATACATTCAAGAAAATCCTAACACCACACATAGGGATTGTATCCATTGTATCAATTTTAGATTAGATATTTACTTCACGTTCTAGAGAATCCATCTGTAATTATTGGTTAAATAGTTCACTTTCAATAAATTTTAACATCAAATAACGGTCGTTTAGTCTAAGATAAAATTACAATAATTAAAGAATATTCTAATATCTAGTTCATTGGATTCCTAATGATCAAGTACTTCCCATAGTAGTGTTAAAAAATATAAAAATTTCATTATATCATGTAAATTTTACATTATGATGTTGTATATGTGTAGAGGGATCATACTCCAATATATTGGGAAGAGGACATAGAGTAGAAGATGATGTCACCTGATCTCTATAATTATATAACTTAGAAGGATCAATTTATTCAACATCATATGAAATTAGAATATAAAATTAAAAATCTATGAAAAAAATCACCAGAAATAACTGTTTTATGTGGTTGGAAATAATGTTTAAATTTATATATATATATAAGAAATTCAAGGGGCTTGAGTAGAAGGTAAATCGTATTCTAGGATACCTATGGCTATTTCATATCCATGATTTCATTCTATCTCTAGTCTGTTAACTATAAATCCAACCTCACCATTACTATATACTTTATAGGATTAATGTATCTCACATGATACAGTACATAATGGATCAATCATATATATATATAAATGAATTTACACCCTTTCATAATGTTCTTTCATATTAGGATATGTTGATTAGTATATTAAATCATATAGACAATTTTCTGTGAAACATGATAAAAAACATGGTCAAAGTGCTTTGGCATAACCACTTGATTGAGGATGAAATATATGAATAAAAACATGTATTTAAATAGAATTAACCTCATTTAACTTAGTGTCAGAAATGATAATTTAGAATGTGAAATTTTTGAATGGGGAAGAATGTTACTTCCCATAATATTATATATTTAATTTCATTATGAATGAATATATGCCTTATTAAAAAATATTATTATATAAATCACATTCCCTTCTTTGGTTAATTTGAAGAAATACAACCTATTGGATATAAAAGTCCATTATGTATCCAAAAATTTGATTATATAATGATTGTAATGTGGATTATAATGGTGTATTATATTTATTGGTATGATAATGTCAGCTATTCACAAATGGTATGAGTAATGGAATCAACCAACATGATAGTACCATACGAATCCCATTTATCAAATCTAATGAGGGATATAGAATCACTATAATTTTACCTTAACTATGTCAATGAAAAAAAAAGAATTGAAGCACATATGAAACAATTTATGGGATAAGGTCATGTTTGTCAATGTCATTACTTAAATCATTTTCGTAGAACCACCCTAGGAACTCCCAATTATCACACACATTATCCTTAGGATGTACAGTAATTTAATAAAACGTTATATATCTAGAACATATTATTAATTGATTTTATACTTTCTAATTTTATAAATTAATAATTATTTTTATCACTTATCATAATTACAATTTTATTAGAGTTGATAAAAAATATATATTTATACGAAGAAACAAAAATTGAATTTTTAGGAAAAACACAACATTAATTAAAACCAAAATTTTAATAATTTATTGAATTTATAAAAACATTGAACATATATATATTATTCTTATAATATAATACTTATACACTATTGATAATAAAAATTAACGAAACATTGTGATAAAATTATAACGGATACAAATTGTTAAATATTATAAAAAATATTATTTTTTAGAAAATATTGATTTTTATATAAAAGTGAAAATAATAAAATTTTGAAATTTAATTTGTTAAAATATTTATTAATTTTGAATTCATCACACTATAATAATACAATGGTTATTTTTTCATAATTTTCTTACACAATAATGTAATTAGTAAAAAAATAAATTTGGTATAAATATACAGTCTATATTATTACACCACAATGGTCAGAAAGTGAGTTAATAAACTCCAAAAAATTAATCCATGATGTAATATTTATTTTTATTTGGATATATTTTTTCACATTATTTGACTAATTTTATGAATAGTTAATTAACCTCCTACAAATATATTATACCTTATGGTTTTAAATCAATGAATTATTAACAAGAATCTTGTCCACAACACAATGAGTATTGTTTTAACGATTTCTAGTCATGGATTATAAAATTATAGAAACCACTCCTCTATGGATGAAACTATGGTAAAACTCCATGTCAATATTTTTGGTTTTCATTATTTTAATAAATATAGTCCAAGACCATTTCCCTGAAATTAATAAAGGATTCCCCCTTATTTATCTATAAATACACACCCATCATCACACTCATAAACACAAAAATCAATCTACTGTTGTATTTTCCATCACTCATCCTCTATGAATCTATCCCATGGTGTTCCCATGATCGTAATAATATTGTAGTAAGATCTTAAAATCACACTCTCAAATTAATTTATTCTATGTTCTTCCACTTTATTCATGTTCTTTATTTTCATTATGCCATATGATTTAAAATTCATCATGTCAAATTGTGTTTTTACACATACCTTTTATTATCCTTACAATTAATAGTTGATTATATACCACCTCTCAATATTTTTAAACACTAACATGCATTGATATATATACCAAATATGATGCTGAAACTATCTAGTAATTATCTATGAAACACAACTGGGAAGTGAATACCCTTCCCCACCTTCAGTTAAGGGTATTCACCTAGACATATGTATCCATGAATTACTAGGAAATTTCATGTACTTAACCTTACTCATCAATCATCATATTAATATTGAATAATGGTTTTCTTATTTTTAATTGTATTTGTGGCACACAAATCTATATAGATGATATGAATATGAAAATAGTACTGACAATTATATATCATTTCAAAACATTTGGTAATGTCATTATCTCATGAGAATCCATGTATAGTACATGGGAAGTTATCCTATGCGCACTTTATTATGATTTCTTATCAATTATCCATAACTTACTATTATAATGACATGTTTTATGTTGTTTCCATCTTCCTATGTAGTCTTGATGTTATCATATTTTACTATAATTTGATGACCATGATTCTAATTCCCATAGATTTTATATAAACATTATATTATTCTAGGATAAGTTTAATTAATTTCATCTGGTTATTATTTTATTGAACCAATAGTGGTCTTTAAATACTACCATTTTCTTATGTACATCCCATTTAATCTCTTGTTTGTGAGGGGTGAGTTTCCAACAAGGTTTTTTCATGGAACAAGAAACACACTGTAACAGCCAAAGATTTTATAAAAAAATATTCTTTTTAATTTTATTAAAGTCTTGTGTTGTACAACACGCATCCTTGACTTGCCTTGCATTACACGCAATCACGACCTTCCTCGATAGCGTGTGTAATACGCAATACCGAGTTTCACTAAACAACGATATGCTATTAAAATATTATTAAAACTAGCCGTTATGAATAGTAATAACCACTTTTTAAAACTCTGTAAATCTTATTTTTCAAAATGAACTTTATTTTTGGATTTGGAGTATCGAATTTAGCCTAAGGTGAAATTTTGGTACTTTTCGGATAACTTTCATATTCTGATGAATAATGAAAATAACTAAATTATAATTAAAAACAACTTTTTTAATCGAAATAATTAATAGTGATAAATTATTAATTTGAGTGGTTTTAAAGTATATTTAGAATATATTTTTACAATTTAATACAATGTTGGTCATTGGATGTAATTTCACATTTAAACCAGACATAATCATGTGTCAATCTTTTGATAGATATTGTTTCTTAAAAACACGCTATTTGTTTTAACAGCGGGATTTAATTATAAAATTAATTAATGCAAATTCTATGATATGAATTTGGTAAAATAGACTTCATTTTTGAATTCTGAATATGAAATATAGCTTAGGATGAAATTTTGGCATTGTTCTGAAAAACATCAATTTTTGATGAATAGTGAAACTACTAAGTGGTAGTTAAAAAAATTAATTTCTTCATAAATCTTAATTTTACCGATTCTGTGAATGGAATTTCAAAAATCCGAGAGACACGGTTGATGTCAGTAAGTAAAATGTGGTTCAATGAGATGAAAATAATTTTTGGTGAATAGTAACTTTTTACTTTTTTTTACCACGGTTAATAGTAAATAGGGTAACTAAGGGTAAATATGATATTACTATTACCCTAACACATGTCCTAATTCTATTGGATAAGTGTAATTCGACCAAAAACAACCTTATGAATAAAATATGACCATTTAGTCCCACTTGGGTTAGATTAGGACATTTATTATTAATTTATTTAAAGAAGGGTTAAAATAGTTAAAATCAAAGTTTAATAAGTAAACCATTTTTAATATGGGGTTATACATAAGATGAATTCGACTATAAATACTCATTAGAAATCTAAAAAGATTTCCTACATAATGATATTTTATTTATAATTTTTAGTCTTTAAATAAATTAATTTATTTATGACACAACGATGATGTAGTAATTACCCTTTTAAGGAATTATTAACCTAATTGATGTTATAAATGCTCAAATGAATGTAATTTGAGACTTTTTATGAATTACACTAATTTTCTAGGTTACTATGATATATTAGTGTTGATTTAATCAACTTGGTTCGAACATATAATTCTGTTATGACTTTCACAAATATCATATATCAAATAGTGTCAAAATTGACACAAAATAGTTTTTAAATTAAATATTGTATTATTAATTGTTATTTTATTCATAAAAATCAAAGGTTCGGCCACATGACTTAGATAAGGATATATATATTAATAATAAACAATTTGGGGTTCGTTTGTCATGTTATAGTAAGTGTATTAACCATATAGTGAAAGAAAACAAAAAGACACGGTAAAAGTTAAATTATTTAACTTAGAGTTAAATATAATTGATAAGGTTAAAATAATACCCTAAACTTGTCTAAATCCTATTGGATGATAGGATTTCGACCCATACCCACTTTAGCTTCGAAATAAGACCCTTTGGAACCATTATAAACCGATTTTGACTTTAATATAAAATAATATTTTGAGTTATTCCTAAGGTGCCCCTCTCCTCCCTTATAAAAGGGTACCTCCTCCCCCTCCTCCTCACACCAATTTGAGAACCCAAGCTCGGCCAACCCCTGCCAAAATCTCTTTTCCACTTCCCTAGAAACATCCTAGAGGTTCTGGTCTTCCTCAAAGACCAATTTTAGTGCCCTAAGAGGAGGTCTCAAAGAGGCGCTTCAAAAAAGAGGTAATTAACGTTACCAATTCTTTCATCTTTATTTCTTTTTCCACTTATTCTTCTTAGGTTGTTTCATTATGAAGTAATAAAATCAGTATCACTCATATACTGATATGTTATTATAAGTATGAAACAACCCTATTTCACCATCTATCCATCCTATGGAAAAAGAAATCACCGCGCGTGCGTACGTACGGAATACCGTCTCCACGCCGTGGTGTAATCTATTTTCCACTACCACCTTACATGGATGGGTATAATGGTGTAAAGAATAACTATACATATTTATTACAACATCATATTGATTCTGATATATTGTATAATCCACTCCGATTCAATTCAATATTTATGAAAATGATATCATCGCTCGTGCGTACGTACGGACTACCGTCTCCACGACGCGATGAGATTCATTCTCCATGTTAACCATTTAAGAATGATTATAAAGTATATATAAGAAATAATAATGAAATATATGACATTATAAAGCTACTGGATTATGTATATATATATATATGTATGTCATCTACTTACTTCCATTTCAAGACAATAAGGAAAGAAAAACAGCGTTCATGCGTACGTACGGACTACCGTCTCCATGAACGGTGTTTTTCATTTTATTTATCTGTCTATTATATATATATATACTGAATATATATGATATATAAATCATATTCTATAATCTGGAAGTAAGTAAATCATGATATAAGTAATAATAATGTCAATAACAACAAGTCAAAACACCTACGATAAATGAAACGATTTTACCCAAAACGCTTCTTTAACATGGAATTTACAAAAGAACGGGTAATATAATGTCATAAGTGAACCATATATGATATCATAATAATGAATATGATTCTTTAATAAGTCAATGACATTATTTAAACCATTATACAGGAGCTTCAGACACGTACAAAGCAAATCGGACCTAAGGTAAGGGAAATATCACAATCTCACTTTTATCCGAGATTGTATTTACTTTGGTAATTACTGGGGTGTATTTTATCATCCACATCCATGTTCCCTCAACATTTAATATTATTTCCATCCTTATACAATAGTTTATATCCAATTTTACCCTTCGGTAAGTTTTTTTGTAAAAGATATGAAAGGAATCTTTTGTCGTTTTTCATACGAGGTACTTTTTGACTTTTCCGACAAAAGTACGAAGAATGTTTTTTTTAACTTATACGGCTTGAATGGATTTTTAAAACATTATTTCCAAGAAGCTTCCTTTACAAGTTTTCAAGTTTATTTTTAATCAAATTCTTTTATTTTAAAGTTGTATGACATGTTATGAAAGGAAAAATGTTTTTGAAGAAGAAAGGATATTTTCCTCAAGAATGGAGTTCAAGTGTTTTATCAAAATTATTTTCCATCTAAGATAATAAAGGGTTCTATTTTTTATCCCTATTATTAAATTGATTTGATCATGTTGTGATGGAATTATTTTTATGAATTCCTTTATCTTATATGAATTGATTTATGATGTCATGATGTTTCAAGAATCCCATTTTTGTTACATGTGTTATGCGATGATGTATGTTTTATGATTATGTGGCACACATAAGAAAGGATTCATTATAAGATGGGTGGGACCTATATATCCCTCCAATGCATTGGGTAAAGATTTTATATCTCATGAGATAGACAGGGCTGGAACGGTAGGTTATACCGGTTCAGTGAAACAGGACTGAAACGAGGGTTACTCGATTCAGAAAGGGACTTTGTCCACTAAGATAGTCTTGGAAATTAGTCTTGACTAACAAGAAATGATTCTCTATGATTATGTGTGTATGCCACAAAGTTTCATGTTTTAAGTTATGATTATTGGGATTACTTTTTCACTGCCATGATTTATCCCATTATTATGAAATTATTCTCTCTTTTGCAGGTTATGATTTCCAAAATGTTATGTTCTTATGAATATGATGTGATTGATATTTATTTTGTTTACCCTTACTGAGCATTTGAGCTCACCCTTTTATGTTTTCTTTTCCCCAGGATATAAAGAAAGGTTTTAGGTAAAAAAAAGGAAGACCTTTATGGGAGATTTTGAAGATCTTTCGCCACGATTAGAAGATTATAGTCCGAGTTTCCAAAGACACTAAACTATTACGGTCCTTGTGTGTGTGTTTTTGTAATGTACTAAGTATTCCTCAAAAGTAATGTAATGTCAATGTACGTCAAGATACGGGTCTCTACAGTTGGTATCAGAGCAAAGGATTAGTCAACCTTTGGAAACTAGGATGCGAAAACGTTAGTGAGATCCCTAGAGATATTTCTAAGGTATGTCTAGGGATGTCTCTAAGGTTAAGTATACGTATAGGCTATAGTCCTAGAATTGCTCTAACAATCATAGAATTAAACCTAATATGTTAGATATTGAAGGTACTCCCCCTTTATTATGTTGTTTTCCCTAGCATGATTTTTGCCTCTCACACTATTCATTTTGGGTTTTAGAAAATGGCTGGAAACAAGATGATTCACGATAATGGAGGATATGATGGACAATGGAATGATATTCTTCATGAGCAACAAAATGAAATGGGATTTGGTAGTCCAAAGATCATTATTATGCCGAATCAGAAATCTCATAATATGATCAATAAAGTAAAATTTGGTAAGTTTCCTGACTCGGATAATAAGAGAAAGATGGAGTTTCATGATGATCATAGAGGAAAGAAAGTTCAATTTCCCCTATGTAAATCATGTGGGAAGAGGCATCAAGGAGAATGTTTCAAAGGAACTGGAAGATGCTTTGGGTGTGGAAAAGAAGGACACAAAGCAAGTAAATGCAAAGAAAAAGGTTCAGTTAACAACATGGATGATGATAATGGTATTGCTACGACATCAACAATGGTTAAATGTTTTAAATGTGGAATGTGCGGGCATTATGCAAACCAATGCCCTAAGGGAAAGTCTCATGAAGATAATCAGTATGGTCGTATGGGACGTATTTATGTGGATGATGATGAAGAGACTACAAATGATATGTGAGATTAAAGAATTGTTGAAGCTCGGTCAATGGTTTAATAATGTAGTGGAATGATTACATGTTTATCATGTGTAATGTTGTATAAGTAATCTCATGGTATTGTAGAATAAAGAGACATGTAAGGATTGTTACACTGTTGTCTGATTAATGTTACCAGTATCCATGAAAGGTTATTCAGATATTTTTGGAATATAGATGATATGCGCATAATGAAGGGATAAGGAGAAAATTAAATGTTTGATAGTATTCATGAGCTCATGATTGATATAAGTATTAAGTGATATCGTGGTTTGAGAATATAGAATTTTGAGGATTTTGGTATGTGGAAAGTGTTAACTTTTAACTGCATTCATGTTTTCACTATGGTTCAATGGGTATTCAAAAGAATACATGATTAAGGTCTTTGAATGTTTGGAATATGACCAACAAAACATATCTTATGATATATGGGGATCAACGATGGTATTAAATCTCTCGTAATCGTTTTCACTATGTTATGAGAGTGGACTGCAGTATTATGGATAAGCCTAAAGATTGAAATGGATTATGTTGGACATAAGTGAGTATTGTTTAAGGATAGAAGTTTTTTTTCGATATTATTGATGGGATGTTATAGTAATGTAGTTTTATAAAAAGGAAAACCTGCAGGACGGGCGACAGCCCATCGTTTCGGACAAGGCTATGGGAATCGAACCCACAACCGAAGTGCGACTGGCCTTTATCGCCTACCACTGGCCTACAGGAAGTCCCTGTTTAGTAGAAACTAGTTTTATTATATTAAGCAGTATGATATATGAAGTATAAGTCCATTTTTGGAACCATATATGATTAATCTCACTATAGATCGACTTATGCATATAATTTTTCCTAACATTTTGTTTGAGACAGATGGAATGACCCGTCATTCTATCACATGATCTGCTAACACTTCATGAATAACAAATTCAACTTCATTTATTTAAGAGATGAAGTGGAAATTGTTCAAGGCACGAACAACAGTGAGATTGTACCAAAATAAAGTAAGTATTTATTCTAATTCAAATTTTCAACTTTAGGGAAATGATCTTGAAAACCAAAAATGTTGTCCTAGTGATCTTATACCTGATGAATCAGATGGTACCTTATATCATCACAAATCTATGTATTTGTGATTACTGGCTTTTCTATAGCCATGTTCTCTACCACTCTCCATCAGAACATGATGGTTAGATTTCTCTTCCATATCCATATTTTCCCCTATGTGGACACCCAATGATTAGTTTATTTGGGTAACCGTTACGTTTCATACTTTTTTTTTAAAGATTGGTTTTGATATTCCTTTTTACGATGTGGGTTTCTATTAAATAAACTTTCGAATAGTAAACCATTTATAACCCCGACGAATTTCGAGGGCGAAATTCATTTTAAGGGGGGTAGAATGTAACAGCCCATGATTTTATAAAAAAATATTCTTTTTAATTTTATTAAAGTCTTGTGTTGTACAACATGCATCCTTGACTTGCCTTTCATTACACGCAATCACGACCTTCCTCGATAGCGTGTGTAATACGCAATACCGAGTTTCACTAAACAACGATATGCTATTAAAATATTATTAAAACTAGCCGTTATGAATAGTAATAACCACTTTTTAAAACTCTGTAAATCTTATTTTTCAAAATGAACTTCATTTTTGGATTCGGAGTATCGAATTTAGCCTAAGGTGAAATTTTGGTACTTTTCGGATAACTTTCATATTCTGATGAATAGTGAAAATTACTAAATTATAATTAAAAAAAACTTTTTTAATCGAAATAATTAATAGTGATAAATTATTAATTTTAGCGGTTTTAAAGTATATTTAGAATATATTTTTACAATTTAATACAATGTTGGTCATTGGATGTAATTTCACATTTAAACCAGACATAATCAAGTGTCAATCTTTTGATAGATATTGTTTCTTAAAAACACGCTATTTGTTTTAACAGCGGGATTTAATTATAAAATTAATTAATGCAAATTCTATGATATGAATTTGGTAAAATAGACTTCATTTTTGAATTCAGAATATGAAATATAGCTTAGGATGAAATTTTGGCATTGTTCTGAAAAACATCAATTTTTGATGAATAGTGAAACTACTAAGTGGTAGTTAAAAAAATTAATATCTTCATAAATCTTAATTTTACCGCTTCTATGAATGGAATTTCAAAAATCCGAGAGACACGGTTGATGTCAGTAAGTAAAATGTGGTTCAATGAGATGAAAATAATTTTTGGTGAATAGTAACTTTTTACTTTTTTTTACCACGGTTAATAGTAAATAGGGTAACTAAGGGTAAATATGATATTACTATTACCCTAACACATGTCCTAATTCTATTGGATAAGTGTAATTGGACCAAAAACAACCTTATGAATAAAATATGACCATTTAGGCCCACTTGGGTTAGATTAGGACATTTATTATTAATTTATTTAAAGAAGGGTTAAAATAGTTAAAATCAAAGTTTAATAAGTAAACCATTTTTAATATGGGGTTATACATAAGATAAATTCGACTATAAATACTCATTAGAAATATAAAAAGATTTCCTACATAATGATAATTTATTTATAATTTTTAGACTTTAAATAAATTAATTTATTTATGACACAACGATGATGTAGTAATTACCCTTTTAAGGAAATATTAACCTAATTGATGTTATAAATGCTCAAATGAATGTAATTTGAGACTTTTTATGAATTACACTAATTTTCTAGGTTACTATGATATATTAGTGTTTATTTAATCAACTTGGTTCGAACATATAATTCTGTTATGACTTTCACAAAAATCATATATCAAATAGTGTCAAAATTGACACAAAATAGTTTTTAAATCAAATATTGTATTATTAATTGTTATTTTATTCCTAAAAATCTAAGGTTCGGCCAAATGACTTAGATAAGGATATATATATTAATAATAAACAATTTGGGGTTCGTTTGGCATGTTATAGTAAGTGTATTAACCATATAGTGAAAGAAAACAAAAAGACACGGTAAAAGTTAAATTATTTAACTTAGAGTTAAATCTAATTGATAAGGTTAAAATAATACCCTAAACTTGTCTAAATCCTATTGGATGATAGGATTTCGACCCATCCCCACTTTAGCTTTGAAATAAGACCCTTTGGAACCATTATAAACCGATTTTGACTTTAATATAAAATAATATTTTGAGTTATTCCTAAGGTGCCCCTCTCCTCCCTTATAAAAGGGTACCTCCTTCCCCTCCTCCTCACACCAATTTGAGCACCCAAGCTCGGCCAACCCCTGACAATATCTCTTCTCCACTTCCCTAGAAACATCCTAGAGGTTCTGGTCTTCCTCAAAGACCAATTTGAGTGCCCTAAGAGGAGGTCTCAAAGAGGCGCTTCAAAGAAGAGGTAATTACCGTTACCAATTCTTTCATCTTTATTTCTTCTTCCACTTCTTCTTCTTAGGTTGTTTCATTATGAAGTAATAACATCAGTATCACTCATATACTGATATGTTATTATAAGTATGAAACAACCCTATTTCACCATCTATCCATCTTACGGAAAAAGAAATCACCGCGCGTGCGTACGTACGGAATACCGTCTTCACGCCGTGGTGTAATCTATTTTCCACTACCACCTTACATGGATGGGTATAATGGTGTAAAGAATAACTATACATAGTTATTACAACATCATATTGATTCTGATATATTTTATAATCCACTCCGATTCAATTCAATATTTATGAAAATGATATCATCGCTCGTGCGTACGTACGGACTACCGTCTCCACGACGCGATGAGATTCATTCTCCATGTTAACCATTTAAGAATGATTATAAAGTATATATAAGAAATAATAATGAAATATATGACATTATAAAGCTACTGGATTATGTATATATATCTATATATATATGTATGTCATCTACTTACTTCCATTTCAAGACAATAAGGAAAGAAAAACAGCGTTCATGCGTACGTACGGACTACCGTCTCCATGAACGGTGTTTTTCATTTTATTTATCTATCTATTATATATATATACTGAATATATATGATATATAAATCATATTATATATTCTGGAAGTAATTAAATCATGATATAAGTAATAATAATGTCAATAACAACAAGTCAAAACACCTACGATAAATGAAACGATTTTACCCAAAACGCTTCTTTAACATGGAATTTACAAAAGAACGGGTAATATAATGTCATAAGTGAACCATATATGATATCATAACAATTAATATGATTCTTTAATAAGTCAATGAAATTATTTAAACCATTATACAGGAGCTTCGGACACGTACAAAGCAAATCGGACCTAAGGTAAGGGAAATATCACAATCTCACTTTTATCTGAGATTGTATTTACTTTGGTAATTACTGGGGTGTATTTTATCATCCACATCCATGTTCCCTCAACTTGTAATATTATTTACATCCTTCTACAATAGTTTATATACAATTTTACCCTTCGGTAAGTTTTTTTGTAAAAGATATGAAAGGAATCTTTTGTCGTTTTTCATACGAGGTACTTTTTGACTTTTCCGACAAAAGTACGAAGAAAGTTTTGTTTAACTTATACGGCTTGAATGGATTTTTCAAACATTATTTCCAAGAAGCTTCCTTTACAAGTTTTCAAGTTTATTTTTAATCAACTTCTTTTATTTTAAAGTTGTATTACATGTTATGAAAGGAAAAATGTTTTTGAAGAAGAAAGGATATTTTCCTCAAGAATGGAGTTCAAGTGTTTTATCAAAATTATTTTCCATCTAAGATAATAAAGGGTTCTATTTTTTATCCCTATTATTAAATTGATTTGATCATGTTGTGATGGAATTATTTTTATGAATTCCTTTATCTTATATGAATTGATTTATGATGTCATGATGTTTCAAGAATCCCATTTTTGTTACATGTGTTATGCGATGTTGTATGTTTTATGATTATGTGGCACACATAAGAAAGGATTCATTATAAGATGGGTGGGACCTATATCTCCCTCCAATGCATTGGGTAAAGATTTTATATCTCATGAGATAGACAGGGCTGGAACGGTAGGTTATACCGGTTCAGTGAAACAGGACTGAAACGAGGGTTACTCGATTCAGAAAGGGACTTTGTCCACTAAGATAGTCTTGGAAATTAGTCTTGACTAACAAGAAATGATTCTCTATGATTATGTGTGTATGCCACAAAGTTTCATGTTTTAAGTTATGATTATTGGGATTACTTTTTCACTGCCATGATTTATCCCATGATTATGAAATTATGCTCTCTTTTGCAGGTTATGATTTCCAAAATGTTATGTTCTTATGAATATGATGTGATTGATATTTATTTTGTTTACCCTTACTGAGCATTTGAGCTCACCCTTTTATGTTTTCTTTTCCCCAGGATATAAAGAAAGGTTTTAGGTAAAAAAAAGTAAGATCTTTATGGGAGATTTTGAAGATCTTTCGCCACGATTAGAAGATTATAGTCCGAGTTTCCAAAGACACTAAACTATTACGGTCCTTGTGTGTGTGTTTTTGTAATGTACTAAGTATTCCGCAAAAGTAATGTAATGTCAATGTACGTCAAGATACGGGTCTCTACACACACAGTGGATCTCATATTCATGATGACTCATAGACCTACATTCCAAACAAATGTGTTAAAAGGGATACATGGATAATGAAACATATGAACTTTCATTGGTCAATGGGATGAGAGGTTAGGCCCATCACATCATTTTTCTAGGAATTATTACATTCTGAGGACTCTCTTGTAAATTGTATTTAAGAAAAATCCATTATTCCTTTTTTAGATCGCAGATATACATTACAATTCCCTCATAAATTAATAACATATTTTTATCAGGTAATGAATTTATAATTATATGAATATAAATGAGGTTATCTATTAATGGAACCATTTAGGCATGAATTAGTGATTATTATGTGGTTGTCATAATGATGCTAGTTTTCGGATAAATAATGGGAAACTCTAGTATTTTAAGTCATCCATAAGGATGATAATTTATTGGTGTTGGAATCATGCCTCTTAAATTGTTTTTCTATTTAACCTCTTGAAATGAATCAGAACTCAAGATTTTATGTTTAACTTAATATGACACATCATACCTTTAATTGTCATGGGACTAGGACCATACCATTCTTCATTAATGACATGAAGAATGGATGTTTATGCAAGAGTTTCCTTGCAAAGGATGTTGTGGGACTTATCCTGAAATTGAGAAAATAACCACATAGGAATGTAACCTCCTTGGTTCAATCTGACACAATTGGTAATATAACCTAGTTAACAAATTACATTTGGGGTGTTGGGATTGGACCTCTAGATGGATTCCTACGCATGACATTGTGATGGGAAACAAATCCCACATAGATCAGATAGTTGGGTCTTACACTTTAGAGGAGGAAAAGTTAATTTATTTATTAGTAATATCACTCAATAAAGGTTTGTGATGTAGGGAATATGTCCCATTAATAGTATGGTAACATGGTTAGGGATTATAATTATTAGGGGGGCATTAGAGTGAGTATTTTTGGGTCTCAAACCGAATTGATGTTCCATGTGAGTAATGGTCACTATGGGAAACAAGAGGTAGTAGAGATATGGAAATACTTAAAATCTTCTCCTTCTTCATGTGGATGGGGGAAAGGATATGTCCTGCATGAAATAGATGGGGTATACTCTAAGAGGGATACTGTTTTCCTAGTCCCAAAGAAGATAAGAGACGAATACAATATTATCCCTCACATAGGGGAAATGTGGGAGATTCCCATCATTTTATGAAATAGGGAGGTCCATGTCACTACTACCATGGTAGGGATCCTTATAACCATGGGAATATATAATTGGATATAATCAGAGGAAATTCATTGTTAATTATGATACTTAGTGGGTATGTATTATTGAGAGGAAACACTAGTGTTCCAAGTAATTTGATCATAAATATATGAGGTCTTTATGGGATCCTATAATTTGATACCTTTCATGGTGTCCATTTTGGGATTAGAGCTTCACTGAAAGGAGGTTGATGGAGATGTACATTAAAGATGTTTATGGAGCATTAATGGTAGAGCCAAACACTACACTAGAGAAATGAGATGATAAGTGAAAAGAGGAACACTTCCAGGATCATTATTCGTCATATAATTTTTCCATATGGGACATGGTTTTATATAAATAGAATTATTTTATGTAGGTTTTGGTTCATTCATCATAGAATTTTACTATGTTGGTTTTTTTCATTCTGAATATAGTTTTTCAATTTGGTGAAGTGATACTTTCTTGTAGACATTACATACATTGGGTGATTCCCTAGAAAGAATTAATCTTCATGTAATTCATGAATTGGTGTCCACAATTTTTTTGGGTATGTGGATAGTCGACAGATTACCATATCTATAATATAGTTATGCATTATTTTTACATGTTGAAAATTGATTCCACCGACACCTTTTCTCAAATTTTAATCCACAATGGATATCCTAATTTCAATTTTAAACAAGAATAGATGCAACTGTTATCTGGGGTAGATATTTGTCTGAGTCAAACATAAGGATTATTAATTTGTGGAAGTAAAAAAAGGATGTCACGGGCTACAAATTTTTTTTATGGGAACCAAAAAAATTATTTCATGGGATGTAATCAATTTTTTAGATATAGGATCAAGAAAAAAATACATGCTACAATAGTTTTTTCATTTATGGTATTACAGGTAGATAAGTTGTCTTTATATTGATACTGCTATGTAAAAAAAACTCCTGATGTTTAAAAATTTATATGAGAAACCACTCCCTCATTTGACTCCAGAATGAATTATTAATTTTTATTTTTTTCAGGAATATTATACAATAATAGATTTTCAGAAATCCTTTTCACCTTACATGTCGATTTTTCCCAAACCAAAAAATTCCCATATCATAAGAGGCTCTGATAATGATGTGGAAGAGTTGATTTTGATGAATAAGTTGGTTTGATTTTAATCGAATTGTGTTATGAATGTGAATCCATAATAGGTCTATTCCTAAAAAAATTTCTTTAGGACTTATTTGTATTATACTTAACCTACAATGTGTGAACTAACAATTTTCGGACCACCCATCACTCACTGGGCCTATATAGAGTTCTCTCTTTGAGGTTGGATTTTTATTTTAATCAATGGACCTCTCCCAAAAATAGTATTGTTGATCAATTATTCCCTCATTGTGAAACAGACATCCACATGGTCGCTTTGATGCTTCACAAACCATCTGAACACCTCAAGGACTCTCTAGCATGATATGTTGTTTTATTATAATTTTCCAAGAAATATTTTTATGAAGCTTACCAACCAATTATTTATTGCTTTTTTTTCATAAAGTAAAACAAATTTTCCCCTCACAATC
Organism: Viscum album; assembly: GCA_963277665.1. Taxonomy (NCBI): domain Eukaryota; kingdom Viridiplantae; phylum Streptophyta; class Magnoliopsida; order Santalales; family Viscaceae; genus Viscum; species Viscum album. Next base: position 535,594,775 of record OY728129.1, read on the forward strand.
TCCTTATATTTCTGATTTTTTTAAGAATATTTTGGTTTCTACTATAGATAATAATTCTAAACTAAGTGTATAAAAAAGACATAAATCATTATAAGGACTTACGGGTAGAGGAAATTGTGGGTGTATAGTCTCAAATATGATACCTCTCAATGGATTTTGTCTTTTAGAAGATTCTTTGATCCCAGAAACGTGTGGATGAAATAAATCTATGTCTATAATATTCGGGTATAGAATCAATCCGAGAGAAAAAATATCATTGAATAGTAATTACATTTGGGAAGTGAAATTTTAAGTGTTCTATTTAAATTTCACTCCTTTTTAATTAGAGAGAGCCATGCGAGAAATTGATTCAGATTTCAATTTCTATTAGAGAATCAAAAGGAATGTTAGAACAAACTAGCTGTTAGGGTGGTCGTCAAAATTGGACCTTCTCCTCAGGGGATCACTCGTCATTGATTGGGAGTAGCCTTTATTGGTACTCTAGATATGTGAGGAGTTAAAAATAGTTGAAGTCTTCAAGATTATTTATTGCCTTATTTTCTTAGTAGACATATTATCATAGGAAGTAACCAATTTGTTCACAACTATATAATCATTATAGTCTGGAAACTAATACCGTAAATTTGGTTCATATTTTTGTTGGTATTATCCTCTAGGATGTTCAGATGATCATAGTGGAGCCAATTATAGTAGATATGTAGGATGAATATTTCACTCCGCCATTAATATGGGATGACATAGAAAGGACCCCCATCTTGTGTATAATGAAATTGAAAATGTGCAATATGTTATGAATGTTGAACCTCTCATGAAGATGGATTTTCCATTATATGACTGGATTATGTCTTTTTCCATGCCATGAGGACATTAAAACCAAATAATAAGGTCATGGAAATTCTCAAATATTAACACTAAATGATGTATTGGTTTATAATTTCCAAATCTTGAGAAGGGTTAGTTCAATATGTGGGGCTTCAAGGTTTCCCCCAAAATGGACCATCTTTTTTGATTGGAAGCCATTCTCTCCATGTTTTCTAGTAGTTGTTTGTTGCTGATGCACAAATAAAAAACCATATTCAGAGTCACAGCCTTTTTGATGGATACTTTTTTGGATAGTAGAAGCCATGTTAATCATGTAGTTCCAATGATGTAAAATATAAATCATATCATATGACGTTTAAGCAAGGGGAAGTCATTGTACCAGCTAGTAGGCCCATTTGGGGTTATTTGGGGCTGGGTACCATCCCCAATAGGAGGATAGAAATTTATCAACACCGAAGGATCATAGACACTATATTTCAGCATTATCAAAAAAAATTAGTGGGGTAAACACATTATTCAAGACAGATAATAATGTAATGGACTAGGTCAACTACCACGAAATGTTCAGTTATATTCCTTAGGCCTCACCTTCCATTACCTTTGTGAGTGATGTATCTGGATATTGTGATAAGAGGGGATTGCGCTTAGTGGGGAAATCACATCCTTTTGATATCGACAGTATTGGGTTGTAAAATCAATGGAAAGATGATATGTGAGGGGAATTTACCCTATATATTCATTTTCCAATTTCACTATGTTCTGAATAATTCCCCCCATAACATATTCATTCAACACTACCAAATCTTTTACTATGTTCTGGATATGATATCATGGTTTCCATTTTGCTAAAATCATTCATATTGTTAAAATTCAACCAGTTCCCATGGCTCAAGGGGATCAAAGGATGAAAATTAGAACTTCAAGTCATGGAAATATACAATGAAAATCTATAATTTATAAATCCACATGAAAATGACAAGAATCTAGGGTTAAATCCCCCATACTACTAGAAATTATCCTCAAACTCATGAATATATCCAACTGAATGCTACCTTTCAAATATTCTTGAGATAATGTAATTCCTAGATGAATTCAGAAACCATTAGTGATATATGGATCCTTCTCCAAGAGAAAGTGGTTATGTTGAGTGTATATGGTTATATATCAGCACCAAAAAATATTCCTTCTAATGATGTCATTGGAGAGGTGGGTGCATATATTTGAGATCCTGACTCCATTTTCCATTCACTTTATGAGAGACATGTATTTTTTAGGATAGTAATTGTCATGATTATGAATGATGTCAATAAAAGTTAAAAGGATGGAATCCATGCTTATAAGGGTGATGAGGAGGCCAACCCACTGATTGTAAATTGGGAATAGGGACAATCCTTCTTCTTCTTATCATGGTAATTGGAAGAGAATTATTCCAAGGGTTTCCATGGAGGATAATATGGCATGGAAGAATGTATAGAAGGTAGTACCTACCCCAACTCTAGTGAAGACTTAATGAGACTTGGCATTCCCATTGTTTTATCCTCCCTACAATCATGGAAATAATGGGATTTATGGAGAAAGAGAACATATATTGAAGATATTAATGAGTGATTCATATTAATGAAGTTGATCTTTTGGGATTTATGTTTATCAACATTAACAAAAAAAATTCAAAATAATCCTTATATAGTGATAACATACCTCAATAATCTATATTTATGTATTAATTTATTTTGGGATAATAATTACTATCCCAATTGAGTGAGGGGGTGGTTGTAGCCATACTAATGGAAAATCATGTTGAAAAAGAGGTAATATAATTCATTGATTCAAATATTATTCCTATTATTCTTGTGATCATGAATCTATACAGATATTAGGTGTAGGATTATAGGGATATTTGGTCATTTATAATTTATCTAGAGTACATTGAACGTTGTACTAGTGATGTGGTGGAAATATATGTGGGTGGGGGAGTAACCAAAAATATTTCCCTTAGGCTAAATAACCACATTTAGACTATTATTATAGATCATGGTAGATAATTACACTATAATATATAGTTTCTTCCAACCCCCCTGATAATACCTTTCAAAGACATTACATAGTGTTGTTGTGTAGGAAACCTATTAATACATATTCTTTCTGGAATATTTGATGTTTTTTTAATCTCATTACTTATACTTAATGTTTTGAATTCCATTTTTTGATTAAACAACTAACATGCATGTTGGAATAGTTTGGATGAACCATTAAGCATTAACTACACAAGGGAATGTGTAGTTGGGGTATGGCTTAGTGGTAAGCACCCCATAATCCTACATGAAAAATGGGGTTCATAACCCATTGTGTGCAGACTAGAGCGAACTGTATTTTCGGAGAAACTATAGAAACGACATGCACTATATTGGTGGCATGGTATTATAGTGGCGGAAGGGTACTTTGCAATACTATAGGGGGTGAAACTGTAGCATTACTAATCATAGAATGAGCTTTGGGCCAAAACATTGGGCCTACGGGCCAGGTTTTGGGCTAAATGACCACTGGGCCTTCAGGCTATGTAATGGGTCTTTTTATACCCAGTTAAAAGAGGTCTTTTATTTGATTTAATATAAAATAAGGCTTCATCCCCAACCTTTAAAAAACCTCCCAAGGGCATGTAAAACCTTGTTCTTCAGAGATAGTTGTGACAACAATGGCGTCCATAGCAAGGATGGATTGGAGCACATGACCAACTAAGTTGGTCATAGTGATTTCAATCCCTATGGGGTCAACCCTTCATGGTCAAACAACCTTTACCCTAATTTGAGGTGTACCTTTAGGTGTCAATTATTTTATTGGGCATATTTATCTTCTTAAATCTAAAATCAAAGCCTTGTGAGAGTTAGACCACAATTTCTCTCTAAATTAGGTTATCATCTTTCCCACATGCTCTATATCAATGGGAATCTTTCCAGAGGAAACATATTTTGAAAATATTGGGCACGAAACATGAGAATCCCTAGATGAACTTAAATGTAACCTATAAATAGTGTTCTCATTGTCTGTGTTATGATTCATTAATATAATGGAGGTTAGGGATGCTAGTGTTTTGTCAAGTGATGGTATGTTATGATCCCTTAAAGCTATCCCATTCCATTAAATGTTTAGTTACTTATAGATTCAATAATATGTCTACAGAATTACTACCAGAAGCCTATGTAACTCTATATGATCCTCTAAAATCACAACTTGTGGATGTAATGTCACGACCACAAAATCCTAGATTTGTCGCATTACATTATTAAATAATTATGATTACAAGGATTCAAATCCCGATGCACAGAATAGTTTATCTATATTTTAAATATATAATAAATACATAACTGTCATATTTATTATAGAAATATAAAATAAAACCAACCACATAATAAATTTAAATTTACATCATCATTGAAAGTGTATTAAAATATTTCTTCCCCATAACCTATGTAATAGAAAAAATAAGTGTGATCTCAAATGATCAGTAAGGGAATATAAAATGGAATAAATATTGAATTGATGAGATTAAATAAACCTGGTAAGGTGAATAATTGATAAAACATGCCACTTAAATAAACTAGATATCAAATAATCAATTTGGAATGGTGATAAACTAAAAATCATTATATTAACTAAATAAACTGAGAATATAGTGCTTCTATAGATATGTCGATGCAATTATATCATGGAAAATAATAATAAATGAACCACAAACAATGTAAATTATTAAATTTTAGAGATCATGTTTTCCAATATCTTGATACCTTTACAACCAAGATAAGAATGATTATACAATTCTGATTTGGCCAACTGGTTTTTCTCATAAGACTAATGATGCCTTAAGGGGCTTCCATTAATAGGTCCCCATCCAATTGGTCTTTCCTTAAATAGTATTCTATGAATATAATTCAATTACCAATTATTAATAATTTATATAATATTAAATTTATTTAATAAAGAATATTCATTTTCAAATATCCATATTGAATAAAATATAAAAATTAATCATCAATTCTCGTTTTAATCAATTAATTTTCAAAGTGAACATTATATATTAAAATTGCACACCATTTAAGAAATAATAATAATATAAAATTATTAATAATATGTAAATTCAAGATAAATGTAATTTATAATAAAAATTACCATAGTATTTTTACTTTTTCAGGAGAACGTTAGTGATCATAAAGAAAAGTGATATTGAAAATATAGCATTTACCACATGTAAAAATAACATATCGGAACTGCTTGAAAAATATAGTTCAAAGTAAACCATAAATACTATGAATATATATGGATGTGTGATATAATAAATCAAAATCATAAGTAGTTACACCAAAAATAAATAAATAAGTGATGAAAATGTTGTATGAATCACAGAAACAAAAATTAGACATGAATCCCTTCATTTGCCATCATTTTTGTTACGAGGTAATTATCCTATTTATAGTTGTATAAAATAGGATACTACTATATAACTAAACCGAAATAATATTCATAATATCATATATTATATTATTATATTATAATATTACCCTATTTTAAATAATAATTCATTATTTAAACTATTTCGGGTGTTAATTTCAATTTTTTGAGTATGTTTTGACTCATAGCTTGTTGTTCTTATTAATTGTATAATGGGTGAATAATATAGAGAATGTAAACCATGATTTAGTTATTTTATATATTAATTTTATTTTTATTTATAATAATACATAAAATTTAGAGATAGGAATTGAGTGGCACATTTCTTAGAGATGGTCGACCATACATAAGCATGAACGCTATATTCATTTCTTTGTTGTTTTTTAAATAATGAAATGTAAATGATATATAAATTTATATTTATAATATAATTATAGTGTAATATCTATAATATATGTTTTACATAATTTTATTACAACTATACTTTATAAATTCCATGCATAGTGAGAATGATCACGTCTCTTTGGGGAGGTAGTAGTCCACACATCTACAAACGATGTTATCATATTCCCACAAGATAGAAATCATAAAGGTATATTCTATATCAAAATTAAATACTCATAAATAAATTATAAGTATCATATATATAATATATAAATGTATTTTCCATAATAATTCCCACCATGAGAATCCATAAAGGATGAACAAACAACATCATTTCGTGAGGTAGTAGTTCAACACACACAAGAATGGTATGTTCGATACCCAATAGATGGAAATGCATGTTAGTTTATATATAACCATTGAAATAAAAATATACTAGTATATTTGTGACAAATATATTTTCTATAATATTGGAATAATACGTTTATAATGATTAGAGAAGGAAATAAAACTAATGATCTTGAGGAAGGATGTTACATCTTATTTTTATAACTCCTTTTGGTTTCCACCAATGGGATTACATAGATATATTTACGTAAAATGTGATAAAAGTAGAATAAGGTGATGTATTTTAAGGATATATTATTTTAAATATTTTTAGACCCAATATGGGATGATTTGTGTTAGTAAGTGAGAGGGGTGAGTGCCTTATTATATTAGAGAGGAGTGGTACTCTTGTAATTTTTTTAATGGAAGTTACAACAACACTTTTTCCATTGAATATGCATACAATAATGGACAAAAGTAGATCCATGGGAGTATAGAGACGAAATATTTCCATACAATGGATTTGGGAAAGGTTTATAAGTCATTTCGGACCTTGGGATTATGGTTTACTGCTATGATGATTTACTATGTCTTTTAGTCGATGAAAGAAATTTTTAATCACTTTCACTAATATTGATAGAAAAAAACTATGTTTACCTTATTTAAATTTTAAATTACCTTTATTCTAAATGTGTATTAAATTTTCCCATATACGAATAAGATAATTTTCATAAATTAATTGAAATTTAATCTCATAAATGGGACGATGATGCAGGTTTTGGATGTAAAAATATTCATAATATTGATATGTTTTTTATTAAATTTCAATGGGAAACAGATTCAAATTACCTCTACAGTATTTAATGTTAAAAATATGATCTAATTAAATTTCAAAACATATTTAAAATATAATTTTACTTTATAAATAAATTATCCGAATAAACAATTTTTGATTTAAAATTCAATATTTTTCGCTATTTATCCAAAAATGTAATATTTTCAATAAAAATTATCAAAACAGAATACTTCCATATTTTTGATATATCGATTTATGAAATGATTTTTATTTTTTCATATTAAATTTATTATTATGTAAAAAATTGGATTTAAAACTGCTTCTTTAATAAAATGTGGTAAATAAAAACATTATAGGTTTTTATGTGTAATATTTGATATGTGGTTATACCATGCCTCTTGAAATTCTTGGATAATTATAAAAATATAATATATTAGTTATATTAATTAAAAATTTAATACATAAAGTTCTAATAGTGTTATAATTTAATTGAATATGAAAAATGCAACTATATTTTTTTGATTAAATTGGGAGTTCCTTGTATTGCAATGATATCAAAAAAAGTAAATTGATTATAAAAGTAAAATATGTTAAATTCTTGTGTCCCAGTTTATTCCCCCCAAAAAAACACCCTCTAAAATTCAGGGGTATTAACTTCAACAACATGGGGGTATTTATCATTTATATAATACTCTACTTCCCAAACTTCTTCTTCTATTTTATAAATTCTCTAAAGTACATTTAGTAGAAGATTCATCCAATTCAATAATACATTATATCCTTTATTACGAATATATATTGGTTCTCCATAGTATGAATGGTCAGGTTCCAAATCTATCTCATCATAGATGAGAACATCTGTGGGGTAAGTCATGTACTTTCATATCATAGACATATGGAACACATCATGTTCCTTATTGAGATTTAGAGCCATTTATAAACTATAAGAAACAACTCCAATACCTTCAAGAATATAAAATAGTGAAATAGACCATAAACCCAATAGCCATTTCAAAAAAAACATATAACAACAATTAATAGAGATACTTTCAAGTAGTCATGATCTCCCACTTGGAACTCTAAATCATCCCTAGAATTATTGTAATAAATATCTTTGCCTAAATTGAGATTATATAATATGGTCCTAAATAGAATTTACCATTATAGTTGCTTCTTCAACATGTTATGAGCCTATGGGTTTCATTTTACAAACTTCATTCCAAAATTTTGGATTATAACATCTCCTTCTAGGTAATTATTTATACGACAGGACTTGAATATTTGAATGGAAACTGTTTTTACAGTGAAACTCTAGGAGAGGAATGTAATAATCGCACAATAATTTAATGTTTATAGAGAATTACACCAACATGTATTCAATTGTTTTAATTATTATTTTATACTATCCATCCATATGAGGATAATAATTTGTTCTCAAATAACGCTCAATGTCAAGAGCCTACTAAATACATTTCACAAATTTATACATAAAGTGGTCATCTCCATTAGAAACAATAGATAGTGGTGAACCATGATGTCTAGAAACTCATTAATAAAGATACATGGTATGATCTCAAGAGGAATATAATCCCTCATAGAAATTTAATGTAAAAATTTGGTTAGACGATCAATAATACGGCATATTTCACTGTTCTTTTTCAAATTATTTGGAAGAACCATGACAAAGTCTATAGAAAATTCATCCCATTTTCATATAGGAATAAGTAGAGGTTGAATAGATCCTTTAAGATTCTAGATCAATGATTTTAAATGTTGAAAAACAAAACATATAGAAACACAATCAACAATTTCCCCCTTCATTTTATACAACAAAAAATTTCTTTCAAGTACCTATACATATTTTTGCTACTATGGTGAATAGAGAAATTTAATCTACGAGATTCTTCCAAAAAATTACCATTATAGATCCGTAATAAATATAACACATAGTCACTTTCTATATTTTGGAATACCATTTTCATAAACAATGCCAACTAACTCATTATTATGGGATTTAGAGTTCTTTTCATGAGTTTTCAATGACCGAATTCATATTGAATAACATTATCTTCTCTCAGTATGACACATTCCATTTATTTATAGATAAATATATATGAAGAAACCAAAACTTCTCTGTGGTAGTATGAAAATCATTGAATTAACTAATATATCATTTATTCTATCAATACATTCATAACATTATTTTTTTTTCAAAAAAACATAATACCTTTCTATGTGTGATTAGTTAACAGGTTTTCAAAATGATTTTTTTAATTAACCTCAGATAGTATTCTTTTAAAAAATGAAACTATGTACATTCGAAATGTTTTTTGCTGTAAGGAATTCTTTGACTGGCATTGTCATTATAGGATGAAATGAGAATCCATACATGAAGAAAATATGGTCATGATAAGAAATTTTTTTGAAGCTAGATATCTCAGTTACTATGTTTCCAATAAAATTCTTCCCTTATAATAGTATTAAGAATAATCTTCTTGTGATTCTCTAGGACCTCGTAGCTTTAATAACACACCATAATATCATCAATTAATACCATAAATAATCATCAAGATATTACTCAAATACTCTATTTATAAGGTACATTAAATTTAGGGTTCATTAGTAAATCCAAATGGAATTATTGTAATCATTTTATTTCAATACATCATCTAAAATTATATACGTCACATGTATTCCGTATTCAATCACAATTAGTGATATGCATAATGATTATAAATATTTTAACAATATTAGGCTTCGTGATGTTGATCAAACATGACGTCAATGTGATGTAGGGTATACATGTTCTTTATTTTAATAGTAGTGATTAGAAAATAATCAATGAAAAATATCACGGTTCTATATTTCTTATTAATCAAGAGAATAAGTGGATCCCCATTATGAAAATAAGATGTGGATAAATCTCATAGTACCCAAATCATATAATTGTTTCATCAATTACTCCAATACAATAGTGTCCATTTTATATATAGTATTTGATATTTCCCCACTATCAGGAGTTATATCAATTGAATATTCAACTTCATGCTCTTGGGGATTCCCATGTAACCCTTTAGTAAATAAATCAATTTATTCTTAAATTATAGGTACATTCTCAATTTTAATATTACCTTATGTATAAATAGATGTTTTCTCCATTCTCCTCCAAAAAATCTATTAGTAGAGCTACTGGGGGTGGATCTCGATAATAATTTATCGAGGAAGCTTCTTCTTCGAAGATGAGGGATTCTATATCGTCCTAAATTTTTTGGATTTTCACCAACTTACAATAGCTTTTTTATTATATTATGATAGCCATCCCATACCGAGGATTTTATCAATGTCAACCATAGGTATAATAACAATACCAATAATTAAATTGTTTTTATATGTTGTAATTAGAACTACCCAATACATTTTTTTGCAATGATATTTCCATTTTTTGTTCTGAATGACAACTCCCTTTTTAAATCAAAAGGAAAATTTTTAATTTTCAAATGAAACCGGGTAGATATAAAATATTTTGATGATCTAGTATCAAATAAGGAATTGGACAAATGTGAGGATTGAAATAATGTTCCTTCGACAACACCATTTGGCACTTCTACCACTATTTTAGTGATCATACAAGATGTTATATCTCCCCTTGGCCTCTTCTATAGTTGATTCCCCAAATGCTTATGGAAATTGCTTGTGTAGTGCACCATATCCCCATAGTTAAAACATTGGATATCATTTTTTTCCTTTTCTCACATGGATTCATTAATATGAGAACCCCTCTATCCACACTTATAACAAACTCCCAATCCCTTTATGAATATCCCCGAGTAACTTTTTTAACAGTTCTCACATTGTGGGAATTACATTATTCCCTTATTCTTTTTTGACACATTATCTATATCATGGTGTTCAAAATACCAATTTAGTTGTCAATCATTCACTTCGTGTTATATATATAGTCTATAGCATAACTATATAACCTTCTAAATGTTTCTCTATAATCTGTTAAACATTCTTCTTAAATTTATGTTATGATAAGGAATTTACCTTCTTCTCAATTTATTTACCACAATAGAAGTATTTTTCATAGAATAACCCTTTAAAACTCTTTCATTCCATGATTTGTACTTATTCTTCCTCCATAGTATTTTGGATAATGGACCACAATTGATCAACATCACCATGGTGACAATAAATAGAAAGTTTATTCTTTACCATTTCATCACATCCCATGGTGTAAATATCTTCTCAAAATACCTAATCCATTGATCATAAAATATTCAATTAGTAGTACCACTAAACAATGTGACATTCTGTCTCATAAAGTAATCAAGAATAATATTTTCTCTCTATAGAATAGTTTTCTCAATTCCAGAAAGGTTATTATTCATAATTGTATTAACTTACCCAAGATAACCCAAATTTTATTCGTTCCAATATAATCTAGTTTGGTTTCCTCAGTAGAAAAATCTATACATTTTCGAGGACTATTGATACCATTAGTTCATGTAGGTGTGATTTATAAAAAATGGAATATACTAGATTAGCTCATAAAATCCAAATTTATATGTCAAATTAATGTATTGATCATATAATATTTCGGGTATTATAAATATTATAACCATATATTTGTTTATTTGGGGACTTATTTACTTTTAAATCTATTCAAATTAGATGGAATACAAAATTTGAATCTTCCAATGAATTTCTCATAGGAGTGTCAATATTTGTGTGTAGTAGGGAATGTTGTTATGTACAAGGTTAAATAAAGTCAGGCCTAACACACATGTCATAGTTGTCAATCCAAGGTACATCTATGCTAGAACCATGACCATTTTTAGTATCAAGAAATCAATGTATTATTAAGAAAACCTACTAAATCACTACCTTACAAAATTCGATAATTTTTTATTAATCTTAAAATTCTATATTGTAGAGATATTACCTAATTTATGTTTTCAAAATCTATTTTCCATAGTTTTTTCTATACATCATATGATATAAATTGTAATGAATCCACACCAGTAGCCTGGAGCTGGTGCATTAGTTTATTAAATTAGAATGATAACAAAGAATCAAATCCCAAAGAATCAAATAGAATATCATTTTTTTGGAAAATCTATATTACATACAAGATATTCATACTATATTTTTAAATAGAAAATGAAACATGGTACATAATGAAATTAAATGAATTGTATCCTTGAAAGCTTATTCAATGATTTCTTCTTCATAACCTTGGGAAAGAAAACAAAATAAGTGTTATCTCAAATATACAGTATGCCCAAGAAAAAAATAATCCATAATGTATTTATGAGATTGGATTAATATGGAAAGCTAAGTAATAGATAACACACTCCATTGAAATAAACTAGAAAATTGATAATCAATATCGAATAGAGAGAAAATAAAACACAATTCATCTAAAAAATATAATGAGAATGATTTGAATCTATATATATGTAGATGATATAATATCCTAGATAATAAAAAAATCATAAATAACAGATGTCATTTTCCTAGGCACGTGAAACCGTTATAATATAAATAATACAATTTAGAATATCGTAATTTTCCTAACTTATTCATCTCATGAGATGACTAATGCATAAAGGGGAATATAGAAACCAGTCCCCAAAATATATGTATTTCCATAAATGGTCCCCAACCCATTTCTTGAATGTCCCAATATTTAATCATATTTCAAATAAAAGTACCTGGTCAGCATAATTATATTTCTGATAGGGGTGGGGTGAATCAGTGTCATCTTTTCCTTTATATTTCCTTTGAAAATGAAAAAACCTTCACCTCTTGTGAAATATTAATGTCTTTGAAAAAAAATAAAACACACATTCATAGGAACACATGAATTTGCAAGGTTTTCTTTTAATAAGAATTTATACTTCCTTTTTATGGTTAATAAATTATTCAATACAACACAATTCACTAGAAAAAAATTATTTTGTTTAGAATACAATGAGTATGATATGGCCTTTCACCCATGTATCAATATATACACAATCGAATTGTTCATATATCCCCTATAGAAAAAATGATGTAATAAGTTGTTTATGTAAAAAAACATGTTACCTATGCATCTTTATCGACTTTGAAAATTATAAATTTCAAAAAACGTCCTCAGATTATTACCCAGAAGGAGGTAAGAACTCATTTTCCTCTGTAATATTAATTATTCTGATTTTATAATGTAATTTTTCAATCTAATAATACATCACAACATAATAAAATTGAGAAAAGTGTGAACACTTTCTACTTCTATCCAAAAATACCTATACAATAATCCTTCCAACTAAATATTATAATTCCTTCCAATTTTATCACCATATAAATATAATAACTCTTCTCAATAAAATCACCAAACAAATATGATAATTTGTGAAATATGTGAATTTGTTGAATATGATGATCAATTGAATAATTTTAAATCTTATCATTTCTACTTTTTATTCTTTCTTGCACAATATATTCTTGAAATTAATCTATAATCCACTTTTTCTCTCAAAAATATCTTCACTGATCCACATTCTATCTACCTCTCAATAAAAACACATTAGCTATAAATGTACAATGTAGATTTATTCTATTATACTCAACCTATATCTGAATTTGGTGGGATTATTGAAAATATTCTGTCTCAACCATATCCCCATAATTTTAATGATTCCATTAATTTTGGGTGAATCTAGACTTAATCAACATTTCTAAACTCTTCTTGTTTCTTCTCAATCCGTCTAAAATATTTTAAAAAATTCATCTCTCTTCAAATATTCTTTACGAATAATAGTTTGAATCCAATTATTCATTCTAAATCTTGATAGTATTTTATTGTTACCTTCCCAATATGATTTTTCTTTTACGGTCATTAGGAAAAATCTATATCAATAGTTATACGTTGGATCTTTTCGCACTTGATAAAATCAGTTGAAAAAAATCAGGAATTTCAATATTTTCTATATATTATACACATCACATTCATTCTATGGAGATTTTTATCTTCTTTATTTTGGTTTAAATGAAAGGTAGTACTTTTATTTTCTCACATTATTAAAAAATAGTTCGAATATTAAAATTTCATGCTCCAATATTGACAACACATAAAACCATATCATAAATACTATAACCAATCACAAGTCTGATCTCTATTCAAATTATAATATATGTTACTGTGATGATAAAAATGTATGTCCCAGCTAATAAATGGTTGGAAATATTTTTGAATGATATATGTCGTTACATTTTGAATCACCTACAATTAGATTTATTTTCATTTACTTAAGTCTCAATGAGAAAAATTAATCCTGTAATGTAAATAATTATATTCCAAATAAGATGGACAGGTATCAGCATGTTCTATCATTAATTTTTAAAGATTATCCTTCCTTCTCATTAAAAAATTGGTATTTGTGGAACTCATTACAATAACCATAAAACCAAAAATCTATACCTTCAATATATTTCTTCTTAAAGATTATTTTTTCTATAAAATATCTTCAATCAAGAATTTGATTACAATGAAGATTAGATTTATAATTGTTTGTAATTCCATGTAATGTATTGTAAATTCCTTGTTTTTAAAAATCCCCTTTCATTCCTCCTCATCTGGTATACGATTTCGAGTATCTTTTCTTTCATTCCTACCAAATACGATTAATCTCAATATGATTTCCCTGAGTACGATTGACAACCCTCATTTTTTACACAGATTCTCAATATGATTGTCAAAAAATCTTCTCCCCCATTATTTCATCATGCTATAATCACTAATTTTATAAAATACATATGATTTATGAGGACTATAAAATCATAAAATCATCGTCACATTTACATTATAGTCATACAAACCCTAATTATTTTCTATTATGATAAAATCGTTCATTGTAGATTTAGTGTGTATCTAATGAACCTTTTTTTATAGCTAGAATCTCTTAAATATGATATATTTTTTCATGAATTAGGAGTTATATATCATGAATATGGGTTTTATCCATAGTTAAACTAAATACAATGTGAGTTTATTTCTTTTTTCCTTCAAACTCCTTTTGATCTTAAACATTGTTGACAATAATAGAAAAAAAATTAATTTAGCATCCTTATCAACTTGTACCAAAAAATACCCCCTTGGAATATTGTTTTCAACCAAGATTCATAAATCATTGAACATTGTACCATTGAGATATAGAACACTTATCAAAAAATCATAACCAATGTGAGATAACTCATTATAGGAATCCAGAATCATTGAGAGAAAAAAATGATTTTCAAATATAGTGATCATGAAACCTCATTAACATTACTTCAAAATATTGTTCCTAAGAATTATCCACTTCTTCAACATCCCTATAATTCAGAGAAATTTGTTTTATAAAACCACTCCAAAAAATAATTAAAATAGTTCACTCAAATAAAATGATAGATTCATAGTATACCCACAACTCCCCTATATACATGCATCTATAAGGATAGATTTATAAACCAATTATACCCCTCAAAAATAGTATCCAAATGTATAATTACATAGGGGACATAAAAAATTATATAATCTTTATTGAGAAATAGGTTAGACGCCCATGTTCAACCTCTATTTAGAAAAAAGGATTATTTTTGTAAATATTTTTCAAATATGTTAGCAACTTTTTATGATGTATGAACGTACTCTAACATATATTCATTCTTATCATTAGTCTTTTTGATGAAGTGGTATTTGATATCAATATGTTTTGAATGTGAATGTCAAACTGTAGTTTTGGTGAGATTGATTTCACATTGATTATCACAACCCAACAATAAGGGTAACATCACTTCAACAAGTAAGTCTTATCATTGATTTTTCATCCACATAAGTTGGGTAGAGGATTGTGTAGCAGAATAATACTTGACATTATCAATACAAATAGTTACTGAATTTTTATTTTTTCTGAAAACTAACACTACCTTTCTCAAGACTGAATACTCCACCTGATGTGAATATTCTATCATCAACATTTCTTTCATAATCAGCATTGGAATACCCAAAAAAAATAAATGCTTTTTATTCTATCAAACCTTATTCTAAAATGTGTCCAACCTTTAATGTATCTGATAATTATTTTTCCAACATGTAAAGTTGATTAATTTAGAGCACTCCGAAGTCATTCACATATGGTAACACCATAAATAATTTCTGGTGATTAGGCTTCAAATACTACCAAATTCCAATCATCTTGTAAAATTCATTTTTATGAACATCCTTTCATTCTGAATCATTAAAAAATTTCATATCTGGTGAAATTCGTTTGGAAACAGATTTTTAGTTTTCCATGATGATCATCATAAGATGTTCCTTATAAAAATTTTCTTGAAAAAGAATAATTAATATCATGTTTTGGAAAATTTGTATCCCAAGAAATTATTTCATTTCCCCCATTATATAAATCTCAAATAACTTTTCATTTCTATAGAAAATTATTCACAAGTTATTTCATCATTTCCAACAATGATCATTTCATCAATATAAATAATTATGATTTGGGAAAACTCTTTAGTTTCGTTGATATAAATATTATTATCAACCCATCCTTACTTAAAACCAATATTACTCATGAATGTATTAAAATTTTAATACCATTATATTGTAGATTATTTCTTCCCATAAATTGATTATTTAAATCTAAAAACATTACTATCATCTTCCCAAACAATAAATCCACATGGTTGTTCGATCAAAAAACCTCATTAAGATCAAATTTTAGAAATGAAAACTTTACACCCATTTGAAAAAAATTAACTTCATTGTGAAATAATAAAATGGAAAATGAGGATTATTTCAAACCTAACCACTAGAGAAATATTTTCATCAAAATCACGATCTATAATTTATGAGTAGACTTTGGGCACTATTATTGATTTGTTTCTTATTAGTTCTCCATATTCATTTTACTTGATCTGGAAAATACACTTTATACCAATAATTGTTTTTCGAAATTATGAACATGTTCCCTTGTATCATTCATTTCTATCTAATATACATCTTCATTCATGTACTATACCAATTTCAGATACTCAAAAGATTCATTCACATCATTCAGTTCATCTTTTGCATATAAGGAAATATATACAATACTATTTTTTCTTCTTGTTTGACCATTTTGATGTTGATCACCAACAATAATTTAACACCCGAGACTTTTATGTTATATAAATCATCAAAGGAATCTTTTTCTACACAACACTTGCTTGGCTTGCTTTACACGCAATCGCGACCTTCCTCGATAGCTTGCGTCGTACGCAATACCGAGTTTCACTAAACAACAATATGCTATTAAAACTAGCCGTTATGAATAGTAATAACCACTTTTTGAAATTTTATAAATTTTATTTTTCAAAATGGACTTCATTTTTGGACTCAGAATATCGAAATTATCCTAGGGTAAAATTTTGGTATTTTTCTGAAAACTTTCAATTTTTGATGAATAGTGAAACCACTAAGTGGTAGGTTAAAAACTGAATTTTGCATAAAACTTAATTTTACCGCTTCTGTGAATGGAATTTCAAAAATCCGAGAGACACGGTTAATATCAAGGACTAAAATGTGGTTCAATGAGATGAAAATAATTTTTTGGTGAATAGTAACTTTTTACTATTTTTTACCGCGGTTAATAGTAAATAGGGTAACTAAGGGTAAATATGATATTAATATTACCCTAACACATGTCCTAATTCTATTGGACAAGTGTAATTCGACCAAAAACAAACTTAGGAATAAAATATGACCATTTAGGCCCACTTGGATTAGATTAGGACATTTATTATTAATTTATTTAAAGAAGGGTTAAAATAGTTAAAATCAAAGTTTAATAAGTAAATCATTTTTAATATAGGGTTATACATAAGATAAATTCGATTGTAAATATTCATTAGAAAGCTAGAAAGATTTCCTACATGATGGTATTTTATTTGTAATTTTTAGACATCAAATAATTTAATTTATTTATGACACAAAGATGATGCAGTAATTATCTTATTAATGAAATATTGACAAAATTGATAATATAAATACCAAAATAAATGTAATTTGAGACTTTTTATGAATTCCACTAATTTTCTAGGTTACTATGACATATTAGTATTGATTTAATCAACTTGGTTCGAACATATAATTCTGTTATGACTTTCACAAAAATCATATATCAAATAGTGTCAAAATTGACACAAAACAGTTTTTAAATCAAATATTATATTATTAATTGTTATTTTATTCCTAAAAATCTAAGGTTCGGCCAAATGACTTAGATAAGGATATATATTTTAATAATAAACAATTTGGGGTTCGTTTGGCATGTTATAGTAAGTGTATTAACCATATAGTGAAAGAAAACAAAAAGACATGGTAAAAGTTAAATTATTTAACTTAGAGTTAAATCTAATTGATAAGGTTAACATAATACCCTAAACTTGTCTAAATCCTATTGGTTGATAGGATTTCGACCCTTCCCCACTTTATCTTCGAAATAAGACCCTTTGGAACCATTATAAACCGATTTTGACTTTAATATAAAATAATATTTTGAGACATTCCTAAGGTGCCCCTCTCCTCCCTTATAAAAGGGCACCTCCTCCCCCTCCTCCTCACACCAATTTGAGCACTCAAGCTCGGCCAACCCCTGCCATTTTCCCTTCTCCACTTCCCTAGAATAATCCTAGAGGTCCTGGTCTTCTCCAAAGACCAATCTTAGTTCCTTAAGTGGAGGATTCAAAAAGGCGTTCCAAAGAAGAGGTAATATCCATTACCGATCTTTTCAATTTCATTCTTCTTCAACTTCTTCTTCTTTAGTTGTTTCATGATAAAGTAATAACATCAGTATTACTTACATACTGATATGTTATTATAAATATGAAACAACCCTAATTAACCTTCTATCCATCCTACGGAAAAATGAAATCACCGCGCGTGCGTACGTACGGAATACCGTCTCCACGCCGTGGTGTAATCTATTTTCCACAATCACCTTACAAGGATGGGTATAATGGTGTAATCAGTAACTATATATGATTATTATTAAGTAATATTGATACTGAAATAATATATATATATACTCCAATACAATTCCACGATCATAGGAACGATATCATCACTCGTGCTTACCTACGGAATACCGTCTCCACGATGTGATGCGACTCGTTCTACATGATCTTCATTTCATAATGATTATATAAATGAATTGAATAAATGAATATGGTATATACTACACTAATACCATTCTGGAAATGAATTATTTATAACCTAAAGATAAGAATAAGAATTTATTCGACAAAACACGCATAAGAACAAAAAGTTATAAAGACCCGAGTAACAAGTAACAATGAAATATTACTAACAAGAAGCTAATAATATGACCATATATGATCTCATATCAATATGTATGATTCTGGAATAAGTCAATAACATTATTTAAACCATTATACAGGAGCTTCGGACACGAACAAAGCAAATCGGACCTAAGGTAAGGGAAATATCACAATCTCATTTTTATCCGAGATTGTTTATTCGTAAGTATTTACTTGGGTGTATTTTATCATCCACATCCATGTTTACTCAATATTTAATATTATTCCCATCCACATAAAATTGTTTAAATCCATTTTTACCCTTCGGTGAGTTTTTAGTAATACGTATGAAAGGAATCTTTTGTCGTTTTTCGTACGAGGTACTTTTTGACTTTTCCGACAAAAGTACGAAGAATGTTTTTTTTAACTTATACGGCATGAATGGATTTTTAAAACATTACTTCAAAGAAGCTCCCTTTACAAGTTTTCAAGTTTATTTTTAATCAACTTCTTTTATTTTAAAGTTGTATGACATGTTATGAAAGGAAAAATGTTTTTAAAGAATAAAGGATATTTTCCTCAAGAATTCAATTCAGGTGTTTTATCAAAATTATTTTCCATCTAAGATAATAAAGGGTTCTGTTTCTATCCATATTTTTACATTGGTATGACTATGTTGTGATGGAATTATGTTTATGAATTCCTTTATCATGTATGAATTGATTTATGATGTCATGATGTTTCAAGAATCCCATTTTTGTTATATGTGTTATGCGATGATGTATGTTTTATGATTATGTGGCACACATAAGAAAGGATTCATTATAAGACGGGTGGGACCTATATCTCCCTCCAATGCATTGGGTAATTATTTTATATCTCATGAGATAGACATGGCTGGAACGGAAGGTTATTTCGGTTCAGTGATACAGGACTGAAACGAGGAGTGAACTCGGTTCAGAAAGGGACTTTGTCCACTAAGATAGTCTTGGCAATGAGTCATGACTAACAAGAAATGATTTTCCATGATTATGTGTGCATGCCACAAAGTTTCAAGTTTTATGTTATGATTATGGGGATCTCATTTTCACTTCTATGATTTATTCCATGTTAAGATATTATGATCTCTTTTGCAGGTTTTAATTTTCAAAAAGATATGATATGATTTTTATTTCCTTTATTTGCCCTTGCTGAGCATTTGAGCTCACCCTTTTATGTTTTATTTTCCCCAGGCCAGGAAGATGGATATTAAGTAGAATATGCTAAAAGGGACCCTAGATATGATGAAATAAATGGGAGACACTGTAGAAGATTTATGAACCAGTTGTTTATGTTTTTCAGTTTCTAAAGACACTATACCTATACGGTCCTTTGTGGTTTTGTCATATGTTGTAATAAGTGTGATTCAATTTTGATGTTTTAAAAATGTATGTAAAGTATGGGTCGTTATAGTTGGTATTAGAGGAAAGGTATAGTCAACCTTTGGAAACTAGGATGTGAAAGCCTTAGTAAGAACCCTAAGGATAAGTCTAAGCATAGTACACAATCTTAGTGTTTTAGAAATGGCCTTGAATAACCTAGGATAAGACCATAAGCATGAAAATTTTATTCTTGAATTATGTGGTTTCCTATTATAATTAGTGTTGCTCACACTATTCTTCTTGGTTTTAGTCAATGGCTGGAACCCGAAGGAACCGTGTTAATGCGGAATGCGATGGGCAATGCAATGATTGTCCCCCTGAGCAACCAAACGATATGGGAGCTGGAATGCAAAATCTTGTAGCCATGCTCACACAACTTTCTCAAGCTATGAATCATGCAGGATTTCCAAACGAACAAAGGAGGGAGCAACATTCTGTTGAATCCTTCATGAGGCAGCGTCCACTATCTTTCAGCGGGTCTACTGATCCATTAGTTGCTGAACAATGGATTAGTACTACTGAAAAGATATTTTCAGTTCTTCAATGTTCTGAGCATGATAAAGTCATCCTAGCAGTGTATCGTTTGGAAGGAGATGCTGATCAATGGTGGAATCTTGTTAAGAATACAAGGCAAAGGGATTAAATTGAGTCTATGGAGTGGGACGAGTTCAAGAACTTATTTTTCAATAAGTACTTCCCTCGTATTCTCCGAAAAAAGATGGAGAAAGAGTTCCTTGAACTGAAGCAAAGGGATGATGAATCTGTTGGTACCTATGAAGCAAATTTTACCAGACTTGCAAGGTACGCTTCTGGTATTATTATCCAACCTGAGAGTAAGATCGATCAATTCTTTAGTGGCTTAAAGCCAAGTCTTCGAAGGGCGTTAGCCATAAGGGACTTCAATAGCTACGAGGAAATCGTTCGATGTGCTCTCAAAGTCGAGATGGAGATTGGAGTAACCCATCAGTCACATGGGTTTGATAAGAAGAGGAAGATGGAATTCAAAGAAAAATCTAAAGAGCACACAGAAAAGAAGATGAGATTTTCCTTATGCTCAAAGTGTGGAAAGAAACATGGAGGGAGTTGTCTTAAAGGGACAAGTAAATGTTTTAAATGTGGAAAGGAAGGTCATCGGGCATTTGAATGCCGTGATAATGGGAAAAGATGTCTAATGATGCAAACAAAGGAAGGGATACACAGAATGAACCTACAACACTTCAATGTTTCAAGTGCAATGTAACACCCCGAGCTTCCACGATACGCTTCTCATTCAATAATGCAATAGCTTGCATTGTACGCAACTTCGAGTTCTAAAACATCGCGACAAATCAAAGTAGCCGTTATGAATAGTAATAACCACTTTTTAAAATTATATAAATTTTATATTTCAAAATGGACTTCATTTTTGTATTCCTAATATTGAAATTAGCCTATGTTGAATTTTTTGTAATTTTCAGAGAACTTCAAAATTTTTATGAATAGTGAAAAATACTTAAAACAACTTTTTTAATCAAAATAATTCATAGTGATAAATTATACTATTGAGGGGTTTTAGAGTATAATTAGAATATATTTTTACCATTTTATCCAATGGTGGTCATTAGAATTAATTTAACATTGAAATTGGACATAAACAATTGCCAATCTTTTGATATAAATTGTTTCTTAAAAACACGATATTTGTTGTGACAGCGGGAATTAATTATAAAAATAATTAATGCAACTAATATGTTTGGAATTTTGTAAAATAGACATCATTTATGAATTCGTAATATCAATTATAGCTTAGGGTGAAATTTTGGCCTTATTCTGAAAAACTTCAATATTTGATGAATAGTGAAACCACTAAGTGGTAGTTAAATAACTGATTTTTCGTTTAAATGAAATATTACCACTTCTATGATTTGATTTTCAAAAATCCGACATACATGGTTGTCATTAAGAAGTAAAATGTGGTTCAATGAGATCAAAATAATTTTTTGGTGAATAGTAACTTTTAAGTTCTTAATCGCGATTAGAGGTAATTAGTGTAGTTTAAGGTAAAAACAATGTTTTATTAATATGATATGAGCTTGACACTTGTCCTACTCCTATTGGATGAGTCATGGCCGACCAAGACAACCCATGGGTCAACTTGGGGACCCCATGTAGCCACTTTAGTTGGAAAATGACATTAATATATATTTATTTAATGTTGAAATTAAATTGACACAAACATGAGTTGTTTTACTAAAACAGTTTTTAAGTGGGGTTACACAAGTCCAAATTTTGATTATAAATATTCATTAGAAAGCTAAAACGATTTCATACATCATAGTAGTTTTTTTATAATTTGTAGACATTAAATAAATTAAATTATTTATGACATCATGATGATGTAGTGATGACCTCATTATTTAACGATTTAAATAAAATGGGAAGATAATGCAAAATCCAAGGCTTACACTTGTCCAAAGCCAATTGGATGAGGAGATTTCGAACCCTTATCACCTTAGCCTCGAATTATATAAGTGTGGGACCTTTAGAATCCGAAAAGCATTGTGAAATAATGTAACATGTCAATCTTTCCAAAAGTGCCCCTCCTCTCCACTTATAAAAGGCCCCCACCTCTCCCACCTCATTTACACTTTCAAGCCATTTGGATCGGCCAAACTCTGCCCCAATACTCTCCCAACATTCCTCCCTTACTCATAGAAGCCTCACATTCGGCAGAACTCTTCCCAAGGAAGCCTTTGGCTCAAATCAAAAAGAGTTACCCGATTTTGAGGTTATGTCTTTTCTAATGTTGTTTTGTTTTATTTTTCTTCTCCAACCCCCTAAACTCATTTTATTCATTTATTTTGTGACAACACCAGTATCCTCAATATACTAGGATTTTGTTATAAGAAGGATTCGAGCTACACTTACACACACCTACATCTAATGGTTAAAGAACATACGGTTTCTGTGGATGGCGAATTTCTGCCTCACGAAACGATGATTGTTCAACACTCATATAACACCTTCAAAGGTGGCCATTAAGATGTCACTATATTTATATATGATATATAATGTGTTTATGTTTTACTTATGCTTCTGTATTTCTCATTTATGGCTTACTTTATGATTTCCATTATGGGTAAAACACGATAATTTCATTTTAGGAAGTGCGGACTACCGCCCCCTCAAAGTGATTTGAATCGTTAATGCCATATGTGGGATGTATAAAGGATGGAGTAAATGGTATTATACACTATATTATACTGGAATTATATTATACATTTATATCATTATGATTTAGTTCCATTAAATATGAAATTGAAATGAAAGTAGCGTTCATGCATACGTACGGCTTACCGTCTCCATGAACGGTGCATTTCATTTCTTACCTCTAAATGTTATGTAATATTATAAATGAATGTATATAATGGATATATAAGATATATATGACATATAAATCATGAATATAATTCTGGATATAATGGATATTTCACCACATAAACAACTTGTAATTATAAGAAGCTTATTGTTGACTCAATTACCAAAGATCGACAAAACGACCGTTATTAACTTAAATAATTACATAATGTTCATATCATTGTAATAAGTGATATAATAAGGATAATGAAATTAAAAATGGTTCTTAATAAGGTATATATTAACTCTAGTTTATTATTCAGGAGATTAAAGAACGGTTGAGTCAAGTCAGACACGAGGTAAGGGAATTTCTCAACCCAACTTCCATTCTTTGGGTTAATCTCCTACTTTCAAATTATGTCATGATGTTATTATGTCCTATTTTGTATTTTTACTTTCTTTATGTGTACCTATAGTGAATACACATAATAGATCTATTTTATTTTAAAAATTATCTTTTAAGGACTTCTTCTCAATCTCCTTTCATTGAGGCATATTTGGTTTTATACACAACCTTCTTTTATACGATGTATAAACCCCTTTGACTTTTACGTTTATTCAAAAGGAATATTTTTTATACGAAGCGTTTTGCTAAACGACAAAAGGGAATGTTTTTCTTTCCGTACTTATGCGGCGACAACGACCTCTCCGCCGCCGTGACCATTATTTGAGTTTCGGCTTCCTCTACAAGCAATCATTTTCTTTTTTTAATGAAAAATAAATACAAAGTTTTAACATTCTTTTATTTTGGTATTGAAAATGGTTTTGAAAGCGTTTTCATTATATCAATGTGTTGTATTGATATCTTGTGATTGAAATGTGGAAATGTTATGTTTCCTTTATGCATGTTTTATGTGATACGATTATGTTATGGTTTATGATATGTTTAAACCTATTCATATGAGGAATGTATTGGACTTAATATGTGACGGGTGGAGCCCGCTATAGCTCCTCGATGCATCGGTAGGTCTCATGAGACAACTAGACGTGGAATTGGCCGAGGCCCTTTCCCAATTTGATTTATGGTTTTGGCCGAGGCCTTAATCATTTTAGATTTCTTGGCCGAGGCCTTGACAAAATGTTTCAGAATGTCCGGCATTATACATTCCCTTATTATGAAAGTGGTTATTGATATTGCATGTGATTATTCGGCCAGTAGAATATCCATGTGAAGAAGTGAATGGCATTATCTCATTTTACTTTTGCCATATTATGTTGAAGTTCAAGTTTAAAAGGCTTTTGTTTTAGTTATACATTGCCTTAAATGTTAATGTTTATTTATGAAAGCTTCCGCAATATTGTTATCCTTACTAAGCATCTGAGCTCACCCCTTTCAATGTTTTAATGTTTTCCAGGATTTGAAGAAGTATATTATGAATGACCTGCAGGGATAGTCTGAGGGGATATGAAGACAATATGTTGTTGCTGTTTTGGTTTACTTTATGATGTAATGTAACGTTTACAAATTTATCTAGTGTTTCCAAGGCTACTAAACTAATAGGTCTTTCGAGACTTGATCTTTTGTGATCATGCCAATGTTACGAAGTAATTCACTGACTCTGGGTAGCTGGGGTCGGGGCGTTACAGTTGGTATCAGAGGCAGTTTAGTACTAACCTTGGAAGCTAGATTTAGATAAACTCTGATTAGAGCACATAGCCCAAAGATAGACTTTGAGGATTAGTATAGAAGAACTTCCTAGAATTTTGGTATTATAGAGATGTTATGAGTTTTCCGAGAAATACATCCCTGTCTGGATACGAGCAGGTAGAGGCGGCTCTGGCACAGATGTACCTAGGGGTAAAACCCGAAAACACCGCTTTGAGCTAGACTCGAACGGGAACTGGTGCACGACAACGGGCCTTGCTGCACTCTTGGTTACGACACTCCCGGGGGATATGCTTAGGATAATTCTCATTTTACTTACAAACCACTATAAAGGGTTATGAGTACATACTTACTCAAAGAAAACATTTCTTTTTATGATTATGGATTATATCCATAAATAGTTCAATTTATGTAAAGTGTTTTACAAGTATGGAATTATGTATTTTGATTCATAAACTAACCTAGTTTATGCCGTTGTATAGAAATGGCGCCCAGTAGAAGGAATGTGAACTCCAGCAGTACGTATGATCCAAAGAGTAAGAAGGATAGTATCTTTCACGGTATTAAGCCAACATTTAGAAGGGAAATAGTCTCCCATGTGTTCTCAACATATGAAGAAATAGTATCATGTGTTAATAGGATAAGTAAAGAATTCTCTGAGTCCTATGGCTTTGAAGCGAAGCAAGAGACGAAAGGGATGGAAGAGAGAATGATGGATAAAGGAATGAGGGGAAAGAAGAATTTTCCAATATGTGGTAATTGTGGGAAGAAACATCATGGAACTTGCCTAAAGGGAATGGGAGTTTGTTATAAGTGTAGAGAAAAAGGACACAAAGTGCGTGACTGCAAGGGTAAGAAAATGGTTTCAAATGTACAATGCTTCTTCTGCAAGGATTGGGGACACTACGCAAACCAATGTCCAAATCATCAGAGCATGCCCCAAATGATGTTATTGGATAATAATCAAGTTATGATACTACCACAGATGAGGAGTAATGATTAGAGTTCTTATGTTGTTATTAAAGATTTTTTTTAATTTGAGTGTTGTATCAATGATGTACTGGTTATAATAATTATGGAGTATATAAGGATTGTACTGCAGTACTATTTCATCAAAGACTTGAGATTGTGTGGAACCAAGAAAAGTGACTCCACAGTAGGTTAAATTTTTGGAAAATATATGGTTGAGAGAAAGATAAACCATAATATGGTTTTGATACTGAGATTGTGATTTTGGAATAAGACGTGATTGATTTGGATAAATTATATTGGATATACTTAACTTCCTTGAAACTGATTGATGTTTTGTATACATTTTTGGATAGAAGGAGTATATCTAGTATTCTATAAGGAATAAGGGATCATGGTAATTCAGTATGTTTAAAAAGAATACATGATTAAGGTGTTCACATGTTGTTACGTGGGATAAAGGCTCTTCATTATGTTTACCTTCCTTATAAAATTTGGACTGTGAGTTGGACAGAAGTATTTTGGATAACTATTAAGGTTGGAATGGATTAAGTTGAACTTTGGATAGTATTGTTTAAGGTTAAAACATTTATGAAGATTATTTTTGGAATAGTATAGTACTATATTTTTAGGAAAAGGACAACCTGCAGGGTGGGGAATAACCCGTCGCGTCGGACAAAGATGCAGGAATCGAACCCACAACCATAGTGCGACAAGCCTTTATTTCCTACCACTAGCCTACAGGAAGTCCCTGGTTATTACAAAATAGTTTTACTGATCTAAATGGTATTTGTTAACATTTGGAAGCTTATACAATTAGGATAAATAGAATATTTTTGAGTTCCGTTACCATTTGGAGTAAAAGTTGGGTTTGTGGTAAAAATTTATTAACGAATGAAAGTATACATAACAAGTATGTATATTCCCTTACGTTCTTAGTAAATCTCATAAATAAATTTCTTCAACATTATAAAAGGTAACTTAAAACAAAAATGTTGTCGGTTAACTTTTCCAACTGGGGATTCAATGACCGTTTAACCAATCACAAGTTTGTGATTTTCTTAGGGTTAAACATTATCCTAATCCTGTTTTCTATAACTCTCCATCAGACCTTGATGGTTTGTTTTTCTTCCATATCCATATTTTCATAGAATCCTAGAATGGGCTATATCGGGTGACCTTTGTACTTATCCTGCTTTCTTTTAATGTTATATATTTATTAACCTTATTTCCGATGTGGGTTTTCCACAAAGGTATTTTCTATTTTCAGCCTTTTATTATCAAAGAAAAATTTCAAATTGCGAGGACGCAATTTATTGAAGGAGGGGAGAATGTAACACCCCGAGCTTCCACGATACGCTTCTCATTCAATAATGCAATAGCTTGCATTGTACGCAACTTCGAGTTCTAAAACATCGCGACAAATCAAAGTAGCCGTTATGAATAGTAATAACCACTTTTTAAAATTATATAAATTTTATATTTCAAAATGGACTTCATTTTTGTATTCCTAATATTGAAATTAGCCTATGTTGAATTTTTTGTAATTTTCTGAGAACTTCAAAAATTATATGAATAGTGAAAAATACTTAAAACAACTTTTTTAATCAAAATAATTCATAGTGATAAATTATACTATTGAGGGGTTTTAGAGTATAATTAGAATATATTTTTACCATTTTATCCAATGGTGGTCATTAGAATTAATTTAACATTGAAATTGGACATAAACAATTGCCAATCTTTTGATATAAATTGTTTCTTAAAAACACGCTATTTGTTGTGACAGCGGGAATTAATTATAAAATTAATTAATGCAACTAATATGTTTGGAATTTTGTAAAATAGACATCATTTTTGAATTCGTAATATCAATTATAGCTTAGGGTGAAATTTTGGCCTTATTCTGAAAAACTTCAATTTTTGATGAATAGTGAAACCACTAAGTGGTAGTTAAATAACTGATTTTTCGTTTAAATGAAATATTACCACTTCTGTGATTTGATTTTCAAAAATCCGACACACATGGTTGTCATTAAGAAGTAAAATGTGGTTCAATGAGATCAAAATAATTTTTTGGTGAATAGTAACTTTTAAGTTCTTAATCGCGATTAGAGATAATTAGTGTAGTTTAAGGTAAAAACAATGTTTTATTAATATGATATGAGCTTGACACTTGTCCTACTCCTATTGGATGAGTCATGGCCGACCAAGACAACCCATGGGTCAACTTGGGGACCCCATGGAGCCACTTTATTTGGAAAATGACATTAATATATATTTATTTAATGTTGAAATTAAATTGACACAAACATGAGTTGTTTTACTAAAACAGTTTTTAAGTGGGGTTACACAAGTCCAAATTTTGATTATAAATATTCATTAGAAAGCTAAAAAGATTTCCAACATCATAGTATTTTTTTTATAATTTGTATACATTAAATAAATTAAATTATTTATGACATCATGATGATGTAGTGATGACCTCATTATTTAACGATTTAAATAAAATGGGAAGATAATGCAAAATCCAAGGCATACACTTGTCCAAAGCCAATTGAATGAGGAGATTTCGAACCCTTATCACCTTAGACTCGAATTATATAAGTGTGGGACCTTTAGAATTCGAAAAGCATTGTGAAATAATGTAACATTTCAATCTTTCCAAAAGTGCCCCTCCTCTCCACTTATAAAAGGCCCCCAACTCTCCCACCTCATTTACACTTTCAAGCCATTTGGCTCGGCCAAACTCTGCCCAAATACTCTCCCAACATTCCTCCCTTACTCATAGAAGCCTCACATTGGGCATAACTCTTCCCAAGGAAGCCTTTGGCTCAAATCAAAAAGAGTTACCCGATTTTGAGGTAATGTCTTTTCTAATGTTGTTTTGTTTTATTTTTCTTCTCCAACCCCCTAAACTCTTTTTATTCATTTATTTTGTGACAACACCAGTATCCTCAATATACTAGGATTTTGTTATAAGAAGGATTCGAGCTACACTTACACACACCTACATCTAATGGTTAAAGAACATACGGTTTCTGTGGATGGCGAATTTCTGCCTCACGAAATGATGATTGTTCAACACTCATATAACACCTTCAAAGGTGGCCATTAAGATGTCACTATATTTATATATGATATATAATGTGTTTATGTTTTACTTATTCTTCTGTATTTCTCATTTATGGCTTACTTTATGATTTCCATTATGGGTAAAACGCGATAATTTCATTTTAGGAAGTGCGGACTACCGCCCCCTCAAAGTGATTTGAATCGTTAATGCCATATGTGGGATGTATAAAGGATGGAGTAAATGGTATTATACACTATATTATACTGGAATTATATTATACATTTATATCATTATTATTTAGTTCCATTAAATATGAAATTGAAATGAAAGTAGCGTTCATGCGTACGTACGGCTTACCGTCTCCATGAACGGTGCATTTCATTTCTTACCTCTAAATGTTATGTAATATTATAAATGAATGTATATACTGGATATATAAGATATATATGACATATAAATCATGAATATAATTCTGGATATAATGGATATTTCACCACATAAACAACATGTAATTATAAGAAGCTTATTGTTGACTCAAGTACCAAAGATCGACAAAACGACCGTTATTAACTTAAATAATTACATAATGTTCATATCATTGTAATAAGTGATATAATAAGGATAATGAAATTAAAAATGGTTCTTAATAAGGTATATATTAACTCTAGTTTATTATTCAGGAGGTTAAAGAACGGTTGAGTCAATTCAGACACGAGGTAAGGGAATTTCTCAACCCAACTTCCATTCTTTGGGTTAATCTCCTACTTTCAAATTATGTCATGATGTTATTATGTC
Organism: Viscum album; assembly: GCA_963277665.1. Lineage (NCBI taxonomy): Eukaryota > Viridiplantae > Streptophyta > Magnoliopsida > Santalales > Viscaceae > Viscum > Viscum album. Next base: position 535,625,134 of record OY728129.1, read on the forward strand.
CTATTTTGTATTTTTACTTTCTTTATGTGTACCTATAGTGAATACACATAATATATCTATTTTATTTTAAAAAATGATCTTTTTAAGGACTTCTTTTCAATCTCCTTTCATTGAGGCATATTTGGTTTTATACACAACCTTCTTTTATACGATGTATAAACCCCTTTGACTTTTACGTTTATTCAAAAGGAATCTTTTTTATACGAAGCGTTTTGCTAAACGACAAAAGGGAATGTTTTTCTTTCCGTACTTATGCGGTGACAACGACTTCTCCGCCGCCGTGACCATTATTTGAGTTTCGGCTTCCTCTACAAGCCATCATTTTCTTTTTTTAATGAAAAATAAATACAATGTTTTAACATTCTTTTATTTTGGTATTGAAAATGGTTTTGAAAGCGTTTTTATTATATCAATGTGTTGTATTGATATCTTGTGATTGAAATGTGGAAATGTTATTTTTCCTTTATGCATGTTTTATGTGATACGATTATGTTATGGTTTATGATATGTTTAAACCTATTCATATGAGGAATGTATTGGACTTAATATGTGACGGGTGGAGCCCGCTATAGCTCCTCGATGCATCGGTAGGTCTCATGAGACAACTAGACGTGGAATTGGCCGAGGCCCTTTCCCAATTTGATTTATGGTTTTGGCCGAGGCCTTAATCATTTTAGATGTCTTGGCCGAGGCCTTGACAAAATGTTTCAGAATGTCTGGCATTATACATTCCCTCATTATGAAAGTGGTTATTGATATTGCATGTGATTATTCGGCCAGTAGAATATCCATGTGAAGAAGTGAATGGAATTATCTCATTTTACTTTTTCCATATTATGTTGAAGTTCAAGTTTAAAAGGATTTTGTTTTAGTTATACATTGCCTTAAATGTTAATGTTTATTTATGAAAGCTTCCGCAATATTGTTATCCTTACTGAGCATCTGAGCTCACCCCTTTCAATGTTTTAATGTTTTCCAGGATTTGAAGAAGTATATTATGAATGACCTGCAGGGATAGTCTGAGGGGATATGAAGACAATATGTTGTTGTTGTTTTGGTTTACTTTATGATGTAATGTAACGTTTACAAATGTATCTAGTGTTTCCAAGGCTACTAAACTAATCGGTCTTTCGAGACTTGATCTTTTGTGATCATGCCAATGTTACGATGTAATGCACCGACTCTGGGTAGCTGGGGTCAGGGCGTTACATGCAAGGAGATGGGGCATTATGCCAATCAATGCCCAAATCCAAGGGTTGATGATGATGGTCGACGTCAACAAACTCTTAAAGCTAAAGACAAAGGAAAGTCACATGCAATTTCTATCAGCGATGTGGAGTACGATAACGATGTGGTGAAAGGTACACTTACCATCCACTCTAAAGTAGAAAATGTTTTATTTGATTCTGGATCCACCCACTCTTTTATTTCTGAAGACTTTTCTAAGGGTATCACCGTACTACCTCAACAATTAGATGTTGAGTTAGCTGTGACAACACCTAATGGCACATCAATCGCATCAAAAGTTTATAATTCTTCTCCGATCAAAGTTTGTCGGAATGTGCTTCCTGCAAATCTTGTGATCCTTCCTTTAGTGGAATTTGATGTGATTCTTGGCATGGATTGGCTTTCTCTACATGGAGCTCATATCAATTGCCAAAGAAGGGAAGTCACATTTCATATTCCAGATCAACCTACGATCGTCTATCAATGCAAGGATGAACATAACCTTCCAGTGGAAATTTCTTCCATCTTATGGGTATTGATTCCACTAAATGAAGGTTATTTATCTCAAATGGTTGGTGAGAAACTCACGATTAAGAATATGCCCATTGTACGGGAGTTTGATGATGTATTTCCGGAGGAATTGCCGGGTCTTCCACCAAATCGTGAAGTTGAGTTTTCAATAGAACTCGTACCGGGTGCTTTGCCTATTTCAAAGACACCTTATAGAATGGCCCCAATTGAGTTGCAGGAATTGAAGAAGCAACTCCAAGAGAATCTTGATAAGGGATTCATACGCCCTAGTGTGTCACCTTGGGGAGCACCTGTTCTATTTGTTAAGAAGAAAGATGGATCAATGAGACTCTGCATTGATTATCGAGAACTTAACAAGATCACTATCAAGAACAAATATCCTCTCCCACGCATTGATGACTTATTTGACCAACTACGAGGAGCTCAATACTTTTCCAAGATTGATCTTCGTTCAGGGTATCATCAATTAAGGGTTAAAAGGGAGGATATACCAAAGATGGCTTTCCGTACAAGGTATGGACACTATGAATTTATAGTGATGCAATTTGGTCTTACTAATGCCCCTGCTATCTTCATGGATCTAATGAATAGAGTCTTTAGAGACTATCTTGATCAATTTGTGGTAGTCTTTATAGACGATATTCTTGTCTATTCAAAGAGCAAGGAAGAACATGAAGATCACTTGAGAATTATATTGAAGACCCTGAGAAAAGAGAAGCTTTATGCCAAATTTACCAAGTGTGAATTTTGGCTTCAAAAAGTTGCATTTTTGGGTCATATAATCTTAAAAGAGGGGATATCTGTGGATCCATAAAAAACAGAGGTTATCGAAAGATGTTCAAGACCAACAACAGTAACTGAGATCCGAAGTTTTCTTGGTTTGGCTGGATATTATCGACGTTTTGTAAAAGATTTTTCACGATTATCTAATCCACTCACCAAGTTGACTCGGAAAGGAGTTAAGTTTGTCTGGACAGAGGAATGTGAAGAGAATTTCAAGGAGTTGAAAAGTAGGTTATCCATTGCACCTATGCTCACACTGCCTTGTAGTGGAGAAAGGTTTGTGATCTATAGTGATGCATCCAAGAAGGGATTGGGGTGTGTTCTTATGCAAAATGATATGGTGATATCTTATGCCTCACGACAGTTGAAAATCCATGAGCAAAATTACCCAACACATGATTTGGAGTTGGCTGCGGTAATCTTTGCATTAAAGATTTGGAGGCATTACCTTTATGGTGAAAGGTGTGATATTTATACTGATCATAAAAGTTTAAAGTATATTTTCACACAAAAGGAGATGAATATGCGCCAAAGAAGATGGTTGGTGCTGATTAAGGATTATGACTGCTCAATCCATTACCACCCTGGGAAAGCAAACAAGGTGGCAGATGCATTAAGTCGACAAGACCATGCTAGTTTATCCATGATGAGGATCACAAAAGATCCAATATTTATGGATTTACAAAGGATGGATCTTGGAATTATAATGGAAGGGGAAAAATCTTATCTTTCTCAAATGAATGTTCAACCATCTATACATGTGAAGATTAAAGAGGCACATAAAGAAGATGTTGAGTTACAAAAGAAGGTGAGAAATGTTCCTGAATTCAACCTTGATTGTGATGGGATAATAAAGTTCAGGAATTGGGTTTGTGTTCCTCCCATCCCCGAATTAAAGAAAGAGCTCCTGGATGAGGCTCATAGTTCTTCATTCTCTATTCATCCTGGAAGCACGAAGATGTATAGGGACCTGAAAGAGTACTTCTGGTGGGATGGCATGAAAAGAGATGTTGCTGAATATGTCTCTCGATGCTTGGTTTTTCAACAAGTTAAAGCTGAGAGACAGAAGTCTAAGGGGATGTTACAACCATTACCCATACACGAATGGAAATGGGAAAACATCACTATGGACTTTGTCACAGGACATCCTAAAACATCCAAAGGCAATAATGCTATCTGGGTCATAGTTGATCGTCTTACAAAGTCTACACACTTCATTGCTATTAGAGAGGATTTCTCTCTAGATCAGCTTGCCAGGATATATGTAAAGGAAGTGGTAAGATTGCATGGAGTACCACGTTCTATTATATCTGATCGAGATCCGAGATTTACCTCGAAGTTTTGGCGAAGTCTTCAGCATACTCTAGATACAGAGTTGAGTTTCAGCACTGCTTATCATCCCCAGACAGACGGTCAGTCTGAGAGAACAATTCAAACCCTAGAAGATATGTTGAGAGCTTGCTCTATGGATTTCAAAGGAGGTTGGGATCAACACCTACCTTTGATGGAATTTTCTTATAATAATAGCTTTCACTCCAGTATTCAGATGGCTCCTTATGAAGCTCTCTATGGAAAGAAATGCAGGACTCCAACTTGCTGGGATGAAGTTGGGGAAAGAAAGCTATTAGGACCTGATCTCGTTGATGAAATGGCAGAAAAGGTCAGATCTATTCAACAACACATAAGAGCAGCTCAGAGTCGACAGAAAAGTTATGCCGACAACCGAAGAAAAGACCTAGAGTTTGAAGTGTGTGATAAAGTGTTCTTACGAATATCTCCCTGGAAGAGGGTTATGAGATTTGGAAAGAAGGGGAAGTTGAGCCCTAGATATATCGGTCCTTTTGAAATACTGGATCGTGTTGGGAAGGTAGCTTACCGATTGGCGCTTCCACCGAATCTCTCTCAAGTTCACGATGTGTTCCATGTATCTCTCCTAAGAAAGTACATACCAGATCCTTCACATGTACTCAGCTCAGAAGTTGTACCGCTGGAGCAAGATCTTTCTTATGAAGAACAGCCGATAGAGATTCTGGATCGTAGCGAAAAAGTCCTACGAAACAAGACCACTCGCTTGGTGAAAGTTTTATGGAGAAACCACCAACTTGAAGAAGCTACATGGGAGCTTGAGGATATGATGAGGGAGAAGTATCCTCATTTGTTTGTTGCAAAGTGACGAATTTCGAGGGAGAAATTCTATTTAAGGGGGGTAGAATGTAACACCCGATACTTTTATGTTATATAAATCATCAAAGGAATCTTTTTCTACACAACACTTGCTTGACTTACTTTACACGCAATCGCGACCTTCCTCGATAGCTTGCGTCGTACGCAATACCGAGTTTCACTAAACAACAATATGCTATTAAAACTAGCCGTTATGAATAGTAATAACCACTTTTTGAAATTTTATAAATTTTATTTTTCAAAATGGACTTCATTTTTGGACTCAGAATATTGAAATTATCCTAGGGTGAAATTTTGGTATTTTTCTGAAAACTTTCAATTATTGATGAATAGTGAAACCACTAAGTGGTAGGTTAAAAACTGAATTTTGCATAAAACTTAATTTTACCGCTTCTGTGAATGGAATTTCAAAAATCCGAGAGACACGGTTAATATCAAGGACTAAAATGTGGTTCAATGAGATGAAAATAATTTTTTGGTGAATAGTAACTTTTTACTATTTTTTACCGCGGTTAATAGTAAATAGGGTAACTAAGGGTAAATATGATATTAATATTACCCTAACACATGTCCTAATTCTATTGGACAAGTGTAATTCGACCAAAAACAAACTTAGGAATATAATATGACCATTTAGGCCCACTTGGATTAGATTAGGACATTTATTATTAATTTATTTAAAGAAGGGTTAAAATAGTTAAAATCAAAGTTTAATAAGTAAATCATTTTTAATATAGCGTTATACATAAGATAAATTCGATTGTAAATATTCATTAAAAAGATAAAAAGATTTCCTACATGATGGTATTTTATTTGTAATTTTTAGACATCAAATAATTTAATTTATTTATGACACAAAGATGATGCAGTAATTATCTTATTAATGAAATATTGACAAAAGTGATAATATAAATACCAAAATAAATGTAATTTGAGACTTTTTATGAATTCCACTAATTTTCTAGGTTACTATGATATATTAGTATTGATTTAATCAACTTGGTTCGAACATATAATTCTGTTATTACTTTCACAAAAATCATATATCAAATAGTGTCAAAATTGACACAAAATAGTTTTTAAATCAAATATTATATTATTAATTGTTATTTTATTCCTAAAAATCTAAGGTTCGGCCATATGACTTAGATAAGGATATATATTTTAATAATAAACAATTTGGGGTTCGTTTGGCATGTTATAGTAAGTGTATTAACCATATAGTGAAAGAAAACAAAAAGACATGGTAAAAGTTAAATTATTTAACTTAGAGTTAAATCTAATTGATAAGGTTAAAATAATGCCCTAAACTTGTCTAAATCCTATTGGTTGATAGGATTTCGACCCTTCCCCACTTTATCTTCGAAATAAGACCCTTTGGAACCATTATAAACCGATTTTGACTTTAATATAAAATATTATTTTGAGATATTCCTAAGGTGCCCCTCTCCTCCCTTATAAAAGGGCACCTCCTCCCCCTCCTCCTAACACCAATTTGAGCACTAAAGCTCGGCCAACCCCTGCCATTTTCCCTTCTCCACTTCCCTAGAATAATCCTAGAGGTCCTGGTCTTCTCCAAAGACCAATCTTAGTTCCTTAAGTGGAGGATTCAAAAAGGCGTTCCAAAGAAGAGGTAATATCCATTACCGATCTTTTCAATTTCTTTCTTCTTCAACTTCTTCTTCTTTAGTTGTTTCATGATAAAGTAATAACATCAGTATTACTTACATACTGATATGTTATTATAAATATGAAACAACCCTAATTCACCTTCTATCCATCCTACAGAAAAATGAAATCACCGCGCGTGCGTACGTACGGAATACCGTCTCCACGCCGTGGTGTAATCTATTTTCCACCATCACCTTACAAGGATGGGTATAATGGTGTAATCAGTAACTATATATGATTATTATTAAGTAATATTGATACTGAAATAATATATATATATACTCCAATACAATTCCACGATCATTGGAACGATATCATCACTCGTGCGTACGTACGGAATACCGTCTCCACGATGTGATGCGACTCGTTCTACATGATCTTCATTTCATAATGATTATATAAATGAATTGAATAAATTAATATGGTATATAATACACTAATACCATTCTGGAAATGAATTATTTATAACCTAAAGATAAGAATAAGAATTTATTCGACAAAACACGCATAAGAACAAAAAGTTATAAAGACCCGAGTAACAAGTAACAATGAAATATTACTAACAAGAAGCTAATAATATGACCATATATGATCTCATATCAATATGTATGATTCTGGAATAAGTCAATAACATTATTTAAACCATTATACAGTAGCTTCGGACACGAACAAAGCAAATCAGACCTAAGGTAAGGGAAATATCACAATCTCATTTTTATCCGAGATTGTTTATTCGTAAGTATTTACTGGGGTGTATTTTATCATCAACATCCATGTTTACTCAATATGTAATATTATTTCCATCCACATAAAATTGTTTAAATCCATTTTTACCCTTCGGTGAGTTTTTAGTAATACGTATGAAAGGAATCTTTTGTCGTTTTTCGTACGAGGTACTTTTTGACTTTTCCGACAAAAGTACGAAGAATGTTTTTTTTTAACTTATACGGCATGAATGGATTTTTAAAACATTACTTCAAAGAAGCTTCCTTTACAAGTTTTCATGTTTATTTTTAATCAACTTCTTTTATTTTAAAGTTGTATGACATGTTATGAAAGGAAAAATGTTTTTAAAGAAGAAAGGATATTTTCCTCAAGAATTCAATTCAGGTGTTTTATCAAAATTATTTTCCATCTAAGATAATAAAGGGTTCTGTTTCTATCCATATTTTTACATTGGTTTGACTATGTTGTGATGGAATTATGTTTATGAATTCCTTTATCATGTATGAATTGATTTATGATGTCATGATGTTTCAAGAATCCCATTTTTGTTATATGTGTTATGCGATGATGTATGTTTTATGATTATGTGGCACACATAAGAAAGGATTCATTATAAGACGGGTGGGACCTATATCTCCCTCCAATGCATTGGGTAATGATTTTATATCTCATGAGATAGACATGGCTGGAACGGAAGGTTATTTCGGTTCAGTGATACAGGACTGAAACGAGGAGTGAACTCGGTTCAGAAAGGGACTTTGTCCACTAAGATAGTCTTGGAAATGAGTCATGACTAACAAGAAATGATTTTACATGATTATGTGTGCATGCCACAAAGTTTCAAGTTTTATGTTATGATTATGGGGATCTCATTTTCACTTCTATGATTTATTCCATGTTAAGATATTATGATCTCTTTTGCAGGTTTTAATTTTCAAAAAGATATGATATGATTTTTATTTCCTTTATTTGCCCTTGCTGAGCATTTGAGCTCACCCTTTTATGTTTTCTTTTCCCCAGGCCAGGAAGATGGATATTAAGTAGAATATGCTAAAAGGGACCCTAGATATGATGAAATAAATGGGAGACACTGTAGAAGATTTATGAACCAGTTGTTTATGTTTCCCAGTTTCTAAAGACACTATACCTATACGGTCCTTTGTGGTTTTGTCATATGTTGTAATAAGTGTGATTCAATTTTGAAGTATTAAAAATGTATGTAAAGTATGGGTCGTTATAAATAATATCCAATTCCACTTTCATCTGCATCTTTGGTTTATATTTGTAGGATTATTCAACTTCTTCAAAAATAGCTGAACTCGATTATTCTTATTGAGTATGATTACCAATGTTTTTATCCTCAACTAAAATGATTTCCTTATCCATCCCAACTTCCTTATCTGAATGTGTATGATTACCTTGTTATATCTTTTTAATAACATTCAAATTAATTTAATTAAAATTCATTCTATTTATTTGATGAATATTTTATATCCTTTTAAATCAAAATCATAGCCAAGAGAAATTACATCTTCAACATTATAGTCAATTTTTTTGAAATCTTACATTATTTATCATTATAATAAATGGACTCCCAAATACACTTAAGTGTATCGCACATGGATTTTTTACATAAAAAATTCACACAGAGTGGTATAAAATCTTTTCCTCCTGAAAAACCAATCTTGAATATATACATCATTACTAATTTCGTTCCTCTAATAGTAATAAGAAATAACATGTTCAAGTAATATAGTTCTCCGTATTTCAACAAAAAATGTTTTTTTCTTTTGAGAACCCCAATTTGTTGAAGAGGGGATGTGAAAATATACTAAACACAAATTACATGATTTATAATATAAATTTAAAATTATTAATTTATATATTCTCCCTCATTTTTGGTTCCGAACATCTTCAATGAATAACTAAATTATTTCATAGATTTAATACATAAAATTTTTAAAATTTTCAAAGAATGTGATTTATATTTCATATACTTGACACAATTAATTTGAGTAAATTCATCAACATATGTATTGATATACTTATCTCCGTCTATTGATTATTTTCTCATTGACCAACATATATCAAAATGGAAAAGTTCCTACGGTTTTTTGAACAAATATCAACATTATCATATATTGAATCAATAATATTTCTTTTCTGAAAAATAGTAAAACACCAATATCATTCTCTTGGAAAAAATGGGAATATCTCAAATACAATTTCTTTTACAAAACATTCTCATGTTTCTCTGACACATATTTCCTATCTTTTTATGATCAATTGATTCTATTTCAACATTCCCAAGTGAAAAGAATTTTTTTCCCTAAAAACATGAAATTAGATTCCCTTTGTATGTTGTCCTCTTATAAATATTCTTCCATCCTTCTAAATTTTCAAATAAAACCAATATTTCTTCCATATAGATTTTTTACCTTCATCACACAATTTTGAAACACTCAGTGGGTTATGTTTCAGGATAAAACATATAAATATTTCATGGATTTTATACTTTATTTCATAATAATGGTGCAAATAATACCTTTTAATCACAATGATTCATCATTTATAAATGTCATCATTCCCTCTCTAAAGTATTTAAAATTATTCAATAACCTTATATATTTTTTCATATGATAATCACAACCACCATCATGAATTCATGGTCATTCTCCCATTATATCTTTCATATGAGTTTCAACAACAGGGGCCTTTTCATCTTTATTTTCTTTATTCACTGTCAGGTTTTCATAATTGAAAACAAAATTTTATTATGCCAATAAATACAAGACTTAATTTTTCATGGTCTCTAGGTTATTCACAAAATTAAAAAACAGCTTCTAGTGGGTGGAATATATTTTTCATTTTTAGAAAAACATTCTTATGTTTTTTAACATTCATATCAGAAATACTCTATTCAGAGGAACGAGTCCCCCTAAAATGTTGCCATCCAAAATATATGAAAAAATAGTAATTTTGTTGGTTAAAACAACTCATATTTTTTGTTTTTTTAAATTCACCGTAATACCATTATCATGATTAGAAATAGAAATTTCTTATAAAAAATCTATAATGACTGGAGTTATAAGCATATTTATCCTTCTTGACATTATGACAAGAATCACCAACATTATTATTATCAATTAGAATCTTTATTTTCTTCTCATACTTATCAAAACTAGAATAATTATACAAATATAACACATGCATAATGTTTTTGTCCAGTTTTTGACTCAAGAATGCTTTAAACATATGAATTCTCAACATTATTAGTCATATACACATACATAACTATCCTAGAACTCTTCATTTCAAAAACACAAAGAGAATTATTCTCATCCATTGAAGGTATATTTTTTGGTCCTTAATAGGATTCTTCTTTCAATAACATTCACCAAATTTAGAGATAGAGCTTTTGAAACAAGTATTTATCTTATTATCATAAAAAAGATAATATTGGAAAATTCTGAACACATATTCATTTTTTCTATTAGATTTACTTCTTGATAATAATTTAGATTATTTTCTTCCTCAATAAATATCATTAAATCATCCTTTCCACTTGAATATTTTTCTCCTAATATAAAAAAAATTCTCGAGTTATTGATGAGGAACATTAACCTTCTGACTTATTTTTTTGGTTTTCAACCATTTTTATATTTCATAGAAATACATTAAGAACATACTTTAAATGAACTTTTTTCTAAGATTCATCTTCTCCAGAGCTGATACTTCCCAATTCTTCATGTTTCACTATTGCAATAAAAGAATTCTCCATTACATTGTTTATAGACATTTTAGATTCAGCTTCATTGTTTTCATCTTCTTGATGTTTAGAAAAGAAACTACTTGTTTTATATTTGGAAAATTTTCTCTCCTTCCCCATGGAATACAATTTTCATTTGTAAACTCATTTCATCCATAACATTCTTTGCCTTATTTCATCTTCATCACTATAATCTTCTCAATTTATGCATGGAAATTTTTTTGTAATGTTTCCATCATATCCCCATTTAATGAATTTCAATGGATGTTTCCATTTTTATTTTAATGTACCACATCTATAATTTTTAGAAAATATGGATAGCATTTATCTAGATAATTTTCATACCTCAATTTATGTGTAGGAATCATAAGCCTCAACTTCAATAAGAATATTCTTAGACATATGTTTATTGATATCCATAAAATACATTTCCCTATCATATTTTTTTTATTATCATAGATTTCTAAATTTTCATTTATAATTTATAAGAGGGCTATGAAAATCCTCCAGATATAATGTTTTAGGATCCATATATTCTAATGACAAAAATTTTGCATCACACATTTTGGGAATAATTCTTAAGACTTTTTTGACAAATTAATAATACTATAACATTTAACTATGAAATATAAGATTTCTAACAATATCATTTCCCCTAGTAATGATATACCCAATAGATTCATCATCACCCATTTTCAAATCATCACACATCTGTCTCCATATTTTTAATTTTTCCTTCTTTAATTTTGAATCTCCTTCTGATATGTTTTTCAAACAGTCCCATATATCACTGTTTATATAAATACATTTCAATATAAATAATACACATTCATAAATATATGATAATAAATCAATCTTACCTCCAACATAATTTTCATGATTGTTCTTTTCAACAAAAGTTAGATGAAATTTTTCATCAAAAGGTGGAAACCCATATGTTCAATCATAGAGAAAATCATAACCAATATACATGAGATAACAAAACATTATATCATTCAAGATATGAAAATTACTTCCATTTAAAATTATAATTCCTTTACTATTCACACAATTCAGATTCTGCATCAACATATCTTCAAAAGTCCACCAAAGAAAAACCAAAGGAAAGCTATTCTTGGGAAACAATTGTAAGATCCAAAAAAAAAGATAGTTGTTTCAGTAAGTGGGGTATTTTTTGAATGAATGATATATTTTATTTTTATTTTTCCATTGAAAATGAAACAAAATTTTCCTCTTATTAATGATTTAATTAAATACTAAAAAGAAATCAAACACAAATTCATAGTACCACACATATTTACAAGATTCACTATTCCATAAGAATAAATATGTCTTTTAAATGGTTTGGAAACAATCCAATTCCATACAATCCACTTGAAAAAAATCCTTTTTTGTGGAATATAATGAGTAAGATATTCCCTTTAATTCATGTAGAACTATGTAAACATTCCAATAGTGTGTGTGCTCCATCTAGAACACATGATATAATAAAAATTCCATGTAAATATATATATCACATGTGATTTTTTATTGAAATTAAAAAATATAATCTATTAATGAAATTAGTCATACTCTTACCCATAATTTAGTAATAACATTTTAGACATTTTAATCAAACTATGACAAATTTCCCATTCCAATTTTTCACTTTCAAATTCCTCAATACGATAATATATCTCTACAAAATTCAACTGAGATAGTTCGAAACACATTATTCCTTTTCTATTAATCTATATATTATAATAATTCCAACTAAATTCGATAATTCTTCCTAATATGATCACTAGCTGAATGAGATAACTCTTACCAATAAAATCTATAAATAAATAGGATAATCGAATAAATATGATGATAATCGAATTACATTTCAATCTTGTATTTTCTCTATTATCTTCTTTCCTTCATGACCTTCATCATGAAAGAAATTTGAAAACCATGTCATATCTTTATAATATCATCAATGTTGTACCTTGTCTCTACCTATCAGGATCAACACATTAGTTTGAAAGGTTCATTGTACATTTCACATTTTATACTCATCCCAAACATTGTTTGGTTATGATTCTTTAAAACATTCATAATAAAATAAATTCCCCAATTTTTCATGATTCATAATTTTTTTGGTTTATCTTGATATTATCAATGTTTCTAAACACTTAGCATTTATTCATGATCCATGTAAAATCATTAATCACCTAAACTATCTTTTGAATTACTTTACAATCACTAGACCGATTTCAATTCTACAATTTTATTACTAGTATTATTTCATTTCTATATTCCCAATATGTTTTTCTCATTAAAATAAAAAAATATGAATCAGTATCAAATAACATAGGGTGGGAATTTCCTTACATGATAAAAGAATTTTGAAAAATTATCAAGGGGTATAAATCAATTTTGAATACAATACCCATCAGTGTCATTCTTTAAATATTTATTACTTTTTGATTTTGTTATGACTGAAAACTAATAAATTAGTTTTCTCACAATTTCAAAAAATCAACCCTTACATTAAATTTAAAACTTTTTCCTTGACAACACATCCAACCATATACTTCAAACTCTAATCAAAATCAAGTCAGATTCATGTTCTAATTACAATATTCCTCAATACGATGAAGAAAAATGAATGTCACAACTAATAAATTGTTTACTTCATTTTTGACCGAAATCTATCCTTACATTTCCAATTGGCTTAAATCAATTTAAATTTATTTACCATCTATCTCAATGATAATATCTCTTCAATTGTTGAATATGATAGTAGTTTGAATAAGATTGTCTAGTTTCAACAGCTAAGATATCAATGGCTTCATTAATTTCATCCATAAAATCATCCTTCATAGCCATTAATCAAACCAACATCTGGTACTCTCATTATGATATCCATAATATTGCAAAACATTAGCTTCACTAACATTATTCTATGGAAAACATCAACATCTTACATGATTTACTTAATGACTTAGATTGTGATGAAGATCAGTTCTGGCATTTTATGAAATTCTATGTAATGTATTGAAATGTCACATACATGAATTATTTTGAAGTTAAATACCATTTATTTTCATTTCAATTTTTTTTTGGATGGTTTCCAAAGGTTTTATGGAGAAATAGATGAGTTTTCATGAATTGGGCCAAACCGTGAGCCCAATTCCAGATTTAAAAATAAAATTTGTTTCCTTTATAACTTTTTTATTTTTTAATATTTTTCCTTCATTCCAATTCCTAAATGGTCTCCTCTGACCTATTAACACCAAAATATAAATTTGGAGCATTTATAAATCCATAATCATGGTGGATATGAGTTTTTATTTAAGATATTGGGCCTGCCCGAAGGCCCATTTTATGCATTAAAAATAATTTTTAATGTTTTTATATCTCCTTCAATATTTGCGTTTTTTCAGTTATTCCACCTCCCACTCGACCCTAAGAAACCCAGGCGCTCTCCCATTTCCTTCCCCCCCTCCTTGGATCTCTTTGATATCGATAATTAGGGATGATCTTCATAGGGTGTCTCAAATCGGCCAGAATTGAAGAGGTAACTTCATCCCTTCTTAAATCTCTCAATTCTTACTTTTTTCCCTCCATTCTAGTTCCCAAATTACCTCCAATATCTTGTTCGAAGAATCCCTAAATTTTGGCTGTTTTCAATTTCAGAAACTATTTTTTTTGGAGTGATTAATTCAGTATACTTCAAGTAGGTGAGTCTATTTCTTTCCACTTTCAAATTTCTTAGGATTTCTTCCCTAATTCTTGAATTATAAAAAATTACAGAAGTTAGGGTTCATGCATAGGTTCTAAATTACTGTATTTTGGGAGAAATATTGAGGTTTTAGGTTTCTTTTAACTTCCTTGATGTGCGGCGGTCATGCGGTTGATGTTTCGTCCCAATATTTGAGAGTTTCGACACATTCGGTAGGTGATTCCGTGGGTAACCATTTAATGATGAGTTAGTTTGCTTGATTAAATAATTTTTCATTTTACTTATGTGTTGTGCATTATGAGAAAACCATTTTTGGTTGCAATAGTAAAGCATTTGTTTTTAGAGTTACATTTTTGCTTGAAGTGTGTATTTTTCAAATGTATTTCATGTGTTATATCTTGTGGTAGTTTTGTAAAATGTGGAAGTGATTTATTCATTGTTGAAATGGGCTTCCAATTATGGTTAGGTAATGATATAGATCCATGTGGGCCTAAAAATGGGGTGTATTTGAATGGTTTTATTTGTATAACCTTGTTATACTCCTTGAATGTGTTTTATGGATTTGTGTGTTCTCATGTGTATCTTTTGTGATATTATTCAACGTGATTATATAACATTTGAATGTGGATTATTTCATGTTTATTGGGATGCCAATTCTGTTTTGGTAGGGTCTTGGTGTGCTTTTGGAAAAAAAGAGATTTTTGAAATGGATTTTATGTGCAAGGTTTGGGTATACTCTTTATAATTGTTTTATGAAAGTTTTGAATGATTTATTGGGTTGTGTAATAGGTGAAACTATATCAGAAAAATGTTTTGGTAGGAGTATATTTTTAAAAGGTCCATTTCATTTGTGAAAAGGCTGTTATGTGATATGTATAATCATGGAAATATTTTATTAAATTATTTTAAGGAGATATTTTAGAGTGAAAGTGATGTGAAAGTGATGTAGAGTGTTTTGTGTGAGTGTGATGTGAAAAATTGAATTTTTGAATATGAAAGAAGTGGTATATTCCATGTGTGTGGGTTGTTATAAGAGTTTAAATATCTTATAATTGTTTTATAAAATTGTTTAATGGTTTTGTGGAAGTGTTGAAGAAATGTGAAATGTGTTGTGGGCTATTTTGGTGTGATTCGGATTTCAAAATCATTTTGAAGGAAAAATGGATTTTTGTGACTTGTGTGGTATACATATGGGCTGTTTGGTGAATTTTTGATGTGGAAATGATATTTTCATGTTCAATGTACATTTCTTGACTTGTTGAACTTGTTTGAGCACAAGGGGAAAACCTAAGTATCTAGGTGGGTGGACGTGTACTAGTATGCTAGTGAATCCGTGGTGTTTGGCCTCAGTTTCACTTAGCAAGATTGACGCTTACAACTCTAACTAAACTATGATGATGATGATTGGGGACCACTAGGTTATGGGTATGTTCCCTACTAGTGGCTCGTGCACGAGAATGGATATTTGTGATGGTTACTCTCACTGAGATACGAGGTACCTGGGACCCACAGCCAGCTAGTGCCTAGGTGTTACTTCCTATTTCTTGTGCTCATTGTTTACTTTGTACTTACCGTATGCATACAGTATAGTTGGCTGGAAAATTCAGTAGTTTTTACATTTTTTTTAAAAGTGTTGATTCTTAATGATAACCCACTTGCAAACTGTTTTTATTCAACGTAGCATCTTTTACAAATTGTAACTATCTTTTCATGTTTTTGAAAACTTGCAGCCTTTTCGTCATTAAATTTTTATCACATGGAATCTCTTAGTGGTGGTATCCTACTGGGCATTGGATCACACCCTACATACACCCTTGGGTGTAAGTAGACATGGTTGTTTTTGTTGTCGCATGTTGGGTACAGTTTTTTTTGTTCCAGTGGTTCGGGTTTCTAGCAGGTCCTTGGTGGTGAAGTCTTGTGGAGGTGGATTGTGGGCGGTGCCCCTTTCCATGAGGGTTCTTGGGCTGTCCTTATTTGGATTTTTAACTTTGGTATAGAACTTTTGAGTTGTTTTAAGCCATGTAATTCAGTTCTGAATTTTTGTAAAAGATTGTTTGGTTTGAAAAATCCAGATTTGTTTCATTGGATTCTTTTGTTGTTTTATGTTTATAAACTCGGGTAAATCGTTCCCAATTTTCATTTTATGATACCCGGGAACATGTGCCAGCCCGTGGGGATCGGGAACGCCCTTCGGGTCTTTCCATGGACTGGGTCAGGTGCCGAGTTTGAAGGCGACCAGATTCGGTTCGTGACAAAATGGTATCAAAGGGAGGTTCAGGTTAACTCTTTGGGTCTTGTTATTTGGGGAAGAGTCAGGATAGTATGGAGTTAGGATTGTTGGGACATGGAATTCTAGTTATGGGTAGTGTTCCTGATCACCACACCTCATAATGGGATTCAAGTTTCCAAGAGAAGTTGGTATTTATCTAAGTCCTTCGGTTTTCTTGGTTCGATGATGATTAAGGGAAATGAAATGAGAGTTGGGTTAATGGTCCTAGTTAGCTCGCAAGGCCTGGAAAGCCATGTGGAGCCAAGGATATTCCCTAGAACACTCTCTGTGACAGTGAGGTGATTGGAATATGGATGCCAACCATATTTCCAAGTCACCCACTGAAACTAGTTTCCTCTTGCACTGTTTTGTGCTTAGGTTTTGAAACCTTAGCACTTTGGTTTTAAGAAGTGTAAAGTTTTTATGAAATGATTTTCAAATAAAGAGGGAATGGTTTGGTTTATGAAATGGCGGAACTTAATTTTCAGAATTGTTTTGAAATATAAAATGGTGTGCTTACACATCTTTGAATGTAGGAACTATATTGATGTTGGTTTTGAAAAGTGTTTCCAATAGAGTTTTCTAAACAACCAGAGTGTGTTTTAATTGGATGAGATGTTTTGAAATTGATGTGAATATCTTGAAAGTGAGTTATTTTCTAAATGTTTGTGACTGTTTGAAAATTTTTGTAAGATGTGAGTTTGGATTTTGACCTCATAGTTAGCAGTTATGAGAAAAAAAGGATGTGTTGGTTGACCGTTTTGGTTTTGAAAAGTGGAAAGAATTTTTGTTTTAACCTTTGGTATTTCCATTAGCGACCACATGCATGGGGTTATATGGTATGATGGATGGTTGATGGCACGACTGGATGAGTGTCGGGATGGATATGAGGAGGGTGTCTGGTGTGGCACAAAAACATGCGTGTGTGAGGCCCATGGGGTACCATTGGTGGATATGCTTACTGCTAAACTGTTTGTTCTCAAAGAATTACTTTTAAAGAAAAACACGACGTCTTGATGAATATTTTTGTATGGTTTGTATTATGGGTTTTTGAAAATGTTGATGTTGTGGAATGTTTTGATTCCAAGAACCCATTCTGTTTGAACTGTGTTTTGGGTTTGTGTTTGGTCGGTAAGATGTGTTGTAGGGACGGTTAGTGGTCTCTTTTTAAAAATGTTTTGGGATGACTTTACAATAGTTCCCTTCATGTTTTTGGAGCTGGTTTATGGCTTGTTTTGACCAATGGACCAGTTTGGTTGGGTCCTTGGGTTCTCTCATTTGATAAGGTACACCCCCATTAAAGGTTAATGCATAACTGAAGCACAACCCAGATTGATTCTCCATTCAAAAATCCTCTAGTTGATCAATATAAGGAATCCATTTCTTGAGATTTTTAGATTGAGTATACACCCTTTCCTTTATTGGTTTTGTGTATCCTCTTGTAGTGGGAGATTGATTATGGATGGTTGAAAGTGACCTTAGCCTCTTAAGTTTCCTAATTTTTCGAAGGTGAAAGTGTTCTGGGTTTGTTAGCATGGATGAGTATTTGGATAGTGTCTAAGAGGAACTCTTGGTCCTTCATAGTCTCTTCGATGAAGGAGTTTATGTTAAACTACTATTGTGGGAAATCTGGTCATGAGAGGATATTATGGCCACTTTCTAGAATTGTGTGTTGTTTTGGGATGTTGTACAAGTTCCCTCTCTATTAATTGTTTATATCAGTCGCAATGGTCATGTTCAGTGATTCCTTGTGATGGAATGTGCTCGATTGACTGTAAAGGTGAAAGTTGGGAAATCATCTGAGAGCCTCTATTATGTTGGGAGAATGTCTCCCTTGAAAAAAAAATATAACAAAAATATTCCATTTTAGAGGAAGGTGAGTATAAGTGTTCTTTACTTCTATTGGTTCTCACCCGAACAAACAAGGTGTGATGTGTGTACATATTCTAATCCCTTGTTTCAGTGAAATATCGAGTTAGGGTAAAGTGAGTTTGGAATGTGTCATGTCTTGGAAAAAACCATATCGGGGGGATTGTGGTGTAGTTGTTGTTTGCAACGAAAGAAGAATTCTCATTCAGGTGGTTTCCAAAGCCTACCTGCGAGGCCGAAGATGCTTCGATATTTTGAGCTCCAGCCATAGGTCCAGGAGAGAAGCTGGAGCGTAGTCAGGGGAAACCCCAGTGTCATTTAAACCCTTGTGCAAAGTCATATCCTCAATATGAAAGATAATAAGAGTTTAAACCTATGGTGTCATCATATTTCTTCACTTGTTCCCGTTCGGTGGAAATAGGTGGAGGGTCTTGTACCCATGTCATCACACAATGTTATTCCCTCCCACTTTGGTTTCCATTGAGTCTTTAGAGAAAGGTATGAAGTTTGGCTAGACAGGTTGACCACACAGTTTACACTTGGTTAGTAGTGACCATGCCCCCCCCCCCCCCAAAAACCATGTAGATAGAAGAATCTCCACTGTTAGTTCATGGTTTCCAAAACCATGCAGACTAACCATGTGGTTGTCCCAACACTTTATATTTTGGGTTCTTTCTGTACCGGCCCATGCTGGTCGATTAAGATTGTTGGTTCTTATGGTGGGGAGCCTTTTTTTTCGTACCGATAACTTAGATTTATCCATGGTCAAGGATTGGTGGTATGTAGTCTCATTTGGATCTATCAATCTACCTAAATCTTCCTTGAGTAACTATTGAGATTGGATAGTGCCCAATGGTTTAGTTATAGCAAGGTATGTGCAACCTTGTTCGATGTTGTTGTTCGTTTGAGTGAATTGCTTGAGTCTTGTTCTGATAGTGTTTGAGGTGTTTTCCATTGGGATAAAGCCTGAATGTGATTGATTGTTTCAGGAAAGTGGTGTATGATTTTATTGTGAATTATTCCTTCCTTAATTGATCAATGGAGGTGTTTTGGCCTTTGGGGGTGAAACCTGGAAAGGGAGTACATCTTCGTTTATCAGTTCGGTTTGGCTTTCGTATCTGGCCTTTCTGTAGCTTTCCGAGGACGGAAAGTTTTCATGGTTGGGAGAATTTTCACATACATGAATTATTTTGAAGTTAAATATCATTTATTTTCCTTTCATTTTTTTGTTTTTGATGGCTTCCAATGGTTTTATGGAGAAATTGATGAGTTTTCATGAATTGGGCCAAACCGTGAGCCCAATTCCAGATTTAAAAATAAAATTTGTTTCCTTTATAACTGGTTTATTTTTTAATATTGTTCCTTAATTCCAATTCCTAAATGGTCTCCTCTGACCTATTAACACTAAAATAAAAATTTTGAGCCTTTATAAATCCATAATCATGGTGGATATGGGTTTTTATTTAAGATATTGGGCCTGCCCGAAGGCCCATTTCCTGCATTAAAAATAATTTATAATTTTTTTTATATATCCTTCAATATTTTTGTTTTTTCGGTGATTCCACCTCCCACTCGACCCTAAGAAACCCAGGCGTGCTCCCATTGCCTTCCCCCCCTCCTTGGAGCTCTTTGATATCGCGAATTAGGGCTGATCTTCATAGGGTGTCTCAAATCGGCCAGAATTGAAGAGGTAACTTCATCCCTTCTTAACTCTCTCAATTCTTACTTTTTTCCCTCCATTATAGTTCCAAAATTATCTCCTATATCTTATTAGAAGAATCTTTAAATTTTGGCTGTTTTCAATTTCAGAAACTATTGTTTTTGGAGTGATTAATTCAGGATACTTCAAGTAGGTGAGTCTATTTCTTTCCTCTTTAAAATTGCTTAGGGTTTCTTCCCTAATTCTTGAATTATAAAAAATTCCAGAAGTGAGGGTTCGTGCATAGGTTATAAATTACTGTATTTTGGGTGAAATATTGAGGTTTTAGGTTTCTTTTAACTTCCTTGAGGTGCGGCGGTCATGCGGTTGATGTTTCATCCCAATATTTGAGGGTTTCGACACATTCGGTAGGTGATTCCGTGGGTAACCATTTAATGATGAGTTAGTTTGCTTTATTAAATAATTTTTCATGTTCCTTATGTACTGTGAATTATGAGAAAACCATTTTTGGTTGCAATAGTAAAGCATTTGTTTTTAGAGTAACATTTTTGCTTGAAGTGTGTATTTTTCAAATGTATTTCATGTGTTATATCTTGTGGTAGTTTTGTAAAATGTGGAAGTGGTTTATTCGTTGTTCAAAGGGGCTGCCAATTATGGTTAGGTAATGATATAGTTCCATGTGGGCCTAAAAATGAGGTGTATTTGAATGGTTTTATTTGTATAACCTTGTTATACTCCTTGAAAGTGTTTTATGGATTTGTGTGTTCTCATGTGTATCTTTTGTGATATTATTCAACGTGATTATAAAACATTTGAATGTGGATTATTTCATGTTCATTGGGCTGACAATTCTATTTTGGTAGGGTCTTGGTGTGCTTTTTGCTAAAAAGAGATTTTTGAAATGGATTTTATGTGCAAAGTTTGGGTATACTCTTTATAATTGTTTTATGAAAGTTTTGAATGCTTTATTGGGTTGTGTAATAGGTGAAACTATATCAGCAAACTGTTTTGGTAGGAGTATATTTTTAAAAGGTCCATTTAATTTGTGAAAAGGCTGTTATGTGATATGTATCATCTTGGAAATATTTTATTAAATTGTTTGAAGGAGATATTTTGGAGTGAAAGTGATGTGAAAGTGATGTGGAGTGTTTTGTGTGAGTGTGATGTGAAAAATTGAATTTTTGAATATGAAAGAAGTGTTATATTCCATGTGTGTGGGCTGTTATATGAGTTTAAATATCTTATAATTGTTTTATAAAATTGTTTAATGGTTTTGTGGAAGTGTTGAAGAAATGTGAAATGTGTTGTGGGCTATTTTGGTGTGATTCGGATTTCAAAATCATTTTGAATGAAAAATGGATTTTTCTGACTTGTGTGGTATACATATGGGCTGCTTGGTGAATTTGTGATGTGGAAATGATATTTTCATGTTCAATGTACATTTCTTGACTTGTTGAACTTGTTTGAGCACAAGGGGAAAACCTGGGTATCTAGGTGGGTGGACGTGTACTAGTATGCTAGTGAATCCGTGGGGTTTGGCCTCAGTTTCACTTAGCAAGATTGACACTTACAACTCTAACTAAACTATGATGATAATGATTGGGGACCACTAGGTTATGGGTATGTTCCCTACTAGTGGATCGTGCAGGAGAATGGATATCTGTGATGGTTACTCTCACCGAGATACGAGGTACCTGGGAACCACAGCTAGCTAGTGCCTAGGTGTTACTTCCTATTTCTTGTGCTCATTGTTTACTTTGTACTTACCGTCGGCATACGGTATAGTTGGCTGGAAAATTTAGTAGTGTTGAATTTTTTTTAAAAGTGTTGATTCTTAATGATAGACCACTTGAAAACTGTTTTTATTCAACGTAGCATCTTTTAGAAATTGTAACTATCTTTTCATGTTTTTGAAAACTTGCATGCTTTTCGTCTTTAAATGTTTATCACATGGAATCTCTTTGTGGTGGTATCCTACTGGGCAGTGGATCACACCCTACTTACACCCTTGGGTGTAAGTAGACATGGTTGTTTTTGTTGTCCCATGTTCCGTACAGTTTTTTTTTGTTCCAGTGGTTCGGGTTTCTAGCAGGTCCTTGGTGGTGAAGTCTTGTGGAGGTGGCTTATGGGCGGTGCCCCTTGCCATGAGGGTTCTTCGGCTGTCCTTATTTGGATTTGTAACTTTGGTATAGACCTTTTGAGTTGTTTTAAGCCATGTAATTCAGTTCTTAATGTTTGTAAAATATTGTTTGGTTTGAAAAATCCAGCTTTGTTTCATTGGATTCTTTTGTTGTTTTATGTTTATAAACTCGGGTAAATCTTTCCCAATGTTCATTTTATGATACACGGGCACTTGTGCCAGCCCGTGGGGTTCGGGAACGCCCTTCGGGTCTTTCCATGGACCGGGTCGGGTGCCGAGTTTGAAGACGACCAGATTCAGTTCGTGACATGAAACATCCATATCTTTCATCAAATTCATTATTTCCTTCTCATTCAGAATACTATTTCCACACTGTTTTCTTTCTTTCATAATAGATATGATTAATTTCAATTTTATTTCTCTAAATACGATTAAAAACAAATCTTTAATTTTAATAATATTCTAAATATTATATCCATTCCTTCTTCTCACTATTTATTTTATCATGATAGCATCACAAGTCTTACAGAATACGTCTAATTTATGAGAACTCAAATATCAGTAATGAATTTTCACATTTAAATCATTGTCATACAGACTTTGGTTCTTCCAAATTATGGTCAACCCATACATAATATATTTAGTGTGAATCTTATGAACCTTTTCTTCTAATTGTTATCTCCTTAATATGATGGATTTTTTTAGCATTGTGAGTCTAATATCTCGAATATGATAGTCAGTCTGGTTTTCCCCAAATATATAGTGAGGATATTTCTTTTCTCCTTATAAATACTTTTAAACATAGAAATTTTTGATAAAAAAGAAAGATAAAACCAAAATATAATCATCTATATATGCTTTTTCATAACATAAAATAACTTATTTAATTAATGAGCAATATTACTTATGAAATATATGTGTAGAATAAATGATATTTATTTTCCAACAATTCCAAAATTAATCAAATAACAATCAAAGTAAACACCATATATAAAAAAGTTATAATTTTTAGGAAATAGTAATACCCATTTAATGAAAAATATGATATTCTTGATAAATTTACTATATATTAAAAAATAACATAAGTATGTTATTGTTTTAATATAAAGCTAATAGTCATGGTAAAAAGCGATATTGTACAGATAAAATTTACCACATGGTAATTTTCTTGTAAAAAAACATGGATGAGATAATTGAAAGTAAAACCATGAATACCATGATAATGAAGGGATTAATGACTTAATAAATCAAAAGGGGTATTATATAGACAATAAAAAATAATTACATAGTGAAACTGGTGTATTCATAATTTAATGAAATGTTAGAAAATAATCCCTTACATTATCCTTCCATTTTTTGTATTCTATTTAATCTATTTTATGGTGTTTAAAATTATGTTAAAAAAGTATACCATAACCATAATAAAATTTATAATATCATTTAATATATTTTAGAATATAACATTTGATATTAGTTAATAATAATTCATTATTTCTTCTATTTCAAGTGTTAATTTCCTAGTTTTTCGGTTATGTTTTGACTTTTAACATGACATTCCTATCAATTATATTATGGTTTCATAATATCTATACTGTAAACCATGATTAAAATTTTATATATATTAGTAATATATATATTTATAACAACCCTTAAAATTTGGAGATACAAAATGAAATGCAACTTTCATGGAGATGATAGGTCATATATATGCATTTATACTCCATTCATTATCATTCAGTATTTAAATGAATGAAAATAAAATGTTATATATGTGGATGTGTATATTATAACCCCTTTATCATATCTATGTCAAATATTTCACATAATTAAATGGAACCCATCTTTTATACATTCCATGTATAGCGTGAATGAATAAGAAAACATTGTGGAAGAGGTAGTCAACACATCCACAAACAATGTTATTGTATTAACAGAAGATTTAAATCAAAATGTGGTGTTATATATAAAAATAATGGAATCATCAATAAATTATAAATATAGTTTCCATCATAATTCCCACCATGAGTGGTGGTGAAGGAAGAATGAACAATTTCATTTAAAGATGTACCAGTTCACCGTACACAAGAATAGTAAGTCCAATACACATTAGATATATGCATGTGTAGTTTTATGTCTAAACAAAAACATTAAATAATCTGTGTATACATTGAATACATTTTTTATATAATCAGTGAATAAATAGAATTTTAGGATTGGATAAATAAATTAAACTAAATAACTTGTGGATGGATGTTACCACTTATTCAAGTAACTTCTTTTAGTTTAAAAAAATTGAGATTTTTTTTTGACATAATAATACAAAAGGATGGAATTTTATTTTAAGGGGAGGGATTTTAAGGAGATAAATTGGAATATCATGGTATAACCCAAGTGGCTTGATATGCGTGATGAAGTTGGAGGGGTGTGTGCCTTTTTAAAGTAGAGAGGAGTGTAACTCAATTATGTTTTTGGGAAAATAATTCCACCCAAATTTCTCCAATTATAAGTTTCTCCAATCATTGAAAAAAGTGAAAAGTTATTATTCGGAATAAATGTGCTCATTCAAAAGATTTTGAACAAGTATTTTAGTCATTTTTGATCTTATGTTTAAGGATTAGTCCCTTGCATACCCAATTTTTCTATTAATATTAGTAATTAATTTTAATCACATTAACTAGTATTTTTGAAAAAAAACTATATTTAAGTTATTAGAAATAATAATTTATTCTAATTCTAAATGTCGAATCCTCATTCCCAAATACCAATCACATATGTGGTAGAAATTAATTGAAATTTAATCTCGCAAGTGAGAATACAATTCATGTTTTTAGTGTTAATACATTAAAACATTTTATATTATTTTAAAATGAAAATGTATATCATATTTTCATTCATAAGATACCTAATTTTTAATTAAAAATTCAAAGGTTAAGATATTATTCTATTGGCCAAATTACTATTCCTAATGGTCACATTAATATTCTTATTGTCAAGTTACAATTATATTATTATAGGTTATTTAAATTCTAGAAATACCTCTTATTCAATTAATTATTAATTTATAAAGACATTATTCATTATTCAAAACAATATTATTGGGGAATAAGTGAGTACTAAGAGAATATATATGAACAAAAAACATAAATACATTTTTACAAAGGTATTCTTGGGAATATTTTTCTTTCCTCACCTTTAATTTGTGATATAACGACTGGAGGGAATCCTTTGACACCACTGGGCCCCACATAGTTGATTGAACAATTCATATATATGTGGGGGATACTAGTTCTTTATCATGAATTTTTGAGCTCATGATAATCAATTCATAGGCATGTCGATACATAATTATTCATGATGAAGAGGGTTGGTGCACCCCCTGGTGAATAACTCGACTATATAAGTTGTCCTGATTCCCATGAAATTGTTTTTTTAGATCATCTAACATAATTGTGAACATTATGTATGGTTTCTATTATATACTAATAGATAATGTAATATATTCAATTGAGAAATCAACCTCTTGGATAGAATGTAGACATTACAACTCTTTTAGGAAAACATTAACACAATCCCTCATTGTTTTCATTTCATCAATTATGATTCTCTCCTTTATCTTAATCATTTGATATAGATATTCATTCTAATAAAGAAATAACATCCACACATTAGATGTGTATTCTAATAAGGATTAATTATCATCCATACAATTATATATAATTGGAGGATCCTTTAGGATGTCATGAGTGATAAAAATTTCATGAAAGTTGATGTTTTATTTGTATAAATATATCTAATCCATTGCCAATATTACATAAAAATACACCAAAGGAAGTAAGACATAATTTTATGGGAGATAATTCCACAAACATTAACAGAGGAGGAGTTATATAATTTTTATGAAATAATTTACCCATTTTTTCTCATATATAAATCAACCCTTATATTTTGGGGTGGGGTTTGATTTTTTCTATTTAATAATAAATATAAAAAATAATTCATACAATTAGAATAAAATACTATATTTTTAACTATTTAATGAATAACTAGTGTACCCGTCACCAAACCAGTTTATGGATCCATCTCAATAGTAGTGATGGCATAGTATTTCCCTTTTTCCTTTTGCTTTTTTGTCTAATGATGTTGATTATCCTCAATGTATCAATTTTTGGTTTATTAGATTTTATAGTTCCCTTACTCCATACTATTGAATCATTGAACTATATGTGTTTCTATTCATTCATCCAAAAAATTTCCCATCTTCTTCATGTCTCCTCAGCATTCATGAGCATGGGGTCATTCTCTCCCACACTTAATACATTTCCAAATCCCATTGAGCCAGTTAATAGGATTATTTTACCATATTTTCCACATGTTAGTGGTTTATTTTTCTTTATTATATTTTCTTTAGATCCTCCAACATGAATATCCATCTTTCAATTATTATATTCATTTCCATGGGACCATTCACCAAACTTCACATCCACATTGGGATAACATTGAAAAACATATTGATAACTCCCAAAGTCTCTAATTTCTAGAGCCTTTTGAAGGTGTAGTTTTAAACCACTAAAGAATATATCTAATTTCTAACATTAAGTAAATGAATTCATGATGTGTTCTATGAATTCCTTGTGAAATTTTCTTCATAAGACGTGTCATATTCACAATTTTTTTGTTAATATCAATTCAGTATTTATATTTTATGATGAGTTCAAGGGAAATACATTTTATGATATATTTGTTTAAATTATTTTCACTCCTTCAAATAAATTCCATCCTTTGGATTTGTGTTCAAAATCAATACCCACCATTGATTGGAATATTCATATAAACGATAGACAATCAATGTCATTTTATCCATATCAGAACAATGAATCATAGAAAACTTATTATCCATTATGTTGACCCCATGGTCTACATCTAGTAGATTATATAATCTACTCCATGTTGGTGATCGTTTCAATATAAAATGATCGATAGTCAGTTAATATCTCTTATGTGATAGAGGAAATTACACATTTTTGAGGTTATTGATATATCTTTAGATAGATTTTTAATAATTACCATGAAATTTTAAACTCCACCACCCATAGAATTAGGGTTGTTATTGTGGAAATATCTGCATTATCCCACACATAGAATTATAGAATAGTTTATCCTCATTCAAACCATTTACTAAAATATAAAAGGATTGAACAAAACATAAGTCAACAAGTCAAGAATAAATAAAATATTACATTGTGTTATTAATATTATTGCAATATCTTGTGGGATCCAAATGTTTATCACTTCAAAAAGGATTATTCGTTTCTTTCATATGTATATACCCACACTAAAGGATTTCACTAATATTCTATAATATTAATTCCAAATTTAACTAAACCGTGCACTGATAACGGCTATGCTGACCCACCATTTTTTGACATTACTATTATATATTTCTTATGATAAACAATAAAATATTGTTGAAAAATAGGTTCCAAATGTTTTGTGTCTAAGGGAAATTTGGACCACAAAAAACATTTACATAATAAAAAATGAACATTAATTTTATTCCATCAACTTAAGATTATTATTATACCTCATGTTCTCCTTAGTTTATTTTGTCACGTGAGAATATACATAAGATAAAGAAGTGAGAAAAAATCCCAATAAGAGGATAGATGAGAAAATGAATTAGTAGAACACGGGTGACCATAAACATCCTCATCATACCATAAGCATATTATCATCATCATAATCATACGAGGAAGAATTTGATAAATTCATGGAATTCAAATATTCATTAATATTAAACATTATGTTCTAGTTTTAAACAACTACATGTAGTTGTGAACAATGATAGATTTATTTTCACACATAAAATATTTACATAACCATAAAATCAAAATTGTGAACAATGCTAGTTTTATGTTCACAAATATTTCACATTATCTCATGAAATATATAACATTACCCAATGCATTAGAGCACTATATAATATCAAGAACACCCATAACCTCATAAATAATTGAAAATAAATTTTTATTATGAAGATTACATTTATGGGAAAATTGGGAAACTATTCAATTTCAGAAAGATCCATCAACCAAATGAAAAATAAATAACAGAATTGAAGATATCATGTTTATTTCAGTTAGAGATCATACCTCAATAAAGTTTCTAATGGAGATGAATGAAATTCATGTCGGGAAAATCCCTAATGAGGTCTTCAAAATTTTAGTCCATCTTATATTTTTTGAATATACTATTATATAGTAATATTCCATTAATAGAACACACATTTAAAAATAATGTTTTTTATAGATAAACCCATGATGTTCTTCCATGGTGCCCGGTCGAATCATCTTCTCAGCCATCCTATCAAACATTTCTTGAGTAGTTCTTCCCTTATATTTATCCAATAACATTTCATAATTTTATGGAATGATGAGGTGCCATTCTTCCTTTATATCCCCAGTCTCTTCAATTTTTTGCACCTTTATTTTGGTTATAAACTATTCCTTAATGATACCTACCAACATAACACTAATTTTTTTATTTACTTATCCTCCCCACACTCCAATATATGATTTTCACTTGAAAAAATTGAACTCTATTTATCTTAAAAATAAGGATATATGGTTAGACTCGTCACTTTATTCCCTTTGGTGGGCCTTATTTCCATCAGCTTTGGTAACTAAGGATAGTACTTTATTTATTTAGATTTAGTTAACTTTAAAAAAGATTAAATTATTGGATCTTGTTATTCGTTCCATATCTTATTCCTATTGAATTTGTGAATTCCTCTATAATTCACCCCACAACTGTTTTACATAAAAACCGGGCAAAAAATATCATCTTCCAAATATAACCTAAAATGTATTTGATGATCGGGTTGGTTCTACACTAGTGTTGTTATTTGGATGCCAATTCATCTTGTAAGTATTCCCCTAATATAGGTATTGAGAAATAATCATCCAAAAGTTAAAATTGATTAAAAACGTTAAATGTCAATCCATTCTCTTTTACAAAAATCTTTCTCTATGACTTTAGCCATCCCCCAATACCTCATCCATTTAGACCTATTTTACAATCAATATCATAATAATATTTATTATAATATATTGAAATTTTAAATATATCCTGTAACATCATAGCATATAAATAACCAAGCATTTCACATAGAACATATATCAATCATAGACATAAAATAACCCCTATAAAGGAAATGGGTTTCATGAAAATTTCTTAAAGCATACATTAATGACAAAACCTTGTGGTTCCTGAAATAAAATGGGATTAACATACATAGTATAATAATTATATATCTTGAGTAAAGAATAAATAATAGAAAGAGATGTAAAACATGTGATTTTAAAAATAAGGGTTATTTTGGAAAATTATTTTCATTTATCATAAAATTAGATTTGAGGTATATATATCCTAAAAATGAAAAGGTAATGATAATGAAATTATATTTGAAGAATATTATATTATCATTTGTGGTGAAATTTGATTTGAAATAGGAATAACAAAAGGAATAGATATTTGGATTGAGAATCCCCTTACCTTATGTATGAATTTTTTTAATCACATTAATACACTCATAGTCAAATTTGATTCATTAATTAATAAATCCAAAACCTATTATAAATATATTTTATTCATGATTATTTAATTACATTCATTTATTGAAATTTTTTGTGTTATATTGTTCAATTCCATCATTCCTAACTGTCTATTATTTTTCTTATAATAATGAGTTAACATGTATACATTTATAGAAGAACATGCAAAATGGTGATAAATATATATAATGTTAATTAACTTTTATTAATAAAATTTCAGAATTTTAACTGGTCATATATATTTATATGTTTTATATAAGGATGATTCATCATATAAAATGTTATTATTTATCAGTTATATTAACTTGGAGGTCTTCGATAACAACAAACTCATTGTGTTTTATTATTTAATATTATGTATCTATGTTAGTTCCAGAAAATAAAAAATATCAAAAAATATATTTTAAAATAATTTCAACCATTATAATTTTTTTAATACTATCATTTATGGGAGTAATGGAAAATAAAAACATTCTATCCTTGAATGTATATAACAACACCCCACAGATGACATTAATATTTTTATAATAAAAGGGAGTGGAGAAGAGGTTTGATGACATATTATTCCATTAACATAACAATATTCCATTATATATAAGATATTGGAGTTATCATGAAACTTCTATAAGGTTATATAATGAAATAATAATAAAAGAATAAAAAATAGAAATCAATTAATGAAAAAGAAATAATATTTTTCCACATTAATTATTCACCTTCAAAAATCCCAGAGTGTAATTTGGTTTTTTCTTATCCAGAGACTAAAGTATCCTTGACAGGGGTACTTTGGATGAGTATTAGGCATCAATTGGACAAGATTCAATGTAACAGCCTGATGACTTTGAAGTAAATTAATTAAAGAATACATAGAGTAGTAAGTATCTGTGAAAAAAAAAATTTATATATTCAGGATTTTTATAACATAGTCATTAAAAATAATTTGTATGCATCTATGTTTTCTATTTCACAAAATGGACATACTATGTTTTGAGCAATAAGATATTTGGGTTGTGATAAGATTAATTTTTTTGGTGAATAGTAACATTACCCATTAGAATAGTAATGTTACCTTTATGAATAATAATATGACCAACTGAATAGTAAACACACCTAAAAAATTAAATATAAAATTTTAGTTTCATCGATTCTGTTTTGTTTTTAGTTTTTCATAAAAATATGAAAAATATGAAAAATTTATTTTTTGGGTAAAAATTGTACATTTAAGAGAAGTTAAAATTACTATATAAAAACTAATGTTTTATTTATGGTTATTATAACTGAATAGTCTTATCAAAAATATTTTCTTTATATAAAAATGATAAAATAATTTTACTTTTTTTATGTGTCAAAAAATTTACTATGCATTTTGCAAAGCATTATATGTCAACAATAATTTTTAATAAATAAGTATTTTCATAGAAGAATGTTAAAATTTTCTTATTTTTAGAAATATTATGAAAAATCAAATATCATTTAAGAATACATTACATCGATATTGGGTTACCATGAACTTATCAGAAATCTATAAAATAATTTAGTATTTTGTGAATTGTAAAAATACAATTTTGAGTTTTCTGTATGTTTAATGTACTCATAATGATGAATAAATTAATATAAAATTCAGGTAAAATTTTTAAATTGAAATATTATAATTTGTGTCCCATGTGGCCAACATCATGGCAAAATATCATGGGCACACCCATGGTTTTTCTTATACAATTACCTATGTCCTTGGGAATTAATAAAAACATACCTTACCAAACCTGTAAATACAAAACCATTTATTTGATTAAATTAATTAAAAATTCATCATCCTATATTAAATTTCATTTTACCTCCTTGGGTGTCCTCCCAAGGTTTCCTGAATCCCCCATGTTCCCAACCATCATGTTCTAGGAGTTACTCTACAAGGTAATGGAATCGACCACCCTTCTCTTTTTCAAGCACTAGTTTTTTTATATTCCTTTAAAAAATTTGAGGGATAATATTGGAATATTTCATTTCATATCCAAATTATTGTTCATATAATTTAAAAAATGATTAGGTACCCCTTTTTCAATCATCAAAATATATTATATATTTTTAAAATATTTGTTAGGATACTGAATTTTCGTTAGGGATTCCTCAACTTCACTTTTTATTTTAAGTTATTTTTGTTTCATTTTCTCTCCCAAAATACCATCATAAAAAAGGTACGATATCACCAAAACAATAAATATAAAATTATTTTGTTATTAAAATTTTATAAATCCTCATAATCTCTCATTTCACCTACTTTTATACAAAAAATGAAAACATCATCTGAGATGTGTTCATTTATCGCATTCAGGGATGGCGAGTTTTTTATTTCTATTATTGTCTTTATGGCATGTCATGACAACATTTTTATTGTTGAAACAGATAATAATATATTTATTTTAACTTTTTTAGTGTTTTATAATCATTATACACACATGATGTTAAATAATAAATAAAAACTATCACGTTGTGAGTGAAACCACTCAAAATTATCCAAGAAATTACATTAATGTTTTATCCAATGATTCATACTAATTCCATGTAACCAAAAAATATATAAAAACCTTTACACTCCTAGATTTTCGTTAATAATATATATATTTAGTTCTGGATAATTATATCAAATCCACATGAACATTGCTACTTACAATCATGCAGACAGATCAAGAAATCAGGGAAAATGAACACTCAAGAATGATTGAATTTAATCTTATAACATAAAAATAATAATATAAATGGAAACAATGAAACATTAGTGAAAAATATATGTATATAAGGTTATTTATTAGTTAACTAATGTATTTAATTTTTTTATACAAGAGATTAATGTCAAGTGGAAAACAAATTTGGACATAAGGTAAGGATTTTCTACCAGAACCTCCATTTTTATAAGGGTTAATTTTATTTTATACATAACTAAATGAACTTATTATTTATTCTTATTTAATCCTCATAAATAATTTTTTATTCTTATAAATATTCTTACCAACCATAATCTCTTTTTTTATGGGGAGTTATATCCATTAAAAAGATCTATCAAAACATCTTCTCGAAATACAAGCATGTTTCAGGGTAACATATCGAATAATTATCAATGGTTAAAATACTATATAAAATCTATATTACCTACCATTATTTTTCTAAAATCAATTATATTATTATGAGAAGACTAAATTATTTCCCTTATGTTATTGTAATAAATAGTTTTCTAAACAAACTCTTCTTTTCAATGTAAGAGAATAATTTCCTCAAGAATTACATGATGATTTTATAAGTGTAATTTAAAATTTTAAACACTCTTTTTAAATCTTATATATATTTGGTACTCATAATTTATCATATCATATACCATATTTTATTTAATTTTTTATTAGTAGTTTGACTATGGATGTGCTATCATGAATCCACTCATCATATTACACTGAATGGTTACTGTTTTTGTTTGTGGAATTTAATTTATATGTTAGATTAAATATGAATGTATATGTCATTGAATTTTATCCCCGTAAAAACGAGGAATTAATTTTACTTAAGAACTGATGGAGGTCCCACTATATCCCCACGATGCATTGTTAGGTCTCGTGAAACATTACAGATAAGGACTTGGCCAAGACCTTTCCAACTTTCAGATATGGTTTTGGTCGTGGCCTTTATCATTTTCAGACATATTGGCTGAGTCCTTCAAGGTATATTTAACAATTTTCAGCATTATTCTTTTCCCTCTATTGGAAATATGAAATTGATATCCCATAAGGGTATTTTACTAGTATAATTCCCAATAATAAGCATCATTATGTAATTATTTATTCATCCCATATTCCTGCCTTATTTTTTTCATGTCAATTTATAAAGGCTTGTGATTTTATTTATTCAATATGGATAATGATTATGTTTAAGATATATTATATTATATTCATTATTCTTATGTAGTTTCTGATCTCATTCTATTCTTATGTTTTATTTTCGTAGGATGTTAAGAAGTAAATAATGAATTTCCTTCAGTGGTATCCTTGGATTTATGGATGTTTCAAAGAAATTTACATATTGTATTTTATTTGAAGTTGTAATGTTGAATTTATTTATGTATCTAGTTTTCCAAAACTACTTATCTAATTCGTTCCTTCAGGATACAGATTTCTTGTTTATATGAGAATGTAAAAAAATATGGCACCAATTATAAGAATCTAGGTTCAATTCTTTATAATTGGTATCATAGTAAGATTAATAGAATACATGGAAAATAGATTTACAAAATTATCATTCAGGAAAAAAAACACTAGAATAAACTTTGAGGATATGTATATAATGACATACTAGAATTTTGGTAAGGAATATATTATGTGGATATTCCTATTAAATACATATGTGTCCCAACAATACAAGTGGACGTGGTTCTAGAACTGATGTAACTAAAAGTAACCCCTCTAATAAGGTGTTTCTGGCATGACCCAGGGTAATGTGGTATACAAAAATGTGTCTTACTATGCACCAGATTTGACAGTCATGGGGTATATTCATAGGATAATTTACATTTTCATTACAAGACATTATTCCGTGTTTAAATGTAAATTTTTTCTCAATTAATTGATGTATATGAATGTGAGATTTGTTTTTTGGAAAATTTAATTTTTTTAATTATTATTCAAGATGAGACTATACATTTTGATTCATAACCTAATTCATTTAATGAATTATTTTGAAATGGATCCATGTTTATGAAATGGATATGATAAGAAGGAACATGTCCCATTTAGGAATTTTCCTCCCATGCAAGATAATGATGATTGTACTAGAGATGTGATTGGCACTAAACTGCTTGTAACAATACTGGGACAACTAACTCTAGTTATGAAAAATAACATTACATCTATAGATAATTCTGATACACAATGTGGATGAGAAATGTTAGATTGATTTATACTAAAATAGCCTCCATTATTAAATGGGACTACAAATCTATTCATAGAGGATTTGTAGATAAATTACATAGAGAAAATATTTCTTTCATTGAGGTGTAACAAAATATAGAAGGTTTTTATGGTTGTTTATCATCAATCAGGATATGTGTATCAATGGAGATCTTTAATTCAAAAAAAATAAGGAGTAAGAAATAGAAGAAATATAATGGAGGGATTTGAAGGACATTTTCCTAGAGAAATATTTTCCACATGAAGAATGAGAAGCTATAGAGAGGCAATTCATAATTCTCAGACAAAAAGTGGATAAAATTTTTCCAAAGTATGAACCCTACATTCCAAGGTAAGATAATAATTCAGAATACTATATTTTTAATACAAGTAGTAATATTTATCGTTTCATTGTTGGTTTAAAACCATTCAACAAAAGGGAACTAGTCCCACAATGTTTATCATTATACGAAGACATTGTCTCATATACTATCAAGACTGAGAAAAAATAATCTAATTATTATGATTTAAAGGGAAAAATCTTAAGAATATGTTGGGGTAGGATATAGTAAATAATGGGATGAATAAAAGGGGGAATTTTCTATCCTGATATGAATATGAAAGGGTACACCTCTATTCCTTCTTAAAACGAAAAGGCATGTGTTAAAAGTGTTGAAAAAAGGACATCATGTAGGTGATTATAAGGGATAGAAAGAATATTTCAATGTTAAATTATAAATTTGTATGTATATGGGTAACTATGTAAAAGATTATAAAAATCATAAAGAATAAAATCCAAAAAAAGGCCAAGAGAGAAAGACCAAGCTTATGCGATCAAAATTGCTCATGTTGTTGTTTTTATCGCTGTGGTGACAGGTATTATAATCATTTCCTCAAACATAGACAATTATTTAATGTGATTATGGGTAATCGCATTCCATTATATCTTCCCTGTTTTCATTAAATAATAGATATTTCTAATTCTCCTTTACAAAAGAGTGGTTAGTTAGAACCCCAACGGGAAGCCTCATTGCAATAATGATGTGTTAGGTAGTCCCCATTATGGCATATAAAAATTCTTTAACTGTTGAATTTATCTTCATGACCATGATTAAATTTTACATCATTTATGGAATTGACAGGATTTCAAAATATGATGTGAAAATATATTGAAAAAAATGAAATTGTGATTTGTGAGGAAGTTGTAGAATTCATTGTCTTTAGAGAAGAAAAATCTCCATCTGATTCTTATCAAGATCCACCCCCAATATCTCTACTAAATTCATTTATTTGGGAGGATGATAACACAATATTAATTGGTGAGGAATGAAATATTCAAATCTAGGATGTACCTACTGTGAAATAATACATTGATGTATTTCCAGTGGATTTACAAAGACATTATACAGAGAAAAAATTTGAGATCTCTATTTATTTAATTCCTACTTCAAGGCCAATATAAAAAACTACTTATAGAATGGACACTATTTAATTAGTATAAATGAAGAGATAAATAGAGTAACTGAGTTATAATGGATTTATTCTCCCTATTTTTTCTCCATGGGGTGCCCATGTTATCGTTGTCAATAATACAAATTGATCCATGAGGCTGTGCCTTGACAATAGGGAAATTAATGCTTTCACAATAAAGGAAAATTATCCCCCACCACAAAGAGATTACTTATTTGTACAATTTCATGGAGCCTAATATTTTTCGATGATTGACATTTGATCTGTATTTCATTAATTGCGTGTAAGTATGGAAGATATTCTAAAGATAATATTTCAAACCAGTTATGGGCCTTATGAGTTCAGAGAAATGCCTTTTGGACCGACTAATGAACCCTCTATTTTCATGGATATAATGAATTGAGTTTTCAATGAATATCTTGATGAATATTTTTTTGTATTTATTAATGATATCTTGGTATAATAAAAAATCTAAAATGATAATGAAAATCACTTGCGCATTATTCTGAAGACTCTTATAAGAGATGAGTTTTATTGAAATTTTAGCAAGCATTAATTATGACTTCAAAAAAAATTTCTTGAACATAATGTCTCTTAGGATGGAATCTTAATTGATCTTGCAAAGAGGAAGGTAGATCACTAGTGTCCTACTCCAATAAACATAATCGAGGTACGTAGTTTTATTAGTTATATAGGTTATTAGAAACTTTTCATTTAGAACTTTCCTCAGTTAGACAACCAATAAAACAACATTACTCGCAATGATGTTATGCTTGTATAGAAAAAAGAATGTGACGAATGTTTTGAAGAATTTAAGAGAAGAGTGTTGAATGCTCTGATCATGACTCTACAATCAGGGAATGTTGGATTTTTTATCTGTAGTGATTCATCAACGAAAGGACATGGATGTGTCGTAATGTATAATAGTTGAGTTATTGCCAATGTATCAAGGATGTTAAAAATTCATGAACAGAAATATATAACTAATGATATTGAGTTGGAATTCATAATCATTCCTCTGATGTTTTTTATACATTACCCTTATGGTGAAATATTTGATATATATACTAATCACAAGAGCATTAAATACATCTTCATACTAAACGAACATAACACGAGGAAAAGGCCATGACTAGAGATACCCAAGGATTATGATTGTTCCATACACTACCACCCAGTAAAGGTAAATAAGATAGTTGATTAATTGAGTAGGAAGGATCATAGAGTAATAAAAATTGAGATTTTTTAGAGATCCTATATACCGGAATCTAGTGAGGATGGATGAGGGAATCATCAAAGAAGGTGAAAGATTATTAACTATTCAATTGGCTAACCAACAGTATTTAATAGAATGGATTAAAATTTCTCAACATGATGACGAGAATATTCAAAAAAATTTAATGTTTCAAATGATGGGAAGATGTAAGAATTCATATATGATGATGGAATTCTAAACTTTCAGAAAAAGCTATGTGTTCCCTCTATACCCGATCTAAAAAGGGAGTTATTGGATGATTTCCATGGCATGAAATTATATATACAACATGGTAGTACTAAAATGTATACAGATTTGAAGAAATATTTTTTGGGTGAAAAAATGAAGCAGGAAATAGGTGAGTATGGATCAAGATGTTCAGTTAGTCAACAAGAGAAAGACGAATGACAAATCCCTAGAAGAGTTATGCAACCTCCAGCTATACCAACATTGAAATGGGATGACATTACTATGGATCTTTTCATTGGATTACCCAAAATTCCATGAATGATTGATGCAGTATGGTTATTTGTTGATCGAATGATGAAATATGCACATTTCCTCACTATAAGGGAGGATTTTCCACTGGATTTCTTTGCATGACTCTGTATCAATGATGTCGTGAGACTTCATGGATCACATCTCCCAATTTTGTCTAATCATGATCTACAATTCACATCGAAATTATGAAAAATGATTCAAAAATATTTTGATACTAAGCATCAGTTGAGTACTACTTTTCACCCTAAAAATGATGAGTAGTTAGAAAGGATGATACAAACATTAAAAGACATGTTGAGATAATGCTTGCTTGACCATCTAGGTATTTGGGATCAGTATCTACCCTCGGTGGAGTTTTCTTATAATAATAGTCTCCATTATAGTATTAAAATGGCACCATATGAATTATTTCATGGAAAGAGATGTCATACACCTACAAGTTGAGATGATGTTAGTGAAATGAATCTTGTGTACCAAAATCATATAGAGGAAATAATAGAAAATGTAATGTCTATTAAAACCCGTATCAATGAATCTCAGAGAAGGTAGAAGATATCTGCTGATAATCGAATAAATAATTTGTAATTTCAATAGGGAGATCATGTTTTCATGAAAGTACCTCTATAAAAGGGTGTTATAAGATTTGGAATGAATGGGTAACTAAGCCCTACGTACTTTGGTTTGTTTGAAATTATAGAGTGAATTGGAGATGCAACTTATCATTTGGCCATGCCACCTAGACATTAGAAGGTAAAAAAATTGTTCTATGATTCATTTTTGAGAAATTATATGCCAGACCCAAAACATTTCCTCACATCTGATGGAATTTAATTGGAACCAAACTAATCTTACTGAGAATAGCCTACTCATATTTTGGACAATAAAGAACATATGTTGAGGAATATGAATATTTGACTGGTAAATGTAATATGGAAAAATCATAACATTTAAGAGGTGAAAAGGGATACTAAGATGTTGTGATGAAGAACTACACAAATCATTTTATGAGATAGCATTCTGGTAATTTTGAGGATAACATTTTATTAATGGAGGAGAATGTAAATCATTGAGGATTTACAAATTAATTTAATATTGAATTCATTATAAATTTAGTCTATATAAAACAAAAACTTTTTTTCTTTATAAAAGATAATTACAACATATCCTTTAAACACAATTGTTATACTTCTTTGTTTTTAATTTCTATGAATGTACATACATTGTTTTAATCAATAAGATATTTGGGGTCTAATAGGATTAACATAATTTATTTTGAATAATATCATGACCTTTTAGAATAGTAATGTTACCCATATGAATATTAATATGACCAATGGAGTATTAACCTCACCTACGAAAGTATAAATAATTTTTTTTGTTATTTCTATAATGAGTTTATTTTTTGTTAAAAATATGACGAATTAGATATGCTGAATTTTTAGGTAAAAATTCTCCATTTCAGGGAGATTTAAATTAGTATATCAATCTCTGTTTTTAATAATGTTTATTATAATAAAATATTCTAATAAAAAATCACTTTCTTAAATACAAATGATAAAATAATTTTAATTTTTTTAAGTGTTGGATATTTTACTATGCATTTTAATTTGCATTTTATATATGATATTATTATTAATAAATATGAATTTTTATAGATAGATGATAACATATTCTTATTTAGTGAATTATTTTGAAAAAAAAAATTTCTTTTTTTAATCATAATGTTCATATTAGTTTATGCTGAATTTATTATAATTTTATAAAATACATTAGTTTTTCATGAATAGTAAAAATATTGTTTTAAGTTTTTAGTATGTTTAATGAAATCGTAATGATGTAATAATTAATATAAAATTATATTCAATATGTTTAAATTAAAATATGTTTTTATGTGCACAAAATGGTAATTACCATGGTAAAATACCATCGGAGTTACCATGGTATTTTAAAAACCATTCCCGAGTTGTCCTTAGAAATTAATAAAAAAATCCCTAACATTTGTAATAAATAGCCACCCATTTATTCGAATCATTTAAAAAAATTCATCATCATCAATTCTGTGGTAGTTTTACCTCCCTAGGATTCCTCCCATTCTTTCCTCCATCCACCAAGGTCACAACCTTCATGTTCTAGGAGTTACCCTATAATGAATGGGAATCTTCACCCTATTCTTTTTCAAGCACACATTTTATGTTTTTCCTTTTTATATTCCACTGGATAGTGTTGGGATATGTCATTAAATACCCCATACTATCCATATAATGTAAAAATTATGAGAGACTCCTTTATTCTCTCATAAAATTATTTTATGAATTTTTATGGGACGTCGTTAGGCTGTTGAATTTCCGTAATGGATTTCTCAACTACTTTTTTTCAATTTACTTTATTATCATTTTCTCTCCTAAACAGCCCTCACACAAAAGGAATGATAACTATAACACCTTAAATATAATATAATTTATGTAGGATAATTTAATAATTCATCATCATCTCCCTTTTGTCCTCCGTTTATATAATAATTAAAACACCATATGAGATTTGTTAATTTATCTCATTCAAGGAAGACATGTTTTCAATTTCGACTATTGTTTTCTTAGACAGACATGTAACTATTCTCATGTTTGAAACCGATCATAATATAATTATTTTATCGAATTTAATGTTCAGTAATCATCAAACAAAAATGATGTGAAATAATAAATCAAAACAAGATCATTGTGAGCGAAGCTGCTCAAAATAATCCAAGCGATCAACCTTAAAGTATGATTTAATGAATCTTCATCATGACATATACCCAAAGGATACATATATATATATATAACCATTTATACTAATTTATGTTTATTAATGATATATATGTTCACTTCTAGATAATTATATCCATACCACGTGAACTTCATTGCTTATATTCAGGAAGACCGATCATGAAATCAAAGAAAAGAAACACTCAAGAACGATGGAATTCAATCTTATAACGTATAAATAAGAACATAAATGAACATAATAAAATATTAATGGAGAAAATAAATTTATATAAATAATTTTATTAGTTTATTTATTAATTTATTTTTATTATTTAGGAAATTAAGATCATGTAAAAAATACATTCAGATGTAAGTTAATGATGTTCTACCCGAACCTCCATTTTCATTCGGGATACTCTTATTCTCTAAATAGGCAAATAAATTCAAATCTATTCATATGTAAATCTCATAAATTATGTGTAATTCTCTATATATTTGTACCAACCATAATCAATCTTTTTTATGGGGATTCACAATATTTAAAAGGATATTTTAAAACATCTTCATGAAATACAATTCCTTTACAACTGAACTTCTCAAATTCTTATCTATGTTCAAGTTCAGTCTATAATCTATTTTTATACACCCTTATTTTTATTAAATCACTCATTTTATTTTGAGAAAACAATATTATTTTATTTTTTGTGTTATATATTTTTTTTTCAAAATAACCAATCATTTCAAATTAAAAGAGTATTTATCTCTAGAATTACTTGAGGATTTTATAAGAGTAATTTTATCTATTTAAATAATCTTTTTGAATCTAATTTATAATTAAGTGTAACATTTTATGATATCATATACAATATTTTATTTAATGGTTATTTAATAGTTTTATTATTTATGTTTTATCTTTAAACCATTCATCATATTACTCTAAATGGTTAGTGTTTATGTTTTGGGAATGATATTTATATGATAGTTTCAATATGAATGTTTTTATTGTTTACGTTTATCCCCATTTATATGGGGAGTTAATTGGAATTTTTAAGTTATTTGTGGGAATTATATATCCCCTAGATGCATTGGTAGGTCTCATGATTGAAAACAGATATTGACTTGGCTAAGGACTTGTCCATTTTCAGATATGGTCTTTGCTGATTCCATAATGATTTTCAAATGTTATGGCCAAGGCCTCGACGATATATTTCATAATTTATAGAATTATGAATTTCCCTCATTATTAAACATGTAATTGATAGCCCATGAGTTTATTTAACAAGTATAATACCAATAATTATTGTTTATTATGGCATTATTTAATCATCCCTTATTCCAGAAATATGATGTTTAAGTTAATTTTTAATGGAATGTGTTTTTATTTATTCACCATGATTAATGTTAATGATTATGATATCTTACAATTTATTTATTACCCTTATTGATTATTTGAGATCATCCATTTCTTATGTTTTATTTTCCTATGATGTGAAGAAATAAATTATGAATGACCTGTCGGGGTAACCAAGGAGTTATGGATATTTTCAAAGGAATTTCCATATTTTATTTTATTTCATGTTTCAATATTGAACTAGTTTATATATATGGTTTCCCAAAACTACTTAACTAATTAATTCCTTTGAAATAAAATTCCTTTTCATATTCCAATGCAATAAAATATGGCACCAACTTTGGGAAACTGGGTTCTGGTCCTTACATTTAACACTTATGGGGTGTGAGGAGGATGGGTGGGGAGGGGTGGTATATATAGTATAGAGGAGTGTTTGTTGATTATTTTATTCATTTTTTTATTATTTTTATTCCCATAATATAGATATGTTTAACCTTATCACCAATATATTAAAAAATGGAGTATATTTCTAGATTTTGGGCTTACATTAGCCGTACATCATCTATGTCTCGATAATTCATATATTTATTTAATATCATAAATTACCGTATTTTGGTATTCAACAAAAAATATACTATTTTAGAAAAATACAAAAAATTCACCCAAACCAATTTTCAACATAGATATTTAAAAAATAGAATCTATTATATGGAAATAATTTTCTATATATGTTCAGTTTTTTTGTTAAATAAAAGCATCATATATTTGAAAAATACTGAATTTAAAATTAAAACTAATTTTAATGACACTTTTAAACATTTATTAATGTATCATAAAATTATCTTATAAAATTATTAAAAGTAGTTTTTGAATATATATTATGAAAATAAATTTTATTTTAAATTATTATTTTAATTATAAAATTTTGCTAAAATATTTATAACTTATAAAAATATCAACAAATAATTCATCATTTATAATATGGTTTTATACTTATCCCATGAAATAAATATCTCATAATTATATTGAAATGATACACAAATTGTATTCATACATTGATATGTGTGGTTACAAAACTATTATCAATATTACAATCCCCAGTGGTCATATTAATATTCAAAATTTCAAGTTAATATTCCATTGGTTTAAGTTCGTTGAATTTTACAAATACCTCATTTTCTATTAATTCATAATTTATAATATTTTAATTTTGTTTTATATGTGATTTATGATGTTTTAT
Organism: Viscum album; assembly: GCA_963277665.1. Taxonomy (NCBI): domain Eukaryota; kingdom Viridiplantae; phylum Streptophyta; class Magnoliopsida; order Santalales; family Viscaceae; genus Viscum; species Viscum album. Next base: position 535,668,768 of record OY728129.1, read on the forward strand.
ACTATATGGAAAAACTATAAAATGGGATCTATCATTTAAAATATTTTGTGTTGTTATAGTAATTGTACATGATGTACTAGATCTATTCATGCAATGAGGGAATAATGTTCGTATTCATTCTTTTTATACCCTTTTGACAACATGAATGAGTAGGGTAGAACATCCTTTCCTAGGGAAATAAACAGGACCACTGACCCAACACTGTTGAGCTTTAGTTATTCCATCGACATCCATGTAGTGATTGAAGATTCACCTTCAAAATTTATATCACATATATAGGGTCCCTATTAAATATACAGTATGTATTGGTTTTCTAATTCAATAACCAATTACATCATTTCATCTGAGGAATTTTCTTCAGGGATGTCTACCAATGAGTGGAATTTTACCTGTTTCTGATAAAGATACTGTATATTAGACTAATACAAGATGACCCTCCATTATGAAATATGTTTTGAAAACATAGGATGAATAAGAATATATTTTAGTGGGTTCCCATGAGATACCAAAAATAATTCATGATGTATCAAGTAATTCCTAAAAGACTATATTTAAATGATTATCACAAGATAGTTATTATTGATATCTAATTAATTAGTGTCAATATCAATTGGGGTTCTTTTAAGCTAGTAAATGATGTTTCTTCTCTTAGTTTGTTGTTTTGTGTGATGAACGAAATAAGTAAAGTCTCTAGTGGTTTTAAAATCAAATAGAGAGGTCATCCATCGACATGAGTCATCATCATTGGTTGGAAGAAAATATATTTTTTAATACCATCCAATCATTCCAATGAATAATCATTCCAAAAACATGTAACCCCTTTTTCATCAACCTAGTGAGGGGAAACAATTTTCCTGTAAGGTTGTATATATTATTATTAAAGCAGGATATGTTTACATGATGTACTCTAACAAACTTGAGGTTTTAAGGAGGTGATATGGTAAGGTTGGCCTTTTCCTTTTTTCTGGTTGACTTTTAACCCATTATGACATAAAATTATGTCCAAAAACTCTATGATGTAACATTGAATGAAAATTTCAAGGGGTTAATTTTCAAGATGTGCTCCCACAATTTACCAAATACTCTTTCAAGGTTGTCAAGGTGAGTAGGGAATTGATTATAATTAACCAATATATCATTGATGTAGAATTCCACAAAATTTCCATCAAACACCATAATGATGTGGTGAATTGAACGTTTGTATGTAACACCCACATTCTTCAAACCAAAGGGAATAACCCGATAGAAATACACACTATTATGTGATCTCAAATTGGTGTCTCTATCATATTTAGTTACAATCCACATTTAGATGTATTCTAAATATCCATCCATCAATACGAGGGCTTGTTACATAGCTTCCACATCAATCAGAAGTTTTGTAATCTAAACTTAGAATTCATCATTCTAAAAATATTGATCATGATCTCTTAAGTGGAAGAAAACTCTAATTTTTCAATTATTATTCATTATAAGGACTACATTGTGTGTCCATTTTGATACCAAACCTATAAAATTATCTTTTTTATTCTGGATAATTTCATGTTTAGTCTCAATTCTGAGAGCATGAGTCAGATGTGTCCTTAGGGATGGCTATTTATAGCCCCAAGGTTCATATCCCTTCCAATGTGGTTAGTGGCCACCTCAAGAACAAGGTCCTTATTTTCAATGTAATTACAAGTGAACATGTCTAGATTCATCTTAGAAAATGAGGAATATATCACTTTATTTTTGAAAAAAATTTCCATACTAATCATATTGAGTAGTGGGTCATATTATCTACCCAGATTTATTTGACAATGCTCATCAATGGTGTTTTAGATTCCTTCCTCAAATTTTAGAGGCACATCCCTATGGTCCTCCTCATATTATTAATTTTATTCCTCATGTTATTCTACCTATTCCGTAGAGGGAAATGTAATATATTGATGTATTCTAAGTGATGATTGGAGTCATCATTTTGATATTTTGAATGTGAAGTAGCCTCCTCTGACCCAACAGCACTCATGGTTATTCATTGAATTGGAATAGGTGAGTGGAGGGATGGAAAATGATTATTCCCATTACATTATGGGCATTCACTATGGTTCAATGGGGGAAACCACATATTTTTTATTTTTGGGCATTGTCTATATAACTAATATCATAGAAGTCATTGAATAAAGATCTGAATTCAAACTCATATTCTTCACTAGATTGATTGGTAACATTTACTCTTCACTGACCTATATAAGGGAGTTGGATAAGATCATTTATAGTCCTTTAGTGTGATTGGACCAAGTTCATCCATCTACCATGGGATACTTCCTACACCTCAGATAGAATCATACATCAATATAATGTCACATGAAAGACTAAAACAATTCCTTATCAGTATGAAATGCCCCAATTTTTCCCTCTATACACAGTTTGAGGAACTGATGTTATGTTGACGAGACATCCATCAAATTATGTGAATGATTTCTTCTAATTAAAAAATTATTATTTTATTATGCTAAACAACCAAGAATTCGATGTCAAATACAGGGTCACCAAAGTGAAAAAAAATTATTTTCCCCAGGTTTTTTTCCCTCATTTATCATAACCAATTATTGCTATAGAAATATGGATTAGGTTATGCTCTATATAGGACATCCATAAAAATTTCCATACTATAATGGTATTAAATTCCAATCCATTTTCCATGAAATATTGTCATATAATTATACAATATATCTTACCACACTGGTACAAGGTTCTAATGTGCCATTTTATACAAAAATCTGTATAATTCTGATGTATTTAAATGTGTTACATTATAATGGATATAAATCTGCCTGGTAGTCCTCAATAGTGGAAACCTCATCATCAATGATCTAGAGGCTCATAAAAGACTCTATGAGTGCTTCACTATTGACCTTTGATAAACTCAAGGCATCTAAGATCAATAAGTTGGTAGAAAATGGGATAATTTCATCATGATGTCATACATCTAGGCTAAATTCATATGCATCCCAAAATTTGTATTCTATTCCTTAGTTTCTTTGGGATATGGAGTACATTTCTTAAGTGGGTCATCACTTGAAATAGGATTTGACGGTTCTCACATCCTCGTTGGGTTAGGTTGAATAGGTGTGCCTGGCTACTGAGTGTGATCAGATACTTGTACCACCTCTGATCTATATTCCACAATTATCATGTTCGAAGGATATTTTCATGTATAGTAGGGATTACATGATCATATTTTAGATCATATATATCTATTCCATGAGTTTCTACAACACTGATAGTCCAAGTAGACATGTGTATATAATTTTGGTTCCTACCACAAGTATATCTTCCCCTATACCCTTGACACCTATGGTGTAACGCCTCGTCCCCAGTTACCCAGAGTCGGTGCATTATTACATAACATTGGAATGATCACAAGAAAGACCAAGTCTCGAAGACCAATTTGTTTAGTAGCCTTGGAATAACTAGATACATTCATAAAGTTTACATTACATCATAAAATGAAAACTACAACAATATAGTCTCCATAGTACACACTCTTATCCCCTCATACTATCCCTGCAGGCCATTCATAAAATACTTCTTCACATCCTGGGAAAAATAAAACAATGAAACGGCTGAGCTCAAATGCCCAGTAAGTAAAACAATATATCATAAACATTCATAAATAGGAATAAACATTTAAGGAAATGTATAACTAAACCAAAAAGCCTTTTAAACATGAACTTAAAAATAATATAGAAGAAATAAAATGATATAATGCCATTTACTTATTCGCATGGATATTCTACTAATCGAATAATAACATAAAATATCAATAACCACTTTCATAATGATGGAATTCATAATGCCAGACTGTCATAACCACATATCCAAGGCCTCGTTCCTAGAGTACAAATAAGATTTTGTCAAGGCCTTGTGCCAAGGCACTAGTTTGTCTCATGAGACCAACCGATGCATCGAGGAGCTATAGCAGGCTTCACCCTTCACTTATTAAGTCCAATGAATTCCTCATATGAACAGGTTTAAACATAACATAAACATTCGTATTAAAACTAGCATACAAAATGACAATATTTTCTCCGTAAACCATGAATGGCATAGAAATAACACATCCAAAGTCAAACATATCACAAAACCTTCAATACAATATGGAAGTTTTGTATCATAATAAATCAACTTCAAATAATCTTAAAATCCATCAAAGGATGTTGACATAGATGAAATCAAAACTATTTGAGAGAAATATCTCTTTTTTTAATCATTTAAAAGTCACACATTTATAAAGGAAGTAATTTAAAAGATATTTTTGAATCAAAGTGTCCTATACCACTTTGAAACTATTGAAAAGAAATATCATTTCAAAATATTAATGTCCATATAAATAAATCCTTAAAATCATTTTGAAAACAAGGAAATTAACTAGAAATAATTAGAAAGATAAATCTTTTGAAACATTTAAAATTCTGATCTTGATAAAGAGTACCTTTCACAAATTCGTAAAATATTCATTTTGAAATCATTTAAAGGTCACATAATTATAAAATAAAACATTTACTTTGAAAATATTCGTATAATATTGTAAGGCATGCTTCGAAGATTTTGTAATGTCAGAAAATAGCCGCACCAGCTGTATAAGTTAAAAACACATTATTACCTTAATTCTGTCGAAAAGGTTAAAAACCACCTTATCTGGAAAACGACGGAAAGATTCCTTTATAAACCTCTTAAAAATATTAAACAAGGGTATAAATGAGTTTATACCATAGTATTTAAAATATTAAGAATGATTTGAAATACATTTCTAAGAAACATGGATGTGGATGATAAAGAGGTCCTAGTAGATTATTACGTATAAACAACCTCAGATAATGAAGAGATTGAGAAATAAACCCATACCTTGTACTTTTCCTTTGTTTTGGTAGGTTAACCTCCTTTATAATGGGGAAATAATTGTTATTAAATTATACAAGAATCATTTACATTAATATGATATCATATATGATCATTTAACATTGATTTGTTAATAATATTTTACAATTATTGTCGTTTTGTTTGTTAACTTACTCATTTTCTTTTATATGTTTTGTAATGTAATCCATGTTTGTTATGGATAGTTTGTATCTTACTCATATCTATAATGATATTAAGTCCTTAAAAATTATTATTAATCTTCAAATGAGAATTATTATTTAATGGATATTATGGAGAATGAATCTCTTCGCGTTCGTGGAGAGGGTAGTACGTACGTACGCACAAGCGACAATATCATTCATATGATATTAAAACAATATATAATTGGATGGTATATCAGATATGAAGAATAATTATCATGATATATTTATTATTTACATGAATTAAAAATCATTATTATACCCATCAAAATAATAATATATTGAATAACAATTACACCACGACGTGGAGACGGCAAGCCGTACGTACGCACGTACGGTGACATGTCATTCAAAGGATGGATAGAATATTGAATATGGTTGTACCATATTTATAATAATTTTACAGTATATAGGAGATACTATATTCATTATTTTAGTATGGTAAAAACAAATAATTATAATTTGAATAAGAAATGAATTTGAAAAAGGGTGGTGAAAACATTACCTCTTCTTCAGGTTCTTCTTTTTGATTTGATCAAAAGGGCTCCATAGGTTGGATTTATGATAACAATAATGCCTCTAGGGTGAATTTAGGGATATTGAGAGAGTATCTGGGTAGGGGTTGGCCAATCCAAAAGGCTTTGAAGGTGTGAATTAATTAGAGGGAAGAGCGCCCTTTTATAAGAGGGGTGAGAGGGACCTTTGGAAAAGTTAGAAATATTATTTTATAATAAATTAATATTTGGTGTCTAATGGCTCTAAAGAGGATTATTTAAAGGTTAAAGTGGGGATAGGTCTAAAAACACTCAACCAATAGGATTTATATAGGTTTGGGTTACTATATTAACATTATCTTTAAATATTAACTCTTAGTTAATTAGTTTCACTTTTAAAATGTCTCTTTGTATTTTTATATTATATGGTAAATAAACTTACTATATACATCCAAGAGACCCCCAAGTGGTAAATTAATTATACTAATATCATGATATATGTCTCTTGGACAAACCTTATTTTTTTAGGAATTTAATATCAAATAATAATATAATATTTGTTTTAAAAACTATTTTATGTCAATTTTGACACTATTCAATAATTGAGTTTTTTAAAAATCACAAAAGAAGGAATATTTCAAAAAAAAGTAAATTATATCAGTAATAACATGTAATATTAACCTATAAAATTTGTTTAATTCATAAAAAGTCTCAAATTATATTTATTTGGGTATTTATAATATCAATTATTTTAATTTTTCACTATTATGGTAATTGCTGGATCATCATTCAATCATAAATAAATTAAATTATTTAATGTATGAAAATTATAAATAAAATATAATTTAGTATTAAATCTTTTTATATTTCTAATTAATATTTACAATCTAATTTATCTTATGTATAACCCTATATTAAAAATGTTTTAGTAAATAAACTTTGATTTTAACTCTTTTAACTCTACTTTGAATTAAATAATAATAAATGTCCGAATCTAGTCCAAGTAGACCAAAATGATAATATTTTACTCCTAAGGTTGTTTTTGGTCGAGATACACTTGTCCTATAGAATTAGGACATGTTCTAGGGAAATATCAATATCATTTTTACCCTTAAATACCCTATTTACATTTAACCGTGGTAAATAAAAGTAAAAGGTTACTATTCACAAAAAATTATTTGCATCTCATTGAACCACATTTTACTCCTTGATATTAACCGTGTCTCATGGATTTTAGAAATTCCACTTACAGAAGTAGTAAAATTATGTTTTATGAAAAAAAATTAACTACCACTTAGTGGTTTGACTACTCATCAAAAAAATGAAAGTTTCCAGAAAAATACCAAAAATTAGGCCTAAGCTATATTTGATATTTTGAATTAAAAAATTACTTTTATTTTAGAAAATTTAATAAATATCAATTGCATTAATTAATTTAAAAATTAATTCCCATCGTCAAAACAAATAGTGTGTTTTTAAGAGATAAATATTATCAATAGATTGGCACATGTTTTTGTTTGGTTTAAATGTGAAATTACATTCAATGACCAAAATTGTATTAAATGGTAAAAATATATTCTGAATATACTTTAAAAACACAGAAATTAATAATTTATCACTATTAATTATTACGATTAAAAAAGTTTTTTTTAATTGAAATTTAGTAATTTTCATTATTCATCAAAATATGAAAGTTATCCAAAAAGTACCAAATTTTCACCCTAAGCTAATTTCGATATTACGAATCCAAAAATGAAGTTCATTTCGAAAGATAAATTTTATAAAATTTCAAATTGTAGATATTACAATTTATTACGGCTAGTTTGATTGGTTGTGTTGTGTTAGAATCTCGAGGTTGCGTACAATGCACGCCATTGCATTATTCAAAGGGAAACGTACCATGGAAGCATGGGGTGTTCCATTGTAAATTTTTGATATCCCAATTCTAACTAATAAATTTATTTATCAAATTGATTATATAAATGTTTAAAATATTGGATTTAAAAAAAGGGTTTCACTATTAAAAGTTGCTAAAAGTGCATTTTTTTAAAAATACTTCTTTTATCTGAAAAAAATGAATTTGTTTTTAAATTATGTCTAAGAAACTCATATTATGGATTATAAAATTATAAGTATTATATAATGTTTAAAATTTTGTTAATACTATTCATAACCTCTTTTGAATGGCTTGTTTGGTAAGTCGTGGTGCGCTTGAACTCGGTGTTGCATGTAGTGCAATTTATTGAATTATTTTGAAGAAATAACACACTATGAAATCAGGGGGTGTTACATTCTCCCCTCCTTCAATAAATTGTGTCCTCACAATTTGAAATTTTTCTTCAATAATAAAATGTAGGATATAGAAAATATCTTTGTGGGAAAACCCACATCAAAAAATGGGTTACAGAAATTAATCTTAATATGAGGAAAAGGGAAATGAAAGGGTCACCACCAAATTATGATCTTGATTAGGAGAACATTGGTTGAAATTAGAGACATATAATGGGAGTAAAAATGTAAATATTTATACGCAGTTATTGAGGTCACAAATCACAAACAAGTGTAAAATTGAGGTCCTTAAATTAATCAATCTATGATATTTTGAAATACCATCAGTCCAACAAAACATAGGGTATTAGGATAACACATTTTTGGTTTTATAATTCATTGAATAAAGTATAAGAATTAATTTCTTAATAGAATAAGAGAAGAATAAAATATATATTCTTGACAAATAGAGTTCGATCTTTTAACTAATTTCTAACACAAACTAATCTTTCACTCTTAAAGATAATAGAATGTAAAAAATTATATTCTATTTATCTTATTCGTATAGGGTTCCAAAAAAATTGAATTTATAATTCATCACCCAGATCTTTTAAAAAAAACTACATTATTTAATTCCGGACATTACGTGGGCCAGTGGTAGGTGACACACCCTTATCACCCTTCGGTTGTGGGTTCAAGTCTCGCGGCCTTGGCGGATGCGACGGGTTGCCGCCCGACCTCCTGGTTGTCCTTTTATGGAAATCCAAAAATAATCCAATCTAGAACTATGCAAAATGATTTAGTTCAAAATTTATAAGGAAGGTAAACAAAATGAAGATCCTTTTTTCTGCATAATAACATGTTAACACCTTCATCATGTATTCTTTTAAAACAATGCCACATCGTAAATTACCATAAAACCTTATTGATTAAATTCATGATCCCTTATTCCTTAATGAATAATTGATATTCTGATTCAATCCAAAAATTTTGTAAACCCCAACAATGATGGAATATACAAATCATTAATTAGTTTCAAGGTAGTCAAGAATATCCAATATAATTATTCCAAATCAATAATGTATTATTCTAAAATCACTACCTCGGTATCAGAACTATATTATATTTTATCATTCTCTCAACCATATATTTTCCAAAAATATAACCTGCTATTGAGTCACTTTTCTTTTTTCCACACAATGTCAAGTCTTTAATGAAATAGTACTGGAGTATAATCCTTATATACTCCATAATTATTATAACAAGTACACTGTTGATACAACACTCAAATGACATAATCAACATAAGAACTCTAATCATTACTCTTCATCTGTGGTAGTATCATAACATGATTATTATCCAATAGAATCATTTGCGGCATAGTCTGATGACTAGGACATAGGTTCGTGTAGTGTCCAAACTCCTTGCAAATGAAGCATTGTACATTTGAAACCATTTTCTTACCCTTGAACTCACGTACTTTGTGCCCTTTTCCTCCACACTTATAACAAACTCCCATTCCTTTCAGACAAATTCGAGGGTGTTTCTTCCCACAGTTATCACATATGGGAAAATTATTCTTTTCCCTCTTCCCTTTATCCATCTTTCTATCTTACATCCTTTTCTTCCATTGCTTCCTTTAAAAGCTATAGGACTCGGTAAACTCTTTACTTACCTTATCAACGCATGATATTACTTGTTCATATGATGATAATACATGGGAGACTATTTCTCTTATAAATTAAGGATTAAGACCATGGATGATATGATCCTTCGTTCTCTTTGGATCATGTGCATTGTTGAAGTTCTCATTACTTCTACTGGGCACCATTTCTAAACAATGGTACACTAGATTAGTTTATGAATAACAATACATAATCCCAAACTTGTAAAACACATAACATAAATTAAATAGTTTATGGATATAATCCATAATCATAAAAATGTCTCGATTGAGGACTTATATACTCATAAACCCTTCATAATGGTTTGTAATGAAAATGATAATTATCCTAAGCATATCCCCTGAGAGTATCGTAACCAAGATTGTAGTAAGTCCCGTTGTTGTGCACCAGTTCCCCTTTGATTCTAGCTCAAAGTGGTGTTTTTTTTGTTTTACCCCAAGGTACATCTGTGCCAGAGCTGCCTCTACCTGCTCATATCCAGACAGGGGTGTATTGCTCGGAAAACTCACAAAATCTCTACAATACCAAAATTCTAGGAAGTTCTTCTATACTAATCCTGAAATTTCATCTTAAATATATGTTATCTAATCAGAGTTTATCTAAATATAGCTTCCAAGGTTTGTACTAAACATCCTCGGATACCAACTGTAATGCCCCGACCGTAGTTACCCATAGTCGGTGCATTATTACATAACATTTGCATGATCACAAGAATGATCAAGTCTCTAAAGACCGATTAGTTTAGTATCCTTGGAATAACTAGATACATTCATAAATTTTACATTACATCATAAAATTAAAACTACAACAATATAGTCCAGATAGTACAAACTCTTATCCCCTCATACTATCCATGCATGTCATTAATAAAATACATCTTCACATCCTCGGAAAAATAAAACATAGAAAGGGGTGAGCTCAAATACCCAACAAGGATAACAATATAGGGGAAACTTTCATAAAAAGGAATAAACATTTAAGGAAATGTATAATTAAAACAAAAGCCTTTTAAACATGAACATCAACATAATATGGCAGAAATAAAATGAACTAATGCCATTTAATTATTTACATGGATATTCTAATAATCGAATAATCACATGAAATATCTATAACCACTTTTATAATGATGGAATGCATAATGCCAGACTATCATAAATACATAGCCATGGTCTCGTGCCTAGACTACAAATAAGATTTTGTCAAGGCCTTGGGCCAAGACAGTAGTTTGTCTCAGGAGACCTACCGATGCATCGGGGAGCTATAGAGGGCTCCACCCGTCACTTATTAAGTCCAATGCATTCCTCATATGAACAGGTTTAAACATATCATAAACATTCGTATTAAAACTAGCATACGAAATGTCAATACTTTCTCCATAAACCATGAATGGTATCGAAATAACACATCCACAGTCAAACATATCACATAACCTTCAATAGAATATGGATGTTTTGTATCACAATAAATCAACATCAAATAATCTTAAAATCCATCAAAGGATGTTGACATAGATGGAATCAAAACTATTTGATAGAAATGTCTCTTTTTTTAAATCATTTAAAAGTCACACATTTATAACGGAAGTAATTTAAAAGTGATTTTTGAATCAAAGTGTCCAATACCACTTTTAAACTTTTGAAAAGAAATATCATTTCAAAATATTAATGTCCAAATAAATAAATCCTTAAAATCATTTTGAAAACATGGACATTAATTAATAATATTTAGAAAGATAACTCTTTAAAACATTTAAAATTCTGATCTTGATAAAGAGTACATTTCACAAATTCTTAAAATATTCATTTTGAAATCATTTAATGGTCACATAATTATAAAATAATACATTTACTTGGAAAATATTTTTATAAGATTGTAAATGAAGCTTCGAATATTTTATAACGGGGGAAAATAGCCGCACCCGCCGTATAAGTTAAAAAACATTCTTACCTTAATTCTATCGAAAAGGTTAAAAAGCACCTTGTTTGGAAAATGATGGAAATATTCCTTTATAAACCTCTTATAAAAAGTCAAGAAGGGTATAAATGAATTTATACAATATTTTTTAAAATAATAAGAATTATTTTAAATACATTTTTAAGAAACCTGGGCGTGGATGATAAAGAGGTCCCAGTAGATTATTATGTATAAACAACCTTGGATAATGAAGAGATTGCGAAATAAACCCTTACCTTTTAATTTTCCTTGGTTGGGGTAGGTTAATCACCTGTATAATGGTGAATTATTTTTAATTAAATTATACATTAATCATTTACATTAATATGATATCATATATGATCTTTTAACATTGATTTGTTAATAATATTTTAGAATTATTGTCATTTCGTGTGTTACCTTACTCATTTTCTTTTATATGTTTTGTTATGTAAGCCATGTTTTTTATTGATAGGGTGTATCTTATTCATATCTAGAATGATATTAAGTCCTTAAATATTATTATTAATTTTCAAATGAGAATTAGACTTTAATGGATACGATGGAGAATGAATCTCATCGCGTTCGGGGAGACGGTAGTCCGTACATATGCACGAGCAACAATATCATTCTTTTTATATTAAAATAATACATAATTTGATTGTATATTAGATATGAAGAATAATTATCATGTTATATTTATTATTTACATGAATTAAAAATCATTATTATACCCATCCAAATAATAATATATTGAATAACAATTACACCACGATGTGGAGACGGTAATCCGTATGTACGCACCTATGTTAACATGTCATTCAAAGGATGTCTAGAATACTGAATATGCATGTACCATATTTATAATAATATTACATTATATATGAGACACTGGATTCATTATTTTAGAATGGGAAAAACAAAGAAAGAACAAGTTTAAGAAGAAATGAATTTGAAAAAGGGTGGTGAAAACATTACCTCTTCTTTGGGTTGTTCCTTTTGATTTGATCAAAAGGGACCCGTAGGATGAATTTATGATCAAAATAAGGCCTATAGCGTGAATTGAGGGATGTTTAGAGAGTTTTTGGTCAGGGGTTATCCGAACTAAAAGGCTATGAAGGTGTGAATTAATGAGAAGGAAAAGTGCCCTTTTATTAGAGGGGTGAGGGGCACCTTTGGAAAAGCTAGAAATATTATTTTATAATAAATTCATATTCAGTTTCTAATGGATAAAAAGTTTATTATTTAGAGATTATGGTGCGGATAGGTAGAACAAAACTCAACCAATGGGATTTAGACAGGTTTTTGTTACTATATTAACCTTATATTTATGTATTAACTCTTAGTTAATTAGTTTCACTTTTATAATGTCTCTTTGTATTTTTATATTATATGGTAAATAAATATACAATATACATCCAAGAGACCCCCAAGTGGGACATTAATTATACACCTCTCATGATATAAGTAACATGGCTGAACCTTAGTTTTTTATGAATTTAATAACAATTAATAAAATAATATTTGTTTTAAATACTATTTTATGTCAATTTTGACACTATTCAATAATTGATTTTTGTAAAAATTAAAACAGAAGGATTACTTCGAAAAAAGTTATTAAAGCAATCCTAGCATGTCATATTAACCTAGAAAATTATTGTAATTCCTAAAAAGTATGAAATTATATTTATTCGGGTATTTATAATATCCATTATTTTAATTTTTTACTATTATGTTAATTACTGCATCATCATTGTGTCATAAGTAAATTAAATTATTTAATGTCTAAGAATTATAAATAAAATATTATTATGTTGGGAATCATTTTAGAATACTAATGAATATTTACCATCAAATTTATCTTATGTATAACCCTATATTAAAAATGTTTTAGTACATAAACTTTGATTTTAACTATTTTAACTCTTCTTTGAATTAAATAATAATAAATGTCCTAATCTAATCCAAGTGGACCTAAATGATAATATTTTACCCCTAAGGTTGTTTCTGGTCGACATACATTTTTCCAATAGAATTAGGACATGTTTTAGAGAAATATTAATATCATTGTTACCCTTAATTACCCTATTTTTTTTAACCGTGGTAAATAAAAGTAAAAAATTTACTATTCACCAAAAATTATTTTCATCTCATTGAACCACATTTTACTCCTTGATATTAACCATGTCTCTCGGATTTTCAAAATTCCACTCACAGAAGTGGTGAAATTAACTTTTATGAAAAATTCAGTTTTTTAACTATCACTTAGTGGTTCCACTATTCATCAAAAAAATGAAAGTTTCCAGAAAAATAAAACAAATTATGCCTAAGATATATTTGATATTATGAATACAAACATGATGTTTATTTTACCAAATTCAACACATATGAGTTTCATTAATTAATTTAAAAATTAATTCCCGGCGTCAAAACAAATAGCATGTCTTTAAAAGATAATAACTATCAAAAGATTGACACTTGTTTATGTCTGTTCTAAATGTTAAATTACATTCAATGACAAAAATTTTATTAAATGCTAAAAATATATTCTAAATATACTTTAAAACCACTAAAATTAATTATTTCTCACTATTAATTATTTTGATTAAAAAAGTTCTTTTTAAATAAAATTTAGTAATTTTCACTAATCATCAAAATGTGAAAGTTATCCGAAAAGTACCAAAATTTCATCCTAATCTAATTTCGATATTACGAATCCAAAAATGAAGGCCATTTAGAAAGATAAAATTTATAATATTTCAAAAGAGAGGTATTACTATTTATAACGGCTAGTTTGATTGGTTGTGTTGTGTTAGAATCTTGAAGTTACGTACAATGCCCACCATTGCATTATTCAAAGAGAAACGTACCGTGGATATTGGGGTGTTTAATTGTAAATTTGTTATGTCCCAAATCTAAAGAATAAATTTATTTAGTCAAATTGAATATATAAAAGTTTAAAATTCTGGATTAAAAAAGGGTTTCACTATTAAAAGTTGGTAAAAGTTCATTTTTTGAAAAAGACTTCTTTTATCTGAAAAAATGATTTTTTTCTTACATTATGTCTAAGAAACTCATAATATGGATTCTAAAATTATAAGGATTATATAATGTTTAAAATTTAGTTAATACTATTCATATCCTCTTTTGAACGGCTTGTTTGGTAAGTCGTGGTGCGCTTGAAATCAGTGTTGCATGTAGTGAAATTTATTGAATTATTTTCCAGAAATAACACACTATGAAATCATGGGGTGTTACATTCTCCCCTCCTTCAATAAATTGTGTCCTTGCAATTTGAAAATTTTCTTCAAAAATAAAAGGTAGAACATTGAAAATATCTTTGTGGGAAAACCCACATCGGAAATTGGGTTACAAAAATTAATCTTAATATGAGGAAAATGGAAATGAAAGGGTCACCACCAAATTATGATATCGATTAGGAGGACATTGGTTGAAATTAGAGACATATAATTGGAGTAAAAATGTAAATATTTATACATAGTTATTGAGGTCACCAATCACAAACAATTGTAAAATTGAGGTCCTTAAATTCATCAATCTATGATAATTTGAAATACCATCGGTCCAACAAAACATATGGTATTAGGATAACACATTTCTGGTTTTAGGATTCCTTAAATAAAGTATAAGAATTAATTTCTTCATAGAATAATAGAAGAAGAAAATATATATTCTTGACATATAGTGTTCGATCCATTAACTAATTTCTACCACAAACTAATCTTTCACTCTAAAAGATAATAGAATGTAAAAAATTATATTCTATTTATCTTATTCAAATAGGGTTCCAAAAAAATTGAATTTATAAATCATCAACCAGATCTTTTAAAAAAACTACATTATTTAATTCCGGACATTACGTGGGCCATTGGTAGGTGATACACCCTTATCACCCTTCGGTTGTGGGTTCAAGTCTCACGGCCTTGCCGGACGCGACGGGTTGCCGCCCGACCTCCGGGTTGTCCTTTTATGACAATCCAAAAGTAATGCAATCTAGAACTATCCAAAATGATTTAGTCCAAAATTTATAAGGAAGGTAAACAAAATGAAGATCCTCTTTTCTGTATAATAAAATGTTAACACCTTCATCATGTATTCTTTTAAAACACTGCAACATCGTAAATTAACATAAAACCTTATTGATTACATTCATGATCTCTTATTCCTTAAAGAATAATTGATATACTCATTCAATCCAAAATTTTTGTAAACCCCAATAATGATGGAATATTGAAATCATTAATCAGTTTCAAGGTAGTCATGAATATCCAATATAATTCATCCAAATCAATAATGTATTATTCTAAAATCACTACCTCGGTATCAGAACTATATTATGGTTTATCATTCTCTCAACCATATATTTTCCAAAAATATAACCAGCTATTGAGTCACTTTTCTTTTTTCTACACAATTTCAAGTCTTTAATGAAATAGTACTGCAGTATAATCCTTATATACTCCATAATTATTATAAAAAGTACATTATTGATACAACACTCAAATGACATAATCAACATAAGATCTGTAATCATTCCACTTCATCTGTGGTAGTATCATAACATGATTATTATCCAATAGAATCATTTGCGGCATAGTCTGATGACTGAGACATAGGTTCGTGTAGTGTCCAAACTCCTTGCAAATGAAGCATTGTACATTTGAAACCATTTTTTACCCTTGAACTCACGTACTTTGTGCCCTTTTCCTCTTCACATATAACAAACTCCCATTACTTTCAGACAAATTCCAGGGTGTTTCTTCCCACAGTTATCACATATGGGAAAATTATTCTTTTCCTTCTTCCCTTTATCCATATTTCAATCTTCCATCCTTTTATTCTATTGCTTCCCTTAAAATCCATAAGACTTGGTAAACTCATTACTTACCTTATCAACACATGATATTACTTCTTCATATGATGATAATACATGGGAGACTATTTCAATTATAAATTCTGGCTTAAGGCCATGAATGATATGATCCTTCGTTCTCTTTGGATCATGTGAATTGTTGGAGTTCTCATTACTTCTACTGGGCACCATTTCTAAACAATGGCATACACTAGATTAGTTTATGAATAGGAATACATAATCCCAAACTTGTAAAACACATAACATAAATTAAATAGTTTATGGATATAATCCATAATTATAAAAATGTCTCGATTGAGGACTTATATACTCATAAACCCTTCATAATGGTTTGTAAAGAAAATGAGAATTATCCTAAGCATATCCCCTGGGAGTGTCGTAACCAAGATTGTAGTAAGGCCCGTTGTTGTGCACCAGTTCCTGTTTGAGTCTAGCTCAAAGTGGTGTTTTTGGGTTTTACCCCAAGGTACATCTGTGCAATTGCTGCCTCTACCTGCTCGTATCCAAACAGGGGTGTATTGCTCGGAAAACTCACAAAATCACTACAATACCAAAATTCTAGGAAGTTCTTCTATACTAATCCTCAAATTTCATCTTAAATATATGTTATCTAATCAGAGTTTATCTAAATTTAGCTTCGAAGGTTTGTACTAGACATCCTCTGATACCAACTGTAATGCCCCGACCCCAGTTACCCAGAGTCGGTGCATTATTACATAACATTAGCATGATCACAAGAATGATCAAGTCTCTGAAGACCGATTAGTTTAGTAGCTTTGGAATAACTAGATACATTCATAAATTTTACATTACATCATTAAATGAAAACTAAAACAATATAGTCCAGATAGTACACACTCTTATCCCCTCATACTATCCAGGCATGTCATTCATAAAATACATCTTCACATCCTAAGAAAAATAAAACATAGAAAGGGGTGAGCTCAAATACCCAACAAGGATAACCATATGGAGTAAACTTTCATAAATAGAAATAACCATTTAAGGAAGTGTATAACTAAAACAAAAGCCTTTTAAAAACGAACTTCAACATAATATGGCAGAAATAAAATGAACTAATGCCATTTAAGTATTCACATGGATATTCTAATAATCGAATAATCACATGTAATATCTATAACCACTTTCATAATGATGGAATGCATAATTCCAAACTATCATAAACACATAGCCATGGCCTCGTGCCTAGACTACAAATTAGATTTTGTCAAGGCCTTGGGCCAAGACAATAGTTTGTCTCATGAGACCTACCGATGCATCGAGGAGCTATACAGGGCTCCACCCGTCACTTATTAAGTCCAATGCATTCCTCATATGAACAGGTTTATACATAACATAAACATTTATATTAAAACTAGCATATGAAATTTCAATACTTTCTCCATAATCCATGAATGGTATAGAAATAACACATCCATAGTCAACCATATCACATAACCTTCAATAGAATATAGAAGTTTTGTATCACAATAAATCAACTTCAAATAATCTTAAAATATATCAAAGGATGTTGACATAGTTGGAATCAAAAATATTTGAGAGAAATGTCTTTTTTTAAATCATTTAAAAGTCACACATTTATAAAGGAAGTAATTTAAAAGTGATTTTTGAATCAAAGTGTCCCATACCACTTTGAAACTTTTGAAAACAAATATCATTTCAAAATATAAATGTCCATATAAATAAATCCTTAAAATCATTTTTAAAACATTGACATTAATTAAAAATATTTATAAAGATAAATCTTTAAAACATTTAAAATTCTGATCTTGATAAAGAGTAGCTTTCACAAATTCTTAAAATATTCATTTTGAAATAATTTAAAGGTCACATAATTATAAAATAAAACATTTACTTGGAAAATAATCTTATAAGCTTGTAAGTGAAGCTTCGAATATTTTATAACGGGGGAAAATAGCAGCACCCGCCGTATAAGTTAAAAAAACATTCCTACCTTAATTCTATCAAAAAGTTTAAAAAGCACCTTGTTTGGAAAATGACGGAAAAATTCTTTTATAAACCTCTTATTAAAAGTCAAGAAGGGTATAAATGAATTTATATCATATTATTTAAAATAATAAGAATTATTTTAAATACATTTTTAAGAAACTTGGATGTGGATGATAAAGAGGTCCGAGTAGATTATTACGTATAAACAACCTCGGATAATGAAGAGATTGCGAAATAATCCCTTACCTTGTACTTTTCCTTGGTTGGGGTAGGATAATCTTCTGTATAATGGTGAATTAATTGTTATTAAATTATACATAAATCATTTACATTAATATGATATCATATATGATCTTTTAACATTGATTTGTTCATAATATTTTAGAATTATCGTCGTTTCATGTGTTAACTTACTCATTTTCTTTTATATGTTTTGTTATATAAGCCATGTTTATTATGGATAGGGTGTATCTTATTCATATCTAGAATGATATTAAGTCCTTAGATATTATTATTAATCATCAAATGAGAATAAGACTTGAATGGATACGATGGAGAATGAATCTCATCGCGTTCGTGGAGACGGTAGTCCGTACATACGCACGAGCAACAATATCATTCTTTTTATATTAAAATAATATATAATTGGATGGTATATTAGATATGAAGAATAATTATCATGTTATATTTATTATTTGGGCGAATTAAAAATCATTATTATACACATCCAAATAACAATATAATGAATAACAATTACACCATGATGAGGAGACGGTAATCCGTACGTACACACCTATGGTGACATGTCATTCAAAGGATGTATAGAATACTAAATATGCTTTTACCATATTTATAATAATATTACAGTATATAGGAGACACTGGATTCATTATTTTAGAATGGTAAAAACAAAGAAAGAAGAAGATTAAGAAGAAATAAATTTAAAAATGGGTGGTGAAAACATTAACTCTTCTTCGGGTTCTTCCTTTTGATTTGATCAAAAGGGCTCATTAGGTTGAATTTATGATCAAAATAAGGCCTCTAGGTTGAATTTATGGAAGATTAGAGAGTATTTGGTCAGGGTTTTTCTGAACGAAAAGTCTTTGAAGGTGTGAATTAATGAGAATGAAAAGTTCCCTTTTATAAGAGGGGTGAGGGGCACCTTTAGAAAAGCTAGAAATATTATTTTATAATAAATTCATATTTGGTTTGTAATGGATAAAAAGTTTATTATTTAAATTTTATAGTGGGGATAGGTCGAAAACAACTCAACCAATAGGATTTAGATAGGTTTGTGTTTCTATATTAACCTTATCATTATGTATTAACTCTTAGTTAATTAGTTTCACTTTTACGATGTCTCTTTGTATTTTTATATTATATGGTTAATAAAAAAACAATATACATCCAAGAGACCCCCAAGTGGTCCATTAATTATACACCTCTCATGATATACGTATCATGGCCGAAACATTGTTTTTTATAAATTTAATAACAATTAATAATATAATATTTGCTTTAAATACTATTTTATGTCAATTTTGACACTATTGAATAATTGATTTCTGTAAAAATTAAAACAGAATGATTACTTCGAAAAACGTTAATTAAAGAAATCCTAGAATGTTATATTAAACTAGAAAATTATTGTAATTCATAAAATGTATCAAACTATATATATTTGGGTATTTATAATATCTATTATTTTAATTTTTTACAATTATGTTAATTACTGCATCATCATTGTGTCATAAATAAATTAAATTATTTAATGACTAAGAATTATAAATAAAATATTATTATGTTGGGAATCTTATTAGAATACTAATGAATATTTACCATCGAATTTATCTTGTGTATAACTCTATATTAAAAATGTTTTAGTACATAAACTTTGATTTTAACTATTTTAACTCTTCTTTGAATTAAATAATAATAAATGTCCTAATCTAATCCAAGTGGACCTAAATGATAATATTTTACTCCTAAGGTTGTTTCTGGTCGAGATACACTTGTCCAATAGAATTAGGACATGTTTTAGAGAAATATTAATCTCATTGTTACCCTTAATTACCCTATTTTATTTTAACCCTGGTAAATAAATGTAAAAAGTAATTATTCACCAAAAATTATTTTCATCTAATTGAACCACATTTTACTCCTTGATATTAACCATGTCTCTCGGATTTTCGAAATTCCACTCACAAAAGCGGTAAACTTATGTTTTATGATAAATTCAGTTTTTTAACTACCACATAGTGGTTCCACTATTCATCAAAAAATTGAATGTTTCCAGAAAAATACAACAAATTATGCCTAATATATATTTGATATTATGAATTAAAACATGATGTTTATTTTACCAAATTAAAAACATATGAGTTTCATTAATTAATTTAAAAATTAATTCCCGTCGTCAAAACAAATAGCATGTTTTTAAAAGATAATAACTATCAAAAGATTGACACATGTTTATGTCTGGTCTAAATGATAAAATACATTCAATGACCAAAATTTTATTAAATGCTAAAAAAATATTCTAAATATACTTTAAAACCACTCAAATTAATTATTTATCACTATTAATTATATCGATTAAAAAAGGTCTTTTTAAATAAAATTTAGTAATTTTCACTAATCATCAAAATGTGAAAGTTATCCGAAAAGTACCAAAATTTCATCCTAATATAATTTCGATATTAAGAATCCAAAAATGAAGTCCATTTCGAAAGATAAAATTTATAATATTTCAAAAGGTAGGTATTACTATTTATAACGGCTAGTTTGATTGGTTGTGGTGTGTTAGAATCTTGAAGTTGCGTACAATGCCCGCCATTGCATTATTCAAAGGGAAACGTACCGTGGATGTTGGGGTGTTTCATTGTAAATTTTTGATGTCCCAATTCTAAAGAATAAATATATTTAGTCAAATTGAATATATAAAAGTTAAAAATTCTGGATTAAAAAAAGGGTTTCACTATTAAAAGTTGGTAAAAATTCATTTTTTGAAAAATACTTCTTTTATCTGAAAAAATGAATTTGTTCTTACATTATGTCTAAGAAACTCATAATATGGATTCTAAAATTATAAGTATTATATAAAGTTTAAAATTTAGTTAATACTATTCATATCCTCTTTTGGACGGCTTGTTTGGTAAGTCATGGTGTGCTTGAACTCGGTGTTGCGTGTACTGCAAGTTATTGAATTATTTTGAAAAAATAACACACTATGAAATCTCGGGGTGTTATATATGGCCTCTTATTATAGTTCCTCAATCAGGTATAGAGATATGAGGTTCAAAGGTATACTGATAATAAGATAAGGAATCCCTCAAAATAATTACATTAATGGAATATAAAAGAAGTTCATCATTTGATAATTATTATTGATGGATTCCAAATTAAGGTGGAGCCTTTTTACATGGTGGAATATATTATTTTAAACTAAAGGATTATCTTCCAAGAGTATTAAAGAATCATTTTCTATGGTACAGATTCATATTCCATCTTTTAATCCCTGCCCATTCAGTGATGTCATTTTGGAATGGATTTTATTTTGGAGGACTATGGTGATGACAGAGTCAGATTTCCCATCATAGAAGTAGAATGGGGAATAGATAATTTATTCAAATTTTCTAAATGTATAGAACTAGTTTGGTTTATTTTTTTCATGTAATAAAATGAAGACAAATTTTCATTCCATTCCTCAAAACGTCAATCCACTCACTTACTTCATCAAGGTATGTTGAGGAAAAATACACAATTTATTCTACCGAACATCCCAAATATTAAATGTTCATAGGATACCATTTTTATATGTGGGATTCATAATCTAAGAATTCATAAATGGTGTTCTTGCACATCATGTGAAAGGGGATATAATTTCAATGATCATCAACACCAACTTGATTAGGCCTCTTGGGTTCTATCATGATGAGTAAATAATTTTCCATAATTTCAATAATGCAGCTATAGAATTTCCAATATGTAAATGAATCAAAATTAATCTTTATCTCATCAATAGTATTTCACCTCAGTCCCCTATATAATTATATACAAGGTGGTTGTTTCTGTTGAAACTCAGGGGGTGCTCAATAAGATTTTGTATGTTTTGGAGCTGGACCTAGAAGAGAGGTTAGATTAAGTGTGCCAATTATAGATTCTGCATTTACTATTAAATTACCCAGGGATTGTGGAATAATTTGGGACATTATTTTATTGTTTTATGGAGTCATATTTTATTTGAGATAATGTATTGTGATCTGAAAATCCAAATGTATTTCTTACTTGGTTGAGAAATGTTTGAAACTCATCGTGGAGGTTTTCTATACTGATAGAAATCAAATATTCTTGGGTAAGTTATTGGCTTAGGGATTAGGTTATCCAATTAGTCATGGAAATAAAATCAAATAACCCCTCATTATATCATTTATTTTAGTTCTAGAGTATGATGATTTTATTCCTTTTTAGAGTTGAGATGAATTGAATTTCAAACTCCTAACAGATATCCTCCCATACCATGATTTACCAAGCAAGAAAACAGTGGTTCCATATGAAGGTTCACCCTTGCGTGGTTTTTATAAATCATCTAAGTCTCAATAATTATTTTTGTATTGGAGTTCCCATCATGGGATCACATCAAGAATCAAAATGTGTTAGAAGATACTATGGGTTTCTTAATACATTGAATACATGAGACATAGGGATCCTAAAATATGGTAGGGTGGGATTGTGCACACCCATTGGGGATAAGGCTTCCGTTATGGCTATAATATTTCACACCATTCCTTTATATCTTAAAATTATTCTTTCAATTAATTGAGTGTATCATAATGCATTGATGAATTTTTGGTTGATCATGATCTTGAAAATCTATGGTAATTGGAAAGGAAATCCATTCTAGCTCGGACAATATCCATGGATGAACTCTGGTAGGGTGCATATTTTAAGGGTTCACTCCAATAATTATGGTTTATTTAATAAAATTATGGAATTAATGATATAGTTCCATGGTTAGGACTAAGTATTCTATTATCATGGAAACTGGGTTGATTAGATGTTCTCACACGGCTCTCATAAACATGCGACCTTCTTGTTAAGGGGTTTAAAATGGGTGGGTGAGATGAGGTTTTACTTGGACATACCCAGAAGGATTATTCCCCAGGTTTGGTTTTGAATTTAATATCATAAAATCTTTTTTTATCTCATATTAGGATACAATTTCTCCCAATGTGAATGATTTGAATCCTCCAAATGAATGCGGGTACACAGATGAGACGATCCCCTTTTACATGATAAAAACTCATCGAGGGGTTAGTGGTGGAACTTTCATCAGATCCTCTATGTTTATGGTGATATTTTTATTCCTATTGTGTAAAAATTATTCAATTACATTCATGATGAGTGATTTATTTATAGGTCTATCATCTCTATGATCCATTGAATTGACAATATATTTATTGTCATCTACAATAGTTAAAATGATGATGTTACCCAATAAATATTGTGTTGTAGGCTTTGTATTAGTTGGATAATGATAGGAGTATTTTTCTTCCATATTATGGACCACCTCCTTCTTTTTTAATACCATCATTGTGCTTCTGGGTGAATATTTACTTAGAGGGAACTACCACACAACCTTTTCATATGTGACCCTTCTAAGGGAAGTAGGCAATGAGGAGGGATGAAATGGGACACATCATTTCATGGTATTCCCATAAAATTGGTAATGATTGGTTTATGTTGAACATGATTTTGAGTTAAACATTCCACAACTCTATGGGATGGGTTGGACCATAGATTCCATTTTCATGCCTCTAGATTAATTTAAAAGAATTTTATGGGTCACTTTTTCTAAAAAATGCCCCCAACCCTCTAGGATTGGGTTGATCCTATAATTTAGAAGTGTTTTCTACTACCACCACTCTATTGATCATGTGAATCCCCATTTGAGAATGAACACATTGAAATTCATCACCATTATGTCAACTATATTATATTAATGGCATAAATATTTCATTATGGTTAGTTTACATTAAGAGAGTAACCTGTTTAATTTTATCAGTTTCATAAATAATGATTTTTTTAATATGTTTCTTTTATCAAGCCTAATAAGTATGAAACATATTCACGGAATATTACATTTTAGTGCTCCATAATTCATGATTGAGGTTATTCCCTAAAATCCACTATAGAGAAATTCCATTATAGGATATAGAATTTAAAAGATTTTGATGACCATAGAATGAGGTAATATGAATTTTTCTATATTCTCTATATCCCTAGATATAAGAATTATTTGGGGATTTTAGGATTAGAAGAAAATATTTATGAAATTCACTATGGAATTATAGTTGAAGATCTTTCCATTGATTTCATGATCATGGTCGTTTTATATATAGAAGGGCTTACATGTTGATTGAATGATGATGCTCATCCAATACATTAACATTGTTTTCATACCCATTATAAAGAAGGAACATAAATTTATGGTAGTGGATAGTTTTTTAGAAGTTTATAAGGTTGTCATATATGTAATATTATGATTGTACCTCTGAAATTTTTAATTGATAAGTGAATAAGGGAAAAACATGATGGGTATATTATCCCTAGCTATCTGTCTTCTCATAAGTAATGTGTTATTTCTTCTATTAGTAATTACTCTAATTGATAATCCAAACATGTGATCTTATGGATTGTTTGGTCAGAATAAGAAATATAATTAGTTTTATCATTGAAATAAAAATGATACATAGGTAGTTTGGAGGATGACTATTTCCTTGGACCTTCATCTAGAAGAGAGAAAACACCTCCTTTCATAAATAGTGTTTCATGCATGACTAAAACCATTATTCTAGATGTCTCATAATATAAGGTATATACCATATTTGATATGGTATGGGGATAAATATCTTACTAGTTTATCATTTTTTCATGATGAGGTGTTATGTGGAGGTCATCAATAGATGGTCTCTCATGATCGATCAGATTTTCCCCACAAGGAAACAATTCATGATAAATATTCTAGGGAGGACCTCTTGAGATTTTGATATTAATTCTATTGGGAGGAAAATTATGACTACAACTTCTACATCATTAATTTGGTAATGAATTGGTAGGATCTTTGGATTAAATTGATAGGTTTATGGTGGACTCATGTACTCCAACCATTAACGGAGTAGGGTATTGAGTCTACAAAAAAATATTGATCTTCCATGTGTTGGATATATTTATCAATGCACTCTCATGGGTAAGTAGAACCACAAGATATGAATTGATATTCCCATGGAAAATAGTGTTTTCATGATATTCCAATTTTTCTATATGAAAATGATGATGAGTTTCTATAATTTAATTATGGATACATTCATATCAAGTAGATTCCCATAAAATTGGTTGGTGATCCTTGGTTGGGTTTAGGATGGGCATCATATCTGTTTTCCCATTTATCACAATATTTTTTCAAAAAACCCTCATAGATAGCATTATGGATTATTTTCTAATGTTGAGTGACCTTCCATTGTGTAGGTGATTCACCCTGCTTTAGGAGGTGGGTCTGTGTGCCAAATTCCTAGTCATTTACATTGACATGATTACATCTTGGAAGGTTTGCAGGTTGTGGAGAATAATTGATGCATGACCCTCCATAATTTCCAATATGTGATAAGAAACATACTTTGTAGTCATAGTGATAGATACCCATTCTGGATTTGGATCAAGAATTTGTGTCTTCCATATGTTCATAGCTGAGGAATGATGATTATATCATCAAGTTGATGCAACATATAATTGGAGGGATTAATTTTTATGGGCATGGATATCCAAATTCTCATATTTTCCACCATATTTTATTGGATAACTTAATATTCGTGAGAATATATTTTCAAATTATCTTTCCTTCCATCGTATTTGATAGCAGTCATGATATGCATGAGCAATGACATGCATCTACACATAAAATACAATTGTATTTGACAAGAGATCTTGATAGGAATGACACTTATTTTTCATATTCTGGTTTTTTCCATGGTCATTGACTATTGGGCTTTAAAATCATGATAAGTTGTTTTAATATTCTTGTAGAATACTATTATATTTGACTAAATTGCATGATGTGCGTGTTTTTGTATTTTCATCTTCACATTGTTTGACATTTTATTTGACTAGAAGACTTGATATGCATGAGTATGGGTTTGCATGTTTTCATTATTGGCCACCATATTTTATGGGTGGGTTCATTAGTTTTAAAAATAATTTTTACATACACCTATTTGGTGGATTTATTCCGTCGACGAGATTCATTTGGGGGGGTCCGAATGACATGGGTAGGATTCTGTTGGGTAGTGTCATCATCATTCTTTGGTTTCTAGGATATGCAACAATTGTGGTGGATACCGGTGGAAGGATCCCTCAGGTGTGGACACTACTTCTTCGGGATGAAGTAACATGTTACCAAATGATCCACCACCATATGGTAATGGAGGAACCTATTTTATATTTTAGGGAGAGGTTATTGAAATATTTTATTAGTTAGTTATTCTTTTAACCATTGTAACTATATTCATGAATGTGCTGATAGTTGTTGGGGAATGATTAACTTGAGTGCATGTCCTATTTCTTCTAGTGTCATGAGAGTATAAATGATGCGGTACTCCCTAATCAGTAATTTTGACACCATGAATTTATATATTTGGAAGAGTGATAACATAATTTTATTAGTTGAATATGTATCATGGAAAATGGTAAACGAATTAGTCTATTCAATCATTGAGATTCTATTAGGATAAAATAGAGTTATCATGAATATACCCTTATGAAATGATAAAAAAACAAGAGAAATACCTCAATGGAGAATCATAATAAATTAAAACATTCACAATCGATTTTTTTGATACAGGTTGGCCTACATTCATTTTGCAATAGAGATAATGTTTCCGGACCTGTGGGAGACAGAACAATCTTTTTTATGGTTTCATGTCATGTTCACCATTTTTTACACCCATTTGGGATGAGTCAGTTTCAAATAGGGATTCTTTATGAAACCCAATACAATTAATGGATCTCATAATATGTGATGAATCATGGAACTTTTAAACAATGGCATGCATTTATTGGGTATCTTTTCAACTACGCATAAGAGCACTCATTTTTTAGTGTATTGGAGTTTTGGATCATAACACCATTTTTGGTGGAATTATTTCCTCCTTTGAGACTGTATTATATATAATATTTAATACATGTTGACGAATCCTTTATGAAATCCCAAATATAAATGAAATGTCACTCTTAGGGTAACATCTAATTGTTATAATTTATAGAATTTAAAATTACTTATATGTATAATAGGATCTATAATAATGGAACCATTTATGTGGGGACTAGAGATTCATAATTCATTTATAATCATGATCATATTTTAAATCCATATAATTGGGCTCTTAGTTATTTACTATCATCCATGAAAATAAGAATTGTTTGGTGGTTGGGATAGGTCCCCTTAAATGGAATTCCTAGTTATCATTGTGAATGATATTATAACCCATGTAGTTCGATGCCACTCTATGGGACACGTCATACATTTTTAGGACATGTGAGAAGGAAAAAACATGAAATTCAATATCATTAGGTAAGGATGTTTATGATAGTGTATACTAGAAAAAGATTGTTAGTGACATATGTTGAAATGTACTAAGGGACAAAAGGATAAGATAGTATCCTAAGTTAGAGGATTCACTAATGAGAATATAGAGTAGAAAATTTCTGTTGAATATGTGGTGTTGGGTTTAGACATCAAGAAGGCTTCAATAAAATCCCATTGATACGGGAATCAGATACCATGTAGATAGGAAGGTTGGGGCTTATATCCTTGGAGGATTCCCATTTTATTTCATCATCAGTAATATTAAACATTCAAGGAATATAACACAATGAATATATCCCTTTAAGAGGATGGTAACATATTTTGGAATTATAATAAGTAGGAGGAACATTTTAGTGATTATGGTTTGAACCTATAACAATGATATGGTCCAAGATTGTTGTATTTTAAGGAAATATTGATATGATCATCATTATCCTCTAACCCCATATGATTCATTATTAGTGTGATTGATAAGAGGAAGAGAGATATTTATAATTCTTTGCAATGTCCTTCGTCCATTGGTGAATGAGGGTAGGGATATTTTCCACAAGAAACACCATTGGATTAATCTACGAGGGATATTGTTTTTCCAATCTCAATGACTACGAGAGACAGATACAAAATTAGACCTTGCATAGGAGGAAGGAAGGAAATTATAGTCACTCTTTGAAATGTGGATCTATATAGAACAACATCCAGGGTTAGGATCCTCATAACCATGGGAATTTATGGATTGATAAATTATGAGGATTCACCTTGGTATTTAGGATACCAATCACGGAAGATAGAATGGGAGGAAACACTAGTTTTCCCAGTTCATTAATCATCAATATCTATGGGATTTATGGGTTTTTATTATATGATACCTTGCATGTGGGCCTATATAGGGAATATATATTCACAAAAATAGTTTGATATAGAATTCCATTAGTATAGTTTGTTAAGCATCAACGGTATGGACAACCACTACACTAGATGAATTATCATGAGAGATGGAATGTGGACAACCCATGAGATATCCATTCTGCATATCATTTTTCATTTTGTGATAGGGATGCCTCAATGTAGATTGTTTCTATATAGATTTTGGTTCATTATGTGTTCCATTTACCTACATAGGATTGGGTTCAACCCACATAGTGGTTTTCTACATAGGGAAGGGGTTATTCTATACAACATTTTTCTATGCAGGTTTGTGGCCTGCAAAGTGTACATCTGCATAAGGTGCACAGAATGGTGTCTATAAAGGATTTTGGGTAAGAAAATTATCATGTGATTTCATATTCTAAATTATCATTATGAAACCTATTTACTTGTATAAAATTTATTCCATTATCACATTTTCTCTATTTTTCGACCCCATATCTACAACTTTGGGGTTTTTATAGAGGAATTGATGTAACGACCTTATAGGATAGTCAAACGTCCACATTTAACATGAGAGTTCTTCAAATGAGGGATACCAAATAGTTATTCATGCTCATATAAATTGTTTTTTGTTTATAGTTTCCAAAAAAAAATATCATGGTACAAATTATATTTTTTCTCATCATGATATGGAAATGAAAATCCTAGGTTTGAAATGTCTTTTAATTCTCATGATTTTTAAAATAAAAATATAGTTTTCATACATTATTTCTTTTGTGGGATTCCATGTGGAGATTTGGACTTCATTGAGATACAACTATACAGAATAGAGCCCCACTCATAGTGATATTTCTATGTTAAACAGATCCCTCTAATTCCTCTCATTCCCATTAATAATACTCATCTCTTTTCTTCTAAGTCAATTCTACCCTTAGTGAATTCATATAATATTTTTCACATTCCACATTGAGTTTTTAGGATTCAAGAGTCCACATGATATCCATTAATGTACTACAAGATTGATAGAATGTACATGAAAGTTAAGGAGTTTTTAAATTATTTTATTATATAAATGATTCTCTTTAATGTTATATATAACTAATTTCACAAATACAATAGAACTCACAATTTCTATGATTTTACTATGTATATATTTATATATTAATTCATGAATTAGAGGGTATTGATGATATGGTTTGTCATAATATGTATAAAAATAGAGAATAAATTAACAAACAAGTATCATGATGGTATTTTCAATGCCATATCATATATTTTTATGCAATAGAAATAAATTCACCTATCATGATTAATATACAGAATTTATTTCCTGCTATTAGATGGTCACATATCATGTCACTGAATAAAAAAATTAAATAAATTTTTCAATCAAATTAAATTGTTTGAAAATTTTTAATATATTCTTTATAAGTGTATAATGTTGATAATTATTATAAAATGCTTACAACATGATCAATAATATACCCACCTCCAATTAGCTCAATCTGAAAATTGTCACCGCAAAGGTATGAATGTATGAAAATTTCAATATATATTATCTTGTTATCCTTATTTGATGTTTATTAATGTCCGGTATACAAAACATATCATATAAAAGAAATATGTATATAATTCAATGTGATTTATAATTATATCCCCATTTAGAAAACAATTCATTCTTATGAATTATAAGTGAACACTAAATATCAATAAAATCACTTATTTAGATTCTTTATAATTTTTCCCCATAACCCATGATTTTCAATGAAAAAAAATATTCTTTTAAATTTTGTATATAATTTTTTTGATGGGAAAAATATTATGACATTATCAGTTAATAAAACAAAGCCCCCAAAAATTAATTGTAATGTGTAATTTTTTTAAATAATAAAGAATCATATACAATTATAATTCAAATAATAAAATGAAATTATTATTTTATAGAAGAAAACAAAACTAAATTCTTTTGGGACATTCCAAAACATATAAAATTACCATATAATGAAATAAATTAAATTTTTTAATTAAATGAAATTCTTGGATTGAATCATCTAGTAGATATTATAAAATTGATATAATTTAATGAATATAAAAAAACATTGTAATATCGAAACCTTATAAGTTCAATATGAGAAATTAAATTCATTGTGTTATATATTATACATGTATTTATAATGATTTTAAATAATGATAGTGGTTTTGATATCTATATGAGACATATCATATTTAAAATAATATACCATATATGTAAAATGTAAATAATAATTATCATTGATATTATAGATAAGGATTTTTTCTACCAAATATTGTTTTATAACATTTATCCATTGATATATATTTATAAAATCACTTTCTTCTTTGTTTTTTAGTTTAGTTTTCAAATAACAATATATGTACTATGTTTCATTCCCCTTCAAGAGAATGAATCGTGTTTTAAACATGATTGATCTATATAGAGACTTAATAAATTATTTTGAAATAAAGTTATGTCAAATTTTCAAACCTCTTATAGAAAAATATAATATTACATATCAAGAACAAATAAACATTTTTTTAACAAAAGTATGTTAAATATTTCCCCCTCTAACTATAATAGTGCAAAGTGAAGTACTTAATGTTAGTTTTTTATTCATTTTGAATGATTCAATGAAAAATAAATAAAATATATGGTCAAATTGAGTGATGTTTAATAGAATAAAAATGAATATTGATTTATTATTTTCCACTCATACATAAATGAAGCGGGGGAGATGGTACCATTTATTATAATATATGTTTGCAATGTTTTGATGAATAAAAATTTTAAGGATTATAATTTTTGGGTTGGTTGGAATAACAATATTGTGGCTGATGATGATAAAGTTTAATCAATTTCCATATTAATGAGTTTTTAGTGGTTGTTTTTTTCTATTTTATTATAAAATTTAGAATAATATAATATAAAGATGTAATTAACAAGTAATAGTGAGCTAGATTTGTTATATTACTTGCCTTTATTGTGCTATTATTTTTTATTTTGGTATAATTTATCAATATATATCTATTTATACATTTATGATATATCTAGTTAACCCGTATGAGTTATGTAATAGAAAATTATTTCAAAAAATCATAATAATGTTTATATAATTTATATCATGGAAATATATTATTTTTTAGTCAATAAGGTTGTTGATGGTAGAGAACAAATAAGAAAATTTTCCTATGAAATTTTTGTTGGATAATTATACTAATTAATATAAGAGAATATAGATTGATGTTGATAAACAAAAAATTCAACGTTATGTTTAATAGGTATGTGACAACAATTTATAATGTTGAGAAGGTCTGATGATATATTTTATTCTAATGGTAGAACGAAATAAAATAAAAAAGGGGAGATTTACTTCCAAGATAATACTGGGAAACCTTCGTTATGTAATTTATGATGGTACCCATATAATGAATTGAATGAGGTTAGTAATCATTCCTTAAACATGATAGAAAACATTCTTACAAGCAAAAATATGATATTCCATTCTAAATGTCCATAATAGCGTGATAATATTCATGACTCATACCTGAGTCCAAAAGGTGAGGTTGAGGCTATCAGACTAATCATAATGGATCACGGATAATAGATAGATGTCATCAGATAGAGATGTAGTAGATGAATGGGGTTTCAATTATACAATGTCATTAGTTAAAACATCAATTATGTTAAAAAGTGAAGAGAAATAGGATGTATGAGCCACTATGTTTTTCCACTTTTAAAAAAAAGAAATTTTTTTATAAATATAATATTAAATTGTGTGAGGTCAATGGTTTTGCATCTATAAAAACTAAATATAGAATGATAAAAAAGATATTGTATCTAATGAATATGTTTGAAGCCTAATATATTTATATCTTTATATATATATATTAACAATTGATGATATGCAGGATGATCTTTCGTACTTATTTAATAATTTCTGGGTAAATTACAATGGATAGATAGCTTATATGATGTCTATATGTATATTTTTATTTAAAAAGTTATATTATGTTCAATGTTATAATATCAAGAAGTGCATTATTGATTAGAAGATACCATATTGAGTCTGTCAGCTAAAGATCCATAAATTCAAGATGGTTCTGATAAATATTTAGTAATTAAAATTGAAGGAATGTACATAATGTTGAACACAATGATCAACATATATTAAATGATTCCCTATAATATGTAATTTGAATATTAAAGGTGTTATTGTTCGTTGGTGTTCCATCATATTGATTTTAATGTCGTTACATTTGCAATGGATTTTATATTTCGATGAAAAAATGGAATATGACATTGATCCTCGAATAGATATACATATGAATATTGAGATAATGATTTATTTCTATCGTGTAAAAAGTTATCATGGTCATATAGATTATGGGAATATAAATTACATAGTTTGATGAATATTTCTTATCAGTGGAGACACTATAAATTTTTTTTAATAACATATGATTTTATCAAGAACCATCAGACAATTGAATATCAAACAGGGGTTCACAATTTTATCAAATTGAATAATATGATTTTTATGAACAAAGAATGATGATTTCGAAGAAGAATGGTGACTAGATAAAGACCTTCTATGAAATCAGCCAGACCATTCCTAATGATCAATTTTTATTACTTCAATCAATCAATTAAAAAAAGATGATATTGAGTTTTTGTATAAAAAAAAACATAAATTCATATCATATGGTGAAAATATGAATATAATTTCTTAAATATGTTTTCTGTTCATTATATTGATTCAATCCTACAATGTAGATTGTTATCTTATGATATACCAAAAGAAGAAACATCAAGTGAACATTATAGATAAAATGTCACTATATGAAGGAGTTCTAAATGAGGTCATCAAAAAACATAATATGGATAGATTATTAAGGATCATTTAAATTATTTTTAATTTCATTAATAATATAAATTTTGAGATAATATTTCATCATATGTTATCTATAAATGATATAAAAGTTTTTTGAATGTTCTTTAATGATGAGGATACTGATTATTGGAGAATTTTTAATAAGATTTAGTTTTAATGAATCTTAATTAATATTCTAGAATAATGAAGAAGTGCACATTGAAGATGAGACGATTATTAATTTTTATATTTTAATATGAGCGTAGAAAAAAAATATTTTTGTGTTCTCTCTATTTTCCCTAGAGGTGAGACTATATAAAAGGAATTAAAAACTATTCGTAGAACCAATGATCATATGTATGAGTGAAATGAAGTGTTAAAGAGTTCAGAGTAATGTGAAATTATTACAAATGAAACTATTGTTCGATGAAATCCAATTGGATATAGGTATCATGTAAATTTTTGTATGCCCATGATTTTGAGAATATTGTTTAGAATGATGTTCACTATTAAAAAGGTGAAATAGATTGAGGTTTATCAGACAGATGTACCAGTAATAGGGGAATATATTTTAGGAACACTAGATAAATGAATTAATGATCGATGTTGAGGGGTATATTTTAGAGGAAAACTAGCTGGAGTGAAAACTAACATAATATTAGTTGAATCAGACGTGGTCATACCATACAAAGGGATATATGCACAAAATATATTCCTGAAATAAAGAGTTATTAAATGTATATTTTTAGACATTATTTTCATAAGATTCTTACATGTCATATTTTAAATTGTCCTTAATTATAATAAATGGTTTTAACTAATGGGAATCATTATAATATCAAATCAATATATTGGTAGTTATTTTTCAAAGATAGATCCATTGTGGGGGGTAGCAGAAGTACCCCTCAGATGTATTTGATTAATATTTTATCATTAGGAAAATCTATGGGTTGATAGGGGTTTTAATGGAGTGGATATGCGTTCAAAAATTGAGTCCAAACCTTGTAAAACTACATGTGTTCAATTACATATAATATATATGGAATTAAAGTAATGTGGTGCGAAATAAATTTATATAATAAATACATATTAACAGATAAGATATGTTTGATCAACATAATGTAAGAAATAATTTATGATCAATATAATTCGTATAAATTTTTAACTGCTTATTCATATCCCTCTATCAGCAACTTTACAACCAACATTTAAATATAAATTTGGAATATAGAAAAATATCCTATGTTTGGATATTCATTCTTTATCTTGTTGTATTGAACATATTTAATTTAATTTAACAATATAAATGTTTATGAATGTTTCCCCAAAAAATATACGATGGTTAATCTTGAGTTGATGTCTATATATGTTATCCTTGTTTTTTAAAACATATATTTCTCATGCAAAACATTATAAAACTAGAAGAATAAATAATCTAAAATGTTTATTAATTCATCCTCTCAAAACCAACGGAAGGATTATCCATCAAAAATAGAATTTGTTGTGTGTCCTCTAAATTTTTTTAAATCTATAATGATTAATCTTCCAAGGGAATCATTCTAAATTTTTTAATAATATCCTTCAGTTGCAAATTCGGATCACTTTTATTTTGAAATAATATCTCAAATGAAAAATATCCTTATTAAAGTTAGTATATATATAAAGTAATATATTGGGAAAAAATAATAAGAAATGTAATAGGTGAAAATTAATATTGATTCCATTGAGATAGAATTAAGAAAAATGATATGAGAATGTACATATCTTACTGAACTCATTAATGTAAATTAAAAAATTAATTATAAAAATAAAAAATCATGCTTATAATTGAAATATAGTATTGATGTTTTTCTGAGAATATTTTTTATATTAATTTTCAATAGTAACTAATTTATGTCTTTGAATCTTAAATTACAGTCAAGAACTCTTATATTGATGAATAATTTTGGAGAATAAAAGATCTGGAAAAATTAAAAAAAATTATAATATAATTTATGAATAAAAACATCATAAGGATCACTTGTGTGACCCCATACTAAACTCATTGAGGTTATGTATGTCATAGAAACCTCTTATGGTGAAAATACATCCCTTATATAATAGAAGTTTCCAATATGTTTCTGTGAAAAAAAGTAATAAACAAAAATGTTCAATAAAAAGATATATACCTTTGATGATACTTATAATGAAATTATTGAGGTTAATAATGAGAAAATAGGGGTAAAATAAAATTGAATAAATAAAAATAATCCTTCCATGAATTTGATTTTTGTGGTATAAGAGGAATAAATAAAAAATATAGATATTTTATTTTAAGATAAGTTTAGTAGTCTTGAAAATAATAAGAACATATTAAATATAATGTTTCATGAGGAAGTAGTCTTATTGAGATACATAGAATCTAGTCAAAATGAATAATCACATTATATAAGTCAAGAATCTCTTTCAAAATTTCAATATAATGTCTTACTTTAAGAAAATTTTTATCCAATGTGATAAATCATGGGAAAGAATAAGAAAACATTGTATTCCATTATAATGAAGACTACAGTAATATTATATTATAATGAATCAATTTTTACTGACTCCAATAATAATTTTGAATATTAAGATTTCATAAAAATGTTGGTGAAGAAGGTTGTGAAGCTCAAATATTCTATGATTGTAGAATATAGAAAAGAAAAATTGAAGTTGTTCACATATAAATATCCTAAAGAACAATGTATTCTCTATGTACAATACAAAAATAATTCTAGATGACTTGGTTTATTTGTTAAAATATGTGATGTTGGGTATTCATACACATATTTAGCAATTTTTGGAATAATAAGACAAAATCTGATTAATAATGAATTTCATTATTGGGGGGGGGGGGGATGGTAAAAATTTAAACTATGTTTAGCTAACCATCACAAAAAATAATGATCCAATAAAATCAAATAGATAAGGACATCATAATGAATCTTTTAAAATTTATGCAAAAAACATTTCATTGTGAATAATGGATGGGGTTTAATTCTACACAATACAATATATGATACACTAAAATAATGGGGAAAAGAAATAATTAAATTCAAAGGTTATTGATTTTAAATACATCATGGTGGGAAAATTAATAATTAATGGAGATTATTACACCAAGGAAAAATGTTTCAAAATAATTTACACTGATGCAAAGATGTTACTTCTATGGGTGGAAAATACACTTTATGGATTGTTTTAAAATTTTAATAAATGTTTATTATAAAAGAAAAAATCATATCAAATAAAGTAAATCAATCTAAGAAATAAATAAGAGAATTTTTAAAGTAGATTATATCCATATTTACGAAGATTAAGTTCATTAGAAGATACCTATAATGTATAAACATCTATAAGATAATAATCATCATAAAAAATTCATGTTGTCTTGAAAAAATAATTAAATAATAATAAAATGTTTCCAGGATTGCAGATGTTTGTGAAAAATAATAGAAAATATTTGCAATAAATTATTGTTTCTAAACAAAAATCACATCACATGAATAATGACAATCATTTTCCAAAGGTTGTCATGGTTGTATATCCTAACCAGTTGGATGAAGCTACGATTTAATTATTTAAAAAGAATACCGCGTACAATGATTAAAGCTATTGTGAGGATAATAAACACAGGCATCCTATGACGTTAATATTTTTTTAAAACAAAATTATAGTGCATGAAAAATATTTAACAAAAGAAATCTTCTTGGGTGGTTAATTGTTAGTAGTAATGTATCCCAATTTGATGATGTAAATATGGATTCAACATATTCACCATGTTTGTTTCAACGATCAAACAATGTGATAGTGGATTGAGCGAGAAGATGTTTTGGTGGATCCCTGATGTTAAATGATGAATCATGTTTTATTAGAATCATTATAAGGTGTTTCATAATGTCATTACCTCCATCAGTGGAATTTTAAAATTTTATACTAGCATCTATTAAATTGATTGTTATTGTCATTGTCAATATAAATTTTTTATACTCCTATTATCAACATAAATATTGAGGTGAAAATTTTAAATAGAGTAAAGCTTTGTGAAGGATTTTATTTTTAATCTAACAATGGGGTATAAAATATGTGAATATAATATCATAGATGTATTTTATATGTATATTCATATTGATGGAGTAAATAATTTTTATTTGGAACATTATGAATATTTTCATAAAAGATTTCTTAAAAATATTTATTATCACTTGAAAAAAATATGTACAAACTTAATGTCTATGATAATCACTATTGTTTTCTATATCATGATCTGATCACATGGAATGATATTTAGTTTATTTTTCTACGATTAATTTTAAAGAAATTATTATTTCATTAAATTAAGAATTTCAAATCATACCCACGGTTTTCTAATGTAACAAATTGAGTAATAATTGGTATGAGTAATGTTCCCCATGTCCGCAGAAACTTTTAACAAGAGATATTCAAAATTCAGATCGGTAAGTGTTAGGAAAAAAATAATATCATTTAATGTTATTAGATAAAGGATAATTCTAATTCATTATTATAAAGGGGGAGAAGGAACACATTTTATTTAAAAATAAATTTTATTGTCCATGAATAAAAATATATGATTTTATGTCACTATAAGATTATGATGTTGACATATTGTATATGTTTTAAACAATTCATTCTAATGTAAATGAGGAAGCCAAGTAAAATGATTTAGTATGAAAATGGTCTTATGAAAAATGTTTATGATATTTCATTTAACAAATATAGGATAACTTTTATGGATTATTAATAACTAACCATATCATTTGATGTTTTAGATAAATGTAACAACATATAAGAATATTGGAAAAAAAAATTGAATGATTCTTTATGAATGGAAACACAATATGAATAACACAACGTCATATTGATATGCTGGGTAATCTCATGAAAATTAACTTATAGATGATAAGAATGTTTCCCCATGAAGTAGTAGTGGAGTTTAATAATGTTTCATTAACAATGTTAGGAAACATTCTATCATGTCCAACAATATTATGGGAATCTACATGATCCTAACATCAGGAAGATATGTAAGATTAATGATTATTTTCAATGGGTGAGATAGAGATTACTGGGTAGTTATTAACATATTAAGGATAACCTACATTCATTAATAAGTATATAAAATTAGATGGAGATACAAGAATCTTTTGAGTGCATAGTTGCACAATTAAATTAAGAAAAACATGAATGATGTTCCCAGAAGATGAAAAATAAATTCTAAGGTATAATGTTTTTAAACTATTATAAACATTTAATAATGTTCATTGGGGTAGTAATATAAATTGTGATATCAATGCATGAGTTGTTATACAAAGTTAAATTTATATTGATTACACACATAGTGTTTCCTATGATGATGTGTCAAGCCTTATAGAGTTGATGATTCATGGAATTTAACATTAAAATATATTAGGGATGATCGACTATTCAAGTATTATGATTATTATTAGAAGTCAACTGTAAATATTGTTTATAGAATTTTCACATGGAAGTAATTATATAACAAGAAATTTTATGTCCAAATATATAAATGAAGGTACTGAGGCCTATAGTAGAAGCCGGTGGGATAGAGATTTTTAAAAATTTCATCCACGGACAGGATGAAATAACTTATCATTGCCAATGATCCGAGCCCCGGTATGGTCTGAGGATCTCCCATAAATTAAAATAGAACATAAATTAAATATGAGAAGATTATTATTCAGATATAAATGTACAGTTGATTGAAACTCATTATTGGTGATCTCCTCCTAAAGTATCAATAGCAAGATCCATATATATCATCCACACGTGCTACAAAAACCCACAGGAGCACCTATTGTTGGATTCTTGGAGCTAGATATGTGATATTACGATTTCATCAACATCCCGATGATCACCACATCATGATTCCTTTAAATCTTTTGTGAAATCCTAATCTGATATCTTGGATCAACTACTTCTCTCTCTATGAAGCGAGAGGAAAGAGTGGCTATAGCCAAAATGTTATGTATGGTCGTTAGTGGGAGAGCCTCTTCCTCTATTTATAGTGACGTTTATAACTACTTTGTTTCCCTCAGTGACCTCCATTTATTTTAATATCCACTTAATAAGTAATTATTATTATCTAAATGGCATAAATATTATTTATTATTTTATCACAAACTTTTAATTTAGATAAAATATATTATGTTATAAAACTGAGACATTTAACACGACTGCCAATTCCAGCTTAACAAAAAACAAACATTGAATATTAAAATATTATTTGTTTTTGTTAATATTTTTTATCATATTTACATAACATGTAAATAAATTAAATAAATTTAATCCCAGTTATTCATAACATGAATAATACTGAATTTATTTAATAAAATATGATCGATAGCTTGGAAAACACTCGAACCCTATGGTGGGGCCCACCAAGTCCAATATTCATATTAATTTGAATAGTGTTTACTCTTGAATATGCTATTGTGTGTGACCCTCTAGGCCCATATCTCTGTAATAGTGAATGAAAATCACAAACCAAGGGAAGATTCTAGCAATCCATCAAGGACACAGAAAGAGATATGGATAGTCATAGAAACAACTATCGACCTACAAACAATAACTTTTTACTATAATCTCATTATCTTTAAATGGACCATAAAGTTGGAAGCACACATCTGTCATCCCCCTTTTCATCAATAAATATTTATTTATCTAAATGGATGTATTTACCTTTCAACTAATTTGGAAGAATACTTAAGAAGTTAGGACCATCCAGATCAACCAGTCTTGAGATATAGAACTTTCATAACCCTGAAGCGAAAAATACTTTCTTGATCAATTACCCATTGTCATAAAACCAAAGATAAACCCAACAAAAGCTACCTCTCCCTGATTTCAATATCATGATTTTTTCCATTCATAAAAGTATGAAATCAATTGGTAAACACTGATAATGTTCTCATGACATGATTCCAATACACATGTCCAGAGATTTGTACCTACAATGACACAAAAACAAGTGGTGTTTTTATTAGATGGTTTTTCTTCATGATCTCACAACTAGAGATCGCCATGTTTGAACTTCTAGAGAAGAAGTATCAGTTCTTATGATCCCCCGGCACTTTATAGTCAAAATCTATTTTGTTTAGTAAGATAGATGTATCCAGAAAATATGACCTTTTTTTAAGATTAACATCATTTTGTATCCAGGTACTCTTTATATATTGGGACATACTATAAAATTTTGATATGATAATTAATCTAGGACATTACCATTAAATAGTGGATGCAAAAATATCTACCCTATATTGGTAATAAAACATCATCTATAATTGACTATATATATGATATGGTTAGAAAATGTACTACATTGTTGGGTCTAGGGAACCCACTATTTCAACACCCGTAATTTCACTAGATCTAACTTGCAAACCATGCTTGTTATCCACCAAAATAATGAAGATCGTGTTTCTGTGGAGTAACGACTTTAAATATTGGGATTTACACATTTCCACTTCAGGGAAGTTTTTCTCTATGTGACCTCATCTCTTTGAGTATAACATCTCATGAAATGGTATCCCAGAGTATGTACATATTTTCCACTGTCATAACATGACATTTTGGCCAGTAAGAATATCATAATTTAAATTATGATAATACATTACATACTAGGTGTGATTTCAAGAACACAAACAAATAATTACATTTAATATTTTATATCACATAAATGACTTATTTTAAAGGAAAACTTAATTTAATTTCAATTCATTCTTTTTTGGGGGTTTCTATTGATTTTATGTAGGAATGCGTGAGTTTTCATAAATTGGGCCAAACTCTGATCCCAATTCCTGATTTAAAAATAAATTGTGATTCCTTTATATCATATTCATTTTTCAACATTTTTCATCCATTCCAATTATTAATTGGACTCCCCTGACCTATTACCACACCATATTAATTTTGACCAGTTAGGAATCAATAATCTTGTTGGATTGGGGTTTTTATTTCAAGGATTGGGCATGCCTCAAATAAAACTTCCTACATTAAAAATATTTTGTAATTATATAATGTCACCTTCGTTTTTTACTATTTTTTTGTTTATTCCAACTCTCATCCGAGCCCACATATCCAAGGAGCTCCCCCATTCTCTCCTACCCCTCTTTGGAGCATGGTTTCATTGCGAATTTTATGAAAAATATATGAATTTCTCAAATCGCCCAGATTTGAAGAGGTAAATTGATTATTTCATAAATAATTCATTTCGTAGCCTTTTTTCTCCATTCTAGTGGATAAATGATCTCTTCTACATTTTTTGAATCTCTCGTGAATTTTTGTCTATTTTCAAATTCAGATATTGATGTATTTGGGGTGAATTTGTAAATTTTCTTCTAGGTAAGGGATTCCTTCGTGGTTTCATACTTTTACCTTAGGGTTACATCCCTCATTCATTATGTTATAAAATTTTCAGAATTTCGGGTTCGAACCTAGGGTTGTTTTGGGTCATTTTGGTCAAATATTGTTGTCTAGGAATGGATTTATCTTCCTTCTAGTGCGGCGGTGGTTTTGTTGAAGTTTGGCACCCAGTTTTGAGTGATTCGACACATTCGATTAGTGATTCCATGGGTAACCATTATTTTACGAGTTAGTTCACTTTTTTACGAGTTTTTCATGATCTCCATATGATGTGTGCGGTGCAAAAACCATTTTTTAAAGATTTAGTGAATAATATAATTTTATA
The DNA here is from genome assembly GCA_963277665.1 of Viscum album. Lineage (NCBI taxonomy): Eukaryota > Viridiplantae > Streptophyta > Magnoliopsida > Santalales > Viscaceae > Viscum > Viscum album. The sequence goes on from OY728129.1 coordinate 535,711,259, forward strand.
ATTTCTTTTTGGTTGATGTTGTGATCTTTTCGAATGTAACAAATTGGGTTTCTTTTGTGGTCATTTAATAAAATATTAAATTGATTTATTAGTTCTTGAAAGGGGCAGAAAATTAAATTTTTTTAATGCCTTATTTTCATGTGGGAGTTATAAGGTTGTATTTGGAATAGTGTTGTTGTTTAAATTTTTTTTATACTTCTTGAGCGAATTTTTTAAAAATGGGTGTTTTCATTTGTATATTTCGTGGTATTAACCAAGGTGATTTTATAACACTTGAATGTGGTTTTATAAATGCCTCTAGGGAATCCAATTCTACATTGGTAGTGTTTTTGTGTGGGTTTGTCCTTGAAATATGGTTTTGAAATGAGTTTTATGAGCAACAATTGGGTATACTATTTGGAATTGTTTTATAAAATATTTGAATGAGTTAATGAATTATTTAAGTGGTGAAAACATATTAGAAAAATATTTTGGATTGTGTATAATATGAAATAATACATTTTTAATGTGATAGGTTTTGTTTTGTGATATGTTCCATTCTATAAATGTTTTACAAAAATGTCTAAAGGATTTACTAAAGTGTGTAAGAGATGTGAAAGTGATGTGGGATGTTTTGTGTGAGTGTGATGTGAAAAATGGATTTTGGTTATGAAAAAGGGTATTATGTAACATGTTTGTGGTATGTCATGTGAGTTGGAAAATCATGGATTGGTTTTATAAAATTGTTTAATGGATTTTTGGATGTTTAAAAGAAATGTGAAAAGTGTTGGGGGTTATTTTTTTTTGAGTCGGATTTCCAAATCAATTTTAATGAGATGTGGAATTTTTTGACATGTGTGTTATAAATGTGGAATTTTTGTAAATTTTTGTTGTGGAAATGATATTTTCAAATGAAAATTATATTTATTGACGTCTTCAACTTGTTTGAGCACAAAGGTAAAACCTGAGTATTTAAGTGGGTGGATGTGTACTAGTATGCTAGTGAATCTATGGGGTTTGGCCTCAGTTTCACATAGATCTATTGATTCATACAACTCTAGCTAAAATATGATGATGATGATGATTGTGGCCCACTATGTTATGGATATGTTCCCTACTAGAGGCTCGTGCATGAGAACAAATATTTTTTATGGTTAATCTCACTGAGATTCGAGGAACCTAGTATCAACAACGAGCTAGTTCCTAAGGGTTATTTCTTATTGCTTGTGCACATTAGATTATTTATTAATGCCATCAAAATATGGTATATTTTGATGAAAAATTAATTAGAATGGGAATTTATTTTAAAAGTGTTTATTATTTAAATTACCCCACTTCAAAACTGATTTTTTTAGTTGCATCTTTTAGAAATTGTAACTAGAAATTACATGTTTTTGAAAACAGACATAATTTTCGCCTTTGAATGTTTATACAATGGAATATAATATTGGTGTTATACTACTGGGCTTTGGCTCACAACCTACTTACACCTTTGGGTGTAAGTATTCTATGTTATTTTTTGTTTCAGGTTTTGGTACAACTTCTGTGCCAACACTTCGGGTTTTTACTGGTCATCCATGATGCATTGTTGTGGAGATGTCTTGAGGGAGATTAATCTTTCCATGTGGAGGTTCTTGGGCTGGCCTATTTGGTTTCATAAATTTTTAATGGTATTTAAACATAGTTTAAATTTATGTAATTTAATTTTTAAATTTGGAAAAAGACAGTTTTAGTTGAAAAATGAATTTTTTTTATAAAGTTTGTTTGTTGTTTAATGTTCATAAACTCAGTTAAATCATTCCCAACATCATTTTATGATACCTGAGCACTTTTTCCAGCCATTGGAGATTGGGAAAGCCCTACCAAACATGTCGTGGGCCGGTTTGGGAGCCGACTTTCTTGGCGACCAGATTCAGTTCATGACAAAATGGTATCAAAGGAGGTTCCCTCTCTTTGGGTAATAATATTTGGGGAACAGTCATGATAGTATGGAGTTAGGATTTTTGGGACTTGGAATTTTGGTTAGGAGTATTGTGACTGATCACCAAACCTCATGAATGGATTCATGTTTCCAAGGGAAGTCGAGGCTTTTCTGAGTCCTTTGGTTTTCTTGATTTAATGATGATTAGTGGAAATGAAAAGAGAGTTTGGTTAATGGTCATAGTGAGATCGTAGGGTCTGTAAAGCCATATGGATCCAAGGATATTTCACATGAACACTCTTTGTGATGGTGATGTGATTGGAATATGACCTCCAACTATATGTCTAGGTCACCCATTGAAACTATTTTCCTCTCGCATTGTCTTGTGTTCTTTAGTATTGAAATCATAGAACATTGGTATTAAAGTGACTTAGTTTTGAGAAGCATAATTTTATTTTTTGAGAATATTTTCTAATATATATTTGAGTATTTTTATTGTGAAATCATGTAAAGGATTTTTCATATCATTTTGAAATGGAAAATGGTGTGTTTACACCTCTATTTAAAGAAGAATATTGTGTTAATTTTGGTTTTAAAAAAATATATCCAATAGAGTTTTCTAAACATTTGAGAGGTGTTTCAATGGGTTTAGATTTTTTGAAATTAATTTGTATGAAATTGAATTTAGTTTTCATTTAAATTATTGTTCTTTTCTGATAATCTTGGTAAGATGTAATTTGTGTTGGATTTCGTGGTTAGCTGTTTTGAGAAAAAGGAGGTATTGGCTGACTGTTTTGGTTTTGATAAGTGGAATGAATTTTTTTATATTAACCTTTGTTATTTCAATAAGAGACCACATGCATGGTGTTATATGGGATGATGGATGGTTACTGGCAGGGATTGATAAGTACTAGGATGGATATGAGTAGGGTGCCTAGTGTGGCATTGAAACATGCATGTATGAGGCCCATGGGGTACCATTAGTGGATACGCTAACCGTTGAACCGTTTATTTACCAAAGATGATTTTAAAAGAGAAAATAGATGTCTTTATGACTAGTTCAGTACGGAATGTATTTTTTGTTTTTTAAAATTTTAATGTTGGGGGATGTTTTGAGTTCAATAACCCCTCTTGTTTGTACTGTGTTTTGGGTTTGTGTTTGGTTGGTAAGTAGTGTAGAAAGGCCGGTTAGTGGTCTCTTTTGAGAAATTTTTTTGGATGCCTTTACAGTGGCTCCTTCCATGTGTTTGGATTAGTTTTTCCATTTATCGTTTCAAATGGGCCATCTTGGTTGGGTCCTTGGTTTTAATCACTGGATAGGGTATGCCCCATTAAGGGTTAGTGCATAATTAAAGTGAAACCCAGATTGTTTCTCCATTTGAAGTCCCTCTAGTTGATCAATATAAGGAATCATTTTCCTGAGATTTTTAGACTGAGTCTACAACCTTTCATTTCATGGATTTGTATATCTTCATGTAGTGGGAGACTTAGCATGGAAGGTTGAAAGAGAACATAGCCTATTAAGTTTCCAAATTTTCCGAAGGTGGAAGTGGTATGGGGTTGTTAGAATGGATGAGTATCTGGATTGTGTCTAAGAGGTCCTCTCGGAACTTTGTAGTCTCTTAAAAGAAAGAGTTCATGTTATACTACTGGTGTGGGAAATTTGGTCATGAGAGGATACGGTGGTCACTTTCTAGAATTGTGTGCTGTTTTGGGATGTTGTATAAGGCCCCTCTCCATGAATTGTTTATATCAGTCGCAATGGTCATGTTCGGTGACGCCTAGTGATGTCATGTGCTCAGTTGACCGTAAAGGTGAATATCGTGAAATACTATGAGACTCTCTATTATGTTGGGATAATATCTCCCTTTAAAAAACATCAAAATCATCCATTTTAGTGGAATGTGGGTATAGGTGTTCTTTACTTGTATTTTTCTCACCTGAAAAAACAAGGTGTGATGTCTGTCCACCATATACACCCTTGTTTCAGTGAAATATTGGGTTAGGGTAATGTGATTTTAGAATGTGTTATGTCTTGGAAATCATATCAGGGATTGCAATGTAGTTGTTGGTGGCACTGAAAGAAGAATTCTCTTTCAGGGGGATTCCAAAGCCTAACTGTGATATCGAAGATGATTCAATAATTTGAGCTCAAACCATAGGTCTTAGAAAGAAGTTAGCTCATAGTTAAGGGAAATCCCAAGGCATTTTTTACCTTTGTAAAATGTCTTATCCTCATCATTAATTATTTGAAGTGTTTAAACCTATGGTGTCATCATATATCTTTTCTTTTTCCTATTTGGGGGAAATAGGGGGAGGGCCTTGTACCCATGTCATCGCCTAATATCATTCCCTCCAACTTTGGTTTCCATTGAGTCATTGGAGAATGGTTGGAAATTTGGCTAGACATGCTGATCACATAGTTTGAACACATTTAGTATTGACCATATTCCAGGAATCCATGGAGAAAGAATGATCTACATAGTAAGTGTTGGGTTTCCCAAACTGTGTGGACTAACCATGCGCCCTTCCCAAATCATTAAATATTTTTGGGTGTTTTTGCATCGGCAATTGCTGTTCTGTTAAAATGGATGGTTCTTATGATAGGGATACCCAATATGATTCTCATATATGTTCCTTCGTAAATATCGAATGGAATTCTACCCTTTTTACTTGGGAGTCCATTCAGTTATCCCCCTATAAGTGACCTGATTTGGTCTCAAAAAAATATAGGTTGTCTCTTATTGTGGGGAGCCTATTTGTGTCCCCCCAAACCACAAGTGACCTTGTTCAAAGATGTTGTTAGTTTTGGTGAATTTCTTGAGTATAGTTCGAATAATGTTTGAGGAGTTTTATTTTGGGGAAAAAGTATAAATGTTATTGATCATTTTAGGAAAGTGGTGCATGTTTTGGTTTTGAGAGTAATCTTTCATTAGTTGATCACTGGATCTGTTTTGTCCTATAGGGGCGAATCTTGGCAAAGAAGTACATCTTGGTTTATCGGTTGGGTTTGGTTTTTGTATTTGGCCTTGCTGTGGCATCCCAGAATGGAATGACTTCATGGTGGGGAGAATTTTCACATAAATGACATATTTTAAAGGACAATTTCATTTAATTTCCATTCATAATTTTTTCTTTGGGTTTCTCAAGCTTTTATGGAGGAATGGGTGAATTTTCAGGAAATGGGGAAAACCATAATCCCAATTTCAGATTTAAAAATAAATTTTGATTCCTTTATAAAACCTTCATTTTTTAACATATTTCATCCATTATAATTCCTACTTGGCCTCCCCTGACCTATTACCACCACCATATTAATTTGGACCATTTAGGAATCAATAATCAGGGTGGATTTGAGTTTATATTTCAGGGATTGGGCCGGCCCAAAATCCCATTTCCCACATTAAAAACATTTTTAAATTCATTAATATTTCCTTCAATTATTATGTTTTTTTGTGATTCCAACTCTCACTTGAGCCCAATTACCCATGTAGATCCTCCATTATCCCCTCCCCTCTTTGGATCTCGGTTTCAGTGTGATGTAGTATGAAACTTCTCTGAATTTCTCAAATCTCCCAGATTTGAAGAGGTAAATTGATTATTTCATAAATCCTTAATTTCTCACTAGTTTTCCCCCATTCCAGATCCCAAATTATATCTTCAACCTTTTATAATCTCCCTATAATGGTTGGATGTTTTCAAATTCATATACTTGTGTATTTGGGGATATTTCTTCAATATTTTTCAAGGTTAGTGATTCATTCTTGGAATCTTTCTTTTTCCCTTACGGTCTCCGCCATCTTTAATTATATTACAAAACGTCAAAAAGTTAGGGTTTGAACCTTGGGTGTGATTTGGTGTCTTTTTAGTCATATATTATGGTCTAGGGCTGGATTTACCTTCCTTTGTGGTGCGGCGGTGGTGCCGTTGATTTTTGAACCATGTTTTGAGGTATTCGACACTTTCAGTAGGTGGTTCCATGGTTAACCATTCCGTGATGTTTTATATTGCTTGTTTTACTAGGTTTTCATGATCCTCATATGATGCTTGTGGTGCAAAAAACATTTTTTAGGGATTTTGTTAGGCATTTAATTGTATAATTGCGTTTTTGTTGAAGTTGTGAACTTTTCAATTGTAACACATGTGGGTATCTTTTGTGGTAGTTTTATAAAATAAGAAATTGATTTATTAGTTGTTAAAAGTGGGTTTAAATTCAATTTTTTTAATGCATTAGTTTCATGTGCTCCTTTGATGGGGGTTTTGGAATAGGTTTGTTTTGTAAAACCTTGTTATACTTCTTGAGATCATTTTTTGAAAAAGGGTGTTTTCATTTGTATATTTTGTGGTATTATCCAAGGTGATTTTATAACACTTCAAAGTGGTTTTATAAATGTATCTAAGGCTGCCAATGTTTTTTGGGTAGTGTTTTGGTGTGGTTTTTTCCTTGAAATGTGGTTTAAAAATGAGTTTTATGAGAAAAGATTGGGTATACACTTTGGAATTATTTTATGAAAGATTTGAATGATTAAATGATTTATTTATGTGGTGAAACCATATTGGAAAAATATTTTTGAGTGTTTATATTATGAAATTTTACATTTTAATTGTTAGAGGATATGATTTGAAATGTGTTCCATATTGGAAATGATTTACAAAAATGATTGAAGGATTTATTAATGTGTGTGAAAGATGTGAAAGTGATGGGCGTTGTTTTGTGTGAGTGTTATGTGGAGAATAGATTTTGGTTATGTAAAGGGATATTATGTGACATGTGAGTGAGATTTCATGTGATTTGGAATATCTTATATTGGATTTATAATATTGTTCAATAGATTTGTGGAAGTGTACAAGAAATGTGAAAAGTGTGGTGGTCTATTTTGGTTTGAGTCAGATTTCAAAATCAATTTGAATGAAAAGTCAAATTTTTTGACTTTTGTGGTATACATGTAGGCTTTTTGGTGAATTTTTGATGTGGAAATGATATTTTAATATGAAAATTATATTTCTTTTCTTGTTGAACTTGTTTGAGCACAAAGGGAAAACCCGGGTATCTAGGTGGGTGGACGTGTACGAGAATGTTAGTGAATCCGTGGGGTTTGGCCTCGGTTTCACTTAGCAAGATTGACTCTTACAAATATTACTAAACTATGATGATGATTATTAGGGACCACTTGGTTATGAGTATGTTTCGTACTTGTGGCTCGTGCATGAGAACTAATATTTGTGATGGTTACTCTCACGGATATATGAGGTACATGTGACCCACAACGAGCTAGTGCCTAGGGGTTATTTCCTATTTCTTATGCTCATTAAATCCGTTATACTTACTGTCATAATATATTATATTTGGATGGAAAATTATGTAGATTTGGAATTTATTTTATAATTTTTGATTCTTTAAATTATCCCACTTGAAAACTGATTTTTTTACTTGCATCTTTTCGAAATTGTAACTAGAAATTACACGTTTTTGAAAACACTTGCATTCTATTCGTCATTGAATGTTTATAGAATGGAATCTATTAGTGGTAGTATCCTACAAGGACTGTGATGACACCCTACTTACACATTTGGGTGTAAGTAGACTTGGTTTTGTTGTTGTTGTAGGTTTGGTTACAAATTTTGTGCCAACAGTTCGGGTTTTTACCAATTGTTCGTGATGCAGTGTTGTGGAGATGGATTGAGGGTTGTGCCTCTTGTCATGTGGAGGTTATTTGGCTGTCCTTATTTGGTTTTGTACCTTATTAATGGTCTTTAAAATAGTTTTAATTTATTTAATTTAGTTCTAAAATTTTTCAAAAGATAGTTTTAGTTGACAAATTCAAATTTGTTTTATTGAGTTTGTTTGTTGTTTAATGTTTAGAAACTCAGGTAAATCATTCTGAAACAACATTTTATGATACATGGTCTCTTGTGCTAGCCCATGGGGATCGGGAACACCTTTTCATCCTTGTCACGGGGTGGGTTGGGTGCCAGTTTTAATGGCGACCAGATTTGGTTCGTGACAACATCTTCTTAGCTGATGTTGAAGCTGCAACATATTTTGTATTTGTAGGTGTGGATACCATTTTCTTTTTTCATAATGAATATCTCATCACCATATCATAATTTTGTTACTAAATTAAATTGATCTAAGGGATACTTATTTGGACCCAAAATAAGTAGTACACTTCATCTCATCTTACTAGGTACATATCATTTGTACTTGCTGAAGTACATGATGATAGTTCATACTACTTCACTTGTAGTATTCCAGGATGTAATTGATATTCTCATAATATAATGTATATAATAACAATATCAATTATTTTACATATCATAGAATACATTATTGGTCCATTGCTGATGCATATAGAACTCAACTCAAAACTTTAATCTCATCCCATGTTACACACATGATAACCTTAAGAGATTATCCCATCAGACATTGGACATAATTATTAACATGAATTTCTTCAACTTGTATATTTCAATAACTTATCAATTTATGTACAATTGACTAGTTCCAAGTAACCATGTTACGAACATGATAACCTAGAGAGATTATCCCATCAGACATTGGCAATAATTATTAACATGAATTTCTACAACATGTATATTTCAATACCTTATCACTTTTTGTACAATTGACTAGGTCCAAGTAACCAATAGATCTACCACATAAGTAATCATTTCCTATAACATTGGTTTCTACATTAAGTTGATCACTTGAGAAGAGCTTTCATTTTGGTATTATCTAACTGTATTCCCAAAAGCTGTTCTCCATATGTTCCTAAACATAATTCTATTGTAAATATATGGCCCTTGAAATAACCTCTAGTAAAAATATGGATATGATTCAATTAAAATGAATGCTCTAAGATAATGTGCCGTACATTAATAGAGAACTGGAATTTAAAAACGTTCAACCCTTATAGGAATTCAATGGTATCATTTTCCCTTTCTGGCCACATCGTATAGACACCTTCAATGAAATTTGATCTTAACATCCAATGGACAATATGATGATCTTAGATGTTAGTTATGAAAAGTAAAATTCTAATTGATTTAGGAAAACCAACATGGTATTACCAATTGAACCTTATTGATACACCAATTGTACCACCCATGTAGCAACTCAGATAAACACCCGCCGGAGTATTCAATGTATAAGCCCCTTTTTCCTTTGATACATAGAATCCATTATTAAATTTAATTAGACTCGTAAATCATCGTTAATTTCCACAAACTACCACTTTTAGGAATATTTATACATACTGAATAAGGTATCCCCGACTGTAGTAAACTCAGAACCGTCACTATTCTTTTAAACATTCTCACGCAGTATGTGTCCCCAGATCATTCCTCTTCCACATTCACTTGTGGAACTTGTTCCTATGCTAACCTTTAATGCATATTTACCATTGATTAAATCCAAATCAATACATCTCCTAATGTCTGAATGAGAGATGTCCACCCAAATGATAGAAATGTAGTATATCACTTGACTACATCATTTCTATAATAGGGATTTATATAATATCGTAATAAACTATTAGGATAATTACTTAGATACAGTGTGTTTTTAGCATGATTCTGGTTTGTTTATGTCCTGAAAAACACTTTTCATATAAAAACATGTCCTATGACATAATGTATTCCAGTCATACAATGACTTGTATGATCTACATATGACATATTAGTTGGAATATCTACTATGGTATTTCACCATTATTTGAATAGAATTTCATTAAATATAATGATAGCTTCTACAAGTTGTTACATTGATACTACATAAGTCAAAACTCTGATGTATTGAAATGTGCTTTTTGAAATTACACCACACTGCATTTTTTTTGATCGATGGTAATATGTAAGAATAATTATCGATCCTCCTTATGAACATCATTTTCAAGATGTTGATATGGTATGTAATGTTTTTAAATTCCACCATGGTAAAATATCACTATCGATTAATGTTTGGTCAATATATACATCGACATGTCGATCCAAAGTAACATGTATCCTCTTAACCTGATTATAATTATATTTACATTCCTTAAAAAACATAAAAGAATATTATGATATATATTTTCCACTAGAACTCAATTGAAATAGTTCAAAATAACTTGTTCAACTAATTAAAAAACATTGTGAAATGCCTTAATTTCTAAAGGATTCTTTGTCTAAAATAAAGATGACAAAAAAACCAAAGGTGTTTAGTTGTACCCAACACAAATACCATGATATCAATATCATTGACATGCATTTTAGTTTTTAATTTAAAAATAATTATCATTATATAATGGGGTAAAGATATGACATTATTTATATTCATTACATAATGCTTACGATTCTTATACCATAGATCTATTTGTTGAGTATGTGAGACTAATAAGAACATTTATTCCTAAACATGGAATAATGTCTTATTATGTCCAAAGGGCGCATGAGATTGATGATTTAATTAAACTCAACAACTTGTTCGACTAGAATTGTTCACTTAGCAAAAATATGTTATATGTTTCTCACTTATAACATGGGAATCACCCTTTATCGGCTGCTTGGAAAAGACACCTTACTCCTAATAATGTTTTTCTACATACATTTTTACTATATTTCAATACACATATTTGAAAATCATATGGTATTTAATACTTAGAATTATGTCAGAAACAATAAATTTATTTTGATGAACATAGACTATAGAATAGGTAGGTTCTTTCTTATTCAATTAAGTTCATTGCATTTTTAAACATCCATAAATTGTTTTCATAATACGTGATTCAAAAAACCTCATGTTTAATAAGAAACATTGATTCGTTGAAAAACATTATGAATGTGATTTCAGTGTGACATTACATTGGTCTTTTTTCCTTTTCTTTCAATTTATTTTCCATAAGAATTAAAGATGGTAATTTCTTAAATACTCTAATTTCAGGTAGAACCTTACCAAATGGGTAATGAAAAAATTACTCATTTCTGCTCCTTATTATCCTTAAACAAAAATGGTGTAATCAGAAGTAAGGGTGGGATTCATTTAATTGTATTGATCTCTCCTTCATATTTACACATAAGCTAGTGTAATTTATCACCCCCATATATATCTTAACTTTCTCCTCATAATATTCTTAAGGATGAGACTACAAGTGATATCATCAATGTCGTAATGTGGGGACTACAACTAACATTATATGTAAATATTAGAATTATGACATAACACTCATTTTCTTAATTCACTAGTCTCTTATAAGAAATTTTCCACCTAGAATTCATGAGGAGGATTACCAGTTTGGGACCCCAGAACCTTGAATTTTCAATACTGTAGTAATGTGTGCAAGCTCATGTTCTACATTAGGAAATTCTTTCTAATTTGTATATTATCATTGTCCAAAATATATCATATTTTTTCTCGTGGTTTTAAGTTTAATTTTTCTACAACATAAAATTATAATATTAATAATTTTATGATTATGATCATATTATACATTAATTATTAATTAATAAAATTGTTAAGTGTCTTCCACAATTTTTATCAAATTCTAGGAACTCTCTATAATACAATCAAAATATTATGTCGTTTGAGTATTCTAGTGGAACGGATACTTGAACCACCCCTCATAATCTACAAGCTTATTCTATTCCGCTACTTGATGGGATCAAGGTTGGATTTTGACTGCCAAACTGCATTAATTAGCGGTTCTTTAATTTGTTGAGTGATGTCCCAAGTTCTAAAATCAATACTTCATTTACTCAATGCTAGCCTCTAAAATTAAAATAAGATAGATTTGGCTATTTCTTGGCTATAATGTTAGTCAAATCAACCCACCAACCTCTTAATAACTCCTTTATAGTAATATTCACACTCATAGTTGTCATGAATGGTTCATTAAAGACCCAGTTTCGTTCAAACATAAATGATGGAATGTAGTAATGAATTAATATTAATTTGAGAATTTTTAGTTTTATCTCTACGACTGTAATCCATTTATATTAATCTTGTTTACTTATGTTGTTGCGATGACACCAGAAAATCAATAAAAAACATTTGTTTCTTATTTATAAATTTTATTATTTATTATATTATGTGATTTCCCACTATTATAAAATGCATAAAAAATAAATAAAATCATGAAGCTAAATTACTACCCAACTCATCTTGAGTATGTAATTGACTTAGGGTAATCAAACTTGAGTCAAAGCATGACTCTAGATGCATCTCACCTTGTAATGTATGTATTATGCTCCAGTAGAGTATCACCACATCTTGACAGGGTACACATAACTTCTTGTAATACTTCCAAATCTTCATCTGAAGTAACAAAAAAACACACGCAGGAGAGGGGGACTAGGGTTGTAATGTACATTAGATAGATGCAGGCGCACCTGACCTTATACATTTTAACAAAAAATAAATATGATATTCATCCTATTATTTAATTAAATACAAACATTGCATGCAATTAAAAAATTAATTAAATAGATAAATGTAGATATAAAAAAAAGTTAGTGCTCAAGACTAGAAAAGGTAAAATAATGCGTGATGAAAATTTAATTTCACTAAAAAAATGATGGTTGTTTAATTAAATTAAAAAAATTAAATAATTATTATAATTGAATTATTTATCAGTCTACTAATTAATTTAATTATAATACCTAAAATTAAAATAATTTATGAATTTGATTCTATTAACTATTCAATATTAATAAAATGTATTTTTTAAAAATAAAATTAATATATATTAATTAATTAATTTTAATTATGAAATTAAATGATTTAATTATATTAATTTATTTTATCTCTTGTATGAAACACCCATTATGGCCCATTATAGGTCACGATGATTCATGAAGACCCGTTACAGGATGGGAAAATCCTGTTATTGCTTTTTCTATGGATGACCAGTCTTCCCAAACCTGTTTCGTGCAGTGAAATTTTCTAGGTGTTTCATGTCCTACAAAACTTGATGAAAGGTAACCTCATAGCATCATTCTATGCCGGAGCACACTAGATGATGCCGAGATCTGGGGGCTCTGTTGGCGGATGCGGTCCTCTGAAAGGTGTGTCCTCTTATTGCTGATGGTGGACCACCCAGAAGATGATGTCAGATTGGGAGACCGGATGCATAATTACGGCCTGGGGTCCGGCCATAGGGAGTCGTATCTGGAGAACGTGTATCATTCCAATGGGAAAGAGGAGAAAATGGTATCATTGTGGTGGTCTTTGGGAAAGAGGATCACTAGAAGAGGAAACATATGAAGGTGTTTTGGACTTTGGTAGGAGGAGGATAGGATCTCACCAACATGGAAGATGATGGCAGCGGCAAGGGGAATCTAGTGCAGTCGAGGTGAGGACCTTATGGTGTAACCGTAATAGGGTGATTGTGGCTGCATTGTCTGACGAGAGGTAGGTAATGACCCGGAGGGTGGGCTAGGGTCCACACCCTCCCCACATTCAACACCCTTTTTTTGGTTTGAATGTCATTCAACCACACCACCTATTTCCCTTTTGGATTTTTTATTTTTAAATGGTTTTTTGTGTGTGTTTATTTCCAATATATTTTGAGAAACTAAATGATAAATATTTATCCTTTGAAATATAATGATAATTTCTACACTAATAATTATTATAATGATAATAAAATAATTATAAATAAATAGTAATTATTATTTTATAATGATAATTTTTTTTATTAATTATTATCATTGTTTTATTTTTTTATAAACAAAATAAAAAACAACTCTGATGATAGGAAAGGATCTATTCAAAATAAAAATATTCAAGGGAAAATTTTAAATCCTGAGACAAAATCATGAACTCACTCCTTTCTTAAAATTTCAAATGAACATAACTTGGCCGCCAAAAATTTGATTTGTGCATGGTTAGAACCGTTAGGACCGTGCTCATTTCCAATACATAATTTTATGCAATTTAATTTTCAATTTGTCTCAGAAATATTACGTGATTACTCTAATACAAATTGAACATACCAGACCACAAAGTGGATACCGATAGAATATATATATTTTTTAAAAAAAATCATCTATGTGAAGAAGGAACCTGTTTTCACTGATGATTCGAGCTCCATTAAGGTCCAAGGATTTCACGTAAATTAAAAGAGCAGATAAATTAAAAATGAAAAGATGCATGTTCAGATATGAAGGCATGGTTAAATGAAACCTGTAGTTGGTGATTTTTACATAAAGGATCCCAAGAAGGATCCCTCTAGATCATCTACACATGCTTCAAAAACTAACAGGTGTGCCTATTATCGGATTCTGGATGCTAGTGTGAAAATCTAATTATTTCTCCAACACCATGACCATAAACTCATCAAGATGACTTCAATGCTTAAGGGAGATCTTGATCCATGAACTTTGATTGAATGCTTCTCTCTCTATGAAGTGGGAGTAGAGAGAGGCTCTGGATAGAATTCCATGAATATTTATTGGTGAGAGTGAGCATATTCTTCTATTTATAGCGGAGTTGCTAAATACCTGTTGGGTTATCTGGCTCTCGTTTATTTCAACATCCACATAATAAATGATTATCATGAAATTAATTATGTCAATATTTTTTTATTATTTTATTACATACATATAATATATATATATATAATATATTATGTTATAAAATCTAGTCATTTAATTCGACTCCCCATTCCCATATATTATTAAACGAACCATGATTATTAATATAATATTCATTCGATTAATATTTTTTCATTGAATTTACATAACATGCATGTACATTAAATATATTCAAGACTTATTTTTCATAACATCAATAATATTTAATTTATTTAAATGTTTTTGATCATTTCCAGGGAAACACTCAAAACCTATGGTGGGCCCCACCAAATCCAATTTACAAATTTAACTAAATAGGGAAGATTCTTGAATACGCAATTGTCTGTAACCCTCTAGGCCCATATCTCAATAACAGTGACTAAAATCTACAAACCATGAGAGGAGTCTTGTACCCCATTAACACCCCTAAATAGATGAGTATAATTATAGAAATGACTAATAACCAACCATCATAGACAGTGCACTATAATCTCTTAGACAATAAATATCTAATAATGCACGATGAACACTTCGGTCATCACCCTTTTTTTTCTATAATATTTATTGATCTGACCAGGTGGATTTACATTTTGACTGCTTTGGATAAGGGCTTATGAAGGTAGCACTAACCTGATCAAAAATTCCTTAGATATACAATATCCATAATCCAAAAGCGTCAAAAGCATTCTTGATCATTTATCCTTTCTCATACCACCGAATACACACCCTATACAAGCTACCATGAAACAATTTCAATATCATGTGTTTTTACTTTCTTCAATGTAAACAATCAAATGGTACACACTAGTAATGATCTCAAGTCTAGATATAAATACCCATATCCATAGATAGGATGAACTAATGACACCCAAAACATTTGGTGTTACTATTAATGGTTCTTACATCATGATGTTACTACATTAGATCAAAAAATGTGAACTTCATGAAAAGAAGTCTCAATGCATATTAGCCGCCAATTACTAATAGCAAACATCTACTATTTCCAGTCATTTAGATGTATCCAGACCATTACACCTTTATTTATGTTTAACGTCATAGTATCTCAAGGTTCTCATTATTGCTTGGGATATTATATTAACATTTTGTACAGTAATTATTCTTGGACAATACCATTAAATAGTCTATGAAGAAGTCTCTACACTGTAATGGTAAGAAAAAATAATGTATAGCAATATGTATACATTATATGTTAATGAAATGTATTTTATAGTTGCATCTAGGGAACCCACTATTTCATCAACAAAGTCATAATGTACTCTTTGTTTTGGACGAAACTCAATATTTTCCTTCAGAATAAGTTCTATTAGACAATGTTTTATATGAAAAATAATTTCCCCTCCATCAAAATCATTTTTTTAAAATATCATTAGATAGATAAAAAGGCATTCAATAGTCCATTGGTATTTTTCATCAACTAGACAAGTGGATATTTCTTGCTGATGTTCTATAATAGATAAATTCATTGAGTTGTATATAGAATGTATTTATGATTAAATTAGAAAGAAAAATACTGAGTTCATCCTCGAAATAAATATATATAAAAACTGAGATGAAGCTTCAATTCTATCATATGAAGAATTGAAAAATGTTCTACCAGTCAAGGGGTAAAATGAGAATTGTTTGTAGGATGTTGTTTATCAAAGGAAATTCCATAAATTATATTTTGAGATGTAGTTATTGGTCAATGAACCAAAATTAAAACATTAATTTGAGAAATTATAAGTATACGATCATATATATGATTATAATTTTTGTTTCCAATGAATGATTCTTTACCTATCAAAGGGTAACTAGAAGGAGACTTACCAACACATCAGATAGACTATTCTAGATGACTATTTTTGAAGTCATAATGTAATGATTTATGAAGAACAAGATAAACATTAATTTCCATATACAAAAAGAATAGGAAGTCTTACCATAAGGTGATCATATGAAGTGCATCGATAGAAGAAATGGTGAGTTCATTAGACCAATTATTTCAGTCAATATAGTTGGTGGATATGCGATTTAATAGATAATGTAACATAAAATACCCCAAAAAGATAAATATTCGTTTAATATATGAGTTATTAATTAGTAAATAAAAATACATTATGAATGATGTTTGGATGAGATATACATGATCACGTAATTTACGTAACAATAAAAATGATAAGATGGAAATTTAATATGTGTCATCTATAAATTAAATGTTATGTTGAAAAAATTTATTTAAAAATGATGTTGTGGAAGATCAAATATGGATTTTGAGGATGGGGATTGCATAAAACCTCATGAATATTCAAGAAAATTTTAAAATATTATAATGATATTGATATTACTGGGTTGTTTCAAATTGGATTTATGGTTGATTTGTATAAAATATTTGAGCTTTCTTCTTTTCCCCTATAGGAAAAATAATATAAAAGTGAGTATATAGTGAATATACTAACAGAATCTATATAGACAGATGAATAAATTTATTGGAGACATAATGGATGTGTGTGTTTGTTACAAAGAAGAAAATTGCTGAATAAGATGAATCATATATATATTTATTAAAAAGTGTTTTACCAACAAGTTTTTTTATTATATTTATCAGATATAAGTTTTAAACAAGTATGTAAAACAAAAATAGTTTAATTAGATAGAGGTGACCATTAGAGGGTAATTAATTCAAGTTTCACAACACAGAGGAATACCATATGAATGTTGAGGCACATCTTACTTAGGAATAGTCATTAGGTGCACACATGATGGAGAAAACCCAAACAGAGCATGAGGGATATCAAATAGAGTTTTACTGGATGAAGTTAGATGTGCATTAGATGAGGTAACATTGGCTAGATAAATTAGAAATTGACTTTTGAGAATATGTTTTCATGATATTCTTATACGATTTATCATATATTATCACAATAGATAATCAATTTTTGTAACTCAATGGAGACATTATAGAGTCCATTTGAGATATATGTGGTCGTTTTTTGGATATTTCTGCATTGTGGGATGCAGAATAAATTACACTAACATTTAAATGAATAATATATTATTATTGTAATAATCTTGGGCCCAATGGGATTTTCCTTTGAATTTTGTTATGTTCTAATACTAAGGCCAAACCTTGAAAAAATTACAATGTTTTAGTTTTGTTATATAATCTTCATATAATAATGGTAATGTAGTGTGGAATCTTTTTTACAATCATTATATATAAAATAATAATTATGGGTTGTTTAATAAAAAGTATAAAAGATTTTACATACATTATAATCACAAAATTGTGGTCACCACTAATTCGACACACCTCTTAGGATAACTACCCAAACCACATAGGAAACACAGAAATGTTTTTTTTAATTTAAAATATTAAACACTATTTATTATTATTTTTAAATCCTAATAAATTTTACAATATTTAATATATGAAAAAGTAACCAACCATCACAGGATTCTATCTAAACCACAACTTATTTGGATTACTACTAACCCAAAGGGTATTGTGGGTCCCCATGGTATAGAGATTCGTGGTAGTTTATTAGAAATAAACAAATAAACTTATTTCTCTATTAAATTATAGATAACACATAGATGACTCTCGACCAATAATATTTTATGGCCCATCCATAATCCACAAAAAAATAAAATAATTCAAAATTACGTAGTTAGATATCAATTTAAAAAGAATAAAATAAATAAAATTCCATAGTACACCCTCTAAAATCCATTATATATAACCAGTACTAAGTGTTACTAGGACCTCGATATATATAATTAAATCCAATGATAACCATTACTATATTAATTGAAAACTAGATAAATGGGGTAACAAAGAAAACCCAATAAAAAACTGACATGAAATCATAAATAGTAACTGATTGGTTATGAAGTCATACATTACTTGTATGGAAACATGAACAGATTAAACATATGAAACAAAATTGTTTTATAAGTAACAGTACAAACATGATCAATATCAAAGCACATGACTTTCCATATTCCAATCATGTGTTTGTAAAAACAATTTCACTATTGTTTGATATACATTAACAAAATAGGTTTTATAAACAAGATCTATGAAAAACAAATATCAATTTAATTTTCATTTTTCAAATATACACTTTTATTTTTCATAAATGAAAACAATCAATCTGAATTATTTCTTTTGTCCGATGTCATTTTTGAAGCCAAAATCCCATTTTATAATCTATCTAAAATAATGAGATGACAATTATTAATGTAGAATATATTTAAAATTGTTCTATATATTTTAAGGTAAAAAAATATAACACAATTGATAGAGGATGATATATAATTAGAATCCAAACTGTTGAGGAAAATAATGAGGCTAAAGAAGGTAAGGGTTTCACAGTCAATATAAGAAAGATGAAAATCAACTAATAAAAATATATAAATACACTACATTAACCACTGATCAATTTATATGATTCATTTGATATAAACCTAGAAACTCGGGAAATGTTATTCTACTCAAGGAAAAACAACTTTAGGTTAATAATTCTAAACTAGTAGTCTCATAAAACTATTTAGTCTTAGTATAATCAACCTAGGAGGATGAAGTATCATTGTTAAATAATTATAGAACACACAACAACCATATAACTCTCTAGATAGACTCCAAAGGTGTAATAATGTTTCACACATCCAATAATTTATATATTAAAATTGTATTCCAAAAAATAACATGCATGAATTCAAGGAAACACGAATCTATTGAAATTATGGAATAAAAAATTCAATCCTTATCAAATAGCTATAAAAAATAAAAACCCATAAAATGGGAAATACTAATAGGATAATATATAGGGTCTCATACACCCACTCGATTGAAAAACCTCCAGAATGTGAAAAATAAGGATCATTGAAAGCCATAACAGTTATCTGTACATTTCTATAACGCATCAAAAATTGATATAAAAATTTGAAAAATCACTGAACATGAAAAAAAATTTGAAATCAGTTTATGATTTCACAATTCCTTAATTAAAATCCATTAAAACTATGATTCCATATTCTTTAATTTTTTTTACGAATATAAGGTTAAAAATTTTAATCCACCCATTTTTCAGTGAAAAATAATAAATATTTTATACACACATAGAATTTCATGTACCACATAAAATTCAATGTTACCTATAAAAAATTAATTTAAAATTCAAGGAATTTTTTGAGAGATACATATATTTTTCAATGGTCTAGTCATGTCATTTTCTAAATAAGTTGTATGAAAAATTTAGCACGGAATAATTTAAAAATGTATTGGAATTTAAATACCCTTAAAATTAAATGAAAATAAACTAAACCATTGATATCTTATAAAATAATGATTTTACAAGTTAAATACCATCATTTGGAAATTAACATATAAATTGAAAATAAGTTAAATTGAAATTTAAAAAATTAAAATTTTAGAAATTGGAAAATGTACAAACCATTGCTGGTGGTAGGCCCTTAGCATTGATAATTGGATAGGGAGCCTTGATGAATTGTAATCACACTTTTAAAACTAGTGATAAAAAAATTCAGTATTATAAAAATTTAGGGTTCAAATAAATAATTTACAACAATTGTAGTTGGAGAAACTTGTAAAATATGAAGATGAACCAAACTACTGGTTGTCTGACCATTGTTCATAATCATATATTAATGAAAAAAAAAGTGGGATACCCTAGGAGGGGGGAACATGTATTATGACTCAACTATTTGGGGGTGGTTGAACGGTGTGGTGTTTTGGATAAATAAGAAGAAAATGTTATTAAAATTAAAATCCAGTGTTTAAAATTTGAAAAATAAATCATAGGCATGATTCATATATTACCAACATAGTTTTCCAAACATTGAGATAATCATGACATACTCAATATTATCCAAATATAATAATCTTAGTTACTCTTATAATCTATCTTGATTTAACTAACTATACACCAACCATTCCAAAAAATATATTTTTAACGTTAAAACCAAAAGTAATGGAGTATATATGGTTAAGTGACTGTGAGGGAAAAATATTCCTATTTTTAAATAAGTTAAAATAATATAATTTTGATGATAAATATTACAAAAAAATCATATAACATAATATAATATAACATATTACTACAAAAACACATCTTGACATGAAGGGATTTACAATCCTTCCAACCATACTGATTTTCCACCACAAATTCCTCTGGAAAATGATGGTAGGAATAGTATAATGAAGACAAAAACTCAGTAAAAGAGATGTAAAATGTTCTAGAAATTAGAGAATATCATAAAAAAAATTCACCAATTAGATATATTCATTGAGGCTAATAAAGCATATCCACACAAAAAAAAATTCACCAAGTGGGGTTAGACCAAATTATAATGGAAATTTATATATTTTTTCCAATGAGGCCTATTAGTTTCTCTCTAGAAAATAGACTTAATTTTAAATGCTGGATAAGCAAAAAACAATCTTAATGGTGCATTCAAATAAAAAAAATAGAGGTCTTATGAACATGACAGACATATCATAATCTCCATCCATTTAGAACCTCAATAAATTGAAGGATAATTAATTAAAATAAAAATAGAAAAAATAACCACTAGAAAAGATCTAAAATCATAAAACAACCATGGATAACCATCCACATGAATCTAATTATCACCAATAGAGAGAAATAATAAACAGAACACATACACAAAAAAAATTCAATGTTACCAATGAAATCATGATCACACCAAAGATAGATATTAAAATCTAATTTATTCTAGAGTCACCATACTTAATTGGTAAGATATGTACTATAATTGGGATACCATTTCATGGAAACCTACCAAAAAACCAATCACATTTAAGAACCCAAAATCATAGTGTGAACTCCCTTATTCATTACCTAAGAGCTGATCATAATATTTCTGATTCCCAACCCATCAAATTAAGAGATCTAGATATAAACGTAACCAAAACACAAATAAAAAGTACACTAAATACTAATGAGGCATAAGAATCACCTTAATAAATAATAAACCATAATAACCCACATATAGTCATCCAAATAACATACTCGACCAGAGATTCCTCAAAATATCTCATCGATTAAAAGACCACATCAAGTGAATCAAAAAAAATCAATAGACCACCATAAGAATAATTATAAAGAGAAAATAGAGGCTCACCCCTATGTCCTTATAATATTAATATGAGGAAAAAAAATCAACCCACATGGTGGAATAATATCAAATGAAGACTAAATTAACCATATATCGATGACATGAATGTTTTTGGTCTTATCACTGAATTTTCAATTTCGGTAGGGAAAACATCTAGACTATATACACATAGAAATCATTGATAATCAGACATAGGTTTGTCCCTTGAAAATAGTCTTTCTATCAATTTCAATACATTTCATAGTGGGTGGTGGTAAAATTTATATAAAATGTGACATCAACTAAACTAGTTGATGTCCCACACATCACTCCCAAATGACCCCAACATAATTTTTGGAAATAAAAAAATAATTTCATGAAATGATATCATACCCTTCAAATATAATATAACAACTTTTCATTTGATACATAATTTTTAAATTAAATTTAAAAACTCATTTTAAAAAAGAAACCCAACATCAAATTTCAAAAAAAATAAGGAAGTATAATTTATAACTATTCATTTTTATGTTTTAAAAATATTGAAAAACAACTATTTCAAATTAACACTCAAAGTAGGTTTGAAAACTAACATTTCATGACATTAACCATTTTCACCAAAAATAAATTTACCTAAATTATTACAACTAACAAAACAACACAATTCCAACTCTCATATAAATATAAAAAAAATCCCACACGATTGATAATCTATAATGGAGTTTCGTAAATTTTGGGAAATATAGTGAACCAAATTGGATTCATAAAAAATAATTAATTTTCCATCTCGCTTGAGGAAAATTTGATGACTATACGACAACTCCTAATTTGTTCCATGATCATGAATGATTTAATGACTAACATATTTTGTAATTCTACTAACCTAATGAAATCAAACCATATGTTTTATTCAGCTAATAATGCAGATAAACACTCAAAGAATCAAAACAAATCTAATTAGAATAAATAAAAAATCATAATAATGAATTCTTTAATTCAAATTCAAAATCCAAATAAATCATGGTGAATTGTATATCATTGTGATGGATGGTGATGATAAAACTGGTCCCAAAAAACCTCATGATTCTTAACAAAAAAATTTAAAATTTTATAATAATAAATTCTTAACTAAAAATTATAAAATCATGAACATAAGATTTTATTATAGATCCAATGCTCTGATACCATTTGTATTGAACTACCCATAACATCAATCTGATGCCACACTCAATCCATATCATCACTTACATACAAGGCATTACTGATCCCCATGGATTCACTATATGCAACTAGGAATCCATAATAATATATAATAATGATATATGACTTAAATAATTATAAAAATATTAAATAGTTTATTTTAAATATCTAAAATTAAAAATATATATATCATTTTTATATATCAAAATATAATATATGAAAATAATTCATGGTAACAAAAAAATTATACATCTACAAAAAATTCAATCTATCATGTAACTCTCCTAAATCCATCCACAGGGGCCTACTTTGAGTCCCTATATGACCTCCTAAAATTTAATAAACTAAATTAATAATCATAAGTAAAATATTAAATATAATTCTTGGCCAGTGTTGGAAACTAAAAAAACTAGATACACGAAATACTAATCTGTTATTAACAGAATTAGACGATGGACATTTCCCATGGGAGAAGAATAACGATGTACAATCCTTAAATTGAAAACAGATTTAGGTTTTATAATACTAATTATTGGAATTATATTTTACTAATATATTAATGAAGGAATGCCGCAATTGTCAAATCCATTTGAATGGAGAAGATGAGAACATTCAATGAATTGTTTTTCTAAAGAGCACTTTAAAATGATTTTTAATAAATAAACTAACCCTAAATGATATATAATAATACTAAATTTATAACATTTGTTATATGGAAAATAAGAAAATTAATTATGGTGCGGTTATAATTGTTAATTCAATTATGGGGGAATGAAATCATGAATATGATTAAAATCCACTACAATAATCACAAATAAATTTATATGTGTCATTGATAAATAATTATGGAAGTCATGAAATAAAATCATGAACTAGATACAAGGAGATTTAAATTTCCTACAAGAAAAATTCAATCCATACAACCTCCTTCAACAATGATGGCTAAATCCAATCAGTCCAGGAGTGTAGAGCAACCATGGTGAACCAATAAAGTGCATATCAACCCACTACCTCTAGAGAAACACAAAATCTAATAAAAATTAAACAAAAATCTAGGAATATAAATATTGTCTAATAATTACCTTTATCAACAAATATTTAACAAGGACATGGTCATTTATTTGAAATAAATGAAAAATAAGACAAAAAATATTCCATATATTAACATACATTAATGAAAATTATTAAAAATGAAAGTCTATCAAATGAAAATATATTGGGTCAAACAAACCCACAAATTAAAAAAACCCTATGAATTCTCTAATCATTCTTTTTAAAAAAACACCATATATTTAATGTATTTTCTACAACAATACATAAAATTTATAAAACAATTTCATAAAAGGTTACATTTGAAATCATCCATGGAAATCAACTTATGAATGCATCCTGGATTCATAGAAAATTTTAAAAATGTGAAATATTATTCTTCATTAAATACTATACCCAAAAAAGTAAAAAATAATAAATATCACATTTTTAATTTTATAAAATATTTAAATAATAAATTAAAATTGTTAATTTTATGTACCATGAGAAATTTCTTGGTAAATCATGAAAAAAATTGGAAATACCGAACATCGTTAGTAATATAAATATTAATTTCATGTAGCCATTCATGGAACATTTTAAACAAAATGCAGTCATGGACATCTAAAAAATATTTTCATCGTGTTATGAACTTTATTAATGTCTTATATTTAAATAAAAATAATTTTGAACATTATTTTCCATTCATGTAATGATTTCAAATATTAAATACTATAATTAGTAGATTAACACTCTAATTAATAAAATAAATATAAAAATCAGTGTAAGTTTTAAATGTTCATATTTCATGAATTCTTATGTTGAATCAATGGTTTAACGACCAATAAAATGATAAAAGGATGAATGAGATTTGAATAATGGACTAAATACCTAAAATTAATAAACCTATATAAATCCAGCAATTCTGATACACTATATTTTTTCCAAATCATGCGCTTCTAGAGGGAAGAGGAGAAATAATCTAAATAGAAAAATGGGAGAAGAGGAACCTTATATGCAGAAATATTTCCTTAAATTGAAAAGAAATATAAATTAAATATCTAAATAGGTGGGACATTTGAATAGAGACACTTGCATGTTGTGGCTCAACCAAGGTAGGGGTATTTTGTGATGTGGGTAGGGAAAATATGGGGAAATTGTATTAAAATTAATAATATAACATTTTTTAGGTTTTTAGAAGATTCTATGTCACGATTTATGGTTTTCCGAAAAACATTGGATCCATGTGATATACACTAGAAAGAAAATAAAATACGCGTTGTAAATCCTAAAATCTATAAGTGTTTAACTAAGCATAAATATAGCATGCTAAGTGGATCATCCAATGATCATCCCAAATGCATGTTTTTACAAGGATTATTGACCATGTAACCCAGTAAATCCTATAAAATTTTCAAAATTCATGAAAAAAATTCTCAAAACTCATAAAGATCAAAATAATATAAAACAATGTTAAATAAACCACATAGACACATAGAGCATGCTAGAACAAAAGACCCAAAAAGTTACATTGGAATGAATATCGTAATTTTAATTACTCAAAATCATATAGTTAACCCATATGTACAAATATTATAATAGAAAAAAGTCAGAAGGTTCACATTGGAATATTTTAAGATTCATTATGAGAAATTTTATGGTTGAATATATAAAGAGTACTTGAATAATGGATAGTGAGAGACATTATATGTGACATTTTCACCTTTGGTAGGGATATTTTTTATATAAAGGGATGTCATGGAGGGGAAAAAATTACATAAAATTGTTAACAATAAAATATAATAATATTCATAAAGAATACCATATGTTCTCATGAGACTTAATATGTTAAATTTAAAATGTATTAATGTTCTTATCCAAAAAAAATAAAACTTCATAAAATTTGAAATAATTTTCAATTATTTAAAACTATTAGTGGTTTCCTCAATAAAAGAAAAATGTTATGGAATTTATATCATTCAATATGATATGACATTTGGTTTATCAAATGGGGATTATCGTGTTAACTTCTTTATTTGAAATATCACTGAGGTGTTAGATTTTCATAATAAAAAAATTACAATGAAAAAACAATAATATGTTGTTATCATCGGTTCATATATGAAATAAATGTCACAATAATTAATTTATTTCGATATAATTGTATTATAAATAAAGAACTATAATTTGTGGTTTATGGGATTTGAGATATATCTATTCCATGTGACGATGTTTCACAAAATAATTCCTCGTATTTGTGAACATAAATGCTAACATGTGTTAAAATAAAAAAGTTAGATAATGTGTGTGATTTTAAAATGGTATATCCTTTTTATTTTAATTAATTAACATTGATTGATGAATAAGATAATTTTGAATTCTCAAACTAAAAAATATATTCCATTTGGAATGATAATAACAAATACCAATAAAAACTATGGAGTTATGAAATTTAAATTATGGAAAAAATGTTCATGAGAGAGTGTCAATGTAAAATAGAAGTAGAAGAAGGAGAAGCTATATATAGGAAACCTAAATCATTATTTGGATGTTTATTATTTTTATCAATTAAAATCCCAATAATACTACTAAATTAAATTATAATGAGTTGAAATATAGAATAAGAAGTCAATAGTATACATGGATAAGAAACATTTTATCGATGTGGAAGTAAAAGGAGAATCCATATGATATTCATATATCCTAAACGAATATTGAGAACAAAACAATACATTATTTCCTTCAATTAATTATAATAATTTTATGTTTTTATAAGATTAATAATCCATTCTGATTAATGATCATGGTTTGACCATGATAAATATATTTCGACAAATTTGAAGTATTGCAAAATATTTTTGGCAAGAGGAAGATAAGTTCATTAAAGAATAACGTATTATATTTGTGATGTTGTGAAATACTGATTTCAAAATAATGTGTGATTCATGGAGTTTATATAGGAAAAAAAATTGGTGTTTCTAGAAAAATATTTCTATTTTATAAGAGTTCTTCTCTAATAAACCACTATATTCGATTTATAATGACCGATGATGGTTTCAAAAAATAGTTTATGGGATATGGGTCATTTATATAATTATCATTTGGTTTTATTATTTGGAACATATAATTAATAAAATGTATGTGTAATAATATGTATCTTAATATAATTAAAACAATGAATTTTGAATCATTTCCATTAAGGGGATGAACCCTAAAAATACCATGGGTGTTTGTTTTATTTTTTTAATTGATACATTAAATACTATAGTAATTATTTAGTTCAAATTAATAATTGCATAGCAATTAACCGATATTTAGTTTTAAGAATTATTATAGGATAAGTAATAGATTATGTAAATCCCTTTAAAATGGGAACACTATGTCACCCCAACACTCACTATCCCACCATGACACATTAAGAACTTCAAACTCAATGATTAGTATTTTCTCTCTCAAGAAATATTTCTATATGAGCCATAAATATAGTGTACAAAATTGGATTATAGAAATAAAATTATTTATTTTAATTGAGAATCCGAACACATTAGAGCATTATAGACATTGATACATGGTTTTTGAAAATATTATGCTTCGTATATTCTTCACAACTCTTTATTTTAATAAAAGGTATGTCAATAATTTTTTTTCCATACGACATGAGTTTTTATTACAAAAACTATAATTAGAAGGTGGTTAAGTATGAATATATAAATTTTGAATTTTTATTTCAAAAAATCTATTATAAATCCATATTATCCAATCATTGATAAATTTATTTCTAAAAACGTATAATTATTAATTCATGAATGTAAATATTACTGAGTTGTATCTAGAGGTGAGTGTTGTGGAGTATTTTTGAAATCACTATGATAATCATTAAAAATATGATTCATATTCCTTGAATTGATTTTATGAAATTTTCCTTGAACTAATATAATGTTTCTTTTTATTATTAAGTCACCGTGATCATTTAAATGGTCATATTTTTTCATCATAATAAAATCATCAAAATATTAATTAAACTAATCAAAACATGTAACAATGAACATATTAACAGTTTTTAATTATTTACACTATCACAAATTTATCATAATGAAATATATCTAATATCCAACTAGCTCGATCAAATTATATATTACTGAGTTTTTCATTAAAATTTGATTAATAAAAATTATTCATATATATCAATTTTTTAATCAAATAATTCAAAAAATATACCTTGGTGATGACTTTCACTGAATCTCCCAATTATGTATAGAATGTGATAATTTTATATGTATATGGTGTTTCAATGATAATATATATCTCATTGGTTTTGTATTCCCTTCAATATATTATCTATTTTTAGATTTAATATATTTTTTAAAATATATCTTCATCAGTAAAGTATTTTATAAAAAAATATAGAATAAATCTGTCTTATTCATGATGGAAAAATAAAAAGTTATTATAAAATGAAACATTATTCATTTATATATGTTATAAAAATCACATATAATACTAATTAAAAAAATAAATACTTTGTATTTATTTATTTATATATTCCCACTATTCATGATACAACATTAGATCTGGTTTTGAAACCTGTATATAATTTCCCCTTGACTAATTGTCATTACATTTAATTTTTTAATGAATTTTCCCATTTTTGAGATATATAGTCAATATATATTAAAAATTATTAATAATTTGAAAAATTAATTGTATTTAATTTAATTATTAATTATTATATTATATCCATAAAAACTAGATTAGATAAAAATTCATTATAGTAGTGTATAATGATACAAAAATTAAAGTATGTGTTTAATTTCAATAACATTTATAGTAGAAAATATATAATGAGTGAATATATTATTTCTAAAAATATTTAAGAAGTTCAATTTTTTAAAACCATCATACTAAAATGATTACCCCATTCTTTGGGTATTTTAGTGCTCCAAAATCAAATTTCTCTATCATTTTAGAAATATTTGGTGTTTTTGTCATTATGTTTTCATTTGGGAAGTAAATCATTGCATTTAATATATATAAAAAACCAGATTGTCTAATGTATAACATCATTAATATATATATATAATCCAATTTTATTCCTATAACAACCAAATACAATTTCATTTCTTTAATAATTAAAATCATAATTATTTATTTTGATATGATAACCTTATCCAATTATTAAATCATATGCCAGACATTTATTATTAAATATAATTCATGGGAACTTAAATATAGAAGGACTTGTTAACGTGGTTGATCATAGTATTCATATTTCTTTTTCTTTGGAATTTATTTAACACCTAAAAAAATTAATGTCTATTTAATGATATAACCATTACTCATATTCAACTCAATAGTTCATTGCATGGAAACATGATTTTAGTTATATTTATTTCACAACACTTTTCTCCATAAATTTTTATCAAGTAATTTAATGTAAAAATGTTATAAAAATATTCATTTTTTAGACATCCCTAATGAAAAATTATGTATAATATTTAATATATATAAATATATCCATATGAATCACATGAATATTTTTCTCAGAACCCTTTGATTTGATGTGGTAAATAAAATGAATCTAAAACATTATATTTGTTCATGGATGGTTTGATAGGGTTTACATCTTACCATTCTATGTGGAACCGTAGTCCCTTGTATAGTGGATGTTATACCCAAGGGTATGTTATTAAAAGATCATTAATCAAGATAGATCTAAATTTAACCACTATTAAAATGAAAATACTTGAAAAACTTTAATTTTTACTTAGAAATAATAATAAATTGAATAATTTTTTGTAGTGATATAATTTTATAATGTTTTATACTAAATAAAAATATCATTAAATTAATGAGTTCAAATTTATAATTTTCAACAAAAAAACATTAAATTAAATTATACAAATACTGGAAACACACAACACATGTAAATAAGAATATAAAATAGGTAAGTAAATAAATAAGTAACAAAATTATAGTTAACGAAATGTTCACCAAATGAGAAAATATTGTAAGAATTTAAATTATTTAAAATAAGTGGATAACATTGGAATTTCATATATTAAAAAATTTAGAAATTTTATAAATTAAATTCAAGGAATTTATTATTTTCATAATTTTATTATTTAAACCGACATATGAAATATTCAATTAATTAAAAAATTTAAAAAAACTAGTATATCACATAAAAATACATATCAATTACAATTTTTATGATCTATGTAATTATATAAAATCTTTTATGGTATATAATTACTAAATAATTATACCCCAGTGATGTATTTGATAAAAATCATTATTATGGAATCATGACTTCTCAAAATATGTGTTAGGTTAAATGTAAAAAAATGTTTCAATATTTCATTAAAATATAACCTAATAGAAGTCTTTCAAACTATAATACAAAAAATTTTATCTATATATTTATATATTATTGTGACACACTATTTTGAATCCCTTTGTTCAATTATATAACAGACTATGATTCTCATATTCTTGTACCCATTAACATAATAAATTTCTTAAATTAAAAAATTTTATATCATCAAAAAAATTATTATATATTGATTTTTAATTGAATTTTTATAAAAAATTCCTCAATTTAAAAAATTCATTGATTATTTTAATACACCACTAAATTTAGTTTTAAATAACTTATTTATTTTAATGAGCTCTAATATAAAAAAATGAAATTAAAAACTAAGGCTCATATAAAAATTAAATTTTTAGTTGTGGAAATAAGAAATTATATAGAATAATAAAAGATATACCTTCTATTCAAAAACAAAGAATATTTGTAGTTTATGTCAACAAGAATGAAATAACGAACATGTTATTCCTTCCATAGTTGATAAACCAACTATAAAACCATTATAATACAGTCAATTAATAATATTCTTTTTTGGATGGTATGATAATCCCACCAAATTTAATAAATGAAGTGGAAAGTGAGATTTAGAATGACATATGAAATAATATTGCATCTAAAAATTAATCATAAACACTCATTTAGATTTTTTGGGTAATTATAAGAATCTAATCATGTTTTTCCATTGAAAAAAAATACAATTTTAATCTCTTACAATTTACATTATATATTTTTTATATATAAATCATTTATATACAATTATTCATAAACTATTATATAATAAAATATATAAAAATAATTTATAAAAATGTTTCAAAAGATGTTGTAATGTGATCGACTATTTGGATTTATTAATGAAATATATCTGTAAACATATAATGGTTCATGTCACATATACATATCAAATTGAATTATCTATATTATGGAAAATGATATAAACCAGATCAATACTTATGATTTGAGACTCCATTTCATTATAATATTTTTCTATAATTATATCACTATAAGAAATCAGGATTTGGATCGTAGACTTTGATACCAGCATATTATTATTTTGTTGATCCAAATATTGATAGTTGAGATATATCACTTCCAATATTACCTCTATTTCCATAAAATTATAAGAAACCCATTTTTGTGGTAATTTGAACTCAATTTTCAAAGGTTGAAATATCTCATAACCATATTCATGATCTCAGTTACAAAAACAAAGATTATTATATTATAGCCTAATGGATTTAACTATAAGAGATATATTGAGTTCATCATTTTTGATATACATATACTCAAAAAAAATTTGATGATTTTTTGAAAAGTCAAAATCTTTTAACCATCATGAATCTCATAATGATACAATAATTTGATTTTTTATAATGAAATATATAAAAATAGATTGATTAATTATATAAAATTTATGATGTATGGTCACCAATGAGATATTTAGAATAATGAATTGTAAGTTAATGACACAATTTACTATCTTATAGTTAAAAATCTTGTTCATATAATAAATCAGGAGGAATCAAAATCTTACCCAACATAAGGATTCTTTTCACTAAATGTATAATGTTGTTGAATTAAACCAAAAATTATATTTAGAGATTTATCTCAAGATTACAATATATTAGAACAACATGCTAATAAATTCTTGAATGGTGGAATTTATAATATATTTTGTTAGGAAGAAACCAATGATCACCCAAACATTACTCATGGATTTTTGATTATGTAGTGTATCCCTTATAAACACCTAGGATGGGATAAAATCATGAGTATTTTTAAAATTCTCCACTCAGTAAATATTTTAAAAAGTAATTATTATACATTATTAACACTAAAAATTACTTTTTAAATTTAAAACATTGAGTTATAGAAATTATTAATTTGTTTAGAAATATTGTAATATGTTTCAAATAAATTTATAGTTGTTTTAATGGATATGATAAAAGACTGCTGGTATGAAATAACATATAATATAATGTAATAACACGTATAAATTTATATAAAACATTATACATATTATATATTTATAAAAACATTATCATTTTAAGTGTCCCAACTAAGGTTTCCACTGAAACTGCGCTCTGGGGTGGTTGAACACTAACCCCTTGGTTGTTTTCCCAAAATGTCGAAGGCTATCGACAAGCAGTGAGGGTCAGATTAGGTGATAGTTGAGATCATATAATATATTTTAGTGATAATAAAATGGTCTACAAATATATAACATACTATTAAGAATACCATTATAGTGTAAATATCAAATAGAACATAGTGGAATCATAAATAAAAATTAGCATTATCCTGAAGCCAGAATCATAAAATCATTTTAGATGATACTATAAAATATCATAAAAATAGAATATATATGTGACCTATGTCTGGACATATAACTACATACATATATATAACCTAATGTAAGGTCCATCAAAATTCAAAGAACCACAATGTCCATTTCCATTCATCTTATGATAAAGAAGTAGAACTCTAACATTTAAGGATATGCTCCCGAGCCTGATCCCTTCCCTGATCCAAAAAACATAAAGTGTATAAGGGTCTTGAGGGTCACATTCTGGTTCTGATTATAAATTCAATAGGCCAGAAAAACTTTTTCTTATCCTAAAAATGTAATTATTATGTGTATTCAAAAACTATATTGAAAGTAAGATCATACATAGTTTATAATTCATCCCGCTCCACATATTCCCAACAACTAAAAGTTTTAATTTAGTTTCGTTATTGAATACTTCTATAACTAAGAATACATACCCCTATATATATTGTGTATAAAATAATTTCTATAAATATATATTTGAAGTGGTAAGGACCCATGGATTACTACTTGGTGTCCCGTGTAGAATATCACACTAGCTGACCATCAGGTTCCACCCATAAATAGATCACCTGACCCCATGTTCCCTTTGATAACACATGTGTCACCAAGAAAATATCTGAAATCCTTTAGACAGAACCATTAGTATCTCTATGGTACTTCATACCTCCACTCAAAAAGTTATGACAGAATCAATATCTATATTCCCTGAGGAACAATCATGTCAATCCTCATTGAAATAATATATCTCCATTTTCTCAATATCCTAACATCCTGGGGCAAGGTGATATTCATTCTTCAGTAGTCCCATTTCATTTTCAATAACTATAACAGTTAGCCTCATCCCCCAAATGAAGTTCTCAACACTATATGATGATGTTACAACACAATGAACCATGGAATTCAATAATGATAACCTCAAAAAAACAGTTGGCCACAACCACCCCCTAAGGTGCAGCATCTAAGGATGCCTCTACACAAAAAAAGTCATAAAAAACTTAAAAGTGTCATATTGATGTGTTCATGATACAGAAGGAACATCTTCGAAAAATAGTACGTAGAAATCACCAATATCTCGTAAGACACATCATCTGGTACCGCATTCCCTTGCAACCACATCGTTATTTCCAAATAGTCAACACCATATCATGTCTAATGATCCATGTCATCATTATAATGAACCTATTACTTCAAATAATAATTAAACTTGACACCTAAACCTGGTGATCATCACCATACCATGTATCTTATGCTATTCCCCCAGCCCGATGACCTCATCATCTTTGTCTCAGCGATCATCATCACATCAATTCCTTGATCAGGGACCACCACATTCCCAAAAAAACCATAGTAGTCATGAAAAAATTAATTTATTAATATTATGAACAACTTACCTAAATCCCCCATGTGGTAAAAATACCATTACTTTTATTAACATATATGAACATATTCTACAGTATACCCAACAACGTCCCAAAAAAAATTATTTAAATAAAAGATAATCATTAATTTATTTAGGTACCCACTCGGTCAACAAAAAACATATAAATCTAATTATTAATATTGTAATAAACTATAGTAGAATCCTAGAAACTATCTCAAAGTGTATTGGCATCTATATCAAGATTTCATGAGATGAATTGGATTTTTAGGAAAATTAACGTAAAATAGGGAAAATGATCTTGACCAGATTTTACATTATGTGTGAGGAAAAAAATATAAGTAGGGGTATTAAATTAATTACCTATATGATTCTAAAAATATAGATTTAAATTGAAATAGGGATAAAATAGATATAATATTCAATGCCTTTGAGTGTATTGGGATAAACACATCCACAGATGTGACCTTCTGTGTGGGAGAAAAATGAATATGGGGGGATGATCCCCATGTTCCCCTTTTTAGAATTATTTACTAAAATGTTTAAAGGTTTGTAAATTTTATATATCATTTTTCATCATCGTAATATTTAAACCATTCACACATTGTGAATTACTTAGTTAGGAACCCAATCCTTCACTCCATATCCTGACAATTTAAAACACATCCTTGACATGTTTGTGTTACAAAAATTTATTTCTAGATAAGGATTATATCAATAGACTAGGACATATTTCCTACTTATAGTGTTTTTAAAACCCTAGAGACTTCTAGGAAACATAATATTATTCCCAAAAACAATTCTTCTGTTAAATTAACTCTCATAAATAGGTTATGAATCAAAGAAATTAGGATGGTCTGACCACAAAACTCAAAAAGTTCAAAAAACATTGGAATGTTATCTCACTCAAACATCCAGGATGTTACAATATCCAACCTTATAATCGATTGTCCATGAGATATGAGGTATACTAATGAAATTGTAAAAACATACCTAGATCATTAACAACAATCCTGTCATACCCAGTTATCAGTCATGGTCAATTCCCCATGTGGTTCAAAACACCAATGTAATTACTTACTCTGTCACATTCAGAACCAAAATTTAATATTCTGATGGTTCCTCCAACCATCATCACAAATACAATTAATCATATGACATACCTTCATCCCCAAACCACTTCAGGTGCTTATTTCTTAACATTATCATACCTGACACCCATTAAATGGTGCATCTCATTAGTACCTATTTATTTCATGACATCCATGAGTTATACATCTCATCAGATTCTTATAAATCATGCATCCCAATAGATGATAACAAATTAACCAGTATTATATGTATATATATATTCATTCACATCATATACTTGTTTCCAATGGATTACATATAAAACCAGTGTCACGTTGACTCCAAACCACTAACCAACCCATGGTTAGTTCAAATTCAACATGTTCACATCATGCTCCAAAATTAGTCATATCAAACATAAAATAGAACTAGTAAATTACCATGGTGTACCTATAATAGTATTTATCACCACGACCTACTCTAAAGATGGAAGACCGACTTCTTGTAACTAGCCTAAAGCTTAACTAATCGTTACATGACCTCCCCATATAGGATTACAAGTCAGCGGCCATTGCACCCACTATTGGGTAACTCTATCTCTATAATGACCTTTGTGTGAAACCTAATCCCATCTAACAACACTTCTTTCCACATATAGACCTACCTTATATCCTTGAATCTGACCCATTCCCTTAATACCCCTAGTCTAAGAAGGCATTATGTAGTACCTCTCGAGGTTCCCCTTCTTACCACATTATTAGCACTCCTTTTGCTGAGAACACCCAGTAAGTCCAAGCATGCTCCATCTACCTACAATAGAAGCATACCATTGAAGAACAACTCCTAAGTGTCTTACTTGAGTCTCTCTAATGACTATCCTACTAAAATACAACATGGATTTTCTTCAATATACTTAAAACATCATTGATAATATCACATTATGTCATTTCATAACCCAAATATTATCGTTATGTGATTTTTAAATTGGAAATTATTGTCCAATTCACTGACTCGGATAATGAGTTCATCCAAAAGATATTCAACTTCACCCTAATGGAATGTCATAATCCATCCTAGAATTTCATTAACCGAGTGATGTCTTCACCACTATAGATGGAGAAAATAGGGATATTTTTTTAGCATTTCATCATAATCCATAGAAGATGTGTCTCTCGGTAGGAGGTTATTTAACTCATGATCTTACTCCACAGTCAGTCACTTCAGGAACTAGTGCTTGACGAAACATTGCTTAAAATTTTACCATGATAGTCTATCAGCCATGTATTCCTACAAAAGTCCATTCCACTAGAACTTTTCAATTCATATAAGAATATATATATATATATATCCAACTTTTCCCTATGACAAACGGGTGTTTCAAGAAAGTAAAAAATCATCATTATTAACATGATATAGTTGTATAATAACTTTGTTCAACAGTCTAATTAAAATAACTGCTGGTTCTAATACAAGAACTCTCTATTAAGATTTTCCATAGACTTCTCAACTACTTAAGCCCCCATGTCAATTCACTATATGAAATGGACTAGGATTACTATTAGTTTCTAATCTATCCATGGAAAAAATATGGAATCTTAGGTGGCTATCACAATTGTAATGGATCATGTACATTGGGATTAGGATCATCACAGTCCATAGTGACCAAATCAAGACCGTTTTTGGATATATGACACAAACTTTCAAGTGGCACCATATCTCTTCTCATGAAGCTCCCTTGAAATAAATCCTGGTGGAATTAGGATAATGACCAAAGACCATGTTCAGTCGTGCATAAAAACAATGAAACACACACACAGACGTAAATATATATATATATATATATATATAACATATAGGTAAATCTATAAGTGTAATCAGACCACACCAACCATAAACTCCCCTACTGCACCCATATCACATGATATTTGGAATCAAGTCCCCTTACATACCCATAATAGAGTCAAGTATCAAGTATCATTTGGCCTCATAGTCCCTTTCTAAAAAATAATTGTATCAGGCATCACATATCATCAATATCATATATCATCAATAAATTGTAGTTTAGTAGAATGCCTCCAAAAAAACATAGTAGGAAAAAACAATTTTTCTTCTTTGTTGAAATTTGAAAAAAAAACATTCATTATTCCATTTCATCATACTCATTATATAGTTTGAGACATATATCATATACATATGACATCACATACTTATATCACTAAGAACCACTTACCAGGGCTACCTGAGTAGAATTTCACTAAAAATGTCAGTAAGAAAACACGGATTATCAACATTGTGGAATATTTAAATATAACAACACATCATTCTGTATCGTAGGTTCCAAATGAAAACCACAATATAAATCGCATCATATGAGCCCATGTGCCTCTCATGAACCAAAAAAACTATCATAACTTAACATACTAAGGTAAGGTTAAAAAAATATAGTCATGTATCGCCATATCCAATTCTTCCAATCGAGGTTGAAATCACTCAAATGTAAGAGTGAAAAACATAACATCAGTTTCCCACCCATGGAAACGTGAAATGTCCTCCACGCATGGGGCTGGAAGAACCCAATAATGATCTCTTTACATTTCTCCAACTACTTCCTAGTATCTAGATAACCATGACCCAAATAATAGTAAAAATAGGAGAAGAATCTATTCTTATACCATTTTTAGAATCCCAACTTATTTTTTTACTAAATGTATGCTCTGAGACAGTTTTAAAGTAAGGAATAGGTACACCTTAGCAGACACCATATAATACAGACTAGTAGTGGGGATCAGATAAGGTGATAGTGGGTAGATTATACCCTATGGTGGTGGAAATAATATTGGTCTACTTATATATAACATAATGGAAAAATACTATGACAGTAGAAACATTCAGTATAACACATTGAAATCATAAATTAATTTCATCTACATGAATATGCCCAAATTATAATTCCTTTCATAAGGTATACTCATGAAATAAATTTTTTTATCAAAAATAATAGCAAGGTCTCCCAAGTATGACTTTAAAAGTACATACATATATATATATAACCCAAAAAAAAGTATATCATATTATAAAGGATCCACCATGTCCACATCCATTCATCCATTTTTAATGTATAATAACACTAACAAATATGGTCATGCATTCGAGCCTGATCCCATAGTTTATCTCAAAAACATAATGTGTACATGCAACTTCAGTGACCTATGTGAGGTTGGAGTACAAACTTAGAAGGAAACCATCAACATCTCCCCATATTACTACCATAATTATATAGTGGGTGAAAAAGTAATTTAAATGGAAATGAAAATACATTTAATAATTTAACGCACAACACTTATGCTCGAATGCCAAAATTGAGTGTTACATATTTTAGAAAAATCTCATATTACTCTGATTACATGGACCAACATATATATATCGAATACAATAAATTTATTCATTTGTATATTTGAAATGAAATGGACCCATGAATTAGTGTTAGGATTTCCCAAAAGTGTATAATTCCAAGAGAACCCTTAGGTTCCACCCATAAACAAATATATCAGCATCACAAGTCGTCCTACACCACATGTGTCACTATGAATTTATATAGTGACTTAACAACATGCCAATTGTTATGTTCCACATCCATAAAGAATCCCCTCAGAATGTAAATTATGGATGAATAGATCAACATCCTATGGCATAGTGATGTCTACCCTCCAAAATAAAATATGTCACCATCGACTCCACATCCAGATGTCTCAAGGAATGGTTATTCCTATCCTCCAATAATACAATCCCATCTACCTCAAATTAAATAAATATCATAAAATCAAATCTAATGGTCTCTACACCATATCTCGATAGTCCATCACCATCAACCATGTATGTATACGTTGTCATCCTTCTACAAAATAGTGGGTCAACACAATTCCCTATGTTGAATTATCTACATTAGCCCCCAACATTAACGAGTGTCTAACACTACCTAAAAATATTTGAATCGTTTTTCTCAGGACACCAATGATTCTTCATCCAACAATAGTCAGTAAAAATCCAAAATGAATACCTTATCCATATACTTAAACACATCATTCCACTATGAAAAAATCTGTATGTCCTAATGGATGACATCATCTCAAGTCCCACTGTCCATGAAATTATCTTGATGACATCTTCCCAAAAAATAAAAACAAAATATGTCACCTCTACCTGGTGATCTTAATCACCCCATGTATATAAAGACATGTCATCATAGAGGTGAATTATCACTCATAGTCCTAGAGATAATCACCTCAATTCCTCAGGTCATTCCCTTAAAATTCCTATAGAACCATATTATTCATAAAAAAATTATTTAATTAATGAAATAAACAACCATCCAAACTTGTCCAGTTGGTCAATAGCCATTTTCTCGGTATAACATATATGGTCATTATCAAAGCACATCTGAATGACATCCCATGAAATTTATAATCAATAAAAACACAATCATTAACTTATAATGGGAATCACTCTTTTTACCCAATATGTATATTAAATAAAAGACTAGAAAAAACATATAAAATTAAGAATAAATATATTAACCAACCACCTAATATTTTTAGTTTCTTTATTATTTTATAAAAATATATAACTCAGGTTGAAACATGATGATTTTTGTTTGAAAAACA
Organism: Viscum album; assembly: GCA_963277665.1. Taxonomy (NCBI): domain Eukaryota; kingdom Viridiplantae; phylum Streptophyta; class Magnoliopsida; order Santalales; family Viscaceae; genus Viscum; species Viscum album. The sequence goes on from OY728129.1 coordinate 535,750,883, forward strand.
CAATGAAAATATTGAAGAGAATTATGAAGGATCTATCATTCCATATGTTGATATAAATAATAAATAGAAATCAATAGGATTAAAGACCTTATCTTTAGTATTTTAATGAGACAATAGATGATCTTATTAAAGCTCATATAGAGAAGAATTATCAAATCCTTTGAGAGTCTATGAGATACCATTTTGTGGGTGAGAGAATATGTGTAAGAAAAAAATTAAAGGAGGGTTTTGAACCAACTCTTCCCTATATTAAAACTTTTCCCTAATAGATTCATGCAATTAAAATTTTAAACATAATGTTTTAGATTCATGATGTGTAAACCATTATCAAATTATGAATTCCCTGGGTAGGACCTCTGAGCCTTCACACACTTTTTCATGCCCTGTAACATAATTTGTTATCTTTTATGTCTTAAATGATTTGTATTTTTATATGGATATTTTTTTGGAAACTTATTTCATTCTTCCATTATCTAGAGATTTTCTGAACACCCGAGACATCCACCAAACCACAGAATACACCAAAAAAATAATTTAGATGAATTCAAATAAAAATATATAATTACACTTCAATTATTTTTTATTTTTTTTACTTATTGTGGTTCAGTGTCTATAATTAAATTATTTTCCAAATTATTGTGAAACAAATTGTTCCGAATTTTCATATGAGTACCATATTTAGAGTATTTGTGGATCCATATGAGCTGTTTTGTAATATATTCATGATTGTTTTATAATGTATTTGACACTCAACACCAATCATAGAAAAAATGAAAAATATATTTCGTTAAATTTATTCTATTCAAAAGCTTGTGAAACATACATCCGAGCGTAAAAATAAATTATATTAATGTATAAAATATTTGGCATGAAATAAAATTGGAGGTTATAAATTATAATAAGTAAATTATGATAATTATATTTTTTAGATACGTATAAAATAAATTCAATGGTAATATAAGTATATAAAATAAGACATTATCAATTTCAATGAAAACAAATTCCCAAATAAAATTTATTTTTCTAAAAGGTGGTTTTATTTTGTGTGCATACATTAAAATTAATTTCTACCACTTATAAATTTTTTTAAAAATTGGTATTAATTTTTTTAATTCATCACAAAAAATATATCATTGTGTAAAATATTATAAATTTTTAAGAAAATATAGATTATTTAGTATATAGTGAGAAATTTTATTTTCCTTTAAAATGATATTTATGTTTAAAAAATTAAGTAAAATAAAAGTACCATTATGTTATGAATATGATTTAATTTAAAAAAATGTATTATTATTATTTTATATAATCCAATTAGATACTTTTAAATCAACTGTATTTTTTATTCTAGTATAATTGTACTTTTGTTTTACAAAAAACTGATTTTTCTACAAAATGTTTTAAAGCCCATATTTTTATCCAACTAAATAAATTAAAATACCATAATGAATAATTATTTTAATTAAATTCATATATTATATCACAAAAAATATTTTAAATTAATATATATCGTATTTAGGTTAATATAATTAATATAAAATTTTATTTCTCTAGAAAAATTCACTTCTTAGGAAACCAATTTTCATTATGTCTCATGTATGTATTTTTAATTATATTATTCCACATCTTGAAGAAGACTTTTTTAAAATTGATTATAAAATTTTAATAAGAATTATTTATATTAAAAACTATTTTCAACATAAAATTTTGTCATAATGTATAATGAAAAATGTAAAAATAGTTTACCATATTTAACAAAAGAATAGATTCACTATGGGTTTAATCTAAGAAGATAACTGTTAAAATACCCATTTTGTTTTGTAAAAACTATTTTATGCCAATATTTCTTCAATATAATATCAATTTTATGATAATTGTCCATTTTGGTGCCCTGTTTCCTGTAAAAAATTGGGTTATCACTTATTCATTTAAAAATCACATTTGTTCCACTCACCACACTTAAAATGGCCACCCACTATAATCTCTACTTCACACATTTAATAAAATTTATTTCATCCATTAACATTCCAAATACCTTAATGAATTCCCTAAAAACATATCATTTGTTTATTTTTCATCATAAATCCTTCCTATGAATGTTTTTGGGGGATAACATTTGGATGTTGTCTGATGAATATGTATTGTGCTTAACCGAGTTATTTTGTTTTATTTCTTATCCAAATAATTAAAATAATATTCAATAAAGATGATATAGTTAAAAAACATACTTCCCATATAATTATATACTATTATTTTTTTCATAGACGAAATATATATAATAATATTTAAAGTGAATAATTAATCCATCAATCATGTGTATGGCCGACTACTCCCTCACAAACCTATTTATATCATTTTTCACCTTTATCTGTCATGGATTTTATAATGATTGTTTTAATAAATATATATGACATTTGGAAAATCATTATACTTGTGAAAAAAATTATATAACAAATACATTTACATTTTTCATTTTGTAAGGGATATGGTAATGTCCATCATGTGTACATCGGGCCACCACCTCCTGTAGTGATGTTATAATTTTTTTACTAATGCTTTCCAAGATGGAACAATGGTAACTTTTATTGAATATATGAGATATAAATGACATTATTATGATATTAATGACATATTTATCATTTATCAAAGATAATTTATCAAAATAAATCTTTCTATTATACTCTTTGAAAAAGAGAAACGTCACTCATGCATATCTGTGGACTCATAACTACAAAATACACTTTTAACAGCACTAGTAAAGGCCCTTAAACAGTCTCTAAAAATATCATACTACTAATGCTTGGATAAAAGTTTAACTTCATCAATTGTTTTGTATCGCTGATTAATGAATCCTATATCAGTGCAAATAATCTCTAATAATAGAATATGGTGACATTTGTTTTCTAAAGCTGGTAAAAATTAAGAAAATATTTTTTATGTCCTCTATCAATGATTGAAACCCCCTTTAATAATTCTCTAACTAGCCACCCAACATCCACCCCTTCTTAATCACTCACACCCCCTTCCCCCCCATCTTAGTACTAGACAACAACCCACCCTCCTATGCATGTGCCTAGATTTTGTCATGTGATCTTCATGTGAAAATGGAACATCTTTTCCACTATCATTCCTTGTTTTATTATGTTTTATGATATAATATCTATTTATTTATAAATATTTACATAAATATTTATTATTAATATATATATATTGAAATATTATAATGACATTAATATTTGTGTGAGTGTTCATGTGTGTATGATATATATATTTATATAATTAAAATTCTTTTATATAAATAAAAATGTAAATATAAATTTACATGTGTTTAATTAAATTTATTTGAATATACATATAAATATATATTGGTTTTATTGAAAGACATATGTTTATATATAAACATATATACTTGTATAGGTATATATATATATTAATTTATATTTAGAAGTTAATAAAATGGATAGTTTATTACATTGAAAAAAATGAATAATAATTTTTTCCCATTAGATTATATATTTAAAAATATTTTTATATATATATTCATTTAGACATTTATTTTATGATAAACCAATATAATAAAATTTTCATATATTTTGTAAAAAAATAAAATCACATTATGAGAAACGATAAATTTTTTAAATCCTATGAAATATACGAATATAAGACATGGGAATAAATATCATCCCCTCTGAATACTAGAAACAATACCCACTTAAATAAAGGAAAAAGACTATCAATAACTAAAACAATTTGGTAGCGAAACTAAAAATGTAGTTTTAGTGGACTTTTGGGAATTTCATAGCATTAAAAAAAATTTATATGAGTTCCCCAATGTCACTAAGTAATAAATATCTCAATTATATGAAATTTTATATAGAGTGGATCCCAAACAGACTCTCGGATCAATTGTTATGACCTTTTGATGTTGAAGTCATGTTTTGAAATTTTTTATTCTGATATTTAATTCATTTTATTTTTATGTCATAATATTGTTATTAAATGAGTATTACTCAATAATAATTAGAAAATTATTAATGAATAAAATATTTTTAATTATTTTATACTTCATTTTCCCTAAATATCTTATATATTAAGTGTAAATGCGTGTTTATCCTTATCTAAATCATATTTAAAAAAGAATATTATATTCATATCAATATAATTATATTTATATAAAAAATATTATTTTTCAAGAATTTATGGAAATAATACCTTTAGCAGTGATAGAAAAAAGGGTAGAAAAGGTGGGCCATTTTCCTTGATAGTAAAAAATCTAATAAATGTGAGGCCATCATTAGTGATTTTTTATTAGTACTGATAAAGGGAACCCATTTTCAGTATTAAAAAGTCTCTGATGAAGTCCCTCTTTATCAGTTTTTTCTTCAACTAATAAATAAGTCAATTATTAGAATTTTTAACTAGCGCTGATAAATCGATCACTAGAAAACCCCTATTCGTAGTAGTGATTACTATGTCTATGAAGTGATGTAATTATTTTTTTCTTCACCACATCACATAGAATACATATATAAGTATATTAAACAAAATACTATTTTTATGATATTATTTTATAATGAAAAATGAAAAGATATTACATTTCTTCATTTTGTAATGACCATTAAAAAATGAAATGTTACACATGAGTATGTACGACCAACCATCTTCATGATTGTGACATAGTGTTTTTTTATAATGATATTTCATTATTGGTATAAAAAATATATTTTATGAATACATATATAAATTATTTCATGATTATTAATAAATTTTTGTTAAAACAATGACCTCTATGAAAACTTCCAACACACCAATGTCATTTTGAAACAAAAAACTGAACATCCTCAAAACACATGCTTTGGACATATAAGATTATGTTTCAAAATTTTTAAATAATATAAAACATAATAAATTATTTATGTATAGGATAATAAAAATTAAAATTTTTCATATGTTATAAAATAATGAATATAATTTTATCATTCTTCAGATAATATAAAAACATGATATATTTGTACTTGAGGTAAGGGTCTTTATCCCAATGTTATTTCATTGAGACATATTTTAATGTTTTTTACCTAATTCATTTTATATGGATTATATAATTCACCATTCACATTTAATATATTGAATCCATCCTGAATAATATTATTTTGTTTTTTAATTTTAATCATTACAACAAAGTGGATTTGGATGGAAAATTACTAACTAGTAAGTGATTTCATAATTTAATATATATTCATTAGGTAATATTACTTTTTCATTGCCTATTATATTATAATATTATTTATTATATAAATTATAATTATATTATGGCTTATTGTCAAAATATTTATGTATATTTATAATTCAAATAAAAAATTAAATAATTCATGATTCGTCACATCAATATTATGATCATTTTAATGGGTTGTAGTATAAACTTGTATTCATTATGAACTATTTTATGTCAAACATCAATCTTAAATTACTAGGTGTATAAAATTCCTCTTCAATATTTCATATTAAAAATATACATATAATCATTATATAGTTCATTTATTTTAGTTATTATTTAATGGGTTTTTTTGAAATGCCTCTTTAGGATAAATGAAATTATATAAAAATCTCTTTTTTTAATGGGATTATTTATTATTGAATTTAAATTGAAGGAAATCATTTTATAATTTTCTAATAAGACACTAAAATTTTATTCCCCTATTTTAATTCCAGAAAATTTCATATAATAGTATGATAATACTCTATTTGGTACTTAAAATTGTTGAGAAAATGATATTAACAAAATCTGACAATGTTTCTCTATTCGGTCAAAAGCCATTTATGTACCAAAGGATTTATTTCTATAAAAAAATTAATAATTATTTATGATGAATTTTTTAATTAATTTGTAACCCATAATTTTATTTTTTGAAAAAGTTTTGAAAGGAAACTCAAAAAAATTTTAAAATGGTAAATTTTTCAATTTCCTTAAAAAATGTAAAGATTGTCTATTTTAGAAGGTATTCAGAATAAATATAAATTTAATACATCATGACCTTTAAAAAATTACTTGATTAAGTTTGATTTTTAAAAATACAATTTAAATTAAAATAATTTTATTAAATTTTTATGGTGTTTTATATTTTTGTAGTTATTTTTCAAATAAAGATATTATTTTCCACAAAATTGTTTTTATTTCCTTTTATTTTTATTTCTATTCATGAAAAAAAACAACACCTTATGTTATATACACTCTACATGGGATATGTGTTATTTAATCCATAATTATTATTCCATTGGATGCATATTGAGAATGACATGAAAACAATTTCATTTCCAATGGGGAATCTAAAAATTAAGTAACAATGATTATTGTTATATCAAAAATAAAATGTTTCTAAAGTTCATATTCATGAATGATACTTGTATATCAGTGATGATCATGGGTGAGACCAATTCATCTTATATAATGGGTTTATATATATATTGAATTCGGCAATACAATTTCATTTTTTATAATAATTATAACATGATATCATTTAGTGAGTTAGATATAGCATAAATAATGTGTAATCTGAGATAACACCAGGTCAGCCAGATATATCTTCTTACGATGGGTTCTCCCATATAACACAACAATGGATTAGATAATTTCAACCAAATTTCAAGGTATAATGTTTGTAAATTTTTGAATAATTAACCAAGGGATTCAAAAAATATCTATTTTTGTATGAAACAATATTAAAATTGGTTATGAAGATAATGTTCCATATATAAGAACAATTTTTTTATTCATTATATTTTTATTTACTGATTACATTGGACACTATTGAAAATATATGGAACCATATTTTTATTTATTATGAATATTTCCTATAAAAACATTTTATATAATGTTTCATTAATGATGGTCTATATATTCATGTGTATGAATAATATTATGTTATATTCATGCAATTTTATTGTGAAATAATTCCCTTATTCTCCTTTTATACTCATTAATTATATTCAATTATTAATTATTAATATTACTAAAAATTTATCTCACCCTTTTTATGATTCATACTCCCTATGTTATAAAAACTAATGTACAATTAATTATGTCTAAAATTGATGAATTTGAATAATAATGATGACTTATTATGAAATAAGAATATCTACCTATATTGGGTAAGAAACTCACTTGAATTCATTGATATTGTATTTGTAAGGGATTTTCTTAATTCTATAAATCTAAATACCAAAAAGAGTTTAGGTATGTAATTATTGAATATCTAATTATTATTTTCTCTTTTTTATGCTTAAAATTGGGAAACCATCATCATTTTAAAGAAAAAAATGAAATTATTATGAATTTAGTATAATATATAGGAGTGTGAATTTGGGGCTGTAACAGTTGGTATCAAAGTAGGGATTTGATATCATTGGAGATACCATTTTTCATGACATGTTTTTTAATAGATACATATACAATAATGAGTTTATTTTACATTGTTTAATATTATATTAAAATTATGGGACACCAATGTGGATGTTTTAATCAGTGAGATCTTGTAGCTATTAAATACATTTCAGTAGACAATTTACTAAGGTGAAGTATGTGAAAAAATTTCATCTAACATTATGTTGGAATTTAGATTATTTAGATTTTTTTTAATGAAGTGAGAACTATTAGGATTTATATTTCATAGGATATTGATGTAATTATAGATATATATATTTTTCATATTGATAACCATTGGATTAAGAAGTCATTTGGTGAAAAAGATATTATTGATATTTTATATGAATATAAAAATATTTTATCTCATGTAATATTAATGGTATGAGATAACATATTACTTTTAAACACTCTTTAATGTTGATTTTTTGGGATATAGCTTTAATTTTTTATTGAATAATTTAGTTTTTTCGTTTGATATTAGTTATTAATTTTGGGGGATTAATCATTTGGGTAAAAATCATACCATATTATAACCATTATTTTTTTTAATGTCTAAATAGTGGTGGGATATTATGATTATTCATTTTATAGATATCTAGACCAATAAAAGTTTATTTATTGCTTATGTAATTCCAAATTCATCTTTAATACTCATAAATTTATGAAATAGATGAGAATTTTGAGGAAATTGAATAATGGATGAAATTACACTTTTCAAGTTACTATATTTCCTTATTTTCATTTTTTATAAGGTTCAAAAATATTTAACCCTATTTAAAACATCATGAAAATGATAATTTAATCCTATAATGATCATTTTAAAAGATAAATGCTATTTCCACACCTCTTTGTTTCTTGGTTTAGTGGATTTCAACATCCTAATGGTCGTACAAAAATTTTTGATCAATGAACTCTGTCAGTCTCTATGATTATTTGAGACATAAAATACTATTATATATCTATATCTTCTATTAAAAAGATTTCATACAACATAGGAAAATTGTTATGTGTTATTATAGATAACCTTCAAACATGCTATTATTTCGTGTAAATATGATGTATTTTTAATGCTTTTTGTGATATAGGATAAAAAAATTTCAAATGTAAAACCATTAGTTATTGAGATTATTTATAAATTATGAGGACATAATCAATTATAGAGGGGGGAGAATGTAACACAGTTAGTATTTATAAAATAGTATGATATGTTATATAACATATTCAAAATGAAACACCATGAAAATGACCCAGGATAAATATTTCTTTAAATGTAATGTCATAAATAGCTTACAAAACACCCAACAATGATTATACATAGAAACATAACATAATATATAGTTATAAAATTTCTATTAAATTAATGGGGAAGAATAGAAGAAATTAATTATAAAATTTATATATTTCACAATTTTATATAAAATTTTAGTGGTTATCTACATATTAGAAAATAAATTAATAATCACTTGAAATTAAAAGATAAATTTTATGAAAAATCTTTATTTTTCTAAATTGTAGGTTCACTAATATTCATAAACTTATTCTTAATTTAATTATGAAAAAAATTTATAAAAATAAATTTACAGAAATTTATCTAATTTTTTTATATAACTAAATTATCAATTTTAGAATATAATATTTAAATTATCTAATTATTAATATTTTCTATTTTTTTAAAAAATATTTGGTTAGTAAATAGTGAATAATACTAATTTTCATAAAAAATGTCATTTAATTTTAGTAAATTAAATAAATTAAAATTCCCTATATGTTTTGAATATTATTTAATGTAAGAAAATTATTATGTATATATATTAAATCAACTTAATTTCATTTTAATCAGCCATATATTGGATTTTATTATATGTTTCTTTGGGATTAAAACATAAATTGTTTCAAAACACTTTTAATTTGATTAATGTTTCTACATTTATATTAATTATAAAAACCACTAATGAAGAAGGATATAAATTAATTTAATATATTATTTATTTATAAAAAATAATTTTTATTTAATGTATTCATTATTAATAGTAATTTTTTTAATATAATATCATCTTTATTAAGAAGAATACAATACTTTATTAACCAATTCACCATACCATATATGGATTTTATTTCAAAATAATTTCCTCCACTTTGAGGTATCGAATTTGGAAGAATTGATTCCATATTTAAAATTATAAATATAAATGGTATCTTTAAAAGTTTTTATAATTTTTTTATAATTAATTATGAGAAAATTAATAATCATTTAATATGGTTAAGATAAAATAGATTTATTGGGGATAAAATAAAAATATAACTGTTAAAATTATATAAAAATATTCCAAAATATAATTTTTATTTACATATTTTGACCATATAATGTAAATGGCTATATAGTGGTCCATTTTTTATCCTTTTATCATGTGAAAAAACGTGTGTATCACTTTTCCCTTTTTAAAATTATAATTTTTCCAATCACTTAAATTATAAAAGGAACCCCTATATCCTATCATCTTTTGAATTTAATGAATTTTTGTCAAATGTTACTTGTACAAATACATTCCTTAAATCACTAAACAAATTTTTAGATCCGTTTATTGATCATCAATCCTTGATAATATATATTTTATTCTTACCAAAGGAGGTTGATTTAAGAATTTCTATCACTCTTACTTAAGCATTTTATTTTTTGTATTTTCTATGTCCTTGAAATATACTTCAATATTTATGAAATAATAAACCTATTATTTTCGTTATATAAAGGTATTATTATGGTAATGAAAAAAACTAAATCTATATCTTATTTCATCATATGAGAAATTAAACAATCATTTATATGTACGATAGACTACCACCTCATGAACTGATGTAAATCATTTTTTATCATCATCTCTCATGAGTTTTTATAATGGAGGATTTGTTATATATATATATAATTAATATTTTCAACATCATTTTATTTATTTAATCAGTGCATAAAATATAAATTTTTTCTTTTTATTTATCAGGGGGTATGTTAATGTCTCTAGTGTGTAATGAAGGAAACCACCATGTGAAGCCACTACTGCAAAAATAGGCTTTATCAACACTTAAAATAGGCTTTAAAAGTTCTAAAAATCACTATAAAGTACAGTGCTAATATAGGGGTCCCCATTATCAGTGTTAAAAATGCTCTGATAAATGACCTGCATACTGTAACATAAAATTCTGCAGCCGCACACCCAAACAAACCCTACAAAAAAATCAGCATATCAACAAGAATACCCATACAAAATTAACACAGAATTCATAAGGTAATTATCTCAAGTATACCAATACATCAAGTATACCCATACACCATTCACACATATTTCATAACAAAATTAAATAAATAAATAAATCAATTCAAAATTCAAGGGGTTAGGGGGTCTATTCAAGGGTTTGGGGTGGCTGTCCAATGGGGGTAGGGGGTGTCCATGGATGGGGGTGTCCATGGGGATGGGTGTTTCCGGGGGGTAGGGCTATCCAGGGGGTGGGGGTGGTCCAGGAGGTTGGGGGGATGTCCAAGACAGTGGGCGTGCTATCCATGGGGGTGATGGGGGTTGTCCAAGGGGTTTGGGTTGTCCAGGGGATGGGGGTGTCTGGGTGGTGGGTGGTGGCGAGGAGGGGTGGGGGCATCTAGGGGGTGGGGTCGTCTAGGGGGATGGTGGGGTGTCTAGAGGGTTGTCCATGGGTGAGTCCAGGGGAGTGGTGTGGTGTCTAGGGTGTTAGGGGTGATTTCTAGAGGGTGGGGTTTCTAGGGGGTGGGGTGGTGTCCAGCGGGTGTGAGTTACTGTCCAATGGGGTGGGTGTGTAGGGGTTGGGGTGTCCAGGTGGAGGGGTGGTGTCTAGAATTGGTGGGGGTGCTGTCCAGGGTGTTGGTGGGTGTCTAGGGGGTGCGGGTGTTCAGGGGTGGTTGTCCAGGGTGGTGGGGCTCTCCATGGGGGTGGGGTGGCATCCAGGGTGTTGGGGGGGTGGGGCTTTCTCGGGGGTGGGGGTGTCTAGGGTGGTGGGGGTGCCATGGGGTGGGGTGGTGTCCAGAGGATGGGGAGTCCAGGGGGTTCGTGGGGCTGTCCAAGGGTGGTGGGTGGTGTACATGGGGTGAGGGTGGTTGTCCGGGGGGTGGGTGATGTCCAGGGTGTTGGGTGGGGGAGTCTGTGGGGTTTCTAGAAGGGGTGGGGTGCTGTCTACGGGGTTGGGGGGGATTTCTGGAGGTGGAGGGTGTTCAGGGGGTGGGGTTGTCCCGAGGGGTGGGGGTGTCCAAGGAGTGGGGTGGTGTCAGGGGGGGTTGTCAGGGTGAGGGCGGTCCAGGGTGTTGGTGGAGTTTTCCAAGGGGGGGTGGGTGGTGTCCATGGGGTTTTTGGGGTTGTCCAATGGGGGTGGGGTGGTGTCCATGGGGGTGGGGTGGGTTTCCATGGGGGTGAGGGTGTCCTGGGGGTGGGCATGTCTAAGTGGTGGGGAGGTGACTAGGATGGGGGTTCCATCCAAAGGGTTGGTGGGTGTCCGGGGGTGGGGGTTGTTCAGGGGGTTGGTGGGGTTGTCCAAGGGGGGTGGGGTGGTGTCCAAGGGGTTGGTGGGGCTGTCCAAAGGTGTGGAGGGGTGTCTAGAAGGGTGGGGTGTATGTCCATGGGGGTGGGGGCGTCCAGGGGGTGGGGGTATCTTGGTGGTGGGGTGGTGTCTAGGAGGGGTGGGGGGTGCCGTCCTGGGGCTTGGTGGGTGTCCATGGGGGTGGAGGGGGGGGGGGGGGGTTGTCCTGGTTGGTGTTGAGGGGTGGGGGTGGGGGCGGCTATCCATGGGGGTTGGGGTGTCCAGGGTGTGGGGGTGTCCAGGTGGTGGGGTGGTTTCTAGGAGTGGTAGAGGTGTCGTCCAAGGGGTTGGTGGGTGTCCAGGGGGTGGGGTGGGGGGTTGTCCATGTGAGTGTCCAGGGGGTGGGGTGGAGTCCAGTGGGGTTGACTCGTACATATAAAAAATGACTCATGGATCGTTCACCTAAAGTATCAATAGAATCCGAATTCGTTTGGTCAAATATCCATATGTATGTTGTTGTTTTCACTTAAAAGTTTGTCTATTTTGGAAAAAAGAGAGACACTTTGAGTGATACCGGCCACACCATGCCTCAGATTGAGAACAGGTTGACTATTAAATGTCACAAATGACCAATGGATCATTCCCCTAATGTATCAATACTATCTAAATTCATTTGGTCAGATTTCCATATGTTAGTTCTATTTTCACTTAAAATTTTGTCCATTTTAAACAAAAGAGAGACACTTTGACTGATACCGGCCATACCATGACTTGTATTGAGGAGTTGTGGACTCTTACATTCCACAAATGACCCAAGGATCGTTCATATAATGTATCAACACAATATGAATGTGTTTTCTTAGATTTTGGTACGTTAGTTGTTGTTTTCACATAAAATTTTGTCCATTTTTAAACAAAAAGAGATACACTTTGAGTGATAATGGCCACACCGTGCGTCAGATTGAGGAATAGTGGACTCTTACAAGTCACAAATTTTCCATGGATCGTTCTACTAATGTATCAACACAATCCTAATGCGTTTGGTCAGATTTCCATATGTTAGTTGTTGTTTTCAATTAAAATTATGTCCATTTTAAACAAAATAGAAACATATTGAGTGATACCGGTCACACCATTAATCAAATTGATGTGGGGTTGACATGTAAATGTTAAGAATTACCCATGGATAGTTCCCATAATGTATCAACACAACAAAAATGTGTTTGTTCTTATTTACGTATGTCAGTTGTTGCTTTTACATAAAATTCGGTCCATTTTAAACTAAAGAGAGACAATTGAAGTGATATCGGATAGACCTTGCTTCGAATTGAGGTGAGGATAGATCATACATGTAAAAAATGTCCCATGGATCATTATAATAATCTATTAACACAATCCTAATGTGTTTGGTCATATTTCTGTACATCAATAGTTGTTTTCACTTAAAATTCGATCCATTTAAAAAAAGAGAAACCATGAGCAATACCGGCCACATTATACCTCAGATTGAGGTGGGGTTGACTGATACCAACAAAAAATGTCCCATGGATCGTTATTATAATGTATCAACACAATCATAATGTGTTTATTCATATTTCCTTACGTTAGTTATTGTTTTCACTTAAAATTCTGTCCATTTTAAACAAAAGATAGACACATTGAGTGATACCGGCCACACCGTTCCTTGGATTAAGGAAAGGTTGACTCATGCATATCAAAAAATGACATATTTATTGTTCCCCTAAAGTATCAACACAACAAAAATGCATTGTTAAAATTGCCATATGTCGGTTTTTATTTTCATTTAAAATTCTGTCCATTTTAAACAGAAGAGAAAAATGTTAAGGGATACCGTCCACACCGTGCCTCAGATTGAGGTGAGGTTGACTCATAAATATAAAGAATAACTCATAGATCATTCCCCTAGTGCTTCAAAACCATCCTAATGCATTTGGTTGGATTTCTGTATGTAAAGTTTTGTTTTCACTTAAAATTCTGTCCTTTTTAAACAAATGATAGGCACTTTGAATGATACCAGCCACACCGTGTCATGTATTGAGGCAGAGTTGACTCATACATGTCCAAAATGACCCATGGATTGGTCCCCTGAATTATCAACACAATCCTAAGGCGTTTGGTCAAATTTATGTACGTTAGTTGTTGTTTTTACTTAAAATTCTGTCCATTTTAAACAAGAGATAGACACTTTGACTAATACAAGCCACACCGAGCCTTTGATTGATTTGAGGATGACTCTTACATGTCAAAACATTCCCATGGATCTTTATCCTAAAATATCAACCCAATATGAAATCATTTGGTCAAATTTCAGTACGTAAGTTGATGTTTTCACTTAAAATTATATCCATTTTAAACAAAACAGCAACACTATGAGTGATATTGGACAAACCGTGCCTCAGATTGAGGTAGGGATGACTCGTACACATCAAAAATGACCCATGTATCATTCCCATAACGTTTCAACCCAACCGGAATATGTTGTTTGGATTTCCGTACATCAGTTGTTGTTTTCACTTAAAATTCATTCCATTTTAAACAAAAGAGAGACACTTTGAATGATACCAAACAATTAATTCCACAGATTTAGGAGGGGAGGACTCTTAAACTTTCAAAATGTCCCATGTATTGTTCACATAATGTATCAACACAATCTGAATGTGTTTCGTTGGATTTCCATACGTTAGTTGTTGTTTTCTCTTTAAATTCTATCCATTTAAAAAAATAGAAACACATTGGGTGATACCAGCCACTGTTACTCTTATTGAGGAAATGTTGATTGTTACATGTAATATATGACCCATGTATCATTCCCCTAAACTATCAACACAATATAAATGCGTTTGGTAGGATTTTCGTACGTCAGATGTTGTTTTCACTTAAAATTTTGTCTATTTTAAACAAAAAAGAGACACATGAAGTGATTCCGGCCACACTATGTCTCAGATTGAGGCATGGTTGACTATTACAAATCAAAAAATGACACACGAATCGTTCTTATAAACTATCAACACATTCCAAATGTGTTTGGTCAGAAATTTTGTGCGTCAGTTGTTGTTTTCACATAAAATTCTGCCCATTTAAAAAAAAAGAGTGACACATTGAGTGATACTGGCCATAATGTGCCTTAGATTGAGGAATAGTTGACTTTTACAGGTCAAAAAAAGAACAATGTATCTTTATTCTAAACTATCAACACAATCAGAATGTGTTTGGTCATATTTCCGTACGTCAGTTGTTTTTTTCACTTAAAATTCAATCCATTTTAAACAAAAGAGAGACACGTTGAATCATACCAGACACATTGTGCCTCTTATAGAGTCGGGGTTAACTTTTACATGTATAAAATGACTAATGGATCATTCCCCTAAAGTATCAACACAATCTGAATGTGTTTAGTAAGATTTACGTAGGTCATTTGTTGTTTTCACTTTAAATTATGTTAGTTTTAAACAAAAGAGAGTCACTTTGAGTCATACAGGCCACATTATGCCTCATATTGAAGCGGGGTTGAGTCATAAAAGTAATCAATGACCCATGGATCATTAACCAAAAGTATCAACACAATCCGAATGTGTTTGGTCAAATTTCCATATGTCAACTGTTGTTTTCACTTAAAATTCTGTCCATTTTAAACAAAAGAGAGACACTTTGAGTGATACCGGCCACACCGTTCTTCTGATTGTTGTGAGGTTGACTCGTACACCTCAAAAATTACCCATGAATCATTCCCATAAAGTATTAACAAAATCCAAATGTGTTTGGTCAGAATTCCACATGTGAGTTTTTTTTAACATAAAATTATGTCC
Source organism: Viscum album (assembly GCA_963277665.1). Lineage (NCBI taxonomy): Eukaryota > Viridiplantae > Streptophyta > Magnoliopsida > Santalales > Viscaceae > Viscum > Viscum album. The sequence goes on from OY728129.1 coordinate 535,766,657, forward strand.
ATTTTAAACAAAAGACAGACACTTGGAGTGTTACTGACCACACCATGCCTCGGGTTTAGGTGGGGTTGACTCGTACAGGTCACAAAGTACCCATGTATTTTTCTCCTAAAGAATCAATGATTTTTGGTGTGATGAACATTTCTAATTCACATAGTATGATGAAAATGTCTCGCTCCATAGTTGGAAATTTCTCTGGGTCTAAAACATTGTTACATATAGCTTTAAAAAAGAAATAAAGATTCATTAACATATGATGAAAATTCTTGTGAAAAATGAAACATAAAGATATAATAATAAAATCTTGTGTCAAATAATGATTGTCTTGTTATTTTGAACCATTTAACTTCAAATCATTTATTGACTTAATGTAATTGATATTTGATAAATACCCCTCTTGAAAATTTAAATCGTTGAAGAAGTGGAAAAAATCATATCTCTCCTCCCTAGAAAGAGTGTAAGCAGTTGGAAGAAGAAAAAGAAATATTTTTTCACCCTTCACGGGAGCCAAATCTTCTCATATTCCCATGACAACCAAGTCTAACCTTGCCTTAATTCCATCCTTTTTTTTTCTAGGGGCATTTAGCAACATTCCGATAACATTGTAACATATGTTTTTTTCTACATGCATCACATCAATAAAATGTCTGACATACAAATAATTCCAGTATGATAATTGAAAAAAACTAATAACCTCTTCCAACCAATTTTAGTACGGTTTTTCAAAAATTGTTTACCAAAAATAGTTTTCACATCTTTTACATTCTCAAACAACTGTCCACCTGTTAGTGGAGAGGTTGTTGTGCATTTTTTTGAACAACCATTGAATGGTGTCATCCAAGATTGGTACTTATGACGATTAGGTATAAATATACGATGTCCTAGAAACACAAATTTTGATGAATGTTACAAACTAATTGACTCTGTATATTTTTTGAACATGAGATACCTTTGAGTTCCTTTAATGCTATAGCCTGACAAATTTCCATAAGTAGGGAAATCATTTATCGTCCCATACAACATCGTTCTAATCATGAAGTATTCAATTTTATAAGAATCATACAACATAACACCACAATCCTACAATAACATAAAAACCTCGATCAAAGGATACAAATAAACATCAATATCATTACCTAGTTGTTTTTGTCCTGATATAAGCATAGATAACATGATGAATTTACACTTCATGCATAATCAGGGTGGAAAGTTAAAATTTACCAACATAATAGGCCATGTACTCTAAGTGCTGGTTTGATAACCAAATGGATTCACTCCATCTATAGATAATGCAAAACGAAGATTTCTCAGCTCTTTTCCAAATTCAGGATACTCATGATCAATTATCTTCCATTGGGGAGATTTGGTCGGGTGAAGTAATTTCCCATCTTTTTTTATTTTATCTGCATGCCACAAAAACGGTCTTGCAGTTTCTTTAGTTTTATATAGAATCCTAAACCTTGGAATGATTAGAAAGTACCATAAAACTTTTGTAGGACTAGATTTATCTTCATTGTATCGAGAAGGACCACACTTTGGGCATTTGGTAAGTGATTTGTTCCCCGTGAGTAATATTATACTGTCATTCATGTAGGAATGTATTCTTTCCTAAATCATACCCATCTAGCATAGCATTCGTTTAGCTTCATATGTCCAGTTTGTGAGCTCATTATCTTCCAGAAGCATATCATTAAAGAGGGAAATTATTTCCATAAAACTGACATCACTCCATCAATTGCTTGCTTTCAATTTATACAACTTTAGTACTGCTGAAAATGTTGTATAATTTGTGGAACCAGCAAACAATGGAATCTTTTCACCACTCTTTATCTTCTCAAACAATTTTGGTCATTCACGGAGTTCATTTTCATCTTTCCTTGTCATTTTTTAAATATGATCTTCATCATCATTGACATCTATAATCACATCCTACATACGATCTTCATCATTATCCATATTTTTATTCATATCTAATGATCCATAAAACACAATTGTATCCTAGAAAGTAGCTATATTCCCTTTTTCTCCATGATTATTCCAACATTTATTACTCCGATATATTCCGTAACATATCAAATGTTCTTCCAACTCCTTTGGATTAATTAGTCTATAATAAGAACAATGTAAACATGGAAAAAGGATTTGATAATAATCCTTTGCGTGAACAATTGCAAACATGATGAAATCATTCACTCCGTTCTCATAATATATTGTAAAACTAGTTATTCATCCAATCTTTATTCATTTCCATCCTATTTTAATCTCAAATATTTGTATTTATAGTTAAAATAAACAAAAAAAAGACTTCAAAATACAGTAGAACGGAACCACATCCTTATAAAAATGGAGATTAATAGAGCCTAACCATTTCCAATAAATATTTGGAAATCAACAGAACCATGATATACCCCCATCAAAATCAACATAATTTACAACACCTTACCAACTGTTCATGAACCCACCACCCTTGCAACAAAACATTAATCTTCCTTTTAACCACCCTTACCAGCCACTTCATTCATAATAAAATAATCCCATTAAATAGCACAAAACTAGGGACCAAACTCAAATAAAATGAAAAAAAGTGGTTTGTGGGGGAAACAAATAACCTAAGTTAATCCAAAATTACTATGGAATTTCATTGGTTTTGTTACCCAAATTGACATAATAAATAGATAACTAGGGTTAGTGAACATAAATTCTATCATGAACATCTAAAGAATTTGTAATTAATCTCCCACACTAACATGGGGCTCTACCAACGCCTACCATATACCTAGAATATAATATAAAAAATTTGGGAAAATAGTTTCTTGTACCGGTTTCTAATAGTACTATATGAAATGTATAATGAACATAGATCATACGTCCAAACACTCCATCATCCTCCTGGTAAAAAGACTCTAGTGACAACAACTATCCGAGATTGTTACCACTAACTTCCCAATATAGGAGTAGTCTACTTAGGGGTAGTATTATTAGAATCAATCCAATGTTCCATCCACCTCATGCTGCTCCCCAATCTCCTCCATCACTTTTTTTGTTGTACAAACATCCTTTCATCAGTTTCATCCTCTGCCTAAGATATTCGTCGACTTCCTCTTTATCATTTGCATGAATGTTAAGAAAATGCAATGTGATATGTCTATACCCATCAAAATCATATAAACTTACTTGGAGTAATGGGATTCCCTTAAGGTACATATGAATGACAGTTTCTCCTAAGATGAGAATTGCATCACACACCTACAGTGGGTGGGTGATGCTAACGCTACATCCCAGAAGACAACTACGTTAAATGATTTTGATATCAACTTGAACCATATGTATAATCACATAACACTAATCTATCCATCCAATTCTAAGTATTACCTGTTGAATTCCACCAAACCACTAGAGGTCAGTCTATGAATTGATCAACATAAATTAATGAATTTAATATAAATAACTAAAATATAATCCAACCAATTGAAAGACATTTATAATCTCTTGAGAATAAATTCATCCCCTATTACGTAAGACGGTTCTCAATATTGTAGGTTCACTTAAAAAAAATCACTTGGCCAGACACACCAAGGGTAGTTCATTACTAGAGCAGTCTCCATTAAAAATAACAATCTTGATAGCAATAATAGGTATCAGGGAAAATCCCTATCTACCAATGAAGTGCATGGTGTCTCCCCATTTTCAAGAAAAAATCTTCTACACTAGCACCTAGGAACAAATGGTCATAGAGGTTCACTAGGTTGAAACCACCCTTAAATTATACTGGACATAAAATAAAGATGTGTAGAATTTACCATTGATCGTAGTCAAGAGACATCCCATAATCATAAAAATAATTAACCACCCAAATAAAACTCCTCAAATGTTCATACCACTATCTACACCAAAAGTCATTTTCGAAATAATACCATTCACCTTTCCATTGATTCACTACTCCGATCTCCTCATCTTTTGTGGCTCTTGTGCATGATGAGTGGAGTCCACTCCATTAAACATGGTTTCACAATAAATGAACTTAAATGGCTTATAGTCTCCACTATGAACCGTCTCAAGGAGAGATTCAATTTAGAACACATTAACTTCACAAAGACACTCATCATATCTGGTATATGGGTTGATACCTACACCATATCTTTACCAAGAGTTAACCATATGTCTCCCTTACGAAGCATTCCGGAAATCCCCGACATTCGTTGTGAGGAAACGTTTTATTCTTGCACACATCACATAAAACCATGATCACAAACTAAGGGAAATATTACTTAACATACAAAGTGTTGGATACACTTTCTATATTTGTGGGGTCCTAATCACTATTATAAATACAACCTTCCACATAAACACAACCCCCAACACATTATGACACCCACTTAGTGTAACCAATTAATAACGAGGAATGTACTTTTAGAACTCTTCTTTTTTCATGAAGGGGTTTATAAAAAGACCAGTTTCCCTAGTATAGATAAACCCACTCCACCAGAAGGATGAGGGAAAAACACTCAACATTAATAGAATATTCATGTATAAAAAGGTCTATCTTCTAGTTTCACGAGAATATCAAACCCTCATACATATGACACTTGGTGAAAAATTAATTCTAGTTCCAAACATCATAAGGACCCATGGGGAATCATAAAAAATTCATACTTTAGTTGAAATGATATTATAAACATGTATGATAATCCACTACATGTGTTATTTATTGACATAGATTGTTCGAACCCTATGTTAGTTAGCATCTAATCTACGGATGGTGATTATAGGGAATAATCCAAACACCATCATAAGGAATACAACTCTCAAAAAACCTATCCACCAAAAATAAACCTTAAAGGAGAAGAGGAAGACTTCCCTAGAGTAGACCGCACACGCGATGGAGGGAGAGAAGAAGAGTCGAGTGGTCAGGGAGCCTTCTACGCTATGTCGGGAGGGGAAGTCATGACCAACAGAGGTGGAGGTGCATGGGAAGATCAGCCACCATTGAAAAATGGAGGAGAAGGGTTCACAAGGAGTAGGGTCCAACGAAGGGGGGGAGAAGTAGGGTTTGCGGGGAGGAGGATTCGTGGAAGGGGATCGAGGTGGAGGATAAGGAGTAGGGATAGTGGCTGAGGTCCGACAAAGTGAATATGGGCGTGAGGAGTTGTCGAAGGGGTTCAACACCATGAGGGCTTGATGGAGAGATAAACAGTTGATATTGTGAACCAGATTTTATAAAATATGGGACAATGGGTTTATCAGTGCTACAAAAGCACTGATAAAGGCTTCCTTTATCAGTGATACAAAAGTGTTGACAAAGAATCCCTTTATCAGTGTTTTTTTATTGATCATATAGAAATCCTTTATTAGAGATTTTTAGTTCTTATAAAGTGTTCTCACTACAAACACTAAAACATTAGCACTAATGAAGGGATTCTTTATCCATGCTTTTATAGAACTAATAAATGGAATCTTTTTCAGCGATAAACTTTTTGCGATGATAAAGGAATCCTTTAACAGTGCTTTTTCTTATCATTGATGAAAGGTGGTGCTTCTCTTGCCCATTTTTGTAGTAGTGAGTGATGAAATTCGTTTTCACTAACAATTTCATGGAAGGTAGAAAGGCCAAATATAATTAATATGTGTGATATATGTGACACAAATAATATATTAATAACATATATATCAGTATTAAAATATTATATATCATTTTCTTTCTTATGTTTTTCACTCACAGAAAAATTATTACATCATTCAGGCATACGTGTGGACAACCGCATCTATGAAATAATACGATACCTTATTTCATCATCAAATCAAATGGATTGTATATGGAAGTATATTTAATGAAATAACATTGTATTTATAATATTTTTCTCACATTGGAATGATAAAATATAGTAGAAAGTTGTCCCCTTAATGCTCGAAGATTGTGTCACACTTCCATTACATTGGCATAAGATACATGTAAATCATATCCCAAAAGAATTGAAATGTTTTTCAGTATTGGTAAACCACATAAATAAATGTGACTTTTATAACAAATTAATAAAGAAAATAGAACATAATTGTTTTTATTTGAGGACAATATATTTATTCCAATGAGAGTATTCTTGAATATATTTTTTGTATTGTTTATTGAATCTTGGGGAAAGGAAATAAAATAAGGGTGTTCTCTAATTATTAGTAAGGGTAGAGTTTAACTGAAGAAATAATGAATCCATTAGAATGGTCAGCATGGAAGGGTAAATAATTGATTAAACATTCCATGTATTCAGTAAACTGAAACAGATGTGTGTAAACAATATTGAAAGATAAATAACTGAAAAATCGTTCCATTAAAAATAATTATAGAAGGCATAATCAATATGGAAGGATATGAAACATAAAAAACATGAAATTTATTAAATAAAATTTAAACTAAATGCATCCATAGATATGTCGAAGAAAAATCTCATTGATAAATATTAATAGAGCATGAATGAGAAAAATAAATTATTATTGGTTTCCATATTTACTAGGTACATAGAACCATTACCATACAGACCTTTCACTGGAAGGTTTATCCTATCAGGTATAAACCAATCTAAGACCAGCCAATTATCTCATTCCCATACATTACCGATGCCTCGAGGGGTTATCTATAACAGGGACACACCCATGTCAAACCAATCAAAATCATTCCTAAAATATAGAATAAATGATTTAAAATGTGCAATATCAAGTATCCTTATAAAGTAGAAGATACATATTTATCAAAATTTCAACATTTAATAAAATTACTGTCATGTACACAGTATATATAAAAATGGTATATGGTTTAGGAAATAATAAAATCCATGATAAATGATTAAGATAATTAGCTGACATTCAATGTCAAATGATTATAGAATACTTCAAATGGGGATTAAAAAGGAATCAATGAAGTGAATTTCAATACCATCATTGGAAAAATAATTTATAATCCATCACGATGAAGAATAAGGATGATATTAATTGGACATATAACCATCGGAGTAAGAGTAAGTGTTGTCATAATTGATAATGTAGAAGAAATTTAAAACCATTAATAAGAAAAATATCATTATATGATAGAAACACTTAAAAAAAATTTCTTTTCAATTAAATTTCAAAAAAATTAAATTATCTTTAAAAATTATCCTATTATACATGAAGAGGAATCATATATAGAATGAAGGTGGGTAAATATGAAAATTTCATTTTTCATGGAAAATAGGTTAAAAAACATCCATGTTTGTGAACAGGAATGAGGATTAGTTTGAAAGAACCTGTAATATACAAAAATGGTAATTTTTTAATAAACCATTATCTAAAGTGTAAAAAAAATTCATAGAATAAAATATTTTTTAGAATAAAATGGGGGCTCTGAATAAAGCAATAAATAATGATGGGTTTTCCTAAAAACATTTTTTAAATAAATTTAAATACCAAATAATGAAAAAAAGTACTAATACATAAATAATATTGTCAATAAACAATGTATAATAAAATTAATCATTTTATTTAATATGGTCATGTAAATTTCACAAATATAAATTCAAGTATAAAAACTCTAGAATAAAATGGGATTAGGATGTAAACCCTTTAAAAGATGATAATGTTCATGTGATAATAACTCAATGAATATATTATTTGAATAAACACTTAATCCCCATGTATAAGTGGAAATAAATAATTATATTTTAAAATTAATTATATACTTAATCTTGGAATATTAATGATTATGAGGATGTATAATAACCTAATGAAAATGAACTAGGTTATGAAATTTCATTACAACTTTTTAAAATTTTGTGTAAATAAACACAAAAGGAATGAATGAAATTTAAATGAATAATATCATGATTAATGAATTGATCATGATATTACAAGTGAATGTGGATGTATTTACACCATATAAAAATAAATTAGGTTGAAAATAATAAAATATGTCTCAAAGTATAGAAATTGAGATGAAGGCCCTTACTACTTGGTAACTATGGAATTATAATCCCCCAAAATGAAATAAATACAATTGAAACACTAAATTAATTTTAGATAATTGTATTCATGATATAAAATACAATATGGGTAGTTTATGAAGTAAATAAAGTAAATAAGAGGTCGAAATGGTGAATGCCTCACAGAAAGAATGGTGAGATAAGAATCCCTTACCTTGGACTTCCATCAAGGTTAAATTCCATTATGTTCCAATATAATGGTTATAAACATGTAAATAACTTATATAAAACCATAATTATGTTTATAATATCATATAATGTCTCATTATATTATCTCATTACCCATTTGTTTAAAATCATTCATTATTTTTATTATGTATAGTGTTAATCGGCTTTTTTATCAAGTATATTTTAAATTGTTTCTTTTTTTATTAACTAGATATTTATTTCATCATATCCAAAATTTAAACCATGATTTAAATATAATATTTATTTAGTAAATATTTATTTACAATAATCTATTAATTTTGGTTATTAGAAATGAAATGTACAATTAAAGGAGATAGAAAGACATATATATGAACGACCGCTACTTCCAGTTCTTTATATTATTTTAAAATAAAGAAAAGCATATAATAAAAGGATATTTATATTATAATTATATTATATTATCTATTTCATATATTTTATATGGGATTATTAAAACCATCTTTTATACATTCTATTTATATATTTAATGAATCACATAGCTTTGAGGAGGCTTTAGTATACACATCCAAAAATGATGTTATCATATTTAAAGAAGATTTAAATCATAAAAAATGTAATATATATATATATTAAAGCAGATTAAATCCTTTATAAATATGATTTATAAATAGATATTCTATAATAATTCTTATGCATTATCTTGGTAATGGAAAATGAACAATCATCTGTTCGCGATTCAGTTGTTCACTGTACATGAATGGAATGTTTGTCAACCATTTGATGGAGGTGTGTGTATTTTTTAGTTGAACCATTATACGAAATATAGATTAGTAAATTTAGGGTACTTTTCTTGTTATATAATCATCAAATAAGATTATTTTAGGTGGAAGATAATGAAATTAAAACAATATAACTTGCATAAATATGTTACCTAATTTTTTGTTAAATCAATTTGGATTGCACCAAAGGGAATCCTTGGATTTATTTCTACCAATGATTACACTTCTATGATTAGGTTATGGATTTTTAAGATAAATTTAGTTATATATTGGTCTAACCAAAGTTTCCTAAGAGGTGAGAGGAGTGGGAGTGGTGAGTACTATTTTATAGTGGAGGAGACGAGGAATTCACGTAAATTTTTCGAAAGGGATTTCTAGTCATGTTCCTTTGAAATGTACCTCCCATAAAAAAATTATATCCAAGGGAGGATATCATCAAATTATGTGCATCAAATGGATTTTGGACATATTTCTTTCTAATTTTTGGCCTTATTTTTTATGGTTTAGTCATTTGTTAATATATTTTTCACTTAATTTTTGTAATTAATTTTCATTACATTCATTGGGGATAGAGGATATCCCACACAGAACTGATCTCTGATGGCCTAGGAACTAATTTCCATCATTCTGGAACCTCCCCCCTCAACGGTTTAGGGTCCTTCATCACTAATTATAGGTTATCAACCATTGTTCTTCTCCCCTTTATCTATCCCTAAATATGTCCCTAATTTCCCTCAGATATCCTCATACCAAATGTTCTAGATCCTTTATATGGATCCCCATAACATTTGATTGGGACATTTAATTTCACTGAAGTTTCTTATCTTCTACATCTTACACAGATTAAAATATTAAAGCAATTCTGACCATTGGTGGACTATATTGGCTAATTTATTTTGGGATCATGGGGTCTATAAGAGTGGTAAGTTATCCAACTCCTCATCTCCAAGCGTATCATCAGTAGGTTCACCTTGAATGATGATCTAATTATGGCATGGTTTAGTTCACCTCTTATCTATAATGGATCTTGGTTCCTTCTCTTTAAATGGTTGTATGATTATTTTTGATGTGTGATTCTCTAACCATCATGATTTTTGTAATGTTTTCTAACATTCATATTCCTTTTCAAAATCCATTTATTCTTCACATGGTAGGGAACATAGTTGGGTGATAAATGTGTTCTGACAGTCAGAGTAAGGCTATTTTTCATCCTATTTTACTAAGTATTTGTGTTATGATTGATGTGTTAAATATGTCCATTGAATCATTATGGGTTGATGTTGGTGAAGATTTCAGGCGTAAAAATCAGTATTATATGAAAATTTGTATGATTTCTCTCTTCTATGCAGTAATTTGTGTAAAGACCTATACCCCAGTTTCGTAGAGAGAGTGTTAAATCCTGCTATATAATTTTTTATATCTAAAAGAAACTAAATAATTACTATAGATATTATAGAATATAGGACATTTACCAGTCAAGGTTTTAGGGAATTAGATGTAACTATTATCATTCATCAATATTATAAAAAATAGAACTAATTAAAAAAATAATATTCAGTGCGCTACCTCCACATAGAATAATACATCACTATTAAATATAAAAAACCTAGAAAATAGAATTTAAAACATTAGGTATGAATTTAAAATGACAAGTAAGGGGTTATAAAACAAATATCAAATTATTTTTAAAAAAATTAAAAAATAAATATACATATTTAAATTTATTTTTATAAAAGTTGAAGTTTAAATAAATATATTTAAGAAAACAATTAATTTCTAAAAAAAATATAATTTCAAGAATGTTGGGTTTACTCATTTTAAAAACAATAATTTCATAGTGGGTAGTTCATGATACTTGGTAGACCATAATAACAACTGTAACATAAGGCCTCTAGTCATAACTTAGTATGAATAAAGTTCACAGAAGACCTATGGGTTCAATCCCAATAATGTCATAGAATTACTAGTTCCAACCATTGACAACCTAATCCAAGATCCTACCATTCTCATTCAAAACACAAAACATTTCAAAATATGTTCGTAATATTAATTCTTCTAAAAGAAGAAAATCATTCTCATAAAATTTCGTTGACCTTTTCTTCTAAATTTCTAAAATTATTTCCAGAAAAATTAAACTCATCAAATAACATTTATTATTTATAAATCATAAATACGATGGATACTGAATTAAAATTCATACTTGATATAGAATTCATGATATGTCATTTTTAATTATGTTGATGACCAAAAATAATTATTCATGATATACAAAGGCGTGCATATGAATTTTCTCACAAGAAATGATATCTTCTAGGTATAAAATAATAGTTTTTTATGATTTTCACATAGATTGATAACTATTATCACTTCAAAATTTGGTTACACATAATTATAAAGTATAAAATAATATAATTAGAACAAATTATAACACAAAAATTTATCGATTTACCAATTTTAAAAAAAAAGATATACACAGTTGTATATACATTAAATACTTACTACAATATCAAAATAACAAACCACAAAATTTTAAGGCACATAATTAGAGAACATGGTTTAGTTATTTTTCACCATCATAAATAAAAAATTACTACAAAAAAAATTATTTTTAATTAAAAATATTATTTTCATGCTTTAACATATATTCGTATATATATATACAAATGAAATTTGTAGATTTACATATTTGAATATAAAAAACATTTTACAAAACTTAAACCCTTATGTTTTTAATTTTTTTAATTCATAGAAACAATTTCATATACTTACATATGTATAAATAAGTATATATACATATATGAATGTATAAACTTCATATAAATTTGAAATAATTTTACCCCTTGAGAAGTATAGGTTTTAGGACAAATCATTTCAATCACTATCCTTATAATATATATATATATATACAAAAATATATTTTAGTATATATATACATATATATATATATCATTAAAAAATGAAGATAATTTCATGTAGTAAAATAGACCCTTACTGAAATTCCTATGATTGAAGTATTATAGGGGATCACTTGTATGTTTTAAAAAACATAAAAATTATTAAAATGAATTAATGATACATATGTAAATATATTTTCAATAAACACACACATATATACAAGTCAGGTAAATTCTAAAATATAGTAAACCTTTAATTGTTTTTGAATGAAAAGAGGGTTTATGTTCTTCTCGAAACTGGCAGAGGGCTTGACAGAGTGGGGTTTGGGTGTCTATTGGTTTTCAAAGAGGGTTATATAAATAGAAAAAATAACATATTCAAAAAAAATCACGGATGAATGTATTATTCAACTGTTTTTTATTGAAATGTATTTAAACTATTTTATTGGCATGTGATTGTTCTGTTTTTTTAATTTGATATTTAATATATGTATTATATTAACATGCCTATATATTTAGACCTTTGAAATTTCAAACACATCAGTTTTTTGAAAAATATTATAATTTTTTTTATTATTTTATTATTTTTTGTCATAATTTATATCCTCATAAACTTTTTTCTCTTATAATCTGTCACTTTGACAAGTTATAACATAATTATAATGTTTTACTATATAATCATTAAATGGGGGAAATTGTTATGACAATTCATCTAACTTTATTTTGATTTTTTCTTTTTTAAAATTATTTTATCATTTTTCGTTAAAAAATTATTTACAATTCAAGCATAATTTTTATGAATTTGTTTTCTATTAATATAATTATAATTATTTAAAACATAATAAGTATTTTTTATAATTATAAATTCGTTTATATGTAAAATATATATCTATCATTTTAGCATTTATATATATATATATATATCTTCTTTAATATAAATTACTAATAATAAATTTTTATTTAATGTATAAATATAGTGTTTATTTTTTGATAATAAAATATTTATATATGTGAATAATTTATAAATTTTTAAAAAACAAAATATATTTCACATATTTATAAAATAAATTATCTTAATATAATAATAATAAAATTCTAAAAAATTATTTACCCTTAATTAATATTAGTATAATTGAAATATTCTATTAAATATATTTTTTGATAAAAATAAATTCTATTTTATAAAAATAATAAACCTATTTATTTTAATATATTCCTTTAAATGAAGAAAAAAATATTTATTTTTAGAATAAATTCAAAAATATAAATAATATATATAATTAAGTATAAGTATTTTAATTAACATATAGAAAATTTATTACAAAATATAATTTCAATTATTATTTTCAAATAAACTCGTCCCTAAAATAATATTAATTTCATCTAATTTTAAATTAATCCATTTAATAAACTATTTATATAATGAAAAAATGTTTCCAAATGTTGTGACGTGACATTATTCCCCCTTAATTTAATTATATCCCCACATTTTGTTCATACACACATGGAAATGAATTTAACAGAAGTGGCATATTTTTTCAACATGTTATAATTTTCCAAATTTATATAGACTGTTCCTATGATACCAATCATAAGGAACCATACCCCGGTTACCGGGAGGTGATTCTAGAACATGTTGTGTAATTTATTTTATATAAAAGAAACAAAATAGTTACAAAAAATATTACACAATAGAGGACCATTACGAGACCAGGTTTTGGAGAATTTGATGTAACTATTATAGTCCATCAAACCTATACAATAATAAAACTAATTAAACAAAATAATCTTTAGTGTTCTGCCACTATATAGAATAATACGTCCCTATTCGAAGTACTAAACCTATAGTAATGAATTTAAAACATAGGGTGAAAATTTAAAATTCCAAGTAAGGGGTTTTAATATAATTAAAATAAAATAAAATATTACTTAAAAACTAAAATATACAAACTTAAAATAGTTTTTTATAATAATATAATTCTAAATAACTATATTTATAAAACAATTAATTTCTCAAAATGATTCTAATTTCATGAATATTTGGATTACTCCTATATAAAATAATAATTTTATGGTGGGTAGTTCATGATACATGGAAGACCTCTAGTCATAACATAGTGGGAACAATCTTCCATTAAGAAATCTACATTCACTCCTCATATCATTACATGAAATTCTAGTGCCAATCTTTAAAACCATTTTCCATATACTTTTCTTAATCATTCAAAACCCAAAACATTTCAAAAATCATACATAATAGAATTTCCTTTAAAATAAAATAATTTTCTCGTAACATTTCATCAACATTTTTGTGGGAATTTCTAAATTTATATTTACCAGATTCCCATGCTTGAAATATCCTTTATTATTTATAAATCATAAATATGATGGATAATGAATTAAAATGCATACTTGATATATAATTCTTGATATATTACTTATTAATTAAAAGATGTCCATAAAATATTATGCAAGACATACCTCAACGTGCAGATGAAATTTCATATATGAAATGATAGCTTGTACACATAAAATAATATTTTGTCTACGATTTACACATTTATTGATAAATATTATCATTTCAAAAATTAGGATTCCCAAAAAGATAAACTATAAGAAATCAAAAATTAATAAATTATATCTGGAAAATATAATAATAACCCTTTTAATAAAGTAAAATATATACACATATGTATATATATGAAATAATAAATGCCATAAAATAATAATAATAAACTACGTTAAAATTCTAATGCACACAATAACAAAACATGATTTTTTATTATTCACCAATATAGATTAGATATTATAACCAAATAGAAAACTAGATTTTAAATTAGAAATATTATTTTCAAGGATTAAAATATATTCAAATATATATATATATATACAAATCATATATATATATATATATTTATATTTACAACTTTATATAACAAAAAAACCTATGATAAAACTTAAACCCTTCAGTTTTTAATTCAAAAAAAATCATAGAAATAATTGAATATTATAGCATATTTATAAGTCAATATATAAATAAATACAATTATTTTAAATTAACAACAATTTTACCCATTACGAATCATATGTTTTTGGAAATATCATTTAAATCAATACCCTTATCACATATATATATACATACTAAAAATTTATTGTTGTAGACACACACACACACATGTATATATATATATATCATTGAAAATTGAAATTAAGGAATTAAAATAGACCCTTACATAAATTCACTAGATCGAAAGATTATAGGGGATTCCTTATAAGATTGAAAACAACTCGTTTTCATAAAGATGATAAAATAAATGAAGGATAAATTTTTATATATTGTATTTATATGCACACATATATATACATGTCATGTAAAATAAAAAATATAATGAGACCATACTTTATTTTGAATCAAATTATGGGCTAAGAGCCTCTGGACAATGAGAAAGGCCATGGAAGTGTGATGTTGGAGTTTCCATGGGTGTGAAAATAGTGATATATAAACTGAAGAAATATATTCAAAACAATCATGGATGAAAATACAATGAATCTATTTTAGAATAAAATATATTAATAATTTTATTTTGCCAAGAAATTGATCTGTTTTACATGTGGAAAATGGTTTTGATGATTCCTTTAACTATAGTTTTGTTTTTTATGTTTTCTTAATCTTTTTATAATTTATCTTTTAAACAAAAAGTTTTTACAGTTCATGTATCTTTTTTATAAATTATCTTTTATTAATATAATTATAGACATTTAAAACAAAACGTGTATTTTATTATAAATATATGTTCATCCATATATACATATTTCATTTTACAATTTAAATATATATATATATTGTTTTATTAAAAACATATTTTGATCTAAAATTTTATTTAAAACATAAATATATTGTTCATTTTTAGTGATAAAATAATTATATATTTATAATTTATATATTTTACAAAAAAATCACAATATTTATCATATATTTCTAAAATAAAATTTCTTAAAAATATTAATAATTATTTTTTAAAAAACGTTATAACCCTATTTAATAATATTTTCTTTAATATATTATATTATAAATAATTTTTGTTAAAAACAAATTCTATTTTTAAAAATTAAACGTAGTTATTTTAAAATAATCTTCTTAACAAATTATAAAAAGATTTATCTTTAGAATAAATTCTAAAACAATAAATAATAAGTATAATTAATTAAAATTATTATAAATAAAATATAATCAAATTAATTTAAACACTTAGTTTCAAATATTATTATCATTGAAACCCATATAAAAATTAGTATTAGTTTGTTCTAATTTTAAATTAATCCATTTAGTAAGCTATTTATATAATTAAACAATGTTTGGAATTTCATGGGATGTTTAGATTTCCAAAATATTCTTGTTGTTTTTAAGGCTTGGGATGTTGTTTTTAAATGATTCCAAATTGAGTATCAGTCAGTTAGAGTAGTTATTTACTTGTATGTATATTAACTCTGGCAGTAATTTGAATGAAGAATCTAATGAACACTTTTAGAATCAATATTTACCAGGTTCTAATCGAATCATTTAGGATATTTGTATTTTGAATTCTAGGGAAACATCTTATGAGATTATGAATTAAAAACTACCTCTAAATGTTGATTCATGTCACAAATATCTTAAGTGTATTGGAATGTTACCAAAATAGATAAAATCATCCATTAGTAGTGGAGCCTCAGGGAAATAAAGTTGTCTTGTGTGGTTCCGTTGAATATTTTTTGGACCGTCATATAGGTTAATTTCACTCTTAGATGGAAATGGAAGTTCCTTTGAGTGAAAGGGGTGCTGAAATTAATGCGGAATCTCTTGATTCTCAAAATGAATGTGTATTTCAATGTGTGGTTTAGGAAGACACTATCACGCAACCACAGTTTGTGGGGCGTCGCTTTATAATGCTCAGAGGATCCAATGTGACAAAACTGGAGCTAATGGATGGGGATTTCATATTGGATTCGCAAAAAAATAGTCTATAGATGAGATTCAATAAATTTATAGCTCCTCAAAAAAATTTCGTATGTGGGAAAATCTTACTGATGATGAAGAGTGATGTAAAACACACCCTATAGACTCTATGTAGTGTTAAAGATTCATTCAATGAAATTATTCCACATGGGTAGAGTAAACTGATTAAAATGAGGGACTCATATCTTCTACCTAAAGGAAAAGTCTATGGAATGACTACTAAACCATTCAAATAATATTCTCTACTATATCCTCTTAAAAGGTCTCATAAAGGGTCATATCTGATATCTCACAATATTCAATCAAGTTAACTCAAAATATGAATGTGAAACTAATCATGATTATGGTATTGGGGATGATATTTTCAATTATGATATATAATATCTCAGATGATGGATGTGTCCATTTTTTGTTTTCCCCATATTTTCACTTCTTTGAATATTTTTTTCTTCTTTATAAATGGTCATAATCTTCACTTCAGACTATAGTGTCCTGGTATACGTTTAATAATATTTTTTCAAAAAAAACTACTTCGAAATTATTATACATTATAAATTATTCTGATTCCAAATATGGAGTACATATTTCCAAATTCAATTAGTAAAAGTGTCATAATTTATTTTAAAATTAATCTTGCAGATGTGATGACAATATGGGTATTTAAATTAAAAAAAATCATAAACTCTTTCTATTTTTTTTATACATAATGTAATGGACCGGACAAAGTCCCATTAAGGAGTTTTCAAAAAACTCAATTCCATCAAACGGTTCCACCAAAATGATGTTACCGATAAAGGTTGCACACCGAAATGGTCACAATGTGAGGGTGGCACAGTAATGTTGGAACTATCCTAGTTGTACACTGATGCAGTCTGACCACTGATGGTGGCACCGTGACTATGGCAACACTTACAGTGTCTCACCAAATGGTGTTCCACCCTTTTTTATTTTGGCAGATCCACTCCTGAAACGTATCTTTTGACGTAAAAGTATTTTAATACCCACTTGAAAGACATTTAAAAGCCCATAAATGATATCTAAAATACCCTATGATTCTATCAACAATTTACTTACCAAAATGTGTGATTGTTTCCTCAGTGTCATACCCTTTTCATGTATTTTATAGTTCCTCCCCTATTATGCATTTTCCGTGTTTTCCTCCATTTAAAAGAAACCCTTTAAATCACAGCCATTATGGCAACCTCTCTGATGAGAATTATTAAATAACAATTAATTCCATCGTTTGTAAATATATAGTTGTGTGGTGAAACCACAATCTGCATTTAAGGTCATTTAAGATTTCAAATCCCGTAACTCCAAGATCTCACCTTTTTATCACACAAGATTCTTTCTTTCATCCTCCAGGCTGGTCTCATTTTTTCTTGGTGGGCTTGGAGTCTCCCATCCCGATTCTAGAGGAGTGCCTATACTGGAGCCTTTACTACTCACCCTTAGAGTCTTCAATGGTCCTCTTCTACAAGTCACACATCCCTAGTTCTCCACACATGGTGAAAAACATAGATCATTGACCATCCAGGTATGGTTCTTCCTTTGTCTCTCTTCACGGTGTATCATGCGAGGTAGTCTGTCTAATGTTTCTAATGGGATGGTTGAAACCAATACTTAATGAGAAAAATAAACAATATTTTTAAGAATTATGGGGTGTGTTTTATGATACTTTGGTACTCTTTCACCACTGCCTTAATGTTGTGAATTTTATGGGCTTCTGTCCACTAAAAATCATGGTCGTTGGTGGTCCTTCCGTACATGCTATTGGACCCCTATCTTCTATGATGATAGAATGGTTGTAACATGGAAATTAGTTAATCACATAAACATGGATAATTAAATGAATGTATAGTGAACATTAATCCTTGTGTGATCACCCTGGTTAACCAAACGTAAAGAAAGAACTTAGTTGATGGTTTCATAGAATCTGGAAAATCCATTTCCTTTTCTTGGTTATATGTGTGGTTGTTCTGCATGTTTCTTGTGGGGTGAAATGTATGGGGATGAGATCCCATATTGTGGTGAAGTTTTTGGTATGAGGATTTAAGTCCATTTGGGGCCGTATAGTAGGGCTTGTTTTGGTTCAAGTACTTTAAGGGGCCTCACAGACACCTTTTTTGTTATAACATTACAAGAGAATCGGGTGTGAATGCTTAATCTACTGCTTGGTTGTTTTTTCTTCATAGGCTTTTGGTTATGCATGTTAGTTTCTCTGTAGGGAAGAATTACTTAAATGAAATCATATGCATATAAAAAATTAATGATTTCAATGGGGAATTTTTTTCATTGAATGAGTTGTGACTCGGTTTGGGGTTTTATGCTTTTTATGAATTAATAGTAATGATGGTGTTTTTGTATAGGCTGGTTTTGGAACCCTTTGGCTAGGAAGAGTTCTTGTTTACTTATATGTATAATTTAGTCCTTATGTTTCTTATTCACATCCCAAAAAGTTAATCACCTTGTGCCAACACCCCCATTCCATGGGGGAGTGTGTTTTTCCAAACACTACGATGAGTGGCTGGTTATTAGTTATTTTCTTCTCCCTTTCCCGAGTATCCCAATACACATTGGGCAGGATGTGATGGAATGAGGTACAGTATATCCCAGGTGTCTTTGGGCATGGAGGTAGTTGTTCTGGCCTAGTTTTCTATTGGTGTTGTTGTTTCCATAGTGTCTTCAAGATGAGGCTCAGGTGCCCTCAGTCATGGTAGTAGTTGTTTGGGCCCAGGTGTCTTTGGGCATGGCGGTAGATGTTCTTCCCAAGGAGTTTGTGGGCATAGTTATGTGTGGTTGTGGACCATGTGTTTACAGGTCAGATGTGTGGTTATGGAAGACCCGATGTGTGCAGTCGGGGTATGGTAGTGGGACTACGGTGAAAATGGATGGGAAGGTATGACACATAGGATGTCTTCAATAACCAGTGGGAATGTGGTGTGGGTACCCAAACATTGATGTGCTATTACTATTACTTTACTTGACAACCATTATTTGGAATGTGTATCTTGGTGAGGTTTTGGTGGATAGTTTCCTTCCTAGGTGCTTTGGTTATCTCTTTTCTTCACGGGGCATTAGAGTGCCTCCCCACTTGTTCATGAGTGTTTTTTTTCTTCCTTACCGAGTAAACCTGTATACTTACCCTATGTATATAAAACTACTATCAGGATTATAGGAGGAATTTGAGGACCGTACCGAAACCTATTAGCATGGACATTAGGACTGTTGATGTTGTTGTTTTTATTTTCCTTTCCTACTCTCACTTTGGATTTTTCTTTTACATGTAGCACATAATTATTGGATCATTTATATGGGAATGGATTGTTTTGGATTTACTTTTACTTCCACATTTGGTGTTGTTGGGATTTACTATCTTATATCATGATCCTAACAAATAAAAAGAGTAATTATTTCCATTTTACGTGTGATTATATACCCTTGGTGCTAGTCCCCACTACAGGTCCTATTAAAGGTGGGTCTCATGTGTCATCATCTCTCCTTAAACTTGAGGAAGTAAGGGTTGCCAATCTGATGTCCCTTCCCTCATCATGGTGAAGACAGGTCGTGACAGAATGGTATCCGAGGAGGTTTTTAGGAGATATGATTGAGCTTGGGGTTTGGCATTGTGAGAACTGTATGTGATGGCATGGAAACAACATTATGGGATCATGGAAAATTAAATAGGTCTAGGAAGAATATCTAGTGTGCAGGATTTTATCCCCCCCAGTGATCTGATGCGAGGACTTTGGACCTACCGAATGTCTAAGTGAGTCTACAATGATTCTAGGGTAGAGTCCCTAATAAAGGTACATGCATCATAATGACTTGTGATCTTGTGTGTCTTGGGTACTTTGGAGATATAAAATAAATGAATCTTTTAAACAATATTTGAAGTAAATAGTTTACACAGCTCGAGCTTATTCATTCCTTGTTTACCTTGCAGCTATGGCACCCAGATGATGACCATGGGTAGTGTGGCTGATTGAGGCCAAGGGAGTTGATTTGGATGATTAGTAGTGGGATGATAGAGAGGATAAAGATGACCTGTGGAAGAGGACACATCGTGCATTTCAGCGGAAGACCCTCATGATGTATGAGGGTATCATCTCAAGCATATAGATAGAGTGTTGGATCGAGGATATGGTGATAGATTTTAGCTTCATTCAGGCTGTGATGGAGTACTGGTTTCCTATTGATGTAAGCCAGATGTGGGGAGTGGTGCGTCATTGGTGGACATTCGATCTTTATGTGAAGAGGGAAGATGAGGTTTTTTGGACTGACATTGAGAGGGAGTTCCTGGCGTAATCCCACTCTTCCATGATAAAGGATGAGAAGATGTAGGTGCTAATCTCCCTTCAACATAAGGGTATGTCCATGAAAGGGTGTGGGATCATGTTAAAAGACGTTTATTACTTTTCTCTAGACCACTTTCTGGATGAGGTGTCTTGGGAAGATGTTTAGAGTAAGCACTCCGACCTTCCCTCTAGTATGTTGTTACTCCCTTCACTCTACCAACGTGCCTAGAAGTCCATAAGATGGATGAAGTGTGGGAGAGGATGCACACACTGGGAGGTGCACCAAATGAGGGGAGTTAGTTAGGCTCTTCAAAGTGAAAGGCTGTCAGCAGCAGGCCTCTAGCATTAGGGCCTTCTTGGTTTTGACCAATGGGGAGAATGCCCCAGCAGTTCTAGTTTTGATCTCCCAGTCCTCGCCCTTTCTTTTCAGGCCCAGGACCGAGATGCTTCATCAGGGGAAGTTGTGGTCTTCTTAGGAATCTATGCCTGGTCCATGTTCTGTACAATGGGGGTGGTCCAGTTCCGTGCCCATCTAAGTAGCATTGGTTTCTAGCAAGGCCCTTTCAGTAGCAGCAGTAGAGACAGCAAGCTTCCGCTCCACCGAGAGTAGATGTTGCTGGAGGAGGACGACCTTAGGGCGCTGCTCAAGGATCTCGACTTGATCATGGTCGGGGAGGTGCCCGCCAACTGAGGGGTAGAGGAGTTGGGAATTGGAAGTTACACACTACAGAAGAAGTAGTTCTAGAAGGGACAGAAGTCATTCAAGGTACGATCAGATTTTTTTTAATCTTGTGACGCCTTTTAGGATTCAGGAGATTCACAATCCTTCGTTGCACCCAGTATAGCACATGCTTTGGGTCAACACGCAGAGATTATTTTCGTACCTCAGGTTCTGAGTACGCCAGATGGAGGTTAGACTAGCTTGTCTCGTGTTTTCCAAGGATGTGGAATGATTTTGGGACCACATCAATCCAGTGGGGACCTTATTTTTATAAAGATGAAGCTATATGATGTGATTCTATGCATTGACTTTTTTTTCTTTGTGTTTGATGTTATCAGCTACTTTCAGAGAAGGGTTGTGTTTTCAGATATGGGTGGCCAACCTGTGACAGTCATTGGTGAGCATGGTTTCCAGGGAGGTAGCTAGAAAGTGGATCCCCTTCTTTCCTTGTTAGATGAGTTTTCAGTGGAGTCAGTAGATACAGAGCTGGGGGAAGTCCTGAGAATCGTCAGTGAATTCATAGACATCTTCCCTGAAGAGGTGGTGACTCTATGCCCTCGACGTGATGTTGAGTTCAGGATATACTTGTAACCCGGTGGTTGTACGATTTCGATGGCTCCCTATCAGATGGATCCTTTTGAGATGCATGAGTTAAAAATTTAGATTTTTGATTTGATGAAGATGGGTTTTGTTCGACCAAGAGCATCACCATTGGGTGCTCCTGTCTTGTTCGCGAAGAAGGCAAATGGTGGTCTCAAGCTTTGCACAGAGTACCAGAGACTGAATCAGGTAACGGTCAAGAACTGTTACCCTCTCCCAAGGATAGATGACCATTTTGATCAGTTGAAGTGGGTAGGATGGTTCTCCAAGGTCAACCTAAATTTAGGATATCACTATTTTAGGGTAAAGGAGGTTGACATCTCGAAGACTGCCTTCAGGTGTAGATATAGGTACTTTGAGTTAGTGGTCATGTCATTCGACATTACGATCACACCATCCATGTTCATGGGGATCATGAACTCCATATTTTAGGAATATCAATATTGGTTCATAGTCGTGTTTATTGATGACATCCTAATCTACTCAATATCAGAGGGGGATCACAATGTGAATCTAAGGATGGTTTTTGAGGTCCTCCGACACCACCAGCTCTATTGGAAATTGTCCATGTGAATGTTCTGGGCATGAGTAGTACACATTCATGGACATGTGGTGTCCATGCAGGGAATAGGGGTGGACCCATCAAAGGTCAAGAAAGTTGTTTCTTGGGATGAACCCAATAACATGATAGAGGTTCTTAGTTTCCTGGGCCTAGCAGGTTACTAGCAGAGATTCATTCCCAAATTCTCCCAAGATGCATCACCTTTGATAACTTTGACCAAGAAATACCAAGCTTTTGTGTGGAGTGGGAAGTGGGAGGCAGCCTTCAGTTATCTGAATGGGAAGTTAGTTAGTGCCCCAGTGATGAGGTTTCAAGAAAAAGGGGTGATGTTTGAGGTTTTCTATGAACCTTCGAACCGTGTCTTGGGTTATGTATAGATGACATAGCAGGGGTATTCTATTACAACTCTAAGATGCTACATTCCCATGGGTCTAACTATGCCACCCATGATCTGAAGCTTTTACTGGCCGTGTTCGCTCTAAATATGTGGTGGCATTACCTCATTGGGGAATGCTTTGTGGTCTTCACAGATCACAAGAGCTTGAGGTATATCTTCTCCAAAAAGAACCTGAACATGTGGTACTAGAAGTGGATGGAGTTTTTCCAGGGGTAAGACTTCAAAATTTCCAACACCTTTTGAAAGGGGAAAGTGGTGACTGATTCCTTGAGCAGGAAGTCATAGAAGGATGAGGTTCGAGAGTCGACAGATGCTTGGATGGTGATGGAGTAGTTGGCTTCCCTACACCTGGATGTAAGGGTGGATGGTGGTATAGGATTTCTATTTCATATTAATGTGAAGTCCTCTCTGTTGTGTCAAGTGGAGGAGTATCCGTTGGGAGACTCATAGAGTGAAGTAATGCATGATCGGGTTAACAAAGGCAATTATACGGAATGTTGTTCAGAAGATGGTTTGAATCAGATTTTTTTTTAAGAATGTTGTTTGTCACAGAGATGATGCGTGAGAGTGTTCGTAGTGTGATCCAAAAATCACCCTTGACGATATATCTAGGAGCCTCCAAGATGTTCCACGGCTTGATGGGTCAGTTTTTTGTGGCCCATGGTGAAGTAGGGAGTGGAAGATTTTATGGAGAAGTGACTCATGTGTCAGCAGGTGAAGGCTGAACACTGCATCCCAAGGGGTCTATTAAAACATTTATATGTCCCTGAGTGGAAGTGGGATGACATCTCAATGGATTTCATCACGGGACTACCCAGAGTTCAGGGGGTTTGTGATGCTATCTGGGTAGTGTTATACCAGATGACGAAATCACCTCACTTCCTAGCTATCAAAGAGTCGAGTGTAGTGGATGCCTTCACACAACAGTATGTGGAAAAGGCAGTGTGGTTTCAAGAAGATATAAGGTCCATAGTCTCTGATCGGGAAACCCATTTTACCTCACAGGTCTAGAAAGGATTGCAACATGCTATTTGAAACCAGCTATTCCTCAGCACAACTTTCCTCCCCTAGACAGATTGGTAGTCAGAGCACACTATGCATACGTCAGAGGATATGCTACAGGGAGGTGTTGTGGACTTTGGGGGATTGTGGGTGTGAAACATGCGTCATTTAGAGTTTTTCTACAACAATATATATCACACTAACATTGGCATCACTCCGTTCGATTCTTTGTACGGGAGGCCATGTCGTTCACCCGTATGCTGGAATGAGGTAAGGGAAGTAGGTGTTCTTGGCCTAGAGGTAGTATAGAGCATGACGGAGAAGGTTCAGCTTATACGGGAGAGGATAAAGGTGGCCCAAGATTAGAAGAAATTGTATGCTAATAATAGGAGGAGACCCTTGGAGTTCGAGGTCAGGGAACATGTGTTCTTGATGGTCTCCACTCAGTGTGGACAACAGAGGATTGTATGGGGCGTAAGCTTTCTACCTGGTTCGTAAGACCATTCGAGGTGTTATGGTGAGTTAGTGAAGTGGATTATTAGCTAGCGCTACCACCTCCACTACTGAGAGTGCATGACATCTAAAATGTGTCTCAGCTCCGTTAGTATCTACACGATGATTCACGTGTCCTCGAATGTGGAATTCTGGATATCGAGGATGACATGGCATTTGTAGAACGACATGATATGATCGATGGTCGGGAGTAGAAGTTTCTTCGTGGAAGATCAATTCCCATGTTTCATGTGTTATGGAGGAATGGTGTCCTTGAGAAGAGTACATGGGAATGAGATTCATAAATTCTCTCTTAGTACCCAGAGTTGTTTTTAGTTTTGTTCTGTTTTGTTTTTTACTTATCTGTGATTTAGTGTTTGACCTTTTTAACTATGAAATGTTCTATTTTCCTTGCTCTCTAGATGTGTGTGTAGATTCAAAATTTTGTCGAGGGGAGGACATGATCCCTTATCAAGACACATTAAATCGGATGCAGTTAAACCCATACGGGCGATTCAGTACCTCCCAAAGTGGATAATAACATGACATGGAGAAAGAGACTCCCAAATCCATATGACTAGATGGTGTGAACCTTATAAGTTTGTTTGGATACTTGGGGTAGAGGTGTTCCGATATTTCTTTGAGGTTTACTCCTGATAGGTATCTTTCTAGGTGGTTTTTCGGACCCCTCTATTTTCATCGGGTCTAGTTTTAATTCACGATGACGAGAATAGTTAGAGAGCTATCTAATGTAATGTCATAGACAGTGACTCATTAAAGAGTCTTCCAAAAACTCAGTTCCATCAAATTGTTTCAATGAAATGGTGACACTGGTCACGATCACACACTGAAATGGTGGCACCGTGAGGGTGGTACCATGGCGGTGGCACCATGACTGTGGAATCACATACAGTGTCTCACCAAACGGTGTCCCACCATTGTTTCTTTTTTGCAGTTCCTCTCCCGCAATGTATCTTTTGATATAAAAGTATTTAAATACTCGTTTCAAATCAATATAAAATCCCATAATTGATATCTAAAATCCCCCATTACTCGGGGGACCCTTGAATTACCAAATCATGTGATTTTCCTTGCTGTCACACCCTTTTCCCATACTTTCTAGTTCCACCCCTATTACATGTTTTCTGTGTTTTCCTCTATTTCAAGGAATCTCATTAACTCATAGCCATTATGGCCACCTCTCCAATGATAATTATTAAATAAAAATTAATTTCATCATGTGAAACTCTCCAACCATGTGATGAAACAATTATCCTTCTTTATTGTCATTAAATATTTCATATCTCGTAACTCTATGATCTCAACTTTTTATCACATGGGAATTCTTTCTTTCTTCTTCTTTGGCTAGTATCTTTTTTTATTGGTGGGTTTGGAGTCCCATCATCCAGAATCTATAGGTTCTTCTATATTGGATCCATTTCAACCCACCCTTGGAGTCCCCGAAGTTCCTCCCCTGCATGTTGTGCATCCCCAGTTCTCCACACATGGAGAAAAACATCGATAGTTGATCATCCAGGTAGGGTTGTTCCTTCATCTCTCTTTATAGTGTATCTTGAGGAGTTGGTTTTCTAATATTTCTACAGGGTTGGATGAAACTAAACCATAATGAAGAAAATATCAATACATTTTAAGAATGAAGGTGTGTGTTTGATGATGTTTTTGGTACTTTTTTACCCCTAACATTATTTTGTTAATTTTTTGGGCTTATGACCACAAAAAATTAATGTCGTTGGAGGTCTTTCCTTGTGCAATATCAGACTCTAGTATTATTTGATTATTGAATGGTTGTAACATATAAATTTTTTAATCACAAAACTCATTTGATTAAATGAATGTCCAGTGAACAAGAATCCTTGTGTGATCACCCCTATTAACCAAATGGAATGAAGGAACTCAATGGATGGTGTGATAGAATCTAGAAACTCTCATGCCCTGTGTTAGTAATATGTGAGGTTGTTCTGCTTATTTCTTGTGGGTGAGATGGATGGGGATGGGATCGCCTTTTTTGGTGCGGTTGTTGTCTTGTGGATTTATGGCCGTGTGGGATCATATGGTGGGGCTTGGTTTGGTTCCAGTACTTTGAGGGACCTCACAGATCCCTTTTCTGTTGTAACTTTACAAGAGAACTTGGTGTGAATGCTTAATCTACTGCTTGGTTGTTTTCCTTCCTTGGCATGTGGCTATGCATGTTAGTTGCCCGGTAGTGAAGAATTACGTAAATGGAATCACATGAATATGAAAACAAGAACGGGTTCAATGGGGAATTTTTCTTTTCTGTGAATGAGTTGTGACACAGCTGTGGGTGTTGTGATTTTTATGAATGAATAGTAATGAGGGTGTTTGTAACGACCCAAAGTATTTCAATAAAAAATTCCCTTCTTATATCTATGTCATAAAAACACAAAATAATAAACTACTAAGGGATAAGTGACCTTTAAACATAATTTTGTCACCCCAATGTTTGGAATTTTAAAAATCTGACATACACGGTTGTGTTCAAGATAGTTTTTGGTGCCTAATGAAACAAAAATATGTTTTGGTGAATAGTAACATACCCGTATGAATAGTAACCTACCCTTATGAATAGTAATATGACCCTTATGAATAGTATATAAGAGTAACATTACCTATGAATAATAATATAAAATTTAGACATCATATAAAGTGATAATTTGACCTTAGTAAACGTTTTTGGTATTTTATAAGTCATAAATAAATAATTATAATTAATTAATTAATTTAAAAGAATATTTATTTTCCTGTAATGTATTCATAAAATATTGAACAATGTCAAATAGTTTTTAGATAATTTTATAAGACCCTAGGTAATTTTTGAAAGAACTATAAATTCAGTTTTAATCTTAAAAACTGTTTTTTTAGTAAAATATGAATTTTATTAATTATTAATTTAATAATATTTAGAAAATTATTTTTGAAAAATGGAATTCATTTTTGGATTATACACCTCGAAAAATGGTTGGGGTAAATATTTCATATTTTTCTGAGATACTTGAATTTTTGATGAATAGTGGAATCTGATAATTCACAATAAATGCTAATTAATGTATTAATTGAGTCACTGATGATGTTCTGCTGATGTAAGCCCACTTAGTTTGGGATTACATTATAAAATTTCTATTCTTGGTCATTCAAGACTCACTATTCCTTGTCTTAGGTGAAATTAATAAACTAATCAATTTTATATTAAGGAAACCCCTCTCCCCTCCCCTATAAAAGCCACCCTTCACTCCCTCTTTTCCTCACACCTCTCAAGCTCTAATATTTCTCTAAACTCTGCACAAACATCTTCCCTAGCACCTCCCTCACGTCCAAAATCTTATGGTCTCATCAAAAGACCAAGCATATGCCCTTAAGGAGGTTCTTAAGAGGAAGATTCTAAAGGTAATTTCTCTCCCTCTTCTCCTTTAATTTCCTTTCAAGTTCAAGTTCCTTTCAGGATCTCTCCCTACCTATCTTCATTCAAACTATTTTTTTTACTCCAGTATTATACATATAATGTAATATTATGATTCTAATGGTATATTATATCACCCAACACCCTTTCTCTCTTCCTTTTATTTTATTAAAGTGAACGTTGTTCATGTGGTGATAATTTATCACCTTCAAAAATGACATGTTCTCTTCTTCCATTTCTACCTTCAATCTGGTCATGAAACCATTTTTATGGTAGCAAAAGAATATTTTATATGTATTATATTCTATTTTATGTTTTGGATATAACCTATGGCCATATTACTAAGTTAAATTTTAAAATGAGTTCGTTGTGATCCAAAAACCGCTCAAATTAACCCAAATAATCTTCATTTAATTCTTATCTAATGATTTGTCCACATGGATCTAATATAACTCATTGTAAAATAAGTCAATCTTCTGTAATGTCATTAATAACATGCAATATCAGTTCTGTATGTTTACCAATGATCTACCCGAACATCAAATTAAGAATACAAGTGGACCGCTCAAGAAAACCATGAAAACGAACATCCCCGATCAATGTTTTTAAACTCTATAAGTCATCCAAAGGAACATAATATGAAAGAATGAAACCATAATGAACCCTATTAATTTATAAAAAGTTATTGAATTTATAATTAATGAATATAATGTCATTATACAGGACATTAAAGAGAAGGAGGCATTCGAGTACAAGGTAAGGGGAAATTCGCGAACCCAACTTTCATTCTTCGGGTTCTCCCTCTTTCACTCCATTTTTAATATGGTTACTCCTAAAAGATCATTTTCTCATCATTTACTTTATTTTTCTGGGATATACATGTTTGTAACTGGTTTTTATGCCCATCAAAATGTTTTCCAAGAGAACTCGTCTTTCAAGATCTCACCTTTTACCTCTCATTCAAGGTTGATGGTTCTTGTATCATGTATGGTGTTCCCTATTTCATTTGGAAACCCAAAGCTTATGAATGTGTTATTATGAGATGAAACCCATTCCTTTACATGGTTTATTTATGAACATGTTTGATATTTGTTCTATGTGGCAATCATGATAATGATAATGTTATGATGTGACGGGTGCACCTGGAATTATATAGCGCAATATAAATGTTTAAATGTGACGGGTGTGCCCAGAATTATATAGAGCTCCAATGCATTGGGTAAAGTGATGAATATCATGAGTAAATGTGAAATGATGTGTGAAAATGATGCTAGCTTTGTTCACAAGCATGTGTGGTAGTTAACCACTAAGACATGATGTTTCATTTTTATGCATTGCCAAATTTCAAGTTTATTATTTATGCTCCTCTCATGTTCATGATATTTTTCCTATGTCATGATTATTCTCACCCCATGATATACTGTTCTTATATATCCTCTTACTAGGCTTTTATCTCACCCCTTTTTATGTATATCCTCAGGTGGCTACATGTACTAAGGAGAGGACAAGTGCCACTAAGAAGCTAGTGAAGAAGAAATTAAATAAATGTTTATGCTTGATGTTGTATTTGTTATGTATTGTCTTAGTTTTCCCAAGACACTAAACCTCTAGATCCTCCACGTGTAATACTATTATGTTGTTTATCTTTGAATTTATTTAATAGTAAAGTATGAAAAGGTTTGGTCTCTACAGTTGGTATCAGAGGCGAAGGTTTAGTTAATTTGGGAATTAGGAATAGTAAGCCCTAGAGAAAACCTCTTGCATAAGAATACGTACAAACACATACACAAGAATATTTACCTAGGGATCCCATATGTTATGTTTTTGGTATAAATTTTTAAATGAATTAGTTATTCATGACTTTTTTACTTATGTTTTGTTCTAACCTTTTATATTTTAGAAAATGGCGGGAACCAGGAGAAATCATACCAACAACTCTTGCGAAGGCCAATGCAACGACTGCCCGAACAACATCCCCAATGATTTGGGAGGTGGAGTTCAAAACATCATAGAGACGCTTACCCAATTATCTCAGGTTATGAATAATAACCATAATAATGGGGAACTTCCTCCTTCACCAATGAGGGGGCAACTATCTATCAAATTTTTTATGCGGCAACGACAACCGACGTTTTGTGGATCTTCTGATCCACTAGTTGTGGAACAGTGGTCAACTCCATGGAGAAGATATTTTATATTCTTCACTGTTCCGAGACGGAGAAGGTGACTCTATTCGTTTATCATCTAGATGGAGAATCTGATCAATGGTGGGCTTTGATTTAGAACACCAAGCCAAGGGATGGAATTGAAGAGATGGAATGGGAAGACTTTAAGATAATGTTTCTTAATTAGCACTTCCCACGAACTCTTCGCACGAAGATGGAGAGAGAATTCATAGAGCTCAAGCAAAAAAAGTAGAATCTGTCACAACCTATGAAGCAAATTTCACAAGGCTCGCAAGGTATGCTTCGGGTTTTGTTATCAACAATGATAGAAAAATTGATAGATTTTGTAGTGGATTAAAACCACATCTTTGAAAGGCTCTTGCAATTTGATACTTTGGGAGTTATGAATAATTTGTTCGGTGTGCTATCAAAGTGGAGATAGAGTTTTTATAATGGACCCATGGCTATGGTGATAAGAAACGAAAGATGGAGTTTCAAGCCGGTGGATGTAATGACAAAGTTGGGAAGAAAACACAACCTCCCACATGCCAAAAATGTGGGAAGTTGCACCATGGGAACTGCCTCAAAGGTAAGGCGAAATGCTTTAAGTGTGGGAAGGAAGGACACCAAGCTCACGAGTGTCGAAAAGACATGAAAATGAAGGATAATGTAGCCGATGAAAGGAGATAACCACTCGTGGTTCAATGCTACAACTGGAGGGAGATAAGGCACTATTCAAACCATTGCACTAAACCTCGAGCTCTCGAGGGTATTCAGCACCAGCAACCACCAAAGCCAAAGGAACAAGGGAAGGAATATTCCATCACTACTGCGGAGGTGGATCATGATAATGAAGTCGTACATGGTACACTTCCTATTCACTCAAGAATGGAAAAATTCTAATTTGATTCTGGTTATACACATTCCTTTATATCTTGCAAGTTTTCTAGAACTATATAATCGAAGCCCCAAAACCATGAAGTAGAGATATCTATCAAAACACCAAGTGGTGCAATCATTGCAACCCAAGTGTTTGACTCTTCTCCTGTTGATGTATGTGGGAAGATTCTTCCGGAAAATCTCGTAACACTTCCCTTGGTGGAATTTGACTCTATAATGGGAATGGATTGGATCTCGTTATATAGAGCACATATCAACTGTCGGGAAAAGGAAATATATTTTCATATTCCGAACCATCCCATGCTCCTCTACAAATTCAAGGAAGATCATGAATATCCTTTGAAAATTCCTTCAATGGTGTGGGTGTTGATTCCTTGTGAAGAAGCATACCTTGCCCAAATGGTTGAGTCGAAGGAAAGTGCCAAACATGGGGAAATTCCCATCATGAGGGAATAAAGTGATTTATTTCCCAATGAGTTACCCGGAATTCCCCCGGATCGTGAGGTAGAGTTCTCAATTGAACTCATAGCCATAGCTACTCCTATCTCGATGTGCCCCTATAGGATGGCCCCTATCGAACTGGGGGAGTTAAAGAAGCCGTTGCAAGAGCATCTGGACAAAGGGTTCATATGCCCTAGTGCATCACCTTGGGGTGTGCTAGTGCTCTTTGTAAAGAAGAAGGATGGAACCATGCGGCTGTGTATCGATTATCAGGAACTCAACAAGATCACCATAAAGAACAAGTATCCTCTCCCAAGTATTGATGACTTGTTCGAACAGTTAAGAGGAGCTCAATACTTCTCAAAGGTGGATCATCATTCTGGATATCATCATGTAAAGGTGAATAAGGAAGATATTCAGAAGACTGCCTTCCGTACAAGGTATGGGCAATATTTGTCTTTGGTGATGCCCTTCGGACTTACTAATACCCCTGCAATCTTCATGGATTTGATGAATAGAGTCTTTAGACATTACCTCGACAAATTTGTGGTAGTGTTTATCGATGATATTCTCATCTACTCTAAGAGCAAGGAGGAACATGAATAACATCTAAGACTTGTGTTGGAGACATTGAGAAAGGAGAAGTTGTACGCCAAGTTCAGAAAGTGTGACTTTTGGATGAATCACGTCACGTTCTTGGTACATGTGATCACAAGCGAGGGAAATTATGTGGACCCTTCCAAGACAAAGGCGATTGAGGAATGGCCCAGGCCCTCTAGTGTCACAGAAATCCGTAGTTTTCTTGGATTAGCTGGGTACTATCGACGTTTTGTGAGAATCATCTCACGATTGTCAAGCCCACTATCTATGTTAACAAGGAAAGGGGTAAATTATGTATGGACGGAAGAATGTGAGGAATGCTTCAAGGACATAAAGAAAAGGCTAATCACTGCACCTGTACACACACTACCGAAAAGTGGACAAAGTTTTTTGAAATACAGAGATGCTTCAAAGAAAGGCTTGGGTTGTGTACTCATGCAAAATGATAATGTGATAGCCTACACCTCGCGACAGTTGAAGATCCATGAGCGGAACTACCCGACACATGATCTAGAGCTGGTAGTCGTGATTTTTGCCTTGAAAATCTGGCGGCACTACCTTTATGGAAAGAAGTGTGACATATACACCGATCCCAGGAGCCTAAAGTATATATTCACACAAAAGGAGCTCCACATGCATCAAAGGAGATGGTTAGAGCTAATCAAGGATTACGATTGCTCTATTCACTATCATCCTGGGAAGCCGAACAAGGTAGCTGATGCTCTAAGTAGAAAAGAACCTTCTACTCTATCCATGTTGAGGATTAAGAAAGACCCTATCTTCAGGGATATGCAAAGGATGGATTTGGGAATCATAAGGGCAGGGGATACATCCTACCTTTCCGAAATGATTGCAAAACCATCCATCCAAAAGAAGATTAAGGAAGCACAAAGGGATGATGTGGAGATACAAAAGAGGGTGAATGCAGTAAAGGAAGGGAAGATGCAAGAGTTCCATATCGACGATGATGGTGTGATTTGGTTTGGAACACGGCTTTGTGTCCCTTCATCACCCGAGATAAAGATGGAGCTGTTGGATAATGCATATAGCTCAACTTTCTCTATCCATCCTGGAAGTACAAAGATGTATCGTGATCTCTGAGAACACTTCTGGTGGGATAACATGATGAAGGATATTGCGGAATATATATCAAGGTTCTTGGTATGTCAGCATGTTAAAGATGATCAAAAAAAGTCCAAAGGTATGATGCAGCCATTGCCTATACCCATGTGGAAATGGGAAAATGTTACTATGTACTTTGTCATGGGTCTCCCGAATACATCCAAGGAAAATAATGTGATATGGGTTGTGGTTGATCGACTCACCAAGACTACCCATTTTATCGCAATTCGGGAAGACCTATCGCTTGAACAACTTGCAAAGATATATGTGAAGGAAGTTGTGAGACTGCACGGTGTTCCACTCTCGATTGTCTCTGACCGTGATCCAAGGTTCACATCTAAATTCTGGAGGAGCATTCAACATGCTTTCAGTACTGAATTAAATTTCAGCACGACCTATCACCCCCAAACTGATGGCCAGTTTGAAAGGACTATTCAGATGCATGAAGATATGCTCAGATCCTGCACTCTTGATTTCAAAGGTCATTGGGATCAGCATCTCTCATTGGTTGAATTCTCATACAACAATAGCCTCCACTAGAGTATTCAGATGGCTCTGTATAAAGCACTTTATGGGAAGTAATGTAGAACCCGAACCAATTGGGATGATGTTGGAGAACGAAAGCTAATTGGTCCCGATCATGTTCAAGAGATGACAGAGAAGGTTCAAGTCATCCAGAAACACATCAAAGCTTCTCAAAGTCGGCAAAAGAGCTATGCTGACAACCATCGAAGGGACTTGGTGTTCGATGTTGGAGATAAAGTCTTCCTTCGAATATATCCATGGATGAGAGTCATGAAATTTTGGAAGAAAGGAAAGCTATGCCCAAGGTACATTGGCCCCTTTGAGATCCTTGATCGTATAGGAGCCGTGGCCTATTGTCTGGCACTTCCACCGAATATGGATCAAGTTCATGATGTGTTTCACGTATCACTACTGAGGAAGTACATACCAGACCCCTCACATGTACTAAACTCAGAGGTGGTACAGCTTGAAAATGATCTCTCCTATGAGGAGAAAACGGTAAAAATTTTGGACCAATGTGATAAGGTTCTACGCAACAAGACAACCTGCATTTTCAATGTGTTGTGGAGGAACCATCAGTTTGAGGAAGCAACTTGGGAACCAGAAGAGGCAATGAAGGAGAAGTACCCACACCTGTTTGTCTAAAGTAAAATTTTAGTGGCGAAATTGTTTAAGGGGGGAAGAATGTAATGACCCAAAGTATTTCAATAAAATATTCCATTCTTATATCTATGTCATAATAACACAATATAATGAACTACTAAGTGATAAGTGACCATTAAACATAATTTTGTCTCCCCTATGTTTGGAATTTTAAAAATCCGACTTACACGGTTGTGTTCAAGATAGTTTTTGGTGTCTAATGAAACAAAAATAATTTTTGGTGAATAGTAACCTACCCTTATGAATAGTAACCTACCCTTATGAATAGTAATATGACCCTTATGAATAGTAAATAAGAGTAACATTACCTATGAATAATAAAATAAAATTTAGACATCATAGAAAGTGATAATTTGACCTTAGTAAATGTTTTTGGTATTTTATAAGTCATAAAAACTTATTTATAATTAATTAAATAATTTAAAAGAATATTTATTTTCCTGTAATATATTCATAAATTATTTAATCAATATATAATTGTTTTTAGATAATTTTATAAGACCCTACGTAATTTTTGAAAGAACTGTAAATTCAGTTTTAATCTTAAAAACTGTTTTTTAGTAAATTCTGATTTTTATTTATTATTAAATTAATAATATTTAGAAAATTATTTTTGAAAAATGGACATCATTTTTTCATTCTAAAAGTAGAAAAATGGTTGGGGTAAAGTTTTGGGATTTTTCTGAGATACTTGAATTTTTGATGAATAGTGGAATCTGATAATTCACAATAAATGCTAATTAATGTATTAATTGAGTCACTGATGATGTTCTGCTGATTTAAGCCCACTTGGTTCGGGATTACATTTTAAATTTACTATTATTGGTCGTTCAAGACTCACTATTCCTTGTATTAGGTGAAATTAATAAACTAATCAATTTTATATTAAGGAAACCCCTCTCCCCTCCACTGTAAAAGCCACCCTTAACTCCATCTTTTCCTCAAACATCTCAAGCTCCAAGACTTCTCTAAACTCTGCCCAAAAATCTTCTCTAGCACATCCCCAACGTCCAAAATCTGCTGGTATCTTCAAGAGACCAATCATATTCCCTTAAGGAGGTTCTTAGGAGGAGGATTCTAAAGGTAATTTCTCTCCCTTTTCTCCTTTAATTTCTTTTCAAGTTCAAGTTCCTTTCATGATCTCTCCCTACCTATGGTCATTCAAAATATTTTGTTACTCAAGTATTATATATATACTGTAGTATTATGATTCTTATGGTATATTATATCACCCCACACCCTTCCCCTCTTCCTTTTATTTTATTAAAGAGAACGTTGTTCATGTGGTTAAAATTTATCACCTTCAACAACGACATGTTCTCTTCTTCCATTTCTACCTTCAATCTGGTCATGAAACCATTTTTATGGATGAACCACAATATTTTATATGTATTATCTTCTATTTTATGTTCTGGAAATAACCTATGGCCATATTAATAAGTTAAATGTTAAAATGAGTTCGTTGTGATCCAAAAACAGCTCAAATTAACCCAAATAATCTTCATTTTATTCATATCTAATGATTCATCCACATGGATATAATATAACTCATTTTAAAATAATTCATGCATCTGTAATATCATTAATAACAAGTAATATCAGTTTTGGATGTTTACCCACGATCTACCCAAACATCCAATTAATAATACAAGTGGACCACTCAAGAAAACCATGAAAACGAACATCCCCGATCAATGTTTTTAAACTCTATAAGTCATCCAAAGGAACATAATATGAAATAATGAAACCATAATGAACCCTATTAATGTATAAAAGGTTCTTAGATTTCTAATTAATGTATATAATGTCATTATATAGTACATTAAAGAGAAGGAGGCATTCGAGTACAAGGTAATGGGCAATTCGCGAACCCAACATTCATCCTTCGGATTCTCCCTCTTTCACTCCATTTTTGATATGGTTACTCCTCAAAGAACATTTTTTCATCATTTAAATTATTTTTTTGGGATATACATGTTTTTACTGGTTTTTATGCCCATCAAAATGTTTTCCAAGAGAACTCTTCTTTCAATATCTCACCTTTTACCTCTCATTCAAGGTTGATGGTTCTTGTATCAAGTATGTTGTTCCCTATTTCTTTTGGTAACCCAAATCTTATGAATGTGTTATTATGAGATGAAACTCATTTATTTCCATGGGTTATTTATGTACATGTTTTATATGTGTTCTATGTGGCAATCATGATAATGATAATGTTATGATGTGACGGGTGCGCCCGGAATTATATAGTGATGCAATACATTGGGTAAATTAATGAATCTCAGGAGTAAATGTGAGATTATTTGTGAACATGATTCTATCTTTTTTCACAAGCACGTGTGGTATTTAACCACTAAGACATGATGTTTCATTTTTATGCATTTCCACATTTCAAGTTTATTATTTATGCTCCTCTCATGTTCATGATCTTTTTCCTACGTCATGATTATGCTCACCCCATGATATATTGTTCTTATATATCATCTTACTGGGCTTTTAGATCAACCCTTTCGATGTATATCCTCAGGTGTCTACATATACAAAACAGAGGACAAGTGCCACTAAGAAACTAGTGAAGAAGAAATTAAATAAATGTTTATGCTTGATGTTGTATTTGTTATGTATTGTCCTAGTTTTCCCAATACACTAAACCTCTAGATCCTCCATGTGTAATAAAATTATGTTTTTTATCTTTAAAATGATGTAATAGTAATGTAAGAAAAGTCCAGGTCTCTATAATGTTGGTGTATAAGCTACTTTTAGAACCCCTAGGCTGGGATGAGTTCTTGTTTACCTATATGTATAATTTAGTTATCATGTTTATTATTCACGCCCCAACCATGTTAAGTACCTCATGCCGAATACCCCCATTTTATTGGGGATAGTGTTTTTCCCAAAACTCTTATGAGTGGATAGTTATTATCTCATTTATTATCCCTTTCTCAAGTATCCCAAAACTCTTCGGGAAAGTTCTGATGGCCTGAGGTCCATTATAACCCAGGTGTCTTTAGGCATGGTGGTAGTTATTCTGGACCAGGTGTCTCCAAGAGAGGTTGTTTCCCTAGTGTCTTTAAGATGAGGCCCACATTTCTTCGGGATTGGTGTTAGTTGTTTGGGCCTAGGTGTCTTCGGGTGTGGCGGCAGTTGTTCATGCTCGGGTGTCTGTGGGTGTGGTTACATGTGGTTATGGGCCATGTGTTTGTAGGTGGGACATGTGGTTGTTGTATCCCAGGTGTGTGCGGGTAGGGTATGGCAGTGGGACTACGGTGAAAATGGTGGGGAAGGTCTAACATGTAGGACGTCTTCAATAACAAGAGGGAAAGTGGTTTGGGGTACCCAAACATCTATGTTTTCTTAATCTTACTTTACTTGACTTGTGTTATTTGGGGAGTATTCCTTGGTGAGGCTTGGGTGGATAGTTTCCTTCCTATGTTCTTTGGTTTTTTCCTTTTCTCACGAGGAATTATAATGCCTCCCCACTTGTGCATGGAAGAATTTGGTTTTCCCCACTAAGTGTTCCTATATAGTAACCCTATGTATATAAAACTGCTTTTAGGTTTCCAGGTGGACTTTGAGGACCGTGCTAGACCATATTAGCTCAAATGTTGGGACGATTTTCATTTATGTTTTTTTTCTTTTGGTAGTCCCCTTTTTGATTTTTCTAGAACATGTAGCCCTATATTATTGGAACATGCATATGGGAATGGATTGTTTTGGCTTTACTTTTACTTCTACTTTTAGTGTTGTTGGGATTTACTATCTTATCACCTAATCATACTATATAAAATGGTTAATGCCTTCCATTTTACATGTGATTATATACCCTTGGTGATATTCGCCACATCAATTTCTATTGAAGGTGGGTTTTGGGGGTCATCATCTTTCATTCAACATGAGGAAGGAAGGGTTTGGAAATCTAGTGTCGCTTCGCTCATCTTGATTAAGGCGGGCCCTAACACATAATTTATAAGTAAAATTGATTATAATGGCCTAAATTGGACTAATAGATATAAAATTTATATAATTAAACATTAATAATAATAAAAATATAATTTATCTTTATAACTGAATACGATGAAATTTCATTTTTTAAATAAAATTTTGTATTTTTCATTACTAACCAATAAATGAAACGTTAAAATAATATCTATTAAGTTTTATGTTTTTAATTCATTTATTTATTATATTTTGACATATACAATCGATAAAATTACAAAAAACCAGTTTAAAAATAGGTTCTCCATTAAATGTCTACAAAACTACCTTTATAACAATATAGGGCTTCTAGGCATTAAATTGATATTTTTATTATCATATTCATACCAAATCTAATGGATGAATTAAAAAATATTTTATTTAATATATATTATATATTACATTAAAAACCCTCATTAATTGTAATTAATTTAATTTATTAGTGTAAAACTACTTTGTGGGCATAAAAAAAGTTTTATATAAAAGCATTAATTTTATATTTAATTGTTTCTTATATTTATTTTTAATTATTTTTTAACCTATGAAATAATTTTATATTTTCATAAAAAAATATTTTTTTTAAAAGATAGTTAATACTATTAATAAAATCTAATTTAATGTCTTGTATTAACATATTATATTATATTACAATGTTTTATTAATATATTTTTGTTCAAAAAAACAACATCTTCGGAATAACACAGGTCATCAAAGAAACTCAGTGTCGTGTGAGATTCATGCTAACTTAGTATCACATGTATTCAAGCTATATGATGGGGTAATTTTTTTAAAATATTAAATTTATTATAAAGTATTGGGTTATTATATTACTTTATGAACTTTATGTTCTGTGTCATACACGATATGGAATACATGTAACTATTTCAATGTTTTTGTGTTGTAACATTCACCACACCTTAATTTAATTGTATCCTCCCATTTTAAACTCGATATTATTTATAGATTGTTTGATATATCCTATGTTAAAATACCACTCTATGTGAAGGGTTCATATAAAATTCTGTATAAAAGGGAGAATGGGGAATAAAAATTTCACATGAATTATCATATAACTAGGATTTTAAGTAGGATAACATTAGTGTCATGTAGGAAACCATAAATGGTGGAAAATATTAAATATGTATAGGGGTGATTATGTTCATTAATCCCAAAAAATTGAATGATAAATTTAATGTTTAGGGCTTAAATCAAAAAAAATATGATGATTAAAAAACAATTAGATCATAAAAAATTAATATGTTTGGATAACATTTTTCCTTAGGATATTTTTACAAATGTTGAATAATATGTTTATTAACCAAGAATTTACTTTCTTAATATGTTTCAATTTATTATGAGAAATTTTTTTGTACATTGATCAAATTATAGTTTATCCCATACTTCATGAAATGGATATTAAAAAATAATCTTCGATTACTAAATAAAATAAATACACATTTAATAAATCTTAAAGACAATAAAATACTAACAAATCTAACAATTTTTCCTACTGATTTTCTGTAGTCAATATGGTTAAAACATTAATCCACAAACATAAAAATTAAAACTTTTTGTACATCATTATTATTTATTCATCCAATTGTTATTCTAAAAGAAATGACATATTACACAACAAATTTCATAGTTTAGGTGTTGGTGAGAAACACGTATCATCCTTCAATCATGGGTACATATCATGCAGTTTTATTGAACATGATAGGTTTTCACCCAAAAAAGTAGTTTTCATTTTATAATACCATATTAATAACCCTTCATAAATACAAATGATAAAAAATACATGAAGAAAGGTTAATAACTATGTATGCTTTTATCTATGGGTTTCAATACAAACTTAATACAAAAAAACATCATTTGTTTAATTCCAACATAGGTCCTTCCTTTCTCAAAGGATGAACCTAGTTCATTGATTTTCATTATATATTCCAAATAGTTTATAATAGTCTATAATTTAATTGTAAAATATAATATAAATATCCCATACGAGTGTCCAAATATGTTAAAAAAAGTCCTATTTTCGTGTACCAGGTTACGCTGAGTCAGGCCTGACACACCTCATCAAGGTTATTACCCATATGAACAACTACATCAGATCCATATCCACCTGTAGTATCTAAAGAGGGATTTATTTATAGTACTACCCACATAATCTATACAATACCCAAAATTTTAGGAATTGTTTTTATACTTATCATCAAATTTTACCTTAGGGATATGTTCTTTAATATCTGTTTTCCTAAATCTATCTCCTAAGGATCCTACTAAACATTATCTTATTCTTACTATAGAGACCAAACCCTAGAATTCCTCGAGTTAGTGTCATGTTACCATTACATTAGAAAAACATAAAAGTAATTCACATCCCAAAGTACTAAAAAATTTAGTAGCCTTGGTAAACCAGATACATACATGAGTCTTCTAATAAAAATTAATACACTAATTATGTAATTTTTAGGATAATAATAATATTATTCCATCTATATTATTCTTACATATATTTAATAGTAAACTTCATAGATATATTAGGAAAAGAAATATGATAAGCGTGAGATCAAATTTTCCTTATGGGTAATGAACATCAGAAGTAATAGTAAATCATTGATCATAGTAATTATTGAAAGGTAAATACCTAAAAACACATTCCATGTAATCAATAAAATTAAAATTAAGTGAGTAAAAAATATTGATGGAAAAATAAATTCTAAAAAATTCCAATTAAAATAACATTATAAGGAATAATCAATGTAGAAATTTAAGAAACTGAAAACAAACATTATTTAATAAAAAAACTAAAAAGTAAATGCATCCATAGATATAAGAACATAAAATATCATGAATAAATAGTAACTGAGACATAATGAGGGATAATCTTCATTATTGGATTCCATGTTTCCTAGGTACATAGAACCATTATCATTTTTATCTTTTCTAATATGGTGTAGCATATCAGGTAAAAACCTATCTATGTCTAGAAAACTAACTCTTCCCATGAGACTACTGAAGCATCGAGGGGCCATCTATAATCGAGAACCACCCATGTCGTACCCACCCAAATCATTCCTCATATATAAATTAATTGATTTACCAACTCCCATTATCAAATATCCATATGGAGTATATGATACTAATTTATCCATATTTCCATGATTAATCAAATACGATCCAATTACACACCATATGTCAAAATGGTATATAGATTTGGAATTAATAATATCTATAATAAATGATATGGATTATTAGGGTAAATTCAATGGAAAATGATCACATATAATTTCAATGAAAAAAATTAATCAAGGAAGTTAATTTCAATACTATCCTCATCAAAATAAATCATAAAACATTTAGTGTATGAATAAGTATGGAATCGATATGACATGTACCCTTTTTATTAATAATATGGGTTGTTTTCATTGATGAAGTAATTAAAGAATATAAAAATAATTCATGAGGAAAACAACCTTTTGTTTTTAAAATCCTTTTGAGATGAATTTTTTTATTGATAATGAATTTTAAAAAACAAAATGAACTTTAAAAAATAACATTTTAAACATTCAATGTAATCATCTAATGTATGATGAAGGGTAAATCCATTGATGTCGTAAAAGGTAAAAAGAACATTAGTTTTTCAATGTTAAATGTTTAGAAAGTTGACTTTCCTAGAAAATGACATGATGTTTCCATTGAAAATATTTGTAAAATATAAAAATGGGAAAAAAATTAATAAATTATTATATGAAAGGGTGAAAGCATTTTTTGAATCCTTTTTAAAATACAGGTTTTTTTTGAAAAAAATAGGTTCTCTGACTAAAGAGAGAAACAATATTATAACTTATTAAAAGAATTTTATAAATAATTTTGAGTACCAGATAATTTGAAATTAGAATTAATACATTATAATTTTCATTAATAACCAATTGAGAAGAAAATGAATGGGTTTATTGATAAATGGTCACATAATTTCCTTAATGGTGAATTCAATTGTAAATAATCCTGAATAAAATGGGATTCTGATGTAATCCCTTTAAAAGACAATAACATTGATAGGAGAATAATTCAATGAATTATTTATTCGTAAAAACATTAAATTAAAATAATTATTTCTAAATTAATTAATATATATTCAATTTCATAATGCACATAATAATATAATATTAACAGCAATGGGGATTTAGTATATCCTAATGAAACATAATCGGGTTATGAAATTTATTTACCACTTCGTAACATTAAGTGTGCATTCCCATAGATGATATAATTAAAATTGATACTAAAAATGTCATGAATA
The DNA here is from genome assembly GCA_963277665.1 of Viscum album. Lineage (NCBI taxonomy): Eukaryota > Viridiplantae > Streptophyta > Magnoliopsida > Santalales > Viscaceae > Viscum > Viscum album. The sequence continues at coordinate 535,809,678 of OY728129.1, forward strand.
ATTATTTAATAATTATATTAGGTGTAAAATTTTTATTATGTACAACATATTTATGAAATTAGGTGCATATTAGTAAAGTAAGTCTCAATGAATGGAAATTGAGATTAATTTCCTTAACATATGGTAACATTTGAATTATACTCTCCATGAAAAAAAAATTTCAAATGAAATTCTAAATACCCGGAATATAAAATTTCTCATGATATAAAATAATATCTTGTATGTATATATACAATGAAAATTAAATTAGTGGTGAAAATGGTATTTTGCCTCATGGAATGAAAAGTGAGACAAGAATCTCTTATCTTGCATATCTTTTTGAATGAATATCCTATAGCATTCTATATAATGATATTAAACTTGTCACTAAATTATAATATTACCATAGTTTTATTTATAATATCATATATTTTTTCCTTACAATATCTTATTACCCAATTTATATCTTTCATTCATTATTTTCACTATTTTGAGTGTTAAATTCTTAGTTTGTCAAGTATGTTGTAATTATTTTTCATGTTTCTATTTTTAATTAGATAAGTGATTAATCATTTCTAGGATGAAAAAAATAATTTAAATATAATATATATTTATTATTCATGTATTTAAAATAACCCATATTGTTTTTAGAAATGAAATAAAATGAATTTTTAATGGATATTGTAGGTTGTACATACACATGAACATAATTTTAATATCAGTGTCATATTTTAAAAGAATGAAAAGTATGTGATATATAAGTATATGTACATTATAATCTAAATATAATATATATTTAATATATGTTAAATATTTTTGGTTAAACCCATCCTTTTTTATTTCCATGAATAGTGTGAAAGAATAATATCACATTGAGTAGGTAGTAGTCCACATTTAGACAAATGATGTCATAGTATTTACAAAAGGTTGAAATAATAATGTAATTTTATTTATAAAAAAATTAAAGAATAATAAAGAAATTATATATATATAATATTTAATATATAAATTTAATTTCAATTATAATTCACTACCATGAATTTTGGTAAATGAAAAAATTAACAATCATCATTTTACATGGTTGTAGTTCGTTGTACACGAATGGTAAGTTCATTACACAATAGATTAAAGTATGTGTAAGTAAATTATGAAACATTATAATAAAAAAATATATTTATATTTATGATAATTGTTTTATTATATAATCATGTATTAATAGTATTTGAGGTGGTGGAGAATTAAAATAATAGGAAAAATATCAAGAGAGTGTGTTACCTCTTATTCGGGTAACTCCATTTGGTTTTCACCAAAGGGATTCCTTGGATGTATTTATACTCAATTTGAGGATTCTAAGATGTTTATATTGATTATAATGTGTTATTAGGGCATATAGATTTTGAGGAAATGTTTATTTAGAGGTGTAAGGAAGTGGGATGGGTGAGTGCCTTTTACAGTGTTGGTGGAGTGGCATTCTTGTAAATTTTTGGAAATAGAATTCCACCCACGTTTTTCTTATCAAAATTGGTACCAATATTTGAAAACATTATATAAAAATGAGGATTTGATATAAATATTTGTAGATTATTGCTTTTGTACAATTTTATAGGTCATTATGGCCATTAATATTATGGTTTCGTCACTAGTTAAGCTACTTTTTCACTTAGTCCTTGTAATTAGATTTAATTACAATCACTAATATTTTTTTTTTCAAAAATGATTTTGAACTTAGTAAAAATTAAGAATTATTATTATTAAATTTTTTTAATCCTTTTTCCTAATTAACATCAAGGATGTAAAAGAAATTATTTAAAAATTCATCCTGCTGATCAGACGATAGTGTGGGGTTTCAAAAGATTTCAATGATTTTATATCTAATTTAAAATTGAAATTGATTAAAATTACATAAATTAGATTAATGGCTATAAAATTTATCTAATGGAACATTTAATTAATTAAAATATAAATTAATCTTATATATTGATTGGGCGAAAAAGATTTTTTGTAATAGAATTTTTTATTTTTAACTATTCATTAAAAATGAAACAACCCAAAAGAATACCCAAAATAAACTAAAATATTATTTATATGTTCATCATTAATATATTGAGTTAACTTGGTAATATAAAATCAATTAATAAGCCAAAAATTATATTAAATGTAGGGTTTCTATTAAAATTACGTAAAATTACATTAATAAAAATATAGTTTTTTCACACAATTAGGTTCGTTCTTATCTAATTCCTGTCTAATTTATTTTATGAATATAAAAAATATTTTATTGAGTATATAATATATATATATATATATTACATTAATTTCACTCAATACTTTAGCTTAATTTAATTTATTTGGGTAAAACATCATTGTGGGTATAAAAATATTTTTCTAATAAAACGTTCTCTTTATATTAAACCATTTATTATATTCACATTTAATTAATTTCAAACATGTAAATTTATTTTATATTATTATGAACCATATATTTCCATACGTTAGTTAATACTATTTATAACTTATATTCTAACTACTATGATTTATCTTATTATATTAAACAATGAGGTTTTTTTTTAAATGTTGTTGTTCAGTAAAAATCCATCATTTATGAAACACATGTTATCAGAGTAACATATTATTTCATGCAACACATACTAACTCTATATCACATGAATTAAAAGTTATAACATGGGTTAATTTAATGTAAATTTTAAATATATTATAATGTATCAAGATTTTATATTTCCATATAGGCTTGGTATTACATGTCATCTATGCTATTGAATACATGTTACACTTTTAGAATGATCATGGAGTTGAAAATTTTATCTACAATATTTCTATATTAATCAATGAAAATTTGAGAGTTTCCTCTTGAATATTATAACCAAACGTCTCCATTATAGTTACATAGTTTATCTTATACAGATATTTTCAGAAATATTTCAAAATAATAATTGATGAATAAATATGATCAATATGATAAGATTATTTTCTATATTTATTGAAAGAATTAACTCTTTGACCATGGTAAACAAACTGAATCCATTTGGAAAAATACACATAATTACCTTAAAACTCAAACGTGGAACTAAATGATATAAGATTAAATATTAAAATTCTAATAATTTATACTGTTCTTTTTTTTTAACGTTTTAATACATTAAACATTATTATATATTCAGATAATATAGAGAATATTATTATACTCGTGTTAAATAGTATTCATAGAATGTCTGAACTTGAGTTAAGGGAGTTTTTATGAATTTCACTTAATCGAGGAATAAATTAATTTTATAAACCAAATTAATTTTATATAGATTATATAATATCCATTAAATATGTAATATCATTAATCCTTCCAAAATAAATGTAATTAATTATTTAATTAGAATGATTTAATATATGGGTAGTTGACTTGAAGATTAACAATTGGTATGAAATTTTATAACTCATTTTCTTGTCATTAGGATTTATTACATTTTTGTCCTTAATATTATATAATTATGCATATCAAAAAATTTATGTTGATTTTATTTAAAATTATTTTATATGTATTTATAGTTGAAACACATAATTCATTCATTTTTCACATATATTATAGGATCATTTTAAGGGTTTCTCATCTAATAATGTCTTCTTTAGGGCATATTCTATGTTATAAACCTATCTTATATTATTAGTGGAATCTAATTCCTCTTTAATATGTAATATCATGAGCCACCCTAATTTAATTATATCTAAAGTTTCATTTCATGTTATTATTTCAAGGGGATAAAATTGAAATGTTTCTAAAGTGGTAGATGATTTATATTACAATCTCATTTTCAATCGAGATTATTTATGCTTATATTCCAATCAAATGAAATTATTTGGTCACTGTGTAGTAATACCCTATCATTTTAGTAACATATTATTATTCATGTATTTTTAGAATAATATTATCATTTTCATCTCTTGTCTAAATAATATGGATAAAAATATTTTTTTATGAAAATAGAACATTGTTTCTATCTTCGGTAAAAAATATTCTTCCAAATTTTTCTTTTCTAAAAATGTTTTCAAAACATTCAAAAAAAATGTTTTACAATGATTTCAAAATTTCATTCTTACCCATTATTGTATTTTTAATTTTTTTAGAAAATTAATCTTCATTTCCTTACCCAAACATTGTGGCATTTGACCATTCAAAAAAAATATGAATGGAATTTTTGTTTTTAACATATTCGATAAGAACAAAACCATTCACCATAATTGTAATATCCCAGCCTTTTCTGGAGTCATCTCGGCCACGTTTTTAGGGACCCTTTGATGTTTTTAAGTGCATCTATTTTAGAGTTGTGGCTTTAAGGTGCGTTTGGGTGAATTATTAAGGAAAACTAAAGGATAATGGGTTGTGCACAGTTTGGAAAACTACGTGACTAAAATGTATCAAGTGAGAAAAAGTGTACAGAGAGGTTTTGACTGCTTATGCATGGTCTGAAAAATAGTGCGACCAACCCATGCCAACCGTGGAAACCTGGATAGAGAGGTTTGCAGGGTTCATGCATGGTTTTCCCTAACCAGGCACCCCAGCCCAGGAAACCATGAGCGTATGAATAATTATCTAAAAATATATTTTAAAACCCCCCAACCCACAAAACCCTCTGAGACTCTCATATTTCAACCATGGATTGGGCATGATAAATTCTAGGTGATCCTAGATAATTTTGGAGTGATTCGGTGGTTATCTAAACCCTCAATACTTGAAAAATGATCCATAACCATATATTTATATGCATGATTTAAATGATTCACGGATATAGCTAAGATATAGCCAGACCCAAATATCTATTCTTGGAAATAGCTTATATGAATATTATTTTTATCGTGTTTCCTACTTCCCGCATCGCGATTCTACTCCCTCGCCATCCTCACACATCACGATTCTCTTCCCTTGCTCATCCTCCTGCATTGTGACTCCTCCTCCCTCACCGAACTCTATGTTTCTCCTCCTCCCATCCTCCCCTCATCCTCCCTCTCCATTCCTCATCCCCTCCTCCTTTCATTATTCCTCCTCCTCTTGTGATTCATCCTCCCCCTTCAGCCTCGACGCAGTTAGTAAACCTCCCCGCCAGCTCCGACACACCGTACCGATGCATCCCTGGCTCTGCCAGCCCACCTCCCCACTGACCTGACCTACCCACCTCCCTACGGTCACCTCACCTCCCTACCAACACTACTATTAGGGTTCCTCCCCATCTTCACCTCTGGTACAGCTCCTATGCGGTGATTTGATGTAGGAATCTTAATATATTACCATCTTTATTGGTTGAGTAGTTCATTATTATAGATGTTGATTCTTTATAGGATATAAATTATCCTGTTGTTAAGAGTTAAACTCTATTTATATATTAACAATGATTAATTTTTCATTGAGTAACCTTATCTTCTACAACTCTTCTTCATTCTTGGTAATCATTAACTTTCTAGAAAGAGGCGCAATTTTTTAAATTGAAAAGTATTATATGGATGCTACTACCCATTTCCCATTATACTAAGTTTAATTTTTTTGATTTTGAGATGATGGGGTTTTTTTGGAGGGGCACGCAAATCAAGAGTCTTCCCCTAATATCATGTGAACATGACCACTTCATTAATTTTAGTGTGTACCAAATTCCAAATGGATGTCTCCATACTATGTACTCATGCATGGATGTCAGACTCTATGACATATATGAGGCGGGAATCAACAACATTAACTAACTCATATCCTATAATAGGATTAAAATACATTCCCATTGTAGAGTAATAGAGAGGGGTTTTTTGTTTTATTCCTTCAAATATATTTTAAAGGAAAAATCAAACAACATTGATTTCTATTCTGTTTATGGAATATTAGGATTTTGATCCCCTATAAGCTTTTATTCTACCCACTTGATTCTCCCCCACAAGTGGTTTGTTTATGGTAGTATTGATGGAGTCCCAAAAAACATTCACAAAGAATTCTCTTGATGAAGGTGATGAGTTGTGAAACATTAATGGAGGAAACCATTGGGGTACTTCTTATAAAGCTACTTCTGAACTATAAAATACCATGTTTATTATAGGAGGGGAGGTAAAAATACCCCCAGGATTACCATCTATGGAATATTTTTCTCCACTACCATCATATAGACAGCCTTTTTCGGATTTTAGGATTTCCATTGTGACAATGGAGGTAATTATTCCCACATCTATATGGGTGTTAGCACCAGAAAACTGATGCATATAATTCACTGAATGCTTACATATATGATCCTGGAGCATAGCTTGTTCTGCAATATTTTATTTGACAGGTCGTGGGTCCCAAACATGTTTGTGGATCAATAATTATAGTTGTTCGAATTCATGCTGCTGGAAATGGCCATCCGGTAAGATTTTGGGGCAAAGTACTCTTTTGTGGGAAAGAACTGAAATCTTTCATGCAAGAATGATGGTTTTTCATGCAAGAATTGAAATCTTGTGCACAAAATTGGACGGTTTGTGCCCAAGGAATATTGTGTGAAAATGTTAAATCTTGCGTGAAAACCTTTTACGGGACCAATGAGAGGGAATCTTCCGCCCAGACTACCCCAAAAACATTCATTCAAGATGGAGCACATGTTTAGAGAGCTGTGCGCAAGATTCTTCCGTTCCAAGGTGATGAAAAACTCTCTTTTTCATGCGCTCCAATGGATGTCTCGAGTAAAACAACTTGCACTCGCAGAAGTTTACGTGGACCCCGCGTGTAAAAAAAATCTTGTCCGCGCACAAGTTTACGCGCACCCCCTGTGTGGAAAACATCTTGTACCCGCAAAATCTTCTGCCAAACCCCTCCCGGTTTCACCATAAAAATACAAGTTCAGCCCCACCCCTTGGGAGTCTCTGAGGAGGTCGGTGGCCACTCTGCTACACGTAAGACGACCTCTTTCTCTCCCATGTGAATGAAGGGAACCCTCTCTATGAGATCTTTTGTGATAGGTCCCATATGGGTCCTCATTCGTGGGGGCCCACAATGGTTTGATTCTCACCTAAGAAATTTTCTACTCAAGTCATGTGCACACAAGATTCCATGCTTACATTCAAAAAATCCAATCATGGATGAAAAACATCCAATCTTGCATGCAAAACATACAATCGTGCGTGCAGAACATCCAATCTTGGGTTCAAAACTACTAGTCTTGCGCGCATAACATCCAATCGTGTGTGCAGGTCTTCATTCCTACGCACAGGACTTCCATCTTGCGCGCAAGACTCCAATATTGTGCGCAACTGTACCAAGGCACTAAATCATACATGCACCAATGTCTCACCATGACGTTTTCGGGCTGGGACATCAGTAATTTTTATTTCTCCCTTATACATAGCCACCTTCAACCTATGGGATACATGATTTGAGATACTCCTTTGCACTCCATGAAACACCTTGAGTCAATATATTTCTCTGGTTGTATTTCCCATGCCATGAGTTGAGATTCTCGTCATCAATTTCCGGAGTACCTTGAGTCAAACCATCCCTCAATTAAATCATCCAAAACTCATCACTTGGATCATATTCTAGGTTAAACCAAAAAGGTCCGCACTGGCATAAGTCCCAACACCATCCATTGCAAGGTTATTTATTCCTAATAATCCTCTCTACATGACTATAAATCGTAGTACTCCCTTTGTTCCAAACATAGGATACCTCTTTCTATAAACAAGATATTCTGTTTTCTCTAAGAATAAGATGCCAATAGTCTTCTCAATATGACAATAAACTATAGGACACCTTATTATGCAATAATAGGATGCCTCTTGCTCCAAACAAGAGATGCCTTATGCTCCAAGCATAAGATTCTAATAGTCCTCCCTACATGACTATAAATAGTACCATGACCTATCATTCAATAATGGGATGCCTATTTCACTAAATAAGAGATACCTTATGCCTCCAGCATAATATGCCAAATGTCATTTCTACATTACTCTAAACTGTAGTACACCCTATGTCCCAAACATAGGATGCCTCTTGTTACAAACACAAGATGCCTTATGCACCAAGCATATGATGCCAACTGTCCTTTATACATGACTATAAACTGTAGCATGCCATATCATCCAAACATAGGTTGCATCTTACTCCAAAGAATAGATTCCTTATGCTCCAAGAATATGATTCCTAATGCTATGATTACAATGGTGTAATTTCAAAAGTGTTGGAATCCATTCAAAAATTTCATCACTCCACCTCACTCTTTCTATGTCCTTCATTCGGATCTTCATCCTCTTTCATGTCTGAATGGACCCCCTAACGGCATGGACCCATGATTCCTCAGCTCAAATACCGTCTTGGGCCAACGCCCCATAAGAATTTTGACAACGCTTCGAGTAAATTCATGTGTTTTGAACATGATCAGCAGTCGAACCTCATTTTCTTGTCCCTATTTTAGGATAACGTGATATAGATTCTGTGTTTCAAAAACATCATAGAGTTATCCTCCATCCCCACACCACCCTCATTGCATTCTGAATGTTAGGAATGTGATTCCAACTTTTCATCTCCCTTTGTTCAGTATGATTCCAATGGCATTGGAATTATCCTTCTTGTGCACTATCGCAAATTTGAAGGCCTCAACCCACTAGTGGGTTGGGATACCCTCATGGCTAGACATGAGAAAGGCACCCGGGTAGCATCCTCGCGTATTCACCATCCCTCATTGCCACTCCATAGAGGCACCCAGGCATAATCCTTACGTAAGCCCCTTCCACCATTCCGCTCCATAGAGGCACCTGGGAAGCTTCCTTTCATATCCCCATTCACCAATTCCAATCCATTTTGGCACCATGGAAACTTCCCCATGTAAGCCTCATCCACCATTGTAGCTCCATAGCGGCACCCGGGCAGCATCCTCACGTAAGCACCATCCACCATTGGTTCTTCATAGCAGTACCTCAGACCCTTCCTTGCATAAGCCCCATTCACCATCACCGCTCTATAGAGGCACCTAGGCTGCATCCTCACGTAATCCCCATACACCATTTCTTCTCCATTGTGGCACTCAGGAAGCATCCCCTCATAAGCCCCATCCACCATTGCCGCTCCAAAGCAGCACCCATGAAGCTTCCTTACATAACCGCAATTCACCATTTCCACTATATAGTGGCACCCAGGAAGCTTCCTTGTGTAATCCCCATGCACCATTGGCACTCCGTAGCAGCACTTGGGAAGCATCCTTGTATAAGACCCATCCAACACCTTTCATGGATGCACCTTTGTACTTTGATCACCAGGTCCTTGCTGCCTATTGTTTCTCACACTGAGCATGAATCACGTGGGCTTAGAGTAATAAGCATCAACCATGAAGTCCTCTATGGGAAACCTAGAGTTTAAGCCCCACACTTATCCTGAACTATGTGGTCCATGATCCATGCCATGGATAGGTACGTAGGAAGCCTTCCTATGGTTCATTCCCAACACCCCATTGGTTCTGACAACCATCATGTCGGTTCCCACCACCTAAACTACATTGTCTTTGATCCTTTCCAAGACAAGGTATGTAGGAAGCCTCCCTGAGGTTCAATCCCACCATCAATTGTTCCTGACCATCCTCATGTCTGTTCACCAACCACTTCTGAACTACATTGTATTTGATCCTTTCCAAGGGGAGGTACGTAGGAAGCCTCCCGGAGGTTCAATCCAAACAACCCATTGGTTCTGACCACCTTCACAATTGTCCCCACCAACTAAACTACATGATATTTGATTCTTTCCCAGGAGAGTTATGTAATAAGCCTCCCTGAGGTTTAGGCACACCATCTATCTAGGTCCTAGATCCTCTTTCACATCAGTGCATCCCTATCATGCATGACGTTAATCTATGGACCTCAATAAGTGGTAAACTATTGTTCTTCCATTCAGCAGTAAATCATTGTCATCCTCATTCGACAGTAAGATGTTAAAGTCCACAATCAACACTTTGCATTCATCAAATGAACTATGCAGACTTTCATTCGCTGCCATGGGGATATGTAGGAAGCCTTTATGAGGTTCAAGCCCAGCACCCATGTCTCATCCAGATCTATCCCTAGATCCCATGTGTTTTAGAAATATCATTCCCCACCCTGAAGATTACACCTCCTCTGGGTCCCATCGATGAATCCATTCTCATAGGTCACCTCCTCAGGTGTCCCATCGTCCCATCAAACTACGTGGACATGGATTCCCTGCCACAGGGAAACATAGGAAGTCTCTTTGAGGCTGAAGACCAACACTATTATAACCCTCACGACGGTCCCATCTCAATCCCCCTCCACTCCATTCAACTCTCCATCATCCATCTTGATTCTCACCCGGGCCGCCACATCCTGGTGGGATCATTTCATCCACCTCCTCCCTGCTCTTAGCAGTACTTGGGCCGCAATTCATGCATATGACCTAGCATGTCTCCGGTTCGTTGTCCTTTATGTATATCCTGATTCATCATCCCCTCGAACTACATGGGTTTTGATCTCTACCATCTACACAAGGTATGTAGAAAACATCCATGGGGTTCAATCCAAGTCAATGGTAGACCTTTGTGTTCCCCCATTATGGGGTGCACACTCCCTAATCCACCCTCAGTGGTGTACAGATCGTCATTCACAGTCTGACATCAGACTTTAAAGGGACACACCATCATGGGTCTCCTCTTAACGAGTGTTCGGATCTATCCACCCATTAATACTTCATGATTTTTCCACTTAGGGATATACCAATCTGATCCGTCTATATAGCACATTCTGATCACCCTCATTACATCTCCACAAGATGTTAAACTTGCACCCTACTTCATAAAAAACATGAGATGCATGAGGAAAACCTTGGAAAACATTCCATTGGCGCAACTGTCTCTACTGGATGATAAACTTGTGGCATACCCTGAGTTAAACATGGGAAGCTGAGGAAAACCTCAGATAGATGCTTATGGAATATGATTCCCCTCATTCAACATGGGATGCCTCTGGTTCTGCTCCCTCGAGATGCCCTCTTATGAGGAAGAATAGTGGTTCCCCAATGTCCACGCATCCAGAGATGCCCCGAATTTCCCGATGTTATCATCTACTTCGACCGTAGGTTGCTACCATGTCCATACCCCATAAAATGTCCCCACAGAAGTAGTGTAATTAACTAGTGTCCACAAAGATATGGAACTGGGAATGTTATTCACGGACCACAAATTAATATTTAAGGGGAGACCTTAGACTAGGTGATGAGTTCCGTGGAGGAATCCATTGAAGGAAGAACCAACATCCCATCATCCCATTTCGATCAAGGAGCAAACGTCCATGAAAAAACAATGAATTTTTCTTGCATTTGGAAAGAGGGAATGCATGGCCACAAACAAAGCCATCGTCCCCCAACAAGATGGATACACACGCCCCAATGAATGAATTAGAAATAGTGGGTTGAAAAAACTAACCATCCCACTATCCTCCACCCGGACCTATATTCTGTATATGGTCCTACCCCAATCTTTATTGCCATAGCCAATGGGTTGTGAGTATCAAAATGTAGAATTAATAGAAATAAGGCCTATAAACATGGGATATTTCCATAGGTGGGATACCCATGGTCATAGGATATCCTATATACATGGGATATGAGTGTCCATGGGTGTAGAGGATATATTTACACTAGAACATAATGTTTTTTATCTTGTTTCTTGTGTGAAATAATTTTACAAAAGGAAAAGGGTGACAAGGGACTTCATAAATGGGACGAATGTATCTGTAGCCACATGTGAGTGTGAGAAAGGATATTTTTCATGGTAGGGCACCGTATATCCATGGTTATATGCCTTTTTAAAGGGAACCTACCACAAAAATCATATATTCTAATGGATTTAAGTGTATGTATATGGTCTATATTGACATAGATAAATATGCATATGGCTATTGGAATTCGTATTTTGACCTTTGAGAAACATCATATATTCCTGTGACTATACTATATCATGCAATGACCCCTTTTCCATTGGAATATATATATGTGGATATAAGACTGTATACTAGGAACACAAAACCATGGGCAACTATGCCTATGGATATAGTTTTTTCCATTTTGAATTAGATTCTATAATTTAAATGTATATAAATTATAAATATTTTTTAATTTCTATCTTAAATATTTAAAAATACATATAATAATATATTTTAATATAATTATATACAAAATGATTCATGTGATATAGTTATAAACTGTAAGACGACTATATTTCTGATTTTTGGTTCCAAACCTTTTATGCATTATTTTTATTTAACTATTTCTATGGATAGAGAACCCAAATAAATAAAATGATACAAGGAGAAGCCTATGGACACAACTTCCTATCATTTGAGAAAAGGAATATTCCACATGGATGCGCCCATTTACATGGGCATAACAACCATAAAAATAGGATTCCACAAATACCAAGTCTTTATGAAGGATCTTTTCTACTCTTACTCTACTCTGGATTCGTGTAGAATCTATCCTTCTTGTGTCGGTCTGGCAAGGTGGTTTTCATAGGATCATTGGAAGGTGTTGTTTGAGTGGATACCGGCGTTCTTGGATTCATGATCCTCACTAGATTGTTCTTGAATAATGATCACGATGATTGAATGGTGATGAAATTATGGGTGGAGGTTTGGATTTGATGAAAGTCTCAATGTGGGTGGTGAAGATGATGATGAAAGTGTCTGGTTTAGGCGGTGATGGTGTTTAGAGTAGGTGGTGTACATTTGAGAGAGGCATATTGTGACGAGATAATGAGGTTTATGACCATGGTGACATAACGACGTAGTGGATGTGATGGTGTTTTTATTGAAATGTGATATAGTCCTCGATTTTTCATTTCATGGGTGGTACACCCACGCAGAATGTGCCATAAAATCGGTTTTTTAAACTTGAAATTTTGAAAATATACCATGCATGATTTTTGAACTTTGAAGTGGGTGGGATTAGTTTTATTTTCTTGATTGGTTGAATCTGGTGGTTTTATGTTAGGGTTCACACATAGGCCTTAAAAGTCTCATTAGAAAATACAAAGAAAAAGGATTGTGGATTACTTTAAGTCATCATAACGTAAATATCTACTAGTAATATCCACTTTAATCCTTTATGGTCTTAACTCCCAACTAACTATAGATTCTCAAAGTAATGGCAGAACAAAAAATTATAAATTTCATAGTTTAACTATAATCACATATCGAAGGTATCCAAGGGGTTCATGTATATTCCCAACTATTAAAGTATCTGAATCTACGATCTTTTCTCACACATCACCACTATAATCTATTAAGGGGAACCCACACCTCACCAATGTATGAATGTCATTAAATGGATTACCACACCTTCCTATCATGTCATATTAGGTTATCGTTCAAAAAACCTATATTGGATACACACATTGTCTAAAAATTGGTTATATTTATGTGATTACTATTTTTTACCTTTATAAATACCTTTCCATGAACAATGCCAAAAATATAATAGATTTTATAAAAGAGTAACCACGCCTCTTCCAGTGATACACATCAAATGAGGGAGTTGCTAAATCCTTGGATTCACACATTTCTTCCAAAACATACATATGAGTATAAAACTCTATCAATTTTGTGTAGGAGACCCACACCTCACCAGGAGGGATGAGGGTGCTGTCTAGGGGGGGTGCAAGGATGGGTGGGGTCTGTCTAGCGGTGTTTTATATGAAATTGGATAGTATATAGACACTATTTTGAATAGTGGATATATATCTATAGACACAGTTTAAAACCATGGCTATAGACCATGTGTGGCTAAAATATTTTCCATGAATTCAAACCATGGCTATATGGCTTTACCACGGTTCGAACCGTGGCCATAGGTCTTTTATCCACAGTTTCAAAACGCATCTATATGTTTTTTCCTATAGCCACACCAATACCATCCACGGTTCATTAAACCATGGATGTAACCTATAGACATGGTTTTAGGGCTTATAGCCATAGTTCAAAACCATGGCTATAGCCTATATTTCTTGTATTGACTGTTCTTCTGAATAGAAAGCTGGATAGATTATATTTCATCTTCCTGATAGGTGGATTTCACCCCGTTACTTTTCCCATTCATTCCTCTATCATTTCTTGATATTTTCATGGAATATATCCACAGTTTATATAGATCTAAACTATTTTTTGAGATGTAGACATAGGATTGTGGATCTATATCTAAATTTACATGGTCTTGATTCCTTTTATATTAATTTTTTTGAGGGATTTAGATCTAGATCTTGATCAATGATGTTGTTCCACTCATATTTTGGTGATTTTCATTAGGTTATCTTCTTACAATAAATATCGGTATTTGGTCTAAATCGAACTCCCATATCCATGGATTTGATATGTAAATGTGAATTTATGAATTTATAGCCTCCTTTGATAATTATTTTCCTAAATTTGAGTAATTAGGAATGTGGAATTGACTTGTGATTTCCTCAGTGATTAATTGATAATTTAATAACAGAACAAATGAAGGGGGGTTTCTGAAATTGATATTTGATTTAGAGATGTGTTGTGCATTGAGATTCTATAATTGTGATATTGAATTTTTTTTCTTAGACAATTAATTGGGGGAAATTAATTATGAAATGATGATGGATATTAAAGATAATTAATGGTGATAATGAATTATGTTCCATAATGTTTATCAATGAAAATTTATTTTGATAATTAAGTATGACATGTTGAGATTTGATATGGATAATTTATTGTGATGAATTAAATGTGGAATGAGAATTGGGATGATTGATTAATTAATTAATGAATTAATTAATGGATCATTTTCATAGTTAATTATAGAGTTAACTAATTCCCATTGAAATGTTAAACCAATCATTGGATTAGTAATGGAATAATGTGGATAATTCTTAGGAATTAAATATTGATTAAATGATTTATTTTTTTTTGTACTAGACATGTTGTTCTAGACCAACCAGAAGTTGGGACTCGGTCATTTCGTACCTCCTTAATAGTTATCCAGGCATCATATTTTAGGTTTCTATGCATGACGACCTACACCGAATTAGATATGGGGTGATAGGCATGGAGACTTACACTTAATGAGATTTTGGAGTGCATGTCATGATGTTTAGGACAAAATAAATGATAATAACTAATGATGATTCAAATGGTAAACATGAATTGAAACTGGGTCTAATGTGATGATGATAGAATAAATGAAAATTTTGAAACTAAATATTTGTGTATTATATTTATTGCTTCGTAAAACTGACTACAATATCTTTTTACTGGACATGTTTTAGACACCATTGTTAGTGGCCTACAGAGTTTTACTCACACCCTTTTTGGGCCACCTTATCAGCACCCGTGTAGACATTGTTATTGTTGGATAGGATAAGGGAAGGGCCCTGTTATAGGTTTCTCTTTATGATTGGAGCCTGGGATAGGGAAACATATGTGGTTTGGGACCCACATGGGAGTCATTTTGTCTTTCCATTTAGTTGAATTATAAACACTATACATTTTCATTGTCATATCATATTTTACCTTTTAGATGAGTATTAAATTTTCTTGTTTTGGATATAATATGACATGGTATTGTTCTTTTTATTTATACTCTTCCGCAATTGGTTTTTTTGTTTGAATACATGTTAGTTTTATTTTGATAACATTGTGTATAGAATCCCCAAGACTATCTTTCTATACCCTTGCTACTAGTCAACACCCTCTTGCATATGGGGAGGTGCTCCTAAGGGAATGTGGTGAATTGGCATAGGGCACTGTTTAGTGGCACTTGGGTAGGGTCGTCACAAAGTGGTATCAAATGAGTTTTTTTATTTCTTCTTCTTTTATCATAATTTTTTGGGAAAGGTAGATAGGAGACTAGGATTGGTAAATTTTTGGTAATGAAATCATTCATGGGAGATGCAAACACATGTATGGGTAAAAATCCGAGTAATCATAGGGGATTGTCGTGATTTCAGTTTGATGTTACTCTTAGATATTATTTCACCTTGGGTGATACACTTGTGGTGTTATTGGATAACTACTTTGATAGTTGTTGAATTTTGATTCATGTCCTAAAGAGTCATGATACTTGATTTTCCATCCATCATTATAGGCACTTCGGGTTTGTTGTGATATGAATCATTCTAGACACCCATGGGAAAATGAGTTATGGGTATGTTTTTGAATATGTAATTTTTTTCCTTGTTTTGATATTGACATAATGAAGCAAAAAAGAAAATAAATGGGTGTATAATGAGAACATTGATTTATAAAATGAGTATGATTAATTAATTAATTGTTTAATTAATTAATTAGAGATAATGTGATTAATTATTGGTTGAATTAATTAATGAGAATTTTTTTACCCTTGTTAACCAAGACCTAGGAGTAGTATAGTAAAGGGTAGCGATAGGGCCTTGGTTTTCACCGTGTGGTGATAAAAATGGGGAAAAAGTATATGTTGAAATTTTTTGGGTTAGTTTCTCCTCTTATGTAAATGTTATAATATTGTGTTATGAGACCTACGACGTGTGTTTGGCTTTATAGAGATATGCATCCACAACGATTATTGAGTGAGAGATCGTGGTGTATGGATTGGAATGAACATCCACACTGGGAAATTGAGGCACTATTGGTGCAAGATGAGTAGTAAGGGATATAGTTCTGAGAGAAATGTTCTCATTTCATGCAATTCATTGGGAGATACCCAAGGTGGGTACTTAAAAGAATTTCAGAGTTGATAGGGGAGTTTCAGGTACAACACCCTCATACTATAACTAGAGAGGGTGGACCTGAGGGAGATGAATTTTGGATTGAATCTATAGAAAAGATACCTGAATATTTGGAGTCTCTGGTTGGGAGAAGGACTCTTTAGAGAATTTCATGGAGAACTTCTATCCAGAGACACTGATACAAGAAAAGGCTACGTATTTTTTGAATCTGACACAAGTAAGAATCTCTATAATAGATTATTGAAAACATTTCACATATTCACAGAATTTTTCTACAAATTTGGAAGCAGATGAGGCTTCTTCGGAAAAAAAATTAAGGACAGACATAGGTGTAAAGTTATGTCCTAGGTAAATATATTTAGGTAGAAGAAATACTCAGAATTGGTTAATCAATCTCTAATTTTAGAGGGTAACCAGATGGAGGCTTCAAATAATGGATATGTATCTATCGATGGACGATCAGGGCGTGTTCCATCCAAGAGAAGGTTTCATCGTTATAAGAACCTTATTCAGGATAATGGAATACAAGGTGGATAACCAGACAGAATGGTTTCATTGGATCTTACACATGTGATCTTCCCCCAGTGTATTAGGAAAGGTCACTTTCGTTGTAACAACCCAAGGTTTTCTAATAATTAATTGAAATTCTTGAAATTTTGTTTAATGTAGATATTCATATTTAGCCTTTAAGCATAATTTTACTGGTTCTATGTTCTGAATTTCGAAATAATGTCATCCAGAATTGTGTTCAGTATGTTATTCGGGGTCTATTAGAACCAACTTGTTTTTTTGATGAATAATAAAATACCCTTATGAATAGTAATATAAATAGTAATATGACCCAAATGAATAGTAAATTTTATTGTTATTTTATTTTCTTAAGGCTTTATGATAAATATAGATTTATTATTTTTTAAATGTGATATAAAATCAGTTATAGTTTTTAAATTGTTAATTTTTGAATATAGTATAATTTTATTTAAAATTAAAATTAAAAATATTTAAGAAATTATTTTCACAAAATAGAATTAATTATAGAATTCTTGAGGTCGATTAATGGTTAGGGTGAATTTTGGGGATTTTTCTAAAATAGTTTATTTTTTGGGGAATACTAAAAATACAGTTTTGAGTTTCGGTGTATTAATGAAATCATTAATGATATAATGATGATATAATAAATAAGGTTGAATTGTGTATAGTAAAATATGTTATGTGGTGCACCATGTGGCTTATAAATTGGAAAAATACAATGTGAATGCCCATGGTTTTTCAAATACCATTAATGAGATGTCCATTAGAAATTATTAAAATAATTTCTCCATTTTTCTATAAATACAAAGCCATTCAATCATTAGCATCATTCAAAATTATTCATCAATGAAGATATGCCCTCTATAACTCCCTATTAGACCACCCAAGGTTTCCTCAAGCTCCCAAGGTCTAAACATTCATGTTCTAGGAATTACTCTACTAGTCAAAAAAATTCTCAATTTCTTTCTTTTTCCATTCAAGTTCTCCTTTATGTGGTATAACATTCAAGTTTCCCTAACATATTTTTATTTCCTTCTTATCCATGATCTATTCTGTATTATGATTCATTTTTTGATGGGTGACCCTTGTATCATCTCTTTTTAATATTTTCTAAAACCATGTTGCATTGTCATTAGGTTGTCGTGTTTTTATAAGAGATTTATCAATTATTCTTTTATTTTGAGTTCTTTTCTTTTCATATTATTTCTTTATCTCATCATACCCAAGAGGAATAAAATCCCCATAAATCATGTATATTCTTTATGTTCTCATGTTCATGGAAAACACATTATCATTATTCTTCTCCTCTCCAACTTATTCAGGGAATAAAAACATTGTTCGTGTTGTGTTGAATTACCGACATCAGGGGAGATGTGATTTCAATTTACATTAAATATTTCTAGTCTGGCCATCAAACCATTTATATTGTTAAACAATGTTATAATATATGTATTATGTTACATCCATCATTCTATAATTCTTTTATACTCATGGTTTTAATATATAAGAAAATGAGATTGTTGTTATCATAGAACCACTAAAAATATCTAAACAAAGATCATTAATGTATTATAAAACGAATCATCCTAATATAAAATATCAAAATGATAAATGGTATAAATTGGGGTAATGGAAATATATAAAAACCTTTCCCTTCCAATTCTGTAGTTTCACTTCCAATCGATAAGATCATGCATCATGAACCAATCATGTAAATCATGTAAGGAACTCACCCAGAACAATGCAAGGAACAAAATACTAACAATTAAGGGGTAAAATGAGGTTATGAAATGGTCATATAATATTTTATAAACATGAAAATGAATCTGAAAAATAATAATAACACTGTTTTAACCATTATACAAGATGTTTAAACATTTTTGAACTACGACAAGCCTTAGTTAAGGGAATTATTTGCATGATTTCCATCCTTTGGGTTAACATTATTCTTCATTATTTACGTGTTATTTAAATTTTTTTGTGTGATTAATTATGATTATAAAATGTTTAATAATGTGTATTTATAGAGTATATACTAATTCCATTTACTCTATTAAGTCTCACTTCAATTATATCATATATATATAAGGGACTTTTCTTTTAAAATCCTCTATTAAAAATCTATTTTACATAATTAAAAAGTAATTTTTTATGTAATTATTCATGATGCATGATTATGTTATGGTTTATTGGAATTTTTTATGATGAATGGTTGTTCCTATATTTTCTTTCAATGGATTGGGAGTTTGTATGTTTTAGTATGACTGTATGGTTACCCTAAGTGTAATAGCGATGGTTACACAAATAGTAAGGTTGCCGTGAGGGTTACAAATTATAAGGTAGGCGAGAGGGTTACAAGGTTATGTAAGTAATTACCCAATATAAATTTATTTTTATACTTATTTTATTAGGTATTGTGGAGGTATAAAGTTTCCAAATGTATGTATAAATATACAGGTGATAAGTATGTATTTCAAAAATGGTTTCAAATGTTACAAATATTCATGGACTAATGTGTTCATTACTTTTTTATATACTTTTCTGAGTTTTTTGTGCTCATCCCATGTTTTAAATGATTTTCACAGTTTAATGGATGTGTTTGAAAAATAATGAAGTTATGTTAAATGTGGAATGATTGTCAAGGAATCCTTTTTTATGTTTTAATGCTTTAAATTTTGAAAAAATGGAAAGTGTTTTTATTTTATCCAATCTGTAACAATGTGTAATATTATGAATGAATTAGGTACCAATTCTCTAATTTTATAAACATTAAAATATCCTCAAAGTAAAATAATGTTTTTTCATGACTAAATTCAAGATTATGTATTTAATAAGGCCAGGACCGTATAGTTGGTATCAAAAGATGGTTTAGATGACTTTATGGATTAGGGTGATGTTAACAGAATACCATAAATGATTTTTACCCTATCATTAATTTGAATTGTTATAGAATTTAAAGATAACCATGTTTCTCTATCTGAGATAAGTTTGTTTAGAAATGTTGTCCGTAGAAGTAACATGTTTGCTGAAGAGGAGAGGCACCGACATAATGACATCCTTCCGGATCTATAGCCCAGAATGGTAGGTATTGGAACAGAGCAGTTTGTGATAGTAATGGCTCAGCTGATGCAGGAAATAAATGGTGGTGGCATCATTAAAAGAGAACAAATATATGTACTACAATAGAACATAATAGAACTGAAACATTTTATAAGACAAACACCACCTTTATTAAATGGATCTTTTAACCCAGTAGCAGCTGAAGGATAGATCAAATCCCTTGAAAAGATATTCGATGTTATTGGATGTTCAGACATTTAAAAGGTGAGTCTTTCCATTTATCATTTTGATGGTGAAGCTAATCAATTGTGGTCAATGATAAGGAATATCAGTGGTAGAGTAGATTTTCATTCCATAGTGTGGGATGAATATAAAAGACTTTTCCTTGAAAAATATTTTCATAAAGTTGTGTGACTTAGGATGGAGAAGCTATTACTTTAATTGAAACAAAAGGTGGAGGATTCAGTGGATGTGTATGAAGTGAACATCAGCCGATTGGCGAGGTATGCTCCAAATTTTATTCTGGATCATGATAAAAAAATCAACTGCTTTTACTCAGGAATGAATCCAATGTATCAAAGGTCATTTGCCACCCATGAATTCAAAAGTTGTAAGAAACTATTCTGATGTGCTGAGAGGGTAGAGATGCAGTTTTTTGATGATCACATGCATTTTTTCAATGAGGAGATGAATAGGTCAATGTGGCATGTTATGGGTAAGAATCCATCAATGAAATCTGATCGTATGAAAATCCATTTCACAGTTTTTGAAAAGTGTGGCAAGAAACACCCTGGGGAATGTCTTAGAAAAACTAGGATGTGTTTAAAATGTGGAATGTTTAGACATATGTGCTGAGATTGCAATGAAAATGATCTTGAGACTAATCCTAATAAGAAAACTGTAAAGTGTTTTAAATGTGGTGAGATGGTTCATTATTTAAAAACCTACCCAAATAGAGATCTAAATGATGAAATGAATCTAGAATATATGAAGAAAGGTGTAGTGAGATCCTTTGCGACTACGTCAGCAGATGTTAGGCCATCCAATGAAGTTGTATCAAGTACTTTTTTTGTTCACTCATATATTTATAATGTTTTGTTTTATATGGGTTTTACACATTCATTTATCTCTAAGAAATTTTCTGGTAAATTGTATATAACACCTCATCAAATGATACCTGAACTTATTTTTAAAACACCAGGGAGAAATATAATACCAAAGTGTTATTATACGAATCTTTCACTTGTGGTTTTTGGAAATACATTACCTAAAAACCATATTGTTTTACACTTATTCGAGTTTGATGTTATTCTGAGAATGGATTGGCTTTAAGTTTATCGAGCTAAGATTGACTGTAGAGCTAAAGAAGTTTTTTTCAGAAAGAGTTTTAGTTTGTATACATGAATAAACCCATAAAATTGATACATATCAAGAATAGGATACACTATTGAATGATGGAAATGAAATTTTCTTTATCATTTTCTTGAAAACTAGGGAACTTTTCAGATTGATGATGTTCTTGTGGTAAATGAATACCATGATGTTTTTTTCTGATGAGTTACCAATTATCATACCTAATCATGATGTCTAATTCACAATTTACTTAGTTCCTGATGCTAAGATAATTTTAGAACCCCCATATCATATGGCTTAAATAAAACTTTTTGAATCGAAAAATTAGTTACATGATTTTCTTGATAAAGGGTTCATTCATCCTAGCACTTCACCATGGGGAGCTCTTGTTTTGTTTGTTAATAAGAAAGATGGTTCCATGAGACATTGCATTGATTATAGATATTTGAATAACATCACTATTAAAAACAATTATGCATTGACTCATATTGAGGATTTGTTTGATCAGATCTAAGGATATTAGTACATTTCCAAGATTTACTTGAGATCTGGATACCATCAGCTAAAGGTGAAGGAGGATGACATCCCAGAAATAGCCTTTAGTACTAGATATGGGCATTATAAATTTTTTGTTATTCACTTTGGGTCAACTAATACACCGACTGTATTCATGAATCTTATGAATAGATTATTTCATGAGTTCTTGTATAAGTTTATGGTTTTATTTATTGATGACATTCTGGTATTTCCAAATTTAAAGAGGAGCATAAAAAATATCTTAGGATTGTTTTAGAAAACATAAAAGAAAAGAAACTATATGGAAAATTTATAAAGTGGGATTTATTTGCAATAGTTTTCTTTTCTTCGACACATTGTAATTAAGTATGGAAGAACAAATTATCCTTCCAAAACAAAAATGGTTGATTAATGGCCAAGAAAAAAAATGTTACACAGATTCGTAGATTTCTTGGATAAGAAGGTTATTACCAATGTTTTGTTAAGAAATTTTCTCGGTTATCTAGCTTTATAACTATGTTGACATAGAATGGGGGTAGATTAGTTTGTACAAAAAAATGTGATGTTTTTTAGGAACTAAAGAAGATATTGGTAAATGATCTTGATGACCTCACCTGTTATGATAATCCCAATCATGCTTTAATAGGTTTTGATAATCCTGATGTGTACTTATATTTCTATATATATATATATATAATATCAAAATAATCATTGGAATACATCAATCAATGCTTATCTATGTTTAATCATACAATGAAAATAATTCTAAATCAATCTGGATATTTTTTCCATAAAACAAATAAGTGTTAAGTAACTGATATGCTCATAGCTACTGATACAGAAAAACAGAGACCTACTGGTACATTATCTACCGATAGAAAAAGGTTACCTATAGAATGAATAGATAGTCTCTGAAACAGAACATATCTACCGGTATGTATAATTACACCGGTAAGCAAATGACAGTGATTGAAGTCTACCATGACAGACAAGCTGATGATTTATAAAGTCCACCGATACGGACAGCTACCGATAGAATAATAGAAACCATTTGAGTAAGAATACCGGTATAATCAAGACTATCGCTAGGAAGTTCACCGATATAAAGAAGCTAATCGCCACTCCGAGCTAATGATAGACTAATGATACCGATTGAAGGAGTCACCGATACATAGATCTACTGATACACGGAGTAACTGATACCAATACAAGGAGCTACCGGTACATGAAAAAAGAGTTACCGATAAGAGCTCACCACTATACATAGTCCACCATTACAAGTCTACCGACAGAGAGCAACTAATGAATGGAAACCAGTAAGTGATACTTAAACTCTATACATTGTCTATATTATTAAAATAATGTTAACGGTCATATTTGATGATTTTAATTCAATTAATATTATTTAATTATAGTTGTTGGCATGTTAGGGAACCATATATTGTACCTGTAAAAAGGTAATCATTCCCATTTTCGGAGCAGAAAGATATAAAAGGAAGGACAAAGGTCGGGCATAGGGGTGCGAAAAATAAGTACTGATGAGTGATGAACAATGATTCATACACAAAGAAAAGAAAGGATACATCCATACTTAAAGAGCACTGTCCATACATGAAGCAATTCATTCAAGAAGATAACACAAGTTGCACCTTATCCAAGGAGTGAAGAACTACATGAGCTCTTCATACCCTCAAGCTGATCAAACTAACCTTGAAGAAAATGACCCTCTGTTTTTCAGACAAAAACTAGAGAAGGACTCAGATGCATTCCTGATTAATCAATGGAGTCCAGATCTGCACATCAAATCACTAGAGCATTCTAAACTCATATCTACTCTCTCTAAGTGATTATTTTATTCACATTTTGATTAGTGTGTATACTCTGTATGTTTTTTTACACACACTATCTCCTGTGCTAAACTATAGGATTTCTAAATCCTCACACAGAAAATCCATAACTCTCTTCTATCCCACTATGGATAGTGGTAGAGGTAATGTTGGACCTGGACTACCATTGTGCTGTTGTTTTTTTCCAACAAATAACTGTGGTAGGGGTCATAGTACCTGAACAGTTTTTGTACTGTTGTTTACCTCGATCCAGGGTGTGGGTCAAATTTATATAAATTGTTTAAGAGGACATTGTCTTGGCTTGAGACTGATCCTCTTGTGTTAAAACTGCTATGTTTACTTATTTTGGTTTTAATATATATTGAATAATCCACTGTTAACTACATTGAAATACAAAATTGTTTTAAAGTGAATTCGATAGTTAATCTAGCACGTTTTTGTATCTATTATAAATTAGTAGTTTAGTTTCAAAAGATAATGTAATCTTCTGATAAAAATACATGAGACCTAATAACTCTTTTGAGAACCTAACTGAACCCTTAGAGTTTTAAAAATTCACTATAGTTTAACTTAGTTTTTAATTAGGGGATTTGAATAGAAATATTTTTAACAGAAATTTTAATTGGAACTCAATTCACCTCCCCTCTTGAGTATCCACTCCAACCAACATTTGGTATCAGAGATTTGTTTAATATTAATGTTTTTCGAAATACTCTATTTTTTAACTGTAATTTTAGTTGTATCATAAAGATCATAAATTATTGTTAGTTCTAAATTTTATCTCTTTATATATATTTGCTAAAATCTGATTATGGATAATAGAATAGAAGATGCTGCTACCAACAAGACACCCTTCTTTAATGGTACAAATTATGCTCAGTGGAAGCTAAAAATGAAAATTTATTTAGAGAGTATGGGATTTGATATCTGGACTACTATAGAGACTCAATATAAGATTCCAGAAACTGAACGAACTACTTGGGATGAACCTACTAAAACTGACTACAATAATAACTGTAAAGCAATGAATGCTCTATATTGTGCTTTAGGAGATGAAGAATTTAATCGCATATCTGCTTGTAAAACTTAACAGGAAATTTGGGATACTTTGGGTGTTTCTCATGAGGGAACAACTAATGTTATGGAAATGAGATTGAATACCTATACTATTAAGTATGATAATTTTAAAATGAAGCCAAATTAACCCATTTCTGACATGTATCTCAGGTTCAATGATGTTGTCAAAACTATGATATCACTTGGAAAAGTTGTTCCTGTAAAATAATAGATCATGAGGATATTAAGATGTTTAATAGACAAATAGAGATGCACATAAGTTTCAATTAGATAACCCCATGATATTAATTCTTTACATGATAATGAATTAATCGGTAATCTTATGATGTATGAAGAAGAACTTAATGTGAATAAGGAAGAATATGATGAACCAAAAAGGAAGTCAGTGGAATTTAAGTCTACTTCCTCAAAGAGCAAGGATAAAGAGAAAGCTCACATAACTACTGAAATCTCAATAAGTGAACGTACAAATTCAGATAGTTTTTCTCAGATGGTTCAAATAGCCATGTGATTAAAGAAGTTCTATGGGAAGAAGAAATTCTTCATGAAATCAAATTATATGGTAATGTTTGATAATAAAGGTCATTGGAAGAAAGATTTGATGAAGCCTGATAAAAGTGATGACATTGTCTGCTATGAGTGAAAAAGGAAAGGACATGTAAAAGCAGACTGTCCAAAATTGTTGTCCAAGAACAAATATGACTACAAGAACAATAAGTATAAGAATTCTATTAATGCAACTTGTAGTGCTTTAGAAGAAACATCATGTGATTCTGATTCTACTCAGGATGAAAAATCTCAAAAAGCTAATATGTGTTTCAAGTCAAACATCTGAGGTAATATTGGATACTCCTGATTTATATTTATATTATTCTAGAGTTGATTCTGATTCTGAATCTAAAAATATGTCCAGTGATGAATTATTTGAATAATGTAATATGATAGAGAAAACGTTCAATGTGCTTAAGGACAAGTATATAACCGTAAAGAAATATAATGCTTTAACCAGCTCTGTTAAACCTGCCTTTGATATAGAAAAGGAAAATAATGCTCAATTATTTAAGGAAAATACTGAACTGAAATTTTCCAATGAAAAATTAAGGAAGGACATGGATAAATTCACAAATGGAACGAATAATCTTACTCAAATGTTTGGAAAACAAGTGGCACCAAAATATACCACTGGAATAGGATATCATCCTGGAAAGAGACAGATTAATAAAACTAGATTTATTAATAAATCTAGAAAAAATGATGCTCGTTCTAGTTCTAGAAATATATACACTTCAACTAGTTATTCTTATGTTTATAGATCAAATAATGTTCATCTGTCAAAATATATCGATTCTATAAATTATTTGAGACCCATAAGACAAATCTGGGTACCTAAAGTGTTGATTGCTAACCTGTCTAGACACAAGAAAACATGGGTACCAAAATCAATTTTTGTTTTAACTTTTTTGTAGGAAACTTTCTTGAAATGTTCCCATAAGAAGGTATGGTTCTTGGACAGTGTATGGTCAAGGCATTTGACTTGATATTACTCTTGGTTCAAGAGTTTAATCATGGTTGGTGGAGGCCATGTCACTTTTAGTGATAACTCTAAAGGAAAATTCATCAACCTAGGCCAGATTGGTAACACGAAATCAGTTTTAATTTCCAAGGTTTTGTTTGTTGATGGACTTAAATATAATTTGTTAAGTATTTCTCAGTTGTGTGATGATGGTTTCAATGTTAAATTAGGAAATTATTCTTGTATTTTTTTTAATTCTAAAAATGTTTTAGTATTTTCTACATTGAGAAATGAAAATGTTTATGCAGTATATTTGAATTCTTTAGATAAACAAAACATTACTTGCTTAAATGCTTTTCATAAAGAATCCTTGCTATGGAACAGAAGATTCGGACATTACAACATTCATTCACTTAGAATACTAACTAGGAAGAACTTTGTTAGAGACCTACCTCAACATGAATTCCTAGCTGATAAAGTTTGTAAACCCTTTCAAAAGGGAAAGAAACATAAAGTTTCTTTTAAATCAAAGAAATAAGTTTCAACCTCTCAACCGCTTGAGTTGGTTCACATGGACTTGTTTGGAACTTCTAGAGTTTCTTGTTTTAATGGAAAGCACTATGTCTATGTATTAGTAGATGACTATTATAAGTACACTTGGGTATAATTATTACCTCACAAAATTGAAACTTGTTCTTACTTTATTAAATAATACAATTCTGTAGAGAACCTTAGTGGAATTAAGATTAAGACCTTGAGAATTGACCATGGTCGTGAGTTTGAAAATCATGAGTTTGAATATTATTTCTCACACAATGGCTATAGTCAGAATTTCTCTACCCCTAGAACACCTCATCAGAATGGTGTAGTAGAAAGAAGATAAAGAACCCTAATAGAAATTGCAAGAACCATTCTTAATGAGTATGACCTTCCTTTTTTACTTTTTGGGCTGAAGCAGTAAACACAACTTGTTATAATATAAATTGAGTCTTGATTATATCTCTTTTCAAAAAGACCCCTTATGATTTGTGGAATCATAGGAAACCTAAGGTTAGTTACTTCAGATTATTTGGATGCAATGTTTTTATTCTCAATACTAAGGATAATATTGACAAGTGCGCTTCTAAGAGTGATGAAGGAATTTTTCTTGGTTATTCATTAACTAGAAAATCCTATAGAGTCTTTAATAACAGAACCAAATGTTTAGAAGAATCTGTTCACATCATTTTTGATGAAACTGATCCACATGAACCCAAATCATCCATTTAAAATCTTGAAGAAAATATGTCTATTTTGGACCTTTATTATAATACCAATGAACCTGCTGTAAAGACAACCTGTTCTGAACATATTCTAGAACCTTCCTCTGTTGAACCCAAATCTAGAGATGAAACTGAAATTTCTTGTCCCACCTTTACTAGATCTACCAAGATTCTAAAGAATCATTCTTTAGAAGTTGTTGTTGGTAATATTGATAGAGGGACAAAGTACAGAGATTCTCTAAGAAACCAGGTGGAACATCAAGCCTTTCTTTAACAATTATAACCTAAAAATTTCAATGATGCAATCAATGATGAAATTTGGGTAATAGAAATGCAAGAAGAATTAAATAAATTTGAAATAATCAATTTCTGGGAATTAGTTGATAGACCTAAGGAAACTTTGACCATATTCACTAAATGGGTTTTTAGAAACAAAGTTGATGAGTCTGGAAATATTGTTAGAAACAAATCTAGGCTAGTTGCACAAGGATATAGTCAGGAGGAAGGAATAGACTATGGGGAATCCTTTTCCCCTGTATCAAGATTAGAAGCTATAAGGATCCTACATGCCTATTCCACTCATCTGAATTTCATGTTATATCAAATGGATGTTAAAAGTAATTTTCTAAATGGTTTTATCATTGAATATGTTTTTGTTGAACAACCACATGGATTTACTAATCCTCATTTTCCAAATCTAGATTTCAATCTTTCTTAATCTTAATATGGTTTAAAACAAGCTCCACGAGCTTGGTATGATAGACTCAGTAATTTTATTATTTCAAAAGGTTTTACAAAATTGATTGTTGATCCAACTTTTTTTATGAAAATAATTTCTAAATATGTTTTGATAGCACAACTCTATGTTGATGATATTATTTTTGGGTCTTCTAAACATTCTTTATGTACTGATTTTTCAAAAAGTAAGCAAAATGAATTTGAAATAAGTTTAATGGGAGAACTCAAATATATTCTTCGATTTAAAGTTTATCAAAATTAAAATGGTATTATTTTGAATCAAATTATATATACAAAGGATCTTTTAAAACGATTTGGTTTGGATAGTGTTAAGGAAAGTGATACACCTTTGATTACTGTTTTTTAGTTAGATGTTGATGAAACTGGAAAACCAATGAATCAAACTAACTACAGAGGTATGATGGGAAGCTTACGTTACCGTACAGCTTCGTGATGCTATATAATGTTTAGTGTGTGTATGTGTGCAAGATTTCATGTTAATCCAAAAGAATCTCATTTTCTTGTGGTTAAAATAATTTTCAAATATCTTAAACATACTGCAAATTAAGTTTGATTTATCAAAAAGGAAAATCTTTTGAATTAATGAGTTATTTTGATGTTGAATTTGATGGTCGTAAGTTGGATAAAAAAGCCCATCTGGAACATGTCATCTATTGGGAGAATCCGTAGTATCTTGGTGTAGTAGGAAATATAATTCAGTTGCTTTGTCTACTAGTAAAGAAGAATGCATTGCTGCTGGTAGTTTCTATGCAAAAATTATGTGGATGAAACACACTCTTTTGGACTATGGCTTTGATTCTAGACATGTATGTATTAAATATAATAACACTAGTGCAATTAACATTTCAAAGAACCATGTATCTCACTCTTGGACAAAACACATTGATGTAAGGCACCACTTCACAAAGATCATTACCAAAAAATTGATATTAATCGTGAATATAATGTCACTGAACATCAATTAGCTGAAATGTTCTCCAAACCACTATGTTTAGATAAGTTAAGTTACATGAGGCATGAGTTAGGAATGATTATCCTTGACCAGTATGAAACCTCACTGATAGATAAACCTCACTATTATAACTCACCGATATGAAAACTAACTGTTATACCTCACTGGTAAGAAACCCCACTCTTATAACTCACCGGTATGGACCTCACCAATAGATAAACCTCACAGTTAGGAATTCTCACTGGTACATCCCCCCATTAAGTATGCATTGTTTTAGAATTCTGTCTTTAGCTACCAAAATTTGTATCATTTATACATTACTTTTTTTATTTTAATTATTTATTTTATTGTTTCTTAATGATAAAACTATGTATTAGTTACTTCTCAATCCACCGAACACTCCCTTTACCCTCAATCCTTAGCTCCATAATCTCGTGAAAACCCTAAGGTCCTCAAACCCGATATGGAAAAAACCAAAATCCCAACGGTCAGAGATGGCATTAATGAGCATAATGAGAATAAACATAATATAGGACTTGTAGAAAGTATTAGTGTTGGTAGAACAAGGTCGGAAAGGCGCCCAATGAACCTATATTTACAAAATAGATATATTGTAATCGAGAAAGAGATATGGGTGGAATGGCTGATGTCTAGTAAATTGTAAGTTCTCAAGGTTCTAGAAGATCAGAAGTGGGTAGAATTATTTTTGAATAACAATGGACCCTACTATCCAATGATAGTAAAACAGTTCGATGAGTTTCTGAGTTTTGAGAAATCCAATGACAAAAATAGAATGATTTCATGGGTAAATAAAAAAGAGATAGCTTTTTCGTCTATTTAATGGGATGATTACCTGAGAGTACCACCTGAATGAGTTTTTGGATATCCATCGAACACAATACCACATACAAGTGACATATTTGATTATGAGACTACCTTACAGGAGCTCACTGGTAGTGGCAAGTAAAGAAAGGTGGTAGCTACTGAAATGGATGTATAAAATAGACTGTTATTTAAATTTGTGCAATATGTGATAATTCCGAGAGTATGGGTCTTTTCAAATTTGAGATATGAATATATCTATCTGTTACATCTCTTGAAACATGGTGTGAAGGTGAATCTGTGTAGGATGCTAATGATTCAAATGGACGCTATGACCAGACCCAAATCAGATTCCAATACCTTATTATTTTCCAAGTTGATATCAGTGATGATCAAGGTAAAAGGAATATCTGAGTCTCAGGATGAGAAAGTGTTAGTATAAAACAACTTTTTTATCACAAGCACAGTGTGTAAGTACATTAAGATAAATTGGAATCCATGGAGAAGGGAGTGGGTTACTAATTATAAGAAGTTGTATAATAAATTAAATCCTATGGATCATCTTTCTATACCTAAGGATGTGAGGGATCCAGGTCTGTGACCTAATGGGGAGGAGCCACAATACAGTGATGACTTAGAAGAGGAGGATTCATCTACAACAGATAGAGGGGATCCGGACTCGCCTCCTAGACCAACTCCTGAAATTGTGTCACAAGAAAAAAAGTTCAGCAGAGATCAGATCTGGAAGAGGCTGCTCAAGAGAATGAAGAAGAAGTTCATGCAAGTAATGTATCTGTTTCTGTCAGCTTGATCCTTAGTCCATTGATTGGACACTCCTTAATGCCTGCTGAGGAATTTGATGAAGTTCATAGAAATATACCAATTCTTGAGGAGATTCCTCATGTTTCAGAATTGGAGATGGTTGTGGAGGATTCTTATGTGACTGACCAAGAAGTTGAGGATGTTATTGTTGTATATAAGAATGCACCAGTTGAGGGGGATCATCCAACTAGTTTTGGCAGTGTTTTGGTGGCTGTTGAGATCAAGGATTGGGATGAAGACCTAGGTTTTGAGGTTTTTGGATTAGATTACCCATATTCTGATAATTGGACATCCCTTCGGAGTCCCAACGTCAATTATGATATTCAGTATATGTTATTAACTGAAGATGTGGTAAGAAAACATGAACTGAATAAGTTAAATTCAGATCATAATGTCAGTTTATTGGAAGAGGTAAGTAGAATGGATGTTTCACTGGTGTCATACATTCAATCAGTTATGAATGAATCAGTGGCCCATATTGTATCTAAAAGAGAACCTATTAGTGCACCTTCTAATATCATCACTCAGAATGACATAGAATATTTGAAGGCTGATTTTAATGTTTTTTTGAATGCTTCTATTGATGGTTAAAAGAATCGCTTTATTGGAGAGATGAGGAATATGGAAATGTCTTTTGAACTCTAACTTTCTTGTAATGGGTCAAACATTGTGGCAGAAATAGTGGATGAAATCACAGCTTTCCAGATGAAGATGTCTACTTTGGAAGATAATGCTGAAGTTATATAGAAATTAGTTGTCTCTCTAGAATCATATATGAGTTTTAAATCTCAAGCAGACAAGGATTTGGTCTATGTGAATATTGCAATCAGCCAAATAGACTCAGTTTTTGAGAAGTTTAAGCATTCCATAACAAATCATGTTAGCACCCAAGATTCTATAGTGAGAAATCATATTAGTGGGCTAATTAAGAGTTTCAAGGAAACTGCGAATTTTTCTATTGGTTTTATTTCTTTGAGACCTTCAATAGAATTGGACCAGACTAGAGCATTGATGAAGGAGGAGATTGGTTCAGCTTCAACCATTAGATCTTTGGACACATCTGCCATGACCCAGGTGGTGTCTACCACCAGATATATAATGAATATTGTTCAAGATTATATGTGAGAAGCTACTTCTTGTAAAAAGGATGTCAAAGACAAGGTAGATTACTATTTCCAAAAGGTCTACACCAAGCATCAGATTAACAATCATTTCAAGCTTATGTTAGAAAACATGAAGCTTTCTCTAGTCAACCAAGACTTAAAAGAGTGTGTAAAGACTCTGTAATCCTATGTAATTTTTTTTCTTAAATACACGGGAATGTTACGAGTCCGCAGTTTCTGATGGCACCTGATTCCGAGGCCCGGTGTGCCCGAAATCAATTTCTGATGTTCTGTTCAGGCATATTCAGTAAACGTACGTCGGAGTTATTTTATCTTTTGAACTGATGCATGGAATTGAAATCTGAGGACACCGATGAACTCGCAGCACTAGTATTCACTTAAGGGGACCTTTACTGCAGTTTCATTTAAAAGTGAATGGAAGTTATTTTTTGGGGTTACTATTTTAAATTAAAAAATTAAATGAAAATGTGTGTGTGACACATTTTTATTTGGATGGTGGTTAAAGTCTCTAGGTGGAGGTTAGGGGTGTGACCCACCACTCCCTAACCTCTCTTGATAAGATATAACTAAATGTGGGGCCCACACGAACCCCAAACCCTTGAACTCCCTTAATCTTTTGTTCTTCCCACTAAAGTTCCTATAGACCCATGTAATTATTTTATGAGGCCTTTTATGTTCTTGACAACTCTATGTAATTAATAATGTGAATCAACTTAATTAATTAATTTTTAGTGTTTGAATTCATTTTTTCCAACATTCAAAGGTGGGGTGATATTCTCTTATTTATTTTGACATATTACATTGGGATGTTTTGGATGATTAGAATGAAAGTTTTCATCCCACGAAGAACATGAAGGACATCTTAAACAACTTCCTCCACGTCAAGGGAGAGGACACCGGTCGAAAATGATGCCGCCAATGACAACATTATTTCCTCTGATGTTGATGGAACGACATCCATATCCTGTGATGCCCGACTTCTGTGATGCCCGTCTTCCGCGGCTCGTCGATGTGCAATGCCAAATACGAGGTAGGGGATGGATTTTTAGTACGATTATATTCCCATGTTCTTCATTTTCTGAACACAATTGTTTTCTTTTGTGTGACGGGTTTGAGATAATGTGGGATTACTATTTAATACTCTAACACGAATGGCATAGGCTAACAAACAAGCCCAGACCCTCTGCCAATTTGTTCTTTAAGCGCGGTTTCATGAGAGATAGGTAAATGGAATGACAACCTTGATTTGAGGCCGTTTCAGTAAAGTGACGGACCCGTAGAGGCTCTAGGCTCAGACATAAGGCAAAACGGACCACCGAAATGACTCTGGTGGCCTGAGGAAGAGCGCGGGGCACCGGTGACTAGAGGCGGGGGTCGGCACCGGCCGACCTTCTGGGGGCGGCGACACCCCTCACACAACCCCGCACCATGCCCCTTGCGAGTGACACGCTCTGCCAGCCGAGCTGAGGCCACCCTCGCAAGGTCATGGCCGCGGTTGTGCCCTACTGGTTCGGACCTAGATCCAGGCTAAGTCGACCCGGTTCGGGCCGAACTAGGGTGGGTTGGGCCGTGTCATACCGGACCCAGACCCCCTCTTCAAACCATTTTTGGTTTTTCTCTCATAACATGAGCTACATACCTTCGATCGATGCACCATAAGTTGCGTAGGATTACTTGGAAAGAGACAGTCATTTTTATATATCACACTCAAGGTTTTGGAGAAGTTTGGTTACGACCGGGTTGGTTCGAACCTGAAACCAACCGGGCCCTCGGAGCGGAAACACTTATAACATAAGGAAAAGAAGTCTGATTGATGTTCAATCAACTATGTTGGATTTATTTTGATGAGATGATCCTTTTGGCATATTCGACACAATATTCAGATAAGGTTAGAGTATGGCTGGGTTGGATTGTACCCAAAATCCAACCGGCCCCTTGGAATGGAAATGTCAATAACTCTCAGACAGATCGTCCGTTTGACGCACCGTCTGTCGCATTGGGTTTCATATGATGAGACGGAACAATGGGATATATAAACTCAGGACATCCTGATAGTTTATGTAACGAAACTTGGCTCGAGGAGAAGACGCTCCCTGTATCGGGCGTGCTGTGTGCGTGAACCCTAGGGCTGGCTGTGACTTCTGTACAAGGATCCTACTTGGGTTCGACAACAATGACTACTGTATTAGAATACTACATGGGTTCGATAGTGACACCATCTATACTAGGAACCTCCATGGGTTTGACAATAGTGACCTCTGTTCCAGGATCCTACGTGGGTTCGATAGCGATGACTACTGTACTGGAATCCTACGTGGGTTCAATAGCAGTGACTACTATACCAATATCCTAGGTGTGTTCGACAGCGATGACTACTGTACCTGAATCCTATGTGGGTTCAACAATGATGACTTCTGTACCAGGATCCTCTGTGGGTTCGAAAGCAGTGAATTTTGTACTAGGATACTATGTGGGTTCGATAGTGATGACTACTATACCAGAATCCTACGTGGGTTAGACAGTGACCACTCCTATACCTTGATCCTCCATGGGTTCGATAGTAGTGACTTCTGTGCTAGGATCCTATGTGGGTTCGGTAGCGCTAATATTATTTAAGGATGCTATGTGGGTTCGATATAGGAGATGATTCAGAGGATACATCTAATCATATCTACCCCTCATCATGTATTTAAACCATTATCATTGTGGTGATCGACCTTACTTCCTTTGTGGATTTGATTTGTGCTTGGGCTTGAGAGTTAGACCCAGACTGATATTGGTAACTTATGTATACGTATGGGAATATACCTAAGTAGGGATGGTTGATACTTCATGATTGTATCTTTCTTCTTTGGTTTATCCTTAGTGGATATTATGTGACCTTGTTGGTCTCGTGGTCCCTACTGAGTATCATTATACTCACCCCTGTAAAGGCTATGCCCACACCTCATTGTGTTATATGAAGAAGATAGAGAGCGTTGACGAAGGCCAAAAGCGCCATGACTGGATGGTACCCGAAGGTGGACCTTACGATGAGGCGACACATGGAGGAGACTGACGGATGTCAGTGCTGAGGTGGCTATCTGACCAACCATTTAGGTAGGAATCCCCAGAGGATGATCCAGGAGCTTCTCTTTACTTTCAATTGTTTTTCCCTTTTAACTTCTACATATTATTCTGAAATGTTTGTATACTGAACCATTTACATTCCAGCACAATATTTTGTATTCAGTTTTACTTAGTGTTTACTTAATTTTGCGTTCTCTGTTGTGTTTGTTTACTTTTATAAAGTCAATGCCTTCCAAGCATGGGGATTTATATCGTTGGTGCTAGTCACCAACCCCCGGCCTATGGAAGGCAGTCTTGGTGTAGTCACGGCAGGGTCCCCAAGGATGGGTCTTGACAAATTGGTATCAGAGGAGTCTGTTCTACCGCAGAACATAGACTCTGATTTTCTTAACGGAAATAGAGTTTAGTGTTTTGGGTGTGGTTATCAGTTTAGGGAATCTGGTGTTGGTGCGGTGGTCGATGTATCCATACACTAGGACTCCATCTTCTCATCTCCGACTCAGTGCTCGAAAACAGTGATTATGTGTGTGTCTCCTTTGAAAATTGTTTCTTCATGATTACATTGTTCCAGCTCACCAGGTATACTATTTTAACCTTGACACACCTATTTCTTTTTAGTATGGCCCCATTAAGGCAGCCAAATAGGGTTCCGAGTTTCGTACTAGATGGTATCCCACTGAGCGACAAGATTTCAGTGGAGGGCCCCATCACAGCAGAGGTACCATCGGTACCACTGCCCGCTGCACCACTGATACCACCAGCTCCAGTAGTAGAGAGTACACACCGCCTGAGTGCGTTGCACGAGTTCCACCGACAGAGGCCACCCAGGTTCAAGGGGGAGACAAACCCACATGCAGTTAAGTATTGGATGGAGGATGTTGTGAGAGTTTTCATATTGGTAGGTACACCAATCGACCTCATGGTGATCATTTCCGCGAGTATCCTGTAAGAAGCAGTAGAAAGATGGTGGATACTGATGCTTTAGGTGCATGGTGAGACATCACTACTCTGGGCAGACGTCAAGAGCCTATTTCGGGTGGAGTTTTTTCCATCCACCCTTCGTGCAGTTTTGATTCAGGAGTTATTACATCGACAGTAGGGCTGCATGACAGTAGCTCAGTACTCAGTGAGGATCACCAACCTCTCGCACTACTCCACGAATATGGTATTGAACCCATTATTCAGGGCTCGGACCGTTGACCAGGGACTCAGGCATGAGATCAGGGCTTCGATGATTTTCCTCAACATCCTGATGTAGATTGGGGTATTAGATCGAGCCCTCCTAATGGAGAGTTTCATTGTTGCGCAGTCTCTAGCATTGAGACCCACCACTAGTTGACATGCTCTGGAGTCTTCTGTAGCTGGTAGTAGACAGATGTCGCTGGGATCGAAGAGGACCAGACCCACATGTGGTTCACTGCACGACACATGTTTGGTTGTGCAGGGCACACGAGACAGGGCTAGCCATATAAGGAGCAGACAGTGTTATTCATGCGGCGGGTAGGGTCACATGGATCAAAACTGCCCAGCCCGCCCTGCAGATGTGCTGCAGGCAGTTGAGGGACCTCCCATGAAGAGGCAGAGGTTCGACCATGGTGGTCCACCGGGAACAGGCGGACATGGCAGAGGATCTGGCTGAATAGTAGGTGGTGGACGATGTTTCGTGGCCCTGCCTCCACCACCATCAGGAGGTCCACCCTGACTGCAAGGAACATGTGGATAAGGGAGAGCTCAGCGTTAGGCAGTTGAGGCCTGCGACCATAGTGCTCCGAGAGCAGGTGAACAGGAGCGAGACTATTTCCAAACATATAGTTCTATGTTCATGAAGCTCCTAGCTTCGTTGATGTCGTTTTTTTGTGGTTTCTTTGTGTCTATGTACTTTAAGTTGTAGTAAAAGAGACACTTGTACTTGTGATTTTTGATTTCTTTCCCATTGTGTGGATAATACTAAGAGATTTGGAATAAAACTATTGACTTGACCTTCACATTTGATATTTCTACTAGGGGAGACTCAGTGACAACACACTGCTGCCGAATGTGTGACTAAATCCTTGGAGATGAGAGTAACCTTTGGATTTGTTGGTAGTAGCGTCGAGGCCTTACAAAGTCATCTATGACATGAATTAGTACCGTTCATGTCAGGATAGACTTTCTTAGGCAATGCGTGTGGTTCATCCAGGGGATGAGGCCAGATTTATCTTTTTGGAAAAGGAGAAATCGTAGCAGCTCTTGTAGGACATAGGCGAAGAAGGGTGTAGATGAGTTATTCTAAATTGGCTAGTCTCACCCATAGATCGTTGGGAGAACTTTTTACAGTATACTCTGACCACTAGAGTCTCAGGTACATCTTCTCACAGAAGGACCTAAAACTGAGACAATGAAGATGGCTCGAGTTCCTCCAAGACTATGACTTCAAGGTAGTCTATACTCCTTGGAAGGGGAACTTTGTAGCAGATTCTCTTAGCAGGAGATCGGGTATTCAGCTGCTAGGAGAGGTGACAGAGCAGCTGTTCAAATTGTAGATATCCTTTGTTGATAGAGATGGAGGAGCCTTTCTACAGTCTCTCACAGTCACTTCTCCTCTACTTTAGTGAGTCAGGGAGGTGCAGCATGGGGATGCTGACTGCGAGACATGACATGCTCAGATATCCTCAGGGCAGGCACCCAAAGGATTTTCTAAAGGCAGGGAGCATGTCATTCCATTAAAGGGACATACAATTGTACCAGTTTCACTTCATGAGGATGTGTTGTGGAGTTCCCAACATCCCCTTTAGTGGTACATCTAGGAGTGATACAGATGTACTAGGACCTTCTATGACAGCATTGGTGGCCAGGTATGAAGAAGGCAGTAGCGGAGTTTGTCTCTCGATGCCTCACTTGTCAGCAAGTGAAGGCGAAGCATCATGTACCAGCAGGTTTGGTTTAGCCTTTTGAGGTCCCGATGTGGAGGAGGGATGAGATATCCATATAGTTCCTGACAGGTCTTCCACATATGTCAAGGGGACATGAATCAATTTGGGTGATCGATGACTGAATTACCATGTCAGCCAACTTCCTACTGACCAGAGATGGTACGAGCTACTACTACGGAGGTGCATGTCATCCAAGAGTGGATGAAGATTGTACAGAGCTAACAAAAGTCATATGATGACAATAGATGGAGACCTCTATAATTCAAGGATGGCAACCACATCT
The DNA here is from genome assembly GCA_963277665.1 of Viscum album. Lineage (NCBI taxonomy): Eukaryota > Viridiplantae > Streptophyta > Magnoliopsida > Santalales > Viscaceae > Viscum > Viscum album. Next base: position 535,848,292 of record OY728129.1, read on the forward strand.
TTCTCTAGGTCCTACCTTGACATGGTCTATAGAGATTTGGCCGAGGCGACAAGTTAACTCCGCAACTCTACGGACCTTTTCAAGTCCTCGGCAGGGTAGGCGAGGTGGCTTACCGCTTGGCCCTTCCACATTAGTTGCACTAGGTGCACGACGTCTTCCTCGTATATCAGCTGAGGGTATATGTACATGATACATCCCACATTATTGACCACATGAAACTGGACATCGACGATGGGGAGACATTCACGAAGGTTCTAGTGGAGATTGAGGATCGACAGGAGTGGTTCCCACATTGACGGTCGATTTCTCTGGTGTGCATTCGCTGGCAGCACAGGAACCTCCAGAAGAGCCCATGGGAGCGAGAGCCTCATATATGTGCTCAATACCCCAATTTGTTCCCTTATTATTTGTTTTAGAATATGGGGATGTAAAGCCCTGTGGTGGGGAGAATTTAATGACGTAGAAGTACTGTGGAAATTTTTTTTTGATAAAATCATGTGAATTTTACGAGTTTGTAGTTTCTGTTGGCACCAGATTCCAAGGTCCGGTGTGCCCGAAATCAATTTCTGAAGTTCTTTTCGTGTACGGTTAGAACGTATGTGGGGGTTTTTCTATCATTTGAACTGGTGCTCAGAATTGATATATGAGGACACCTATGAACTCGGACTGCCAGTATTCATTTAAGGGGACCTTTACTACCGTTGCGTTTCAACGTGAATAGAAGTTATTGTTTGGGTTTACTAATTTTAATTAAAAAATTAAATAAAAATGTGTGTGTGACACATTTTTATTTGGATGTTTGTTAATGTCTCTAGGTAGAGGTTAGGGGTGGGACCCACAACACCATAACCTCTCTTGATAGGATATAACTAACGGTGAGGCCCACACGACACCAAACCCTTGACCTCCCTTAAACTTTTGGACTTCCCATTAATGTTCCAGCACACCCATGTAATAAATTTTTGAGACCATTGAAGTTCATGCCAACTCAATGTAATTATTTAATTGGATAAACATAATTAATTAATTTGGAGTGTTTGAATTCTTTTGAATTCATTTTTTCCAACATTAAAAGGATGGGTGATATTCTCTTATTTTGGATGGACATATTACCTTGGGAGGTTTTGGAGGATTAGAAATAAAGTGATCTTCCGATGAAGAACACGAAGGACATAATCAGAATCTTCCTCCGTGTCAAGGTAGAGGATGCTGCACGCCAATTATTCTTCCAACGATAATGTTATTTCCTACAACATTGATGGAATTACATCTGTCTACTGCGATGCCCGACTTCTGGGACGCCCATATTCTGCAGCTTGTCGACGTGCAATGTCAAATACGAGGTAGGTTTTGGATTTTTAGCATGATTATATTCCCACGTTCTTCTTTTTAAGAACTCGATTGTTTTCTTTTGTGGGATGGGTTAGAGATTATGCTGGATTACTGTTGAAGCCGCTAACGCGAAGGTCACGAGCTAACCAAGAATCCCGGACCCTCTGCCAATTCATTCCTGATGCGAGGTTTCATGATCCAGGGGTAAACATAATGAAAACCATGATTTGAGGTCATCGCAGTGAAGAGTAGGACCCGTGGAGGCCTTAGGCGCAGACGAGAGGCAAAACGGTCCACTGGAACGACTTCGGTGGCCCGCGGAAGAGCACGGCGATGCCGACGACAAGAGGCAGTGGCCAGCACCGGCCTGCAACCTAGGAGCGGCGGCACCCCTCACGCGCCCTCGGCAGAAGGCCGCTATGACTCCGGTCATGGTGGTGCAGTGGAAACCACATCTACGGGTTCCGGGAAGGCCGAGCGGGGCCTCCGTTACAAGACAACGAGCTCCCCCCCCCCCCCCCCGCGCGCCGCGCCACTTGCGCGTGACACGCTTAGCCAGCCGGGCTGAGGCCGCCCTCGCGGGGGCCGGGCTGTAACCGCGCCCTTCCAGGTCAGACCTGGATCCGGGTCGGGTCGACCCAGTTTCGGTCGACCAAGGGTGGGTTGGGCCAGGTTGGACCAGACCCAGACCCCTCTTAGGACTATTTTTTGTTTTTCACCCATAATTTGAGCTACATACCTCTGATCGAGTCACCTTCAGTTGTGTTGGATTGCTTGGAACGAGATAGTCATTTTGGTATTTCACACTCAACGTTTTAGTGAAGTTTGGGTATGACGGGGTTGGTCCAAACCCAAAACGAACCAGGCCCTCAGAGTGGAAGCACTTTTAACTTAAGGACCAGATGTCCAACTATCGTGTCGTCAACTATGTTGGATTATTTTGGATGAGACGGACCTTTTGGAATACTTGTCATAGGATTCAGATGAGGTTGGAATATGGCCAGGTTGAATTGTACCTGAAATCCAACCGGAACCTTGGAATGGAAATTCCAATAACTCTCAGACCGAGAGTCTGATTGATGCACCATCTATATCATTGGTATTCTTATGATGATACAAAACTATTGGATACATCAACTTAGGACTTAATGATATTTTATTTTACGACACTTGGCTCAAGGAGCGGACCCTCCTGGTATCCAGCGTGATGTGTATGGGAACCGTAGGGCTGGCTGCGACTTCTCTACTGGGATCCTATGTGGGATCGACAGCGATCACTACTTTATCAGAATCCTACATGGGTTCTACAGTGATGACTTCTGTACCAGGATCCTCTGTGGGTTCTACAACAGTGACTTATATACTAGGATCCTACTTGGGTTCGATAGCGATGACTACAATAATAGAATCCTACATGGGTTTGACAACTATGACTTCTGTACCAGGATCCTACGTGGTTTCGACAATGATGACTACTATACCGGAATCCAATGTGGGTTTGACAGTGATGACTTCTATACCAGGATCCTTCATGGGCTCAACAACAATGACTTCTGTACCAAGATCCTACATGGGTTCAACAACGATGACTACTATACCAAAATCCTACATTGGTTCGACAGTGACGACTTCTGTACCAGGATCCGCTGTGGGTTCGAAAACAGTGACTTCATTTCCAGGATCCTATGTGGTTTTGACAACACAAATATTGTTCAAGGATCCTACGTGGTTTTGATAGTGGAGATGATTCAAAGGCTAAATCTAATCATCTCTACACCTCATCATGTCTTTCATCCATTATCATCGTGGTGATTGAATTTAATTCCTTTGTGGGTTCTGGTTTGTGCTTGGGCTCTAGAGTTTGAGCCTGACTGAGATTTGAAACATAAGTATACGTATGGGAATATACCAAAGTATGGTTAGTTGATACTTCGTGATTGTATATTTCTTATTTTGTTTCTCCTTAGTGGATATTGTGAGACCTTGCGGGTCTCAGGGTCCCTACTGAGTGTCATTATACTCACCCCTATATGGGGTATGCCCGCGCCTCATTGTGTTGGATGCAGATGACGGACAACGCTGACGGAGGCTGAGAGTGCCACGACTAGACGGTACTTGGAGGTAAATCTTGCGATGAGTCGGCACACGGAGGAGACTGACGGACGTGAGTGCTGAGGTGTCCATCTGTACCTACCCTTCAGGTATGAATCCTTAGAGGATGATCTAGGAGATGCTCATTACTTTCATCACTTTTCCCCTTTTTACATGTACTTGTTTTTTAGTTGAGCTTGTATGCTGACCCATTTACTTTCCAGCACACTCTATTGTATTCAGTTTTATTTAGTGTTTAATTCCTGTTGCGTACTCTGTTGTGTTTTTTTACTTTTATAAAGGAAATTTCTTCCCATATTAGGGATTTATGCCTTTGGTGCTAGTTGCCAACCCCTAGCCTATGGAAGGTGGGCTTGTGTTAGTGACGACACGGGCCCCGAGGACGGGTCGTGACATAGCATGTCAGCAAACACAGAGAGTTGACCCCTACACTAGACAAATTTATGGAAAACAAGGATGATTTAATTTCTGTAATGGGGAGAGGAGGAGGAATAATTATGGATTTCAAAAATATCTTGTGGCCTTTTTTCATGTTGATGCTCGACCAGTGATTATACCTCCAGCTTTACCTACCTCTAGCTCTACTACTTCTCCTACTCAGATGACTCTGGTCCAAGCCATTCGTAGCCTTACTCCTATGATCACTCAGATAGCTACACAATATAGGACAGGAACAGTTTTAGTATCTCAACATCCTCTGATCATTTCTAGTGTTCCTATGACTCCACCTACATCAACCACACCGGAATCCTCTTTTGATCCCAAGGTAAAATCTCATGCCGAGGATGTGTATTGATTTGTGTCTAGGATATTTGATAGGAATCACTTGAATTTCTTTTTGTTTCATTTATATATTTCTTTTTATTTGTTTTCTTTGAATAATATATATACTCTTACATTCTATTACTCTCTGTTATTTCTCTTTTCCTATATTTCCTTTTTATCCCACATTTTTTTAATCACAATGGGGGAGAAATACTATCTAAGGGAAACCTATCTGGGGGAGAAATACTATCTAAGGGAAATGTATCTAGGGGAGAAATAATATCTCATAGATAACAGGGAAAGAAGATATGCAATATCATTATATTTTATGAGAATAATTCATTTCCCTCTGCTACATTTGTTTTTATCTTTACCTATAATATGCATTATCATTATATTTTATAAGCATAATTCATTTCCCTATACTTGATTTGTTTTTATATTTAACTCTGATACATTTATGTTTTAATGCTACATCCTCTGATACATTATATATTTTATTGGTTTATAATTCCATGAGTTGTGATTATCAAAAAGGGGGAGATTGTTGACCTCGCCTATTTTGATAATCCCAATCATGCTTTAATATGTTTTGATAATCTCAATGTGTACATATAATTATATATATATATATATATATATATATATATTGAATATCCAAATAATCATTGGAATACTTCAATCAATGATTATCTATGATTAATCAAACTTTGACATAATTCTAACTCAATCTGGATTAATTTTGCATAGAACATATAAGTGTTAAGTCACTGATATGCTCATAGCTACTAATAAAGACCAACATAGACCTACTGGTACTTAGTATACCGATAGAAAAAGGATACCGAAAGAATGAATAGACATTCTCTGAAAGAGAACATAGATACATGTATGTATAAGTCCACCGGTAAGGAAATTCCACTGATATGAGACTACCAAGATAGACAAGATACCGGTATATAAAGTCCACCAATACATACAGCCATCGATAGAAGCAGAGATTCCATTAGAGTAAGTCTACCGGTATAAGAAAGTCTATCAATAAGAAGTTCACCGATATAAAGAAGATCACCGCTACTCAGAGATACCAACAGACCAAATCTACCTATTGAAGGAGTCACCGGTACATAGAGATAATGATACATGGAGTAACTGCAACCAATACAAGGAGCTATCGGTAAAAGAACAAAGAGCTACTGATAGGATCTCTCTTCTATACAAAGTCCATTGTTACAAGTCTACCGATAGAGATCTACTGATGAAAGACAACCAGTTACTGATACTTAAACACTATACTTTTTCAATATTATTTATATAATGTTAACAGTCTTATTTGATGATTTTAATGAAATTAATGTTATTTAATGATAGTTATTTCCATGTCAGGGAACCGTATCTCATACCTGTAAAAAGGAAATCATTCCCATTTCTGGAGCAGAAAGCTATAAAAGGAAGAACAAAGGCCGAGCATAGGGGTGTGAAAAAAAAGAACTGAAGAGTGTTGAATAGTGGTGCATACACACATAAAATAAAGGCTACATCCATACTAGAAGTGCATTGTCCATAAACAAAACCATTCATTCAAGAAGAGAACACAAGTTGCACCTTATTATCCAAGGAGTGATGAACTACAGGAGCACTTCATACACTCATGCTGATCAAACTGACCATGAAGAAAACAACCCTCTATTGTTTAGACAAATACCAGATAAGGACTCAGATGCATTCCTTATTAATCAAAGGAGTCCCGAGATTCACTTCAAATCACTAGAGCATTCTAAAACTCATATCTACTCTCTCTCATTTGTTATTTTATTTACATTTTGAGCAGTGTGTATACTCTGTATTTTTTTAAACACACACTATCTCCTATGTTAAACTAGATTATTTTTAAATCATCAAAAAAAAAATATAACTCTCTTGTATCCCACTATGGATAGTGGTAGAGTTCAAGTAGGACCTGAACAACCAGCATGTTGTTGTTTTGTTTTCCATAAATAACTGTGGTAGAGGTATTAGTACTTAAATAGTATTTATACTATTGTTTACCCTGATCCAGGGTGTGCATCAAATTTATACAAATTGTTTTAGAGGACTAAGTCTAGGCTTGAGACTAAACCTCTTGTGTTAATACTAATGTGTTTACTTATTTTAGTTTTAATCTATTTTGAATATTCCGCTGCTAACTACATTGAAAAATAAAAAAAATTTAAAGTGACTTTGATATTTAATCTTGGAATTGTTTGTAACTATTGTAAATAAGTAGGTTAGTTTCCAAATATAATTTAATATTCTGATTAAATTACATATGACCTAATTACTCTTTTGAGAACCTAACTGAATCCTTACAGTTTTACAAATTCACTATAGTTTAACATAGTATTTTAATTGGGGAATTTGAATAGAAATATTTTTAACAGAAATTTTAATTGGAACTCAATTCACCCCCCCCCCCATCATGAGTATCCACTCTAACCAACAGATCTAGATTTGGACCTGCATTCCCAAAATGGTAATTTTTTCATCTATAGTTATGCTTCTTTTAAGGGAATCTCTTGTGTTTTTATTTAGAACAATAAGATAATTTCTTATGATTCAAGAAAACTAAAACCACATGAGTTAAATTTTCCCACACATGATTTGGAATTTGTAGCTGTGGTTTTTTCTTTGAAAATTTGGAGGGATCATTTATATGGATCTAAATGTCAAATATATAATGACCATAAATTTCTGCAGTATATATTCACTCAGAAGGAATTAAACATGAGGCAGAGAAGACAGCTTGAATGGAAAAAGGATTTTGATTACACAATAGATTACCGTCCTGGAAAGGAAAACAAATTTGTTGATGAATTCAGTCAAAAAAATCATACATAATTAACTATGATGCATTTAGAACATTATCCTTTGATTAATGATTTCATGAATTATGTCTTAGATGTTTTTAGTGAAGGGAATAAATATGTTTTAGTTTTGGTTTTAGTGTAGTCTTCGTTGTCAGACAGAATTAAGTTAGAATAAATGGATGATCGTAAGTTACAGAAAAAGGTATAACTATCTAAAATATGTAAGCTTCTAGAATTTAACCTCGATAAAGTTGGGTTTTAAGATATGAAAAAACATTGTGTGTACCTTGTGATTTTCAGTTGAAGAAATAATAGATGTGAGAAGCTCATAGTTCTCTATTTACGTTTCATCCAGGAAGTACAAATATGTATAGAGACCATTGGGAGTATTAATTATCGTATAGAATAAAAATGGATATTGATGATTTTACCATGAAATACGAGACAGGTAAGCAGGTTAATGCAGATCAACAATTACCAAAGGGGATGCTTCTGACTTTTCCAGTGCATGAGTGGAAGTGGGAGAATGTATCTATGGACGATGTGGTGGGAATACCTATGAAATCTCGAAGCAACAAAGAAATTTTGGTTATTAGGGATCAGCTAACAAAATCTTCACATTTTATTTCTATTTGAGATATAATGTCTTTGGACCAGCTTTCTCGATTTTACATCAAAGAGATTGTCAGTTTACATAGAGTTTTTTTTTTTCATTATATATTATTTGGATCCCAGGATCATTTCTAACTTTTGGAAGGGACTTCAGAAGTCATTGGGCACAGAATAAAATTGCAGTACATCTGTTCATCCTCAATCAGATGGGCAGTTAGAATGAGAGATACAGACCTTGGAGGATTGATTCGAGCTTGTTCAATGGACTACTAGGAAATTTGGGATCAACATCTATCATTATTTGTCTTTTATTATAATAACGGTTTTTATTAAAGTATTCAAATGGAACCTTTTGAAGCTTTTTATGGAAATCAGTTTTGGACTCCGACATTTTGGGATGCGGGAAAGAAAGTTGATGGGGCCAGAATTAGTAGAGGAAATGTCTGAGAATGTTAAGATGATATAGTAGCACATGCGGACAACTCAGAGTTGACAGAAATGTTAGGCTGGTAACATAAGGAAATACTTCTCTTTCAATGTAGGTTACTATATTTTCCTTAAAATATCTCCTTTGAAAAGTGTGATTCATTTTGTTAAGAAAGGAAAGATAAGTACGCGTTTCATCATTCCTTTTGAAATCCTAGAGAAATTTGGACCTGTTGCATACCATGTAGCATTGCCTCCGAGTTTGTGTCAGGCACACAATGTTTTTCATGATTCGATGTTGAGGAAGTATGAACCAGATTCAACTCATTTTTTGAGCCTAGAAGTAGTTCAGCTAGAGGAGAACCTTTTATATGAAAATAAACCAGTTCAAATTCTTGATCAATGATAACTTTTATTGAGGAATATGGTAATCCACCAAGTAAAAGTTTTGTAATGAAACCACATGGTCGAAGAAACAACATTGAAGTCTAAAAATTCTATGTGGGAAAGGTATCCTCACTTTTTTAATATGTAAATAAAATTAAGAGGATGAAAATTACAAAAGGTGGGGATAATGTAACACCCCAAGGATTTCTAAAAATAAATTGAAATACTTGAAAATTTGTTTATTGTATATATTTATAAGTCACCTTTTAAAATAAATTGTCTTCTTCTATGTTCTGAAATTCGAAAAATGGTCATCTACAATTGTGTTCAGTATGTTAATTGTAGTCTATTCGAACCAACTTGTTTGTTTGGTGAATAGTAACATAACCTTATGAATAGTAATATTACCCTAATGAATAGTAAATTTTATTATTATTTTATATTCATAAGTCTTTAGGATAATGACATCTTGATTAATTTTTAAATGTGACATAAATGCAGTTATGGTTTTTAAATTATTAATTTTTTAATTAAGTATTATTTTTAAAAAAAATATATATATAAAAATTATAAAATTATTTTAAAAAATGGAATTAATTTTGTAATTCTACAAATAGATAAATGTTTTGGGTGAATTTTTGGGATTTTTCTGAAATAGTTGATTTTTCATTGAATAGTAAAAAATATTGTTTTGAGTTTTATTTTTTTAATGACAACGTTAATTATTTAATGATGATGTAATAAATTTGGTCGACTTGTGTATAGTAATATAGGTTATGAGGTGTCCCGTGTGTCTTATACCATGGGAAAATTCCATGGCCAAGCCGATGGTTTTTTTAAATACCACTAATGTGGTGACCCTTGAGAATTATTTAAATAATTCCCCACATTTCCTAAAAATACCAACTCATTACATCATTATCATTATTAATAATTACTCATAAATGAAGCCCTGGACTCTTTACCTCCCTATTATCCCTCCCAAGGTCCAAACCATCGTGTTTTATGAGTTACTCTATGAGGTATGAAAATTGTCAATTTCATTCTTTTTCTATTCATGTTCTCTTTTATGTGGTATAACCATCAAGTTTCCATACCATGTTCTTATTTACTTCATATTTTGGATCGATTATGTATTATGATTTATTTCTGGATTGGTGACCATTTCCCCCTCTCTTTTTAATAATTTCAAAAGCCATGTTTCTTAGCCGTTATGCTGCCGAATTTTTGAAAGGTATTTCTCAATTATTCATTTATTTAGAGTTAATATATTTTATTATTACTTCTTCATATATACTTACCCAATAGGCATGAAATCCCTTGATATCATTTATATTCTGGATTTTCTCATTCACATGTAAAACTCATCATCATTATTCTACTTCTCATCCACTTATTCAAGGAATAATAACATTGTCCGTGATGTGTCAAATTACCGACATTGTGGATGATGGGATTTCAATTTCCATTAATTCCTTAATGTCATGTCATGAAATCATTTATATATTCGAAATTGGTTATAATATTTTTATAATTTTACATCCACGATTCTATAATTCTTTTGTACTTATGATTTTAATTTATAAGAAAAAATGTGGTTATTATTATCAAAGAACCACAAAAATGATCTGGAGGAACATTATTAATGTTTTAACTTATGAGTCATCCTCATATAAAAAATCAAAATGATAAATGGTATAAATTTTGGTTCTATAAATATGTAAATACCTTTCCATTCAAATTATGAAGTTTCTCTTCCAATCGACAAGAACATCCATCATGAACCAATCCCGGAAATCATGTAAGGAACTTATCCAAAATATTGCAAGGATCAAAATACTAACAATTAAGGGGTAAAATGTGGTTATTAAATGATCATATAAGATGTTATAACCATGAAAATATTTCTTTAAAATACTAAAAACACTTATTTAACCATTATAAATGAATTTTATTCATGTTTTAAGAAAGACAATCTTGATGTAAGGGAATTCTTATCCCGATATCAACACTTTGTGTTAACCTTTTTCATCATTATTTATGTTGTATGTAAATTGTTTTTCTGATAAATTCTAATTACATTATATAGAATTATGTGAATTTATAGATTATATACATATTAAATCCACTATATTATGTCACAATTCAATTATATGATATTTACAAAGGGATTTTCTTTTAAAATCCTCTTTTAAAATAATATTTTAAAAAATTCATAGGCAATGTTTTTATGTAATTATTCATGATGTATAATTGATTATAGTTCTTGGGAAATTTTTATGATGAAGGCTGGGTCTTATATTTCCCTCCAATGCATTGGTTATGTGTATGTTGGAGGACGTCTGTATTTTTACTCGACGTGTAACTACAATGTTTACAAAAATAATAAGGTAACTGTGAGGGTTACAAATTATAAGGTAGTCGAGAGGGTTACAAGAATATATATTTAATTCTTCAAGATTACTTTATGGTTCTTCATTTGTTATTAGGTATTGTGTAAATATCATGTTTCAAAAATTAAGTATATATATACAAGTGATAAGTATGTCTTTGGAAAACTATTTCATACGTTACAAGTATTCATGCACCAATGTGTTCTTTTCTTCTTTTTATATCCCTTACTGAGTTTTTTTGCTAATAAAATGTTTTAAATGATTTTCACATGGTTACCGGATGTGTAATAAAAAGAAGGAATCCATGTTAAATGTTGAATAATTGTCAATGGATCCTGTTTTATGTTTTATAGTTTAAAATTTTGAAAAATTGGAAACTATTTTTTTGGTATACACTCAATAAAAAGGTGTAATGTTATGAATGTATTGTGTCTAAATTATCTAAAGTTATAAACTTAAATATAACCTTAATATGAAAAGTCCTATTTTCTTGACTAAATTATAGATTATGTATGTAAGGGGGAACATATATATGTTCTTCAGGAAGCAGCGTCATGCATGTAATGAGGTAGAAGCTAATAAAAGTTATAGTTTGGGAATGGGGTCTTCCACACCGCATAGTTCTTGCAGTTAGAGTTCTATAAGAAGTGGTAGTAGAGGTAGTGTATGTGTTTCTTAAGTGTATGAGTTCTCATATCACCAAAGTGGTGCTATATAAGGGAGTTATAAGAAACCACGTGGAATGGGGGAATGATAGTAATACAGTAAAACCTACACATGGGGAGAGAGATGTTGATCAATCAATAGTGAGAGGTACTATTATAGCTGCTCTTACATTATCTACTGCCTTGTTTGATACTGGTACCTCTTGTTCATTTATATCAGCAAATTTTTCTAATGGATTGAGCCTGGAGGTGGATTCTGTAAGCGGGGTAATGAATATCAATACGCCATTGGGAACATGGCATGTGGATATCTCTTTATCCAAGGAATGTTCACTAGAAATTATAGACTATTATTTCCTTCATGATATCAATGTCATTGATTTAATGGGCTTTATCCTAATTTGGGTAAGGTCTAGCTAGTTGCATACCAAGCCCACATAAATTATTACTTTAGGAGAGTTACCATTATAACTCCTAAGGGTGACAATAATGTTAATAGTGGAGAATGGGATATCCATGCTGGATGAGCTGGCACAGTTACTCAGCAACTAGGAGAGCTCACAACCCATGTTTCTAGTATTTTGATGGATGAAGGGAGTGGTAGACAAGACGTCTTTCCACCAGTAGTATAACTATTTCAAAATTTATTTTATGAAGACTTTTGAGGGTTCCCACATGAGAGATATGTGGAATTCAACATTGATCTCATGTTTAGGGCTGAGTTGGTATCTATTTCACCTAATTGATTAGATCTGACAGAGATTAAAGAGCTCAAAACGCATTTGGAAGAGTTAGAGAATATAGGTTTTATCTATCTAATAATTTCTCCTTGGGGATATCCTTTCTTTTTTGGAATGATGTTTGTTGGGATTTTACACTTTTGTGTCGATTAAGAGATGTTGAATAAAATGACCGTGATGAACTGATATCCTCTTCCACGCATCAATGATTTTTTTGGCTAGTTGATTGGGGATTGTGGGTTCCAAATTTTCAATATGATATCAGGGTATCATCAGGCAAGATTTCAGACCTTTGATATACCAATAATTTCTTTCAAAAGTAGGTATGGCCCTTATGTGTTTTTTGTAATTCCATTTTGGTTTAAAATTGCTCCTTTAGTATTTGTGGCCTGGATGAAAAGTATCATTCATCCATACTTAGATCTGTTTGTGGTGGTGCTTGTGGACAACATCTTAGTGTCCTCCCAAGTCTTATGACGATCATTACCAACATCTTGACATCATACTTGCTACATAGAGAGAGAGCATCAACTATATGAAAATCTATCTAAGTATCAGTTTTGGATTTACAGGTTCACTTTTTTGGGGAATATCGCCTTAGAGGAAGGTATGGAAGTGGACCCTAAAATAGTTCACACGGTGATTTCTTGGGTGCGGCCCAACAATATTTTTGATATAAAATGCCTTTTGGGATTAGGTGGTCATTATATGCTGTTTATCCATTAATTTTCCTAATTGGAAGCACCACTTTCAGGTTTGAAAAATAAAGGGATAATGTTTGATTTGATAAAAGAAAGTGAGAATGATTTCAAGGAGTTGAATAAGCACATGTCATCAACAAAAATTTTGATCTTACCTGATTTAGGTGAGGAGTACATAGTATATTGTGATGCTTATGAGATCGGACTCAGATCTATGTTGATGCAAGGGGATCAAGTCATTACTTATGGGTCTCGATTGTTGAGGCCTTGTAAAAATTATTACCCTACGTATGACATCGAGTTATCAGTAGTGGTTAATGCTATTAAGAGTTGGTGAGACTATCTTTTTAGTGAAAATTTTACGATTTTTATGGATAAATAAAGCATGGAGTATATCTTCACACAATGTGACATAAATATTCTGTAGATAAGATGGGTAGAGTATATGTAGTACTTTGATTTTGAATTGGAATATACACCCAAAAGGGGAATAGTGTGGATGAGGCATTGAGTAGGAAAATTCATACTCAGTTGGTATATGAGTCATTTATAGAGTGGAAGATGACGAACATGCTTCTTGAAATGAATGTGGTAGTTCAAAAGAGTTTGGAGAGGATGAATCTAGTATATATAGTAGTTGGGTCTACACTCTTTAGATGGATTAGGGAAAAATAGTATAAGGATTCAGAGTGTTCATCCATCATGAAAATACTTGAAGATGGGATAATTTTTCATTCTAGATAATATATGAGGATGGGATCATATATGTGAAGAATTGGTTTGTTGTTCCTACGAGTATGCGAGTAGAACTCAGGTGAGAATTTCATTCCTCAAGAAGGTAAATACATCCTGGGGTGACAAAAATGTACTATGACATATAATGATAATTGTGGGGGCCATGCATTAAAATAAAGATAGCTAGTTTTGTAACAATATGTTTCACCTATCATCAAGTTAAGGCATAACATCAATGACCTGGAGGCCAATTTTCATCATTGAATATTCTGGAATTTATGTGGGATGACGTGAATATGGATTTCATGGTAAAACATCCAAAGAAACATAGGTATAATGATGTTATCTGGGTCGTTGTGGATCGAAAAATTGAGGTAGTATATTTCATTCATATGAAGGAAACCATTACAATAGAACAGTTGGGAGAACTATATATATGAGAGATAGTTTGTTTTCATGGGGTACTATAGACTATAGTTTTAGTTTGTGATTCATTATTTACATCATGATTCTAGAAGGGATTATAGAAGGCTTGTGGTACACAAGTTTTTTAACATATAGACTACCACCCAATGATTGTTGGGTGATCGGATCACACCATGTTGGTGTTAAAGGATATGTTGATAGCTTGAGTTCTTGACTTTGTTGGTTCTTTGGAGAAGCAGTTGGCTTTAATGGGGTTATCCTCTAACAATTGTTATCAAGAAACTAAACATATGGGACTATATGAGGAAATTTAGCGAATACATTGTAGATACCGGCTATCTTGGTTAGAGGTGGGTGAGTTAGGGTTGTCGGGACTGAGTCTAGTTTAGGAGACATCGAAGAAGGTGCAACTAATTTGAAAATGTGTGAATACAGCTCAAAATCGGAAGAAGTAGTATCCTAGTAGATGAAGCTAGACCCTAGCATTTATAGAGTTGGATCTTTTATTTTTCCTAGTTTTTCATAGATTGGGTCACTACAGTATACAATGGTAGGGAAAGTTGGTGCCAAGTTTTTTTGGACTATTTGAGGTGCTAGATGGAATCGGGCCTGTGGCGTACCGATTATCCCATCCATAGAAATTCAATGATTTGAATGATTTTTTACATGTTTCACACCAATTTACGAATCACACAGACCCTTCTCATGTGATTCAGGTGCAATAAGATTACCTTGTGATAGATACATCCTTTGAGGAGCATCTGATACGTGTGTTGGGTTGTAGATTGAACATGTTATGGGGAAAGACCATGCGGGGTTATGGAAACATGTAAGTGTTCAAGAGAAAACATGGTAATGGGAAGAAGACATGAGGTATCAATGGCCCAATCTTTTTGGCTCAGAATCTAATGGAAGTTAGGGAGTCAAGATCAAGGTCGAGCTGTTATAAGGTTTGAAGATTTTAAGATCCCAACCATTTTTGGAGTCATCTCGGGCACATTTTCTAGTAATTTTTGAAGTTTTTAACTTCCTTTGTTTTAGAGTAATGGATTTGGGTGAGTTTGTGTGATTTTTTATGGAATACTAATGGATAGTGGGCTATTCACATTTTTTTCATGGTTTGAAATACAGTACGACAAAACCGTGCCAAGCATGAAAAACTAGACAGATAGGTCTACATAATTTCCACACTATTTGACAAACAATGTGACCAAATCAGCCAACCATAAAAAACTAAAAATAGAGGTATGCACGGTTGGTTCACTGTTCCCCCTAACCTTGCTACCCGACCTCGGAAACCATCCAAACTACATTAATTATATAAAAATAAATTTTAAAACCACCCTAACCCCTCGAGACTCCCACATTTTGACATTAAAAAATTTTATGTGATCTCATAGCCTTCCATAGGGATTCCAAGGTGATCCAAACACCATTCATCAAAATATAAATCCATATTGAATATCCACTCTCTTCCTGGTAAGTGTATTTCGTCCCATTTCTTCTCCCATTCATTCCACTATCGTTTCATAACCATTTCAAAGAACATCTCCCCTGTCTCCATGGATCTAAACCTATGTGTTGACATCTTGATCTATTATTGTAGATCTAGATCTAGAGTTGAAATATCTGTACGCCTTTGATCATAATTTCGGTTTAGGGATCTAGATATGATGATTGATCAGTGACGTTGTGCCTCTTAGATGTTGGTGATTTCCACTGGGCTAACGTCCAAAAATAAACTCATGTAGGTTGTCTAAATCGAACACCCATAGTCATGAATTTGATATGTGAATGTGAGATTATGAATTGATATATTCTTTTGATAATTTCATTCCTATATTGGAGTAATTATGAATGTGGAATTTACAAGTTATATCTTTGGTGATTAATTAATAATTGAATCATGAAAAAATGAAGGGGGTTGCCCAAATCGATATTTTTGTTAGAGGTTGGTTATGTTTTGAGATATTTTAATAGAGATATTGAATTTTTTGAGTTAATAAATTTAATTGGGGGATATTAATTATGAAATTATGTTTTCTATGAATGATAATTAATCATTATAATTAATTATGTTCGATAATGTTGATAAAAGATAATTAATTGTTAAAATTAATTATGATAAGTGGATATTTGATCTGGATATTTAATTTTGATGAATTAATTATGGAATGAGAATTGTTTTCATTGATTAATTTATTGATTGATTAAGTAATGGATTATGTGATTATATAGGTGTTGAGTTAAATAATGGCCTTTTAAATGTTTAAATATTCATCGGAATAGAAATGGTATAATGTGGATATTTATTTTGAATTAAATAATGATTAAATGGATGATATTTTTTAGATTCTAGACATGGGGTTCTATAACAATTAAAACCTAGGACTTGGACATGGAGTTCTTCCCCAATAGATATCAAAGTTTAATATTTTGGGGTTCTAGGCACGGGACCTACACTAAATGAGATATGGAGTGATAGGCCTGGCGACCTACAAAAAATGAGATTTTGGGGTGATTCACATAAATTTTAACACCAAATGAATAATAATAATGAATGATAATTCAAATCATAATAAATAATTGAAACTTGGCCAAATGTGACGATGAAAGATTAATTGAAAATGTGATATCTATATAATTATGCATTGTTATTATTTATTCATAAAACATTATACACTATCTTTTGAATGGACTTGTTTTAGACACCATTGGCGGTGGCCTATAGTGTTTTACTCACACCCTATTTGGGCTGCCTAATCAGCACCCAATTAGACTTTGTTGTTGTAAGACATGATAAGGGAAAGGCACTGGGATATGATTCTATTTGAGATTGCAACATGGTAGAGGGAACTATACTTGGTTTGAGACCTTCATGGGAGTTTTGGTGTATTTAATTGTAGTTTCATTCTTGAAATTTGACTTATTCATTATCATAACATGTTTAACTTTCATTTGTGTATTTTATTTTCTTGTTTTGGATATCATATGACATGGTATTTGTAGACGCCGGAAAAGTCCGTTGTTCCCAAACGAAACTCCGGATGCGGGAAGCGAGGTCATATTTGGAGTCGGAAGCATGTTTCGGAGGGCCCGGAGGCCTTGCGCGGAATTTTGGAGACCTGCGCGCAAAGTTGATGAGTCGCGCGCAAACCTCCCGGGATGCGCGCAATGCGCTGAGCCGGCGCGCACTTTTGCGCGCCCGGGGCCCGTGCGACTCCCTTGCGCGCCGGGCCCGATTCCGCGCCCGCGAAGGGAATTCCGCGCCCGCGAACCGGATTCCGTGCCCGGGGTTGACTATAAATATAAGGTGACCCCCGACGTTTTGAAGGTTGCCAGAATTCGAAAGGTCTCTCATGTGCGCAATCCAACCCCTTCCGCGCGCAATGCCGATCTTCAGGTAACCTCTTTTCTTTCGCGCAAGAAAGCCTTGGGGTTCGCCTTCGCGCGCAATCCCTTTGGCTCCTTTCCTTTTGAATAACCCTTCAGTCAAAGGCATTTGCGCGCAAAAGAAGCCTCTTGCGCGCAATTGCCCCCAGGTGCGCGCAATCCAACCCGATTGCGCGCACCCCCAATTTTCAACGTGGCCATTCTATTAAAGAATGAGTCGTTGCCCCCGCGCGCTATCCGAAGCCCGGTGCGCACAATCTCTATCATCCGCGCGCAAAGTTCTGGCCCAAGCTCCTCTTTTGCGCGCCGACCCGCGGTATTGCGCGCAAAGCTCCTCTTTTGCGCGCAAGCCGCCAGGGTGGCCCCCTTTTGACCCCCTGAGGGTACCCGCCTGCGTGGCGCCCGATGACCTTCATCCCGGGTGCCCGCAACGTGCATTGTCTTCCCGTACGGCCCTCCAGGCCTGCGCGAAGTGACACAGACCCATTAGGCGGCAGCAAACGTCCAACATGACGTTAAACTGTGCCACGTCCGCGCTGCAAGACGTTAAACTGCCAGGCGTTTACGTCCAACATGACGTTAAACTATGCCACGTCCGCGCTGCAAGACGTTAAACTGCCAGGCGTTTACGTCCAACATGACGTTAAACTGTGCCACGTCCGCGCTGCAAGACGTTAAACTGCCAGGCGTTTACGTCCAACATGACGTTAAATTGTGCCACGTCCGCGCTGCAAGACGTTAAACTGCCAGGCGTTTACGTCCAACATGACGTTAAACTGTGCCACGTCCGCGCTGCAAGAAGTTAAACTGCCAGGCGTTTACGTCCCGTACGACGTTAAACTGCACCATCGTCTGCGCTGCAAGACGTTAAACTTCCAAGCATCTTCATCCTCAACACACGACGTTAAACTGTACTTCGTCCGGCGAGACGTTAAACCGTCCGCTTCGTCCTCAACACACGACGTTAAACTGTACTTCGTCCGGCAAGACGTTAAACCGTCCGCATCACCTGATCCCGTGTCTCGCACGCAGGGTCCCCCCGGTTTGGATGTGACCCCCACCCGCTCGTTTCTGCAGGGATGTCGGGATTGGAGTGGCCTTCTCCCATGGGGGTAGAGTGTTGCAAACAGAACGAACTACGTGGACTTTGATCCCCGTCTTCTAAACAGGGTACGTAGGAAGCCTCTCCGAGGTTCAAGCCCACCACCTGGTCGTCCCGGTCGTATTTACGTCGGTTCGTCCATCAGTGGACCCCTCCCGGGTTCACACTTGCGTTGATTCACCTATGAATCCGCCTCTGTGGGGGACTGCACGTGTGTATCTCCATTGTGCTTCCCCACCGACTTGATCTCTTCGTGAGTCGGCATGCCAACGTCCGGCATGACGTAAAACTGTGATCCACCCGGCCGTTCCATCCCCCTCTGTGCGAGGTGGTTCGGTTCAATCCTTCTCCAGGCAGCCTCGATCTCTTCATGAGTCGGCTTGCCAACGTCCAGCATGACGTAAAACTGTGATCCACCCGGCCATTCCATCCTCCTCTGTGCGAGGTGTTTTGGTTCAATCCTCCGCCCGGCGGCCTCGATCTCTTCGTGAGTCGGCTTGCCGATGTCCAGCATGACGTTAAACTGTATGTCCGAACTATGCTGACTTTGATCCGCGCTAACGCGCGGTACGTAGGAAGCCCCTACGGGGTCCAAGCTCCTCACTCCATCATCCACCCTGATCCTTACCCGGGCCGCCACATCCCGGTGGGGTCATGCCATTCCATTCCACTCCACTTCACTCGGGAAGCCGCCCATGTGCTGGCCCCAGCGTCGGAGGTTCCCCGCAAGGGGTTCTGTCATCTGGTCCACTCCTCGTGTTGATCAGTCTGATGCCGTCCCCGCTGGACATTAAACTCGCGGCATACCCCGTGTTAAACATGGGAAGCTGAGGAAAACCTCAGGCAACGCAGTTCCCCGTACCTAGTGCGGGATGCCTCAGGCCATCACGCCTTCGAGAAGCCCTATTAGGGACGGAAGGCAGACATGCAGAGGTGCAGTGTTAAGACACGCCCCCGACACCCAGAGCCACCCGGTCTCCTCACCGCAGGTTGCTGCCCCGACCAGACTCCTTGGAGCGTCCGGGCGGAAGCAGCGTAATTAACCGGTGTCCATGGAGACATGGCACCGGGAACGAGATTCACGAACATTCTTAAATCTATGAGGGAGACCCGGATTAGGCGATGAGTTCCGAGGAGACGTCCACGGAAGGAGGAGCCGACATCCCATCATCCCGGTTTCGATCAGGGAGCAGACGCCCCTGAACAAGGGACGGATGCCACCCGCCTTTGGAAAGTGGGACTGCGGGGCCACGAGCCGCGCGCCCATCCCCTCGGGTTGACGGGTGCATGCGCGAACGCGTCCTGGCGGAACAGCGTAACCCGGCGCACATACGCACCGAAACAGAAAAATGGTGAACCCGACGTGAATCTCTTCTCCTCAATACGAAGATCGATGACTTTCAGAGGTGTTGGAAGACCAGCATGCTGCTCGACCGAGCATTCAGTTTTACCCGCCAGGGGATGAGGAAGGGAACTCGGGCACTCCGTCTCGCGACGTCGAGGGCCTGGGTCCCCCCCACGGAAGGCATCGTGGCACTAATGGTTGGTTGTCGATTCCTTTTCCTGTCAGTGATAATGGGTTCTTCTCCCTGCTTTCAGAAATCAGGTCGCCCAATCCATTGCTCGATCGCCACCCGCCAACTGGCGCAGGGGTAGAGGAAACACCTATGCGGCTACTCCGCGCGGTCCCGCCCGTTCCACAGCCGTGCCAGCAGCCGCAGCTGCGGGGCAACCAGTCCCTCTCTCCCCCTCGGAGGTCATCCAAAGAAGGGTGATCAACAACTTGGTGCGGAGATATGAGGAAGAGGGAGTCATCCCCACCAGGGACATGGCTCGCCTAGACCTCGAGGGAGCTGCACCTCGCCACCAACGCCGCCCCCGAGGGCCGCGCAGGGAGGCACCGCTGCCTACCTCGACGTCCAACCGCTTCGGGAGTTTATCCCCGGAGCGCTCCGACAACTCATTCCCCTATGCGGATGAGGTGTAAGATGCCCAGGACCACCCTATCCGGGATTCGCCCCAGGGATCCGCGATGAGGGCTCCTGTCAGGCCACGGCGACATCGCCGCCAGGCCTCTCAAGTCGAAGAACGGGCTCTCCACCTGCCCGCGCCGCTCATCCCGACTCGTCTGTCTCGACGCCAACGTCGGGCTCGAGCGGAAGAGGATGCCCACCTTGGGGCCCTAGCAACAGCGGCCGAGTTGGCTCAAGCCACTGCTGGCTCCAGTCGCCAGGCCCCTGCGCATCCTGAGCAGGGGCACTTCTATGCCCGACCCAGATGGAGGCCCCGACCGCCCCAAAGGCAGGTTGGGTTGACTATCCAGGTTGCTGGTACAGACAATAGCCACCGCGGACCACCTCGCGGTAGCGCTATTCACCAACAGGGTCTACTCCGTGTGGCCGATCCAGGAGGCACGGGTCATCCCACCTTCCGATCCCGGCCCGGAGGCCTGCCCGGAATCACCTCTCCCCGAGTCCCCTTTGATATCTGTCCCGGTGCCCCTCGCACCTTGGTTTCCAGTCCTCTTGGCCCCAGCACCAGTGCGGCCGGAGGACGCCAGGACAGAGATTATCCATGCCCCGAAGAACCTCCCAGGGGCAGGAAGGCAAGGCGTCGATGCCGAGGGAAGAATGTTGCGGAATTCCGGACAGAGATCCGACCGGTTCGCTTCTCTGATTCAGAGGTGGAGTATGATTCGGCGACAGAGCCCTTCCCCCAATCCCGCCAGTCAGGGGCAGGGGTAGGAATGTGGCACGTCAGCCTCGTACTCCCCGAGAGAGAGATCGATATAATCCCCGCTTCTCTCTGAAGGTATATCCGGAGTAGCGAGGGCCTTGTAGACCCCCAAGGATCAAGCTTGTGGTTGGTACCGGCCCCTCTGGAAGCGCCTTCTGCCTCGATCGGAGAAGCCGGAGACCTTTTCTGGGGACCGACGGTCGAACCACGATCTAGTGCACCCTCGGCGAGCACCGACGCTACGGCAGGATGTTCGCTCGCCGGCCCATCCTATCGTGATGTGGTAGCCAGGGCACCACCACCCTCAGAGGGCGGCCCGGGATATGGAGGCCAATCGGCCTGCTCGCCGTATTCACCGCCGGCCAGCCCGTCGGCCCGGCGGCCCGCCTCGGCACCACTGCCGGTTCCCCGTCCATTCCCAATCGTTGAAGAGGACCAAGGAGACCTAGGTCCCGAGTTTGAGTCGTGGAGCTTCTGGACCGTCCTTGCAGAGGGCCACTTCCCTGAGAAGTTTTGGCCAGTCGCAGGACCGGACTTTGATGCACCCGAATCGCTCACCCCAGATGAGTTCGAATGCTTCCGCCGAACTCTCCGGGAGACTCACTCCCTTCTTCACCGCCTACAAATGCCATACCCCGGGAGTCAAGTATACCTGGAGGATATTGGTGAGCAGTGCCGTCAAATTGACCTGGCCACGCTCCCCGCGGTTCGGCACCCCGGGTCATTTGGGCACCACGAGGCCCTCCAACAACGATGCGTTGAGTGTTTTCAAGTACTCCTCAAGGTTATCGAGGAAGCCACTCCCCACGTGTATATCCGTGGATGGGGGCAGTACGCTGCCCTACGCTTCAGTGCGATTCGCCGACAGCCCGATTCACTGGGTGGCCCTGAGGGTACATCCCCAGGGACGGAAACAGTCAATATGGCTGACCTGTCGGGAGAGGGGAATGGTTTGGAACTTCTCGACGGGGGCTCTCCCCCCGAAGACAAGCCATTGTTGGATCCATCGGTGAGAGTTACTCGTCACCAGAGGAGCCTCCTGGGTCTCCCCGCACCCACTGAAGCACTGACGTTGAGCCGAAACATCAGTAAAGGTAAAGAGCACGGTGAGGCTATAAAGCCCGCCGACCCATCTGCCTCCACGTAGAGGGTGGATGAGGATCCCGAGAAGGCTATGCTACGCCAAAAGCTCGACGAGCATAAGAATCTAGTTGACCAGCTCCTCGCCGAGCGCGCTGCAGTGCAGCGGCCTGACTACGGTGATCCTAGGCCAGGACAGCAGGGACAGGAACAACCACCCCTCGATGAGGCTCTCCCGGGCAACCGTGATTATGCTGTGTTCACCGACAGGTGAGACTCCATCGCCTATGGCAAGAGGGCGCGGTATGTTTCACCGCACCCTCCCGAGCGGCGTGACTACCTGAGAGACCCCGCTCGGATTCCTCCCGCTGCCCCAAGGGCCGCTCCGCCCGCCATCCCACGAGCTGCCGAGTTCGACGACCCGGTCGACGACCCGATTGAAGGGCCATGCAATGCGCTCGTGGTTAGAGATCCTCGCCAGGACTGGAACCCATGTCCGGACGATCCGATGGCGGCACTCATCGCCCGCTTGGAAGCCTTGGAGACACGGCATGTGGCAATCCCACCGGACGGCAAGCCATACCCAGCATGGGTGGATGACATGTCGGCGCCTCCGGGATTCGGGAATCCCACTTTTGCCCCCTTCAACGGGACTGGAGATCCGCCGAAACATTTGGCCCATATCAACTCGAGGTGCGGGCCTATGTTGGGGACTCCGGTGCAGCAAGAGGCCGCTAAGCTTCGCTGCTTTGTCCAGACACTGGAAGGGCCAGCATTTGTCTGGTACAGCCAGCTCCCTGTCGGGTCGATAACTAGCTGGGAGGACCTTCGTAGACAATTCCTCTACCAGTTCAGTTCCACGACCCGGAAGACGAGTATCGCAGACCTCTTCAAGTGCAAGCAGAGGCCTGACGAGCGAGTCGCGGACTTCGTCGCCCGATGGAAGGGTCTCACGTATTCCCTTGACATGCCATTGACCCAGGAGAAGTTGCTGACAATGTGCGTCGGGAACGTCAAGACCGAGCTGGTCCCTTCTTTGATCACTCAGAATTACCCCGGAGGGTTCAGGGACTTCTCAGACAAAGCTCAACGTCTTGAGGAAGCCCTGCAACAGGCCATCCAGGCACACCCGCTGCCTCCTATGATTCCTGCAAGGAGAGCCGGCAGGGCTGAGCCCGCTGCTGTCGCCCAGATAGAGGCTCCCAGGCCGTTGGAGCTGCTGCCTGTGAGACCACCTCCACAGCCTCACAGGAATCCGCCTCCACGGGCTCAGTTCCCGGCCCAGCAGCGGCAGCCTCAGAACCGGCCGGCCCCTCCGCGTAATGTACCGCTACAACCCAGGCGAGATAATCAGGGTCCACCTCCTCGGCAGGCCCCTCCAGCCCCTCGTCAGGACCATGCTCCCAGGGGCCCGCGATACCTGACCTACTCATTTCACGAGGATCAGGTCCCCAGTTATTTCCGGAGCTCCCTGGAGCAGAGGATTGTGCGGCTGCCTAAGTGTTGGAGGCCGGAGGAGGCACATCTCACGGATAACCCCCGCTGCTGCCCCTACCATCGGGCCCTGGGGCACACCATCCAGCGGTGCTATGTGTTTAAGGATTGGCTCCAAGACCAGATTAACAACAATGTAATCAGGTTGGGCCCAGCTCCGGCACAAGTGGCGGGCGTGTTCGTGGGATCAGATGACGATAGCGGCAACGAGGACGAATGGCAGCTGGTCTCCGACCGCGGATCCCAGAAGTATAAAAACTGGATGGCCCGCAAGACGATTATTCGCCCCCATGGAATCATCCGTGCGCGCTTGAATCAGCCTGAGCCCCCAGAATCTGCGGGTGCTGCTTCGGCATCGTCGTCCCAGCCCGCCTCTTCCAAGAAGAGCAAACGGCGGCGGCGCAAGAAGGAAGAGCGCGCCCCGCCAGTTCCGCCACTATCCCGCACTCTCGGCGATTTCATGCCCCCGGAGATGGGGATCCCTCCTCGGATCCGCCCAGTGGTGAATGATTCGTCCGATGACAGTATTGGGTACGCTTCGGTTAATACCGTCGAGCTGGTAAATCCCTTTTCGGTTCCCGACGTTGAAGAACACCAGGTGGACCTCCCTAGTGTCCCCGGTCGTCGCCACCGTCGTAGGAGCCGCAACAACAGGAGTCGCCGGGGCACAGCAGTTGGTACCTCCAGCCAGGCCGTGCACGCCACTGAGACCAGGCAGCAGGCCCAAAACCGAGCTCAGCGTGCGTAGCCCCCCCATCCGGGGATGACAGATTCGCCTCCGCCACTGTTTGTGGTATGGGATCAGGCAGAACAGCCTCAGCCGCGTCGCGATCAGCTCCGCCCTGCCACGAGTCCATCCCGGCCTCCTGACCCCAGTACGGTGACCATTTCCCAGGCTTCAACCAATGAACAGCGAGATGTGCCAAGCACCAGTCGGCCGCCGGCCCAACCGGCAAGGCCCGTCACGCTTCCAACCGCAGAGCAACCTCCTGCAACCAGGGGCTCGCGCTTGGCCAAAAAGTATGATGTCCTGATGCACTTGGCCGACATCCCAGCGAGACTCTCCATCCTTGAGGCTCTGCGCATGTCATCTGAGATGCGCGAGGCACTCGCTGAAGCCCTGAAGAGCCCCCTCCAGTTTGAGACAGAGGTTGCGGCTGCAGAGGCCTTTCACGCCGAAACGATTGAGGACGCCGAATGTCAGGCAGTTATCTCGTTTTCTGGTAAGGATGAAGACCCTCCTATACAGGGGCACATTCGTCCGCTGTATGTTACCGGCCAGCTCAATGGCCTTGAAGTCTGGCGCTGTCTTGTCGACACGGGGTCCAGGATTAACCTGATTCCCACTCGGACGCTCCAGAGATTGGGGTTGTCTGAGGATGACTTGATTCCCTCCGACCTCAGGATCCAGGGGTACGACCGCACCAAGCAAACCCCGGTCGGCAAGATACGTTTGAAGACCCAGTTCGGTGACTTGGTTGCCAACACCGAATTCATGGTAGTCTCTCAAGACACTGCGTACAACGCATTTATGGGAAGGCCCTGGCTCCACCTTCATGCGGCGGTTCCCTCGTCATACCACCAATGCCTCAAATACTCCCTTAATGGTCGAGTAGGCGTGCTTGAGGGAGATGCCTCTCCTTTTGCCTCATGTGAAGCCCACTATCTGGACGCGGACTATTACAAGACCAAGGATAAGCATATCCTGGCAGGTGAGGTCGAGCCTGTCGCTGTTGCAAGTGATCCCTGGGCAAGTTTGGATGACGCTTATGTCCTCCCGATTCAACGGTTGGACGTAGCCATGGTCTCGACGGCTTGTGAGTCTCCTGATGAGATGACCGCGACCGCCCATGCTAGCACCCGCGGCCCAGCAGGATCTGGTAGCCCCAATGCAGTTCCAAACGCAGCCTCTCTCGTGGACGATCCCTCACCGAGTGGAGAGGACGTGGAAGATGCACCCCCAGCCTTTGAGGAGGGCGTCTCTGCCACGGTCGATGAGTTAGTACAAGTGAACCTTGGAACCGAAGCAGATCCGAGACCCACATTGGTCAGTGCCGCCATGCCCTCTGAGGAGCGGCAGCAGTACGTGGACTTTCTCAGGCAGCACCGCGATGTGTTCGCTTGGGGCTATGACGAGATGTCGGGGCTAGATCCTCAGGTAGCGGTCCACCGCCTTGGTCTCCCGACGAACCATCGCGGGTTCAAGCAGCCTCCCAGGAAGATGCACCCATTCCATGGTTCCATGGTTGAGGCCAAAGTTGACAAGCTTATCAAAGCCCACTTCATGAGGGAAGTCCAGTACCCCAAATGGCTGGCCAACATTGTGCCGGTCCGGAAGAAGAACGGGCAGATCAGAGTCTGCATCGACATCCGCGATCTCAACCGCCACTGTCCGAAGGATGATTTTCCCCTTCCAGTGACAGAGCTGTTGATTGACGCCACGGCAGGGTTCCAAGCCCTCTCCTTCATGGATGGATACTCCGGATATAACCAAATTCGTATGGCCCCTGAGGATGAGGAGTTCACTGCCTTCAGGGCCCCCCAAGGTACCTTCTGTTACCGGGTCATGCCTTTCGGCCTGAAGAATGCAGGTGCCACCTATCAACGGGCGATGCACCGCATATTCAAGCCAATCCTCGGCACACTGGTGGAATGCTACGTCGACGACTTGGAAGTCAAATCGCGCCAGCGTCAGGACCATCTCAAAGATCTTGAGAAAGTGTTCGGCTTCCTCCGGTCTTGCTGCCTGAAGATGAACCCATTGAAGTGCGCCTTCGGGGTCACCTCCGGAAAGTTCCTTGGATTTGTGGTAAGATACCGGGGTATTGAGGTCGACCCAGAGAAGATCAGGGCGATTATCCAGATGCCTCCCCCAGGTAACATCCGGGAACTGCAAGGGTTCCAAGGCCACTTAGCCTATATACGCCGATTCATCGCGAATCTGGCCGGCAAGTGTAAGCCCTTTTCTCGGCTCATGAAGAAAGGTGCCACCTATGTATGGGATAAAGAGTGTCAGACCGCTTTCGAGGAAATCAAGCAGTACCTGCTGCAACCTCCGGTTCTGATGCCGCCTGTATCCGGGAAGCCGCTGGTCCTTTATGTGACCGCCCTGGAACGGTCCCTTGGCGCCCTTCTCGCCCAGAAGAACAACGAGGGAACAGAGAATAGCCTCTATTACCTCAGTCGCATGCTCCTCGATGCGGAAGTTAGGTATTCCCCCATCGAGAAGAGCTGTCTGGCGCTCGTATTTGCCGTACAGAAATTACGGCACTACTTGCAGCACCATGAGGTACAATTGGTTTCTCAGGTAGACCCGTTGAAATATATCCTGAGCCGGCCTATGTTGACTGGTCGTCTAGCGCGGTGGGCTGTGATTCTCCAGCAGTTCGACATCAGGTATGTGTCTCAGAAGGCCATCAAAGGGCAAGCATTGGCAGACTTTCTGGCTGCTCACCCAACCTCCGCGGATCAGCCGCTGGATCTAGGATTTCCTGATGAGGCCATCCTCTCGGTCGATCAAGCTGGTCCATGCTGGCAGATGCAGTTTGACGGTGCCTCCCAGAGCCCCACCGGTAGAAGACTTGATAATCCTAAGCTCAACAGAGTGGGCTTGGGTATCGTCTTCATTACCCCGGAGCAAGCCGTACTGCCGTACTCTTTCCTGTTGTCAGAGGGCTGTACCAACAATGAGGCGGAATACCATGCCCTCATCACCGGCCTCGAGTTAGCTCTCGAGATCGACGTGCCCCATATGTGCGTGAAAGGGGACTCCGAGCTGGTTGTTAAGCAGATCAATGGCGACTATGTTGTCTGGAAGTCGGAATTTGTGCCATTACTGGAGTGCACCCTCCTTCTGATGGCCCGGTTCCCTTCTCGGCCAGAAATTGTCCATATTCCCCGGTCGCAGAACGGTCGAGCAGATGCCTTGGCCAGCCTTGCTGCGTCACTTGCAGAGCCTGAACAGGATAACCTGACCGTCCGCGTGACGCACCACAGGCTCATCGCTCCCGTTATCCCGGAGGGAGATCGCGGCCCGTCGGTAAGTAATCTAACCGCGGTTGCCCCTACGCCCGGAGCCCCGATTACCCCAGATATGGCAGTCGAACCGGCCCCTGATTGGAGGATGACTTTGGTTGAGTACCTCCAACATGGAATTCTCCCGCCGGATCGAGCCGAGCGTGAGCGAGTTTGACGTCGCGCATCGCAGTTCGTCCTCCAGAGCAGTCCCGGCCTGGAGCAGATCCTCTATAGACGCGGATTTGATGGTGTTCTCCTCCGTTGCCTTCAGGGAGTTGAGATCCCGCGAGTCATGCAAGAGGTTCATGCTGGTTCATGCGGCGCCCATCAGACTGGGCCGAAGCTGTCCCACCAGATTCGGAGGTTGGGATACTTCTGGCCCTCCATGATCCATGACTGCATCGAGTATACCAGTAGGTGCCATGCGTGCCAGGTTCATGCGAACTTTGTGCATCGGCCACTGGAGCCTCTCCATACCACCAGGTATTCTTGGCCCTTTGTAGTCTGGGGGATGGACGTTGTGGGACCTTACCCGCCGGCGACGGCTCGCCAGTGCCGGTTCATTCTGACCGCCACGGACTTCTTCTCCAAATGGGCAGAGGCGATTCCGCTCAGAGAGGTCAAATCCTGTTTGATCGCTGACTTCATGACCTCCAACATCATTCATCGATTTGGAGTGCCTCACGCTATCCTCACGGATAACAGAGCCAATTTCCGAGCAGCCGAGTTGAAGAAGTTGTACGCCAAGTACAACATTCGCTCGAACCATACATCTCGCTATCATGCGCAGGAGAATGGACAGATCGAGGCGTTTAACAAAAGCCTCTCTAACATTCTGCAAAAAATGGTTGGTCAGAACAAGAAGAGTTGGCCGGACAAGCTCCCCAACGCCCTCTGGGCTTATCGGACGACGACTCGCAATTCCACCCATATGACCCCTTATTCCCTGGTGTATGGAGCTGAGGCCGTCCTGCCCATCGAGATCCAGTTACCGTCCTTGCGCACTACGGTCTATGACCAGCAAGTGCCGGACAGAGCTGCTGAAGCCCGTCTAGTCGAGTTGGAAGCACTGGATGAGAATAGACTTCGCGCCTTGCACAACTTGGAGAGGCATCAAAGCAGAATGGCTCAAGCTTTCAATAAGAAGGTTCGCCTCCGCTCCTTCCTGCAGGGTGACCTAGTGCTAACCCTAAGAGCGCCAATGATCCCCGGCAGGAAGCCACCCAAGTTGGAGCCCAAGTGGTAGGGACCTCTTGTCGTCCACAAAGTTTATCCCAATGGCGCGTACTCCCTAGAGACTATGGATGGTGAGCGTGTCACTCCTCCCACCAACTCTAGATTCCTCAAGCAGTACTTTGTCTGAGTGTGCCGACGTCCTGCACGACGTTAAACTGCATACGTCCAAGCTGCATGACGTTAAACTGCCTAGCATATCGTCCGCGCTGCAAGACGTTAAACTGCCAAGTGTTTCATCCAACATGACGTTAAACTGTACCTCGTCCAAGCTACAAGACGTTAAACTGTTTAGCATTCGTCCAACACGACGTTAAACTGTACTACATCCGAGCTACAAGACGTTAAACTGTTCAGCATTCGTCCTGCATGACGTTAAACTGCCTCTTGAGAACTACGGGGGGCTTGATTCCCATCCTTATGGGATACGTAGGACCGCCTGAACATTCATGTTTCAGGCCCAGCCCCATCCTTCGGGAATTTCCATCCCATCTCGGGCCCTTGGCCCAGTTGTCTCTGGGTATGTGGCGTATGGTGTGAACGTGGGGCTATGCCCTCATTCACGTCGGTTTGCTCGCCACGCTGTACGCCCCCCACATTTGGGGATGCCTTCTGCTCCCCCCTTTTTCTCTCTCATCGTCCTGCACGACGTTAAACTGCACTTCAAGAACTACGTGCGGCTTGATTCCCATCCTTATGGGATACGTAGGACCGCCTGAACATTCATGTTTCAGGCCCAGCCCCATTTCTCGGGAATCTCTATCCCGCGTTGGGCCTCTGGCCCCAGTTCCCCTCCTTTTTGTGCG
Organism: Viscum album; assembly: GCA_963277665.1. NCBI lineage: Eukaryota > Viridiplantae > Streptophyta > Magnoliopsida > Santalales > Viscaceae > Viscum > Viscum album. The sequence continues at coordinate 535,878,293 of OY728129.1, forward strand.
AGGCGTGTGGCGTGAGCGGGGATTATGTCCTCATTTACATTGGTCTACTGGCCGCGCCGTACGCCTCCCCCGTGTGTGCGACTACCTCACACCCCTCATCTTCCTGCATGACGTTAAACTGCCTCTCAATAACTACGTACGGCTTGATTCCCATCCTTATGGGATACGTAGGACCGCCTGGACGCTTGTGTCTCAGGTCCAGCCCCGTCTCTTGGTTGATCACGGGGATCTACCGTCTTTTGGTTGCTCTCAGGGTGAGTCCTACGACCCTATCCGGTGAGCTATTAACATGTTTTGGGTACTTTGGTCTATGACCCGTAGTGTCGGATGCAATCCCGGCAAGTCCCGTGTTGCTTGTCGGGCCGCGCGCTTCCTCTTGTTCGAGCCTTCACTCAAAGGGATCATCGTTAGCGGTTTGGACACAATGCCTCAGTGCTCTCCTACCGCTCCGGGTCGATTTACCGGCGGGTCCTGGGCCGCAAATCGATATGAATCCTGCGATTGAGCGGTTGATGCTCGTTTGCTTGCCCAGTTCTGGGCTGACGCGATCGGATGTTGTGTTGTGAATATGGTCAGCGACATCCTTGATCGCCATGTCGGCTCTTTTAGGCTCCGAACATTGGTCGCACGGTCCTCATCACACTCCGCCTTTGTGCGTTGTAGTGGAATCTCGACACTCTCTTCATACTGACCTTCAGTACACCTTTACACGTTAGGCAGGCCAACCAGGATAATGGTGTCTGTCGAGGCTCCCACGATCTGAGCACCAAGGGTATATGCTGATGTCCTCCCTGAGGGCCGTGTATAGCTGGACCCTCGTCCCCATAAGGAGGAAGGAGTCGCCCGAACAATCGCGTTTTGGGCCCAGTATATCTGGAGGCTAGCATCTCTGCCCCTCGGTTGATGGACATACGCAGGCCCCTATCCCAGGATCGTTCTCCTGGAATCGTGCGTGACCGCAGGGCTGAGTATGTTCCCACCTCCGCTGAGTCCTCCGTATCGCGATAAGCGGATTCCTCCATGGTCCGAACCACACGACCTTAAACTGTGTTGTCTGGTCCTACCACATGACCGTAAATTGTGATCGTCTTGGCCGCCCGACGAGAAACGGCACTGCATCGTGATGTTCTCCTCAGGGGACACTCACGTTGGGTGCTGGTTAATAACCATGCCATTCATCAATGCCTTTCATGGCTTGATTATTGTGGCAACGCCAGGGATTCCTTAATCACAGGCATATCGCTGCACGAAAAACCATCCATCTTTAAGGACAAACAAGAAATATCAAATACCGCTTCTTCTGTGTGCGAGGGTCAGACCCGCACCCTTCCCCGCGCTGGTGCCCGATTGTGTTGCGCCGCGCTTCAAGAACTACGTGTGGCTTGATTCCCATCCTCATGGGATACGTAGGAACGCCCGGATGTTTGAAACTTCGGGTCCAGCCCCCACCTCTTAAAGATTCCCCCCTTCTCTGGGGAGTCCGCCGCCTTCAGGCCACCCTCAAGGCGTGTCCCTCGACCCCTTGCAGTGGTCCACTGGTGTCAAGAGTACTCTGGTTTATTTCCAGGAGGGTCAGGTTTAGCTTGGTCAGGTTCCTTCCATTTTCAGGCTTCGTGCTCCCTTTCATTCGGACCCATCGCCTACGCCCTGGGTGGAGCCCCCGTGAACGGTTTGGACACAATGCCTGAGTGCTCTCCCACCGCCTCGGGCTGGTGCCCCCAATGGCCTCAGGCAGCAAATCGATATGAATCCTGCGATTGAGCGGTCGATGCTCGTTTGCTGCCTCATTCCATCAACGGTTAGTGCGATATTGATGCTGCTCTTCCGCCACAGTTGGCAGTACTCCCATATCGTTACGCCGGTACCCCCAGTCATTGAGTGAATGGCCGCATGATTCACATCACATTTTCCACCTCCCATTCTGACCAGGCAAAATCTCGACACTCTTGACACTATTCCCCAGTGCATCTTCGCATATCCAGGGGATAGGACCACGATGCGGCGTACTTTGAGGTTCTTATGGTCCGATCTCTAAGACCCTAAACTAAGATCTCCCCTTATGGTCCGAGCTCTAAGACCTTAAACTAAGATACGCCCCTATGGTCCGAGCTCTACGAACCTAAACTAAGATCTCCCCAAACAGGGTTCTGCGTCCTGCATGACGTTAAACTGCACTCGCAGAACTACGTATGGCTTGATCTCCAGCCTGATGGAGTAAGTAGGAACGCCCGGGCATTTCGACTCGGGTCCAGCCTTAGGGATCGCTAAGTCCCGCCCCTCCTCGTCGCCGGCCATCTGGCCTGACTTCGGGTAGAGTGGTGCAGTTGTGATATTCTCCCCGATTCAGCTCGGGATGCCCCATCGCAATGATGGGAAGCGACGGTTTCCTCGTCAAAGAGGTTCTGTCTGAGAATTGGGGTGATTCACGGCCAGATTAATGCATCCGCCTAATACACATTCCCCATGGTGGCACAATTTTGAGAGCGTTGTATTCTATCCGAACAAAGCGTCACTTCGCCCCACGCTTCGCATGCACTGTTGATCTGGATTTCCACCCTTGTGCCTGAAGGAACCCCCAAAGAGGCATTGATGATGACATGTGATCCGCCTCCTGCCATATGGATGATGACCTTCGGTCCGTCTATCGCAGTAGTATGGTCGATCGATACATTGTCCGCTTGCCGTCTTGGGCATGTCCTGGAAGGCCAACCGTTGTGGATTTCTGAATTCGGGACGCGCGATTCACCCTTTCTCATTTCCCTAGGTTCGGATAAAATCTCAACGCCCCTACCGTTGTCCCGCTCGTGTGTTGGAACGAGTTGGTGGGATGATACATTGATTAGGTCTGAGGTCTCCTTTCCTAGGAATGATCTCCCTCTTTTCTCTAGAAATCCAGGCCCAATTGTGGATGCCTGAAGCTTGGTTAACGCTCCCGCAAGACAATGAATTGTGGTCGAGCATGTTAAGTCAAAAGGTACAGATAAATATATTGGTTCATACAAAATGGATCGAAATATTGAGTAGCGGAAGCAAAATATTCTGGGAATGGCAAAAAACAAAGCCCCTAGGGATTAGCGTGCTGGATAAGTCTTTCTAACGCCGCTACCCTTTGGCTGGTGGCCTCCAGAGCTGCTTCTCGCTCTCTGCGTGCCCTCTCCTCGTCGGCGGTCGCAGCACGCAGTTCGTCGATCCTGGCCTGTGCACGCTCCCGCTCGACTTGGAGTCTGACCATCTGTTGGCCCGCCTCCATCAGCTGTACCTGGGCGTCGATCAGTTGGGCCAATAGTTGCTCCACAAGCTCAATACACGCTGGGACGAAGGCCTCCTTCTCTGCCGCCTGCCCTTCGAGACGCCGGACTTCCTGCTCCGCCGCGAGGAGCGCCCGCGTGCTCTCCGACATGTCCCGACTCTGTGCGACGTCGGCACGCCGGCAGCTCTCGCGCATCTTTTCGGCCATGAAATCACGGACTGTCAGATGAAGGCGTTGAGCATCAGCTCCCCCGGCACACAGGAAGCGCAGCCAGGTTTGAAGTGATCCCATGCGCCCCAGCCACTCCGATGGGTCTCGCTTGAGGAAGCGCTGGATGCACTTCCACCCCCTGCGGCGCGTTATCCGGCTCTCCTCGACCGCCTCCGCGTCTGATTCATCCATCTCCTCGGGGTCGGCAAGCCGGTAGGCAGGGAAGGCAGCCAGCAGGTCTGCTGCAGGGTCCGCCCCTGGGATTTCCTCATGGGGGATAGGTTCCCCAACATCTGGGCGACATTCTTCTCTCTCCCCAGCGGCGTTGACACCCTCGTCAGCCCCCGACCTCTCTCCGATGTCAGCACCGCCGACATCCGTAGCCCCTTGCTCAGCAGTTGGTGGGGCCGGCTCGGTGCGGGAAGTCTGTTCCGGAGCAGGCGGCATGTCTGCCGCCGGTCCACTCATGGATGGCCCGGGTTCGGCAACCCGACGAGCCTCCAGTGTTGAGATCACTGCGCGGGGCATGCCATGGTTAGTCACGATTCGTCAATGGCAAGCACCAGCAATAAAGTAAGGAGACTTACGGGAGTTCAGAGCGTCATCTTCTGCTGCCCCGGCCGCCGCAGGAACAGTTGCAGCAGGGGACCTTTCAGCGCTTGTCAATTCAATAATGGGCGTCTGGCCCCCACCTTGTCCTGCTGGCACCTCTCCTACTCCCGCTGAGGACGCCTGACCAACATCCGTGCGCTCCTGAGAAAGATGGAGAAATGGGTTAGAAGCCGCATAAGAGAATGGATGAAGCAGGTTGAGTAGGGATAGAAGCGGACCTCGAGGAGCTCAGTGACATCAACATTGTCAGAGCCGGCCACCTCGCCGCTCTCCCGCGGGCTCCCCTGATGGGATCTTCCCTCAGAGCCTTCATCCTCCCCCATCTCCTCCTCTTCCTCGGAGTCGTTGTTACTGTTATCTTCCGCCGGCAGCATCTGTTCTGGAGCGGGTTCTAGACCGAGCATCACCTTCACCAGAAGGGATGGCTCCGCACGCTGACCACGTTGGCGCGCGTACTCGTCCATGGCCGTCAGATACGCATACTGCCGGTTGAAGTCCACCCTGTCGGCGATATGGAGGCGCCCGACCTCTGGCAGATGGATTCCTTCTCTGAGTATCTTTTTCCAGATGGCGTCGGTCCCCAGTGACTGCTGCAGGGTCATCCAGGCCGACCACAGCGCCGGGAAGACTGCATCGTGGGAGGGTTCGAGCAGACGCCTTACCTGCTTCCCGGGCCGCTCTTCGACCACCGCACGTGCCCCCTATCTGGGCGCCGAGGTCGTAGCAGCAGCCTGCGATGTGCCCGCCGCCGAAGTCCCTGCTCGCGCCGGCTCCGCTGCTTGGCGCGCCTCCGTTCTCCCCCATGTAACGGCACCTCGCCTCCTTCCTTGACGCACGGTCTCCGCACGGGTGACCTCGAGCCGCCGAACTGGCTTCCGTAGAAGCCCCTCGGGGTACGCGATGGCCCAGTGTTCGGCATACTCGGTTGCCAGGCCTGCGTCGACCCCGGTAGGAGGGAGAGTGATGACGTCGCCAGAGCCAAAGGCGACGAACATCAGCCACATCTGGCGAAGGACGCCAGGGTTCGTCTCCTCCCGGACAGCAGTGAATACCCTCTTCGGCATCCGTTGAAGGCACCCGAACTTCCTGGCGAACCGGGTTGGCACGTAGGGCTCGCAGATCAACTTCCCGTCGATCCGAGCCGCGAGCACCCCGCCTCGCATGTTCAGGAAGTACTCATGCTGCTCTAGCGGACCCTGCCCGTTGTCGATCATTTGGCCAACGGGAGTGGGGAACGGGCTGAAGTTGAAATTGGCATGATTTCCAATCCGAATCCTCACGCCCTCTTCACATAGGGTCATCAGAGCGACCCCCGCAATGTTCAGCAGGGAGGGTCGCAGGCCGTTGCCCGGAGGAATGATGGCGTTCGGAAACGTGTACCCACCAAGGTGAGCAGCCACCCAGCCGTGGAAGAATTGGAAGGGCCCACAGATCCTTCGTGGCGACCCCCCTCGTGAGATGCGTCCCAGGATGGCATACAGCTTCGCCAGTACTGGGACCCCGAGGTTGTATCTTTTGTTGGCGGCCATAGCGCCCGCCATCGCCAGTGTTGCCTGGCGGACGCCCATTCTCGCGTCCCGCACTGGCAGGAGCCACCCACTCAGAAAGGCGGCCAGGAACGCCGCGTAACGGACATTTGGGTCCCGGGCCTCGATGACGCGGTACCCCCATGAGCGGTAGTCGCCCGTCTCCAGGACCCGCCAGTACGACCCGTTCCTGCTCCTCTGAGCCGCGGTCGGGCACCGCTTCCCCCTGCCTGGCATCTTGACCGTTGGGTCATGCTCCAAGAACTGGCTGAACCACTCCTTGTAGGCTATGTCCTTCTGGAAGTCCTTGATCCCGAGCCGCTGCGTAGCCAGGTCAAGCAGATGCCAGGTCAGAATGGGAGTCCGTGACCTGTCTTCCCAGGTGTTCTTCGGAGGCAGGAACTCATCGTACTGGTAACCCTCCAGCGGGATACCTCCGATGCAGTGGATGTCTCAGAGACCGATGCCGACCTCCCCATGGTGAATATGGAAGGTGTTGGTATCTGGGGACCAGCGGGTGAACAGCTCCGGCCCGAGCTCGGACTGCTGGTAGAAGTGGAACTGCGACGTCCACACCGCCTCAGACAGGCCGATGTACCGCAGCTCCTCCGCGAAGTGATCGCAAGTGTGGCGTACCCAGAACGCCCAAGCCCACTCACTGGTGAAATTTCCCCCAGATCGCAAGTCCCAGTCCTTCAGCCAGCCCTTGGTGTCGTCGGTGACACTCTGGCGATATATGCTCGAGTAGAGGGCTGGAGAGTTCTCCGCAGTAGGCTCACTTCCAACGATGGTTCGCGTCCTCGGGTTCAGGACATAGACATCCAAGTGTCTGGTCTCCCTGGCAGGATTCCCATTGTTGGTGATGTTATAGCGGGGAAGCTCGTCCTCCCGAGTCACCCAGGTCCGTGGCGCATCAACCTCGAACCCTGGCACCAGAACCTCATCTAGGATGCCGAAGTTCCAGAGCGGCAGGTTGTCCGACAGTGGATATGTCTTCTGGGCCGGCGTCAGCAAGTAGAACAAGGATTGATTGTTGGAAACAATCTCCTTGGCTCCGTAGACCTCCTCGTTCGTCGCCATCTCATCTCTGCGAGTGGCGGCATCCCCCTCATTTCCTTGATTCGCGGCCATCTCAGAAGCTTCAGGAGTCATGCGGGTAAACGGATGAAGCGTGCGGGAGCGGACGAGGCTGGTAGAGAAGTTTGAGAGTTGGCGCGCAATCCTAGTGGACGGCGCGCAATCAGGATGTCCGTCGCGTAAAACCCCAGGTGTTCTCGCAAAAGCAGGAAGAATTCCGGAAAGGTTTGCGCGACGAGCGGGCGAATTCCGCGCCGGAAAAGGCAATTTCGTGCACGAGAGCTCGAATGCTTATCGCGCAGAAGGCCAGTGTACGGTGCGGGGGACCCAGGGCCCCTATTTATAGGCAAGGCTGGGAGTCCGTGCCGCGCGGAAAGCGCTTTGCGCGACCGCACCGGCGAATTTCGCGCCCGACGCCCCTTTTTGCGCGCCACAGTCCCGTGCCACCCAGGACTTCGGCATTCCGGCGTCTCCCTCGGAACCCGATCGTTGCGACCTCTCGCCGATCAGATTCCGAGGGGGGGCTTTTGTAGACGCCGGAAAAGTCCGTTGTTCCCAAACGAAACTCCGGATGCGGGAAGCGAGGTCATATTTGGAGTCGGAAGCATGTTTCGGAGGGCCCGGAGGCCTTGCGCGGAATTTTGGAGACCTGCGCGCAAAGTTGATGAGCCGCACGCAAACCTCCCGGGATGCGCACAATGCGCTGAGCCGGCGCGCAATTTTGCGCGCCCGGGGCCCGCGCGACTCCCTTGCGCGCCGGGCCCGATTCCGCGCCCGCGAAGGGAATTCCGAGCCCGCGAACCGGATTCCGCGCCCGGGGTTGCCTATAAATATAAGGTGACCCCCGACGTTTTGAAGGTTTCCAGAATTCGAAAGGTCTCTCGTGCGCGCAATCCAACCCCTTCCGCGCGCAATACCGATCTTCAGGTAACCTCTTTTCTTTCGCGCAAGAAATCCTTGGGCTTCGCCTTCGCGCGCAATCCCTTTGGCTCCTTTCCTTTTGAATAACCCTTCACTCAAAGGCATTTGCGCGCAAAAGAAGCCTCTTGCGCGCAATTGCCCCCGGGTGCGCGCAATCCAACCCGATTGCGCGCACCCCCCATTTTCAAAGTGGCCATTCGATTAAAGAATGAGCCGTTGCCCCCGCGCGCTATCCGAAGCCCGGTGCGCGCAATCTCTATCATCCGCGCGCAAAGTTCTGGCCCAAGCTCCTCTTTTGCGCGCCGACCCGCGGTATTGCGCGCAAAGCTCCTCTTTTGCGCGCAAGCCGCTAGGGTCGCCCCCTTTTGACCCCCTGAGGGTACCCGCCTGCGTGGTGCCCGATGACCTTCATACCGGGTGCCCGCAACGTGCGTTGTCTTCCCGTGCGGCCCTCCAGGCCTGCGCGAAGTGACACGGACCCATTAGGCGGCAGCATACGTCCAACATGACGTTATACTGTGCCACGTCCGCGCTGCAAGACGTTAAACTGCCAGGCGTTTACGTCCAACATGACGTTAAACTGTGCCACGTCCGCGCTGCAAGATGTTAAACTTCCAGGCGTTTACGTCCAACATGACGTTAAACTGTGCCACGTCCGCGCTGCAAGACGTTAAACTGCCAGGCGTTTACGTCCAACATGACGTTAAACTGTGCCACGTCCGCGCTGCAAGACGTTAAACTGCCAGGCATTTACGTCCCACCCGACGTTAAACTGCACCATCGTCCGCGCTGCAAGACGTTAAACTGCCAAGCATCTTCGTCCTCAACACACGACGTTAAACTATACTTCATCCGGCGAGACGTTAAACCGTCCGCTTCGTCCTCAACACACGACGTTAAACTGTACTTCGTCCGGCAAGACGTTAAACCGTCCGCATCACCTGATCCCGTGTCTCGCACGCAGGGTCCCCCTGGTTTGGATGTGACCCCCACCCGCTCGTTTCTGCAGGGATGTCGGGATTGGAGTGGCCTTCGCCCACGGGGGTAGAGTGTTGAAAACAGAACGAACTACGTGGACTTTGATCCCCGTCTTCTAAGCAGGGTACGTAGGAAGCCTCTCCGAGGTTCAAGCCCACCACCTGGTCGTCCCGGTCGTATTTACGTCGGTTCGTCCATCAGTGGACTCCTCCCGGGTTCACACTTGCGTTGATTCACCTATGAATCCACCTCTGTGGGGGACTGCACGTGTGTATCTCCATTGTGCCTCCCCACCGCCTCGATCTCTTCGTGAGTCGGCTTTCCAACGTCCAGCATGACGTAAAACTGTGATCCACCCGGCCGTTCCATCCCCCTCTGTGCGAGGTGGTTCGGTTCAATCCTTCTCCAGGCAGCCTCGATCTCTTCATGAGTCGGCTTGCCAACGTCCAGCATGACGTAAAACTGTGATCCACCCGGCCGTTCCATCCCCCTCTGTGCGAGGTGGTTCGGTTCAATCCTCCGCCCGGCGACCTCGATCTCTTCGTGAGTCGGCTTGCCGATGTCCAGCATGACGTTAAACTGTATGTCCGAACTACGCTGACTTTGATCCGCGCTAACGCGCGGTACGTAGGAAGCCCCTACGGGGTCCAAGCTCCTCACTCCATCATCCACCCTGATCCTTACCCGGGCCGCCACATCCTGGTGGGGTCATGCCATTCCATTCCACTCCACTTCACTCAGGAAGCCGCCCATGTGCTGGCCCCAGCGTCGGAGGTTCCCCACAAGGGGTTCTGTCATCTGGTCCACTCCTCGTGCTGATCAGTCCGATGCCGTCCTCGCTGGACGTTAAACTCGCGGCATACCCCGTGTTAAACATGGGAAGCTGAGGAAAACCATAGGCAACGTAGTTCCCCGTACCCAGTGCGGGATGCCTCAGGCCATCACGCCTTCGAGAAGCCCTATTAGGGACGGAAGGCAGACATGCAGAGGCGCAGTGTTAAGACACGCCCCCGACACCCAGAGCCACCCGGTCTCATCACCGCAGGTTGCTGCCCCGACCAGACTCCTTGGAGCGTCCGGGCGGAAGCAGCGTAATTAACTGGTGTCCATGGAGACATGGCGCCAGGAACGAGATTAACGAACATTCTTAAATCTATGAGGGAGACCCGGATTAGGTGACGATTTCCGAGGAGACGTCCACGGAAGGAGGAGCCGACATCCCATCATCCCGGTTTCGATCAAGGAGAAGACGCCCCTGAATAAGGGACGGATGCCGCCCGCCTTTGGAAAGCAGGACTGCGGGGCCACGAGCCGCGCGCCCATCCCCTCGGGTTGACGGGTGCACGCGCGAATGCGTCCTGGTGGAACAGCGTAACCCGGCGCACATCCGCACCGAAACAGTATTATTCTACTAATTTATATGCTTGCACACTTGGTTATTGTTGTTTTCATAAAATGGTGTTTTATTTTGATAAAAGAGGTTAGTGTATCTCTAATATTGACATACCATAACCTCATTGCTAGCAGGTACTCTCTGGCATACTAAGAGGCACGCTTGAGAGCATCTGGTCAACCGTCTCAGGGCCCCATTTAGTGTCACCCGAGTCAGGACGTCACAATAATAACCAATACATGATTTAAGGATTCAGTTATATTCTAAAAGGTTATGTTAAAAGAAATTTTTGCTCATTATTAATTGATAATGGTTTAAATTTAAAATAAGTATTTTTAAAATTAAATTGTTAATTTCCAAAAAAATCTTTTGATTCTATTTTTATAGTATTTATATTAATCAATGATAATAATACTTGATGTTACACATGAAAAATATGGGATACATGGTATTGATAACATCCTTATTCTTTCCCTTAATGTATTATGAGATTATCATAGAACCAATTTAATTTCTATTAGATAAGAAAAAAATGAAAGAAAAATGATTATTATTATGTTTAAAAATGTTTTTTTACATTTTTTATTCATGAATAGTATATATAAATAATATAATCCCATGTGTGAGATAGACACATATTATTCGATGGGCTCACCCAGATAGAGGTGCATGAACCTGAAACAACATATATGATTGCTGCATCTAGATAACACCAGGTGGTCTAGATATATATAACAAGATGGGTGCTCTTAAATAGTGTCATGTGATCCTGAAATTATTTTCATAGTTGGTGAACCTAGATAGAACTCCCATTTATTCAGTAATGTTTTTAATCTATATAAGTAATAAGGATTTAATTAATAGAGGGCTTTTCCATTGGATTTAACTCATCTCCATTTATGGAAATTTTTTTATTAAATTCAGTTATCATTATAATTATCCAAAGATACCAACATGTTTTTATTATTTTTTTATGGGTTTCTAAAAATTTATTTGATATAAATTTAAATCACATGGCTCATGATATTTTCTTCTAATTAAAGTGGAATTTTATAAAAAAATTTTATCATGATTCATTATTTTTGATCTTTTTATTAATTCATATACATAATATTATTTTATACTCATGAACTATTTTTATTAAATTATACCATTGTTCTCTTCTCATGATCACAGATGATATTCCATTATAAATTCATATGTTACCCTTAATATGAATTCAATATCCCCCCCACATTTTGATTCACCTTTCCATGTTTTACCAAAATTATGTTAAATGAATAATTTCAAGAAAGGTTTGAAATGGATGATGTTGATGTCTTATCAGGAAATTAGAATTGTTGGGTATAGCGTAAAATAAACTCTCTTAATGTCATGGATATTGTTTATATATGGGGTTTTACAAAATATCTAAAACTCCAAATAGAAAAGATCCTCATGTGTTTAATTGATCTGATATTTTCATTTATTATTGTCTATTTTAGATTGGGAAAATTGGGTCACATTTGTTGGTATCAAAAATAGAAAATTATTTTTTTTTTATTTTAGTACCAGATTTGGCAAAGCGGTTCTGGGATATTAGAGTTAATAATTCAAATAATTTCATAGTTTATTTCATGTAATACTATATATTTTATATATAAACTACTGTTAACATAATAATATGGAATGATAACATATTATATCGGTGTACGTCTAGCTATAGATACTTCTACAAAAGTCATAAAATAATTATCGCTGCTTATTACTAACAACACCCAACAATTAACATTGATTTCATTTTATATGGTTGATATTATATTATTTCATCAACAACCAATTTCAATAAGTGATTATGATACATTAATTGAAACACCCACACAACTTTAACAATACACTATACTAATTTCAGAATGTATACCCAACTCACATGAATCACATACCATAATTAATAATTAGATCATTGAAACCCGTGTTTAAACATTATATATATGCATTACACCCAATATGGATTATTTCAGGTCAATACACCATATTAAGCATGCACCTATTATATAAAATATTATAAAAAAATTTCTCTTCTCATCATCCATTAATATCTAAACTCCAATGATAATATAATTTGTATGGAGTTTTTTCCAATATGAAATTATTAATTTCATGAAATATATCTAATAAATAAAATTTGTTTCTATATTATATATAAATAAAAATGATTTTATGATATCATTAAAATCATGTAACAATCATATCAACTATATTTTTTACATATTCCAAAACATACACCATGAATCATTATTGGAATATAAAATTTTTTGAATTAATTTAAAATGTATCATATAAATTGTCAATGTAAAATAATTTTATATAGATATTCTATAACCGTTCACTAAAAAATAATATATTTTGAAGAAAAAATTGAACACCTCAGTTAAATTATAAATTAAATTTTTTTACATCAGTTTTTTTCAAAATTTCAAATATTTATCATAAAACTATTTATTTAATCACCATTACATCACCTTAAATAGAATTTTTTGATATTATACTTGTCTCCTATATACAAATGGTATTATTCATTGTATGATCAAATAAATAATAAAAAATTTCTAGGAATTATATTTTTAAAATAATCCCATTAGTTAGAGGGATACCAATATCATATAATAGATTATAATTACAATTTGTAATTGGATGTTAATACATCATAGAATTTTGATTGAGATTTAATCTAATGTGGGGTTCCCTAATATAAATGGTCGATCGATAGAGGAATATAATTTTCATTATTATTCTATAATCATAGTATAGTTTTATTTTTGTCCCGTAGTAAATAATAAGTTTTACTAATAACTATAGAGAATGGTATATGTCTACATGTTCAACATGAGATACTCCCCCTTTTGTCTCTCTTTCTATGTGATTGGACATTTCATGAATAACTACATTGATATATGGTTTCTGATCATTTATTTATAAATGGGAGAAAAAATAAACAATATAAAGTTTAAAAAATATATCAATAGATGGATACTGTCAATCTAAAGATGATGTGAGGGTCTTAGAACTGAGGAAAGTGGATATGGGTGCATATGTTGAGATTTGTAATGTAAACCAGTTGTTGTATAATAATGAAAATAATTTAGTTAGTTAATTAATCACATGTATTTATATAATTATTTATTCTCTTTTCCCATTAAGGTTCATCATAAGATTGAAAATCATAGTGGTATAGGGTTATGGTTAGGGATTGGTTACTGAGAATCATGGGGTTTTCTACACTGGTATTTTATGAAATTCTATAAATTATAATGTTTTTTGGAAACCCAATGGAATTGTAGATATATGTTGGGGCTCTTGAGTTGGGTAATTTTTCACTAAAATAAAAAAAAGGTAAGGATAATGATGATGATGTGCAAGGAAATTGCCTATTAACTTTTTTGTTTATGATAATGCATCACATATTCATGTGATAGAATTAGTAAAAATAAATGAATTAGAACCTAAACTTTTAGAATTAAAATTGTTGTTATTGGAACATAATACCATAAAACATTAATTATTGAACATTTCAACATTTTTTGACTACTGGATGAGTTTAATTAGGATAGTTATCCTTTAGTTTAATCATCACAAATTATAGATGATAAAATAAAATTGGATTTGAGTCTTGGTAATGGGTAATGATTCCAACTAGTGGATACCAATTGTTGGTGTTTTCCCACTAGAAAAAGAACAAATTTTAAAACTATTTTAGGTTGTTTTGTCTTATTTATAATGTTGAAATCATTAGGATATAAATGTTTCATGGTATTCAGTGTTGCTAGACTGACACGATGGAACTAGATAGTCTTAGTAATGATTCATAAAATTCTATACAATCTAAATTAAAATAATGCTTGGTTGATAATGTCATTTTTCAAATTTTTTCCCTTTGGGAATCAATTATCATGAAGGACAATAACATACAGTAACAAGATGTGGTTACTATATCCCATGGATATTTAAGATAAAAATCCATTTTTAATTATTATTTTTACTGTTATCATTATTTTTTATATAATTATCATTAATTATTATTTTTTTCTAATCATTGAAAGAGGGTTTTGTTTCCATGTATGAAAGTATTCCACCATGTAACTTTTATTAATTAATTTATTAAATGTGGGTGGGTTATCTAATCCCAACATAGTTATTTTTAAGAAAATATATGAATCACAATAATTATATACGAGGAATTAATAATTGTAGGAATAAATATTGTTTTTCAACTAGTTATAAGATACCTAAAAAATAATAATACATATATTTCCTTTAAATATTTTATAATTCAAGATTCATCCATTGAACCACTAATTTTTTAAACATCACAATTATAAATTTATTTTCCTATTTTAGAAAATTTTATCATTAATGCCTAATTAAAAATAAATAATTGAAATTTTTAGGTAGTGAGTATACGTCATGTTATATGTTTTTCTCTTCATTTGACTTTAATACCTCATTATCATACGGTTCATGTGTGATGATATGAAAAAACACTAAATGAGGAATACCATAAATTTATTTCCTCAAGATATTTTATATGGGGAGAAATAATTAATTATCTACAAACAAATTTCACTTACTAAAATATTTTATCATTAATTTAAAATTTTATAAGTACTAGTTTTATATTTATTTACTATATTTTACTATTATAAATTTGAAAGGAATGTATATTATTTTCATTTTTATACCCATTATGTTTTATCATTTTATATAATAGTAAAACCATAGGGATTAGTGGGAATTTATTCATTATTCCGCATAGTATGTAAGCGGGTTGACATATGGTATTCAACTAGAATAAAATATCGTGTTTATCCTATATATTTTCTTTACATTATTTTAAATTTGATTATTAACCATTAAGAAAACACCATTTCCCATTATAATATATGTTCACTTTTAACACTAATATTTTAATAGAAGTGGAATTCAATGTTGCTGTATTTTTTATAATCCAAAAATAATATATCTCTTTCCTTTTTGTTGGGTTTATTTTTTAATACCTATTTTTAAAATCAAATCAATAAAATTACACAACTATTTTATAAAATATGACAAGAAAATTTTATCAATTATCTATCTCTATCTATGAGTTGCCCTCTAACATATTTATTTTATTCCACTCCATAATATATAACTTCATTCTTAAAATCAATCCTATTATTTCATTATTATATTTTTTTGTTGATATTTTATTTACTGATAGATATTACCACCTCTATATTTGTCAAAATATTCATAATTTATTCCTTCTTATATTTTTTGGTTTGTAGTTTAGTTGGTGACTACTACATTAAAATAATAATATCATCATTAGATTCCTCAACCAAAACCTATTATTTATATGTTAAAAAAATATATTTTATGTAATCCTTTTCTGAGAATAATTTATGTAAAGAATAATAAATTATCTTCTAGTTTCTCAATCCATAACCATTCAATCAAATGTTTTAGAAAATCACATTTTATTATAAAAAATATTCCATTATTATTGTAGTCAGGAATATTAATATAATACAATTTTTTTACCATAATTACAACTACTACTTAACACCATTTCAAATGAACAATATTTCATCATAAGTCTGTATATTCCATAAAGGATTATAATTTGGTGATATATATTCCATGAAATCATTTGCAACATTAAACCCTTATTTTCTTATTTTATCACTTCATATCCATTTGAAAAAACATGTTATTATTTAAAACATGTTTTTGAAATTCACATTTATAATTTTCTATATCTTTTAGACTCACTAATTTGATTATTTAAAATTATTATGAAATTTAAAAATAAAATATTATTATATTATTATTTCATTTTAATTTTTTGTCATTATATATTTATTCAGACTCCTCATGGATTAATTTTATTAAGAGTATGTATTTTACTAATGTCATATATTTTCTATACACGAGGCTATGATAATATTATATACTAATATATTTATCTTTATAACACCTTGTATGTAGCATCCTGCTTTTTGTTATTGTCTTGGGAAAAGAGAGGAACATTATATGTCCTTAGGAGACATCCCCAAGAAGCCAAACGATGATAAAAAATATCCACAGGAATCAATACATGTGGTTATGGTTTTTTACATCAATAATAAAAGAACAAACCAAACATGAAATAACTAAATTAATAATAAATGGTGGATGGAACAATTAGGAAAAAAATATTTATAATAAAACAAGCATAAATCCATGTTCCACAACAGAAGACTACAATGAAAAATCACATATTGGAGGACTATAAACTCAAATATTATAATGAAAACACAATACTTCTAACATGATCCATGCTATAACTCCAAAACATCCCATGAATAATGATGTACTACAAAATATGTGGGATACAATACATTTTTCTTTGTCACAATAAACAACATCTGCAAAATCTCCAATGTTGAAAATCATGGGTGAGTACTAAAACTCAGTTGGCATTGCACAATATCATTTCTTACACATGCCACTAGGAAATAAAAAGTCAACAAAATAATATGAAAAAATTATACAAAACAATTACTAAAATAGTTTATATCAAAATATGAACAAGGTAAAATAAAACAAGTTTTTTACAAGATAACCTCAATTTCGTTGAAAGGAAACCAAAAAATGTTTTAAAACCATGTCACAAGTTATATTTTGGAATAATTGATTTGGTTTTACAAAACCTCATTATGTAATTTATGTAACATTTAACTCCCTATAATCATGATTGGTGAGTCATTCATTCATTAATAAATCACCTTGTGAAGCAATATGATGGGGGTACTTCATGACCATACTTATCCAAACATATTGGTTGGGTAATATCACACTGTTATCCAACCCAGTGCATATGAACACGCACTAAGAAACCATGGGAACCCTTTCCAAACAAATTATTTTTCAAACCCATTTGAATAAACATATTAAAAAACGTATTTTAGTACGCACCAAAACCAACCAAAAATTTTAAAATCATCATTTTAAAATCTTGTTACCTAATCCACTTTATCAACCAAAACACCACATTTTTCGATTTCCAAAACCATCACTCTTGAGGGGTCTCAAAAATAAAATCATATAAATTTCACACAAAAATTTAAGAGGAAATCAATTTGTAATAAATCCACA
This sequence comes from Viscum album, assembly GCA_963277665.1. Classification (NCBI taxonomy): domain Eukaryota; kingdom Viridiplantae; phylum Streptophyta; class Magnoliopsida; order Santalales; family Viscaceae; genus Viscum; species Viscum album. Next base: position 535,895,415 of record OY728129.1, read on the forward strand.
ATTTTATAAATAGGTGATTCAAGAGTGAAGCCTCATACCGAGATTTTTATGACTAAAAAATGAACATTATAGTAAACACATATGAAACTAGGATAAATCACCAGAAACCCTCTTCATATCCCATTCACTGTCATCAAAAAAAATCAAAAACTAATTATATTTCTCCATTCCTACCACATATATATCAACAAAGGGTGTAGATCTATTAAACCGAGAGAGATAGATAATTATGTCTAATAAAGAGAACTGATAACGACCATGAACGATTACTTACCACAATAATCCAACTTCAAAACACCATGAAATACCTTAAGATTGCCGCCTAGTAAATGGGAGAAGCTTACATGAATATTTGGAAGATAAAATATTTACTTGGATCCACATTAGTGGAAAAAAGATGGATTTTGAAACCAAAACATGTGATATCCCGAATTTCAGTACGTCATCTTCAACCCATGCAAGGATTTTCTCATGATTAGTTAAACATTATTTTACTCATGTTCCATACAATGTATCATGGATGAGGTTCATATGGCTGTCAAATTGTATTTCAACTGCCCAAAAGATCAATATCCTACATAGATAAGATTCTTCGCATGGTTTGGGAAAACCATGTTCCACCCATTCACCTTCCCTTTAGCCCTCAATTTTTTATGCATGGTTTCTGATTGGTGTTTTACATTTTTCCCAACCCGTCCACCAACCTTTCTCCGGGGATAAGCCCCAAAACCCTCCAAATCTTATCCAAAATATCCCAAACATGACCGATATCTTTTAGATACATAAAAACCTATTAAATAGTTGCTTAAATAAGGTTGTGGGTGCCACATTGGACCCATAGATTTAAATATTGAATGGCATGATGATACCTAATGATCATAAGTTACCTCTATGTATCTTAGGAAAAATGGACAATTTAAAAAAGAATTTGTATCAACAATAAATATAATACACTCTCATAATCATAAATCAAAATAATTGTTAAGTTAACTAAAAATGATATAACTATACAAAAATAAACATCATATAATTTTAAATATAGATAAACATATATCGCATTTGAATGTGGTTCCTGGCGCCTAAAAATCCATAACCCATAATCTTTTTGTGGTGTGATTTTTGATTTAAAGTTAGTTGTTTTATTCTAGAACAATATTAACTCATTACCACGCCGATATTCTAAATACTAACATTCCAAATAGAGATATACATTGGGGATTTTTTAGGGACACCATTGTAAGTCACCAGTTCATTGGATGGGAGTTCAAGATAATCTAAACCATTACTGGTAAATTATAACTCACAGTGAGACCCTATTATATATTTATAAAATATTTATTATTCAACCAAATAACTAAAACATGGTCTATTTACCACAATGAAAATAATTTATCTTGAATATATGATAATGAAAACATATTTATACAAATCACAGGTTTTATATCTTCTATAAACTACATTGTGAATAAAATGTGATTTAATAACCAGTAATGAGCCACTAAAAAATCATCACTATGTGTGGGGTTGGTGTTATAAAATAAGGATAATTTGAATGATACGGGTTTCATATATATCCCAATTAGGGGATCGAAAACCCTTGTTTTTTAGTGCTTCCTAATGGGTTATGATATACCTTTAAATTCATGTGATAAGGATTAATGCGGTTAGTCTTATGGTCTTGATTCTATGAATAATGAAATTATAGAATTAATCACCAAGAATATTTCCCATGTTACATGTCTTAATTATGTTATATCCCATTTATAGATAGTTTCATAGTATATAGTCATGTGATCATAACATTCTATGTAAGGACCCAACCATAATAGTCACGTATTGTGTTGATTTGTTCTAGAATACACTTTATTATAATTCCAAAGAATGATTTCAGTTTAAAGTTATATAAAATTAGAACGAGCTTATAAAAAAGATAACAATACATTAAAATTGAACAAATATACATATTATTCATTTTTTCCAATAAATCAAAACTCATTAAAAGAAGACATGTTCTCTTTTCATTAAAAATGTTCATAATTTTCCCTTGATATCATCATTGTCTCTATTCCCCCTTACATACAATGAAAAAGCATTAAAACTTCATATAAGCAAAATTTATAATAAATATAACTAAAATTAATTAAAAATTAGTTGGGTGAAAATAAATAAAATCATTCTAAAAAACATACCATTTTATTTTGAAAAAATAATAATCTTGTACAAAATATCAATACCATATCTTTTGAAAATAAATTTATTTTCATGAAAACACATTATTAAGAATCTAAAATACAATTAGGAAAATTGTTTTATCAGTTTACATATCACTCTAACAAATATATTGACCAATATAGACAAACACCAACTTTGGATACCCAAATGCATTGTATGGTATAACATAACCACCCATCAATGATTTATCAAGGAACCACCCATCATTGTTTTACCACATAACCACCTATAATTGGTTTGTCACATAACCACCCATTATTTTTTTCATGTAAAAACTTGTTATCATAAAAAATTTTAAATAACTATATCCTAAACATAAGTCTGGATGTATTTCATCATAAGACAAAAATGTTATGAAAATAAACCATTTAATTTAATATGACTAATTTTGAAAAACTGTGCATGTACAACTGAAAAATGATAAATTTAAAATACACATATAAACATTTTGGTTTAGAATAAAAATATTATTGTTAAATTAAATAATTCAATTCAATTCATTATGAATATTTTTTGAAAAATATTCATGTTTAACAGGATACAATAAAAGGGTATTTTGAAACGATTGTACTTTACAAGTAGCATATCAGTAAAGTGAGATATAATAAAATGAATAAATTATTTGTATCTATAAATCCTCATAATTTTTTTTAAAAGTAGAATAGAATTAAAATTATTTTCATAAATATTCATTGCATGAATAATTAGAGAAGTTGATTTTTAACAAAATTAATTGAAAAAATGTTCCGAATTCTCGTATACATTTTCATTAGTCGAATCATATTTCCCGAAAAACTAATAATTAAATATTGAAAAATTGAATAATAAGACGATATGAAGATTCAATATAACCTATATAAAATGGAATTATATACAAAAAAATACATTTTCATTGACTATTGAATATATCTCACAGAAGTAAAGATTTCTACAAGAATCCCTTATCTAACATTTCCGTTCATTTTTTTATATTGTAAAATCCTGTATAATGTTAAAAATAATGTTATTAACTATTTGAAAACTATATTAATATTTATAATAGCTATTATTACAATATATTCCTTGTTAATATTTGATATTTGGTATTTTTTGAGTGTGTTCATTTCATGGTTTCATTATCGGTCCACTAGCACATAATTAAATATTTTTATGTCAAATGGAAATAAAATTATAGAATTTAAATGATATGGTATTGATAGTCTTCCAAAAATATAACTTGTCTCATGTATCATTTTTATTTCTTATACAAGGATAATAAATTTGATAAATTGATAAATATAAGGGTTTAGTTTAATTTGGTAGGTGTTCTAACCATCAAAAACTAGTATAAATCTATTTAATATTTTGTATAAAAATTTTATATAGTATATGAAATAATATATTATATGCCTATTAAAATTCTATTTAACTATAATAATATATTTATTCAGAGTCTTGAATGTGGTAATGTAAATATAAGAAAATCAATATTCCCTGAGGTGATTTAGAGGCATAATTGGGGAAATGGTTTCATTTCTTTGTATAAGAGTATATAAAGAATTAAATGGACATGTGATGTTCCATGAGAAAAATAATCCACAATATACAAATTATTATATATTTATATTTACTTGATGAATGAAGGATGACATGATAAATTAGAATAAGAAATGAAATTTTGATAGGTGCTTTGCGAAAATTACATCTTGAATATTACCCCTTTATTGGATTCCCTAAAAAATACAGAAATAATATTTGGATGAGACCATAATAAATAGGACATGGAGAGACCGATAAGTAGTTATTTTAGTACATATTTTTTGATCATAATGATTTTTAAGATAAATGGGGTGGCGAGGGTGGTATTTATACTTGAGGAGGTGTAGTTTTATGTTATTAAATAATGATTGTGTTACACTTAAAGTCATCAAAATTTAAGTGGAATTAATTAAATATATTTTTTTAATTTATATTTTATAGTCAATAAACATATCAACCAATGATTTAAAATTTTATTATTTAGGTATTTTAAGTCCTTACCTTTTAATATTAACCCATTTCATTGTTTTACCTATACAGTGGTTAATCAATCTTCTCACCGAGGTAACCTTTTAATTCCTAAACATGAAAACGAACATACTATATAATTTTCACCTTATGATTCCAAATATCAAATAATATTTACCAAATTTAATGCAATCAATTGGAAAAATTTTGTATAATATTAATCCTACAGATGTAATGGGAAAATTAATTTTCAAAGTAAAGAAGTTCAAATGTTTGAAATTTATTTACAACTACTTTCCAGGAGAAATTTATTCTAACGACATTAAATAGGTATATTTATGAATAATTTAAAATTTTTAATTTATAATTAATATATAATATTAATTTTCAAAATAATTATATTATCTGAAAATTTTGTTTTCAATTAAAATTATTATTTTTTATTATTCATTATAAAATGAAAAATCTCTGAACTAATTCGAGATGTTTCCATAATCTATTTATGACATTAAACTTTTATAAATTTAGTTTATTTTCTGATCTTAAATTAATAGAAGTGTAAAAATTTTGAATAAAATAATTGATCCATCAAATAGAGAAAAACATCCTTTAGGAAAATATTTCATTTTTATTATTAAAATTCGATTTATTCTTATTTTAACCCTACCAAAAATATTGGATGAATTTAAATAAATTATTATAAATAAATAACACATAAATTAATTAATATCATTCAATAATTTTTATTAATTTAATTGATTGAGATAAAATTTTATTATGGGAATTAAAATATTTTTTTATAAAAAAACACATCCTTTATATTCAATTTATTTTTATTGTCGTTTATAATTAATGTTTCACCAATAAATTATTTTAATAATCACATGTAAACTATATTTTCATTATTTATTTAATCTTATTCTTCCCACTATTACAACAAATAGGTGATAATTATTAAATTTAAATAATTATATTTACTCATTTGTTTAAGCTCGATGTGGTGTATCTTATAGGATATTGAAACTATTGTTTCCTTCTAAAAATATATTTAATTTTCATTCCCTCCACCCTCTAAAATACTATGTTCTCATAATTTTAACTTATTATTGAAGATGTAGGGGTTTTAAATTTCAAAATATCATTGTTGAAATCCCACATCATAAAAATTAGGAATGTATCATCTTTTTTGAAAGGATATAAAGGAAAGCATTTAAGGTCACATAAGACAACACATTATAGGGTCCATGTTGGAAAAAATGGACAAGGAAGAGAAAACTAACTATAATTTTATTAGGGATAGTGATAGTACAAATGGACATGAGAAAGTCTAAAATAAAAAAACCATAAATCATTGATGAGATAAAAGTTCATTAATTTATATATAAAAAAGTAAATGGATAATAATTTTTTTTAATGAAAATATCATAATATGGGTAATTTTTTATTACCTATACTAAGATCATAAAAAATACCTACTTGATAATTATAATTTTCATCATTAAATCAATTTACACCATAATAACATCTTTTCTCCAAATAATTTGTATTGAATATGAAGATTTATAACCCAATCATTAGAATAAAATCATATGAATCACAAAATCACTAAAAGTATAAGTATATATCCCTAAAATCATTAGGAATTAACAAAAACCAAAATTGTTAAAATAAGATAATTTAAATATCCAGAAAACATAATCTTGTATATTATCTGAAGCTACATTAATTTCCAAATTTAAATAACAATACAAAATGTTCAAAATAGATCGTTTAAAAAATTACAATCCTTAAAATTCCTCAAAATAGTGTTGACTTAAAACCAAAACCCAATAATGAAATGGATTTGGTCACCTGGTATTCCATGTAAAATTTAATATTTATCTTTAAATAATATCCATCTTTCTTATAGTCTCATTCCTAAAATGTAATGTCTAAAATCTCATAATCTCATGGATATTCTAATTTTTCAAAACTCTCCAAAAATCCACAACATATCTTAAATTATATGAAATCAATTAAAAATTTATTACTCAAATTAAATTCAATATTAATATTGTTATCTTAAAAATTTATGGATTCAAAAATAGTGAATACCTTATAAAATAGAACCTTTCCGTTATTCACTAATTCAAATTCCAATTCAATTCATATAAATATGAAATATCATATGTTCCTAGAATGAAAATAACCATTATCCATCCGATAGTTCAAATAAAAAATAAGTTAATACTAACCTAGATAACACACATACTAGTGGTAGGTGATTCATCCCTGTCGCCCTTCGGTTAAGGGTTCGATCTTCATAGCCTTTTCAGACGCTACGGGTTATAACAAATTCTACATGTTGTCCTTTTTCTAAAGATATATTAAAATATTCCTTTTATTGTTCTAGAAATGTTAGAAATATCTTAACAAATAACATTAATATATTTAATAATTAACGTTTATATAATACATTTAATTTTTTATCCCAAAAGTAAGAACCCATAATTACCTCAATTATGGGGATAATATAAACAAAAAATACATCCTATACCGTTATATTCATGTGAATAACATTTAATGGAATCATTCCTCATATGACCATTTTTATATAACAAAATTATGGGTAACATGTACATTAAAAATAATACCCTCTTTTCCCTTTTTAATGGTATCAATTCAATCTATCATATGATTCCATTTTAATGAAAACAAAAATTGTTATTGAAAATTTATTATGTTTTCATTAATTCCCAAAATATTTATAAAAAACAGCTATATCATAAGATTGAAAAATAAATACATAAAAAAAATCCTTCATTCAACATTATCATTAATAATTAAAAAGTATTTGTCATCTTCTTTCATCATAATATGTTCCAAAATAAATTATATGAATTATATCCTTATGATATGTCAATCTAAAATCTAAATTTTATTCAAATATTTACAGTTTTGTCATCAAAATAAAAAAAGATTTCCTAATATAATTTTTATATGATAAACATAATGGTTATATATAACTAAATATCAAAAAAATAATCCCAAATTAATCTGATTATCAAAAGAGTATTAATAAATTTAAAAATTTTACCATCCTTAACTAAACCATTACTCATAAATCCCTTATATTTAGATATCATAATTATTCAGCATTTTTCAAATTTCATTAACCATTATTTTCCTTCTTATTACTAAGTCCATATTTCTTATGAAAAATATAAATTATTTCCTAATTTTAAATAATTTTCAATCATGACTCATGATGCAATTCATATATTTCATATGTCATTTATAGTCTCCTCATATTTATTTGTAGTGGAAATAGGTATTACTAAAAATTTATCTAAACTATCCGGTGGATCCCATTCATGAACCTTATTTCTAGGAAACTGTTTACAATAATTTCCATAATCCACAAATTTATAATATTTAATGATTTATTGATAAGAAAATATTTTCACTGCATGGAGTTAACATAATTATTTATTTTTTCCCTCTTCACATTATTGATTTATCATCTCATTTACCACATATAAATCATCTTCCAATCCTTTTAAGTCGTTTTCTTATTATATTCTTTCTAAAATTTTGACACACATTTCATTAAATATATTTATCTTTATGATTGTTTTTACATGAACATCCTCAGGGATTTATTAATCATGTATTTGAGGCATTGGGAAACATTACAAGGTTATAGTAGTAAATCATTACTCCAATTCGATTTTTTAGAATAACAACAATAGTTCCCACTAATGTTCCCAATTCATTCTATTTCTCAATCATACAAAAACTAAAATTTCCATCACATACAATTTTACATTTATTCTTGATGGATCTGGAAATTTTGTAAATCCAAAAAGGTTAGTGTAATAATATAAAAAATGTATTGTCCTTCCCCATATTCCACTCAATGGTTCTCTAAGACCATTGGCCACAAAACCTCATGTGCGCCACCCCAAATGCCAAGGCCCTCAAACTAGAATTAATGACCTATTACATGTCTTTGGGGACACTCTTCCCTCATAGGTCAGAGTGGATTGCATTAGAAAATATATATTTAGAGCATCAGAATCAAATGTAACCAATAAACATAAGTACAAGAATAATATGTAATAATTCTAGAAATAATGAATATAATAAGAAGTTAAATAATGATAAAATAAAATATATTGATCCTTTTATGGTAATGTAAATATAAAAATCCAATGTTGGGGTAGGTTATACATGCACATAATACATTCTTTCAAATTCTATATAATGGAAAAAAAACTGCTAGAAATACCATCTCTAGAAAAGTCTCAGTCCTCTAAACAGAACTAAATCCCATTAGTTTATGTCAATCATGCGTTGGAAGTTGTATACTTCCAATTATCAATACCTACATCAATATAGTCTACATGGGTACTGAAGGATACCATGGTTATGGGATACACTCTCATTAGGCCTACATCTATGGAGTCTAAGACAATCCCTAATTTGAATTATAAATTAATCAATGTGCCATAATAATTAAAAGAAATACATACTTAAATAATAATAAAATTGGAGAGGGTTCTACTTGTAAATACACCGAATCTACCAACTTTGGTCTGACTGATTATGTCTGTAACAATAAATCCTAAATTAGTAATGTGAGTAAGGTTAATCACAATATGATGGACTATCCCCAAGCTTGTGATTGGGATTTGAAGAAAAATCTATATATTTTCTAAACAAACAAATAAAATTTAATTTGAAAACATATATTTTTATTTTTAATTCAATTTGAGACCACATTATAAAACATAATGGGACACTCTGATCTCATCCATGACAATCTAGAAGGAAATTCAACATATTGATTAAGGGGAACCTTATAAAACCAATTCCACGTTATCCGTACATAGTTACCTAATGATTAAGCCCCATGTGTTACTCTAATAATGATAACAAAGGTCATGTATTTACCTCTAATTTGGTACCTAATATCACATGTAGTGACCCATGTCTCTATCGAGGCATGTTTTAAGCCATCCGGGCTTTGAGGTAGTCCAAGGGTGTCCCATATGTAATATATGTCTCTCATCATGATGTCAAAAAGAGATAACACTTAGAGATCCTATCTCTATCATAGTTTATGTTACCCTTGTTTTGTTTACAAAGAATTAAATATTTAGTAATGATGGAATGATATTTCTTCCATGGGGTCCTTCAATTGTAACCCTTTATCACACAGTCAACACTAAATTATAATCGCTAAACAATCACCACATATATATAAATTCGTTGAAGAAGGCTCATTATATTTAATTAATCTATTTTTAACTTATCAAGGATACTAGTGAAGGAATATAATTAAAAAACTTATTATTTTAAAATAATGTTAGTTCATATCTCATATAACAACCCTCTGAAACATTTAATTCAAAAATTCAAGAAAATTATAATATGAAAAACCCCATTAAGGGCGATCAACAAGAAAATTCAAAAAGGTAACTATGAATTTATGGTGAGACACACCCATTTGGGATGCTATATGAATGGTGATCAACCAAAAGGGTTTATTCTGTTATTAATATGTTATCCAATGTCGTGGTTATGCATTCAGTAAAATTTAATTTTTCAAAAATAGGTGAGGCTAGAATGTTCTTACCCATTGTAAAATGGTAAAATATATAGAAGGTAATGAAAAAATAATAAAAATATAAAAGAGCATACCATATCCTCATAGAGATTATATATTCATTTATTAATCCATGATTTGGGGTGGGTTGGAAATTTTTTTCAAAACAATAGAATGCCTTAAAAAGGGGAAATTGAGCTTTCACTGATATAGGATAAGGGGAGGGAAGTGAAACAAGGTATAGAAGGAGGTAGTGTGGAGAGAGTATAGAGAGGAGTCCAATACATCTTGTAGAGAAGGAAACATAGTTAAGATAGAAGAGATCATGGTTAACATAGGTCAGGCACAGAAGGAGCTCTTACACAATGATCCTTCCATATATTTTCCCTATATAAAACAAGTGTTCGGTCAATTTTCCAAATTCATGGTTAGGAATTTACATGAGTTGTATGTTCATTACACTTTTTGTAGTTATTAGGATTTACCTCTAAATAAAAACCATCTAGATGATGTGAATGGGTCTAGCCAGCTGAATACACATCATGTATTTAAATACACATAACATAATTTGGTTTCCAACCACTCTCTATCCCACTATCATCCTTCTCTTCTTAAAAGAACAAAACTACACATAAGTAAAATCACCATATTTAACGAAAAATTAATTTTTTTGTAGTTCAATAAAAATCTAGGACGTTACATCCTACGCTTCATAATAAAACTTTTCCTAGAGTTTCCCATATGATGGTATTAAAACATCATCTGAGAAGACATCATTCCACTATATGAAAACATCATCTTCCCACTCCTAGGTCTCATAATGTATTCAGTTTTTAATCTATATGACCCATAATAGAGGAACTGACCTACCTATAAGATACTAAATGCTACAATCAATGATATGTTACAAATTCTCCTCAAAGGATGCATCAAACTCCTACTCAATGTCCGTGGGGTGAAATGAATGATACATGTAAGGATGATACTGCTGAAGCTATGATACGTGGAAGATGTCATTCATGGAATAATACCCTTAAGGTAACAACAACTGTTATGATAGCTTACCAACTATCCGTACTATCTCTAAATACAGATTATATTTGAGAGATAACATTCCAAGAATCATAATATGACTATGAATAAAACTTGTAGATACTCGCGGAAACACTTATTGTCACACCTCCAAATCCAGAGGTCAGCAACAATGATTAGTATAAGAGTTCTTCCTAGACTAATTTGTAACTATATGCTTATGAATCAGATGGAATTTCTCTAATGAATCCTAAATTAGATAAGGACCCAATAGAGTTTCCTCACCTACCTCTTTCCAGTATGTAGGTGAATGGAATATTCCACCATAAAGGCACTCTTAGATATCCATATGGATCATTTCCTAAAAACATGTATTATAGGGAATATAATCCAAGGAAATATAAATCTGCTATGAACCTAAAAATGAAGGATTCAGGACTGTATCATATCCACTAATACCCGAATCATCCAATCGAACAACTATTCAGTATGAGTGTGGTATGCATTACTCTAGAGAACCTATGAGCCCGATGATCTTTCAACCCTTTCCATACCAGGGATTTAAAATGGTTTTGTCTATCCAAAATGATAGAACTCGTTAAACCACTATGTCTCTCTATCTGCCAAATATTAAAATTTCATATATTATTAAAAGAAAAGGATTCCAATATTGGGAGGAAGTGCACGAATTTGGTATACCATTCAATGAACACCAATACCGCATCGCTACCTCAAGGGGATCTCAAAAAGGCTATAATGAAATCAAAGGTGGAACCATTCCATTTCTACATAGGAATGGGGAGAGGATGTAGAATTCTAGTAGGTTATTGGTGCCCTACCATCACCTTTTGATAGGTGTGGCACTGAGTGATAAATCTTATAATCTACCTCTTTATACATGTCCCCCAATACTAATGAGGCATATCTCTATACATCGTGATATTCCCTTGATAAAAATTCCATACTGTGGAATGATATTCTTGGATCATATCTTTCTGTTTATCTGAATGAAACCATATATTCCCATTGTTTTTTATAATCTCACAGACATCAAAAACCCCTCCATGAGGTGGGTTCCCTCTTGTGACACTCTCCCTCAAGTAAAGTCCCCCATAATTATATAACTACAATATCATGACCCATTCCAGAAGGGGGGACATAACTTCTAGGTTTACTAGAAATGGTTTCCTCTGATATTTATAAATTAGTAGATTTATATTGGAGAATAAATCCATAAAAATACACTCACTAATATCCATCTAGATGGATTTTGTTTGATTCATCTGGCTCAAGGAATTATTTATGATATTTCTTTTTCCATGTGAATAAGAATGATCAATATCAAAATAATATTTGTATTCATCCCACCTACACTTCCCCAGATTCATGTATCAATATGTAGAGATGTATTTGATAATTTTATTCTGCTTTTTAAAAACCAAGTACTTACAAAACTAGTAATTCCTCTAATAGTACAAAGCATATACCGAAACTACTAGCTCAATATCGTTCGTTTTGGAAATTCATCCCACGATGCCTATGTTGGAGGGACCCATATACCACCACTCGAATACCTTGTATCATAACTGCACCTGCCCGGATTCACAAATAATCATAGTAAATAGTATAACATCAATCCATCTCACGAATAATATGAATCATTGCAAAAGTTAGTCTCCCCTTTGACTCTTGAAAAGATGCATCACAAGCATCAGTCTAGTTGAATTTTAAACACTTATTGGTCAATCATTTAAGATAATGTTCCATTCATGATAGGTACACAAGGAATCAAATTTAATATCTATCCAACATTAAGATGCTACTAATGTCAAAAATATTCTTTAAATGCTCCCCAGAAACCACATCAATCACTTTATCTTGGTCAACTGATACACATGCCTCAAATATGACATGACCCAGTAAGTGAATATTAATTTATCCAAAAATTTATTTTACTATTCCTTTCATAATGTTGGTTATCTTTTAGTGGACTCAAAATAATCTCAAGATGGTTTACATGGTTGTTTTTGGTTAGTTAGTACACTAGGATATCATCTATGAAGACTACCACAAAAGAGTCAAGATACTATGGGAAAACCTGATTTATAATATCCATGATAACATCTAACTCCATCATTAAATAGACTATCATAAAGCGATTCATAAAATTTTTACTTGATCTAGAAATTTGTACACTATATTGATAATATCCTCACACATACCTGGTGGTAGTACATCCTCAAATCTATCATAAAGAAAATAGATTCTCCTCAAATATGGTCGTAGAGGTAATCAATATAAGGAAATCGATACCTATTTTCCACCATAATATGGTTCAACCGATGTTAATACACACACAATAAAAGGGTACCATATATGTTTTTGGTGAAAAGTATGGGTGATCCCCATGGTGATGTTCTTATTCAGATACAAAATATAGCCTACAAGTTATCAAGATACATATTGAGTTCTATGAGATATATACGGTACATCCTATATAGATTAACATACAATAGGGACATAACTAGAAAATGTAGATAGTGAAAATGATCTCTCTCTCTGGTGGTAAGCTAGATTAATCATCAGGTAATACATCCCTAACTAAATCATTCACATGAGAGAATTCCATGAGCTACATATAAAAATTTCTCATAAAGATACTATCCATCTAGTTTGTCCTCCCACCCAGCCTATATTATTGTTTCCGTCTTGACTATCATGTAATATTATTAAAAATTATTTATATATATTTTTAACATTGTTAATGAAAATGAATGTGAGAAGTGATAACAATACAGATGTTCTTGATTAGGAATGATCTAGTCCGTACCGAGAATAACATCAAAATTGATCATCATGAGGTTGAATAAAATACAACGAAAATGATACCTACCTATCTCAAGGGGGAACACATTTTATTAGAATATACACACTTCTTTAACTCATAATAAACTATCAATGGTAATAACACACCTACTGTACTATACTACTAAGCCCAAGTAAGCATTGTTTGGAACAGATTGAAATGAGTGTGATGCACCTGTATTGAATATGTTAGATAATAATGCATTGCATACCTGAAGAGTAAATATAAATATAGATATACATGGAATATTATATTATATCATAGGCTTCAAGGAATTTATATGGCTTGAACCGTGGCCCTATGATGTTTCCTGAGTTGCATGAGTAGGTCTACTATACTGACATTGGATGACTAAATACTGACTGGCACAACCATGAAAACCTACCAATCTTGAATGTCTTGTAGATGAATACCTTATTACCAGATGAAGTTATACTGATCCCACACAATAATCTTGTTCTAGAAGATAACATCTCTCACTCAATACTAAAGTAAAATATTAGCAGAAACCTTGGAGGTGAACCATCATGCCACATGACCAGCACTCTCTTGGGATCCTCGTACATCAGGGAATATTGTGGCATATCCTTCAACACTGGAGACATGCCAGAATGTTTTTGGTATGTCCCGCATGGGTTGTAATACCACATCATGTGCCCTGAAGGAATTTTATATTTCTAATAGATAATCAAATACTCTTCCTAGTAGGAGAACTACAGTAAATCATGTAACGTGATTCCCATAGGTTCCACTCACTGATGAGGAACTAGTACATAATCTCTAAAATTATGTCTAGGAAAAAAACATTCACCTATGAGTGCATTGAATAATAAATCTCATCCTCAACTACCTTGTATTTCATATCTCATCTCCTGTTTGGTTCAGTGAAAAAAAATTCAATTCAGTGAAGTGATCGGAGTATTCCATCACTATCATGCCACCTTGATCATGGTGAATGAATTCCCTAATACAATTAATTCTTGACATATATGGGATGGTATAGAAGAAGAACTATGTCTGAATTTCTTCCCAAAACATACCCTAATGTCGACCATCCTGAGTCAGGACACCCCACTAACTCTTTTGGGAGTCTCATAACATGTTGGTTTCAAGCATCACAATCCAATATAGAGGTGTTGTGATGTGATGGAATATTGACATTGTGGTCTCCACTGAAGACATAGTATCCTAAGGACCACCACTCCTCAATAAGGTGGGTGGATGCTATTTCTTAAACTCTTGGGACTGTTATTCCATAAAATGGGAAGGTTGAGGTGCACTTTGCACTGATTACTGGAAGTATAAAATGTTTTCACAAAACTAGGCACAAAAATATAGTTGAAGTTATATTGTAGGTTACTTAGGTGGAATAAATGAGGTATTACAGTTGTATTAGGGACCACCACCTAAGGAGTATGCTCTTCAACACCTTTCTAGAATAAAACTTGAGACAATTTGACAAAAGACCCCAAGATTGCCTCCTTCAATGCTAGAGGCAGGCGACAAGCAGTGAGGTCCAAGGGTGTGTCCTGGGGGAGACTGTTTCCTCATAGATTAGAATGTAGAAATGTAATAGATATATAATATGAAGACTGTAATTGAATGTAAAAATTACATAGCATCCAAAAAAAATATGTAATTATACTAGGGAGATAGATAGTATGTGGAGGTTGAATAATGAAAAGATGGAATATGATTATCATGTCATGTTAATTTAACTATATATAACTCCATCTTTGGTAAGGGGTTACATCAATATACAACATGATATGAAATATATATGGAAAATGAAAAACAAATAGGACTGGAATCTCAGTCATTGGCTATATTTTCTATGATAAACTCTATCCCAACAATGGATGTAAACAATGAATTGCAATATAACTACCTTACTTTTTCCAAACATGAATCATTATAGTCTACTTAGGTACCAAATGCTCTTGAGCAGGGTTTGAGATAAAATCACAGTAGTCCAACACCTATTTTTTCTAATCCAATCCATAACATGCATTATAAATTAAGGATTGTTAAATAATAATTAACCCCATTAACTAATAAATAAATATCCACATTGGACTGGGTTCCACTTGGGAACCCACCCAATCTACCTTCTCTAGCCTCTCCTGGTTTGTTTGAACCTACTGATCCTCAATTGGTAAAGTGAGTGAAGTTAAGAGCCTCTAACTGGACTGACCCCATGATTGTGATTGGGAATAGGGGACACATCTCTATATTTTCAGAACCAAATAAAAAACTTTTTAGTTTAAAAATAATATTTTTTTTAATTCAATTTGACCCCAAATTATAAAACATAATGAGACTCCCGGATCCAATCTATGAAAATATGGATAGAGATCACATATATTGTATGAGGGAATCCTCTTACCTCCAATGTTAAGGAATCCTTTTGTGGTCACCCAAGGATTAAGTCACACATGTCACTCCAAGCATGGAATGGAAAGTCAAGTAATAGCCTCCATGTTCGTACAATATATCTCATGTTGGGCCCACAACCTCTCTCAATGTATAGTTCAACCTGTTGTGCCTCTGAGCACTTCTAACGGGACTCCCCTAGAGATATTGTGTCACTATAATGGAAGTAAAAATATATAACACTCATTTAACCCATATGAGACATAGATGATATCTCCCATGACATGATTACAATGTATTTAGAATTCAATCGGGCAGGCACGTGAGTCCAACCATGGGGTCCATAAAATGAAAAATCTTGTTTCATACTCTATACTAAAGTGATGTATCCAAACAAGAATAGCATATATAAAAACTATCTCAAGAAGTCACATTTTGATTAATTAATTTATGTATAAAATAATAGGAATGTTAGTCAAGGAATTCAATAAGGTATCCATTAATTATGGTAAAATGTTGTATGGGCCTATGTCATAGAAAAACCCTGTAAAAAATTAAATTTGACAATTCAATGAAATTAAAATATGAAATTCCATTTAAGGGGGATCAAAAATCCAAGGAAAAAAATAATAATTTAAGGAGAGACAACCGTATTTGGGTTTATTGGGTAATGGAAATCAACAAAAAGGGTTGATTCATCAATTTCTTAGGGCTCATATAGCACACTTATTCATTAATTTTATGTGACTTTGACAAAATATGGTTAACCCAAAAATGTCTAACCATAAAAATGGAACAATGTATAGAACTCAATGAAATTACTAGAAACAATCCATGACAACCTACCTTATCTTCATAGATATTCCCTTTTACATTCTGGACCCATGATTTAATATAGGTTGGATGAAATCGAAAAAACCATCTAATTCCCTAGAAATTGGTAAAAGTAGCTTCCACTATGATAGTTAATTAAAAGGGAAGATAAAACATGAATGGATGGAGGAAAAGTAGAGTGAATAGAAAGAGGAGTCTAATGCATATAGTGGAAAAATAAATTGAGTCTAGATAGTTGAGATCATGTTGAACCTTGATCGGGAAGCCAAGGGGCACTCATGCACGGTTAATTCAATATAGGGAAGAAATATTTTACCTTGTTAAAAAAACAATGGTTATACCCTCTTTCAGGAACTTGTTCTATAATTCACATGTTTTGAAAATACATTACATTTTATGTAATGATATTGCATTCCATCTATGGGAAAATCCTCTACACAATGTGAATGGATCTATGAATCAAAATAAACTTTGGGTATTTAATATATGTTGTGTAATTAATACACAAAATGTATTTAAATACACATCATCTAGTTTGGTCTATATACATGATCCATCCCACTATCTACCTCCTCTTTTAAGATGACAGAATTTTTACTTATGTTTGGTCCCCAAATTTAATAAAAACTAAAATAAAATGTACCTCACTAAAAAAATAATACATTACAAACAAAATCATAATATACCATCATTTGAGGATGATAAATTCAAATATTTCCTTATTAATGTTATCTAAATCTCATTCATTTTATCTAAAAAAATAATCATTCTACCAACAGTGATAACCATTTTAGATATATATGAATTGCGACTTTTGCATAAATAACACCCTAAACTCTAATGTCTTCTATATTTTGATCTGATACAAACTATAAGGACCCGAACATAAATGTTATGTTTCACTGTGATTTTGAACAAGCATAAATATAATTACAATACCCTAAAATATTTTTAGTTTTGACTATCTGAGAATTGGTCTTAACAATTTTTTGATAATCCCATACATTAAAATTAGTCCTATATACATAGTACACATTCTTTCCCAAAATCTCAAGTATTTAAAATAAGAAATGTTCTCACCTGAAGGAAAATTGTTTCAATTTTACATTGATATGATCTTTGTCTTTATACTCACTTAAATCATGTGAATGTCATCTTAAAACGTGGAATGATCTAAAAATCATATTAAGGGACATAAAATAATAGGACTCACCATTCTAGTGAAAATACATAATATCATTTTCCTAAAAACATTCATTTATATTAGTAATAATGAATCATCATTAAAAAATGATCAATATCGTAGCTTTTGAATTCAAATTGATGTTCATGAAAAAATATTATAATGACTCTAAAATATAACTATGTTACTTGGGAAATCATTTTAAATATAAATATTCACAATGGAGTATCCCATATGTCCATCCTCTAATTCCAGATTACCCAATTCTTGGTAGGTTATAACGTAACCAACTGCCCATGGTTTCTCAAAGAACCACCCATAATTGGGTTATCTAGTTACCACCTATCGTTGGTTTATCACATAACCAACCATTATTGGATTATCATGTTATGAACTATAATTTTTATCACATAACCACCCATCATTTGAATTATAACAGAACAACCTGTCATCATAAAATATTCCAATAAACTAAATCATTAACATAAATCATGATTGATTTCATCAGAAATTTTTTTATGTAAATTACCCTTTCATTTTGAAATCGCTAATTTTCCAAAATAATGATGGTACAATATGGACATTATTAATTTAATTTAAAAATATAAAAAATTAAGGTATGCTTCAGAATTTTAAAGTGAAATATATGTGAGATTTTTTTCCATTTGGTATATGTAATAATTACATTATTTTTGAAAAAGTAACTTTGAATGAGGATTTTTTAAAGAAATACCTCTTAAAATATCATATCATTGAAGCGAGCATTGATAAAATGAATATATTATGTGTATACTATGTAAATAAACTTTAAAATTGTAATTAAAACATAAAAAAATAAAAATACATTTCAAATTTAATCATTCCATGATATTATCGGTGAAGTTGATTTTTAACCCAAAGAATGTAAATTGGGTTGAGAATTACCATATATTTGTTATCAGTTGAATATTATGCACCATAAAATTAATAATTATAGAATTAATCCTTCAATAAAATGAATATAATGAGATTTATGAAATGATATATTTACGGTCATTATATACATCACACAAATGAAATTACTGGTGAATAATGAATATCTCTTACAAAACTAAAAAGTGAAATATGAAACTCACACATCATGGTTCCCTTTAGTTTTTATTACATTGATCTATTATATAATCGTTTATCAAATGGTATTAAATAATTACATAACTATATTAAAATTCATAACAACTTATATTACTATTTAATAACATCTTATAACTCATTCATTAGTAATCTTTCATTTTTTTATTCTTAGGGTTCATTCATTTCATGGATTCATGGTTGGTTCAGTTGCATAAAATTAGGGATATTATTATAAAAATCAAAGAAAAATACATATGTTAAATTAAATGGTATTCATAAACTTCAATATTTTTATATAGTCAAATATACATTTTTTATTTCTAACATGAGGTTGATTCATTGTATAAAATATTAATGATAAATGTTTTGACCAATTTGGCTGTTTTTATGTCCTTCAAGGTCTAGGAATGTTTATTTAATATTATGTACATATATCAGTTATACAAAATGAAATTAGATCAAATGTAAATATTAAAATTTAATTTATCCAGAATAAAATTTTAATTACAAGCGATGAAGGTGGTATTTTTAAATGAAAAAAATCATTTTTCACGGTGGAAAATAACTTTCATAATTTAGAAAATGGTTTTATTTCTTTTAATAAGAGTATATGTGAAATTAAAATGTTATGAGAAATTCCATTTGAATCATAAAAAAAGACTATAAATTAAAATGGAATTGTCATTCATTATTGGATGATGGTGGTGAAAATAATAAATAATATGAAAATAAATTAATAGATGTACTTTGAAAAAATCCCTCTTAAATATCCCCTCCTCGATGGATCCCATATATAAATGAAAATGGTCATTGGGTGATACCATAATAAATTAGATATAAGGATAGTGAGTAGTATAGGTTTTTTAATTATTTGAGATTATTTATGGCTTTTTAGGAAAAATATGGATTATGATATATGGTATTTATAATTAAAAAGGGGTGTTTTATGTTATTAAATAATGATAATTTTATATTTGAATTTAATAACATTGTGGTGATATTAATTAGAAAGGATATCTTTTATAAATAATGATTTATAGTCTAGTTTTTTATAATAAACAAACCAAATCCCATATATAGTATTAATTTTTATGTATTACAATCATTTTTCATTTAACATTAACTAGTTTCATTATTATGCCTATACCATGGAAAATATTTATTTTTTACCATGGTAATTGTTTTCTTCATATATATATAAATGACCTTATGATATAATTTGGTCCTTATGATTGAAAATATGTAATCAATTTTACTAATTCAATTCCAATAATTAGAATAATTATATTTATAATTGATCCCATATACACTTAATGGATGTTGTATTTAAATGTGAAAACGTTCAAATACATGGAATGTTTTAAATGCAATTATAATTTAAAATTGACCTCAATGAACTAAATAAAATTTATTTATTTAAATTATATGAAAATATACTTTAAACCCAATTAGAACAAATTTATCTTTATGAAGAAATTATATGAAATATAACATTTCATTTAAAAATCAGTATTTTTTAAAATTCATCAATAAACAAAATTTCTCAGAGAAATACCAAAAATTCATCCAAATATAATTATGATTTCAAACATTCAAAAATTAAGATTCCTTTTACATATAATATTTTCAAAATTATCATATTTTGGTTTTAAAAATAGTGAATCATCAAGAGGCCCAAAAACATCATTTATAAAAAATATATATATTTATGATTAATATTGGATGTCATCTTATATAAAGCCTATAAAACAAATTAAATGAATTTAAAGAACTTTATTCAATATATAGAATATATATATCATTAATAAATTCCAATAATAGTGATTAATATAATTTATTATGAGAAAATATCATTATAGAGTTAGGAATAGTTTTGTATAAAAACACATCCTTTATATTCAATTGGTTTATATTTTCATTTCTACTTAATAAGTAACCCCTGCATTAATATTATAAAATTATGTAAAATATATTTTCGTATTTTCTTTAATATCATTAATTCCCACCAATCCAATAAGTAGGTTATACAAGTAACTTTAAAATAATAATATCTAATTATTTTTAAAAAGATCGATGTGGCCTACCTTGTATTGTAATAAAAAAATTATTTCCATTTTAAATTATTAGGATGTTACATACCATGAAATTTAATATTATGTTGGGAATATTTTTGTCAATGTTATGATGATATTTTTTCGAATATGAATGGTTTCAGGAATTGTTAGTGTGAGACCTATATATATGGATGTCTTATTTTAGTTTATTCTTCTTTTTGGTAATTAATAATTGAAGTAAAGAATTGATATTGGGAATGTGGATTATTTATATTGATTTCATCATATAGAATAGGTCCCATTAATGATGGTTTCATAAGTAATATATCCCAACATTTTATTTTGGATCATATGGAATAGGGCACATCATGGATCATTTCCATTTAAATATGACCTAATGAGAATGGTTTTGTTCATACACATTGGCTACCCATTTCGGTGTGTATTGCTAGTGGTCCAGATAGATGAGATAATTATTAAGGTATTGATTTATGTGTACATATATTTAGGATGCCAATGTATAAATACACAAGACACCGAATGATGGTTAAACAATGAAGGCTAACTAGTACCACATGTAATATATCCCACTGAGTACCGATGAACCACATGAAACATGTCCCAATGACAAATATGATTCTGAAATCAGATCAGTTTCCATGATAAATAGTTTCAAACATTCTTTCTATTTATAATTTGATTAATAAAGATGAGTAAAATGATGATTAATATGACATAGTGAAGGGGATGTTTTGATTATTCTCGTAAACCCATTTATCTCTTTATAACTCATCAAATGAACTTTATAGTCCCATATATCACCCATGTAGAATTAATAATTCATATAAGGATACTAAGATGGAAAATGTGATCTAGGGGATGTGTCAAATATATATTTAATGATAATGACCCTCATTATTATGTTGATAAAGTATTATAAATCCATTTAGAATCCTATTATTTAGAGTGGACATTAAAAAGTTTCCATTTTTCAAGTGAAAACCTCAGTTAAATATTCTAAGCTATCATGTATGGGACAATAATTAAAATTAGTTGGATTTGAAAAATATCATAAAATATAGGCACATAGGTTGGTGACATGGGCCATGATGGTACCTTATATCGAAACATGGATGTAGAGGGTACCTATTTACAAATTCTAATGTTAATGTTCTACCTATAGTGATACACAATTAAATTGATTTCATATTATAGGGTCCTTATGGAATATAGTTCCATAGTGTGATATCTGTTGATGTGTCTTCCCTAGTATAATGTTACAGAAAAATACCCACCCTAGTGATATGTCGATGACATAGTTCACCATACAGATATAGGATATGGTGATTACAGATCATTTTTAAGGGTATGGAATAGTGGTCACTGAAAGTAGTGTAGGTAAAATAGGTTACCCTATTGATAAGGTATGAGTGATGTATTTACATTGTATAAAGTAAATTGTGTATGAATTGGTTGTGTGGTACCATAATACATCATCTTGTATAGGGTTCTTTTCCCTTTTTCTAGAGAACATGTGTAGATATTTTCATCCAAAAATGATTCAATGGGTAAAACCTATATGTATTTCAATTACATAAATTTTTTTAATAATTACATTTAGTTCTATGTTTAATAAATATACCTAATGGGTCTAGAAAAATGGGTTTGTAGGGTTATATTCTCTTACAGTATCATTAACTATGTGTCCTTGTCATGAAAAAAATAAATATTGATGTGGATTTTTTATAGAAAAATATAGGGACCATGGTGAATCAATATGGGTGGAGAATTTTTTTTAATGGACATTATCTATGAGTGGAATATAGTCACACTAGTTATCTTGTGAATTTATGTCCCATGAAGGATGTGGGTGAAATTTTATTTTCAAGTTATCAGGTTCAAATATGAGGTTTTTAGAAAGAGAAACGTCGTGAATGTATTGTCATGTAATGTGGATAAGCTGTTTCTATGAGAATAAGCTTGTGAAAAAACTCAATGATATATGTGATGAGATTGAATTCATATATAGGATTCTTTGTAAAATTATTTTCCTCTCCCTAATAAATTTTTCTTCACCAAATCAAGGATTAAATCCTCTATATAAAACTTGTTTTATAAATTTTCATGTTAAATTTGATCTTCTTATTGCAAGAATGATGTATTCACATGTAAATACGAGTATAGAGTATGTATAAGAATAATGGAATAATTTTGGAAAAAGTTTTGTGTTGGGACATGATAAGAGGGTTCACATTATTACTTATGAACTTGTAGAAAAACATTATTTCAGTTTAACATGATCTAGTTCCTATGTGAATTTCATGCACTATAAAAAGGGATATTTTCATTTATATATATCTAAATTATTGAAACCAAATAATTTATAGTATTATGTCATTATATAACTATGAATCTTTTAAATATATGTTATATAATGACTTTTACACTACCTATGGTAAGACAGATCATTCTATCATCACTCTATCATGATAATCTTGATTTTAGTAGTGTGTGAGACTCTGGTGTATCATTCACTTTGGTGAGGTGAGATAACTGATGGTTCTATGGTACATAACCTATGAAATGGAACCTGGTGAAGATTACATGGATTAGGCAACCTGGGTGAAGTAACCTAGGTGCATAAAAATGGAAATAAATATATTTAAAAGTTTTTAGTGGGTTTTATTTATTCTCAATTTGGATTCACCTTTCGGTATTTTTAAGACATTTAATTCAATTAACAGATACACCATTCAATATAATTAAAAAAAATTGATTAAATATACTCCCGTTTTCATTTTCAAAGATGAATCCATATATCAATTCAATGTGATAACTGATTTTTTTGTACAATGATATCTTAAGTAGTGTGAAATACACATGTAAGTCATCACATGGATTCTATATAAGTACAATAAAGAGAAACCATCTTATGAAATTATACTACTGTATTGTATTATAATCTTGATACACATAATTATTAAATGATCAGATATCATCATTTACCACTCTAGATTTTTAAAATATATGAATGTGGAAAGATCCAAAATATCCTCAAAGGGTTACCTTGTCCATATAAGAAAAAAATATAGGGCAGAAGTACCTAATCACCTTAATGTAAAACTAGAAATTCATGCTCACATATCTGAACATTTGTAATTCTGTGAAATGTAAATCTTCCTCTTCATATACATATATCAACTTCATGGATTGGAAGAATACTTTTACTTCTACCTCACAAATATGGAATGACTATATAGATATGGGTGTACCATGCTTGACTGAAATGAACATAATTAAAAGAATATTTTGATGTGGTTTCAATATCCTAATTCATCAATCCATTGAAAAAAAAATCATTTGAAACATGACACGATCAAACAACTATATAATATATAGTTCTCATTGGAAAAAAATTTTATTTGGAACATGATGGAGTGGGCATCATTTTATTAGATGTTAAAATGGACTATTGGGAACCAATACATTGGGTTATAGAAGTTTAATTCCCCCAAAAATTAGTTTAATTGGGATATTTATGATAAACACCATTTTAATAAAATGGAGTACCAAGAGAAGAATTCACCACTATGGGGAGGAGACCCACCCTTAGAAAAATATTATCTTTGTAGCCTAGATGAATTTATTCCAAAACTATTGACTTAATGATATGGCTTGTAATATCATTATAGGATGTGCCTAAATAGTGATACATGGTCCTTGGGAATGTTATTTCAAGAGCAAAAAAATAATAACATTGATAATAAATTTTTTATATCAATTATGAAAACTCCCCTCATACTCGGTAGGATGGATTTTTTTGTTGTGGTGGTGTGATTACATGAAACTGTTCGAAGACACACACAACGGTGAATGTTAGAGTTCCTTTCTATGGATTCCAATCAAGTTATCTTGGAATCCCAACTATATATCTAATTTTAAATGTATGTTTTATATATATTTATGCCTTTATTAGTGTTATGGGATTTAGTTTGGTAGACATATTCATGTAAACTAAACATGGTGGGCATAATTTCCCAATTATAAAAATATATAACATCATCTAAGATATTCATAACACTGATAAAATTTCATTAAAAATGATGTTTCTATAAAGCTATTGAATCTACGCTCAGTGCTTAAATTCATATGATATAGAGAGTCTCCCATAATGGTAATCTTTTACAACAGCTAAAATAAGTCTAATGTGAGATCATACATGATGGATATAATAGATTTCATCATAGTGGACCATGATGACTATGATTCAATCTAGGAATCTAACGTAAGTTACCATTCTACACCAATTCAGAGTTGTTTCAAATACCTATGGTTGATTCATTGATGGTTGTTAGGAATACTCCCAATCATATTTTTTTAAGAGAATATGGGATATTATGAGCTATGGTACCATTAAGGTCATGATCAATATTCCCCCACAACCCATATTACTTTATGGGATATAACCTATACAAAAATGCTTCTATATATCTTATTTACCATGATTAATTTTCTCGATTAGTGTTATAAGAGTCCCTTTTTATTAAACCATTTTTAGAGTGTTGAATACATCTTCAAATTCCTATAAAACATATAGAACTAATTAGGTTCATTAAATGTTGGATTTTACAATTTAGACACTATATGGAAGTGAAATGTTATGGATTTGATGAGTGAAAATGTTAGGGAATGATGGTTAAGTAAATGATAATAAGACGGCACTCCGAATAAAGAGAAGACACTTGTGAGGGAAAATGATTGAAGGATATTGAGTCATCTTCAACAAATAAAATAGGCCGGATTTCATTTCTCTATACTACAAGATACTAGTATCCATTGATATTTTGATTGGGTTTTCACAATACAAAAATGTTATTGTTCAACAATCCATTTTTTATATTTATATTCATGTTTACTCACCATGAAATATAAAGGATCTTGTAACCATTATCTTTATGACAGCCAACCATGATACTAAATTTTAATTGACGGAATCAGAGATGTAGAAATATTTTAATAAAAGTAAAATTCAACTTGTATTTTGGGTATAAGAAATCGTTTTTATGGTCACCATATATTGGGTGACAAATCAATCCCATAATAATGAATGAAATATATTTTTTTCTACTTAAGGATCTATGTCTATGGTTCTTGATATTACTAATTTTTACATAACATATATGATGTTCAAATTATTACACCATTCAAGGAACAATGATAGAAAATGAAACCATGAAATTATTAGAGTAAACAAGGGTTCATATCCTAATATGTTATATATATTAAACCATCCTAAAAGAAGTGGGTATGTTTTCTACTAAAAGTGTAACCAAGAAAGTAAAGGGGGGCACAAACACTTTCCCACTCCCTACATTCAGGACACCTCTACCATATATGATGATAGAAACCACACTATGAAAAATAGACACCCATTAATAATAAATTTTTTCCTAAAACTATTTTGACTAGATAAATATATTTGTTTTTTATTCTTTCATATTTAACCATATTTCCAATATATATAAGTGCTGACATCATGATTCCTAATTCAAAAAACATCTAATATGATTGGGATACTATTGAGGCGATCCTAGAGGCCACTAGATTCAGTGAGAATAATCCACCTGTTTATGTAAAGGATGTATTATAGGTTTATATAATATATGTGTATTCTCTACTATAATCCAACCTTATACTTCTAACCCCTTATTGGTAGGTATTGTCAAAGTTGATTCTTCTTATTCTCCATCCAAAAATGGTCTAGTTATTCTAAATTTAGGAGGAGGTGGATAATTGAATATTTTGAAAAGGAAATCTCATTTTCATAATTTCCATGAATGTAATAAATGTCGGAGACCCACATGGTTCACAATAAGAAGTTGAGGGAGTTGATGAGAAATAAAATGTACTTCCAGTAGGTGCTTACAATATAACCCTTGATTTGACCTCTAAAAATTTCCTGCTAACATATTCATTTCCATAATCTCGTATTTTACTAAAAAATAACTTCAATGATTATCATCAAATTTTACATTGATGAATCTGAACTTCTATAGTGCAATGTTATTGATACTGTTTCAATGTCCATGATCATTAAGGCTAACACACATGCGACCTCTCTATATAAATTTGACACTGAATATATTTTTATCATTTATTGATACATGAATACATTTCTAGAGGACATAAATATATAGAATTACTATTTACAATGATTTTGGAAGTGTTCTTTACTTTTTCCTCATCTATGGTAGCCGTCAATAATTAATGGAATTTTTATAGGGTAATATGATGAACAAGATAATATTGGGACATAATTCATTTTAAAAATATAATCTATTGATCCAGTTTATAGGGTTAGAAGAGGGGGAAGGAAGTCAAAAATTTTCAAGAATACCTTTTATAATTTTCAACAAGAAATTATTTTTTACTATTCCATAAAAAATTTTAAATTCTACAATTTCTTCAAATGCACACACACATAAAGAAGATAATTGACATGTTTCTATGGTTTAATTAATACGTATTTTACCCGGAGGGTACTACATAACTTCCATTGGGAATATTTAAATTGTGAACACTGGTTAAATGAATCCACCATCTTAGGTTCAACACCATTAATAAAAATTTAGGGAAGTATAGATAAAATGGGTGAGACAAATCTATTGTGAATATAACAACAATGGTGTGAAATAAAAACAACATAAATGGGAAGTGAATATTGTCTATAATCATAAAACTATATCCAATGGATTTGGATGATGAATTTCATATTGATTTTATCAAATGGTATGTAGTTTATCTAGATCCAAGGGATAGATAAACCCTATATGAATGAATATCCCAATATGGCTAACATAACTATACTCATGAATTGGTCCCTGTAGTTATGTTCCATGTTTATCAAACCAGTGTATTATGGATTACCTAGTAAGAATCCACTGAGAAAAAATATGATGGGTGTGGAAACATTTCATATATGGAGGTATGGATGAAAATATTTGAATGTGTGGGGGCCACGATATATATGAAAATTTTTTTGAAAGGGAAAAAATATTCATGATATAGTTCTTGGATGATTGTATATATTTTTGGGCCAATACATGAGGATGAATTTTAGTTTGATGGAATGTTGTCATACCCTTTCCTTAAAAATAGGTGTCATGCACGAATGTGTATTATTGAGGGAATTAAAAACACTATGAACATTGGGATTGTTGGATGTGTAAATCCTAAAATTAAATATTTGTATTAGTAATAGGTGAGATAAATTAAGATTTATTTGGATGAAAATTGACTACATTAAATTAACATGTTCATCATTGATGATATTGATGTGTAATAAATTAGAGTACTATCCCATTTGGGTGAAATATTCAAATTTTTGGAATTATAAAGGATACTCCATGAATATTAACATATCATGAATATTTTATTCCTCTTATATTTTGACTCTACACTTTCAAAATATGGTTAATATGGATTATTTACACTAAGGATTAATGAATTATTCTATGTTTTCACATTATAAGTTTTCAATCGAACAAGTTTCATGTCACATTCATTAAATTAGTTGTCATCATTTAATTCGGATCACTAAGGGATATTTTTAGGTTATTCAAATTTGAAATAAATTTAATTGAATTTATGGATATATAACTTTGGAAAAATATGTATATAGTCTAGGTAATGATATAATGGAAAAAATGATGTTAATAAGTATTTCGATACTATTATAGAACATATAAAATGGGTAGGAACAAAATTTAACTTCAATTATCTCAGACTAGAAAAGTGAGAAATATTATGTTGAAATGGAAAAAGAAAAACCAAATTTGAATGATGACCCCTTTATTACATTTCAAAATCTAATAGAATTGACCTTATAATCTGATGTTGTATCAGTTAATCCACTAAATGGAGATTTGATATGAAACCGCCATTGGGGTTTCAGAGTTAACAAATCCAAATGAATTTAGACATGGAATGATGAAAAAGAAAAGTAGGAAATAATGTATTTGAATCAATATGAAAAATTACAATGCATATAATTAGGATTATTAATTGAAAAATTTAAATGATGTGTTCAATGATATTGTTATATTACGTACAATGTTTGGAGGATCATCCCATTAGAATAGAGATACCTATTTTTGAAAATAATAAATATGGATAAATGATAATTACCTAGTAGTGGTGTCCAATGTTTTTGGATTAACCCATTTCTGATAACTATGAAAGGGTTAAAATTATCCATGACACATAATGATCATGTGGTTAGATATGGATGAGTAAATTCAAGTGGTTTTTGGAACATTCATGTAATGATATAAAACCATTCATGTAGTTTGGTATTGTATGGTGAATAGAGAAGGAAAATGAATTTTATAAATATTTTAATCATATAAATATAAAATTAGGTGATATTATAAATTAATAGGAATTGGAATACCTGCTGTTTTTATAAAATATATGATTTTACCTAGTTGAGTGTTTGATGAAAAAAACATGTTGTTTATGAAAAACTCATACCATAATATGGGTTTGATGATGATGGAATTTTAGGATAGGTAAAAAAATATGGGGTTCATAAATCCCTATATATCATAGATTAATTGAGAGAAAGAAAAAATAAATATTAAAAAATATATCTTTAAGATATATATAGCTGATATATTGTGATATAGAACATATAATTTTTTAGAATATTGTCACCCAATGAGTCTCCTAGAGATTAATATTTTCAAGGGATATGATATTATCTATAATATTCATTAATGTATATCGGAGGTGGAATACCTAAAACTAATATGATAATCCTAGATTTTAAGATAGATTTTTTAGAATGGGTCTATTCAACCCAATCATGAGTTTAAGGTAATAATACATACATCAAATAACCTTTCAATGATACACCACTAATATAGGGGAGATGTTTCCGACAAATTAGATCATCATGAATAGTGTATAGTTATGTTTGGTCGACTATTTTGTCATGTAGTTTAACATCACATGTCAAGGAAATAGTTCCAATTTTTATAAGGATATATAAAAATTTATTAAGTAATTTTACATGTATACTATACTTTTTAAAAATGAATGTTATTTTCCTTATTAACAAAATTGTGAATTTAGAGATGTGGTGAATTAAGGGGTCTAACCATTTGTTTGATGTTGAAGGTTGGGTTTGGATTCAACTCTAGAACCAATATATGATATCCAAGAATCACTATGTATATGAAATTAGGAAAAATAAAGATACATGAAGTAATAATATATATATGATGGTGATACTATGTTCATTGGGTGAGTGAATAACCATACAAGGATTGGAAAATTAAAAATTATTCATATAATCTCAGAAAAAAGGGTGTTCCTGATCGCAGTGATCCCTTTCACATGGAGTAATTTATAATTATGTGGATTATAATCACATATAAAGGGATATTTTTTTACTTGAGGTCACATTTCATATATCCTTTAGATTAATTAGTGGTAATGATGTTAAAATATTCTAAAATGTTTTGACTCATGTGGGATACATTATATTTTGTGAAGGTGAACATCATGAGATAAGGAATAAATTGATGGTAGATTTGGATAATAAAAAAACTAACATAATTTGTTGTAATTTTTCCTTGGTTTATATCCGGAGAAAATATAGATAACATTGTTCAATTATTTTGTGAGTTTTTTACGGAAGAAAACGAAAATGATTTGGTTTAATCAGAATTAAATGTTTGGATCGTGATAGACGATTTGGGAATCACTATGTTGTTTTAAATAATATGAATCAAGATAAACATAGTTTATGCAAATATAATTTCTTTATAAGGATCTGACACATGGAGAATATAAGAGTAATGAAATGAATGAATTATTTTGTGGGTAGATATATGAAATCATGATATTAATTTTGAAGTGGATAATCACCATCAGAGAATAAATGTGGAAATAGAAATCATAGAGAGGCCTGGTCTATGATGGTGAAGAGTTTCTTTTTTTAGTTAGTGGGAAGAAAAAACATATAGATCTCATAAAAGGGTAATTTCATTTCATATATTCAATGTACTATCATATTATAATTTGAATTTATATCCATAAATAGTGAATCGTTTTAGAATGTAAATTCACTCCAATATAGATTTATCTATAACATGTTGTCTTGGTAGGTTTTTGTTTATCATTGACATGATACAAAACCACATAAGTATAATATTATTTGGATGGTTCATGTAATGTAGGAGCATTCAACATGGACACATGGTCACTCAATTGGAATATAGGTCCATAATTGTTTCTTGTGTTAATGAGAAATACAAAATGATAGTATATATTTATTGAAGGTAGTAGAATTTAAGGTTTATTAAGTAATTTATTTATAAAGAAATATAGGAATATGATTTTTTTATAGACCACACATATATGTAATGGTAATTAAGTCTCAAAAAATATAATGATATTTGAATTTTAAGGTCATTTTGGGTGGACTATACATTTTAATTATTAACATTTTGTAATATGGAATTACGTGAAATGTATTTTAGGGTTATATAACGCATTATTTTAAAAAGGAATATATGTGCCCATCAAGATTAATTTTGAATTAAAATATTAATTTCATAATTATAAGGGAATGGATAAAACACTATCTTGAATACAAATGGCTTCGGACATAGAGAATAAGTTAGTAAATTCATAAGAATTGAACATAAAATTAGTTCTAATTACCTGCAAGTCACTAAATTTCTTTTAATAACTTGAATAAAAAACCACTATTCATATATGTTGATGAAATTTGTATCATATTGTAGATAGATACATGGAGGTATAGGGATCATGGACTAGGTCCTCATATATAGAACCAAATCTTTCTTAAATATAATTAGATTGAAAAATAGTATAGCCTAAACATTTTGGGAAATCACATCTAGTAGACCTTTTTCAATGTAATTTAATTCCTTTAGACTAAAAATTTTACGTTATCTATCTTGATTTCATTTAAATAAGATTTATCTCAATATGTTTATATTCATGTAGAATTGGCATGGAAAGTAAATTTTAACATCTTCTAGTATGGACACAACGCTCTATAATTTCATGTCTTATAGATGGGTATTTTATGAGAATGAAATGTGATGTATTTTGAAATAATCCATTATTAACATTGTATCAGATATGGGAATGATATGCTTCCAATCGTTTATAAAAATGATTATGATCAAATAGAATAGAAATTGTGTATGGAAAAGGTCCCTCCTATATTGATTTGATCCTCAAAGGACTCTATGTGGGTGTCTTAAGTGATCATAAATTTAATAAAAATTTCCTTGGATGAATGTGTAGAGGTGAAACTTATTGTTTAATTTATTTACACCCTGATTCAAATAAAATACAAGGTTATGTTTACATTATATTTTTATCCCCATGTCATATAATCTCACCCATTTGAATATGATACATGTTAAATGCATAAAACTAGTAGAAGAAATAATTTTTGGGTGAGGCTTGTCAAACCAAAATGGAAATGACTAACTTGGTCCTACATACACAAGAATATGTTGTCTCATGTGCAGTAACACTAGTTGTGTTGGGGTAATTCCGTAAATTGTACATGAGTTTATATGTACATAAAATCATTCAATTATCAAAAATCATATGAATGTATGTATATAGATTATTATTAATGGATATTATAAATATGGTTTTTGTAGCATGAACATATGATAAATTGTATGAATTGTTATTATTTTCATGATACTTCTATTTCAAATGAAAATATTTTATATTTGGGGGTTTTCTAGAAATAATGTACGAGATACTCTAAATTTGGTAATAATATTGGTATTCATGTTGTGAATGGTTTCAATTGTTCAAATATTGTTGAGGGATATACCATAAACCTAGATTAAAATGCAATTTTGATAATAAAGATATAAATAAATGTCCTATAACTGGATTGGGGGATATATCCTAATGAATTATATACACCATACATAAAACAAAAAATATTTTTTGGTGGTGTCAAATAATTATACATGTTAATAGTTTAATGTATTAAATACATTACAAGGATTGAAATATATTTTTAACTCCACAAGGTAATTATTTATAGACAACGAAAATCATCTTGGTATCATGATTAAATGGAAGAAATTATATTCTGACTTATCGGTGCCATAGGTGTTGGCCTGAACATCCTAAATAATTTAGATGGTATGACCATATTATATGACTATAAGTAGTATTAGATCAACATCTATAATTTAGATGGATTTTAAGGAAGTTATTTTATTCTAGAGTATGTTGTTTTCCACCTTCAACCATATATTTCAAATATTGGTTACATATTATGGTAGATTTAATCATCGTATATAGTCTATCATATGGGGAACAAATCCAATTATGATATCTATTAGTGTGGATATGGGATCGACCTGATATTGGGAAATATTAACTATAATATTCATCTCCATGTTATTATTACTAAAATATAAGGTCACATGTTGATATTTAATTTGAATGTTGGTTCATCTTTAGTGGGATCTTCCAGAATTGTGGCTATATTTTCTAACACATTATTTTTTTCATTCCATGAATTCATTATTGGAGATAATTATGTCTTCTATGTGAATTTGACCGCAAAAATATTCATGCAATCAAGAAATGGAACATGTTACTCTTTAATAATATGATTTCCAATATTTAGCTACTTTATATAAAACTACAAATCATCTTTAAAATTTAATTGGTCCACTAGTTTCTTCAGTGCTAATTCTATGTTGGTATTGTGGACCTAATCTTCTTAATAGTTATTGCTACATCCTTCGCAAAAGTAAGATGAAGTATAAGAGAAGTATTTTATGAATGGAAAATATTCAAAATCTAGGCTAACATGTAACAGTAAGATGAAGTATAAGAGAAGTATTTTATGAATGTAAAATATTTAAAATCTAGGCTAACATGTGTTTTTTGGATTTCTATCCTTCATATATTTAGGCTTCATGGTGCAACATCAAAATACACCACTCATTTCAAGGGAGTGTCATTTGATGGAGAGTACTAATTCATTATAATGATTGGAATTTTGGGGTAATGTTTTGTTACATTGTTTTTTGTTAGGAAATATTCCATATTCTACCATTTCACTACCATCTAGGAATTGAATGGGATGTAAAAATGATGATGAATGACAATCTATCAAGATAGATTCCCTATTAACAACATCAATATAAGGATATATTTTATTAGTTCATAATGATAAGTGAGATTAATATCACCAATATGAAGATAATTTCATATATTTTATACTAAAGTGATTATATACACATAGTTCATATCAATTTCATGGTGTTTATTTTTCATGTCTAACAAAATTATGATAAAATAGTTTTAATTCCTCAAACCCACTCTTCTAGATTCAGTAATATAAACATGTTGTTTTGTATTTTTTCAAATATATATCTGAATAATAAAGATTCCATTATACAAATGGATATATTTTAGGATCTAGGATTTAGGTGATTGAGAAAATTGTATACCTAATATCATTGATTGAATATATTATAAAATATCAATTTACATTTACTCACTTTAGTTCCTTAATTGAATCGAAAAAACATTGATTCGTCTATGGACCCTATTAAATATTTTTTTAAAACATAGGGTGAGCAATAAATTTATTATAATGGAATTTTAAACCCAATAATAAATATTTTTATGAGTACTTATTTAAAATATCATTTATACCATTTTATAAAAAGGATAAATTATTTGATATTATAAAGAGAATTTTGATATATTTCAAAATTTAAGAAACATGGTGGTGTTTTGTTTTTACAATGTTTTGTATTCGTTGAAAAATAACTCCTTTTGTAGAACAATGTTTTATTTTCCAAGAATCGTATTCAAATTAATCATAATGAAAACTGGATAAAAAAACAGGGGGATGTTTTTTTGTAATATTAAAATTTTGACTAGGAATTACATGATGTATAGAATCATATTAATTTCCATTGACATGACATTGAAAATAATTTAATTCAAAAGAACCACATAATTAATGATTTTTCTAAAGTGTTTTGAATGATGAAAGAGAAGTCGGGATTTAGAATTCTTACATGTATTCTAAAAAAATCATACGATACTTTTTTGATCATAATGTTCTCAATAATCATGAAGAATTTCATGATAATTTTTTTTAATAAGTAGTGGAGAGGATTGAATGAAGTAAAATATACAGAGTGAAGAACTCTATATAATAGTAATTTCATCATAATGAGAATTATATCGTAATTGGACTTTTATCATATTGACAAAGTAAAAGATCATAATGGGAGGAGAAAAAAACTGAGAATGGAAAAGATCACGAGGGATAAGAAAAAAACAATATGATGAAGGAAAAGATCATAATATATGGAGGTTGAAAAAAGTAAGAATGTCAAATAATGTAATGGGGTGACAAAGAAATTATTGATAAAGGAAATAATCATAATGGGATGTAAAAGGAAATAATGAGAAATAAATAGTTTATAGTCGGTTGAGACGGAAACATATCATAATGGTGACGAGAAAGAAAGAGATTTTAATGAGATGAGAAATGAATGATGAATTAATGATTTAAAAATTAATTTCAATATTTCATAAATCCTGCGGAAATCTAATGTGGTTTAAAGAAGTAAAAGTTGATGTTTTAAATGTTAGATATTTTCGAGGATATTGAGATTTGAGGTAGAAGACAATGTTTCCAAGTTTCACGCCATTGTTTTCTAAATCAGCTATAAATATTTCCAAAGATCATTTTTTCATTAAAAAATTTTAAACATGTAAAAAAGGAGAAGAACTAGAAAAATAAAAAGTGAAGGTTCCAAATAATTGAATAGTAATTGAATTCATAATTTGAGAAGAGTTGGGGTTTTGGAGATTGAGTGTAAATTCATTGTATTTAATAATCTCACTCATAAAACCATTTCCTAAATCCATTATCACTATTTTGATAGAATTGGATCAAATATGAGTGTTTTGGGATAATTGGATCCAACATCATTATATAGAGAATCAGATCCATGATCATCATATTTATTGAATCATATCCAATATCTAGTATAATTATATTCAGGTAATTGTATCTATTATCCTATATTATTATATTCAAAGAATTTTATAAAAAATCTAGAATAATATTATTAAGACAATCAGATCTCGAATTCGGCATCAACTCTTTGAGAGAATCAAATCCGGTCAAATCAAACTGTGAATTTAGACTGATAAATTGTGGAGCGGATTCAATAAAATGTTTATTCTTATTTTTTTTCAATTTTCTTATAATAAACCATTGAATACTAATGGGAGATAGTAGAATCATTCCAATTGGGATATATAATGTTTTTGTGAGGTGTTTTCAAAAGTTTTATTATCTTCTTCTTAATAGAGTATTTCCATAGACTCATAGTAGTAGCTATTGGAAGGATATAGGCTCTCACAATAATGTTGAACCTCATAAGTCTTGTGAGATTTACTTACTTCCCTACTATTTCATGTATGGGTATTTACTGAATGTTGATAA
Source organism: Viscum album (assembly GCA_963277665.1). Lineage (NCBI taxonomy): Eukaryota > Viridiplantae > Streptophyta > Magnoliopsida > Santalales > Viscaceae > Viscum > Viscum album. Next base: position 535,932,240 of record OY728129.1, read on the forward strand.
GGATATAAATTATAATTGGTCTCAAGGGATATGTTTTGAATATAATTGAAACTTTTAAAAAATGATCAACTGAATCAAACCCCCCCCCCCTCTTAGTTTTTATTCGATCCTCTGTAACTTAATTTGGCATTAGTTGGATGGTTCCATTATTGAATAATTATCATGGATAATATAAATTCTGTAAACAGTAGAGGAATTCAGAAATTTTATGTAAAAATTTATTATGTGTGAAAAAAATATAATTCATCCATATCTCATAGCTCTTGGCCATTATGTTTTTGATGTTGTTAATATTGGTTTTCCATATATTGATAAGGATTATCCTATGAAATGATTTTGTAAGGGAAATATAGAATTCAATTGAAAGGTAAGAAATGAAATCCTTATGTCATTATCAATGTATTTTTATCAGAAATGATGGGTCTCAAAACATTAAATAAAGCATATGGGATGAGCTAGAATGTGTTTTTGAAATGAATACAAAATTTAAGGAAGAAAACATAAAAATTTGGAATGTTTGTATGAAGACCTTAGATTGATAGATAAATATTCAATTGATGAAAACTTCAAAAAAGTAAATTATTTTTTGCATCATCATAGGATTTAGAGATATCTTGTATGATTCAATAATTGTGATGATAATAATAAGAAAAATTCCGGAAAAGTTTTATTTTAAAATTACTTTTTAGAATATTAATATTATTTATGTCTTGATGAATTTCAAAACACCCATATTGCTTATGAAATGAGGAAATATCAAATACATAAAAGGAATACAAAATATGAAATGCATTTTGAAGCCATTAGAATGTTGAAAATCAATGAAGATGATGATGGCAATCTTTTTGAGTCTGACGACAAGGAAGATGATGAAATTAATGAAAAAATCTTATCTATCATTTCTAAAAACTACCGAAGTGGAAGAGGAAATTATGGATGTAAACTTATTAGTAAATGTTTTGAGTTTTTTGTAATCAAACACTTTTTTATGAAGTACGTTGAAAAACAATGTTGAATCACACTAAATTTAGAAAAAATCATCTGAAGATAAATATTTAGAAAAATCCATAACCTTCATTACAAAAATTGACAAAAAAATTATTCCTCAGCGAGTGAAGTAGGTGGTAAAGAATCTTATATAGATTATCATCTAAGATCTGATCTTCTTTAATGTATTGTAAAAAAATTCTCAAAATAGAAATTATGGATATAATGAAGGATTTTCCTGAAGTTTATCATGTATGGAAAGATGTTATCTCTATGTAGGAATAATACATTGAAGAGATGTTAAGATAAAAACTCTGAATTTTTTAATAGAGAATGATTATTGAAGATCATAGTAAGAAGATGGAGTCTAAGGTAGGATAAGTCAAAAAGTTTCATTCAACTCTCCTTCAGTCCCAAATAACCATTAGGAAAATGATTGAATTCTTAAAATAATCTTTTAATGTAAAATAATATACTTCTAAATTTACTGAAAAGTCCCAATATTAGAATTATTTGAAATCATCTCTCATAAAAAATAATGTTTCATCTTATTAATTTACCATTTTAGGTTTTGAAAAATGTATTGGGAAAGAATGGTTGGAGAATCGATGTGAGAAATATATCAAATTAGCAAAAGTAGAAAACTCAAAAAAAAGAAAATAGACTCTATATATTGTGTATGTTAGAGCTGTAAGAAGTTACCAACCTCAAAAATATTTTTATGGAGGAAGATCTTTATTTAATAGGAAAAAAATATTTGAAGGCTATTTTTGATGTTGTGGACTATATGGGAAAATATATTGTAATATATAACACAATATATCTCTATATAGAAGACGTTTTGTACAAAGTGGATGAAATAGTGAATAAATATTTAGAAAAATTATTAACACACTGAAAGTTATAAATGTGAATTTTCAAGATGATAGAATCCTTCAAAATAAGAATAAATTTGAATGCTTGGAAGAATCCAATGGAATATGTTATTAGACTATTTATCATTCCAAAATAGGTATACCACTCTATCTAGAACATGTTTCCTATAATAAAAATGAAAATAATTATGAAATGAATAAGGTTGAGAAAAGAGATTTTGTTGATGAGACAACATAAAAAGAATGTAATAAGAAAAAGAAATTATTACTTGATAGTGTTTTTCCTTCACATATGACAGGTGATATAAAAATCAGGATACATGTTGAAATCCATGATGGGGGAGCAGTTACTTTTGGCAATGGTAGTTCATAAAAATCAGAGGAATTGGAATGGAAAATATAGAACAATAGAAATTGATATCTCAATATTTTTTATTTTTTGATGGGAAAAAACATAACATACATAGTTTAAGTTGACATTATGATGGTAGAAAATAAGAAAGCTTCATAAATGATTCTTGTATCATAAAAAGTGTGAATGATAGACCAATCATTTAAAAAGGAGAAAGAATTTGTGTGGATCTATTTCAAATAGTAGAATTCAATAACTCTTGTTAATTGAGTATTGAAGATGGAAAAATGTTGTGGCACTAATGACCTGGCCGCCTTTGGTAGTAAATCATGAATAAACATTATAAATTTGAGGATTTCCTAAATTTTCCCTAAATAAAATAATAGATGAGGATGATTCTATTACTTTCTAGAAAGGAATGATGACTAGGAAAAGTCATAAAATAATAGAGATTCAATCTGACAATCCACATAAGATTTTTTATTTGTATTTATATGTAATTATGGAACATCAATAATAAAATGAGAAATTTAATTTATTCCTTTTATTTATGGTTTTACTCAGATGACAAACATCATGTTCATGAAGTAGAAGTTAGTGGATATTGAAATGTTTAATTCATATGACAATATGTTGTGAATGAATTTGAGGTTTCCGTAAAAATGTATTGAAAAGATAATGATATCAAATTCTCAAATAGTAAATTTGAATATTATCTGAGAAAAAATGGTATCCAACATTAATACAGTTCTCCCAATACTCCACAACTAAATGGATTAGAAGAAATACCAAATATAATATTGATGGAAATGGGAAGAAGTATGTTATCAGAATACAAATTTTCGAGTTTATTTTGAAGATATGATGTTAGTACTGTTGTATATGTTCAAAATAGATACTTTTCGTGACCATAAAAAACATGAATCCTTATAAAGTGTGGTATAACAAAAACTATTCATTGAAATACATCAATTTTTTGGAAGTCCTTGTTTTATCAAAATAAAAAAATTATCATTTGGTAATATTTGATGAGAATGTTGAGGATGCAAACAATGTGTGTCAATCGATGAAAGAATTGTATGGTATGAAACAAGATCCACGTTAATGGTATTCTAAGATTGCAATTTTTTCGACAATGATGAACCATTATATAGGAAATGTTGGTAAAAACATGAATATGAATGCTTTTTACTCAGGAACTCTAATTTTTATTGTTTATATAGATGATATAATTTTTTCTGGGGATAGAGAAGATTCATGAAAATCATTTTCAGGGGAAATGAAGAAGAATTTTTCAATTTCAGTGCTGGGATAATTAACATTCTTCATTGTCTTAAAAGTACAAAAAATAAATTAAAATAAATTTTCTTATCCTAATATATGTATTCTGGGGAATTGTAAATGATGTTTTGGATGGAGGAATCCAAATATGTTTTAACTATTATTTCATTGATCACAATGAAGAGAAATAATCAATTTACGATAATTGTTAATTAGAAATAATTTCAAAAACTGATTTGAAGTATTAGTTTTCATAACTCTTTAAGGATATATATTGTTTAGGTTACAACTTTTTGTTCCAGGTGTTATTGTAATCCAATGGAATCAAATATGTTGGAGGAAAAGGGGATTATGAGAAATCTCATAGGAACAACCTCAAATGGATTTCTATAAAAAATAAATTGTGAGATGATGATTCAAGGTTATACAAATGAGGATAGAGGGGGATATTTTAATGCTCTAAAATAAAACGTAGGAGGATGATTTTTCTTGGATGAATTTGGTGTGAATTTTCATAGTAAGAAACAACGTTTAGTAACATTTAGTACAGATGAATCGGAATATGTTGAAGCTACTCACGATTGTACTCAAATGTTATAGTTGAAAGTTCATATGGATGATTTGAATGTGAATGTTTCTAAACAATAAGAAATTCATTGATACAATAATAGTGTAATTGATCTTTTTAAGAGTCATTTTAAGCATTCAAGATCATAACAAATTTATAAAATGTTTCACATTATAATATATAAATATCATGATGTAGATGTTTTCTTGGAATACTTTTAAAAAAAATATCAAATTGTTTATATCATTAAGAAATAAATTTTTAAAGAAAGGTTTGTTCAATTAAGGCTTTAACTTTAGGATCAGACTCATCCCAGGTCTTCTTGAACCACATAAGGAAAACCCCACTGTGATCTTTTTTATATTGATAAACAGGGAGAGAAAGTTACAACATTGTATGAATTTTTAATTATCATTTTTTGATGAATATGAATCTATAGTTATCATAAAATGGTGGAGATAAATAATGTGAAAATCGAATTATAAATATATTAATAAAAGAATTAATAGGGGAGAGAAAAAGAAAGTGTGAAAAAAGTGAGCATAGTTTATAATTACATAGATGTAAAATTTTCTTTCCATCGGGGGATTGAATTCATTCAAAAAATTACTTTATCTACTACTGTGGTTTCATGAAACTCTCTTTTGAGAAAGGCTATATTTTAACAAATTTAAACAAAATATGTTTTTTAGAAAATTTTAGCTAAGAATAGTTATGACGGTTTGAAAAGTTTTTAATTAAGGTTTTCAGAAAATATAAAGGGGTATATTGAAGAAAAATTGTAGTGTTTTAATTTAAAATTGTTTTTTAATTTTTGACAAATTACTCTAAATGTAAGATAATTTATTTCTCTTCGAATCATATTCAGAATCATTATAATGAAGTTTCTGGAATGAATACTAAAATATCAGATCCAAAGAAAGGGGAATAAAGTTGTTTTTGTATTCATAAGAATTGGATTGGGAAACACCAAATTCGAATTATAATATTTAGGTCCATCAACATGACATTGAAAATAATTTAATTTAAAAGAATAAAATAAATTATGATACTATAGATGTGTTTTTATGGAAGAAATCGAATTCAAGAGTTATAATTAGTCCATACATACTAAATAAAATCAGATGATGCTTTACTAATCATGAAGTTCAAACAAATCATGAAGACTTTCATGATAAAATATTTTGTAGAAGTGGTGGAGTGGTTTAATGGAATTCAAATATATAGAGTGAAGAATAACATTATAATGGGAATAGTATTGTGATGATAATTCCATCATAATGAAAATTTTATCACAATGAGAAAGGAAATGATCACTGTGGGAAGAGACATAAATAGTTGATAATGGAAAAGATAATAATGGGATAAGAAAAAAAATCCCCAAAAGAAAATGATCATAATAGTATAAGAAAGAAAAATAGGAGAATGGAAAATATTATAGTGGTCTGAGAAAGAACAATATTAGAAAGAAATAGATATTAATGGGATGAGAAAAAAAATATGAGAATGAAAAAGATCATAATATGATGAGAAATAAATATATTTTAATGAAGCTATGAAAGAAAAATATCATAATGAGATGGGAATGATTTGATTAATTTATGTGGTGAAACATGTATTTCAGTTTTGTTTAAATCTTAGAGAAATATTAAGAGGTTTGAATAATTCAATGTTGATATTTTTAATTCAATATATTTTTGGAGATTTTGATATTTGAGGATGTGGGGAAATTTTCCATTTTTCCCACCTTTGGTTTTTAAGTCACCTATAAATACTTCCTCAGATCAATTGTTTAGTAAAAACATTTAGAAACTCATAAAAGGCAGAAAGCTAAAGAATCCAAAATTTAATGTTCTTATTTGATTGAATAATAATTGAATTGATCATTTGAGTAGTGTTTGTGATTTGGAGATTTAGATTGAATTAATTGGATTGAATTATCATACAAAGAAATTTGGAACTAGGATCCAGTATCATTGTTTTGAGAGAATTGGATATGGTATCACTATTTTGAGAGAATCAGATATTGAATCATTGTATTGAGAACAGGATTGAAGAATATTAATATTCTATGAATTGAATATGGGATAAAACATTATCGTATTTAGAGAATCATATGCAGGATCCAACATTAGCGTATTTAGTGAATTGTATCGAGAATCTAGAATTATCGTATTCATTGAATGAGGTCCAGAATTCAGCTTCATTGTATCGAGAGAATCAGATCCAACCAAATTTGAATAAAGAATCAGATTGAGAAATTGTATAACAGATTCAACAAAGTTTTTATTCTTTTGATTGGATGAATGTTTTTATAGGAAAACATTGTAAACTGATGGGAGTTAGTATATTCATTCATATTCAGATATCAAATGTGTTTAAAAGGATTGTGCATATTTTTAATTCACGCATTATTAATAGTGGATTTCTATATACCTAAATGAGTGGCTATGGAAAGGATGTTGGTTCTTACACTAAGGATGAACCTTGAATATCTTGTGCGATTTAATTTCTTTCAAAATATTTCATGCATGAGTATTTACTAAATGTTGATAAGGATATAAATCATATAGGTTAAATCAGTTCTATTTTGAAATTATTTAAAACTTTTTTAAAATAAAAAACTTATTCAGCCCCACCCTTCATAGTTGTTCTTGGATTTTATACTTTGAATGTTCAAAAATATAAAAAAAAATTGTCAAAATATTTAATTTTCAAAAAATATCTTTATATAAATATAGGAATTATCATTAAAAATTCAAATGAAAATAATAACTTATATCAATTTTAATCATATTTATAAGATCTTATAATTTCCATGAAATCCCTAGAAGAATATCAATTAGGATAATGTTACCTTGAGTCGATGGGATCACCCCATTCATCATCAACTCATTCGATACCCATATGCTGAGATTTATTTTAGGAAAAAAATTTATTATATATATCATTCTGATTTACAATCTGTTAAAAACATAGAAAAAACAACATGAATTATTTTAAATAAATAAATAGACTTTTATATCTTCTATACATGGGAAAAACAAAATGATTCATAAAACACTATATGGTTTTTATAAATCAATGATTTTATAATTTAAATGGCTGAATTTAACAAAATCCATAAAATTAAATTAATAATATTATTTCTACAAATGCATGAAATGATAATGACATGTATAATTATGGTCTATATATATATATATATATTCTTATAAAAAATCCATAAATTAATAAATAAAATTTTATAAAAAATGATAAATTTATAAATTTTAGGAATCCTCAAATCCTAATAAAATATAAAATATTTTTAAAAAATTGAATTCAATTGTCTTTTCTGACATAAAAATTTGAAGTGTAAAAATCCCATTGAAAATAATTCTTATACATAACACAATTTTCTTATATAATTTTGAATATAAACATTCAATTATAAATATTCCCTTACATATTTTTTTGAAAATAATCATGGCATTTAGAATCCAAAATATTCATTTAAAATGAGAAATATATAACATAAATAATAATTTTAAAATAAACTCCCTATAAAATATTCATTTGATTATTTAAAAAATGGGTTTCAAAAATATTAATAATAAGTATACTAATATTCCACCTGTATATAATATTTATAAATTTGTATATAAAATAATAACATTAAAATATAAATTTTAAAACATAATACAATTTCATCATAAAAGATTTAAAAATTAATTTATTATAGAAATTTGATAACATGATTTTTTTAAATATTGGAGTCAAATGGAAGAACTATTAACATCCCTTACCTTACAGATTTCAAGAAAACATTATCCTTATATAGAAAATAAACACACTTCATTCCACACTTTTGTATCTCTCTTATCATCCCAATTCCTCTCTCGTGTTTATGGATGAATTTTCCTAGTAGATAACCCCTAATGGTATGGATCATTATATATAATTTTTACTTAACTATATATATAATACTAAGAAGATTCCAGATGAATTATATATAATGATTTGAGATTTTGGGGGTTGTATGTTTCCCTAGGAAAACAATTCTACATATCTAGTAAATATCATTATTAATAATCAAAAAAATCCACCAATATCTTTGAGAACATGCGATGAATGATTACATAGAATTGAATATATTCTATGTTATCTTTTGGAATCGTTATCACAACAAATAAGATGGAAAGATACATCTTATGCTGTGGGTGATTCTAAAATTTAAATTTGATAGTGATATTCAATAATATATAGTTCTTTGACTATATTTCGTATTTTATGCTTCTTATTTATGATTCATTTTAATTAGAAACTACTTCAAAAGAGGCCTTTAATAGTGATAAAATTGGATATTGTTATTGAATAAAAGTTGTCACTATCATAGAATAATTAAAACCCCCTGACTTTTATTGGAACTATAAAATCCCAGATAAAGGCTCAAATTATCAATACTATATGAAGTAGTAATAAAGGACCCCCTTTATCGGCGATCCCTTTTAGAGCTGATAATGGTTTCCTTTATCAATTCTAAGAAGGGAGATGACAATTTTCCATTTATTAACGCCTTGTGTAGCCCTTATAAAGGATAAATTTAACAAAGAATTTAGTAACACTGATAATGGGGAGTATTATAGCGTGTTGATAAATTTACAATGAACATTAGTAGCAGAAACAAAAGTATTAATAGGTTGAGAAAATAGAATTTAAATGAAGCAATATTTCCAAAAAAAAGTTAAAAAACTATATTTTTTGCATTTCAGCCATTTTTTTGTACAATTACATGAGCAAGTAAAAATTATCACATTTATTCAAATACATCAATGCTATTTTTTTCTTTGGCCCCCGAACACTTCTCATGCTATTCTAGAATAAACAATCCCATCTCAAGATAAAATAATATACCGGTATGAAGAAAAACTCCTATAGTAATAATTAAATTGTTAAATAAATTAAAGAGAAAGAAACAATTTTAAACTAGACATTGATCCATTTTGGAAACACCATGTATCAGATTGACTTGCAGTTGATTCTTTCACCCCAAACCATTTCTTTTGGTCTGTATGAATTATATTTGTGATGATTAACCATAAAATTATAAAATAAAAATAATAATGAAATTATTTAATTTATAGATGATATAATAAATGTTAAAACAAAATTATATTGTTTTCTTTTTTTGGAAATGTGATGTGCATTTTAATCAAAAGTGGGAATTATATATTGAAAACATGCACTTCAAGTCATACCAAGCACATCACATGTCATATTGAAGTGATTTTAATTTATATATGTAATAAATGAATTATAGATTGTTTCTATAAAGTGTAAAAATAATCTTAATGTGTTTTCGATGTTATTAGTATGTCCCTTATGTTTGTTAATGAAATTCCATTTTAAACTGAAAACATTGTCTTTAGTTATACCAATATACATGTCCATTAGTTTGATATGATCTAGGTTCTTACATGGCATAAACACCTTATTAATCATTATCCAAAAATTAATGAGACAACATGACCTTGTTTTCTTAGATTTCAGTTACTATCAAAAATTTAAAATTATATTTCAGGTTTATACTAATAACAAAAAATATCAGTTATAAGAGGCACATTTTGTATCAAATTATGGTGAAAAAAATACTAACTTCTCTAAATTATTTATTGATATTTTTTCGAATGTATAAAAAAATAAAAATTTGTTTTCTTGGTTTTTATTTGTAAACCTGTATTTTTTTCTAAAATTAATGTAAATTATAAAAAATTAAACACTTTATCTCATACGAATCACACCAGGCATCATAATAATATGTGGATTATTCACACACATAAAAAATTAATCATGGACCATATTTCTAAATTTTAAAGATAATCCAAATGTTCTATTATGGTTTTAAATAAGCCACATGTCTTTATTGCTAAAATTAATGTCAATTTTAAATACAATGACACAGTTGGAGTCATACTGGTCACATATTTCATCAGATCAAGGTGAAACTGATTCCTCCACACCAAAATGACGTATGTATCATTTTAATAGCATATCAAACCAATTTGTATTAATTTGATGAACATTGAGTATGTTTAATTTATTTTAAAATAAAAAAAAGTTAATTTAAAATTAAAATAAACACTTAGTGTCATACCCATCACACTGTGTATCAGATTGAGGAGTGGATGAAGCCTAAACATCAATATTTACATATATATCATTTTATAATTTTGTAAAAATAATACAAATGTTTTTTCTCAAGGATGAGTATGTTAAATTTTGGGTTTTCTAAAATTGTTGTAAATTTTTAAAAAATAAGAAATACTAAGAGATATTCTGGTCACACCATGTTTCAATTGACAAGAAACTAATTCCTACACATCAAAAATGAAATGATTAAAATTTTTCTCATGTACCAAAACAATTCAATTTTTTAGCATCTTTGAGTGTGTCACTTGTCTTATTTTACCAAAATGACAATAGAAATTGGAAACATTCTTGTTTAGTAATACTGGACAAATCACGAATTAGTTTAACATGAAAATAATTCCAACATTCCATAAATGAGTTTTGTACTGTAGTCTTAAATTATAAATACCATTTGTGTGAATGTTCAAGGGTTTCAGTGTTTTACACCCCTTTTGAACTAAAATGTCATTTTTAAAATATTAATAAACAATTTTAGTTATATCAGTTACACCGTGTGGTAGATTTAGGCATTTTGATTTCTTACACATCAAAAAATGTCCTATATATAGATTTCATAATATAACAAAACAATCTGAATGTTTTTTTCTTGGTTTTTAGTATTTCACTCATCTTTTCTAGTAAAATTAATTTAATTTTTAATTAAAAATACACACATTGAGTCATGTCGGTCACACTGTTTGTCGAACTGAGGTGTTTCTGATTCCTACACATCAAAAATACATTATGGTCTATTATTCATATATATTAAATGAATATGAATAAATTATATTGGTTTTGAGTATCTAACATTTAATTTTTATTAAAATTAATATTATTTTTAAATAAAAATACATACTATGAGTTATTAGGGTCAAACGATGAGTTAGATTAAGTAAATGATGATTTGTACATGTAAAAATGATCGATAGATCATTTTCATAACGTTTCAATGAAATTTGAAATTTTTTTCTCACGTTTAATGTTTATCATTTATTTTTAAATAAATTTTCATTTAAACTATAAGAAAAAAATTATGTAATAACAGTCACATTGTTTGAAATTTTTATATGAGAATATTTTTTAATCAGCCAAAATTTTAAATGACTAGTTTTATTAAGTTATCAATACAACCCATGGGTTTTATTTTGTTGAGTAACACAATTTCTAAACTAAAATGTTAATTTCAAACTAATAACATACACTTTGAATTATATATGGAACATTGTGTATCTGATTGACGAGAAAATAATTCATTCACATGAAAAATGAATTATGGATTGTTTTCCTAATTTATGAAAATATTCTGAATGTATTTATCATTGTTTAGTATGTCATGTAAAATTTTTACTAAAATTTATGTGAATTTAATATCAAACACATAAAGTCATACCAGTCACATTGTTTGTCCATTTGCAGTTCGGCTGATTCCTGCACATAAAAAATGAAATATTTATTTTTTAAATTAATGTAATAAAAACAAAAGTTTTTTTGGGTATTTAACTTGTCTGTTTTACTGAAATGTCAATTTTATCTCTAAACACATACTTTGAGTCATACACATACATCAGGTGACGATTTGACATAAGGCTAATTACTGGAAATAGAAAATGAAATATGAATCATTTTCCTCAAATTTTGAGTCATTGAAAGTATATTTTATTAGTTTTTAGTGAATGTAACATTTTTTGAACTATAATGTCAATTTTAAAATAAAAACAAGCACATTGAGTTATAACATGAATACCATTCATTAAATTAAGGTGTGACTAATTCCTGAACATCACAGATGACATATGAATCATTTTCTTAATGTATCAAAACAATGTTTGTTGATTTTATTAATATTGAATTAGTCATATGTGTTTTTTATTAAAAATAAATTCATTTCTATATAAAAAGTAATTGTTAGGTTCATACTGTTCACATCATTAATCAAGTGGAGGTGCAATAGATTAAATCTTATTATAAATGAAATATGTTTCATTTTCATAATTTATAAAAACAATTTCAATTCATTTTTTGCTTTTATTATGTCACATGTCTTTTTTACTATAATCAATGTCAATTTATAACAAATAGACTAACTTGGAGTCACACCAATATCATTTTATTTTAGGATAAGGTAAGGTTTATTCTTACATGTTAATAGTGAAATATGTACCATTTTAATAATGTAACAAAAAATGTGAATGATTTTGATCTATTTTGAGTATGTGAAATGAGTCAAATTTTCATGGGTTTTATTTTTTTTAAATTAATTGGGAATATTATTAGACTAGGTGCTAAAACGACATGTGATTCTGAGTCCCGGTATTCTAAGTAAAATTGGCCAATATATTTTATTACTTTAATAAATCCCATGAGTGATTTTTCATAAAACTGGACTATCATCTAAAAAAATTACCAAATCAGAAATCAAAGGGCATTGTTGCATTTATAACATAGAGATTTCCATAGGTGTGTCCAAATATTGACTGGTGTGGTCCAGATGAGAATGTGTGTTTTTGGATGTGAATGTCATTAAAATGTTTTAATAAAAAAATTCATTCCATGCAATGATGTGTTTATTATTAAGAAAACCATCATCAAAGAAGACGTGTTGACCTCTATAACCCTGATATTCCTCTATGACATGGAAGGAAACCCTCTCGATCAATGGTAATAATGGATCAAGAAAAATGTAAATTATTGCACCAATGGAGTGGAGGATCTTGTTGACGATCACAAAAAAATATATCTTCATCAACAATCGATCCAAACCATGAGGTAGGGTGTTGTTTCATTGTGATTCATTCCCTGTTCTATATTTTTTGTGATGAAATTAAACCAGTCCATGAAAAGTTTCATCTTTAGATCTACCATTCTTATGGTATGGATAATTTATGCAGGTTGATTATCAGGATTTATTTTGTTAAACAAATTTGACTTATTCTTTTTACTCTCTTCATTCTAAAATGAACATATCAAGGCCGACATGAAAAAGGAAAATATCCTTTCTTCAGCCATTCATTTGCATTAATCCCATTCCCCAAAACCTTTTTTTCATTATTTTTCTCTAAATATAATTGGAGGATCATTTCTCATTTGATATCTGGAATAATGATATGAGATTGGGGACCAGAAATCTCAACAACACCTAAGAGGTGCGACCATGATGGTGCGAAAAAATTCATTCAAGGTAATGTCTTGTAGTGGAGTATGGAAGCGAAGACCAAAGTAACTGCTCTAGCCAGTTCAGGAAGAGTTCTTGATGAATAGTGGGATTCTAGAAGAGAGTTTGTTGGTGAAGGCTATAACAGGCCACCAGGATAGGAAGGAGGTGATAAAGTCTAACAAGCCACCATTATGGTGGAAGCATTCCATGTGGACCCATGTGGTAGCATATGTCGGCAAAGGCTGTAGACATCAACCGGGTTTATGGTTGTGAGGAGTCTCATACACGGTTGGGTCCATGTAGAGCTTGTGACAGTGGAGGCTATTGGGATTCCGGGGATGCATTGGCCATCCACGTTGACCTCAGAGACACTATGTTGACTGAGGTGGCACCTTGTTTGTTGGGCATACGTGGCTGGGTCGGATGTGTATGGAAGAGGGGGTCAGCTGACGTTGCGGGCTAGGCTGGATGGATCGAGATACTCTTGTGGAAAGGTTGGTTGGGTCTATTATTCCCACAGACCATGATCCAGTGGCCCAACAGGCTAGGCCAAATGGGTCAGGCCTAGAAATCCATTGGGTTTGGTTTACTGGATCGGGCCGTGATAGGTCGATTTGTCCGAGTTGGGTTAGTGGGTTTTCGCTGAGTAAGACCTAGGTCAGACCTTTTCATTAAAATGGTCATAAACATTCAAACAGAAGTTTTGTTTGATGTACCGACTACAACATTAGGACTCCCACGATGAGGTCATCCTTTTAAGATGGCTTGGTAAATTTTTATGGAAAATATTTTTTGAGAGTTTCATTAGGTTAATTCCTTGAGTTTTTATTATGGAATTACATTCACATCACTGGATAGTAGTCCCCTCTAGGGGCCAAGTCCTAGATATATTTATAGTATCACTTCACGTGACATGAGGGATCCTCTATCGCCCCTCAAATATTTTTGTGGAAATTGACATGACCTTCTTGAAAATGGTGTTATTCATCCATCCATTATGGCATATATGTATAGTTTTTAGTATTCTCTAAGAAGGATCCCCTATGTTACAAGCCACATCAGTTGGGTTATCAGTATTCTCTGAAAGGGTTCTCCTATGTTGTGGGATAATATAAACTAGGTTGTTGGTAATCTCTGGGAAGGATCCCCTCTCTATATAACATGATGCTTCAATAGTGTAATATCTTTAGGCGGGGGCCCAAATTGGTGATACCACTTTTTAAGAGTCTCCACTAACCCCACTGGTCAAACTGTGAGTTCTCCTTGAACCAGTGTTCCATGAGTAGAATAGTATGACTGATAATTGGTTGTTACCTAACACTTTACATTGTGGATGGTCATGAGTATATCTGGATATCCTTGGTACATGTGTTATATTCAATTACCTATATTGAGGTGATTGTACTGATCAGTTGTAGTATTTCCTTTATGGTCATTAAATTTTGGTTTTGGTATGTCTTACTGAGTGTATTTTTACTCACCAATGCATGGGCTTTTCCCACACATGTAATTTATTATGTAGACAATCGACACTTTTATAGAGTCCTATGTGTAATGGGGCATTGTGTTTCTTAGGGATATCATAAATACAAGGTTTGTATCTATGACTTCAGATATCTGACCAACACCTACCCTTTAGGTATGGTTTTCTGCGGATGTGTTTCAAGAACATGTGTTATCACTTTTATTGACTCTTTCTTTTTGTGGGCATGTATTCTAGAAATCATTAATTTTTACATTCCTATTGTTATACTCTATGTTTGTTATCATACTGTACACATGCATTATATACATAGTGATTTAACATTTCAGCATTTTGTGCTTGTAGATGTGTGTGTGTGTGTGTACATGTACTCAGGAAAATGCCTCCCATTTCATGGATATGCCTACTTAGTGCTTGTCACTAGCCACTACCATATAATATGTGAGAATGGGGTAGTCACGACATGGGCCACTCTGGGATGGGTTGTGATAGA
Source organism: Viscum album (assembly GCA_963277665.1). Taxonomy (NCBI): domain Eukaryota; kingdom Viridiplantae; phylum Streptophyta; class Magnoliopsida; order Santalales; family Viscaceae; genus Viscum; species Viscum album. Next base: position 535,947,604 of record OY728129.1, read on the forward strand.
GTGTATCCTAGGATGTCTGTTCTACTTAAGGGTAGGGAGTTTGTGAGGTTATTTTGGGAAAACCATGTTGAGTGTTTTGAGTTCGTCTTTCAGGAAAGGGAATCCAGTGTTGCTGCAGTAGCCGAAGTATCCATACACTAGGACACTAGGGACCTATATTTCAACTAGGTACATGAAAAAAAGTAGAAAAGAAATTAACGGTGCCTGAATCATATAATATTTTTAGTGTGTTATAATTTTCTTTTTTGAGCCCACTCAGCAGTTATAACTTTATGACTGTGGTACATCCTGTTTCATTTCAAGATTCTTCCAACGCAGAAATAAATTCATGATACTATTGTTTGAACGTGAGGATGGTCTTCCTTGTGATGATGTGTCAGTAGAGGGACATGTACTTTTGATACACCATTATGTGGTTTACCAGCAATACCACCATCCATCGAGCAGTAGTTACTCCAAGTGCTACCGGTTGAGGATGCACACAGGCTTATTGTGTTTCCTAAGTTCTAGAGGATGTGAAATAATAGGTTTTGGTTTGAGACAACCCCCTAGGTAGCTAAGTATTGTATGGAGGCAGTTACACATGTCTTTTTCCTTGTGAGGACCCCTTCCAACCATATGGTAATCTTTGATATAATATATCATCAGGGCTCAGCGGGGTGATAGTGGAGCATAGTGACCTAGAATCATGATTAGGAGACTCTCTATTATGAATAATTGAAACAGATCATCAGAGAGAGTTCTTTACATATATGTTGGGATCAGTGATAATCAAGGATCTCCTGCATCTACGGCACGACAGTCAAATATTGGCTGAGTACTCGATGAATTTTACTTATCTTTCCTGCTACTCCAGATATATAGCATGGGACCTATTATTCATGGATCGAACCATTCATAAGGCACTACACTAGGAGATCAGGTCACCCGTGATATCCCATGGAATCTCTATATATTATGTGGTACTGGAGGGGAATCATCTAGAAGAGGGATTTTTGGTGGAGTAGATGCCAGCATTGGGAGAGACCAGCAGGCACCAGGTAGGAGAGTCTGCAGCAGTAGGTAATCAATGACCATTTCAGGGAACCTAATGGTCCACACACTTTTGGAGATGCCACCATGATAATATTTAATAATTTTAGGTATCATAGGGTGGCACGAGTCATAGCTGAGACATACGGTGTTACACATGCGGTAGTAAGGGGCATCTGGGCCAAGAATACATGACTGAAGGTACAACTGATTGGGGGATGGTCGAGGGACCACTGAGGAAGAGGAAGAAACATGATCAGGGCAACTTATAGGGTCGAAGATGTGGAAAATTATTATTTAACGAAGCAGGAGGAGGGAGGATGATTAACATTTTTCCCCCACCACCCCGAGGTGGGCACACATGCTCCTAGAGCTGGTGGACTGGGACTAGGATAGCGGTAGGCGATAAAGGATTATGACCACAGTGCTCTAATGATGATTAGAGGTATGATCTATTTATTTTCCCCCATATATATATTTTTGATAGACACAAGTTCTAGTCATTATTTTCCCACCACATACCTTATTCAAGTCTCGAAGATTCCGGTTCAACTGTTGACTCAACCATTATGTTTTTAGACTCCTATCAGAGGGGATTTTATGACCCCACAATGGTTCTGATAATGTGATATTAAACTTGGAGGTGATAGTTTGAATTGGGATCACATGGTATCTATCTCATGGCCTTTTGAAATCATTGTCTGTAAGGATTGGTTATCTCTAGATAATGATAAGATTGACAGTTTTATCTATAAAGTGTGGTGTGTCCATAGTGATGGGACCAGGTTTTCATTTGATGGTGAAAAGGAAATAAATTCAGTGTAGGATGGACTCAATCATATGAGGGTGCATCCGATTACTCAATAGATGGGTAGACTCACCCTTGGTGTAGTGGATGATAGGAGTCATCGGTTCCTTGTAGTGGTGGAAGAGTATGAGGACGTCTTTCCAGATGATTTCCTCAAATTACATCCCTGTTGGGAGATAGATATTATTATTGATCTATAACATGGGATTGTATTGATATCTACCCCTGCATATCATATTCCTCCTAAAATGCATCATGAGATGAGGGTGTATTTGGAGGATTTATAGAGGAATGGCATTTTGAGGCCTAGTATTTCACACTATACGGCCCCATTTTAGTTTTCCAGTATGGTAGATGAGAGCATGGGGTTATGTCTAGAATTATATCCCTTGAATCAGGTAACCATGAGTAACAAAGACCCATTTACAAGGATTGATGACCTCTTCGATTAGCTGAAGGGAGAAAGGTAGTTCTCAAATAATTACCTCAAAACTGGATATCACTAGCTTAATGTACGGGATGTGGATATACTAAATATTTCCTTCAGATTTTGGTAAGACCACTACGAGTACTTGGTGATTCCAATTTGCAAGATGAATACCCTGATAGTTTTCATAGAAGTCATGAATAGGTTCTTCCTGCCTTACATAGACCAGTTCATTGTCGTATTCATTGATGACATCCAAGTGAACTCAAAATCCAAGGAGGAGAACTCAATACACAATAGGATGATCGTAGACACACTCTGAGAGCACCATATCTATGAGAAGATCTCAAAGTGTCCATTTTGTATTCAAGAGGTCCACATTCTAGGACATGTCATTTTAGAGATCAGTGTTTTAGTGGATCTGAAAAATATTAACCCGGTGCTTTCTTGGGAGCCACCCAATAGTATTACTAAGGTGAGTAATTTCTATGGATTGGCTGGGCACTATAAGAGGTTTATACTCAAAATTTTAGAGTATCATTCCCCTTGATGTCTTTTACATGGATTGAGAATCCTTTCATATAGACAAGTGAGTGTCATAGGTGATTTTACGAGATGAGGAAGAGGTTGAGGAGTGCTCCTATGTTGAAATTTCTAGAGGAGGACGTCGGGTATGTAGTTTTATATGAAGCATATAGTACATGGATTTGTTGTGTCCTAATAGAGGGTAATTTTTTGATTGACAATGGTTCTCACTAGTTGAGAGAATATGAATTGAACTATGAAACCCATGATCTTTAGCTAGTGGGGGTAGTCTTCGTAATGAAGATGTGGTATAGGGACTCGACCTTAAAACATTACAAAATATTGAATTAGATGAATAATTCACATTGAGGATTTTTTTTCAGGTTTAGAGTTTTAGAGAGTAAGGCTATAAATATTATATTGCAAAATATTACAAATTAGACACTTCTACGCAATTTTCATTTTTTTATAAAATAAAAACTCTTTGAAAAAAAGATTCATGTCTAGTTCCATGTTTTAGATGGCATGAATTTCCCTTAATCCCATCCTTGAGCCTGTTCCACTTTATGTCCTGTGAAAATCATTTCAAAAACCTGGGAATAGCATAAATATCTCAGTAAGGTATTCACAAAGAAAGAAAAATGTTTTTTTCCATAACATCAAGTAAACCATTAATACTTAATCATGAGTGATACTTTTAACCTTTATGAAGTAGTAAATACTCTTCATTGAATTAAATATAATTTATTACCCTTTTAAACCAAAATATTACCATAAAACCAATATAAATAACACATAAAATATAAAGGTAACTTAGGACATAAACATACATAAATGGAACAACCATACGGTCAACAAAAACACATATCACTAAATGGAATATCCATATGACTGACTTCCATACCAAATTCATTGGAGGATATAACATAACCACCCATCCTGGTTTTTCATGACACCACCAATCATTTGTTTTATCACGTAAACACCCATCAAATATCAAAGCACCATTATAAAATCATAACATATAAAAGAAATATAAAGGAATTAAAACATTTCCACATTTCAATAAAAATATATCACTTAATTATATTGACATAAAAAATCCATTATGAAAACCATTTTCTATAACAAAATTCAAAAAAATATTATATGGAATTTATTTTCCATGAAAAAAATACATTACGGTATGTTAATGAAGCCAAAGATCAAATAATACTCACGGGGGCGAAAATGGTCATTTGTCACCACTTACATTAAAAGGAACATTCTTATTGTCACTTAGTAAAATGATTCATAGAAAAATATTCCCTTTGAAATGTAATGTGTGTTTATACAACATATAAATGATGGTTGTGTATTAAAACAAAATATTCCCTAATGAAAGAAGATTTAGAAGAAGTCCCTTACCTCATGTCCGACTTGAACCATTTGTTATTTAATATCCTGAATAATATATGTAAGTTAATTTATACTTTCTTAAGAACATTTTTCATGTTTATTAGTCCTTATATATCAATTATTACCATGTTATTAATATTATGTAATCATTTAAGTTAATAATGGTCGTTTTGTCGATATTTCGTACTTGGGTTAAAAATGAACAACTTATATTTATATGTTGTCCATGTTGTCAATAGTTCATTATATCCAGAATGATATTCTTCATTTAGATATCATATATATCATATATATCCAGTGTATATGTATATTTATAGCTGTACATATCATTTGGATGTAATAAATGAAATGCATCAATCATGGAGACAGTAAGTCGTACGTACGCATGAACGCTACTTTCATTTCTATTTTTTATTTTAATGAAATTAAAAAATAATGATATATAGGTATATTATAATTCCAGTATAATATAACATATAAAATCAGTAACTCCATCTTTTATACATCCCACATAAGGCATTAATGAGTCATATCAATTTTAGGGGGCGGTAATCTGCACTTCCTCTAGTGAGGTTATCACGTTTACCCATACTGGAAACCATTAGGGCATGAAATTAATGGAAATTATAGAAAAATAAAGAAAATATATAAATAATATTTATCATATATAAATATAGTGCCATCATAATGGCCACCATTCGAGGCGATTAGAGATATTTGAACAATCATCGTTTCGTGAGGTGTTAGTTTTCCATCCATAGAAACAATATGTTCTTCACCCATTAGATGAAGGTTTGTGTAAGGGTAGTTCGAATCCTTATCATAAAAACATCCTACTATATTTTGTATGCTTGTGTTGTTACAAAATAAATTAATAAAAGGTGTTTAGGGGTTGTAGAAGTAAAATAAAAGAAAACAATTTAAGAGAAACTGTTACCTTTAATTTGGGTAACTCCATTTGGTTTGAACCAATGAATTTCCGGAAGTGCCTTCTAACTAAGGTAAGGTTTCTAGGAGGAGGAGAGAGATGTAGGGTGTTTAACTAGGAAGATGTTGGATGATCCAAAAGGCTTGAGATTTTTGTGTAATTGTTTAGAAGTGGTCCCCTTTTATATGGGAGAAGAGGATCTCTTTAGTAAAGTGTGAAAATATTATTTTATTATATAATTATATATGGTTTCTAAAGGTCCAAAAATAATTACATTAAAAGATAAGATGACTCATATTACAAATATCATCAACCAATCATAATTGGGCATGTTTATTGAAATATTTGAATCATTGTAATCATATTTATTTAAATCATTTATTAATTAGGTAAACACTACATCATTATTGTGTCTTAAATAATTTAAATTATTTGTTGTCTAAAAATTTTAAAAAAATACAATGATGTAGGAAATATTTTTTACTTAACAAAGAATATTAATTGGAGAAAATATATATTATATCACCATATGTAAAAATTAATTTACTAAAGGATATTTGTTTATGTCATATTTGTCTTTAATTTAAATTAATTAAACTTAAGTGTTATTATAACTCCCAAGTGGCTCCATGGGGTCCTAAAATCGACCCATGGATTTCCTTGGTTGGCCATTAATCATAAAATAATGTTACGACAAGAGTTAAGCAAAATTTGAATTATTATTATATTCTTTTAACCTTGAATTTCCATATTTTCCTTTAACCACGGTAAATAAAAGTCAAAAGATACTATTCAAAAAAATTATTTGCATCTTATTGAACCATATTTTACTTACTAATAACAACCATGTATGTCGGATTTTCGAAATTCAATTCACAGATGTGGAAAAATTCCATTTTAAAAAAGTCAGTTTTTTTAACTACTACTAAGTTGTTTCACTATTCATCAAATATTGACGTTTTTCCGAAAAATACCAAAAATTCAACCTAATTTATATTTGATATTCCGAATTCAAAATTGACGTCCATTTAACCAAATTAAAAACATTGTAGTTGGATTAATTAATTTAAAATTAATTCCCATTTTCAAAACAAATAGCGTGTTTTTATGAAACAATAACTATCAAAATATTGACAGTTGATTTTGTCCAATTTCAAATTTAAATTGCTTCAAAAGACCAACAACAGATTAAATGGTAAAAATATAATCTATATAAACTTTAAAAATAATTAAATGGATAATCTAACCATATATATAAATTAGATTAAAAGTTAATTTTGAATTAAAATACAGTGTTTTTCACTATTCATTAAAAATAAACATTATCAGAAATATACCAAAAATTTACCCAAATTAAATTTTGATGTCCCGATTCTATAGAAGAACATTATTTTGTCCAATAAAACATATAAAATTGACCTAAAATATATTTACAAAGGGTTCACCATCAAAAGGCGGTAAATCAACCCTTTCAAGAATGTTAGAGTATTTGGTGCTTAAAATTGGATTCATTAACATTTTATGCCACTAACATTTATTGAAAAAATGTAAAAACATTTAACAAACATGTATAATCACATTTTTTTTTATTTCTATTCATTCCGTCCAATACAATTATTAGGTGTCAACTACCATTTAAAATAATTATATTATATTATTAGTGTGCAACATACGATTTTAAAGAAACCTATTGTTGCATACCGGGTACGCCATCAAACATAGCATTCCCTTTAAAGTACAATTAATATTTAATTCACAAATATTAATAATTATGAAAAGTGATTTATTCCTTATTTATATTGGATGTTACATCCTTCCCCCAATTTGGGAATTGCATCCTCACAATTTTATTCCCTTATCAAATAAGTGGGGGTATTTATCCCTCATAGAATTTTCAGATTCCCGTGTTGCCTCTTCAACCATATGGGTTTTCCGCAAAAACATTACCTGGTGAATTACCATATTTTGCAACACATTCTCTCTACTATCATGAATCTGGACTGTTTGTTCCTTATAAGAGATATTGTCTTCCAACTGAACTACCTCTAGGATCAAAACATGAGATGGATCTGGCATATACTTTTTTAAAATCAAAACATGGAAAAAATTGTGTACATGGGAAAACATGGAGGTAAACCCACTCTGTATGCAACTGATCCAACTTTATCTAGGATTTCATAAGATCCAATGAACCTCGGACTCAACTTTTCCTTCTTACTAAAACACATCACACTTTTACATGGAGAAACATTGAGAAAGACATGACCACCTACCTCAAAAGAAATATCTTTCCTCTGATTATCCACATAACTTTTTGGTCTGCTCTGTTCTGTTATCTTGTGCCTTTGAATCAACTAGACTTTCTCATCCATCTCTTCTACCAATTCTGGTCCCATCAGTTTCCTTTCTCCTACATAATCCCAAAAAGCTAGAGTTAGACAATTCTTTCTATATAATGCCTCAAATAGAGCCATTTTTATACTAGAATGAAAACTATTATTATATGAAAATTCAACAAAAGAATGATTTTGGTCCAAAAATGCCTAATAATCTATCGAGAAAACATTAACATATCCTCTAATGTCTAAATTGTTAGATTTGATTTCTCATCTGATTGAGGATAAAAAGCAGTACTAAAATTAAATGCAGTATATAACGACTTCTAAAGGTCTTTCCAAAAGTTAGAATTAAACTTGGGATCACAATCAGATACAATGGAGAGGGGAAATCCATGCAACCTGGATATCTCTTTAACATACAACCAATAAAGATGATCTAGAGACAATGTATTTCAAATAGGAAGAAAATGAGCAGATTTAGTCAATCGATCAAAAATAACCCAGATTGCATTATTACCTCGAGATGTCTCTGGTAATCCCACAACACAGTCCATGGTCATATTTTTCCATTTCCACTCTACCACCGGTAAAGGCTAATGAATTCCTTTTAGTGACTTCCTCTATGCATTACCACGCTGACCAGTCAAACACCTCATAGTAAAATCCACAAAATCTCATTTCATTCAATCCCACTAGAAATACAACTGAAGATCTCTGTACATCTTAGTACTTCCAGGATGAACTAAAAACAATGATCTACGAGCTTCACATAACAACCTATTCATCATCTTTCAATCACAAGGAACACATAATATCTTACCAAATCTCAAAACACAATCATTATCAACGTTAAAATAAGGAAAATTACCCTTATGATCCAAATCTACAATTTTATAAAACTCACTGTTTTCCTTCTGTGCTTTCTTAATTCTGTCTGATAGAGATTTTTTCACTGACACTTGAAACAAAACCAAAGAATTTATTATACCAACAACTTCTATGCCAGTGTTCATCAAATCAAAAACAAAAGTATATCGTTCAAAATGTAGCATATTTAATGAAGAATTACTTTTTCGACTCAAAGCATCTTCCACTTTATTTGCTTTTCCAGGATGGTGAAGGATCGTGAAATCATAATACTTGATTAATTTCAACCATCTCTTTCGTATCCTGTTCAATTCATTCTGAGTGAATATATACTTCATCCTTTTGTGATTAGTATATATTTCACACTTCACCCCATAAAAATGATGACTCCAAAATTTTAAAGCAAAAACAACATCAACTAATTATAAATCATGTATAGGGTAATTTAACTCATGAGGTTTCAACTGACGTGAAGCATAAGCAATTACTTGATCATTCTGCATAAGGATACAACCATGTACTTTTAATGAAGCATCACTTTAGATAACAAACTCACCATTTCAGGAAGGCAGTGCTAAAACTCGAGCATTCACCAATATTATTTTAAATTCCTAAAAAAATCATCACATTATTTTGTCTAAATGAACTTAACACCTTTTCAAGTTAACTTAGTCATTTAACTAGATAACCGTGAAAAAATCTAAACAAAACTCCGGTAATAACCTACCAAACCATTAAAACTATGAATATCAGTTATATTTTTGGGTCTTGGCCATTCTTCAACAACTTCTTTTAGGAGGATCAACAGTTACACCATTTTTTAAACAATTTGACAAAGGAAAGAAATTTTTTGTAACCAAAACTCACACTTTATGAATTTCCCATAATGATTCTTTTCATGTAAGGCTTTCAAGACAAACCTTAAATAACATTCATGCTCCTATTTACTTTTTGAATAAACCAAAATATCATCAAGGAACAACACCACAATCTTATCCAAGAACTCATGGAACATTATATTCATAAGATCCATGAATACAACAGGTGCATTGGTAAACCCAAAGGGAATAACTACAAATTCATAACGGCCATATCTAGTATGAAACACGGTCTTAGGAATGTCTTCTTCCTTTAAATTCAACTGATGGTACCCCGAACTCAAATTAATCATCAAAAAATACTGTGCTCCTTGAAGCTAATCAAACAAATCATCGATATGAGGAAAAGGATAATTGTTCTTAAAATTAATGTTATTTAATGCTCTATAATCAATGTAAAGTCTCATTGAACCATCTTATTTTAACAAACAAGATAGGATAACCCCCTGGTGATATGCTAGGTCGAGTGAAACCTTTATATAATTACTCCTGTAATTGGTTATTTAAATATAAAAGTTCAATTTGAGCCATTCGATAAGGGGGTTTTGAAATTGTCTTAGCATTAGGAACTATGTCAACAGTAAATTCAACTTCTTGATAATGTATTATACCAGGAAACTCATCAGGAAAAACATCAAGGTACTCATATACCATTGGCACATCATTAATCTGAACAGTCCTTTGTTTTCAACAATATGTGCAAGGTTACATTAATTTCCATCTTTTACCATTTTTAACCTCTTAATATGTTATCAAAAGAAAGAGTTCATTATTGTACCAAAACTATAAAGCATTCTAAAAAGAAACATATTAAGATCTGCATTCAATCATAGAAAGAGAAACTGACATCCAATCAATGCCCAAAATAACATCAAACTCTACTCGAGGTAGAACAATAATATTTGTAGGTAGATTCTTCCTGCACTCAAGGACATTAATGTTCATTTGTTTTCTTTTTGTCTCAATATTTCATCTAGGTGCTTTTACCATATGTTTCATATTAATATCTTTGTATGGAATTCCCAATTTATTATAAAATATATAAGAAATAAAAGAGTTTGTAGAACCTGTATCAAATAACACATTTTCATAATCTGAATAAACAAACAGTGTACCTGATTCTACTACACATGATGGCCCAATATCTGATGAATTAGTTGAAAAGGATTTCACCACCCCTTTATGCATGTAGTCTGGCTACTTTCTCATAGGTGAGTTATTTGTTGGACACTCATTTTCATAATGAACCATTTCATTACACTTAAAACATCTTATTTATGGCTTTTCATTTCCTGCTTGATCATCTTCCTTATAGTTACGAGCAATATGACCAGACTTACCACACTAGAAGCACTTTCCAGACATTGATAAAAATTCTTCGAGATGCTTTTTACCACACTTCTCACAAGATAGAAATTTAGTTTTCTTACCTCCATGATTCTTTGATTAATTCATCCCATTCAACTACCAACTTGACCTCTTGTTCTGTTATTTTTCAAAGAACACTTGATCATCGTGAAACTCTATTTCCACCTTCACCGCACATCGAACAAGTTTTTCATAAATTTTGAACTCATAAGAGGCTAACTCTCTTCGATATCATGTCTTCAGTCTTGAGTAAAATCAATTTATCTTACTATCATAATCTTGAATGAAATTTGGTGCATATCTGGCCAGTTGAGTGAACTTTGCTTAATAAGCAGCCACTAATTCGTCCTCATTCCTCAATTCCAGGAATTGTTTTTCCATTCTAATACAAACAACCATAGGAAAATATTTCTCAAGAATCATACCATTAAATTCATCCTAATCAAGAGAATAAATCTCCTCACTATCCCTGATATTTTTAACCATCGACCACAACTGATCATCTTCACCTTCAAAAAGCTAAACCATGAGACTAGCCTTTCAGTGTTTAAAAAAACCCATGACATCAGAAATATTTTCTAGTGAATTAATCCACCCTTCTACTAGCACAGGGTCAGATGATCCTTTGAATGATGGCGGATGTTGCCTCGTAAAATTCTCCACTACTGACACATTCCTCTGTAGTTGATCTGGCTGATCGTGTACATGGATACCACAACCATTTATAGCCTCAGTCAATTGTGTCATCACTGAAACAAACTGTTTGGTTCTGATTCCAACCATCTCAGGTTGCTGATTTGGAAGGTTGTATTCCTCCTGATGTCGTCCCAACATAGCTACCATGTTTCCTCTAGAAAAATCCATTATGAACATATACATATCTCACGCGGAGTAACTTTGTAATCTGTAAATGCTATATCCTTTAAATATTACAATAAATTAATTTATGTTAATTTTTTTAACAACACACTAACTCCTAATTTTGTCTAAAGCAACCTCTAATACCAACTATAAGGACCTGGCCTTAAAACATTACAAAATCTTGAATTAAACGAATTATTCATATTGAGGATCTTTTCACGTTTAGAGTTTTAGAGAGTCATGCAATAAATATTACATTGAAAAATATTACAAAGTAGAAACTTCTACCTAGTTTCCATTTTTTTCATAAAATAAAAACTCATTGAAAAAAAGAGTCATGTCTAGTTCCATGTTTAAGAAGACATGAATTTTTTTGATCCCATCTGTGACCCTATTTCACTTTATGTCTTGTGAAAAAACATTACAAAAACTTGGGATGAGCATAAAAAGATCAGTAAGGTTTACACAAAAGGGCGCCTGCGGTGAAGGATATCGCGCCTGCGGTGATGACCTAGGTTTGAGATGAAGGAGGCTCCGGCCCCCTCCTCCTTGGAAGGGGGAGGGGGGATCTTCTCCTCAGTGGCTCTTCCTTTCACCCCTTTCTTCAATCTGGAATATCATCCTCCCTTCCCGTCGATTTCACTTAGCCCTAAAGTTCCTGATCTCCACGACGAACCTCCTCAGCTCGTGATTTCGATAAAAGAGTTCAACATAGCTTCAGACCTACACAGATCAACGCTAGTGGATCGATTTAGAGGTCATCTCCCCTCGGTTGATGAATTCAACAGATTCATCTTCAATTCATGGGGACTTCAAAACTGAGTGGTGGTGGGTTTTCTCGACCGGCCTGAACTGATGGTCCGCTTCGCATCAGTGGAGGATTTGGTCATCGCCTGGTCCATTGCTCCTTGGGTGTTCAATGGTTGTGGGTTTTCCTCCTACGATGGTTGTTTGATTATAACATGAATCACGATCCACCATTGGCCGCTGTTTGGGAAAGCATTCCTGATTTTCCTCTACCCTTCCAAAATCCCTCTATCTTTTGTATGCTCGGTAATTTGGTTGGACGCTACCTATGTTCTGATATTTGAACCGCTGGGGGTTTTCACCCCATCCTGCCCCGCGCTTGTATTGAGGTTGAAATTTCAAAACCTCCAACCGAGTGGCTGTGGATTTCAGTTGGAGAAGAGCTGAGGTGGATGCAATGTGTGGTGTTTGAGTCATGGCCCGAGTTTTGTTCAGGATGTATCAAGCATGGCCATATGGCCTCAGGATGTCTCCGCATGAACCGGTATAGGTCATCGGAGGAGTTGGTGGTTCCAGTGGTGGAACATCAATTTCGGGATAGTGCAGATTTGGCGGAGCACGAGGTGGCGTGCGGTGAGGTTCTAGGGGAGAAGGCTCTGTGCTCTTTGACCCCTGGAGCGATGCTGGCTCCCAAGACTTCCATAAAGGATTCTCATTTGAACCCTACTGTTCGTGTGGTTTTCAGCCACCTGATAAAGGATTTGGGTGTTCCCTGTCCCTCAGTTGTTCTCTTTGAAGAGGGTACTGGCACTAGCATGAACACAGGTATAGTTCCAGAAGAGGTTAAACAATTGGAGAGAGAGGTGCACCTGGACATTGGCCAGGATGATAAAAGGGATATCCAGGTGGTTTTACACAATGTAGTGAAAGTGAAGGGGGAAGCTGGCATGGAGATATATGTGGGTGATCATACATGTAGTTTGGCCTCATGAGATCGGCATTTTCAATTCATGGGATGTGGCTTTGATCAATCAAAGTGGATCAGATTTCCCTGCGCAGGCCTTGTAGTTCAAAGTTTCTTATTCTGAGATAGTTAAATCTGGAGGGAGATTCTACAATTCTCATAAGATTTTTGCGGTGTTGGGTTAAGTTGAGGTACATGATATTTCCGAAGATATCGGTACAGAAGAGGAGGCTAGCCAGGTGGCTTCGGAGTCAGCTCCGGACTCCCATACTGAACCAAAGGATGTGGGCATTGAAGATGATTTTTTCAGAACCTCTTCAAGGAAGGGGAAAAATTTCACAATGGATGCTGGAGTATTTCTCAAACAGAACAGGAGGCCGCGACAATGGAAAGACTACTCAAATTTACCAAGTCCCCCTGTGACCAGGTCCTCTTGTAAAGCCAACATTTTCTCGAAGGTGGGTGCAGGTGATGGCAAGCCGGTGGGGGTTACCGTGAAGGGGGCTAGAGCTCAGGTCAGGGTAGATCCGAAGTTGGCTACTTATTGGGGTGTTGAAGCCCTAATTTCAAAATAGGTAACATCCCCACAAGGGGAGGCGGAAGAGAAGACTAAGGAACAACAATAGGAAGGGCTACTAAACTCTGAGGAAGTGAGTCGGGTAGAGGTAGAACTTTCTCCAGGGCAGCAGCGCGAGGTGGGATTCCATGCTGACCCACAACATCCGATATCATCAGTGCTGCATCACATGGACCTTCATTTTCACTCAGATGAAGATATGGTGTAGCAAGTGCTGGCTATCAACGCACCAAATGAAGTGATCAAACAAATGTTGGAAAGATCCCTTCATTTGGAAACATCAAAGGGGCAAGGTAAATGGATTGATAGGCAGAACCGTATTTTGAAGAGAGGCTTCAACTTGGGAATGATAATCATGGATGAATTCATGCAATCTGGGGACATCTTGGCTAAACATTATAAAGACATCTTGAGGGACGATCCAGAGTACCAGGTAAATTCAATTCCCTTGATACCGTTTAGGGAAATTGATTCCAATCGGCTCAAGGTTTTCTTCAAAAAAAATGTAGTATATTTTTTTGGTTAAATTTTTTTGATGATTGGGTTATCACTTTACCCCTTAAAATTGTTTTGATAAATAAAAATGACAATTATGATGATGTAAAAAAATTGATACACAAAGAAGGAAAACTGATAATTTTTAGAAACAACAAGTAAACCATGAATAAATAATCATTAGTAATACTTTTATCCTTAATGAAGTAGAAACTACTCTTCAATAAATAAAGGATAATTTATTTCCATTTTGTAACCAAAATATTACCATAAAACCCATATAAATAACACATATATAAAATGGTAACTGGGGACATAAACATACATAAATGAAATAAACATACAGTCAACTTCCACACATATCACTAAATGTAATAGCCATATGACTGACTTCCATACCAACTGAATTGGAGGTTATAACGTTACCACCCATCCTGGTTTATCACGACACCACCCATTATTTGGTTTATCACGTAACCACCCGTCAAATGTCTAAGTACCAATATAAAATCATGACACATAAAACAAATATAAAAGAGAGAAAACATTTCCAAATTTCAATCAAAATATATCACATAAATATATTGAAATAACAAATTCATTATCAAAACCATTTTCAATTCCAAAATACATAATATAGTATATGGTTTTTATTTTCCTTGAAAAAAAAACATTATAGCTTGTTAAGGAAGCCAAAGATCAAATAATACTAGCGGTGGCAGAAAAGACCAATGTCACCACTAATGTTAAAAGGAACATTTTTTTGTCATTTAGTAAAACAATTCATAGAAAAATAATCCTTTTGAAAATTCAATGGAATTTATACAGCGTATAAAAGTATGTCTTGTATTAAAACAAAATATGCCTCAATGAAAGAAGATTGAGATGAAGTCCCTTACCTCATGTCCGACATAACCTGTTCATTCTTTACTCACTTGAATAATAATCTTAAGTTAGTTTATAATTTCATAATAACCTTTTTCAAGTTTATTAGTCCTTTTATATCAATTATTTCCATGTTATAAACATTGTGTAATCATTTAAGTTAATAATGGTAATTTTGTCGATATTTGATACAAGATTAATAAATAAGCACCTTATATTTAGAAGTTATCCATGTTGTCATTAATTCATTATATATAGAATTATATTCATTATTTACATATCAAATATATCATATATATCTAGTATATATATTTATAATGATGCATATAATTTGGAGGTATGAAATGAAATGCATCGTTCATGGGGACGGTAGGCTGTACATACGCATGAATGCTACATTCATTTCAATTTCTCATTTTAATGGAATAAAAAATATGATACATAAGTATATTATAATTCCAGTATCATATCATATATAATATCATTAACTCCATCCGTTATACATCATACAGAAGTCATTAACGAGTCATACACTTTCAGGGGGTGGTAGTTCGTAATTCCTCTAATGAGATTATCACGTTCACAAATAATGGAATTAATAATGGCATGCTATAAATGGAAATTAAAAAATCATAAAAAAAAGAAACATAATATATATCATATATAAATACAGTTCCATCATAATGTCTACCATGAGAGGCATTTGGATATATTTGAACAATCATCATTTCATGAGGCGTTAGTTTGCCATCCACAGAAACATTATGTTCATTATCCATTATAGGGAGGTGTGTGTAAGTATAGTTGAAATAATTCTCATAAAAACATCCTAGTATAATGTGGATACTCTTTTTGTTAAAAAATAATGTAATAAAAAGAGTTTAGGGGTAGGAGAAGTAAAATAATAGGAAACAATTTAAGAAAAACGGTTACCCTTAATTTGGGTGACTCCCTTTGGTTTGCACCGAAGGACTTCTTGAAGTCCCTTCTGCCTAAGGTAAGGCTACTAGGAGTAGTAGAGTGATGTTGGAAACTTAATTGGGTAGAGGTTGGACGATCCAAATGGCTTGACAGGTGTGTGGAATTGGTTTGAAGTGGTCTCTTTTTATAAGAGAGTGGAGGGGCTCTTTTGGAAGGTGTGAAAATATTATTTTATTATATAATGATATTACGTTTATAAAGATCAAAAAATCATTAAAGTCAAAGATAAAATGACTCATATTCTAAATAAAATCATCCAATCTGAATTGGACATGTTTTGGATAATACTGTAATCATTATAATCTTATTTATTTAAATCATTTATAAATGATGTAAACACTGAATCATTATTGTGTCATAAATAATTTAATTTATTTGATGTCTAAAAATTATAAAACAAATACCATGAAGTAGGAAATATATTTAGCTTTCCAATTAATATTTATAGTCTAAAATATAACTTATATAACCTTATGTAAAATTTAATTTAGTAAATGATATTTGTTTATGTCATTTTTGTCTTTACTTTAAATTAATTAATCTAAAGTGTTATTATCAATCCCATGTGGCTCCATGTGGTCCCAAAATCAACCCAAGGATTCCCTTGGATAGACATTACTAATCAAATAATTTTAAGACATGTATTAAAGTAAAATTTTAATTATTATCTTATTCTTTTAGCCTTGAATTGCCATATTTACCATTAACTATTGTAAATAAATATCAAAAGTTACTATTGACCAAAAATTATTTTCATCTTATTGAACCAAATTTTATTTTCTAAAAACAACCATGTATATCGGATTTTCAAAATTCAATTCATATAAGAGGTAAATTTTAATTTAAATGAAAAATTCAGTATTTTTAACTACTACTAAGTGGTTTTACTATTCATCAAAAGTGAAGTTTTTCAGAAAAATACCAAAAATTCAGCCTAAGATATATTTGATATTACAAATTCAAAAAATATTTCCATTTTACCAAATTCAAAACATAGTTTTTGGATTAATTAATTTAATATTACGTCCCGTTGTCAAAACAAAAAAGCGTGTTTTTAAGAAACAATAACTATCAAAAGATTGACATTTGATTTTTTCCAATTTCAAAGTGAAATTGATTCAAAGGACCAAAAGTAGATTAGATGGTAAAAATATAATCTATTTAAACGTTAAAAAAAATAAAAAGGATAATATAACAATATAAATAAATTATATTAAAATGAAATTTTTAGTTAAAATACAGAATTTCTCACTATTCAATAAAAAATGAACTTTACCAGAAAAATACCAAAAATTTGAACAATGTAAATTTTGATGTCCTGATTCTAAAGAATAATTTTTTTTCAAATAGAACATACAAAATTGAAAAAAACATGATTTAAAAAGTTTTTACCATCAAAAGGTGGTAAATCGACCCATTAAAGAATATTAGAGTATTTGGTGCTTTAAAATGGATTCACTCACATTTTAAGCCTCTATCTTTTATTGGATAAATGTGAAAAAATTTAACAAACATGTATAATCACATTTTATTTATTTATATTCATTCCTTCAAATACAATGAATAAGAGTAAAATCACATTTTATTATTATTGTGCAATGTAAGATTTAAAAGAATCTCGTTGTTCTGTATCGGGAACACCATCAAACATATTGTCCCCTTTAAAGTAAAATTAATATTTAATTCAAAAATATTAATAAATATTAAAAGTGTCTTATTCTATATTTATCCGTGACGTTACATGTAGTGACACTACCTGATGTGAAATAAGTTTATTATCTAATATAACCAAAATAATATCAATTATATTTTCTCTCACGAGGATCTAAACATGAGATAGAGGCAATGGATAGAGATCCTAAAGTAATATTACTTTGAGATAGTCTATATTCTTTTGACGGGTAATGTGGGGGAAGAACATCTCAGCAATAGATATAGGTTATAGTTGTTGAGCGAGGAATCAGAGAAGTTGGCCAAATTTTTCCAATATCCTCTGTGAATAGAAATGGATCAGTTTACCTCCAGTCAATAGTTTTTACCCCACATATCTTAAAATGAGTAAAGGTGGAAAAACATTGGGATATCAAATGTGAGACACTATGTGCTCTATTTTCTATAGGGAATACCAATGATGGATATTCAATAGGTGGGGAGCACATCTTTATTTTTAGTGGGAGCATAGTTGTACCAATGGAATTAAGGGAGGAGTTTCTGTGTGAGTTCCACACATCACCTTTTGTGGTATATCTGGGTGTGTAAATGATATTCTCAGACCTTAAAAATCAGTTTCTGTGTTTGTGGATTAAGAAGGTAGTGGCAGAGTTTGTTTCTTGATGACTCACTTGTCAGCATGTCAATCCTATGAATGAGGTCCCAATGGGATTGAACAAACCCATTGAGGTGCTAGAGTGTATGCGTGATGTGTTATCAATGAACGTTGTGATGGGTGTACTCTGAATATATAGAATAAATGATTCCATAGGGGTTATCATTGACCAACTCACCGAGTCATTCCACTTCCTTCCAATCTGGGAGCAGGGTTTAGTAGGGAGTTTGGGGTGCCTCAATGTGAATAAGATACTTCAAATTCATGGAGGGCCATATATGATTGTTTCATATCGTGATGATTGTTTCATATCCTAGTTTTGCACGGGACTGAAATATGGGTTTGGGACTCATTTACACATGATAACAATGTTTCCTCCCTAGATGGATGGCCAGACAGAGGGGTCCATTTTGGTTATGGAGGACATGCTACGTGCTAGTAACCCAGATTTTGGACATAGTTGGGAGGACCACCTACCACTGGAGGAGTTTGCGTAAAAAAACATATACCAGACCAAAAAATGGTGTGGCACAATTAGGGTATTCGTACGGCTAACCATGAAGGTCAACACTCTACTGGACTAACCTAGGAGAGTTAGTAATCATGGGTCCAGAGTTGGTGATGACCACCAATAAGTAGGTTCAGATCATCCAAGAGTGGATGAAAACAAAAAAAAATATGGCATAAGTCATGCAATTAAAGGATATGGAGGCCTATATATTTTTTGGATGGAGGCCACGCTTTCCTTTGGGTCTCACCTTGATAGGGTTTTCAGAGATTTGACCTAGATGAAAAGTTATCTCTATGATAGATTAGAAATTTTCATATTCAATATAGAGTTAGTGAGGTGTCATACCACCAATCTCTACCCCCACAGTTGCACCAGGTGCACAACTTCATCCATGTAACAGAAATGCGGAGGTAAATTCATGATTCATCACATGTCATCGACTGGGTTGCGCTGGACATTGAATATAGGGAAACTCTTGTGAGGTATCCATTACAGATCGAGAATCGACATGAGATGATGCTTCATGGGAGATCAATTCCTTTTGTGTTAATTAGGTGGTAACACGAGAATCACCAGGATACCACTTTTTATTGGGAGGCACATATTCGTGCTTATTAGCCTCAAATTGTAGGTGAGTAGCACATGTCTTGTATTTTAGGGACATAAATCTATAATGTGGGGAGAATGTAATGACTCATATTTTCATTTGTTTTTTTTATAAATTGATTATTAAAATCTAATGATCTGGCACTGAGATGGCATGTGGTTTCAAAGCTCATTGTTCCCAGAACAATAAGTTGAAATATATTATGTTTTTAATAATGTGATGAATGGTTTTTCATAACAACTTCAACAGCATCTAAACGGGTCCTCTGATCAGAAATATGAGGGAAGTGTTGCATTCCGAATAATGACATTTCTGTATCTAATGCATAACATCAGCCGGCATGGGTGGAATGTGAACATTAGTTTTTGGACTTGAAAATCATTAATATATTTTAATAAAAATAATTTATTTGACACATCATTGGATTTATTTTTAAACAAACATTTTTCAGGAAATTCAGGATGATCACGAAAACCTTGATATTCCATTGAAACATGGTAGGAAAACCTATCTATGAAGGACAATGACAGATCAAGGATAATGAAAATCATTTCCCCGGTAGAATGAAAGACCTCATTGACGACAAAAATGAAATCTATGTTCATCTATGATATATCCAAACCTCTAAGTAGGGAGTTTTTTCATTGTTATTCTTTCCCTTTTCAAAATATTTAGTGACAAAGGTGGACCACCCCATGAATAGTTTTTTTCTTGGTTCGATCATTCTTTCCAGATGGATAATTAATGAGGGGTTATTATTGGGATTTATTTTTTTAATGAAATTTTAATTATTCCATCTCATTTCTTGGTTCTATCATGAACAGATCGAGGTCGGTATGAATAAATCAAAGATTTGTTCGTTGGGTGTTCCAGAGCATTTATATATTTCCCACAATAATTCTGTGTTCCACATTATTTGTGAAATATTATGGGAGGACCATTTCTCATTCAATCTAGGGTGCATTGATCTGAGACCGATGATCTGACACTACAATGACATCATAGATGTGCAATAGCGAAGGCACAACACTCATTGTATGGGGCTAAATCATGCAGTGGTGAAAGGTGGTGGTGAATGTAGTAATGGATCCAGCCGGTTTAGGTGAAGAACGTAGTGAAAAGCGGGCTACTAGAGGCAGAAACTACCTATTGGGGGTTGGTTAGAGAGTGAGGTGGACATGCTGTCAGTGGGGCGGCTGGTGGAAGTGGATGAATGTGTTCTAGGTGGGGCTACATGGGAGCCTGTAGTGACAGAGATTACGGGTGGTGACTAAGGACGTGGCGGTGAGGAGCCGTGTACGCTTCGAGTTCTGATTGGATCATGGGAACGTGGTGGTTGTCCTCGTTTTCCACAGAAGATCCATGTTGACTGGGCACACAAAGTTGGGTTGGCCACATGTGGGGGAAAGGGAGCAGGCCACATAGTGGACAATGACCCAGCGAACCAACATTCCTTGCCCAAGAGGCTGGGCCTAATAACCCAACAGGTCTGGTTGGCCAGACAGGGTTGGGTTGGGTTGATCAGATCAAGTCTTGTTAGAGGATCAGACTAGTGTTAGAAATTTTTAATAAAATGGTCGCAACATTCAAACGAAAAGTCCATTTAAAAATAAATCTATGACATTGGGACCCTCAGGATGAGGAGGTCTAATCAAGATTGAATGGTGGGTTTTTAATATGGACTAGAATATATAAAGAGTTTGCCCTGTATATTTTCTAATGGTACTAGTAAGACATTACATCCACATAACTAGATTATAGTCCCCTCTAGAGGTTGAGTCTTCGATAGAATTTTTGTATCCATTCTTGGGACTGAAGTGATCCTATATCACCCCTCATCGAGTTTTGTGGCAATTGAAGTGATATCAAAGCAAATGGAGTTAGTCCTCTATCTAGTAGGCCATATCTATAGGTTTTTTCAGTATTCTATGAGAATATTTCACTATATTATGAGTTGCATCAGTATGGATGTCGATATTATTTAAAGAGAATCCCCCATGTTGCTATTTAATACATATCGGGTTTTCAAAATTACCTAGGAAGGATAAACTGTCAATATAAAATGATATTTGACCAGTTTATTCACTTTGGGTAGGTCCCAAATTAGCATGATTTCTTTGGAAGAGTCTACAATGACTCTATGGCTTAGGGATTTTTTTCTCCTCTAATGAGCATGCCTCGAGTAGAATCCTATGGCTAATGATTAGTTGTGACTTACCTATTTACATTTTGGATGGTTATGAGTATACCTATAAATACATGGTATATGTGTTACATACATATACCTATGTTGGGATGAATATTATATTAACATGTAGTATATCTTATGTCTTCGTTCCTTTGTGGTTTTAGAGTGTCCTGCTGATTATTGTTTTACTCACCCCTGCACAGACTTAACTAGAACATGTCATTTCCTGTGAAGACGGTTGATGCATTGAGGGAGTCCTAGGTGTACGAGGACTAGGTGGTGATTAGGGAGATTGGATTAACATGATATGATTCTATACCTTCGTACATCTCTCCTATACCTACCATTTAGGTAGGGTTTTAGGCAAATGTGTTTCAGGAAGTTGTGCATTCACTTTTATAGACTCATTATTTTTTTGTGATTGTATTCTAGACTTATTTACCATCTGGTTTCCTAAGATTATACTTTGTTGCTGGTATATAAGTTTATGCATCAGTTTCTACTTATTTTTTTCACATTTCATATGTATTGACCTGGAAATTTCAAGGAATATTTATTCTTAAATCTTTGAAATTTTACAAGTCCGAAGTTTTTTACGGTGCCTGATTCTGAGGCTCAGTGTGCCCGGAATCAATTTCTGATGTTTTGTTTGGGAACATTCAGTTAATGTACATTCGGGTTTTTCTATATTTTGAACCATTTCTCGGAATTAAAATCTGAGGGCTCCGATGAACTTGTAGCGCCGGTATTCGCTTATGGGGACATTTGTCGCAGTTGCGTTTTATGCGGGTTGAATGTTATATTTTGGGATTTATCTTAAGTTAAATAAAATTGTGGTGATACAAAATTTTATTTTAAGATGTGGTTATTTCCTCAAAGAAGAAGTTATGGGTGGGTCCCACACCCCCCATAACCTCCCCATAGAGTATTTAGTGTGGTGGGGCCCACACAAACCCAAAACCTTTCACCTCCCCTCAACTCCCCATTAATAAACCTTATTTATTTTCACAAATCCCCTCTATAAATGTGAATTCTACACCTCCCTCCATTGATTGTGCCAACCCCACAAATTGAATTAATTAATCTCGTAATTAATTAATTTTTGTGTCAATGATTCATTTTTGATTTTTTTTGAAATGGTTGGAATGTTTATTATATTGGGAACCCGTTTTTTCATTTGTGTGGGAAAATATACTATTGGGGAGACTCTGTAGAATTAACAAAAAAGTGATCCATTTGTCAATGAAGAACACCGTTCATCAATGAAGAATATTCTCAACGAAGAACTTATTCTAATGACGCGTCTTCCTTGGATGCACCCATCTGTTAAGAAATCTACATCGTCTTCGGATTATCTTCCCCTGTCATGAAAATGTGTCTTCCTCCAACATTGATGGGACAACACCGTTTTTCGTGACGCCATCTTACGTGATGTCCGACTACTGTAACGCTCTTCTTTCGTGGCTCATCGACGTGCGACGTCAATTATGATATAGGGGGTTCTATTCAATTATAATTGAAGAAAATTGTTCATAGTTCTTCGTTGAAAACATTTTTTATCCGCAGCCATATGATACCACTTAACGCGGAGGGTGCGGGCCGAATGAACATGGCCCGACAACCCTCTATTAATCCTTGTTTTATTTCGATAGAGGCGGTGACAGAAGTGGTGGCGCTAACCAAAGGAAGAAACCGCCGTATGACAGTCTTGTGGAGAGGAACTGCGGCCCGCATCCACGGGATGATCTGCTGAAGAAGAACCGGACCGCCGAAGCCGACCGGGCTAGATGATCGCTGGTCCTCTATGGCGTAGTGCTCTGAGGAACCGCGACCCGCGCTCTATGGGCCGCTTCAGTGGAAAATTGACCAGATCGTCAGCCGGCCAGATTAAAGAGGCCATAGGACCCATAGGTGCCGCATGAGAGGACAACGGCACGCCCGTGTGGGCCGCTCGTGCTGGGTAGTATGACCAGCTGAAGTTGGACGGATAGGAGGGGCGGAGCCGCTCGACCCCGCCGGATTGGGAAACTGTGGGGGGTGGGGGTAACCCCTCTCCCCCTCCCCCCACCCGCATCGCTCGAAAAGCCGGTCCAAGCTGTGGCAGGCCGAGCCGAGCCGCACCCTCCCCAGGTCGGACCCACTGATCCAGGACGGGCCTACTCGCCAGCCCACCGGGCTTGACGGGCCGTGCCTGTTTTGCTTAAATTCGAATAACTTCATTACCATGCATCCGATCAACGTATCATCTGCGGGCATTTGGACCCTTGGGACGAGGTGGTCCTTTTGTGAAACTCTTAGTTAGTTTTTGAAAACATTGGAAAATGGTCAAGTTGGAACGAGCGTAATTCCGACCGGGCTCCTGGAACGGAAAAGACAATAACTCTAGGACCGGGAATCCGATTGACGCACCGTCTATTGTGTTGGGTTCCTTTTTATAATATAGTACTTCAGGATACATCAACTCAGGACTTCATGATAGTTTATGTATCTAACCATTTTCTCAAGGAGCAGACCCTCCTGGAATCGAGCGTGATGTGTGTGGGAACCCTAGAGCTAGCTCCGACTGTGATGACAACTATACTGGAATCCTCCGTGGGTTCGGCTGTGATGTCTACTATACTGGATTCCTCTATGTGTTCAGTAGCGATGACTACTATTCATGTATCTTGTGTGGGTATGGTAGTTTGACCTCTGAACTGGTATCCTGTGAGGGTCCGACAGCTAAGATGAATCAATGACTACATATGATCATCTATTTCACTATAGGAAATATATATAAGTATGCGATCTTAGTTGTGACATTCAATCATTATCATCAATGTGATTTAATTCCTTCCTGTGTGGACTGGGTTGTTCATGGTCTCATGAGATGGAACCGAACTGTGATTTATAACTTATGTATATGTATAGGTAGATACCTATGTAGCATTGGTTGATACTTCTTTATTGTATCTCTATTCTGGGGTTTATCCTTTGTGGATTCTAGGAGAGATTTGGGGGTCTCAGGGTCCCTACTGAGTATCGTATACTCACCCTTGCACGGCATATTCCTACACTACATTGTGTTGGATGCAGACGACAGACAACAATGTTCAAGGTGGAGACTTGATGAGATGGATGGTACCCGGAGGAGGACCACTTGGTGAGACGTACATGGAGCAGACAGACAGACCCGAGGTGCCTAGGAGACCATTTGTACCCAACCATTAGGTGGGTTACCCAGAGGATGGCACATTGGTTGTTGTTTTACTTTACTAGAGTTGTACTAGCTTTACAGTTGTATTGTAATTACTGTTGGGCTTTTATTTGAGGACCTGTTTCAATTCAGCATTTACATTTGTATAAAGTATTGATTAGTTCATACTTTAGTTACATACTATGTTTTGTTTGTTTAATTTTATAACGGAAATTACATCCCTTTTTTCGGGATTTATGCCTTTGGTGCTAGTCGCCAGCCCCAGGCCTTAGGAAGGCGAGATTAGGGAAGTCACGGAACGGACCCTGAGGACAGGTGATGACAAATTGGTATTAAAGGATTCCGTTCCACCGCAGAACTCAGGACTCTGATCATTACTTTCTATGAAGTAATAGTGTTAGGAGTATTGAGTGTGGTTTTCAGTCTAGGGAGTCTAGTGTTGGGGCGGTGGACGACGTATCCATACACCAGGAACCTGAACTCTGATTTCTGACTCAGAGCACGAAAACACTGATTTCATGTGTGTTTCCAAAGTTTTCTTTGGGATTAATTTGTATTAGCTCACCCGGTATACTATTTGACCATGAAGCACCTGTTTCTACTTAGGATGGCCCCACGAAGGCAGCGAACTAGGGTTCCGAGTTAGGTACGAGATGGTATCCCATCGAGCAACGATGCCTAAGTGTAGTGCCCCATAACAGAGGAGGCACCAGTGGTACCACTACCAAATGGGTCACCGATACCACCACCCCTAGAAGCAGAGAGAGCACACTGCCTGACTGCATTGCATGTGTTCTAGCAATAGAGGCCGCCCAGGTTCTGTGGAGAGACAGTCCCACAAGTAGCTGGGGATTGGCTGGAGGCTATCGTCAGAAATTTCAGATTGGTAGGGAAACTATCCAATCTTATGGTGATCCATGATGTGAGTCTCCTACACGCAGTAGCAGGTAGATGGTGTAGCGTGATGCTACAGGTGCATGACGAGGCATCTTTACTCTGGATGGACTTCGAGAGTCTCTTCCGCTCGAAGTCTGTTCCGTCTACCCTTCGTGCGGTGCGGATTCAGGAGTTACTTCATCTGTAGTAGGGAAACATGACAGTAGCTTAGTACTCAGCGAGGTTCACTAACCTCTCATGCTACTCTATTGATGTGGTGCACATCCTATTCATCAGGGCCCAAACCATTGAGCAGGGACTCAGGCATGAGATCAGGGCTTCGACGATTCCCTTCAGCATCCTGACGCAGGCGGGGGTGCTGGAGAGAGCCCTTCATGTGGAGAGCATTCTCGCTGAGCAGTCTCCAATAGAGAGACCCACCGCAGGGCGACACATAACGGAGTATTCTGCAGCCGGCAGTAGAGAGTTGATGCAGACATCCAAGCGGACCAGGCCATCAGGTGGGCGACCTTCTGATTCATGTTCAGTTGTGTGGGGCACATGAAACAGATCCAGCCTTTTGAGGGGCAGGCAATGTTATGCATGCAGTGGGTAGGGCCAAATGGCTCGTGACTGCCCGATCCACTAGGATGACGAGAAACAGGTAGTATCGGGACATCCTAGGCAGAAGAATTGGTTTGACCGTGGTGGTCTACCAAGAGTAGGAAAAGGAGGCAGAGGAGGTAGCTGATCAGCAGGTGGTGGAAGATGTTTCGAGGCTCTACCACCACCACCACCAGGAGGTCCACCCCTACCATCGGGAGCTGGCAGACAGAGGCATGCTCGGTTCCAGGCAGTCGAGGCCTATGACCACAGTGCACATGAGATGATTCGAGGTATTATCTTTGTATACCCCACCCTGGCTGCAGTTCTTATAGACACGGGTGTGAGTCATTATTTTATTTCTTCTGCCCTTGTTTGGAGATCGAAGATAACGATGGCGCCATTGGATCGATCCTTATGGCTAGAGACTCATACGGGAGCATACTCGATGATTATGCACTAATGCCGGCAGTGTGAGATTACTCTAAGAGGAAAGAGCTTCGGCTCGGATCTTCTTGAAGCGGCGTCGAGGCCTTACAACATCATCTTGGGTATGGACTAGTTATCTACAGGCCATGCTCAAATTGACAGTATTAGGCACAAAGTGCGGTGTGTCTGCACGGATGGGACAGGTTCAACTTCACCGGCAAGAAGGGAACCTTTGCAGTTCTAGATGGTCTTACACAAAGGAGAGGGCAGCCGATCACACATTAATTGGCTAGTCTCATCCTTGGAGCAGTTGATGCGCAGAGTCTGAGTTTTCATGTTGTGGTGGATTAGTATGTGGATGTTTTTCATGACAACATTCCAGGACTACCTCCTCGCAGAGAGGAAGACTTCTACATAGACCTGTACCCCGAGACATCACCGATATCTACTCCAGCATATTGGATGGCTCCTTCTGAGATTCGTTAGCTACGTGTAATGCTGGAGGACTTATAGGGGAAGTGATTTATCAGACCCCGTGTTTCTCCCTGTGCTTCTCCGATTTTGTTCTCCAAGAAGGCGGATGGGAGCTTTCAGCTATGTGTCGACTAACATCACCTGAATCAAGTGACCGTGATGAACAAGTACATACTCCTGATGATTGACGACCACTTTGATCAGATCAAGGGATCACATTGGTTCTCAAAGATATACCTCAGGTTAGGCTATCACCAGCTCAGAGTACGATATTCGAATGTGCAGAAGACGGCCTTCAGTTGTCGTTATATCCACTACGAGTTCTTGGATATGCACTTCGGCATAACCAACTCTCCATGGGTGTTCATGAGTCTCAGTAACAGGATCATCTTTCCTTACCTCGATTATTTTTTCACAACCTTCATCGATGACATACTGATTTACTTGACTACTGAGGAGGAGCATGCCTACCGCTTGCGAGTTTTACTGGATACACTCTGAGAGCACAAGCATTATGGTAAGATCTCAAAATTCTAGTTATGGACTCTAGAGGATCACTTCGTGGTACACGTCATCTCCGAGGCTGGAGTTGTAGTGGATCCATCGATGATCGTGGCAGTACATTCTTGGGTGCCACCCAGGAGCATGATGGAGGTGCGGAGTTTCCTGGGCCTGGCTGGATACTATCAGAGATTTGTGCTAGACTTCTCTAGAGTTCCAGCACCACTTTCATCTTTGATGAGTAAGGGGAAACCATTCGTGAAGTCAAATTGATGCCCGCAGAGCTTTCAATAGGTGAGGCAGATATTGGCATGTGCGCCCATCGTGAGGCTACCGAAAGAGGGTGTAGGGTACATAGTTTACTGCGACAAATCCGGGACTGGACTAAGGTGTGTCCTGATGTAGGAGCAAGAAATGATCACTTATGCTTCTGGTAATCTAAAACAGTACAAGTAAAACTATGCTACCCATGTCATGGAGTTAGAAGTAGTGGTCTTCACCTTGAATATGTGGTGACACTATCTGATGGGTGAGCGCTTTACAGTCTAATCTAACCACCACAGTCTCTGGTATATATTCTTCTAGAAATACCTAAACCTGAGACAACAATGATGGCTCGAGTTCTTCCAGGACTATGATTTTGAGATAGTCTATACTCCTGGGAAGGGGAACATTGTAGCAGATTCTCCTAGTAGAAGAATGGGAATTCTGCTTCTAGGAGAGGCAACGAACCATCTAGCCACGTTGTAGATATCCATTGTGGATATAGATGGAGAATCCTTTCTACAGTCTCTCACGGTCACTCCCCTACTTCTTCAGTGAGTCCGAGAGGTGCAGCTTTGAGATGATGAATGTGAGAAACGATGTGCTCAGATATCCTAAGGGCTGGCACCTGAAGGATTTTCTAAAGGTGGGGATGACATCATCCTTTTCAAGGGACGTACCATGGTACCAGTTTCACTACAGGAGGAGGTGTTGAGGGATTTTGACACTTCCACTCTAGTGGTATATCCAGGAGTGGCGAAGATGTATGAGGACCTCAGAAAACAGCACTGGTGGCTGGGTATGAACAAGGCAGTAGCAGAGTAGGTGATGTGGCTTATATCCTGTCCCTTCCATCTCAGTTTCACTAGGTGTATGATGTCTTCCATGTATCTCAGCTGAGGAGATACGTGCATGACCCGACCCACATCATCTACTATGGTGAGTTGGGCATCAATGACGGAGTGACATTCACGGAGGTCCTGGTGGAGAACGAGGATCGACAGGAGGAGGTCCTATGTGGATGGTTGATTCCACTGGTGTGCATTCACTGGCAGCACGACAAACTCCGAGAGAGCACATGAGAGTGGGAGGTTCAGATGCATGCTCAGTACCCCCATTTGTTTCCCTAGTGAGTGTTTTATTTTTATGGGGATGTAAATATCTAAGGTCAGGGTAATGTAAAGACCCAAAATTTTCTAGGAAATCATTTTCTTAAATCTTTGGAATTTTATGAGTCCTCAGTTTCTGACTGTGCCTCATTCTAAGGCATGAAATCAATTTCTAATGTTTTGTTGGGGTACGTTCCATAAATGTACATGAGGTTTTTTCTATATTTTGAACTGGTGCTATGAATTGAAATTTTAGTCCACCGATGAACTCGTAGCATCGGTACTCGCTTAAGGGGACCTTTGCCGTAGTTGCGTTTATGCAGGTTGAATGTTATTTTTTTGGGATTTATCTTAAATTAAATAAAACCTTGGTGATACAATATTTTATTTTAATTGGTGTTTATTTCCTCAAAAAAGAAGTTAGGTGTGGGACCCACACCCCACATAACCTCCCATGATAGGATTTAGTGTGGTGGGGCCCACACGAACCCATAAGCTTTCACCTCCCCTCATCTCCCCATTAATACCCCTTATTTTTTTACAACTCCCCTCTTTAAATGTGAATTCTCCACCTACCTACATTGGTTGTGCCAACCCCTCCAATTGAATTAATTAATCTCATAATTAATTAATTTGTGTTTTAAAGATTAATTTTTGAATTTTTTTTGAAATGGACGTAAAGTTTATTATATTGGGAGCCTTTTTTTCATTTTTGTGGGAAAATATACTATTGTGGAGGCACTGGGGAATTAAAAGAAAGGTGATCCTTTTTCAACAATGAACATCGTTCTTCAATGAAGAACATCTTCGATAAAGAAATTCTTCCAACAATTCTTCTTCCTCGGACGCACCCTGATGTCGAGGAATCTACGTCCTCTTCAGATTCTCTTCCCGCGTAATGAGAAAGAGTCTTCCTCAAATTTTTTCAGGACAATACCCTTCTCCATGACGTTGCCTTCTGCAATTCCCGACTACCGGGACGCTAGCCCTCCATGGCTCGTCGACGTGCGATGTCAATTAAAAGGTAGGGGGTTTTCGTCAATTTTAACTGAATAAAATTGTTCTTCGTTCTTTATTGAAACCATGGTTTATCTTCAGCCATATGATACCACATAACATGGAGGGCACATGCCAAATGAACACGGCCCGATGACCCTCTATTGATCCCTGTTTTATTACGATGAAGGCAGTGATAGAATAGGTGGAAGCGAATGGAGGAAGCGGTGGCCGTATGCCGGCCTCATGGAGAGGAACCACGGCCTACATTCACGGGCCACTCGGCTGAAGAAGAACCATCCAGCCGAAGCCACCCGGGTTGGGGGACCGCGATGCCTCAAATGTGCCGCACTGCGGAGAACCGCTGCCTGCACTCCACGGGCTGCTTCAGTGGAGAACTTGTCGGCTCGTCAACCGGGCATGTTGATGCGACCGCGACACCTGCAGGTGCCACGTGGGAGGAGAGCAGCCCGCCCATGTGGGCTGCTCCCACCAAGAAGTGCGGCCGGCTGAAGCCGGCTGGAAAGAAGGGTTGGCACAACTCGGCACCGCCGGTTCGGGAAACCAAGCCCCCCACGCATCACTCGGCCAGCCGGGACGAGCTTCACCCCACCTAGTTGGGCCGCGACATCTCGGGTCACGCCCCACTAGGCCGGGACAACCCCTCAGCCAGGTCGGACCTACTGATCCACGACGGGCCAACCTGCCTGCCCACCGGGCTGACGGGCGGTGCCCGTTTCAATAAATTTGAATAACATCAAGACCGTCCGGGCGTTCGACACACCATCTATGGAACTAGGATATTTGTGACGAGGCCGTCCTTTTGAGATAATCTATGTGATTTTTGGACAACATTGGAAAATGGTTGGGTTGGAACGAGCGTAATTCGAACCGAGCCCCTGAAACGGAAAATCCAATAACTCTCAAAACAGGCATCTGATGGACGCAACGTCTGTTGCGTTGGGTTCCTTTGGATGAGACGAAACATTAAGATACATCCTCTCAAGAATTTGTGATAGTTTAAGTATCAACACCTTTGATCAAGGAGAAGACCCTCCCGGAAACGAGCATGCTGTGTGTGGGAACCCTAAAGGTGGCTGCGACTGCGACGACTACTGTACTGGAATCCTCTTTTGGTATAGCTGAGACCACTACTGTACTGGAATCCTCCATGGGTTTGGAAGCGATGACTACTATACTGGAATCCTCCGTGGATTCTGTAGCAATATCTATTGTTCTTGTATACTATGTGTGCCATGTAGTTGGACCTCGATACTTGTATTTTGTGTGAGTCCGACAGAGTAGTTGGTCTTGCATCCTGTGTGGGTCCGACAACTTAGCTAGAATTGTATCATGTGTGGGTCCGACATCTTAGACAAATCAATGACTACATCTGATCGTCTCTATTGCTATACGAAAGATGTATACCTATGTGAGATGAGTCTTGACTTTCAATCATTATCACTGATGTGATTGACTTCTTTCCTGTGTGGATTGGGTTGTGCTAGGGCTTGAGAGTTTGAGGTGAACTGTGATTGATATCTTAGGAATATGTATTGAAATATACCTAAGTTGGGTTGGTTGATACTTTGTGATTGTATCTCTCTTCTGTGGTTTATCCTTTGTGGATTATGGGAGACCTTAGGGGATCTCGGGGTCCCTACTGAGTATCGTATACTCACCCCTGTATGGGCGATGCGCTCACTACATTTTGATGCATGTAAACGACGAATATCACTGATCGTGGTGGAGACTTGAGGGGCCGGAGGTACCCAATTGTGGACCACTTGGCGAGATGTACACAGAGCAGACGAAAGACCCGAGGTGATGAGGAGACCGTCTGTACCCACCCATCAGGTGGGATACCTGGAGGATGACTCAGTGGTTGCTGTTTTACGTTACTGCAGTTGTTTTTTATTTTCAGTTGTACTGTACTTACTGTTGGGCTTGTATTTCCAGCCCCTCTTCCTTTCAGCATTTACATTTGTATACAACATTTCTTAGTTCATACTTTAGTTGCATACTTTGTTGTGTTTGTTTACTTTTATAATGTCAATTACTTACCTTTTTATTAGGATTTACGCCTTTGGTGCTAGTCGCTAGCACCTGGCCTAAAGAAGGTGGACTTGGAATAGTCAAAACACGAGACCTGAGTACAGGTCGTGACATCATCATTTTGGGCTGGTAGATGTGTGCATGTGTACTTATACATAGGAAAATGACTCTCATTTTGGGATATTCCAACTTAGTTCTTATTTATCACCCCTGTCATATTAGTGGAAGGCATGGGGTAGTAATGGCACAGGCCCCTCTGGGATGGGTCATAACCGTATGTCACATTACTTTTTTACTTAAATAAATGTCAATTTTAAATAAGAAGACACACATAAAGTCATAATGGAAATTGCTTTCATAAGATTGAGATATTATTGATTAGCTACACATCACATATAATATAAGGATCATTGTACTAAGTTATGATGGAATTATAGATGTTCCATCATGGTTTTGAGTATGTAACATTATTTGTTTAGGGAAATTTAATTTTATATTGCAAAAATACACCTTGAGTCATACTAGCCACATCAAAATAATATTATTAATTAATTTTCATAGTTTTAAGTATTACATGAATCATTTTACTAAAATTAGTGTCAAATTATAAAAAAATACACACTTAGAGTCATACTAGGAACATCATGTATCAGAAAACGTTATTCCTGATTCATAAACATTAGAAATGATGTTTAGATCATTATCATAATGTATCAAAAAATTCTGAATGTGTTCTCTTGGATTGGTGTATGTCACATTTTTTCTAAAATTAATGACAATTTTTAATAAAAATAAATAAGTAGAGTAATACTGGTAAAATAATTCATCTGATGGCGGTGAAGGTGATTCCTACATATCACAAATGATTTGTAGATCATTTTACTAAATAATTAAAAAAATAATAATTTTTTGTCTCAGTTTTTTGTATGTCACATTTATTTTTCACAAAAATGTAAATTTTACGCTAAAAACATTCACTTTGAGTCATATGGGACATATCCTACATCGGTTTAACATATGACTAATTACTACACATCATTAGTTATTTGTAAATAATTTTTCAAAATTACTAGTATGTTCTTATATTTTATGATATATTTTTAGTTGTTGAAATTATTTTAAAAATAATCTTTCTAATTTAAAATAATGATGGAAACTTTGAGATATTCTTGGAACAAATTGTATTAGGTTGAGGTGTGACTGATTGTGTCACATTAAAAATGATTTACCAATAATTTACCTAAATTATCATAACAATATGAATGAGTTTCCTTATTCTGGAGTATTTCACATGTATTTGATAATAATAAAATGTCATTTTTAAATAGAAAGACACACATGAAGTCATACTGGCCACACCATGTATCATATATAGGTGTGGATGATTCCTACAAGTCATAAATGAAAAATGATTCATTTTCCTAAAGTTTCAAAACATTAAATTTGTAATTTTTTTTGATTTTTTCATATGTCACTTGTATTTTTTTATAAATTTTTTTACAATTTAAAAAAACACACTTGAAGACATACCAATA
This sequence comes from Viscum album, assembly GCA_963277665.1. Classification (NCBI taxonomy): domain Eukaryota; kingdom Viridiplantae; phylum Streptophyta; class Magnoliopsida; order Santalales; family Viscaceae; genus Viscum; species Viscum album. The sequence goes on from OY728129.1 coordinate 535,981,354, forward strand.
ACACCATATGCCTGATTGAGGTGTGGCTGATTCCTATATGAAAAAAGGACCTATTGATTATTTTGCTAAAGTATAAAAACATTGTGAATTAGTTTTCTCTATTTTGAGTATGTAATTTGTGTTTTGAAATAGAATGAAAATTTTAAAATAAAAACATATAACTTTCATCATACCAAGTGCACTATTTATCATATTTAGGTGTGGATTCTTGATTTTGTGATGTGTGATTTCCTTTAATTTTTTTTGCAACAGGAAAAAAATTAAATAACAGGTTCTCACTTTTCTTGCTTGCTATAGACTATTGTATTAAAAGATGAATTCTCAATATATATGAAAAAAATTAATAATTATAAAAAATGATAAGGAAATTTACTAAAAACTAGTAGGTAAAATGGTGATAGAATTAACTAAATATAATTTTTTAATTCCCCTTTTTTGGATGTTTTTTGTACATTCTGTACCAATATCATTATTTCCATTATCTCAGTATCATTATAGATCTCAATGTTTTCAAAAACTAGAGAACATTCGAACCAGACACCCCGATTAGAGAAAAAGAATAAAATTTTATAATAATAAAATTTATATGTTATAAATATGATAAAAAACTACTAAATATTAATTTGAATTATGTTATTAATAAAATTCAACATTAAACAGAAACAACTAAATTTGAGTCAAACGAGGTTCACTATGTATTAGATTGAGGTATGGTTGATTATTATTTGTCAAAAATGATTGAGGTATATTTTTTCATAAATATAAATATGATTTAATTAATTTTATTCTTTTTTTAATTTATCATTTCATTTTAAATAAATTAATATTAACATTAAACTTAAAAAACACAATTTTAGTAATGACGGTCACACTATTTTTGGTATTGATGTGTGGTCAATTCCTATATGTAAAAAAGGACATATGTGTTGGTTTTATAATGTTTGAAAACATCCTAAGAGTTTTTTCTCTATTTTGGTTATTTTAACAATTATTTTAAAATAAAATTATGAATTTCTATTCAAACCACATACATAGGGTCATATCATAATCATCGCATCTCAAATTGTTGTGGGGGTCAATTCCTCATTTGAAATTTTTATATAGTGTCATTTTCTTAATGTTTGAAAAAAATGATATCCCATTTACTTGTTTTATAAAATTTGATATATTTTTTAAAATATAAAGAAAAAACTATATTGAAAAAAATTGCATTTAGTCATTGTGAAAAAATCTAGTGTCATATTGATGTGTGTTCAATTCCAACATGTATCAAATGAATATAGTTTATTTTCATAATTTTTAAATATAATTAAATATTGTTTGATCACTTTTTTTTCCTATTTGATGTATTTTTCAATATTCATATTACACTTTTTTTTTGATGAAATACATCACATCACACTGACCACATCCTATGTTGTATTAATTTTCATTCAATTCCTACATATCAAATATGAATTATGGATAATTTTATTAGTGTTTGAAAAAATTCTAATATCATTTTCACAGTTGTGAGCATGTGATGTTTGTTCTAAAGTTATTTGAAAATTAATCAATTTATGTTTCAGATAAAAATTATATGAAAATTAACTAAAAATGATAAAAATTGCAAAATAAGTATTAGGAAGTCACCTCTTCATGGTGTAATTAAAAATTTTAAAACCATTTATTCTACAAATTTATTTAAAAAAAATTATTTCCCCCAATATACTACTCCTTCTAAAATAGATTAAAAATTATATATAAAATTTTTTATATTAATTCGTAGCATTTCAAATTTATTTCTATGGTTATAGATCGTACTAGATCTCAATCAAAGTAGAGAATAAACTAAACATGATGTTGACAGACATTCCAGCTCTGTGTACATTGTCCACTAATCTCTAAAAATATTTCCATCCAATTTTGAGTATGATGGATATTGAAAATATTGATAATAAATAGAACATATAGAATAATAAAAGACTAATAAGATGTTTTAAAGAAATTTTAATTTCCTTAATAAATTATCTATTTAGGGATACATGTATTTCCATTATTTATGAGCTATCTCCTATGTTTTAAAACCTCATATCCACAATCATGGATATATTCTTAATTCATAGACTACCAAAAAACTATCCAGAACAAGTAAATTATTTTTAAATACGTTTTCATAGTTAAATATTTCAAAATAAACATTAATCAATTTCAATTTGACGTAATCCAAATGATTTTTATATCCAGATTCTGAATTCATGCCAGGATTTGGCTTATATTTGTCGACAAAAGTGTCATTACAAAAATGATTTTTAAAACACAGGTTAAAACAAAACTTTTTATGTTTACCTATAAAATGTTTATATCAATTTATTAAAAATTTACAATATAGGTATTGTGTGGATGGTTTGTTGTATATCCATTATTTCGATACAAAGTATCCGTATTTTGGGCATTCATATTGAGCATGATCAATATCTTCTGCATCATAAAAAACCAAAAAAATTGTATTAAAAAAAATAAGGAAATTATTTTTTTAATTAGATTGTAGAATTATTCTCCCCATTGTATAGGAATATAAAAGACTCTATTTTCTGTTATTTTTCCTCAAACACATCATTTATATCATCTTCTTTCTTCTAAATTTATTACTTCAAAAAATATGTTTTTCTCACAGAAATGATACAGTGATTAATGAATACCAATGATTCTTCCTATGGTTTTCCAATTATATAGTTTTAATACAAACATGTTTATAAAATATGAATTTTTATTAACATTAATTGACATATTATATAATTTTTTTGGGAAAACATTTAATGAAAATATACCTTATTAATGTATTCACAATTACGACTCCCAACCATTCAAACAAAAAAATCCCACTTATAATTTCATCACCAATTATATCTTTGTTGAATGTTGAAATTATTTATCCTTCATATTGAATATAAGTCATATTTTTATATTTAAGTGTTCCAATATCTTGATTTTTAATAGTAACAAGTGTATTTGTGGAACTGGTAGACAAGAAGTACTCCCAAAAGGTCTTTCTGATTCCTCGGTTGATTCACTAGATTCTCTTAATCCAATGTTTTGTTACCCCATAAATTTACCCATCTAAAATACGTTACCTAATTTCAAACTATTATTCATAAACTATTAAAAATTTTACATCTGAAAGATTCATTGAAGGACGTACCTTCAGTATATCTATAAGATTAGATTTCTATGAGATGAAATTTCCATTTTTGTCATTGACCATTGTAATATTTGGATAACTTGGTGGAATTTAAAAGACAATTATCGTGTAGTGAACTAACATAATCCCATATCTCAAGTGATATTTATGGAGTTATTTTTTGTTTTTCTTATCTCCCGTGATTTTATAAACAGTTCCCCGATAATAAAGCAATCTGTGTGAGTCGATTGATTGAAATAACTTATATGTTTACCCTCCTTAATTTTAGTAATATAATTTTATCAAAATATGATTGATTCCCATATAAGAGAAATTATATTAAAATAATTTATTAGATTATGTAAATTATGAATTTTAAGGGAATAAAAATCCTCAATGATATTGGGTCATTTAGTTGTTCATCTGGGGAACACAGTTCCACTACTGGTTCTCTTTGATCATTTCTTATATATTGGTCAGCCAAACTATTCAAGAATATAATATATTAGAAATAATATATTTTTTCATGTAATAATAACATAATATTATATGTACCTTATTTTTTTTCTTCTTGATATATTTTATAAGAGACACTCCTAGACCTACACCTCTAACAAGATCACATTGTTCCTAGTTATTACAAGCTATATAATATAGTTTTTATTTTAGTATGACCATTATTAATAATTATGTATAAATATTTTAGAAACATATAATCATAAATAGATATTTTTATGTAATACTATTTTCATATAAAACTAATTACTATTATATCATACATTCATATGTTTACCAAATGACTTGTGTGTTTTCATCAACTAGCTTAAACTCTATTTTTACATGTTCCCCATAAAATGAAAATGTTATGGGATGGAGTGGTTTTGTATTTTGATTCATCAATATTTATTCAAAAAATGGTGTATAAATTGTTTTATATCACATAAAAATTTTATTTTTGTTTAAAATTAAATATCAATTTTATCTCTAGTGAAGTTTACCACTTCCTTGCTTTGTGATGGGGGTACAGTGGTTTTGATACATTTTATCCGTATTATGCACTCCATTTATTGTTTATTAAAATAATAATTTTTAGTAAAATTTGATAAAATAAATAATGAAAAACAATATATTATAGATTGCAATGCAAAAAAAATTACTTCTCAATTTGAAGACTAATGAATGAAGTCCACAATTCATGTTTTATTATGCGTACATAAGTATCATTTTGGTGGGGTTTTAGTTTCCCATTATAATCCCTCTGATGAACATTATTTAAAATGAATCCAGAAGTGTCAATGGGAATTTGCAGTGGACATTATGAAATATTTATTATTTTAAATCCCCTAAAATTAATGATCAATTTAATGAATAATGAAAATTAAATATACTTTTCATTATATAATTATATCAAATATTAAATTAATGGTTGTCATAAAATTACATTTATATCTTCCCAAATTGTATTTTTTTTAAATTTTTAAATGGAACCACAAATCTATATCAATTATAATATTCTTCGTCACTGTAACCCCATCACCAATAATGTTTATTTACATTTAGGTGTCAATAGGATGGCCATATTTATTCCATCCAACCTAAAATTTCTTACCCTTACATGTTTCCTTGATAAATTTAGTCAACACATTGATGTTGTATCATTACTGTTTTTTCATGAGCATGCTTTTGATCCCCTAAAAATTTTATAGTTTCAAAATCCATGGTGTAACACCCAGAGATTTTATGAGAAATAATCTTTTTAATTACTTAGATGTCTTGTGTTTTATGATACACTAAGATTATATTGCTATATACGCAACACCGTATTATCATGTAGTATATGCAAACACTATTCTTGGCTTCTGTTGCACGCGAGGGCGATTTTGCTCAATTGCATGTGTTGTACGCTATACTGAGTTTTAGTAAACAATGATATATTGTCATAAAATTATTATGAACTAGCCGGTATGAAAAGTATTAACAAAATTTTAAATTTTATAACAATATCACTCATCTAATACATATTATAGAATATGGTATGAGGACAAGATAATTTTTTCGTTTAAAATAAATATTTTTAAAAAATTGCAGTTTTGCTGCCTTTTGATGGTGCACCCATTTTAAAACATATGAAATGTTTATAAGTTCAATTTGAAAAATTAAATTTCTTCATTGGAATCAGAAATAAATAATTACTTTGGATATATTTTTGATATTTTTTTTGATAACTTTCACATTTTAATGAATAGTAAAAACACGTTAAATTTCAATTAAAAACAACCTTTTTCTCAAGCTAATTTATGTGGTTAAATTAAATTATTGAATGGTTTTAAATAATAAATAGAATATATTTTTTAATTTAATATAATTTATGTCATTATCATTAATTTTACATTGAATTCTTTAGAAAAAACATTTCAATCTTTTGCAATGTTTTAACTTTTAAAACCTATTTTCTCAACTGCCGGATTAATTTTAATTTAAATACTGGCACTTCTATTTATTGAATTCTGAAAAATTTATTCCATATCTAGAATCATTATGTTCAAATTCAGTTAGTATGCTACTTTTTATTTTTTGGTCATTATGAATATTAACTACAGTAAATTATATTTACCATAGTTAAAGGTAAATCAGGTAATTAAGGGTAAATACAATATAATTAATTTATCATAATTATTTAATTAATATAATTTGATTATCATATTTCGTCCTAATATATACTTGGGTCTAAATGGAATCTTTTATAACCCTTTTTTATGTGATTAAGTCCATTAATTGATTTTATTTAAAGGAAGTGAAATATGTCCCACTCAAATTTTAATAATGAAGGTATTTTTAATATATGGTTATACTAAATATAAATTAGATTATAAAAACTAATTTTAATGATTATTATTTTTTCTTCATCATGGTAATTTATTTGTAATTTTTAATCAATATATAATTACCTTAATAGCTTATACATTAATGAAGCCGGAATTATTTATTTAGTGAAAAATAAATAATATAGATTTCATTAAAATTATAATACCCATAAAAAGGACCATAAAAATAACCAAACATTATTGGTCGACTATATCTATACCACAATCATCCATGTGAAGACTTATGGACCATTGGTAGCCTCAAAAAATAGATTTTGACATTTTTATTATTTTATTATAAAAGATGTCAAAGTTGTCAGATTCATTCATTAATAAAGATAACATTTTAAACGTTGGTTGATTTATAATATAAATTCAACTAAAAGTATTATTATACAATCTATTAGATTTATCATAATCATAGTATTTTATTTTTAATTTTTATTCAATAAAAATGTTTATTAAATCATTATACAAAAATATTGTAGTAATTATTTTATTAAGAGAAATATCAAATAAATGGTTTTAAAAATATTTAAAAAAAATATTATATGAACTAATTAACATTCTCAACTAATTTTATAGATAAATGTTACATTTTAATAATTTATTAAATTATTTGGTTCGAACATATCTTCTGTGTGGATTTTATTTAAATTCAAATAATTAAATAGTGTCAAAATTGACTCTATTGATATTTTTAAAAAACTCATAATTACTAAATTGTTTAAAAATCACAAATTTTATTTAAAAATTATTAAATGATACATATACGGTCTAAAATGTCATAAATTATCCAATTATGGACAATTAACAACACATAGGTAAGTATTATAACAGTTTAAAATTTAGAAAATACATTAAATAGATTAAATAAGTATAAATAAAATTGATAAGGTTTAAATTAATTTATCAGCATCTCTAAATTTTATTGGATGATGATATTAAAAACTTATATCATCTCATATTAATATTTGTGTTATTTTGGTGGTTTTTATGTGGGGTTTGAGTTTATTATAAATTAATATTTTTGGAGGTTTCCAAAAGTGTCGTTCACCTCTCTTATAAAAGTGTACCTCCTCCCTCTTCACTTCACTACATGTTAAGCCTTCAATTCCGGCTAAACCCTGAATATTACTATTATAAACATCTCTAGTAATATTATACAGGTTATGGTCTTCTCAAAATACCAACTCTAGTGCCATAAGTGGAAGTTTAAAAGTGGCGCGTCGAGGAAGAGGTAATCTCTTCTACCGAATCTTTCAAGTTTCTATCACTTCTACTTCCTCTTATTTAGTTTTTTCATTTTAAATTAATAACATCAATATCACTAATATACTGATATGTTATTATAAATATGAAACATCCCAATTTCACCATATACCCATCCTACGAAAAATGAAATCACAACGCGTGCGTATGTACGGCTTACCGACTCCATGCCATGGTCTAATTTTTTGTTCCACCACTACCATACTTGGATTGGTATATGGTGGAAATAATAACTATATATTATTATTATGAAATCATAATTATTCTTATATATTATGTCATCCACTCCAATTCCATTCAATAAATTATGGGAATTATATCATCGCTCATGCGTACATACGGATTACCGTCTCCACGACGTGATGAGATTCATTCTCCATGTTAACCATTCCAGAATGATTATAAAGTATATAAAAAATTATTATGAAACATATCACATAATAATTATAATATATTTATTTATATGTTATTTACTTAATTTCATTCAATTTAATAAGGAATCTAAAACAAAATTAATGCGTACGTACGACCTACCATCTCCATGAACGATGTATTTCATTCCATTTATCGGTATATTATATATATGTATATTCTGATTATATATTATATATAAATCATGTTTGACATTCTATAAATAATTAATAATGATCTTTGTAATGATATTAATAATTACAAGTCAAAACTCGTATGTTAAATGAAATGATTTTACCCAAAATGCTACTTTAACATGGAATTGAAAAATGAACAGGTAATATAATGTCTTAAGTGAATCATATATGATATCATAATTATTAATATGGTTCTGTTACAAGTTAATAATATGTCTAAACCCACTATACAGGAGTCTCAGACACATATGGAAGAAATTGGTCATAAGGTACGAGATAATTATTTCAATCCTGTTCTTATCCGAGATTGTTTATTCTTATATATATATTGTTTATAATATGAAATTTTTTACATTATCTTATTTTAAAAAATATTTTGATAAAATCTATTAATCTAGTAAAATATTTTTTTAATAAAATATGTGTTGGATTTTTATGATGTTAAAAATTTTATTAACTTTTATAAAAAAATAAAATATATCTAAAATATTTAAGATGTTACATTCTCCCTCCATAATGTAATGGAAATGTAGAAATTAGTTTTCCAATCATAGGAAAATTAAGAATTTCTAACTTCAGAAGTAGAAAAAATAAGAATAGTTGAACCTGTTTATTCACAAGGGTACATAATTATTGAGATGTTCCAGAAAATGTTATATCTCTTAGTTATTTTGAAATTACAATGCTTAAAATCCAATGTTTTCTAAACCATTCATTGAATACCACAGTAAAAGGCCAACCCAAATCTTCTCCATTTTTAACTAAAAACATGTTGTTAATTTTTCTATAAAATAAAATTGTTGATTACACAGCATATTCTTCAATTGAGGGTCTTTTCTTGTAAATATTTTGGAATATTCGTATATTTCCTTATAAAATAAAATTGTTCACATAATTCATAAAATATAAAATTATCTTTACTCATTCCACATGCAGAATTGAAACCAAACTAAGTTTATTCATTTTTAAACCTAATGAAAATCATTTTAAAAAGAAAGGGTGAGCATACAATTTCCGACTAAGGGGTTTGAAAACTATTAAAATATATTTTAAAAAATACTGATTTTTTAAAACAATCTAATACATTTTATTTCAAATTTATAATAATTTATATTATAAAAAAATTTTAAATTTTTTAAAAACAAAGGAAAAATACACAAAAACATTAATTTTAAAATAAATATAGATTTAAATAATCATGAAATTTTTCTTTTAAAAATATTTTGAAAATTTTAACAAATATTGTTTATAATGAAATTTAGAAGATCATAATAAATCCATGAGGCCAATCTATGTGTCCCTATTTGGAAAAAATCCTATTGAGTTCTTAGGATCACCCCATTCCTCATAAACACCTTTAATACTCATGTGTCGATTTTTATTTATTAAAACAAATTTTATCAAATATTCAGTTCTAACTTAAAATCCATAAATATCCATTCAAAAACAAAATCAATTATTTTTCAATAAAAAACTATTTTATATAACATCTATATTTTGAGAAAATCTAATTATATATAAAAAATATAGGGTTTGGTGAAATACCTGATATTATAAATTCATTGAATGAATTTTAATATACTTTAAAATTAAATAATAACAAGTATTTATGAAAACGAAATTAGTTTTAATGATTTTCATTATTAAGGACCATATCAATATGCATATGCATCATCTATAATTTTATATGATAGTCTTACATAAAACTCATGACTTTTATGTTTCTTAATTTCTATTAAAATCATTATAATACATAAAATATTATTTTTAAAATCAAATAATATTTTCTTCTCTCATATAAAATTTCCAAATATTAAATTACATGGTCAAATAATTGAAATAAAATATATAACTCTATTATTGAAATTTGAAAGTAAAATTTCCAATAATATAACCCCCTTACATAAAAAATAATTTTAAGAAAATAAACATTTATTTTAGAAACCAAAATATTCTGATAGTATAAAATATCATACATAAACAATTCTTTACAAATAATACTTTTAAAAATTAATCATTGATAATATATATAAAGTGGTTTAAAAATAATAATAATAATTATTATTATATTCATATTTCATAATATTACTAAACAATTATAAATAAAATAATAACTTCAAACTATTAGTTTTAAAACACAATACCCTTTCATCATATATTATTTTTTAAAATAATTAATTATGTAAACTTTAAAAAGTAAACTTTTGTACATATATGAGTTTCAAATAAAAATAATTACTTCCCCTTACATTATATATTTGAATAAAACATCATTATTATATTAAGAAGAATAACATTTCCTTTAACTTTTATATCTATGTCTCTTTTCTTACAACTTCCTCTATCATATATATTATTGAGTTTTTCATGTGCGTGAACACCTGAAAGAAAAGATCTTTTTATAAACATTTTTATAAACTATATATATATATATATATATATTTGAAAATATTCCATCTTAATTATAAAATCATTCTTGTGATTTAGAGGGTTGTACACTACCACAAAAATATAATTCATCATATACAACAAAGATCATAATTAATAACCAATAAAATCCATATATGACACTTCTAGGCCATCTGAGGGAAGATTATATAGGGTTATATATATTATATTCATTTTTTCTATCACTTTATAATACCCAATAAACGAGAATGATCTATTGTTCAATGTGGGTGATTTGTAGTATAAAATATGATTGAGATATTTTGATATATATCTCTCTCTATATATTTATATTACTTTTAACATTATTCTTCCATATAAAGATTCAATGGAAGGATAAAAACATGTAATTATTATGGATAATTTATATACAAAATTATTTTTATTTAATATTTCCTATAGATACTATGATTTTGTCAATAAATATTTTTAGGAGGTATGAGAAGGAGAAAATGATGGCATCAGGTCAACCAGATATTTAATAACTCTACAATTTATTTCACATTAATACATGACTTATTAAATCATATTACCATTAATATAACCAATAATATCAATATGTCAAGTGAATTTTTGAATTAGTTATATAATACGACAATTTAATATAATAAATACATCATCTTTATTGAAAAACTCATTTAACAAGCTCACACATAAAATTGTATTGGATAACCTGGTGAAATAAACAAGAAAGGAATGACCTATAAATATTAGTAATGGAATAAGAATTTTTTAAGGTATAAAATGTTATAAAATAGGAATCCAAATATACAATAAATTAATCATGATTAATAAGGAATGATATATCATGATAATCATAAAAGAAACATGGGAAATGTGGAAATAACATACAACAGTACATCATTAACATAGGTCACGGGTAAATTCCAAGACATCAAGATGGAAAATGTTCTATAATAGAACCAGGTTCAATAAAATTCCCTAAATGATGTATCTTGAGGCTAAAAATTACCAAAGTCATTGGATCACTATATAATTCTGGGTGCACCGATCACATTTATTTCATTTGCATGCCAATGTGTGCCACATAAATCATTCATCATGGATCCATTCATCATCAAGTTTAATTCCACAAGTAAGGAGTAGGTAACACATATATTTTTTTACCAATTAAAATAATTATAAGTGTAAAATTTTGAATTCCAATTATAGGATATCGATATGGTATTCACTACACAATTGTTTTGGCATGGAAAATCTATGTGAAACATTGTCAGCATAACAAAGTCATAAAAAATTTATACACTAGGTTGATAATAGATAAAAGTGTATTTAATTACATGGATAATAACTGGAAAGTAATTGGGTAATGAAAAAACATATCCCATCAAAATGAATTGAAAAAACAAGCCATAGGATAATGAAGAAACATGAATGATGGCATAGAATGATAAGAATTATTACATGAGTGTGTGACACCAAATGGTTGGGAGGTTATTTTTCATATCTTAGAGGTGACTTATGAAGACTCAAGAGAGTTTATATAAGATTTTTTATTTGATCTAATGATATTGAGTTTAGAGAAATGGGAGCATGGGTGGGTTTATATAAGAAAAGAGGGACTTTTATTTATTATTTAGATTTTGGAATCCATAAAATTAAACAACCAAAACCACAAAACAACCAATGGTTTTTCCTATTGTTTCATCCAAATGAGATTTGATCAAATTATATTACAATGACGAGGTCCTAGCATAAAAAAACATTCCCTTCCATATGTGTAGGTGTTTCACACTCTTAAAAAAATAAAAACCAAAAAAATTTATAAATCATTTTGGAAGAATAAAAATGACTTTATAAAATAAATAAAATAAATCTAAAAACACATTATATGAAAGGGGAAACATGTACCTAGTATTTTATAATATTTATTTTATTTATTTAATAATTTATTTTATTATGATGTCATAATACACAATATATATATATATATGTTATTTATTCTTTACACGGAAAATTGATTGCCTCAAAAAGATAAAAAAATTAAGATTTGTATAATTTAAACATTGCAATTGTAAAAAATAATCAATTTTCTCATTTTTATAGTTTATTGATACATATAACATCAATACACTAGAAAATAACCTATGAGTAACATGTGTTATGATGACAATTTCATTCAGTGGTTTGGAGAATATGGTTTCAACCGAAATCTCGATGATCTTGAAATTTTCCAAAAAAATGGTTTTGCCCATGGATACATTTTTGGAGCTCAGATTGTGTTTGGTCAAGTTATATTCAATATTATTCTATCTCCCTTGTATGCTCTGATATATGGGTTTAATATGGTATAATTGTACTGGTTGAGGCCATCAATTCCTTTATCTAGGTTAATTGGATTATTTATATCAATAAATATATTCTAATTATGTGATCACTACTCAAAGGCTATACTATAACTAGTATTGATACATAACTGTCTTTGAAATTGATTATGATAAAATAATATAGAAAAAGATAATTTTTATATTACCATACTACTTAATAAGACATTTAATTTAAAGAAAAAGTTGGATTTTTTTGTAACAGTTATGGTTGTTATAATATTACCCCTTAAGAAAGATCCCCCATAAAATTTTCATTTTCCACATTAAAACTGATTAGTTTGACTCTTTTTCATCACCTCGTCTATTTCTCACATTTTTTCGTCAATATTGTGGTTTCTCCAAAACAATTTGACTAAGTGAATTGTCTTATTTTGTAGAACATTTTCTTTGCAATATACAATCTTCAATAACTACTCCTCATAGGAATGTCTATTGTCCAATGGTAACACCTATATACTGAGTTCATGTGAGGGGTATGGAATGTACTTTTTCAAGAGGGATACATGGAATACATTATATTCATGAGCTAGGTTTTTTGGGAGTTCAATAAGAAAGGCGTTTTCACTAATGTTGTCAAGCATATCAAAGGGTTTGGTAAATCTTGGGCTATTCATTCACTTATTCCCAAATCATATCACATTTTTCAATATTGATATGTGGAGGAATACCATGTCTCCAACATCAAACCCTGGGTCCTATGAAAAATATTTAATATAGATACTCTATTGAATCTAAGAATTATTGACATGCTGCGGAATGGTCTTAACCAGCTCTACCATTTTCGACCCCATTTCACTACCTAGAAGTTTTTGTTCCCCAACATTATCACAACATGTAGGTTTTCTAAACCTCATCCAAAAATGTCTTCATAGGGATCCATTTGGATGCCCATATGGAATTATTTACTATAAGAGAACTCAACCGTAGGTTGATTTTGACTCCACATTTCTTTGATGTCAATTGAGAATTATTTCAACATGTATTCTAGTGTATGGATGGTCTACTAGGACTGAACATCATTTAAAAAATGATAGGATGTAATAAAGATCAACTGAGTATTCAGAGTATGATGGAGAATTTTTCAAAAAAAGGAAGTTAATATTAGTTCTCGATCAGATATATTTGATAGTGGTCCACCCTATAGCCTCCCCGGTTCTCTGATTTATATCTATGAATGTTGATCATGTGGGAAGTAATCTCCATCTTAATATTTTCCATGAATAGTGTTATAAGAGATCATGATTCATCCTTTTTCTTTTTGGCTGGATAGGGAATGTTGAGATATGTGCATTTTCCAAAATATCCTTCTTTGACATAGGATTTGACACCACACATAGTCTTGATTCCAATATTTCAAAAGCTCTGTCAATAAAATTGAAGTATAAGGATTTCCCTCTTCTTATAGTTTCTACATTCATAAAATTCCCACATCATCCCTTTGAGAATCCATCAACCTCTCCAAAATATAAATTGAGAAATAATTTGTGAAATTATTGATTATGTTAATTCCTTTATAATTACCATGTCCATTATATTCATGTCTATGAAGATCAGGTCCTTCTCGATTATCATTAATGATATAATTTTTGGATCCTTTTTATATAGATCATCTACCACTTTAGTATATTTACAACAATCATAGTGGATTGAGAATTCATAGTCCATGATAATATTTAACCATACTTATTGATACATATTTAGATCTTTTTGTGTGAATATATACTTAGGTATTTTATGATCCATATATATTTTACACTTCCCTTTAGATAGATATTTCAAAAATATTTTCATAGAGAATATTAATGTTTCCAAATTTAGATGATGTGTTGGGTACTCATGTTCATAAACATTCAACTTCCTTGAAGCACAGGCTATGACTTTGTCATAATGCATTAACACACAACCCAATCCCTTCTTTGAAGAATAATTGGATACCATGAAAATATTCCACTTGTGGGTAGTGTGGGACCAAGTGCTATAATAAACTCATTTTCATCTCCTTAAATCTCTCTTCACATTTATGATTCTAGGAAAACATGACTCCCTTTGGATTTTTCTTTATAAGAGGGTTTCAAATCCAAAATAAATTTCTTTCAAATTTGTGATAATACCCAACCAACTCATGGAAACAGTGTATATCTATCAAAGATGTTGGCATCACCCATACTAAAATTTCAATTATTTCTCAAGGGTCTATGATACCACATTTATTGTTATAATATTATCCATGAAAGATACTTCCTTCAATAATAACTCTCATTTTTTTACATGACATAGAGATTGTCCTATTGTATAGTCTTCAGCATAGTGCTCTAATGCTCCTCATACTCATTCATTCTTTTGGATTATATTATAATATCATCTCTAAAGACTGCAAGAAAATTTTCATCGTAATATCTAAAGAATCTATTCACCAAGTCAACAATGATTTATAGAGAATTAGATTGTTCAAATGGAATCACTATGAACTTATAGTTTCTATACATTGTACGAAAAAGGATCTGTGGGGATATCTTACTTCTTCACCATTTTTTAATATCTTGACTAAGATCCACCTTAGAAAAGTGTTGATCTCCTTGTAAATGACTGAACAAGTAATATATCCATGAAATTGGTTAATTGTTTTTTATTGTGATCTTTTTGATTTCGTGATAATCTATGAAAATGCACATTGACCCTTCATTAATTTTTATGATGAGGACTGGTGGACCAAAGTTTGAGGAAATTTGGTGTATGAAACGTTTTTATAGAATCTCTTGTATTTATTTTTTAAGAACCTCAATTTCTAGGACAACCATTATATAAATTGTTGTGTAATGTTGGTATAATATTAGGTATATGTTCAATGGATTATTCAGCCTCTTGGCTAGGAGGAATACCATGATATTCTTGTGGAAATACATCAGCATATTCTTCCATAGTAGATATGACATTCCTGATGGTTTGTTCTATAAACCCAATCCTTTGAGATAGATACACTTTTGGATTGGGAAATAATATCCATTCTTGATATTATGGTGAACATAAGATACATCGTCTTCCATGCACTTGTACATAATATTAGGATGATTTTCAATACATAGAGTGATTTCTACCTTGTAGTAAGTTATATTGACTCTATATAGGGAAACCCAATCCATAAATATTATTATATAAAATTCCAACAATGGGATTATAAAATAATTATCTATAAATTTTTTTCATCAAATTTTAATAGGGGAGGAATTATATATATGGGATGAAATAATTCCACCATTTTTCTTTTTCACAGAAAACACTACATGGATGCTTTATTGTAGTTTTTGAATAGTTATACTAAACACTCATGATATTATTAGATTCATAGATGTATAATAAAATGGTTTTTCCCAATTCATTAATGAATAACTAGCAAAAAGTTTACCACTTCATTGTCGGGATCCACCTTAGTGGTTGTTATGGAAAAATATTGCCTTTGATGACTTGGAGGTTATTAGATATCTTCAAAAATTATGACTTAATTAATTCTCTTTCAAAATTAAATAGTACCTTATCGTTGAAGTAATGAACAATATTCTATGGGTTGATCGTATAATTCCTTTCCTCTCTCACATTAGTGAGTATATCTTGTTAGAAATCATTAGCTAGGTTTCCTTCCCTACCACTCCTAAATAATTTCATTACCCCCTTTAGTAAATTTCTAAGGTGCTTATTTACACACCTTTATCAATTGGGATATTAAACTTATATGAAATATTATATTTCTGCATCTTAACACCATAATTAAACTCCGCTATATTATTATTATCCCCATTATACCCTTGAGATTTGACTCTCTCCATTTCGACATTGAGTGAGAATAAGAAACATTCTTTATATATATCAAACACTCATATCTCCATGAAATTTCATAGACCACTTATTATTCCACCAATGATGTGTTCAACCATTTATTCCTGGGTAATGTAAAGGCCGAAGGCATTTCATGCAGGTTTTGTGATGTTTTCCATGTATACCCAATAGATTTTTTATCTTTTTGAATTAGGAAAATGGAATCCCATTCCATTTTAATTGGGAGAGTGTGACAAAAATATTTATAGATAAAAACATTCTAGAATTCCTTCAACCCCATCACTTCGATCACTTCATAATGATTCATATTTTTGATCAATGTCGACAACTTTTCATATTCTCCCTCCAGATGATAAGAAACCAGAAAATAAATATCTTTCTCTAAACATTAAAGGATTAATAATATATTCTCAATTGAGTTGGACCATTTTTTCAGGATTAATGGACCGTATGATCGATTGAATGTTGGAGAGCTTTTTTCACATAATTCTCTCAATCATATCTCATTCTAACTTAAGTAGGTTTGGATGCTCATAAAATTACTAGTTTCTATTCAAAACCTGATTCAGTTGAGAGAGTATCGACAAAAAATATTTGATTCTCACACTCCTCAGGTTGTGCATCACTTTGGGGGTAGTCATCCCATTTTCCATGGCATTTATTTTTTCACAATTCCCCTATATTTTTTTAAAATTGGATAGAATAAGCGGAACATTATTGATGATTATTTTTAAACTTTTAAACATAAAAATGATAATTTAGTTACATTAAATGTATAACATTTATCTTACATTTAATCCATTAACTATAAAATTATCAATTCTTCAATTTATTTTACACATGATCTATTTCATAACATACATTATAATGATATTTTTATGTTCCCATAATGATGGTTCATAATGTTATTATAAATTTACCAAAGTATATCCCACAGGAGGGTCGGACCATGTGCGTAGTATGTCCCATTCTCATGTATAGGGTTACACAGAGTTAGACCTTGTATACCTTGTCAGAGTTATTACCCCAAGGTACATATGTTCCAAAACCAAATCCACATTTTGTATCCATATAAGGAAGTATTTTTTTTGGATAAAAAACTTACTATATACTTACAAAAATTTTAGTATTTCTTTCATACTTACTGTTATCCCTATTTATTTTTATAGTGTTTTCTAATCCTTATCCAAAAAATTACTAAACATTTCTTTTTATAAAAACTATAATGAAATTACACTATAATTAAGATTAATAGATGGCTTGTGACATAAAATTATAGAATATACAATCCAAAATACACTAAATTATAGTGTATTTTGGAGTTAGGTATGGTAAAAATTATTTAATGTAAGAAAATAATCATCTTTATTGGAAATCATTTTTTAACATGCTTTCACTTAAAACTGCATGGGATAAACTAGTGAAATACCTATGAAATTGATGACATATACATAAATGTAAAGGAATAATCATTTTATTTGGTAACACATGTTAGAATGTATTTATATAAATGATGAATAAATTGAACATGAATAATATGAAAGATATAGCATGATAATCATAAAGGGAACATAAAAAATATGGAAACTATATACAATAATTCATTAGAAACATAAGTCAATACTAAATGAAAATAAATCATCATAGTGGAAGTACCATAAAGGAATAAGTTTCACCCTCTATCCAAATGTGACATATCATTCGATTAAACATTAACCAATGCATGGAGAACTCTATAATTTTGGGCTCACTTGTAACATTCATTTCATTCTCATGATTATGTGTGCCACATATATTATTCAACATGGAATAATTTTTTTCCATACTTTATTCAATAAATATGTAGTGTGTAATACATAATTTTATGTCCTAATTCAATTATTTATAGATGTTAAAATTTTAAGGCCCAAAATATAAATGGATATGGTATTCACCAAAAATTTATTTAGGCATAGAAAATAGTAGTGAAATTTCAACAGCATTGTGGAATCACATAACAAGTTAAAAATGGGTAGATGAGATATAAATATATATCAAATCATTAGGAAATGAAATAGAATATAATAGGGAAATTAAAAAACCTATCTTATCAAAAGTAATTAGATATTGATGGCATACGATAATGAAGAAACATGAATAAATATGATAAAGAATAGAACCCTTACATGAGGGTGTGACTCAAAATTGTTGGGAGGGGATTATTGAGAGATTGACGGTGCCTTGGGATGACTCTAGTGAGTAGAGGGAATGGTAGGGATGTTCTTTATGTATTTTTAGAGAATAGGAACTAGAGATTGGGTGGGTTTATATAGCAAACGAGTGGTATTACATTATTTTTAGGTTTTGGACTCTACATAATAAAAAACCAAAAACACAAACCATACAATGTTTTTTAACAATGTTATCATCCTAATTGGATTGGTTCATATTATTTTATATGGCTAGGGTACGAAATTCTAAAAAAATGACCTTGATTTTTTTGGGTGAGTCACACTATAAAATAAATTATTTTAAAACATTAAAATATATTACTAGTTATGGAGGATTCATAATGCAATTATGAGACAAATAATGTAAACATAAGGTCATATTATATTAAAGTAAAAAACTTATATTTTTTCTTGTATACACTTTATAGTATTTATTACATCATGATTGGGTCATAATGATGTCATAATAATACCAAGTATTTATATGGTATTTAAATTTTATCGAAAATGTTTAATATATCAGAGATTTATTAAAAGATTAACTTTGGATAATTTAGAAATTATGATTCCAAAAATAATATTCATTTTATATATTTATTTTTTAAAATATTTTTATTTTTAATTTTTAAATAATAATAGACATTTATTGAGAAATGAGGAGGTTTTTTTGAAAAAAATAGTTTTTGAACCCCTATAAATATTAGATTTTTGTTCATAAAAATTATATGATAATCTTTATTTAATAAAAAATATATAATAATAATATTTTATTAAAGAATTATTTATTTCAAAAATAAATTAATTCATAAAAATAAATTTATTAATTTATTATGAACATTAATGAAAAAACATTTCTGTTATTGTCTCAAAATCAAAATCATTTTATTGTTAAAAAATTGGGATGATAATATAGTCATTGTTCTATAAAAATAACATACAGACTCATATTTGTAAGTTCTTGATACATATCCCATTAATACACTTGATAACGCCCTATGTGTATGGTGTGCGACAGTGATATTTTCATGGGGGTGGTTCGGAAATCAACGTTTGGGATATGAACTCGATGAGCTTGATCTTCTTTCATAAAAAATTTCTCTCTTACCTTAATTATTGGATCTCATCATGTTATTGGTCAAGAGAAAATACAAATGATGTAATATCCCTCATAATCTCTAATAAATTTGATTCATAAGGTACATTCCTACTGGTTGTGGCTATCACTTCATTTGCATGTGTCAATATATTTTTTTAAACCCTATATTTATAGTAATCATTAAATCACTTTTACACTGTAATATTATCAATGGTAATGATATATAAGGGTATTTTAAATTCAATTGGTAAAAATAAAAAATAGTTCACGTGGTTTATATAACCATTAAACATAATAGTTATTTTAATTAAAAAAATGTGGAATTTTATTTATAACAGTTTGGTCCATTACGTGTTAGATAGGAATTAGTAAATGATACAATAATTTATCGAACCGAGAGCATTGATTTGATAAGATGGATATTATTTAAATGATTCTATTATTTTAGAAGGATTGTAAAATGTGTTGATACTACTGCATTGATCATTTTTTCATTCTCCATGTTCTTAATAAATTATTCATTTTAAAAGACAGATCAATCCAAAAATCCATGTTAACACATGGAACAACCAATATACTTGAGCTATATCAACGGAAAACCCTCTCATTACCCTATGTGTATTATTCCTAAATATTATGGGCTTATACATGACCCGGTCATCATACATTAGTAACTATTTATGCCCTTGAATGATGGCCATGGATTGACCACTCCACATGGTTGACAAAATAGGTTCCTATATGTGCATTGATGTTTCCCATGGGCTTTCAATCTTTTTCATCCAAAATATTTTACAAATTGTAAATTAAAAAATTATTTATTTATAAAAATAAAACATTTATTAATATAAGTTTAAAAATTATTTTATGTTATCCTTTTACATATATATTATAATATTTTTTTTCTAAATGATTATATTTATATAATGTTTTAATTTATTATCATAGGATGCTTATGTATTATAATTAACATAAACACTTAATAATAATTGATAATATTAAATAATAATTCTAATGGAATAATATTTTATTTACAAGTGAACATAGATTTATTAATATAATTTTGTTACATTTTTTTAAAAAATTATTATTTTTAAAATGAATAATTTTATATGAATATTAATTTTGAAAAATTTATATTTTCAAATAAAATTATACTTATTAAATACTTTAATTAATATCAATATAAATTGATAAATAAATATAGAATGAAAAATTGTTTTTAAATAATATTTTTAAAAATATAAATTGTATGATATATTTTCATTAAGATTGTGTTAATATTTATAAATAAAAATATATATTTTTGGAAAATTAAAATAATAATTTTTTGATAAATTGAATATATTTTCACATTCATAAATTAAAAATAGTTAGGGTAAAATCTATAAATTTCATAAATAATATTATAATAAAATATAGATCATATTATAATAAAATTAACCATTTAATACATATTTATAAAAATAATAAATTAATGTGAAAATTTATAAGATATTACAATAATAGATGGTGTTCATTATTCAAATGTAATTTATCAGGGTAATGAGAAAATCGAGATATTGTTATAGTTTTTTCTCATAGAGGCTATGGTGAGTTTCATCTATAGGATTAATAAGAACTATAGGGAGAAATGATACAACCTTATATTATTTATCTCTTATTTAAAATCCTCATTAAAAATAGGTAACCCCCATTTTCATTAAAATTTTAAAGGGGTTGCGTTTTCCTTCTTATATAAAATGCTCTATTTGATATAATATATATTTCATTAGTTTCCTCTAATATTTTATAGGTTTTTAGTAGGTGGAATAACAGTTATATTCCCGGTACACCCATATAAATCATTTGTTGAGTAATTTTAAAATAAAAAGTAAAATAATTTATCAGTTACTAAACATGAGGAACATTTGAATGGGATTATCATCAATTTGTATTTCCAGGGTTTATTAAAAACTATATTACATCCAGTAAAATGATCATAAATCCATTTATACCTAAAAATTGAATAATCATCAATGTATTTAATTTCCTTCATCTGGAGGGTATTAATGATACAATGCATTCCCTGATGACATATAGTCACAATATTACTCATAATGAAAGAGAATACTTGACAGAAATATACCCATCGGGATGCCGCAAATAAAGTGTCCTCTTTAACATCGAGGTCTATTTGGATCATGTTATAGTATGAATATATACCTATAAAAGTGGGTCAATAGATAAACACTGTCTATGAAATCCACATTTTTATTATAATGACTAAAATAAATACACTAGGAAAATGTTGGATTAGATTCTATAAGTCATTGAAAAATTATATTCACCCATTCTTCTTCCCATGGTTGAAAATACTTGTGAGTCAATTAAATTATTGTAAATTTTATTGATTTTTTATGTTATGATCATTCCATGATTTTATTATAGTATTGGATCATGGGTAATATTCATTCTACTAACACCTAACAGAATTTTAGTATTGAAAACCCCAATTATGTGTAGCCACATTAGGATAATGAATGGTCATTTCATTATAGATCTTGTTGAAAATATCCTATTATCACACAAGGAAGGAGATAAACCACTCTTATTACTTGTGATATATGGTGGTAATGCTCTATATTGACTAGGGATATTAAACTATATATAAAATCAACTGTTAATGCTCATCAATGGTTTTGAAGATGACATCCTCAAATTAAGAGGTGAGACTATGAGAAAATATTCCTCCCCATATACTTCAATATTACATAATATGGAAGATAAATGGGAGTTATAGAGTTTAGGATATTATATGAGGCTATTTTAGATCATGATTATTATGCGGGGGAATATCTAGATCCTAAATTGGGTGCTTATAAATCCAATTAATGTTAATCAGGATTACAACCTTCTACTTAATGGACGTGATCATCTAATGAAGTAAATATCACATATAAGTGGGATAATAGGAATAAACACCCTATTATACTCACAATTTATTCATTTGTGTACACTTAGGTGAAGGTAAATTAATATGATGATGGATAATGAATAAGAGTTAGGAAAAAATTGTGGAAAATATTCAATGGATTCTTGCATATAGTAATTGATTGCAAATTTTTATTTTGTTTTTATTGTTGAATTTTTTCCTGCAGAAATTATCCTATTTAGTATATTAAATGAAAATTTATGGATTCTATGAATTATTTTATAATTTAACCCTATAGATCAATTGAATTACTAGATTAGGTTGTGTTTCATCATATTTTTTATTGAGGACACAACGAATTCATTTTGTATACTTCTTAGATTCAAGGGGTTCATTTCTACTAAATATGAAGTAGTAATATAAATAGATTTATCTAAAATAATAATTTTACCCACCCTCTTATATAACCGTATAACTATATACTAGTGGTTTCATGACTAAAAGTTGTCATTTTCTTTATATTATACCATTAAATATTAGAAAAATGAGTATTTATGATGTAATGCAATGATAGAGGTAATTCCCCATACATAGGTAGACATACCAATACCAATAAGATATTGAAGGTTGTGTCATAGTTAGCCACCATTAATTTAAAATCACAAATAGAAACATTAATTTGTGTTCTGTGTTTTATAATTACAAGTTTAATCTTGTCACATGTATAGTAACATTGATTTTTTTGATCGGAGGTGGTTAGATAGTCTTCATAATGAAAAAATAATTATATAACCCATGATTATGTGATATTAATCCCAGAAATAATATCAATTGGTACAAGTGAAACATTGAAATCCGTTATCAGCATAGATAAATAAAATTTAATAATTTATCAGGGAATTTTATCATTATTATATTTCTTAATAATGTGAATTAATTTTTAGTTCTCAAATAGATCGGTCTCTGCACAATACACGATGATCGTGGAATTATCAATCTCAATCTCTTAGTGTTCTAAAAGTGGTTTAATCAGTCCTTCACTGAGTTATGAATATAATATATATATATATGGATACCCATGATTCTCATAATTGATATGACATATTTTTAGATGAATATTAATTACATTACAAAAACACATGTTTGATGACGGTATAGCTTAGTTACTTTGGAAACATGGAACAAAAAATTATCAATTTAGGAAAGTCCACTATATCCCATAAATTTCATAACATTTAATATTACTATTTAAAATCATTTATTTATTACCTAGGAAAAAGGATAAATATATATTGGTTCTTAGTATGGGTTAACAGAGGATATACAAATGTATACCATGAGCATAAGTGTATGAGAACATGATCATTATTTAAAAACCATACCCAACATATCAAAGATAATAATAGTGAATCTAGAAAAAATATTTCTATTTTATAACCCATGAATAAAAATGGAATAAAATAACATTATCCACGATAGAATACCATTGGTATTGTACAAATATTGGGGGAATAATCATCATTTTATAAAATCATAAACATGTGTAAATTGATATAGGTTTACTAATTAATTTTAAAAAATAAATCAGACCCTCATATAAACTTATGGATATGAAACCAGATCGATGAATAAGATTATTGATTTGAAATAAATTTATATGCATTATACTGTGAAAATGTAATCAAGTTCATTCACAATATTGTATACATTTAATCAACTTTACGCATAACATTTTCAAAATTTAATCTGGTTCACCCATAACATTGCGAGCATGTAAGTAGGTTTATAAAATACTTTTTCAACATGTAATAAGATTCAAACATGACATATATACTCATGAGATATCAATATTTACCGAAATAATTATTGGGAGATATATGTACAATCCTTTTAATAATGAAATCCATATTTATTTATGTAACAATATCTTAAATATGTCATCATATCATAACTAATGAAATAAAATGGGGTGAAAAAAATCTCATCATACCATTCCCTATGAAAATGAAATAGGTCTCATAATTATTTCATCATAACATAACAAGTTGAAAAAATAAGGTTGTATCATAAAAATTTTATCCTGGTATAACCGTGCAAGAGAATCCTGTTTCATGAACCACATTCCATCATAAACATAACCCATTCTTATAAAGAATAATAAGGTTATCCTTTGACTATATCCACAGTAAGTCTTAATTAACATAAAATGATGTGATTTTAGTTTAAAAATGATTCTCATTAAACATTTAAAATAATTTATGAGGGAAATATCCATTATGATTTGAAAAAAAAATCATTTTGAAATTTATTTCATTGAAAATAACCATGAATATTTGTTGAGGAATCTTCAAATAAAATAATTCTCATGATGACAGAAATTTTAATTCATAACGATATCCTTAAAACATTTTTCATTTAAAAAATTTATCTATACAAAATAGGAATAGTTTGGAAAATTACATGAATATTCCTATGAAAATATTTTTTTAAAGTCAAATATGGGAAAAATTATATTTAGTAATGAATTTAAAAAGTATAAACACTTTTTATGACGTTTTTATAAAACAAGGATTTCAAAATATATTTTATCATGCAAATATGATATTTATCATAAAAAATTTATTTCATGAACTCTTAGGATCCCAAAATATGGAAAAATGAAGTGAATTATTATATTCTCATGTAATAAAAATGGGTATGATAACTCATTAGTCTCTTTAGAGGTAAATGATAATATTTTTCCATCGTAAAAATAATAACAAACAATCGTGAAAAAAAATGAAATTGTAACATAAAATAATTTCCAATTTCTAATCCTTGTATCATTATCCCCATGAAAGAGATATACAAAATGGTAACTTTTATCAAATTATTTATGATTAATGGAAAACATACATTCCTGGGATGTATATACACCATGAAAAAAGAAACATGTGGGGAAGACTACATGTGTCTTATAGAAAAATAAAAGTGAGATGGAATTAAAATACCATAAGTCATGAATTCCATCATACTTATTAAAAACACATGTATAATAAAATATTTTTATTATAGATATATTATATACCCATAATCAAATATATATATATATATATATATATATAATAGAATTTCTTATTTCCTTATGGCCATTTATTACATGTGTATTAACAATTCCGTGATAATTTTATTTTTTATGTAATAAATGCTTTGTATTTCGTATGTTCATTGATTAATTAATTATAGTAACATTACAATGATCATGGTTACATAATCTCCAATATTTTATGAATGATATAAATATAATATAAAATAAGTACATATTTATTTTCAGTAATCTATAAAATAATGATATAGAAAAATAAATACACTGTTGAGGGAGATAGTAGGTTGAACATACACATGAACGTAGTTTCTATTTTCATAATGTTTTGAAATAAAAAAATTAAATGATATATTATAATTATATAATCATGCTTATTAAAAATATATGATTAATATATATTAATCTCATCCTTAATACATTCTATAAAAAGAGTGAATGAATCATATCATCTCATCAAGTGATAGTTCACTTTACACACTATCGACGTTATCATATTCACAAAAAATGGAAAGAATAAAGGAATGTGTAATATATCAATTATAATATAATAATAATATTATATATATCATATATGAAAAAATTCCATCATTATTTGCAATTTTTAGAGGTGGTAATGAAAAAATGAATGACTGTGCTTCTTGATGTGGTAGTCCACCGTTCAGATGAATGATGATTCTAATACACAATTGATAGAAGTGGATATAGTTGTTTGAAATTAAAAAAACATAAAAAATACATGTATATAAGTGATTATTAGGTAATTATATTAACGTGGTAAAATAATAATTTTAGGGGTGGAAGAATAAATAAAAAAAATGTGTTAATTGATGGACATTACCTTTTCATTGTTTTTATTCATTATGTATTCAAAAAATCATTAATAGGTTAAATTTCTTCCCAAACCATGTATCCTAGTATGATATGAGTGAATATATAAAATTAATTAGTAGGTATTGGATTATCAAAAGTATTTATTTATTCACTGACTAATAGAGGAAATGAGTTTTCCTTTTACAATTGATGTGACTGGCATAGTTGTGATCTTTGGTAATAATGAATTCCAAAAAAATACTTTCATATAAAAAGGATCCAATAATTTACCATTTTCTACCATATAAATGGTAGGGTCAAAATATTTAATTAAAATGGGGTTTTAAAATTTTTTATTTAATTTTGGACTCTTATCATGTTTATATTAACCCACAGAAAACCCATTGTTAACATAACCATAGTAAATAATTTATATTATTTTTACCATTCAATTTGGTGAAAAATTAAATTGAACTAACTTTATAATATAAATACTCTAATTAAAAATTAATAATCGATTTTTCAATATTCTATTAAAATAATTAAAATTTTTAATTTCAAATAAATCACAAAGATTGAAAAGAAAGCGGGTTTTCAAAGGGGAAATATTAAATAGTTTACAAGCTTCATTTAAAAAATTCCAATATGAAATTGGTTCCAACATTCTAAATTGGATTAATCAATTTGTAGTTTAAAAAATATCACATTACAAACATATTAAAATACAATGTTACATTATATTTAAATTAAATGATAATAAAGATACAAATTAAATTTTAGAAATTTTCATTATTTATAAAAAACAGAATATTTTTAGGAAAATATCAAAGATTCATCCCAATATATTTTTCATATGATTGTTAAAAAAAGTTATTTTTATTTTACCAAATTAATTTTTTAAAAGGTTCAAATTTTATTTTCTTCTTATTCATTGAAAGAAACTATTAGAACATTTTTTGAGATAATAATACTTTCGAAAGATATAAAACTTTATTAAAAATTGAAGTATTGTTTTATCAATACGTATTATTGATATAAAACCTTTTTAAATAATATTTAAAAAGTATTAATTAATATTCATATAATAAATATTTATGTTTATATATTAATGGTTTCATTTCAATAACTTTATTAAAAACTATTTATGGTTCTATTAAAAGTCAATATTGTGTGTAAAAAAACATATCATACTGTTATGTGTAATGAAAGCTTCCCTAGAGTTTCATTTAATAAAATTTTAACATATCGTATTGTGTAATTAATTAAAAACATAATTTTTTTGTTAAATTTTTTACTCAATGTTAAATTTATTTAAAAATATCATTATAATTCAATTTAATTAAAAATAGTTTTCCCAACATCTCAGGGTTTCACATTCTACCCCTAATAAAATTAATTTCTTAAAATTAATCACAATTTTCAAAGGATTATCATTTTAAAATTCCCATTTCAAGTAATTGAATAGTTATACTACCTTTAAAATTGAAATGTAGGAAACATAATGTTTACATAAATTAAATGATAAATAGGTTTCCACATAGAAGAATGTTGGTGGGAAGTGAAGAGTTCAACCAAGAATAAAAGATATGTAATTAAAGAGTTTAATAGAGATAATTGATCTAAATAAAGTATCTTATCCATATAAGGTAAATTAAAATAAGTCCATAAAAAAAGAATTTGCTAAAAAGGTCATTGAAATTATAAAAAATGATGATTATATTGCAATAATTTTTTTAGATATTTTACTAATGTTGAAGACATTTCATGAAAAGATATACATAACTGATCTCATTTATTTTCATAAGAACAATATCATATATTGTTTTCCATTGATAAATATCCACTTTAACATGTAATCCATTAAAACATGTGAATTTTATTTGACTAATTCACCAAAAAATCAAATGATGCATAAAAATAATGATATGTTATTCTTTCCATATTTAGTAATCATCACAAATAACTGGTTGTAATAGTTTATACAGTATATAATAATCATCATATGGTGACAAAATGAATTAATATATCAATACTTTTCAAATGATAAAATTAAACCATTTGATAAATGGTTATGCATTTGGCCCATCCAAAATACTAAAATCCATAAATTTTGAAATCAGTTTATTAAATTTCTCAAAATGAACTGAAAAATAATACAGCATATATCAGAATGTGGATATTGATTATCATATACCAGTAATGTGAATACCTTCATAATATATTATCTGAAATCATGTTAATAATAGGATATACAATCAAAATTTAATGGAACAATTCACGCTTCCCCATTCCTTGAATAAAATAATTATTTAATGAACATATACCATATACCATTTATAATTTAAACTACATCATAAACCACTTTCTTAAAAAATTTATCAATTAAAAGGTCACTAATATTATCAAATTTACATATTCGTGTCTAATATCACTTTTCCTGATATCATTATATCAACATCCATAACATATTAACTATTTTCTAACCTTAATAAAAAGATAAATTTCCAATTCACGAAAATTTTTTAGCCCTTTAACATCATTTTACATATTCATTAAAATTTTCAATGAAAAAATAAAAATTAATAATCCTTATATTTTTGAAATATAACTAATTTCAATACCTAATTATATCAATAATCCCACATACTTCCCATACTATTAATTAGGCAGTATATTCTTAGACATTAACACCTCCTCCCATTAATATGTCATTTGTTGTCTCGTCTTCATCAATAATCTATCCATAACTCTTATAAAGTTGATGATTTTCATCCTAATATTTATAGCATGGATATCAATTTTCATAATACTCCTACCTTCCAGACATGAAACATGAAAATATCAATGATATCTTATGTATACCGTTATTCACATATATTGTTATGAAAAGTATTTTTATTTTTTCCTTTGTAGTTACTTGCTTTGTGTCCATCATTTCCACATCGAAAACATCATCACACCCTTCGTAGAATTTACATTGAGTCTTATTACCAAATTCTATACTTATAGGATAATAAATATACTTTAATCCACAATCTCAATTAGCATATTTAATAGTTAACTCTATCATTCTCTTTCTGGGTGAATCCGAGAGTTGCTGAAGATCTATATTATTAATCATGTTCTGTGATAACTAATTAAGTATAAATTTAACAAAATTCATACTCATAATCATATCATTTCGATTGTTATAAAAATATATTCTATCACATTCAGTGTCAACCCAACAACATTTTCTTCATACCACTGACTAAATCCAAAAACTCCTATTTTGAGAAACATATAATATATTGAAAAATCGAAAAATCATGAAAACTCGTGTGTTAGATGCCTAAAAATAAAACTGTATTTTATATTTGTGAAACCATAGTCTTATCATAGGTATTTATAACATCACTTTTGTCAATATTTAATTAATAAGATAATTACTGCATCATCTTTGTGTCATAAATAAATTAAATTATTTAATATCTAAAAATTAAAAATAAAATACCATTATGTAGGAAATCGTTTTATCTTTGTAATTAATATTTATAGTCGAAATTATCTAATGTATAACCCTATATTAAAAATGCTTTACTTATTAAACGTTGATTTTAACTATTTTAACCCTTCTTTAAATAAATTAATAATAAATGTCCTAATCTAATCCGAGTGGGCCTAAATGGTCATATTTTATTCCTAAGGTTGTTTTTAGTCGAACTAAACTTATCCAATAGAATTAATACATGTGTTAGGGTAATAATAATATCATTTTTACAATTAATTACCCTATTTACTTTTAACCGTGGTAAAAAAAAGAAAAAAGTTATTATTCACCAAAAAATTATTTTCATCTCATTGAACTACATTTTACATACTGACATCAACCGTGTCTCTCAGATTTTTGAAATTCCATTCACAGAATTGGTAAATTTATGTTTTATGAAAAATTCATTTTTTTCACTACCACATAGTGGTTTCACTATTCATCAAAAAATGAATGTTTCCCGAAAAATACCAAAAATTAGGCCTAAGCTATATTAGATATAATGAACTGAAAAATGTTGTCTATTTTAAAAAATTCAAAACATATCTTTTGCATTAATTAATTTAATAATTAATTCCCATCGTCAAAACAAATAGTGTGTTCTTAAGAGATAATAACGATCAAAAGATTGACACTTGTTTATGTCTGGTTTAAATGTGAAATTACATCCAATGACAAACATTGTATTAAATTGTAAAAATATATTCTATATATAATTTAAAACCACCCAAATTAATAATTTATCACTATTAATTTTTTCGAATAAAAAAGTTGTTTTTAATTAAAATTAGTAATTTTCACTATTCATCAAAATATGAAATTATCCGAAAATTACAAAAAATTCACCCTAAGGTAATTTCGATATATGAATCCAAAAATGAAGTCCATTTTGAAAAATAAAATTTAAAAAATTTCAAAAAGTGGTTATTACTTTTCATAACGGCTAGTTTTAATAATATTTTAATAGCATATTGTTGTTTAGTGAAACTCGTTATTGCGTACTACACACGCTATCGAGGAAGTTCGTGATTGTGTGAAATGCAAGGCAAGTCAAGGATGTGTGTTGTGTAGGCTCCTTTTGGTGTAGTGTACAACACAAGACATTAATGAAATTAAAAAGAATATTTTTCATAAAATATCATGGTGTTACATATATCATACTTCCACTTGAATAGTATTTATAAACTATCATAGGTAAGGTTACTATTCATTAGGGTATATCACTATTCATAAGGGTATGTTACTATTCACCAAAAAATAATATTTTCTTATCATACACCCAATAACATACTGATCGTAATTGTGTATGTCAAATTTTCGAAATTCACATCACAGAAGTGACAAACATATATTTACATGGCTAGGTTATAACAAATTGGTGTTTTTTATGACTCAGTTATCCTTGCATTCTATATTAAATCATTTTGTAAATTCTCAGGTTATTACATTATCCCCTCACAAAAATTTTTGCCTCAAAATTTTAAATTGAACTTCAAATGTTAATGGATGATTCTCTTATAGAATCCCACATTGAATATAAGGTTAATAAAAAATCCTCTTAAAAAAGGGTTAAGGGAGATGAGGTTGTCACCCCTAAAATTATGCTTTTGTATGAGGTGAAATTAGTTGGAATTAAAAACCTGCACATGGTAGAATAATATAACGATTAATATCCGATGGAACATGATAGTTGACATGTTTAGATAACTGTTGATTTCTACAAAACTATAAACTAAAAAATTCATTAAAATTATCAATTATTATGATAATATTGAAACATTTTATTTAACACTGTTTTCCTTGAGTCGAGTAATTATTACACACTATAAGAGTATGATTATTCATTTCTACTTACAAGCACAAAATTTTATAAAACTTGAACTATCTCACCTCATCACATAGAATAGGTTTCATCATTTGGTGAAGAAATACATTAACCTCTAAAATATCATAAAATGATCAACATAAAATCTTTCATAAATGACTATATGTAACACCCCAAGATTTCATAGTACGTTATTTCTTCAAAGTAATTCAGTAACTTGCACTACACGCAACACCGAGTTGTACCACACCATGACTTACCAAAAAAGCCGTTAAAAAGTAGTTATGAATAGTATAAACTGAATTTTGAACATTATATAATCCTTATAATTTTAGAATCCATATAATGAGTTTCTTAGACATAATATAAGAACAAATAAATATTTATAGATAAAAAAGTATTTTTTTTAAAAATGAAAATTTACCTCCTTTTAATGGCGAAGCCTTTTTAAATCCAATATTTGAAACTTTTATATATTCAATTTGACAAAAAAAACTTCTTCTTTATAATTGGGACATAATAATTTAGTTTCAATAAATTTTTGGTGTTTTTATTATAACATTCAAATTTTGGTGAATAATGAAAAATACTCTATTTTAACGGAAAACAAATTTTTAAATCAAAATAATTTATATTGTTAAATTATACATTTTAATTGTTTGGAAGTATAAATACATTATATTTTTACCTTTTAATCCAATTATGGTCATTGTATGTAATTTAACTATGAAATTGGACATAAACAAGTGTCAAACAGTTGGTTGTTATTATTCCATAAAAAAGCGCCATTTGGTTTTGACAGCAGGAATAAATTTTAAATTAAAAATACAACATCTATGTTTTAAATTTTGTTAAATAGACATCATTATTGAATTTGGAATATCAAAATTATCTTCAGGTAAAATTTTGATATTTTTATGAAAACTTTTAATTTTTGATGAATAATGAAAAACAATGAGTTATATTTTAATACGATGTTTTTATTTAAATATTTATTTATTTTTTTTAAATTTATTTTTTGTCAAAATACATAAAAAATTACCTATATAAGTTCAATTTAATTCATTGGAGTCAGTTTAGAAAAATTTTAGATATATAAAAATTTTATTGAACTTTTCACCGTCTTTTACCCACCACCTAGGAGAATTTGCAAATTCACATACAAGTTAATTTTACCGCTTATGTGAGTGAAAATTTTAAAATCTGAGAGACATGGTTAACATCAAAGAAAAAAATTTGGTTCAATAAGATAAAAATAATTTGTAGTGAATAGTAACTTTTTCACTTTTATTTACCACGGTAAATTGTAAATAGGGTAATTAATGGTAAAAATGATATTATTATTACCCTAACACATGTCCTAATTATATCGGCTAAGTTTAATTCGACCAAGAAAAATCTTAGGATTAAAATATGAAACTCTTGTTCCACTTGGATTATATTAGGACATTTAGTATTATTTATTTAATAGAAGAGTTAAAAGAGTTAAAATCAATGTTTAATAGCTAAAACATTTTTAATATAGGGATATACATAAGATAAATTCCTTTATAAATATTAATTATAAATATAAAAAGATTTCCTATATAATGGTATTTTAGTTATAATTTTTAGACATAAAATAATTTAATTTATTTATGACACAATGATGACGCAATAATTACCTTATTAGTGAAATATTAAAATAATTAATATCATAAATAGCCAAATAATTATAATTTGAGACTTTTAATGAATTCAAAGAATTTTATTGGTTAAAATTACTTGTTAGTATTGATTAAATGAATTAGTTTCGAATTAATAAATTTATTAACACTTTATCAAAAATCTATTTTTAAATAGTGTCAAAATTGACATAAATGAGTTTTTAAAACAAATATTATATTATTAATTCATCTAATATTCCTAAAACTCTAAGGTGCATCCAAAGGACTTATATTATGATTTTTATGTCATTAATAAACCAATTGGGGTTCTTTTTGTAGTTTATTTTATGTTTATTAACCATATAATGTAAAAATACAAAGAGACATGGTAAATGTCAAACTATTTAACTAAGAGTTAAATCTAAATGATAAGAGTAAAATAGTGACCCAAACGTGTCTAAAGCTTATTGGTTGAGTTGTTTGAAACTTATACCCACCATATAATTTTAATAATCCACTTTGGATCCATTATAAACTGAATATTATTTTATTATAAAATAATACTCTATGTTTTTCCTAAAGAGCCCCTCCTCCTCCTTATAAAAGGACACCACTTCTAACCAATTCCTCACACCTCTCAAGCCTTTTGTCACATCCAAAGTCTGACCAATTTATCACCCTACATCCCTATCCTCCTCCTAGAAGATTTACCTTATGCATAAGGAACTTAAGGATTTATTTTTTGGTTCAAAGAAAAGGGAGCTACCCAAATTAAAGGTAATGATTTCTCTTAGCTTCTATTCTTTTATTTTACTTCTCCAACCCCAAAAATCTTCTTATTATTTTCTTTTGTAAAAAAAATGTATACTCAATATAATAGGATATTTTTATGGGAATTATTTGACCTAAACTTACACACACATCTATCTAATGGGTGAATAACATAATGTTTCTTTGGATGGAAACCAAACGCCTCACGAAACGATGATTGTTCAATAATATCCTACCAGCTGTCCTGGTGGCCATTATGATGGAACTATAATTAAATATCATATTAATGATAATTATTTTATATATATGCTTCTTTAATTCCATTTTATATCATACCATTATTTGTTTCATGTGGTATATATATACACAGTAATTTCATTTGAGGAAGTGCGGACTACCACCCACTCAAAGTGATATGACTCATTTATACATACATGGAACGTATAAAGGATGGTGTTAATGAACATACTCAACATATATAGAATATTATATTATACTGGAATAATAATATACCTATGTATAATTTTGTTTTTATTCTTTTTAAAATTAAAATGAAATAGAAGTAGTGTTCGTACGTACGTACAGACTACCGTCTCCACGAAGGTGATGAGATTAATTCCTCATCGTTTACATTGAAGAATAATTTCATTTGATGATTAAAAATAATTTTTATAGACTTGATACCTTTCTTTATATGAATAATATACAACCTATGGATAATATACATGACTTATGTTAGAAAACATATAAAATAAAACGAGCAAGTTAACACCCGAAACGATGGTAATACTATCATATTATTAACAAATAAATGTTAAAAATCATATATGATATCATATTAATGTATATGATTCTTGTATAAATTAGTAAAAATGATTTAACTATTATACAAGAGGTTAACCTACCCTCGACTAAGGAAAAGTACAAGGTAAAGTTTCATATCACAATCTCTTCATTATCCGAGTATGTTTATAGGTAATTATCTACTGGAACCTCTTTATCATCCACATCCATGTTCCTTAATAATATATTTCAATTCATTCTTACTATTTTATAGACTATGGTTTAAATTCATTTATACCATTTTTTACTTTTTATAAGATGTTTATAAAGGAATACTTCCATCCTTTTCTAAACAAGGTCCTTTTTAACCTTTTCGACAGAATTAAGGTAAGAATATTTTTTTAACTTATACGGTGGGTGTAGCTATTTTATGCCATTATAAACTCATTGAAGCTTACCTTACAAGATAATATTAATATTTTCAATGTAAATTTTTTCTTTTATAATTATGTGAATTTTAAATGATTTTAAAAAAAGAGATATTTCTCTCAAATAGTGTTGATTTCATCCATGTCCACACCCTTTGATGGATTTTAAGCTTATTTGATGTTGATTTATTATGATACAAAACTTCTATATTTTATTGAAGGTTTTGATATATGATTGACTATAGATGTGTCATTTCTATACAATTCATGGATTATGGAGAATTTATTAGCATCTTGTATGCTATTTTTAATAAGATTGTTTATGTTTTGTTAAGACCTGTTCATATGAGAAATACATTAGACTTAATAAGTGACGGGTGGAGCCTGCTATAGCTCCTCGATGCATCGGTAGGTCTCATGAGAAAATCTAAGTGTTTGGCACAAGGCCTTGACAAAATCTTATTTGTAGTCTTGGAACAAGGCCTTGACTATGTGGTTATGATAGTCTTACATTATGCATTCCATCATTATGAATGTGGTTATTGATATTGTATGTGATTATTAGACTACTATAATATCAATGTGAATAAATAAACGAAAATATTTCATTCTATTTTTTCCATATTATGCTGAAGTTCATGTTTAAAAGTCTTTTGTTTTATTTATACATTTCCTAAAATGTTTATGTTTATTTGTGAAAGTTTCTAATATATTGTTATCCTTAGTGAGCATCTGAGCTCACGCCTTTCTATGTTTTATTTTTCCCATGATGTGAAGAAATATTTTATGACTAACCTGTAGGGATAGTCTAAAGGGGATATGACTGTGGACTATGGAGACTATGTTTTTGTATTTTTTAACATTATGATGTAATGCAACATTTATGAATGTATCTAGTGTAACCAATAGTACTAAACTAATCGGCCTTTCTAGACATGGTCTTTTCTGATCATGAAAATGATACGTAATAATGCACCGACTCTGGGTAACTGGGGTCAGGGTGTTACAGTTTGTATCAGAGGAAGTTTAGTACAAACCATGGAATCTAGATTTTGATAAACTCTTATTAGAGCACATAGACACAAGATGGACATTGAGTATCAATATAGAAGAACTTCGTAGAATTTTGGTATTATAGAGATTTTGTGAGTTTTTCGAGCAATACAACCATTTCCGGATATGAGCAGGTAGAGGCGGCTCTGGCACAGATGTACCTAATGGTAAAACCTGAAAACACTGCTTTGATCTAGACTCAAACGAGATTTGGTGCACGACAACGGTCCGTGATGCACTCTTCGTTACGACACTCCCAGGGGATGTGCTTTGGATAATCTCATTTTCTTTACAAATCATTATGAATGGTTTATGAGTATATAATTCCTCAATGAAAACATATTTATGATTATGGATTATATCCATAAACCATTCTATTTACGTTAGATATTTTACAAATTTGGAAATATACATTGCAATTCATAAACTAACCTAGTTTATGCTATTGTATAGAAATGGTGCCCAGTAGAAGGATTGGGAACTCCAACAATACGTATGATCCAAAGAGTAAGAAGGATCATATCTTTCATGGTATTAATCCAACATTTAGAAGGGAAATAGTCTCCTATGTATTCTCAACATATGAAGAAAAGTATCATTTGTTAATAAGATAAGTAATTAATTCTACGAGTACTATGGCTTTGAAGAGAAGCAAGAGATGAAATGTATGGAAGATAGAAAGATGGATAAAAGGAAGAGGGAAAAGAAGAATTTTCCCATATGTGATAAATGTGGGAAGAAACACCCTGGAACTTCCCTGAAGGGAATGGGAGTTAGTTATAACTATGGAGAACAAGGACACCGTGTACGTGGCATCAAGGGTAAGAAAAGGTTTCAAATGTACAATGCTTCATCTACAAAAAGCTGGGACACTATTTGAATCAATGTCCCATTCATAAGAGTATACTGGAAATGATGTTATTGGATAATTATCAAGTTATGATATTACCACATATGAGGAGGAAAGATTAGAGTTCCTATGTTGTTATTAAGGAATTATGTCATTTGAGTGTTGTATAAAACATTTACTGGTTATAATAATTATGAAGTATATAAATATTGTACTACAATACTATTTCATTAAGGACTTGAGATTGTGTGGAACCAAGAAAAGTAACTCAATAGCAGGTCAGAATTTTGGAAAACATATGGTTGAGAGAAAGATAAACCATAATCTGGTTCTGATACCGAGGTAGTGATTTTGGAATAATACATGATTGATTTTGATAAATTATATTGAATATTATTAATTACCTTGAAACAGATTAATGATTTGTATATAACATCATTGTTGGAGTTTACATCATTTTTTTATTGAAGGATCATATCCAGTATTCTATAAGAAATAAGGGATCATGAATGTAATCAATAAGGTTTTATGGTAATTCTAGATGATGCAGTGTTTTAAAAGAATATATGATGAAGGTGTTCACATGTTATTACACGGGAAAAAGGATATTCATTGTGTTTACCTTACTTATAAAATTTTTACTGTGATTTTGTATAGAAGTATTTTGGATAATACAAGTTTGAGATTATTTTCGGATTGCCGTAAATGGACAACCCAGAGGACGGGTGGAAACCGGTCGCGGCCGGTAAGGTTGTGAGACATGAACCCACAACCGAAGGGCGCAAGGGTGTATCACCTACGACTGGACCATATGATGTCCTGGATTGAATAATGAATATTTTTAAAAAAATATTTGGTAGATGAATTATAAATTAATATTTTACCCTATATGAATAGTATAAATAAAATAGTATTTTTAAGTTCTATTATCTTTTAATGTGAATAATGAGTTTGAGGAAGAAATTAGTTAAAGGATGTGACTCAACTTGTTAAGTATATTATTTTCTTCTTCCCTTATTCTATGAATAAATTAATTCTTACACTTTAGTGAAGGGATCTTAAAACAAAAAAATGTGTTATCCTAATACCATATGTTTTGTTGAATGGATTGTATTTTAAATCATCATGTATTGGAGAATTTAAGGCCCTCAATTTTACACTTGTTTGTGATTGATGAACTCAATCACTACCTATAAATATTTACGTTTTCCTCCAATTATATTTCTCTAATTTCTAGAAATGTTCTCCTAATTGAGATCATAATTTGGTGGTGACCCTTTCATTTCCCTTTTCCTCTTATTAAGACTAAATATTATTAACCAAATTTTTGATGTGAGCTTTCCCAAAGGTATTTTCTATTTTCAACCGTTTATTTTCGAAAAATAATTTCAAATTGCGCGGACACAATTTATTGAAGGAGGGAAGAATGTACCACCCCAATATTTCATCGTACGTTATTTCTTCAAAGTAATTCAATAACTTGCACTACCAGCAACACTGAGTTCTAGCACACCATGACATACCAAACAAGCCGTTCAAAAGAGAATATGTATATTATTAACTAAAATTAGAAATTTATATAATCCTTATAATTTTAGAATCCATATTATGTGTTTCTTATACATAATGTAAGAACAAATACATTTTTCAGATAAAAGAAGTATTTTTCAGAAAATGATATTTTATCGCCTTTTAATGGAGAAGTCTTTTTAAATCCAATATTTGAAACTTTTATATATTCAATTTGAAAAAATGAACTTCTTCTTTATAATAGGTAAATAAGAATTTAGTTTCAATAATGTTTTTCTGTTTTTCTGATAATTTTCATATTTGGGTGAATAGTGAAAAATACTATTTTTTACTGAAAACAACTTTTGAAATCAAAATAATTGATATTGTTAAATTAAAAATTTGAATGGTTTGGAAATATAAATAGATTATATTTTTACCATTTAATCCAATTATGGTCATTTCATGTAATTTCACTTTGAAATTGGACATAAACAAGTGTCAATCTTTTGGTAGTTATTATTTATTAAAAATACGCCTTTTGTTTTTGACAGTGGGAATTAATTTTCATTTAATAAATACAAATTCTATGTTTTTAATTTTCTAAAATAGAAATATTTATTGAATTCAGAATATCAAAATTATCTTAGGGTAAATGTTTGGTATTTTTCTGAAAACATTCAATTATTGATGAATAGTGAAAAACACTGAGTAATAGTTTAAAGCCAAATGTTTATTTAAAAAATTACTTATTATTTTTAAATTTATTTTATGTCAAAATAGATACATAATACCTATATAATTTCAATGTAATTTATTGAAGTCATTTTATAATAATTTTAGATATATAAAAATTTTATTGAACTTTTTACCGTTTTTTACCCACCTTCTAGGAGAATTTGAAAATTCACATAAAACATAATATTTTTCTTATATGAGTGAAATTTTGAAAATTAGATATATATGGATAATATCTAGGAGTAAAATTTGGTTTAATAGGATAAAAATATTTTTTGGGGAATAGTAACTTTTTACTTTTATTTACCACGGTAAAAGGTAAATAGGGTAATTAATGGTAAAAATGAAATTATTATTACTCTAACACATGTCTTAATTATATTGTCTAATTATAATTCGACCAAAAAGAACCTTAATAATAAAATATAAACCTATTTGGTCCACTTGGAATAGATTAGGACATTTATTATTATTTAATTCAAAGAAGAGTTAAAAGAGTTAAAATCAATGTTTAATAACTAAACCATTTTTAATAAAGGGTTATAAATAAGATAAATTCGGTTATAAATATACATTAGAAAACTAAAAATATTTTCTACATAACCGTATTTTATTTTTAATTTTTAGATATTAATTAATATAATTTATATATGACACAATGAAGATGCAATCATTATATTATTATTAAAATATTAAAATAATAGATATTATAAATACCCAAAAAAATATAATTTGTAACTTTTAATAAATTAAACGAATTTTATTGGTTAATATGACATATTAGGATTTATTAATTAAATATTATTTGAATTAATAATTTCATTATGTCATTTACAAAAATCAATTTTTAAATAGTGTCAAAATTGACATAAAGGAGTTTTCAAAACCAATATTATATTTTTAATTGATATAATATTCCTAAAAATATATGGATTTGCCGAAAGACATATATAATTATAGGTATGTAATTAATGAACCAATTGGGGTTCGATTGTCAGTTTATAGTATGTTAAATAACCATATTATATAAATATACAATGAGACAAGGTAAATGTAAAACTATTTAACTAAGAGTTTAATCTAAAATATAAGGGTAAAATAGGGACCCAAACATGTCTAAAACATAATTTTTGAGTTTTTATTGACCTATATCCACCTTATACTTTTCATAACACCCTTTTTAGCCATTATAAACTGAATATTATTTTATTATAAAATAATACTTTATGTTTTTCTTAATGATCCCCTCCTCACCCTTATAAAAGGACACAACATCTAACCAATTCCTCACACATATATAGACATTTGGCTCGTCCAACCTCTAACAAAATAATCTCCCAACATCCCTCTCATAATTCTATAATCCTTACCTTAGGAAAAAGGCACTTCAAGAGTCTTTTATGGTTCAAACCAAAGGGAGTTACCCAAATTAAAAGAAACAATTTCTCTTAGCTTCTTTTCTATTATTTTAGTTCTCCAACCCATAAACTATTCTTATTCATTTCATTTGTAACAACACCAGTATGATCAATATACTATGATATTTTTATGAGAAGTATTTTAACTACACTTACACACAACTCCATCTAATGGGTGAAAACCATAATGTTTCTGTGGATGGCAACCAAACGCCTCACGAAATGATGACTGTTCAATAATATACTACCACCTCTCATTGTGGCAATTTTGATGTCACTATAATTAAATATGATATTAATGATATTTAATTTATATATAAGATTCTATAATTCCATTTTATATCACACCATTATTAGTTTCTTAATGTATATATATATATACGATAATTTCATTTGAGGAAGAGCGGACTACCGCCCCCTCAATGTGATATGACTTGTTCATACTTACATGGAACATATAAAGGATGTTGTTAATGACCTTAAGTAACATATATAAGATATTATATTATACTAGAATAATAATATACCTATATATCATTTGGTTTTTATTCCTTTTAAAATGAAAAAGAAATAGAATTAGCCATTGTGCCTACGTACAGAATACCCTCTCCACGAACGTGATGAGATTCATTCCCCATCGTATCCATTCAAAAATAATTTCATTTGATGATTAAAAATAATGTTTAATGACTTGATATAATTTTGGATATGAATATGTTACAACCTATGTATAACAAACATGTCTTATGTAACAAATCATATAAAAGAAAACGAGTAAGTTAACACCCAAAACGATGATAATAATAAGATATTATTAACAAAGCAATGATAAAAGTTCATATATGATATCATATTAATGTATATGATTATTTTATAATTTAATAACAATGATTTAACTATTTTAAAATATTTTAATCTACCCTCGACCAAGGAAAAGTAAGAGTTAAGGGTTTATTTCACAATGTTTTCATTATCTGAGGTTGTTTATACGTAATTATCTACTAGGAACTCTTTATCATCCACATCCATGTTCCTTAAAAATGTATTTAAAATAATTCTTAATATTTTATAGACTACGGTTTAATGTCATTTATTCCCTTGTTGACTTTTTATAAGATTTTTATAAAGGAATATTTCTATCATTTAACAAACAAGGTCATTTTTAACCATTTAGATATAATTAAGGTAAGAATGTTTTTTAACTTATACGGTGGGTGCAGATATTTTACACCGTTATAATATCATCGATGCTTTCCATAAAATATTATTTGAATATTTTCAATGTAAATTTTTTCTTTTATAATTATGTGAATATTAAATGATTTCAAAAAAGAGATATTTCTCTCAAATAGTTTTGATTTCATCTATGTCAACATCCTTTGATGTATTTTAAGCTTATTTGAAATTGATTTATTATGATAAAAAACATCCATGTTGTATTGATGGTTTTGTGATATGTTTGACTTTAGATGTCTTATTTATATACCATTCATGGTTTATGGAGTAATTATTAACATTTTATATTCTAGTTTTAATAGCAATGTTTATGTTATTTTTAAGCATTTTTATATGAGAAATGCATTGGACTTAATAAGTGATAGGTGGAGCTCGCTATAGCTCTTCGACGCATCAGTTGGTCTCATGAGACAAACTAGTGTCTTGGCATAAGGCCTTGCCAAAATATTATTTGTAGTCTTTGCACAAGGCCGTGACTATGTGGTTATGATATTCTGGAATTATCCATTACATCATTATGAAAGTGGTTATTGATATTGCATGTAATTATTCGACTGGTAAAATATCCATGGGAATAAGTAAATGGAATTATTTCATTTTATTTTTTCCATATTATGCTGGTGTTCATGTTTAACAGGCTTTTTTTAGTTATACATTTCCTTTAATGTTTATGTTTACTTATGAATGTTTCCTCTATGATGTTATCCTTACTGAGCATCTGATCTCACCCCTTTCAATGTTTTAATTTTCCCAGGTTGTAAAGAAATATTTTATGACTGACCTGTAGGGATAGTCTGAAGGGGATATGAGTGTGGACTATGGAGACTATGTTATTTTAGTTTCTCTCTTTATGATGTAATGTAACATTTACGAATGTATCTAGTGTTTCCAAGGCTACTAAACTAATCGGTCTTTCGGGACTTGATCTTTTGTGATCATGCCTATGATACGTAATAATGCACCGACTCTGGGTAACTGGGGTCTGAGCGTTACACTAAATAATTCCAAAATATAATTATTCAACACATTATAATGAATTCCTTTAAATTTCCAACATAACATACAATTAACCATTAATCAATATGATGCAGCTCAAAATTTCACTTTCACAACATTTGAAGAATTTCATCATGTATCCTCTGGAAATATGTTAATAAATTGAATTACCATAAAAACCATATAAAAAACATGCATTCTTATGTATTCTTTAATTAAGATACATGTTTATTGGATATATTCCTTAAATCCAAAAGTACTGTAAACTCCATCGATGATAGCATATGCCACTTCTTGACAAGTCAATAATCAATTCCAAGGGAGTCAGTAATTATCTGAATCAATTGTTTCTTCATCATTATCTCAACATCATATATATATATAAAGGGTTATATTTTACTCAATCATGTTTTTTCCTAAAAATTTAATCTTTTAACTGAATCACTTTTCCATTGTTCCATTCATCATACTCCTCAAATAATTAATGAAATAGTACTATAGTACAATCCTTATATATGTCCTAATTCATACATCATGTACATTACTGAAAAATATATTCAAATGACATGATTCTTGACTAGCAATATTAGTCATTATACTTCATCTATGGTAGAATCATAATGTGATCATTATCCAAAATCATTATTTGCAGTATATTGCTTTGACTATTCGGACATTGATTAGAATAGAGTCCAATCTCCTTGCAGTTGATGAATTGAATATAGGATACATCATACCTTGTCTTATAATTAGGATCATGGTGGACTTTTCTTACATACATGATGAAAACTCCTTTTCCACTCAAGCATATACCAAGGTGTTTCCATCCACAATTATCACATGTTGAAAAATATATTTTTACCTTATTTCATTTATCCATGATTTTTTTATCCATCATCTTCTTTGTTTGCATCCCTTTATAGACATTGGACTAAAATATGTCCTTAAATAAATTTTAAATACATGATACTATTTATTCCTATGATGAGGAATAATTGGAGACAATATTCGTTTGAGATTATGTCTTAAGACCATTAGGGATATGATCATTTTTACACTCTTCATCACATACATAATTGAATTTCTCATTCCTTCTACTAGGTACAATTCTTAATAAAATCCATATTATATATTAACTCATAAAATTATGAACTCTCCAAATCAGTAAATATGGTATACCACATAACATTAATTTATGCATCATGAATCCAAAAATCATATACTTTGGTTACATTGGTGCACAAATCCTTCATAAATTTTTGTAAAGAAAATGTGAATTATCCTAAGAATATCCCTTGGGAGGGTCAATACCAAGAGGGAATAAATTACCATTGTCTAGAATCCGGATACCCTGGGTCAACCCTGAAACTCCTTATTA
Source organism: Viscum album (assembly GCA_963277665.1). Classification (NCBI taxonomy): domain Eukaryota; kingdom Viridiplantae; phylum Streptophyta; class Magnoliopsida; order Santalales; family Viscaceae; genus Viscum; species Viscum album. Next base: position 536,026,160 of record OY728129.1, read on the forward strand.
GAGCATTCACTCTTTGGTACATCTCTTCCGGTGCAACATATACATATTTGTATCTAGAAAAAGAATGTATTTTCTAGAAATATACACACAATTTATTCCTTACCAAAATTCCAGGATGCCCTTGTATTCTTATTCTCGTAGACTATGTTAGGTATTTTTTTCATAATCTACATTTTCTAAATCTAGTTTCTAGGTTTTCTTATAAACTTTTTTCGATACCAATTCTAAAGAACTGAACCCCGTTGACCATAACTGATGCCTTGTTTTATTAAATATCCATATAAACAAGGAATATTCATCCCGAAGGACTAAGTAGTTTAGTAGATTTGGAAACAAGATACATAAATAAATTTAAAATTACATCTTGAAATGAAATATAATACTAATTTATTCTATTAGAAACATTCAAGAATACTATATTATTCTTCTAAGTCCCTCATAACTTACTTCTTCATATCCTTGTTAAACGAAACATAGGAATGGTGTGATATGAAATTCCCGTTAAGGTTAAGAAATACAGTAGATGATATATAATTATTATGTATTTTTAATAACTAAGAAAATATGCCTTTAACAAAAACATGAAGACATTATGGAAGGGATAAGAGGTGAGTATGTAATGCCATAATAAAATACAATAATGGGTATTCTACTAGTCGAATTACCACATGAACCATCAATACTATTTTCATAACAAGGGAATGCATAATGTGGTAAACCATCACCATACTATCAATTCCTCATGCCAATACCATAAATAATAGTTTTTTCAAGGCATCATATTGAAATGAATATAAGAAATGTAAATAAAATTCCTTGAACATTAAACATTATCACTAACCATTGAGAGTAAATTGTTGAATGGTTTTATGATTGCACATCCACAGTCAACGTAATCATAAAACATTAAATTAAATGTGGTAAATGATATCATAGGAGATAAACCTCAATTAATTACATGTTTCAACAGTGGATGTTGATATAGATGTAGATACTTTTAAATGAGACCATTGAAAAATATTTGAGGAAATAATACATAAATATTTCAAAGTGTCACATACCAACTTGAAAAATTCAAATAATAATCGCTTAGAATATCAAGAAGATAAGGAGACTCATGATATGATATACCTAAGTGAATTACATACAACACAAGTAAGAAGTATGTGGTGACCAAGAAATATATCTCATAAAAGTTAAATTGAGAAGATAAAAAACCTTTTTTTACTATAGAAAGAAGAGTTATTTGGTAAAATCCTTTGTATCTTCCATGAAATCAGTTTTTAAATATGAATATCCTAGAAAATAAAATACTAGGACGTTGAAATTATATTTTATTCATAAATGATGTCCCACTGAAGTGAAATCCTGTAAAATGTGTTCTTAATATTCAATATAAGTAAATTATTTTAAAGCATATTTAGGAAAGTATTCAAGAGAATTTTAAAGTGGAAAGACATGTTTGTAATATTAAATAAAGAAATAATCCAAGACCATATTTCATTATAAAATGACCATTTTTGTAAAAATAATGGTGTATTAATGAATATTTTGTTGTACACTTGAAAAATGGTAACAATTCAAATAGATCCCTTGAATCATGTTTGTATTTCAGAAATAATTTTCAATGTTCCTTTTAAAACATGAAACACACCATAAAATAAGGAATTAATCTATTTTTTAAACATATATAAAACACTCACACATAATTTATGATGATTAAATAATAATACATATGAATTTAATTGAGTTAATTAGACAATAAAAGTAACCATATTGAAAATGGAGGTTCAGGAAGAAAACCCTTACCACTTTGTAATAAAACATTTGGTATGCACCAAAATAAATTATATTAAAATGCTACATTTAATAACATGAAATTAAATATAATCATTATATGTTACATCAAAGGGATTTATAAATACACCATACATAAGTATTGGTAGTGAATATGGAAAATCTGACTAAAATAGAAGTGAGATGAGAAAACCCTTACCTTAAGTTCGAAGGTGTTCTAATCATGAAAATTAGGCCCCAGAATATAAAATTAGACTTATTAATAAATAATTTAAGAACCTATTATACATTTTTTTAGTTTATCATAATTCTACTTAGTTCATTTATTCCATTATTGGTAAGTTATTATATTGAATTTTTTAATTCTTGTGTGTCCATTTTCATTATTTTCATAATCAGTTCACTTGATCTTAAGTAATGGAGTTCATGTGGAGCGGATGTAAATCTCCAGAAATGAAATTAAATATTATTTTTGACCTTCCAAAAGTGTTAATGGTTATTTCTATCATTTTTTTACATAGAAATAGGAGGAATCATTCGATGAAATATTTATGACATTCACATAGATTATTTTAGCTGTATTTCAATTATTAGGGATTTTTTGGGTCATACGACTTAATAATATGTATGTATATTGCTTAATAAATATTAATTAGGTAATAATATATATATAATAGTCTAGTTAAACCATAAAAAATGGTTTCATGACCAGTAATGAAGGATAAATTGATGAACGATACTTCATCATCCATGAAGGTTATAAATTTCAACCTCATGGATGTTGATTTCCTTTATAAAATAAATAAAAAAGAGAGAGTAAGAATATCGATGATGGTTATTACATTCACATGATATAATTCCAGTATATAGATTATAATTGGTCTAACATGGTCATTTGGAAAGGGGAGGTGAGTGTAGGATAATAAAAGAAGATAAATTGAAATGAAAATAAATGAAAAAGAAAGGTTCCTTACCTCTTGAAATAACTTCTTTCAAAACCTTTATAAGGGAATGGATTTTGGTATTTGGGAATGAATAAGAGATTTTTTGACATGGGGAGTGAATAATGAAGTGTTTTTGGGCCAAACTCTGAGATTCATCAAGGCATAGAGTAGTGAATAGATGAGGGACTGAGGGGTGGTTTTTATAGTGATGGACAAGAGGGTTTACATAATTTTTTTATCATTAGTTTATTAATTTCCATCAAGTCCAGAAATAGTGATGATTCCAAGACAATGAATAGTAATAAATAATTTTTATTTTGATCCATGTGTGCTTACATCACTTATGATATCATAAAAAGTGCATTTAACTAATAATTTTAATATATGGTATATTTTTTGAATTTCTCTATTCATCAAAAATTTGATTATTTAATAAAAATACTATGTGACACATATATTTTAGCACCCCTAGTTTGAGGTATGTTTCCATTTTAATTCTTTTTTATGTTTTTAATGTGCATGAGATGAGTTGGGAAGAGGATGGGAGAATTTGGAATGGTTTTGGATGAGTTTGGAGGCTTTTAAAGGGGTGCACAGTATGAGCACGGTTAGTGGAAACCGTGAGGGATCCCCCGGATACCGTGAATACCCTTATTCTTGAGACAGTAGGCCTCGCACAGCCTGCGTCCGGTTTTCCAAACCATGCGAGGAAACTGTGTGGACCCTGGCATTCGAGGTAGTGGCGTGCACACGGTTAGCGCACGGTTTTCCAAACTGTGGGGCCTAACCGTGTGGCCTGATAAAGTTATGGTTATTACTTTTGGGCTCACCCAAGATTACCTCATTTCACTCCAATCTTCCTCCCACTCGAGCCTCACTCTGGATTTTCGGGTCTCAAGGGTTGTAGGGGCTCTCCCATACGTTTTGTAAATGATACGACGATGTTTGAATGAGGTTTCACCTGGGTAAGTCTCTCCTCTTGGTTTCCTTGTGTTTTCCTCTAGATCTACATCCCTCTCCTTCTTGGATTTCTAAATCTCCACTTGTTGTGTATATGTATAGGTTTGCGGTTTCCTGGGATGTCAATTTTAAGGCCTGTGATGGTTAGGGAAGGTGATCTATAGAGGTTTTGGTGGTGCGTTCTCCAGTTTGGAGGTACGGTGGTTTGCGAGTCGATTTCATGGGAAACATAATGGTAGGTGGATTCTATCTCGACTCCACTTGTTTATAACTAGTGGTTCCATGTTATAATTAATTTTTTGATTAAAATTAATTGTGTTTCTATTTGTGAATGTGGTTGGAAATCCATTTGGGGATTTTTTTTGGAAAAATGGGATTTTGTGGTGAAATGATATTATTGTGGATTTAAAATGGAAATTTTAAAATGGAATGATATGATTGATTTTTGAAATGATTTATGGAAATATTATTCAACAAAAAAGTGGTTTTATTGGTATGGGTTTGGCATGGAAAAATGGTTTTCAATAAATGGGTGATTTATTGAAGTGAATTGACATGTAATGGAATGGGTTGATTACATGATGTTGTTGTGAATTTAATGTTTTACATTCTTGGTTGTGATTGGTTGGGATGTTGTGTGGAAGTGAGGAGAAGTAACACATTAAAAAGGGGATGGGTAGTGGATGAAAGGGCCAACAACTAAGGATAAGTGGATGGGAAGAGACACTAGTTGTAAATGGATGAATAGGTTGGATGGAAGCTCCACCGTTTGGTTGTTTGGTTGTTTGGTTGATTGTTGTGGCTTTCTTTGAAAGATGGATGTTTTTGTGATAATGTGTAAATGATGAGATGTCTTGTGGCATTCTTGTTAGGATTTATCTTAGTTTCTTGGTTTGGGTGTGATTGCTTGGTAAGATCTTGGTTGGCTTATGGTAATGGTTGTGGTTGTGATTATTTTATATAAGATGATTAATATAAATGTGCTAATGGTTTTATCCATGTGGAAAGTGTAGGAAAGTAATTTGGGGAAATCCTACTTGGTTTTAATACTCACCCCTTGCTTTGGCACTGTGGTGTATTTGCAGATGTTGTGTACCGTGTAGTAGGAAAATTTCAAGCATATCCCTCCTTTAGTGGTGCATTGTGATGTCTCGGTAGAGCTTGGAGCGTGGAGAATGGTGTAGAGCTGTGGTGGTGTCATGGCTCATGCGGTGTTTGGTTGTTTAGTTTTCATAGTGCACTCTGATGTCGTTTTGGTCTGGGTTGGCATGTGAGATCATTATGGATTATCTGATTGTCTTTTGGTAATGTATGAGTTTGGTTGTCTTCTTTTCACGCATCATATAGTTGTGGATTGTTTGGTCAGTTTCGTCCTAGGGGAAAATCATTCCCAAAATTGTTCTCAGAGCCCTCAGCATTTGTTGTTAGCCTTTGGTGCATTGTGAACATCGCTTAAGGCCAAGTAACCCTCACCACCTCCTCAAGCCAATGAGGTAGGGGTGGGGTGTTACAAGTGGTATCAGTTTTTTTGGTCCTTTGGTGTTGATTCTCGGATTTGGTGTTGACATTCGTTCTGTAACATTTTTTGTGTTGGGATGGTAGCAAGGCGTAGGATTTTCGGAACATGGAATGTATTGCATAAAAGGACATAGATATCCCTTTTATGCAGATATTCATGTTACCAAAGACATGGGTACATAATTTTTTTGGAGAAACTTATAGGCATTGGATATCTCATTGTCGTGGGTGTAGCCAATGATATGAGCATGACATGCATGGTATAAATGAATTCCCTCTAGGCTGCATATTTCATTGGGGTATAATGATTTATGATGTGTTAGGAAGATGTGAATTTGTAATGTGAATAAATTAATATTTTGAAAATGGTTTGGTTTTCAAAATGGTGAAACATGGAACATGTGGAAAAAATATGAACTGGTGGAAAGTATTGTTGGGATAGTGTTGTGTAATGTAATTTGAAATGGGATTTCATGATGTCTACGGAAGTGAGACTCATGGATGTTTGTTCACTGTTGATAGAAATGATATCGGGTAGGTGTCGTAGAGACCAATCAGAGGAGCCTGCTGAGAATGTGGTTTCAACTGAGCCTCAGGTGAACCGCTAGCCAGTGCAATGTATAGTGCAGTCTTCCCATGTTGTTGGAAGTGGAAATAGAGTGGATGAACCAAGGCATGTGAATCATGAATTTCAGTTTCAAAATTAGAATCCACCCATTATCAGGGGTGATTTAGAGCCAGAGAGGGTAGAAGCATGGTTGAATAGAATGAACAAGATCTTTGAGTTCTTGTGAATGTCTGTAGTGCAGAAAGTGAAGTTGGCCACGTATATTTTGGATGATATTTCCCTTCAGTGTTGGGAGCTGGTAGTCTAAGCGGGAAAGGACCAGGGTATGATGTGGAAAGGTTTTGAGGAATTGTTTTACAAACAATTCTACCCACATACGTTCAGAATTCAGCGTACGACTGATTTATTAAATTCGAAGCAAGAGATGATGTCGGTGACGAAGTATAAAGATAAGTCTTTGAACTTTGTACGGTTTTCACCTGAGGTGGCGGGTAGCACATCGTTGAAGTCAAGGATCTTTGAAACGGTGTTAAGGCAAGAAATCCGTTCAAAGATAGCAGTTCTCTGTATAGATGTTTTCACGAAGATTTTGAATAGAGCCTCGGTTGCTGAGCGGGATCTTTTGGGTGCTCAGGGTGGGGAAAGCATAGTGGTACCCATGGGGAATAGTAGAAACTCTAACACTAGGTTCAAGCGGAATAGGGAAACCTATTCCCATGGTGGGAATATGGCATATTGTCCAACGGCAGGATCAGTAAATCTTCTCCAAAGACCCAAAGCAATCTGACATGTTTTCAGTGTGGTTCGACAAGCCACATCAAGCAGGATTATATGACACAACATCGAACATGTCATAATTTTAAGCAGATGGGTCATCTACAACATTATTGTCAGAATTCTCCAAGGTCGGGTGCGTGTGACACTCCTCAAGGATCGCATACATCATATGCTTCGACGGGACAGGGATAGCAGTACACCCCTCATCAGTAGAGTAAAGTGGGTCATGGTGATTCTCGGAATACCACAACACCTCAGAAGAGAAATAAAGAGCATAGTTTGGCAAGAAAACAAGTGTTCATAGATGATCAGGTTGTAGTAGATGATCTCTCAGGACCATCCACGGTGCGAGGTACTACTCTTTTAAATTCTACCTTGATGCAAGTGTCGTTTGATACGGGTGATTCACACTCTTTTTTTACTACACGTGTGGTTGATTTACTGGGTTTAATGGTAGAGATGATGCCCTCAGTTTTGAAACATCAAGCTCTTCTGGGTCTAAGAGAGTGTCAAGCCTTCTTGTGAAGAGAATGTTGTATCACTATTGGAAAAGTTGATTTAGTGTGGCATTTCTCAATGCTTGAGATGGATGTGTATAATGTAATCGCGGGCATGGATTGGATGGTGGAATTTAAGGCCCACATCTATTGTGATGCACAGATAGTGTATTTTACAAAAATATTGGAGTTAGACATCTCTTTAGAGGAGAGGAGCATGTAAGGCAATGTGCAATGGTTTGTTGGCACTATTAGTGGGTACGTTATCGTATCCGTTGGCAGTTTTTTCGTTGGAATTAGTAGAGGTTTTTGAGTAGAGTGTTCTTCCTACAATGGTGGATTAGTTAATGGATGTTTTTCATGAATAATTCTCTGGGTAACCTCCCATAAGAGAAGTGGAGTTTACAATTGATCTCCTTCTGGGGACCAGTCCTATATCACTTCTGTCTTATCATATAGCGTCAGCTAAATTGTGGGAATTGAAAATCCAGTTAGAAGAGTTATAAAACAAAGGGTTTATCTGGACTAGCATGTCTTAGTGGGTAGCGCCAATATTGTTTGTGAAAATGGAAGATGGAGCCTCGAGGCTATGTGTTGATTATCGAAGACTTATTCAAGTTATGATAAAGAATATATATCCACATCCACAAATTGAAGATTTTTTCGACTAGTTGAGGGGAGCCCAGTGGTTCTCCAATATTGACCAGAGGTCGGGATATCATCAATTGCGTGTGAGGAAGGGGGATATTTCTAAAACAAATTTCAGAAGTAGATATGGCCATTATGATTATGTGGTTATTCCCTTTGGTCTAATGAATGTTCCAGTAGTGTTTATGGCATTGATGAGTTGGATATTTCAAAGATATCTAGATTCATTTGTGGTGGTGTTTGTCAACGTCATTCGAGTGTATTCAAAGAAAAGGGTGGAGCATGAGTAGCACTTGGCGACAATGTTGGGGGTTTTGAGGTGTAAAGACACAAAAATTTTTACGAAATGTTTTTTCTTAATTTCTTTGGGATTTTACAAGTAAGTAGTTTATGAGGACACCTGATTCTGAGGCCCGGTGTGCCCGGAATCAATTTTTGATGTTTAGCTTGGGTACATTCAGTGAACTAATGAGAGGGTTTTTTAACATTTGAAACGGTGCTCGGAATCGAAATTTGAGGGCACCGTTGAAACTACAATGCCAGTATTTGCTTACGATGACCTTTACTAGAGTTGTGTTTGCTCGGGAAGGAGTTGTTAGAATTTTTGGATTAAGAATAAAGAGAAATAAAATTTTTCTACAAATTGTATTTCACTTAAGTGGTTATATCCATGTGTGGGAGTTTGGGTGTTACCCACTAAAATTTCTATTTCCTCTTGATAGGATTTAGTTATGTGGGGCCCGCATGAGCCCCACCCATTCAAATTATCTAACCCCCTCGACATGATTTATAAATCTTCCACATTTATGGTGATAACTTAACACTCCTTTTAATTTTTTTCAACTGACGGATTATTTAATTAAATTAATTCCAACACACCTTTTATTCAATTAATTGAAACCCTATTAATTAATTTAATTAGGTGTTTTGAAATTTTGAAAATGTTGGAATAAGTAAATAAAATAAGGAAAGCCTTATTTTCTTATAGTTTATTTTTTTAGTGGAGAGTTGAGAGAGGGAGAGTTCTATACTCTCAAGAGATTCTTCTTCTTTATGAAGAATGCCAAGACTTCGACGAAGAACGCCATCACCACAAGGAGATATCGACGTGTCGTCTCTTCTCCTCTCTATAGCCGGTGTGTGACGCCTTTCCCAAAGAATGAAAACATGCCTTCCTTCATTCTTCTTCCCGCGTCAAATGAAGGGAGACGTCGATCCTCCTCGTACGTTCTCCATCAACATATACAGAGCTTCATCTTTCGGCGCCGTTTTCCCACGACGCCCATCGTTCGACAACTTATTCGAGGTAGGGGTTTGTTTTATTGTACCATCTTCAAATGAAAAATGTTTTACTGACTAAATGATATGACTCATGTCAACAAGTTGCACCTTACTTTTCATGAGCCTATCTGATTAGAACTCCACATTTAAGCGTGCTTGAACTAGAGTAGTGATCAGGATGTGTTGGCCTGTGGGAAGTTTCTCAGGGTGTGTGTGAGTGAGGACAATGCACACTGGAAAGGACATGTGTTGGCCTGTGGGAAGTTTCCCAGGGTGTGTGTGAGTGAGGAAAAAGAACACTGTAAATGAAATGTGTTGGCATGTGGGAAGTTTCCCAGGGTGTGTGTGAGTGAGGACAAAGAACACTAGAAAGGACATGTGTTGGCCTATGGGATGTTTCCCAGGGTGTGTGTGAGTGAGGACAAAGCACACTGGAAAGGACATGTGTTGGCCTATGGAGAGTTTCATTAGTCAGATGACCCGTTCAGGCACGTGGGTGGACACTGGGATGGGACCCACGTATCTGCGGGGGCAACTAGTGGTACCTGGTAGGTGAGGACCTGACGACCTTGTTAAGGAGGGGTGGTTGTGCTCTCACCGGGACCCGGTTGTTACATTTGGTATCAGGGGTGGTACCTAGCCTTAAGTGCAGTGCACTGCCTGGGTTGAGATATAGGGCCCACAATAAGGACGTTGTGCTCTAAAGGGGAGGGGGTGATTGTAACATCACCATATAATAAAGGGTTAAATGGATAAATTATATGACTCATGTCAACAAGGTGCACCTTCCTTTTCAAGAGCATGTCTAAATAGAACTCCACAATTACGCATGCTTGGCCCGGAGTAGTGATCAAGATGGGTGACCTTCTCAGATGTTTCCCAGGGTGTGTGTGAGTGAGGACAAATCACACTAAAAAGGACTTGTGTTGGCCTATGGGGAATGTCATTAGTCAGATGACATGTTCTTCCACGTAGGTGGACCCTAGGGTGGGACCCATGTATCTGTGGGGGAAACTGGTGGTACCCGATAGGTCAGGACATGACGGCCTTGTTAAGGCTGGGTGGCTATACTATCACCGGGACACGATTGTTACAATTGGTATTAGAGGAGTTCGGTTCTACTGCAGAACTCAAGACATTGATCTTCTTCTATGTGAAGCAATAATGGTACGGGTATTGAGTGTGGTAATCAGTCCAGGGAGTCCAGTGCTGGTGTGACTGCCGACATATCCATACACTAGGACCCTAAAATCTGATTTCTGACTCGAAGCACAAAGACATTGATTGCATGTGTGTTTCAATGTTTTCATTGTGATTACTTGTGCCAGCTCAGCAGGTATACTTTATTGACCGTGGAACACCTGTCTCTTTTCAGTATGGCCCCACGATGGTAGCCAGCTAGGGTTCCAAGATTTTTGCGAGATGAAAGCCCACCAATCGGCGAGGCCTTGGTGCAGGGCCCTATTACAGTGGAGGCACCAGCAGTACTTCTACCCTCCGAGCCACCGATGCCACCATCCCCAGCTGCTGAGAGTGCATGTCGCCATAGTTCACTACATGAGTTTCAGCATCAAGGAACCCACAGGTTCCGAGGTGAGACGGACTGTCAGGTAGCTGAGGATTGGATTGAGGCTGTTGCACAAGTTTTCAGGTTAGTTCGGACCCCACCTGACCTTATAGAGATCCTTTTAGCGAGTCTCCTGCATGCAACAACAAGTAGATGGTGGAGCTTGATGCTCCATGTGCACAACGAGGCATCTCTTCTTTGGTCATACTTCGAGAGCCTCTTCCACCCGACGTTCGTACTAGCCACCCTCCGTGCGGTGCGCATTCAGGAGCTACTACAGCTATGGTAGGGTAGCATGATGGTAGCCCTATACTCAGTGAGATTTACCGATCTATCGTGCTATTCAACGAACATGGTACGTGACCCATTATTCCAGGCCCAGACCTTAGAGCAGGGACTGAGGCATGAGATCCGGGCTTTGATGATCTCCATCAGCATTTTGACGCAGGCAAGATTACTGGAGTGAGCCCTACTTGTGGATAAATTTCTTGCTGAACCTACACAAGCAGTGAGACCTGCCATAGGGTGGCATGTAGAGAAGTCTTCTATAGCTAGAAGATGACGGATGTCATAGGGGTTCAAGCGGACCAGAACATCAGGTGGATGACATCAGGATACTAACTCGGAGGTGCGGGGAACACATAGTAGAGCTAGTTATTTGAGAGGCAGACTATGCTATGCATGCAGTGGACATGGCCACATGGCTCGGGACTGTCTGACCCGCCGTGTAGAGGAGTAGATGACAATTGAGGGGCCACCCAAAAAGAGGCAGAGGTTTGACCATGGTGGTCCTCAGGGATCATGCGGATGAGGAAGAGGAGTTGTCCGAGCAGCATGTGGTGGGTGACGCTATGAGGCTCTACCACCACCACCACCAGGAGGTCATCCCTGACCACATGGAGTTGGAATATAGAGGCAGGCTCAGCTTCAGGTAGTGGAGGCCTACGACCATGGCACACCAGAGATGATTCGAGGTACTATCTTTGTCTACTCCACCCTTGTTGTAGTTCTTATAGACATAGGAGGGAGTCATTATTTCATTTTTGCTGCCCTTTTTCAGAGCTCGGAGATTCCGATAGAGTAGTTGGATCGATCCTTACAGCTAGAGACTCTTATGGGAGCAGACTCGATGATTACGCACTAGTGCCGAAAGTGTGTGATTACTATAGGAGGCGAAAACTTCGGCTGCGATCTTCTTGTAGCGGCATCAAGTCCTTACGATGTCATCTTGTTTATGGATTGGTTATCTACAGTTCATGCTCAGATAGACTGTATTAGGCGCAAGGTGTGATGTTTTCACACTGATGGGAGCAGGTTCACCTTCACCGGTGAGAAGGGAACCTTTGCAGCACAGGATGGACTCTAGTAGAGGATAGGACAACCGATCACTCATCAGTTGGATAGCCTCATCATAGGAGCATTTGATATGCGGAGTCTGATTTTTCCTTTCGTGGTGGATTAGTATGAGGATGTTTTTCCGGACGACAATCCAGGACTACCTCCTTATATAGAGGTAGAATACTATATTTACCTATACCCCGGGAAAACCCCGATATGTACTCCATCATATCGGATGGCTTCCACTGAGCTTCGAGAGCTACGGTTACAGCAGGAGGACTTGCAGGGAAAGGGATTCATTAGAACAAGTGTTTCACCCTGGGCTTCCCCGATTTTGTTAGCCAAGAAGGCGGAAGGGAGCATCCGACTTTGTGTCGATTACCGTCGCCTGAACCAGGTGACCGTGAAGAATAAGTATCCACTTCCAGGAATAGATTACCTCTTCGATCAGCTCAAGGGAGCACGATGGTTCTCGAAGATAGACCTCAGGTCATGCTATCATCAGCGTAGAGTTCGAGAAGAGGATGTGCTGAAGATGGCTTTCATGTGTCGGTATGACCACTATGAGTTCTTAGTTATGCCTTTCAGCATAACCAACACTCCTGAAGTGTTCATGAGACACATGAATAGGATCATTAAGCCTTACCTCAATCAATTTGTCATAGTCTTCATCGACATCATATTGATTTACTCGACTACTGAGAGCACAAGCTTTATGTTAAGCTCTTGAAGTGTCAATTCTGGATACATGAGGTCCACTTATCAAGACACTTCATCTATGAGGTAGGAGTAGAGATGGATTCTGCAAAGATCGAGGCATTACTAGCTTGGGAGCCACCCAGGAGTGTGACAAAGGTGCGGAGTTTCCTAGGTTTGGATGGGAACTATCGGAGATTTGTGACTGACTTCTCCACTATTGCAGCACCACTTTCAGCTTTGACAAAGAAGGGGAGACCCTTCATGTGGTCAGATAGATGTCAGCAGAGCTATCAGGAGCTGAGACAGATATTGACCAGTGCACCCATTTTGAGGCTACCAGAGGAGGGAGTAGGGTACGTAGTCTACTACGATGCATCAGGTACCAGACTCAGGTGTGTCCTGATGGAGGAGCGGGCAGTGATCGCCTATGGATCATGACAGTTGAGGTAGCATGAGTAGAATTGCACTACCCACGACTTGAATTTAACAGTAGTAGTCATCTCCATGAAGATGTGGTGGCACTATCTGATGGGCGAACACTATACAATCTATTCTGACCACCAGAGTCTTAGGAACATCTTCTCGCAGAAGGACCTAAACATGAGACAACAGTGATGAGTCGAGTTCCTCCAGGACTTTGACATTGAGATAATTAATTCCTCTAGAAAGGGGAACGTATTATCCAATGCTATCAGCAGAATGACGGTCATTAAACTACTTGGAGAGGTGAAGGATCAGCTAGCCACTTTGCAGATTTCCTTTGTGGATAGTGATGGAGCATCCTTTCTTCAGTCACTCATATTCACTCCTCCACTTCTGCAGCGAGTCAGAACATCACAACGGGGGGAAGTTGACTGGGAGACGTGGCATGCATAGATTTCCTTAGGACATGAACCTGATGGATTCTCTATAGGAGGTGAGAATTCCGTCCTTTTCAAAGACGTACCATGGTACCAGCTGCTTTACAGGAGGAGGTTATAGGAGAGTTTCACACTTCTCCATTAGCGGTACATCCAGGAGTTGTGAAGATGCACCAGGATCTCAGACGATAGCACTGGTGGCTGGGTATGAAGAAGGTTGTGGCATAGTTCATTTCTCGATGCCTCACCTTCTAGCAGGTGAAGGTGGAGCACCAGGTACCAGTAGGCTCGGTACATCCCCTGGAGGTCCCGGAGTGGATGTGGGAGGAGATATCTATGGATTTCATGACTGGAATTCCACGTACTTCTATAAGACATGACTCCATTTGGGTGATCACCGACCGACTCACCAAGTCGGCCGACTTCTTACCCATCATAGAGAAGGGCTCAGTGGAGAGCTTGGGAAGCCTCTACCTTCAAGATATTGTAAGGCTTCATGGTTTTACATTCTCTATCGTCTCTGATCAAGATGATCACATTACTTCCCGACTTTGGAAGGGGTTGCAGTAGGCATTCGGGATGTAGCTACGCCTGAGCACCCACATTCACCCTCAGACGAATGAACATAAGGAGAGGACCATTCAGACTCTCGAGGACATGCTCCGTGCATGTGTCCTCGACTTTGGTCGCAGGTGGTACGATCACCTACCCTTGGTGGAGTTTTCATACAACAATAGCTACCACTCCACCATCGAGATGGCACCATACGAGGCATTGTACGGCCGACCTTGCAGGTCTCCTCTATGCTGGAGTGACCCTGGGGAGTCAACACATGTATGTCCAGAGATGGTCCAGGCCATGATATAGAAGGTCCAGGTCATCTAGGAGATGATGAGGATAGGTTAGAGCCGACAGAAGTCTTATGATGACAGGAGGCTGAGACCACTAGAGTTCAAGGATGGAGACCATGTTTTGTTGCAGGTCCCTCCACGACGTGGATTTCTGAGATTTGGCTCGGGCAGAAACTTATCTCTGCGCTTCATTGGACTATTCCAGGTTCTCAGTAGGATAGGAGAGGTGGATTATCACCTGGCTCTACCACCTCAGTTGCACCGGGTGCACTGCGCCTTCTAGGTATCTCAACTGAGGATATACGTGCATTACCCAACGCATATCATCGCCCATGGGGAGCTCGAAATCAATGACTGGGTGACTTTTGTGGATGTCCCAGTGGAGATCGAGGATTTACTGGAGTGGGTCCTATATGGGAGGTCGATTCCTCTAGTGCGCATCTGGTGGCAGCATGGGAACCTCTAGGAGAGCACTTGAGATTGGGAGGCTCAGATGTGTGCTCAGTACCCTCATTTGTTCCCCTATTTTGTGATGTATCATTACAGGGACGTAAAGCCCTGAGGTGGGAGTAATGTAATGTCCTTTAAATTTCAAAGATTTTTTTTTCTTAATTTCTTTGGGATTTTATGAGTATGTAGTATTTGACGACACTAGATTCCGAGGCTCGGTGTGCCCGGAATCAATTTCCGAACATTAGCTCAGGTACGTTCAGTGAACGAATGAGCGAGTTATTCTTACTTTTGAACTAGTGCTCGGAATCAAAATCGGAGGGCACCGATAAAACCACAGCGCCATTATTTTCTTATGATGACATTTACATGATATGAGTTCGCTCGGGAAAGAGCTATTAAAATTTGTGGATTAAGAATAAAGAGAAATAAAATTGTGCTACAAATTTTATTTCACTTAAGTGGTTAAACCCATGTGTGAAAGATTGGGTGGGACCCACTAAAACAACTTTTTCCTGTTGATAGGATTTAGTAAGGTGGGGCCCACATGAGCCCCACCCATTCAAATTCTCTAACCCCCTCCACATGAGTTGTAACTCTTCCACATTTATGGTGACAAAATAACACACCTTTTAATTTTATTCAACTCGTGTTTTATTTAATTAAATGAATGCCAACACACCTTTTATTCAATTAATTGAAATTACTTGAATTAATTGAATAAGGTGTTTTGAATTTTTGAAAATGTTGGATATGTAAATAATATAAGGCAAAGACTTATTTTATTTTAGTTTGGTTTTTCCTGTAGAGAATTGAGAGAGGGAGAGTTCTATACTCTAATGAAACTCTTCTTCTTTGAGAAGAACGCCAAGACTTCGACGAAGAACGTGTTCACCGCAAGGAGAGATCGACGTGCTGTCTCTTCTCCTCTCCGCACTCGGTGTGTGATGCCTTTCCCAATGAACGACAATGCTCCTTCATTCGTTCTTCTTCCCTCGTCAAAGGAAGGGAGACGCTGCTCCTCCTCGGACGTTCTCTGTCAACATATACAGAGCTTCATCTCGCGACGTTGTTTTCCCGCGATGACCATCATTTGACAACTTCTTCAAGGTAGGGGTTTTTTTATGATGGGAATTAATTTGACGTTCATCATTAATTATGGTGGCATGTTATCAATATAATGGGAGGAGGTCGGACCGCACAAACATGACCGAACCTCATCCACTTTGTTGTTGATTTTTCTTCATGGTTTGGTAGGGAGGTAGGGCGGTGCAACGGAACCGTCCCGGAACAAGGGAACCGCATCCAAGGCATTCCATGGAATAGGAGTGCGGCCCCATCACTCCGCGAAGTTGCTTCAAAGGGGTCGCGGCCGGGGCGGGCCATGGCGGAGGGGACCAGCGCCGTCGCGCTGCGCCGGACGGGCAAGAGCCATGGCCCTTGGCCGCGATGGATCTACAGCGAGGCATCCAGACTCAACCGATCGCCGGCGGACAGGGAGGTGGGACCATCTGGTCTCGCGGAAGCAACACCGGCCGACCTTAATTGTTGGTTGTTACCCGAAGAAATTGGGGGTTTGAGCCCCCAGCCATCGTAGAAAAGAGGTCCCCCACAGGTCCATCGTTTTGTCAATAAAGGGGGGGGGGGGGGGTAGCACCCCCCTCTGCACCCCGCTTGACCAAAGGCTGAGCAGCTGGCCACGCGGACCAGGCCGCCCGTGACGGTCACGCCAGCCGCGCCGGGTCGGGCTAGCCGCGCAGGGCCGAGCCGCTAGCACCGGGCCGGACCCCCACGCCAAGCCAGGCCACGCCAGACGGGCCGAACCATGCCCAACCAGGCCAGGCCCGGACCCGGGTCGGGTCGACCCAAGGGGGTATTGGGCCGGGTCGGACCGGGCCCAAACCCCCTGTTTCCGGACAGATCCGTTCAAATGCCCATAACATGGGCTACTGACCTCTGATCGATGCACCGTCCGTTGTGTAAAAATCCTTGGATCGAGATGGTTTTTTTAGTATATTACACACATGGTTTCGCAGAACATTGGGTATAGACGGGTTGGTTCGAACATAAAACCAATCGGGCCCACGGAGCGGAAACGCTTATAACTTGAGCTCCGGGCGTCAGATTGACGTGCTGTCGACTTTGTTGTATTAATCATAATGAGACTATTATCAGGGATCACTCCGATCGAGGTTTGGATGCATCTAGAGTATGGTCGGGTTGGTTTTGACTTAAAAACCAACCGGGCCCCTTGGACGAAAAAGCCAATAATTCTCCGACCAGGCGTCCGATTGATGCGTCGTCTATCACGTTAAGTTCCTTTTGATGAGACAGAAAATTGTGATACATCAACTCCGGACTTCATTTCAGTTGATGTATCGAACCCCTTGGCTCGTGGAGCGGTCCCTTTTGGAATCGAGCTTGCTATGTTTGTGAACCCTAGAGATGGCTGCTACTGTGACGATGATGACGACTGTACTGGGATACTCGGTGGTTTCGGTAGCGACGAAAACCGTATTGGAATCCTCTGTGGGTTCAACGGTGATGACAACTATTCTTGTATCCTATGTGGGTCTGGCATTGCTAGACTACTGTTCTTGTATCCTATGTGGGTTTGGTAGTATTTGACTTTGTACTTGTATCCTTTGTGTTGGGGTTGGTGGCCAAGAACCAACTACATTGTACTTTATTCATTAATAAATGCCTTATCACATCGTGAATATTCTTCTACGTGACAATGCATGTGATAATGTCTTAAGGATAGATGTTGGATTAAGGGGTCATAGCGGATCCCTACAATGATGAGAACCCTGAAGTGCCATAACAGTGTTCTTGAATAAATATTCTATGGCCGGATGATATTATTTGAGGGACACAAATAATACAGGTTATTAGGGGTGAGGACTCGTAAAACTTTGCGGCACCTTCTCATGGTGTGCGCCCTTGGTAATATCCAGAAGGATATTATGAGAATGATACCCGCTATAAGGAAATCAAAATTTCAATGTGTCATTGGATTTTCCTATCTGCAGACATGTGTATTGGTCTGTAGACTTTATGATTATTATTAATAGGTTTTACAACTCACGCGCATAGATGTGTTGAAGAAAACTGTGACGTCACATTGTTCACAGCAAGGTTGGTAACGTTGGGTGCGTCACGAGTAATACTGCATTAATAGATATTGTGAGAAATGAGTTGTCCCTTCTATTCCATAACAGAAGTAGATATCACAGGCCCTTTGATGGAATTGATATAGCCTAAATAAATACATGGCCATGGTAAGGTATGGGCGAGTTCAATTCCGTGAAGTCAAAGAACGAATAATCGAGCACATGGGTTGATGGAACTAGAATGCAACCTGCTTGATTATAGATATCGAGACAAAGGGATTATATTATATGGTAAGCATTCGTAGGTGGTGACACGTCATTGCATTGTCAACCTTTTTCTCTATGGGGGCCTTGGCGTGTTGCTAGACGCTAACCTTGGACTTTAGGCAGGCTCCGCCTAATGCCACTGAGAAAGAGGCCTAGAGGGTCACACACTAAGTGTGTCCATGTATCTCACTTAAATATTATTCCCGACTGTGGTTTAATAATTATTTTAGTATGTCTGATCGCATTTATTTCAACACTAGTTATTCTAGAGAATATATTGTGGGTTAAATAATATATATTTATTAGCGAGTAATGCAGTTACATTAACTTAATAAATAAATAGCCATTACTCAAGGTCTAATAAATAAGGTAGAGGAAATAAATAAAATGAAAAAACAAAAGTACACGCTGTGTATATTTATACACACGCAGTGTAGTTTTTTTTGGGATTCTTGAGAAATATATTGTTTATTTAATTATATTATATTAAATGTAATATATTAGGAACATGTCAAGTAATAATCATGGTCAACTGTCATTATTAAGACATAGGGAATTGCTAAGAATTAAATGAAATGATTAAATGGTTTTGAGCAATTAATTCATTTTATTATTCTAAGTATTATAATCCCAATTACATTATTCTCATAGAGTTAGAGCCGATGTTGTGCACAAAGGATTTGAAAATACTATCAAGACAAGAGAGTATTATTTTTTCTGCTAATAACTCTTTCAAGTTATGATCCCGATCCTCCACCTGATCAAGGCAGTAGAAGGCGGACATCGCAAGAGAAGGTTCTTCCGCTCTGGCACCTAGAGATCTCTTCGGTGACCTCTAGAGATACATGGAGCAGATGTGGATCACCGCTAGAGAAATCTTGTACATGGATTCTACAACGCAACGACTGATCACAGGATCCTGACTAGAGACTCCAACGAAGAAAGAATTACATCGAGGTAATTCATAAGAATTAATTAAATTATTTATAACCAAAATATGATGATCCTATCTCAAGGGGATCAGGACTCTTTTTTCATTATTCATTCTATTCCAAAGATTCGGAATTTTAAATCATGACAGATCTCAGATTGAACAATTTTTAACATTAAAATAATGTTGGGAAAACCCACCAACGTGCTTCTGCTGCGCCGGGAACCTACAAGTTGTATCAGAGCAGTTATATCGTTGGTCATTATTATTTAGTTTTTCATTGGTAATTTACTCATTTAATAATTTGGTTAATTCAATTCATGTTTAATCGTTATGGAAATTTGAATATCGAGATCTGTTTCTCCTCCCTAGTTTCTCATTCACCTTATAGAAACTATTTTTTCATTTAATTATGATTATTATAAAATAGAGGAACTCATCTGGAGGAGCCAAAAGTATCTGGCCATACAACACGAGAATACACGACGTGTATTTGGATGTACACACCGTGTAGTCTAGGTTCAATGCATTGACTGATCCACAAATCTGGCAGTGTATTGGATTCTTTCTAAGAATTTACGACCTGTTGTGTTGACTAGAAATAGGTGGCACACGGTTTCCAGAATACACATGGTGTGGTCTAATGAACACAACGTGTAGTCCCTTCATGTTAGGGTCGGGCCATGTACTCCATACACGGCCTGCCCGGCTGGAAACCGTGTAACGTGGAAACTACACGGTGTGTGTCCAACTGTACATGCCGTGTACTCCAAAAATTTCCGAAGTACATAAACATTCCATGTCCCTGGGCATGTACTTCATATGGACGGTGAAGAAAAGTACACGCCGTGTAGTCAGAACTACTTGTCGTGTACTCACCCAAATTACGCCGATTTATTATAATTATTATTATTTTATTCAAACCCTTAAGACGCGTACCATAGTTCAGGCATAAAGCATAGGCACAACATGTGATAGGTGTTTTATATATATGTGTTTAATTTAACATCTGCGTAATTAATGGGAATTCACCAGGTTGCCTCCATGGTACAAGTTACGTACAAGGATAATTTTAAATGAATTTATTTGTTTAAAATTATGATGGATGATAATCTCAAGGATGTTTAGAAAAGGGTTTAAGATAAAAGGATTTATTAATTAAAGATCATTAATTAATTCGAGCGTGACTTATCTTAAAAAAGATTGATTAAATAATTGAATGCTAGTTTTATTTATGCGTAAATATCGTCGCATGTATGAATGATTATGATCTTGACCGATACCATTGTATGTGAATGGTTTCTTTTAATTTATTTATTTAAATTAAATTTTTTGGCCTGTGAGCAATATCCTCATTAATATGTAGGGCCTACGCGCCCATGGATTCTTTTATGTAAAAACACCTTTTTAACTCTCACCTGCATGTGAGATAAATGCATATGTAATGGATGGAGCTCCCAAGATAGTGGAGGCGGCTCAAGTCGGGAGCTGAGGTGAAACCAATCAAAGGAGATACAATGGTGGACAGGTGGAAAGATTTAAACACGAACCCAAAAGGTTCAAGGTGTTTCTCCCCTAGGTCTTGGTTTAGTTTATCAACCGCTAGATAGACTTACCAATAGAAAAGCTCATGATAATACCATTTATTTTATTTATATTAGTTTCATGGTTTAATTATTGTTGGTGTGTTGTCATGATCACAAAATTAATGGATTAAATGAGCATGCAAGATGGTACTATAATAAAACCGGCTTCTATGTAAATATTATCTTAGACCTGGTTAATCACATAAGTATATCCTACTTAATATTTACAAGCATATAATCAATGATAATAAAACAACAATTTATGTATACGAATAAAATCCCTCATAATAAATATTAAGTCGGCATATCCTTCCATAATCTTGGATAGAATCTAACCATAGTTCAAAGTGCTTTACCAACCATAGTTGGGGAGCTTTCAATTATTGTAGAATTCTAATTATAGGTTTTCGGTTGACTTGACTTGGTTCGCATCATGGGTTGACTGCCACAACAAGACTTGGTGTGACCAAGAGGCAATGGTTGAGGAAATATAAAATAAAAGGTTTTCAGGATTGGGGAGTCCACTCAGCGGATCAAGGAGCAGCGAGTTAATGTTGTTGGCATTTCGAATGCCTACATAAAACCCTTCAAGTTGCTTGACCAACCCTAGTTGGGGTAATGCGAAGAGAAATATAGATATTTACCACTAGAATATTCAGACAACAAAATATTCCGAAAACAATTATGAGGCTATTGGATTTCGATAAAATAGTGGGAGACTAATAATTATTAATTTATTTATTTTTATCAACTTTTGTAATAAAGTACTAACCCTTTACTCATCTTAATTTGTAGAAAAGCCAAGAAAATGACATCAAACATATCATTGCTCACCATACATGAGAGGAAAAACTTCTCACCGGCACCAATTTCCAAGAGTGGCATAGGCGTTTATGCGTCGTACTTTGCCACGAAAGGAAATTTTATGTGCTGGAAGAGCCTATTATAGTTGCACATGGGAAAGA
Source organism: Viscum album (assembly GCA_963277665.1). Taxonomy (NCBI): domain Eukaryota; kingdom Viridiplantae; phylum Streptophyta; class Magnoliopsida; order Santalales; family Viscaceae; genus Viscum; species Viscum album. Next base: position 536,047,777 of record OY728129.1, read on the forward strand.
GGCTAGTGATGAGGAATTATCTCTCTACATGAAACACATGGATGATACCACAGATGACCAGTGTTTCATACTATCATCTATGTCTAATGAGCTTTTGAAGCAACATGAAAACATGGATGCGTATAGCATGATATCTCACATTAAGGACCTCTTCCAAGAGAAGGTGAGACAGGTGAGGTATGAGATCACCAATGCTTTGTTTACAACTAATCTTGGAGAGTCTGCGATAGCTGGGTCTTATGTTGTCAATCTTATTGGCTACATTGAATGGCTGGACATCTTACGGATTAAATTCCAAGATGAGTTGCTTACAGATCTCATCCTATCATCACTACTGAAGACCTTCTCTAGGTTCATTGTCAACTATAACATGAGCGGCAATGAGAAGAGTCTATCGGTGCTTATGACCATGATTATCCAGGTAGATAAGGACATGGGGTGTGAGAAACCCGTGGTCCTTATGGTGAACAAGAAAAGGAAGGACAATGAAAAGGGGCCAAAGACTTATAAACGGTCTAAAGCCCCCGAGCACCATCCCTTCGAGAAAGGGAAGACCCAGACGAACGACAAGGAATGGGAGACATTGTGTTTTTCATGTGGCAAGCAGGGTCACTAGAAGAGGAACTGCACACAGAAGCGTGGGGATGATAATGGTGTGTTCGTTATCGAGTGTAATCATTCTATTTCTACACATTGGGTATTAGATACAGCTTGTGGGGCTCACATCTGTATTCAAATACAAGAACCAAGTAGATTTAGATAGATCGACAGAGGAGAGGTTGATCATCGAGCTTCCAATGGTGAAAGTCTGGCTGCGTTGCCTATTGGAAACTATCACCTATCATTGCTAACTGCCATGATTTTGGTTTTACAAAACTGTTATTTTGTTCCTAGTGTTACCAAGAACATAATCTCTGTATCTTGTTTGGATATGTATGGATTTGTTTTCAAGATTTGAAATAAGGTTTGTATCATTTATAATAACAGTGTATGATATGGTATGGCACATTTGAATAATGGTTTGTATGTATTAAATTACGAAAACAAAGTGTTGGTAATCGATAATGAAACAAACTCACATGACTCATACATCACCTAGTTATGGCATCACCGCCTTGTTCATGTGAACGAGAAGCGCTTGACAAGGCTATGCCAAGATGTATATTAAGACTCTACTGAGCTAAAACCACTTGATAGTTGCCCGCTTGATTACAAGAAAAAATGACCAAGCAGTCTTTTGGTGGACAAGGTGAAAGGGCCACATAGCTTCTAGGATTGGTACACACGGATGTGTGTGGACCATTTCCATTAGAAGCTAAAGGTGGATATTTTTACATAATTAATTTTACTAATGATTTGAGTAGATATGGCTATGTCTACATAATGAGGTATAAGTCAGAGTCCTTATTGAAATTTAAGGAATTCAAGAAATAAGTAGAGAACCATCTTGGTAAGAAGATAAACAAAATTCGATCGGATCGACGTGGAGAATATCTGAACCAAGAGTTCATCGATCTTCTACGGGAGTCTGGGATTCTATCTCAGCTCACTCCTCCTTATACATCACAGTGGAATGGTGTTAGTGAAAGGAGAAACCACACCTTGTTGGACATGGTGAGGTCGATGATGAGTCCTGCAGATCTTCCATTATCCTTTTGGGGATATGCATTACAAACTACAACATACACATTAAACCGAGTACCAAATAAGGTGGAAAATGGTATTCCATCTGAGTTATGGAATGGAAGGAAACCCACATTTTCGCACACACGTGTATGGGGATGCGAGGCATTTGTTATGTCCTTCTTAGGAAACAAACTAGAACCCCAGGGCACAAAGTGTATCTTTATATGATATCCCAAGGAAAAAAAGGATATTACCTATATAACCCTCAAGATAAGAATGTGGCTGTTTCCAGACAAGCCATATTTTGTGAGAGGGACCACATCCTCAAGAAGGATAGTGGGAGAAAGATTGACTTAGACAATGTTGATGCTCAAGATACACAGGAGTTGGTACAGGAACAAGTTCCACAGGTTTCTGCGGAAGAGGTTAAAGAAACAGAAGTTCTACGTAGGAGCACAAGAGAGGTAAGGGAACTAGAGAGATTTGGTTTCCTAGTCACCAAGGATGGAGAATCATTATTTTTGGACAATGATGAACCTCTCTCCCAAAAGGAAGCAGTAGAATGCTAAAAAGCTGCAAGATGGCTAGAATCTATGAATTCTGAGATGGATTCCATGTATCCGAACCATGTCTGTGTTCTGGTCGATGAGCCAGTTGATGTAAAACCTATTGGATGCAAATGGGTATTCAAGAGAAAGATAGACATGGAAGGTCAAGTTAGCACCTATAAAGCAAGGCTAGTGTCTAAAGGATTCTGACAACTTCAAGGAATTTCCTATGATTAAACATTCTCTCCAATTTCCTTGTTTAAATCCATAAGAATCATAATTGCCATAAAATCTTACCATGACTATGAGATTTGGAAAATGGATGTCAAAACAACATTCATTAATGGGAACCTTCAAGGAGATGTCTATATGACACAACCAGAAGGGTTTGTGAGACCAGGTGAAGCCAAACAGGTTTTCAAGTTGCAGAAATCCATTTATGGATTGAATCATGCATCCAAGTCATGGAACATTCGATTTGATGAAGACATAATGGAATGTGGTTTCATTAAGAACGAATGTGAGCCATGTGTTTATAGGCTGTTTAATGTGAATGCAGTTGTTATCCTTGTTGTATAAGTTAATGACATATTGCTTATTGGAAAAGATGTACCAGGCTTACAGTCAGTTAAGGACTGGTTGAACAAGTGCTTCTCCATGAATGACTTATGTGAAGCAGACTACATTCTAGGGATCGAGATCATTCGTGATAGATCCAAGAGGCTGCTTGGACTGATTTAGGGTGCATAGTTTGATGAGATACTAAAGATTTTTAGTATGGAACAATCCAAGAGGGGATTGGTTCCAGTGTCACATGGTTTACATATTTATAAGAAAATGTTTTCTTAGACACAACAAGAGAAAGATAGAATGAGTAAGATGTCATCTACTTTGGCTATAGGATCCCTCATGTATGCCATGTTATGTACCAGGCTTGATGTTTCCTATGCACTGAGCATGGTAGGTAGATATCAAGCAGATCTAGGAGAACAACATTAGACTACTATTAAGACTATCCTTAAGTATCTTAGAAGAACTAAGGATATGTTCCTGGTGTATGGAGCAGACAAGGAGCCTGTCATCAGAGGGTATGATGATGCTCATTTTCAAACAGATCAGAATGATTTGAAGTCACAATATGGATATGTTTTTGGTCTCAATGGAGGAGCTGTGAGCTAGAAGAGTTCAAAGCAACCAGTTGTCGCCGATTGTATAGTGGAGTCCGAGTATATAGAGGCTTCTGATGCATCCAAGGAAGCTATCTGGATTCAGAACATTTTCTATGAGCTTTATGTGGTACCTAGCAGTAAAGATCCCATTACATTGTATTGTGATAACACTACAGCGGTGGCTCTTGAAAAAGAACCAAGGTCACCTCAATAGACAAAGCACATAAACTGGATGTATAACATCTTGAGGGATTTCTATGAAAGGGGAGATGTTGTAGTGAGCATAGTTTCCATAGAAGAGAACTTGGAGGTCGCCATGACTAAAGGCATATCTCAGCAGAAGCATGAATATCATGTGAGAGCTAGCGGGTTAAAGGTTGTTAGCAGCTGGCTCTAGTCCAAGTGGGAGTCTATTTGAGTTGCTGACCTAGAACCATCTACTTTGTACTTTATTAATTAATAAATGACTTATCACATCTTGGTTGTTCTTCTAAGTGACAATGCATGTGATAATCTCATAAGTACAGTTGTATTATTAATGGGACATAGTGGATCCCTGCTATGATGTGAGCCCATAAGTTCCATAAAACTGATCTTGAATATATGTTCCATGGTCGGATGATATTATTTGGGGGACACAAATAATACAGGTCATTAGGGGTGGGAAATCATAAAACATTAAGGAACCTTCTCATAGTGTGCGCCCTTGGTATTATCCAGGAGGATATTATGAGAACGTGACCTGCTAGTAGGAAATCCAAATTTCATAGTGTCATTGGATATTCCTATCTACGGATGTGTGTATTGGTCCTTAGTCATTAACATTATTATTAATAGGTAAAACAACTCATGCACATAGATGTATTGAGAAAAAATGTGAAGACACACTGTTCGCAGTGAGGTAGGATACGTTGGGTGCATCATGAGAAATAATGCATTAATAGATAATGCGAGAAAGGATTTGTCCCTTCTGTTCCATAACAGAAGTGGATATCTTAGTCCAATTGATGGAATTTATATAGTCAAAATAAATCCATGTCCATGGTAAGGTATAGGCAAGTTCAATTCCAGAAAGTCAAAGAATTAATAATCGAGCACATGGGTTGATGGAACTAGCATGCAACCCGCATAATTGGAGATATTGAGGCAAAGGGATGATATTACATGGTAATCATTCTTAGGAGGTGACACATCATTGCAACGTTAACTTCTTTCTCTATGGATGCCTTGGTATGTTGCTAGAAGCTAACCTTGGACTTTAGACATGCTCCACCTAATGACAATGAGAAAGAGGTCTTGAGGGTTACACACTATGTGTGTCCATGTATCTCAGTTAAATATAAATTTAAAATGTTAAATAAATATTATTCCCGACTGTGGTTTAATAATTATTTAAGGATGCCTGACCTCATTTATATCGACAATAGTTTTTTGAGGGAATATATTGTGAGAAAAATAATATATATTTATTAGCGAGTAATGCAGTTACATTTATTTGAGCAATAAATAACCATTACTCAAGGTCTAATAGATAAGGTGTAGAAAATAAATAAAATACAAAATAAAAGTACATTCCGTATATATTTATATACATGCCATGTAGTTTGTTTGTCCGGGATTCTTGAGAAAAAATATTGTTTATTTAATTAAATGATATTAAATTTAATACATTAGGAGAATTTCAAGTTATAATGATAGTCAACTGTCATTTTTAAGACATGGGGTATTGCTAAGAATTAAACGAAATTATCAAATTCTTTCGAGAAAGTAATTCATTTTATTATTCTATTTATTATAATCCCAATTACATTATTCTCATAGAGTTAGAGACGGTGTTGTGCACAACGGATTTGGAAATAATCTCAGTCCAAGAGAGAATTCTTTTTTCCACCAAGAATGCTTTCATGTTATGAGAGTGAGATCCTCCACCGGATCAAGGCGGTAGAAGGCAGACATCGCAAGCAAAGGTTCTTCCGTGCAAGCACCCGGAGATCTCTTCGGTGACTTCCAGAGATACGTGGAGCACGTGTGGATCACTGTTAGAGGAATCATGTACTTGGATTCTTCAACACAATTACGGATCACATGATCATGACCGGAGACTCCAACGAAGAAATAATTACATCGAGGTAATTATTATGAATTAATTAAATTAATTATAACCAACATATGATGATCCTATCTCAAGGGTTCCGAGACTCTTCTTTTCTTTTTAATTCTTTGTTCAATTCCGAATATTTTGCGTTTTCAATCGTGAAGGATCTAGGATTGAATGTTTTTTAACGTTAAAATAATGTTGGGAAAACCCACCAACATGCTTCCGCTGCACCCGGAACCTACACTATGTGGGTCCGGCAGAGTAGCTGGTCTTGTATGATTTGTGGGTAAGACATATTAGCTGGTCTTGTATCGTATGTGGGTCCGACAACAGAGATTAATCAGGGGATACATATGATCATTTCTATCGTCTAACGAAGAAGTATACCTATGTGATTTGAGTCTGACATTAAATAATTACCTTCGATATGATTGACTTTCTTTCCTATCTGGATTGGGTTGTGATTTCCTATGTAGAGTGGGTTATACTATCCTGTGTGGACTAGATCGAACATGGGCTAGGGTGTTGGAGCCAAACTGGAATTGATGGCTTAGGTATATGTATGGTTATATACCTAAGTAGAGTTAGTTGTTGCTTCATGATTGCAACGTTCCTTCGTTGTTTATCCTTCGTGGATTTTGGGAGACCCTAAGGGGTCTTGGGGTCCCTTCTGAGTAGCGTATACTCACCCCTACATAGGATATTCCCGTACGACGTTGTGTTGGATCCAGACGACGGACAGTGCTGATCGAGGTGGGAGCTCGTGGAGTGGGACAGTACCTGGAGGTGGATCACTGGACGGGGCGTACTCGGAGCGGACGACTAGAGCTGAGGAGAAGAAGAGGATATCTGTACCCACACATCTGGTGGGATTTCTAGAGGACTGCTAGGACTCGCTGCTTTACTTTTATGTTGTTGTACTTACTTTTCAGTTTTACATTACATTCAGTTGGATTTGTATTCTGGCCCATTTACTTTCCAGCACATACTTTTATATTTAGTTTACATAGTGTTTACTCAGCTTGCGTACTCTGTGGTGTTTTTTTCTATAAAAAGGAAATGCCTTCCTTTTTATCGGGATTTACGCCTTTGGTGTTTCCCAAGGTGTGTGTGAGTGAAGACAAAGCACATTAGAAGGGACATATGTTGGCATGTGGGGACTGTCATTAGTCTGATGAACCATTCAAGCACATGGGTGGAACCTGGAGTGAGACCCACATATCTACAGGGGCAACTGGTCGAACCTGGTAGGTTAGGACATAACAGCCATATTTAAGCAGGGTGGTTTTGCTATCACTGGGACCCAGTTGTTACATGAGGGATCATCGGTTTTATGACAAATTGTCAAAGTCTGACTTTTGAATATAGGATGTTCATTTTCTTGGCCATGTGATTTCTGAAAGGGGTGTTTCAGTGATTCTAGAAAATATAGAGGTTTTTATCTCATGGAATCCTCCAAATAATTTGATTGAGATATAGAGTTTTCTTGGTCTAGTTGGGTATTATCAGTGTTTTGTTCGTGTTTTTTCGAGTTTGGCTTCACCAATTACAGCTTCGACAAGAAAGAATGTTCCATTCCAGTTTAATGAACAATGTCAGTAGTGTTTCGAAGAGCTAACGGGTCATCTTACATCAGCACCAATCATGGTTTTTCAAGAATCTGGAAGAGGGTACGTGGTGTATTGTGATGCATCATGATCAGGGATGGGGTGCATTCTCATGCAAGGGAATCATGTGGTTGCATATGGCTCATGGCATTTGAGAGTGCATGAGAAGAAATACCCAAAAAATTATCTAGAGTTGGCAGTAGTGATCCATTCATTGATAGTATGGCATCATTATCTCTTCGGTGTGAAATTTAAGGTATATACAGATCGTAAGATCTTGAAACACATTTTCTAACAAAGGGATTTGAACTTGAGTCAAAGGATATGGATGGAATATATACAAATCTTTGATTTTGACTTGATGTACACGCTGGGATAGGGAAATTCGGTGGTGGATGCATTAAGTAGAAAATCACATGCTAATGTGGTGAAACAGGCATCAGACTAGTGGAAGTTGATGTGGGTTCTAGCTGATATGCAGTTAGAATGTGAGGACTAGGGCGATAGATCGGTCTTCATTCCGATTTTGTTGATTCCTGACTTGGTTGCCCTGTTTGAAGAGGCACAAATATCCAATTCTGAGTGTGTGACCATGGGGTTGTTACTCAATGGTGGGAAGACCATTGAGGGTTGGTAACTGAATGGAGATTTAGTTTTGTGTTTTTGGAATTGGATTGGTGTACCAGTTTCTTGTCAGGAAGAACTTCTTAGAGAGTATCATCATTTCTTTGCCATTTGATTTCTGAAAGGGGAGTTTCAGTGGATCCAGAAAAGATAGAGGTTGTTATCTCGTGGCATCCGCCAAATAATATGTTTGAGATATAATGTTTTCTTGGTCTAGCTGGGTATTATCGGTGTTTAGTTTGTGATTTTTCACATTTGGAATCGCCAATGACAGCCTAGACAAAAAAGAATGTTCCATTCTAGTTAAATGAAAAATGTCAGTAGTGTTTCGAAGATCTAAAGGTCCATCTTACATCAGCACCAATCTTGGTTTTTCACGAATTAAGAAGAGGGTACGTGGTTTATTTTGATGCATCGAGATCAAAGTTGGGGTGCATTCTCATGCAAGGGAATCAGGTGGCTGCATATGGATCATGGCAGTTGAGAGTTGATGAGGAGAACTACCCAGCTCATGATTTGGAGTTGGCATCACTGGTCCATGCATTGAGAGTATGGCATCATTATCTCTTTGGTGAGAAATTCAAGGTATATACAGATCATAAGATCTTGAAACACATTTTCTCACAGTGGGATTTGAACATGAGGCAAATGAGATGGATGGAATATCTCCAAATCTCTGATTTTGACTTGATGTACACACCGGGTAAGGGAAATTCGGTGGCAGATGCATTAAGTAGAAAATCACATGCTCAGGTGGTGAAACATGCATCAGACTAGTGGCAGTTGATGTAGGTTCTAGCTGATATGTTGTTGGAATGTGAGGACTAGGAAGATAAAGCGGTCTTCTTTCTGGTTTTGTTAATTCCTGACTTGGTTTCCCTGGTTATAGAGGCACAGATATCCAATTATGAGTGTGTGACCATGGGATCTATAATCAATGGTGGGAAGACCATTTAGGTTTTCCAACTGAATGGAGATTTAGTTTGGTGTTTTCGAGATCAGATCGTTGTACTTGTTTCTTTTCAGGAGGATATTCTCCGGGAATATCATCATTTCAGGTGTGGTGTTCATTCTGGAATTTAGAAAATGTATAAAGCATTGAAGGTTTAGTTCTGGTGGGATGGTATGAAAAGAAGTGTGGATGAGATTGATTCTAGATGCTTAACTTGTTAGTAGGTCAAGGAAGAGCATCAGAGGCCAACAAAAATGTTGCAAACTTTAAAAATCCCTATTTGGAAGTGGGAGTAGATATCGATGGATTTTGTCACAGATCTCCCAGGAATGGTCAAGAAGCATGACACTATTTGGGTGATATTGGATTAACTAATGAAGTTTTCCCATTTAATACTGATTACTGAATCTCATATGGTGGATTATCACTCCAAAATCTATATCCGGTAGGTGGTAAAGAGGCATGGTGTTACTATTTTGATTGTATCAGATTGATATCTGAGGTTTACATCTCGTTTCTAGAAATCCTTACAATAATCCCTTTGAACACAATTGGATATGAGTACGGTGTATCACCCTCAAACGGATGGTCAATCTGAGTAGATGATAGAAACATTGGAGGATATGTTGCAGGCTTGTGTCATGGACTTTTGTGGCTTATGGGAGGAGAACTTGTCATTGATTGAGTTCTTGTACAATAACAGTTATCAGGATTCCATACAGATGACTCCATCTGAATCATTGTATGGGCAGCCATGTCGTTCTCTACTATGTCGGGTGGAAATGGGAGATTCATCGATGGTTAGACCAAGTCTGGTCTAAGAGACTTTGGAGAAGATCAAGTTGATCAGGAAGAGAATGGAGACGACTCAGATTCATCATAAATCGTATGTGGATCATCGTCGACGACTATTATCATTCCAGATGTGTGATCATGTGTTCTTGAGGATCTCTGCTAGGTTGGGACATCATCGGTTTGGGATGTAGGGAAAGTTATCATTGAGGTATATTGGGCCTTTTGAGATTCTTGATCGGGTTGGTGAGGTGGCTTATAGTTTGGCTTTTCCACCTAGATTCAGTGCGGTGCACAATGTGTTTCATGTGATGTAGTAGAAAAAGTATCAGCCAGATTGTGACCATGTGATTCGATGGGATCATGTTGAGCTAGAACTAGATGCTTCGTTGGTTCATTTCCAAGTGTAGGTTGTGGATAGGCAAGAGAATGTCTTGCATGGTAAAAGAATCGGTTTATTTCATGTTTTGTGGCAACATGGATAGATTCAAGAGGAGACTTGGTAGCGGGAGAAAGAGATGATCGAGCAGTGGACCGAGCTCTTTTGGCAAAGGTTGGGTTCACTACATTTTGAGGATGGAAAGCCCAATGGTGGGGAAAATGTAGCACCCCCCGTATGAGATATAAAGCCATTGATTATTCATTTTAATGTGTTTAAAGTGCATGAGATGATTTGGGAAGAGGTTAGAAGTGTTTGGAATGGTTTAGGATGAGTTTGGAGGATTTTAAAGGGGTGCACGGTTTGAGCACGGTGAGTGGAAACCGTGCTGACCCTTGTTCTAGAGACAGTAGGCCTCGCACGACCTGTGCACGGTATTCAAGATCGTGCGAGGAAACCATGCGGACTCTGGCTCTCGAGGCAGTGGCGTGCACATGGTTTGCGCACGGTTTTCCAAACCATGCAGGAAAACCATGAGACCACAAAATGTTCGGGTAATATGTTCTGGGCTCACTCATTATTGCATCATTTCACTCCAATATTCCTCCCACTCAAGCCTCACATGGTATTTTCGGTTCTCAAGGGCTGTAGGGGCTCTCCGACAAGTTTTGGAAGCGATTCGAAGGGGTATCAATGTGGATTCAAGGTGGTTTCTCCTGGATAAGTCTCTTCTCTTGGTTTCCTCGTGTTTTCCTCTATATCTACATCCCTCTAATTCTTGGTTTTCTAGATCTACACTTTTTGTGTGTAGATCTAGGGTTGTGGTTTCCATGGATGTTAATTCTATGACTTATGATGGTTAGGGAAGGTGATCTAGAGAGGTTTTATTGGTGTGTTCGCCGATTTGGAGGTGATGTGGTTTGCGGGTCGATTTCTCAGGAACCCTAAATGTAGGTGGCTTGTCTCTAAACACCACATGGTTAGAACATGTGGTTCTATGTTACAATTAATTTTTTGATTAAAATTAAATGTGTGTTGATGTGCGAATGTGGTTGGAAATCCATTTGGGTGTTTTTGGGAAAAAGGGGTTTTGTAGTGAAATGTTCATGAAGTGGATTTTAAAATGGCAATTTTAAAATGGAATGCAATGATTGATTTGTGGAATGGATGATGGAAATGGTATTTAATAAAAAGTTTGTTTTATTGTAATGGGTTTGGCATGGGAAAATGGTTTTCAATAAATGGGTAATTTATTGAAGTGAATTGACATGTAATGGAATGGGTTGATTACATGATGTTGTTGTTAATTTAATGGGTTACATTCTTGGTTGTGATTGGTTGGGATGTTGTGTGGAAGTGGTGATAAGTAACACTTTAATAAAGGGATAGGTAGTGGACTGAAGGGCCCCATCTATGGATAAGAGGATGGGAAGAGCCACTGGCTGTAAATGGATGAACGGGTTGGACAGAAGCTCCCCCGTTTGGTTGTTTTATTGTTTGGTTGTTTGTTTTGAATTTCTTTTCAAGACGGAAGTTTTTGTGTAAATGTGTAAATTATGAGAAGGATTATGGAATGCTTTGTTGTCTTTCCCTTGGTTGCTTGGTTTGGGTGTGATGGCTTGGTACGAGCATGGTTGGCTTATGGTAATGGTTTCACTTGTGATTATTTTATATAAGATGTCTTATATAAATGTGCTAACGGTTTTATCCTACTGGCATGTGTAGAGAAGTAATTTGGGGAAATCCTGCTGAGTTTTAGTACTCACCCCCTACTTTCACACTGTGGTGTATTTGCAGATGTTGTGTACCGTGACATAGGCCATGGTAAGGAATCTCCCTCTTTTAGGGGTGCATTGTGATGTATAGGTGGATCCTGGAGTGTGGAGCTTGGTGTGGAGCTGTGGTGGTGTCATGGCTTGTGTGGTGTTTGGTTGTTTAGTTTCCAAAGTTTACTCTAATTTTATTTTCGGTTGGGATGGCATGTGAGATCGTTATGGAATTTCTTATTTTCTTTTGGTAATGTACGAGTTTGGTTGTCTTGTTTACATGCATCGTATCATTTTTGATTTTTTGGTCGGTTTCGTCCTATGGGAAAATCGCTCCCCAAATTTTTTTCCGATCCCTTGGCATTTATTTCCAGCCTTTGGTGCCTTGAGAACGTTTCATAAAACCAAGTAACCCTCACCACCTCCTCAAGCCAATGAGGTAGGGGCGGGGTGTTACATATATCATATATCATGGATTCCTTAAACATAGTAATATTTTTTTATTATAAACAAATTTTGAATATGTAGATATATGAATATATATTATAAATAAGTATATTATCATAAAGGTGAATACCCTTGATAGAGAACCAGTCATGGAATTCTCTACACGATGATTTTGTCAAGGATAATCACTGTACAATTTCGGCAGCATAATGACATCACATTGGGATTCATAAAATGGGTTGTTGGGAGATAATGCTGTGAATCAAAATTTAGAAAAATAATGGGAAGTAAACGGATCATGGAGAATGATATCAAATCATATGAAATGGAATTTTAGATTGATAATATAAGAGGAGTAATTGAATGGAAATGTGTCGATAGAAATCTGTTAAGGAATTTAGGCACGTTAACAAATGTACTTTGGAGGTATTAATGAGAGATAAAGGGCTCTATAATCCATTAAAAATAATAAGGGAAGTATGTGGGATGTTTGAAAATATACCCCATAATTTTTAATTGAAAAATAAAATGTTATAAAAATATAAGGAATCTTAGAAGAAAATGAGAAAGGATAAAAAGTAAGGATGCCTTAATTGGATGTGTAATCCCAAAGGCTTGGGAGAGGCTTCTGGGGAGAATGGGGGTGACTTGGGAGGACTCTAGGTAGGGGAGATAAGACTGAGGATGATCTTAATGTTGTTTTAGTGAATGATGAATGGGTTCATGGGTGGGGTTATAGAGGAAAGGATAGGGAATTATTTATTATTTATGTTTTGGACACTACACACTAAAATATTAAAACCATAAACCAACCATTGGTTGGCCAATAGTTTCTTTCCATAGTGATAATAAAAATTTATTTTCTAATTCTAATGTCTGAATACATTAAAATATTATCCATTCATAGGTGGAGGCGAGTCACAAGATCATAGAAATGAATTTAAAATCATAAAATATATTATACATTTGGAGGATTCAAAATGGAAATATTAAATATGTTAAATAAATATAAATTCACATTATTTTAAATTTGAAACAAATATTTTTTGTAAGATTCATTTAATTATTTTTATTACATCACCACTGGGTAATTATGAAGTCATAAAATTTACATTATATTTATATTTTATTTAATTTTTCCAAAAAAATTAACTATCTACAAAAATAATGAAAGAATAACCATTAGTTAATCTAAACATTCCAATTCTAAAAATAATACTCATTTTATCTAAATAATTTTCTAAATATAGAAATATTCAAATTTAAAATGAGAAATAACATTATTTGGAAATTAACTAGTTTTGAAAAAAAGTTGTTTTTAATTCATAAAAAAAATTACACTTGACATCATTAATATTATATACTAATTTATTATTAATAAAGTTAATTTAATAAAAATATATTAATAAAATATTAATTATTTCAAAAATTCATTAATTCCAAAAAAATTAATACTTTGTCTAAAAAAGTCACTTTATCATATATGGTATAATGATATAAATCTTATCAAACTGATTTCCTAACCATTTATTCATAATGATTTTATATAATAATCATTTATAATAATTATTGTTATAATTTTATTAAAAAAATACCGATGTATATATTTATCAAAATTACCATTTTTATATAAAAAATCAATTTATCAAATTTCTTATTTTTCATATAGGATAATCTCAAAAAGGAATTTATGTAATAATACATTCATTTATTAAAATGTATTACAAAATAAGTAATTATACCTTGTTACATAACTCTTCATCACACCCACATAAAAACTAATGTTTTGGTGTACGATGTTGATAGACACTTGGGGCGGCTCTGATATCATCAACCAGGTGGTAATCTATACTATCTTGAGACTTCGTTCAAGCATAACATGTTGATTCTTGGCTTGGGCTTGGTCAAGAGTAAATCCTATTGAAATTACCTCATTTCACTACTTTGACAAATGATATTTTTATATCCCGAGTCCACAGGATGAGGCCATCCTCTCCTTTTTCTATATTGAAAGGATTTTATTTAAAACTTTATATTTATATTGGTTGTTTGATAACTATTCAACAGATATATTATCAATTATAATGATACTTAACAGTCATTTAAATCCAATAATAAAAAAAGTGGATGTTTTTTCTATATATCTTATTCATGAAAAGAAAAATAATAGTATTAATAAATGATCGGTCTTTAAACCCTTCCCCCCATAAGAAATTTCACTATCAAAATTTCCTTTTTCCAAATTAAAATAGATGAGGGTAACTCTTCCACACCACATCCTTCGGTTTCCATGTCAATTCATCCAATATATGGTTTCTCCACAACACTTTTATGAGGGGAATTGTGTTATTTCATAGAACTTTTTTCCTACAATATAATATCGTCACATACTTATCTTCATAGAATATTTCATTAACAAATGGAACCCGCTCTGGATTGAGTACCCATGATGTGTGACTTATGTACATCCTCAAGATTGATACATGGAATATATCGTGTTATTGAGAGTGGATCAGTTGGAGTTATTTTCAATAACCACTACTCCAAAGTGATACAGGATCTAACAAGGTACGATGTAACATGGACTATGATTTCCCTTCTTCCTAAATCTAATAACTATCTTTTATGGTGATATTTAGAGGAATACCTTGTCTCCAACATCAAACTCTAGGCCTGGTTGAAGATTTTCATCATATCTCTTTTGTCGACTCTAAGAAGATTTGATTTACTGCTAGATGGTTTTAACCTTATCCACCTTTTCCAAACCTAGATGTTTTCACTCCCAAACATTATCCAAACATGGAAGTGTTCTATACATCATACCAAAAAGTTCATCATGTGGATCCATTCGTGTGATTGAGTGGAAAATGTTGTTGTAAGAGAACTCAACCATTGGCAGATATTGATCCATCCTCTTTTGAAGTCCATTGAGAATTCTCTCAAAATAACCTCATTTGATTGAATATTCTGCTTAGATTGTCCATAATTTTGAGGATGATAAGCCATACGGATGTTCAGCTCAGTATTCAGAGTGTGTTATAGACTCTTCCAAAACATATAGGTGAATCTTAGATCTCGATCAGATACAATTGATATTGGTACACTATGCAGCCTTACCACTTCTCTTATCTATATCTGTTCCGGTTGATCAAATGGGAAATCCTACCGATTTGCAAAGAAGTTAGTAGTCTTTGTAAGATAGGCCACAACAACCCAGATTTCATTTTTTTCCTTTGGATGTCATTCGATATCTACTGAAAAAGTCAATAGCGATGTTATCCCATTTCAATGTTTGTATGTGTAATGGTTGCATCATCCCCATACACTTATGCCTCTTTTCCTTCACTTGACGACATACTAGAAACATTGATGTATTTTTGGAGATATCATTATTCATGTTATCCCACCAATTATTCCCTAAAATATAATAATACATCATTGTGTTACCTGGGTGGATTATGAAATTCAAAGTATGTGCATCATCCAAAAGTTATTTATTTAACAACAAATTTTATGAAATGCATATTCTTGATCAAACTATCATAATTACATCTTCATTAACTTTGAAATACAAGGATTTACCTTTAATGGAAGCTTCCTCTTTCATATAAATTCCAACATCTTCTTTTTGAGCGTCATTTATCGTTTCTAAAAGTGAAGGTTGAGAAATCATTTGTGAAAGGACTGATAATGTTAATTTATTAATGATTCCCATGTTAATATTCATCAGATATATATAGATTTGATCCTTTTCAATTCTCATTAATGAATGAATCACTAGGTCCATTCTACATAGAGCATCATCCACCTTTTTGCTTTCCTAGGGTGGTAACAGATTGATCAGTAGTAATCCTTGATGAGCTCTAAGATTCTCTATTGGATCATGTTCATCTCTTTTTATTTGAATATATGTTTGAGAATTTTATAATCCTTATATATTTCACAATTTTCTCCCAAAGAGATAATACTGCCATATTTTTAATGCTGTGATCACAACTGCCAACTCTAGATCATGCGTTGGAACGTTTTTCTCATGAATTTATATATTCCATGAGGCATATGCAAGGAATATTTCATTATGCATCAACACATAGCCTTGGAACCTCTTTCAAGCATCTTTGGAGATCACAAAAATCTCCCCACTTATGGGTACTATGAGAAAAGGGTTTGTGATAAGACACTTCTTCAGCTCCATGAATATTTCTGCACATTCAGCATTCCAAGAAAACTTGACTCCTGTCCGAGTTAGCTTGGTAAGAGGGTTTTACTATCACGAGAAATTTCTCAAAAATAAGTGATAATAACTAGTAACCCTAGGCAAATATAGATATCCATTATTGATGTTAGCCTCAGTAATCCATTAATGGTTTTTGAAGGACCAATAGATATCAAATTTCGTGTGATGATATGCCCAAAGAATGAGACTACCTTCAACAAGAACCCGCACTTTCTATAATTTTCATAGAGATTCTCGTTTCTCAAGGTCTCTAGTATAGTGCTTAGATTCTCCTCATCCTCCTCCAAGGTTTGGGAGTATATTAAAATATCCTATATAAATAATACTACAATTTTTTTAGGTAATCTCTAAATAATATTTTCATCAAGTACATTACTATTTCTTGAACATTAGTGAATCCGAAAGGCATTAATATGAATTCATAGTGTCCATACCTTGTACAAATAGTTATATTTGGAATATCAGCCTTATTCACCCTTATTTGGTAATATCCTGACTTCATATCCACCTTGGAGAAGTATTTTTATCCACATAGTTAATCAAACAAGTGATCAATTCATGGAAAATGATACATTTTATTATTTTGTTTTTGATGAGATTAATTTAATCAATGAAAAGAAGTATTTACCTATCCTTCTTCTTGACGGAAATGATTGGTACACCCCATGGCGAATAACTCGGGAGTATAATTCTTTTATCCAAATTCCCTTGTAGTGGTTTCTTTTGATTGTTTCACTCCAAAACAGCCTTTCTATACATATTCTTAGAATTGGAAATTCCCCAGTTATAATATCAATTGGGAATTCAACATCTCTTCTAAGAGAAAGACAAGGGAATTATTCAAGAAACACATCATCATATTCCATCACAATAAGAATGTCTTCAAGGATGGTTCCTTCCTTAGAATCAATCATGATTGAATGATACATGTGCTCATAAGTAAGTAATATTCATTATTGAGATGATGGTTCTAATGAATATTAATCATCCTCATTGCACATGTATAGAATCAGGGGTTGATTCACTATATGAAGTGTGATTTCCCTATTGGGAAAATTTATGTTGGCTCTATATTGGGAATGTATATCGATCCCATGAATTGCATCAAATTCCAAATTGGGAAGTATGATGGGGTTATTTGGGAAGTTCAATCCAAAAAATTGTGATAGATGATTAGTTATATTAGTGGGAGAAAATAATTTCCCCATTTTTTGTTCTCACTGAAATCTCTACTTCCCTGAGTTTTGGCGGGATTTAGATTGTTCTACTAAACATTTTGGGTATAAAAGAATGCCTAGAACTAGAATCAAAAAGTATGTTCGCTATTCTTGAATTAATAACTATCATACCCATTACCACTTCATTTTGAGGATTCAATTTGGCTGTAGTGATGGAAAAAGTTCACCCATGCTACCTTATAGGTTATAGGTGGCCTCTAAAAACCCTCGGCTTAGGGAACTTGTTCACAAAGATACGTGGTTTTTTTTAGTTGTTGCAATGAACAATGAATTGAGGTTCAAATGGAGTGTTCCTTTCCTCTATCATTCTAGTGTTTTTTTCTTTTCTAAAATCACTATAGTGGTGCCCTTCCTTATCACACCTAAAGCATTTCTTCAACCCCTTCATGAAATTTCTAGGTTGCTTCTTTCCACACCATTTGAAAGTGGGATGTTAGAAATTATTAACACCATTGGATGTATCCATAGAAGTGTTAGAAATAATGTCCACTTTATGCTTATCATCCCCATGATAAACCTGAGATTTGTTGATCTCTATCTCAAATTTGAGGGAACATCAAATAATCTCCTCATACCTGTCAATGTGAAGAATCACTAGTGCATTCTATAAGAGAGATATTAGCCCTCAAATGAAGTGAAAAACCATTAATTTGGGTGTAAAAAATAATTCAGTGTCATATTGTGCTTTTCTGGTGAAGTTTACCTCGTACCCCCAAAAGATTATTCATATTTTTTCTTCAGTTCAAGGAAATATCATTCCATTTTAAGACATAGGGTGTGGGAAAATATATATCAGAAAAGAATTCTAGGAAACCATCCACCACATCACCTCCATATCTTCCTCGAGATTCGTATTATTGATCAATTCCAACCAATGATCATATTCACCATCTATAGGTTAATAATTTATAAGAACTTTATCTTGTTCAGGACATTGTATGGTGGAGAATATTTTCGCAGTGGATTTGATCTATTTATCAGTGATAAAGGGATCAGATGATCCATTGAATGTATGAGGTCTTTTTCATGTGATCGTCTTTATTGCGACTTGTTCTTTCATAGGTGGGGATTAAATTTCCTCTTGTCCCATGTTTCTATTAGAAAAATGAGTTAATTAATAGATTATCAGGACAAAGATACCAATTACCGCTCCCGTCAGATTGGGAATCTCATAAGAAGAGTCATGACATTGATCATCACATTATCTGTTAGCCTGAGTCCTTCTATTTCAGGGCATTGTCTAGAATAAAAGTAAAATTAGGTGTATTTATTATAAACTATTAAACACACAAAGGGTAATCTAATGACAAAAATTGATAACATGAGAATTACACTTATTTTATTAACATATTAATTTCTAGGCTTCAATATATGTTATCCATGATCTACTTCTTCAATTATATTCTAATGGGATCTTTTTTTGTTCCCATAATAGTGGTTCACTCTATGCCTATGATTTTAACAATTCTTATCCCTAAATACTGTCAAACCAATAGAACAGAAAGGCCCATAATCGTGCACCAGTTCCCATTCAAGTCTAGATCCAAGTGGTGTTTTTGGATTTTACCTTAGATACATCTATACTAGAGACAACTCTACTTATTCATATACAAATAGAGAGGCATTTTCTTGATAATCCATATACTCTGTTATCAACAAAATTTAGGTATTATTTTATTATACATAGTCTTATCCTGACAGCTTTCACTTGGGTTTTTTAATCCTAATCCCTAAATAACTAAACCTATCTTTTGATACCAACCATAACAACCTTTGTCATTATTACACATATAAACATGATATATTACATAAACTATAACTTAATACAACACAAAAGATTGAGAGGTTTAGTGTATTGGGGGTTTAAAAACCTTACATGAAAACATAATACATAAAATATAAAATCATTATTGAAAACATCTTTTATATGACCACATTATTCCTTCATACATATCATTTAATTGGATAAACTGAGGACATACATAAAAAAAGGTTAGATGTAGAGCCTAGTATTTGTTTAAACAACAAATAACATGAAGAGTACAATACTTGTTAGGCAATAACCATATCAACAGATCTCAAGAGAAACATTAACATAAAGGCATGATAAAGACTGATTATCATATCATGGACATGTGGAAACAACTTAAAACACGTCATCATAAAAATCAATGAATCAAGTAAAACCCTACCCCAAAATGAAGAAAGAAAGTTCAAAAAGGAATTAGGTAAAACATTGTACCAACATGATGTATTGATAATAATCATTACCAAATTCATTGGAGGGATGTTTGGGTTCACCATTCATGATCATTTCAATCTCATGCTTAAGTGGGCCACATAGATCATATAACATTGATTTATTCAACATCATCATTTATTCCATGATAAAGGATTGCATAATAAATATATGAATGTATGTAATAAATAAATATATGTACAAAAATGTGAATACACTTGATAGAGAAATGGGCATGATATTCAATACATGCTGATTTTGTTATGGAAAATAGCGGTGCAATTTCGGTAGCATAACATCATCGCATTGGGATTCATAAAATTTTTTGAAGAGAGAGAAATGAGTATAACATGTTTTAGATATGAAATTAGATGTTTGTGGATCATGGATCATAATATACTAATATAAGAAATGTAATTTTTGATGAATAATATAAGAGAACTTTTTTATTAGAAATGAGGAGAGAGAAAAATCACTTACAGAATTTCGGCAATGTAACAGGTGTACAGGGGAGGGATTAATGAAAGGTAAAGGGGTCTACCATCAATGTAACATAATAATGGAAATATGGGGTAGGTTTGAAATCATACCCCATAATTTTATTTGAAAAATTAAATGGTATAAAAATATATGGAAACTTGGACAAAAATGAGAAAAAAAGGAATGTGGGGATCCCTTACTTGGATGTGTGATCCCATAGAAATGGGAGAGGCCTATTGGGAGCTTGGGGGTGCCTTGGGAGGAATCCAGGGAGTGGAGAGAAGATTGATTATGTGAAAAAGGTGTTTGATTCAGGGGGAGTGGTTTCTTTTGTTCGTTTATATAGTAATGGAGGGGGAATTCTTTATTATTTATGTTGTGGACACTAAAGAATATTATATTAAAAACCACTAACAAAAACATGGTTTTTCCATATGTTTTCTAGAAAAGGTTAGTATAAAACATTATTTTATATGTCTAAGGGATTAAGACATTAAAATATTAGATTTTCCTATGTATAGGTGAGTCACACAATCAAGAAAATAAATTTAAAATCATAAATCATAATATACATTTTGTAAGATTCACTAAGGAAATATAAAATAAGTCAAATAAATCTAAAATAATGTCATTTTAAATTTAAAAAATATATTTTGGATGAAGAATTTTTTATGGTATTTCTAACATCACTATTCAGTCATTATGATGTCATAAAACACACTATATATTTAGATACTATTTACTTTTAACCTAAAAATTCATCTGTCTAAGAAGATTATAAAAAATTAACTCTTTAATAATTTGGAAATCCTGATTCCAAAAATAATATTCATTTTATCAAAATTATTTTCTAAATATGTAAATTTTTACCTTTAAATTGAGAACTAATATTTAATCAAAATTGACTCGTTTTGGCAAAAAATGTTTTTAACCCTTAATAAAAATTACAATTTACATCATAAAAATTATATAATAATTTATTATTAATAAAAGTAATTTTATAATAAAATTTTATTAAAATATTAATTATTTCAAATATGCCTTAATTCATTAAAAAAATATTCTTTAATGAAAAATAATATACTTTCTATTTTATCATATAAAAATATAACTCTTATCAAACTGATTTTATAATAATATATAAATAAGGAATTGATATAATCATAAAATTCACGATTTTTTTAAAATATTATTAATAAAAAAATTAGTTATATACTTCTCAAAAGTACTAATTTTATATTAGAAAATCAATTTATCAAATTCGTAAATCTTTTTAAGAAAAGATATTCTGTAAAATGAATTTCTCAAATAAGAATTTTAATTATAAACATATATTAAACTATAAATTACTAATACCTTGTAACATAATCTCTTATAAATCCCAAATAAAACTCTTGGTTATGGTGTGAGATTGTGATAGACTTTTGGTATGGCTTGGATAACATCGCCCGTGTGGTAATCTCTATTGACATGAACATCCCTATAAGAAATTCTGTTCAAGCTTAACGTGTTGAAGCTCAGTTTGAGTTTGTTCAAAAGTGGATCCCAGTGATGCTACTACCATTATGAGCTCCAACAAATGTGTTTTATACAACCTGAGTCTACTACATGTGGCCATTACTTCCATTTTATGTGTTGAGAGGTTTTTTAGAACATATGTTTATATAATTTTTGTGATCACTATTCAACAACTATATTATCAATGGTACTGATTCTTAATGGTAATTTAACCCAAATAAAAAAAAGGGAATGTTTTTTCTATATCTATAAGCAATTAAAAGAAAAGGAAATGTTATTCCTAAATGATTGGGTCATTACACTACATTTTCCACATGAATTACTTGAACTTGAGGAAGTGTTGTTGAGTTGTGTATATTCATGGGTATGAATTTGATATAGTTTATATCCCTGGTAAGGGTAATTTTGTGGTTGATTTTTTGAGAAGAAAAGTCCCAGTTTTGGTATTGAGTTTGTCTAGTGATGAGTGAATTTGATAGGGATTTTTATCAAATTCATGTGGAGACCAAGGAACAATTAGGAGTTGCACTCTTAGACACTATTGAGTTGGATCCTTACCTTCTTGAGTATATTTGGAAGGTGAAACCTTGTGATAAGTTTTCCAATAGTATATGAGGTTCTTTCATTATGGGGATACACTATAAAATTGGTCATTGTCTACAAATATAATATTGTTTTTTATGGTGTATTTTATGGTGCCATTGTAATTGAGGAAGGTGGTGATCTCAGATAGGCACCATTCTCAGTGGGGTTTTCATCCTAGAACCTACATGATATATTAAGACATATGTCTATATTTTTGGTGTCCATGTATAATACTTTATATAGATAAAATTGTATATAGGTGTTATACACAGAAGATGGTAAAATCCTAACATCAAAGGAACTATGGATTACTTTATCCGCAACCCTTTCCATCCTAGAATTGGGATGATGTCGACATGGAATTCATTATTTGATTACCTCATACAACTCAGGGAAGGAATTCCATTTGGTTGGTGATTGATTATATGACTAAATCATCCCATTTCATACCTATTGGAGATGTAGAAAAGGTGGATCAGTTTGGGCCAATAATAAATTCTAGAGGTAGTTAGGTTTCATGATGTGTCGAAAAAAAATTATTTCTAATAGAGAACCCCATTTTACAACTTATTTTTGGGAAGGCCTTGAAAAGATGCTGGGTTCATAAGTGATATTGATCTTGATATATCATCGTAAAATAGTAGGTCATATGGAGCAGGAAAATCAGATTACGGAAGACATGATCTGAGCATGTGTCATAGAATTTTGATGGTGAATGGGATAACAATTTGGGGCATGTCAAGTTTTCATATAACTAAAACTACCAATACACTTATAGAATGGATCCTTTTGATGCACTCTTTTTTTGGTAGTGTCTGCATCACATGTGTTTGGATGAGTTGGGTGAAATATCACTATTGGGATAGAGTTTAGTGAAAGTGACATATGAGAAGGTCATGTTTAACAAGAAATATTTTTTGATGTCTCTATGTCTTCATAAATCATATACCGATTAGAGATGATGAGATGCTGAGTTTTATGGGGGTGATCGGTTGTTACTGAATGTGGCACATCACATGGGTCATCATCTTTTGGGAACGCAAGGGTACCTAATGCTAAAGTTTTTCAATGACTTCAAGATCACCGAGTGGGTTGGTAAGGTCCAAC